>CM059426.1:81502673-82823441 GCA_030390025.1 Squalus acanthias | reverse complement strand
GAGCTCCCCTCTCGGGGGCCCCCTCTCCGAGCTCCCTCTCCGAGCTCCCCTCTCCGAGCTCCCCTCTCCGAGCTCCCCTCTCCGAGCTCCCCTCTCCGAGCTCCCCTCTCCGAGCTCCCCTCTCGGGGGCCCCCTCTCCGGGGCCCCCTCTCCGAGCTCCCCTCTCGGGGGCCCCCTCTCCGGGGCCCCCTCTCCGAGCTCCCCTCTCGGGGGCCCCCTCTCCGAGCTCCCCTCTCGGGGCCCCCTCTCCGAGCTCCCCTCTCGGGGGCCCCCTCTCCGAGCTCCCCTCTCGGGGGCCCCCTCTCCGAGCTCCCCTCTCGGGGCCCCCTCTCCGAGCTCCCCTCTCGGGGGCCCCCTCTCCGAGCTCCCCTCTCGGGGGCCCCCTCTCCGAGCTCCCCTCTCGGGGGCCCCCTCTCCGAGCTCCCCTCTCGGGGGCCCCCTCTCCGAGCTCCCCTCTCGGGGGCCCCCTCTCCGAGCTCCCCTCTCGGGGGCCCCCTCTCCGAGCTCCCCTCTCGGGGGCCCCCTCTCCGAGCTCCCCTCTCCGAGCTCCCCTCTCCGAGCTCCCCTCTCCGAGCTCCCCTCTCCGAGCTCCCCTCTCCGAGCTCCCCTCTCCGAGCTCCCCTCTCCGAGCTCCCCTCTCCGAGCTCCCCTCTCCGAGCTCCCCTCTCCGAGCTCCCCTCTCCGAGCTCCCCTCTCGGGGGCCCCCTCTCCGAGCTCCCCTCTCGGGGGCCCCCTCTCCGGGGCCCCCTCTCCGAGCTCCCCTCTCGGGGGCCCCCTCTCCGAGCTCCCCTCTCGGGGGCCCCCTCTCCGAGCTCCCCTCTCGGGGGCCCCCTCTCCGAGCTCCCCTCTCGGGGGCCCCCTCTCCGAGCTCCCCTCTCGGGGGCCCCCTCTCCGAGCTCCCCTCTCGGGGGCCCCCTCTCCGAGCTCCCCTCTCGGGGGCCCCCTCTCCGAGCTCCCCTCTCGGGGGCCCCCTCTCCGAGCTCCCCTCTCCTCTCTTTCCCTCCCCCCCACCCCCTTCGATCCCCTCTCCTCTTCCTCTCCCTCCACCCAAACCATCCGATCCCCTGACTTTTTCCACACGGAGCTGTAGAAAGTGTGGCGGTGCATGCCACAGCCGCTGCACCAATTGGTACTGTGCATGCGCAACCGGATCGAGTGGACATGCGTGACAGGATCGAGTGGACATGCGCAGTAACAAACAGGCGCGCATGCGCAGAGAGAGTCAAAAACGCCATGGGAATAATCACTCCAGTCAGAGTGCTACAGGAAGCCGTGTACTATGTTGCTTAAAATGTGTATCGCAGTTTAAGTATTAACATCAAGTTAATTTAAATATTTGCATGTGTAAATGGATATTAACATTTATTTTGCTGGGCATTTCAAACACATTCAATAACAATTTTTGGCATTGCCAATTGGAAAAGTGGGCCGAGATCCATGAATCTGGATCTTTGCTGCTTTATTTCTGTCCCACTCGCTTTTGCTGTGCAATTGTAATGGGTCGAGGAAGCACTATCAGGTTACGGGCGCAGATGAGGCCAAAAGAACCTTGTGCACTGTATTTTTCCTCATTTCTTCCAGTTTAGTGCTCTTTCCTTTACCTGCCCATACAATCTAGGTGTTTAAGATATGAGCTGTATATGCAAGTACAGTTAAAAAGCTCAGTAAGAAGATTGCAAATTGCCAGGTTATTTCTGCACTTTTTCTTGCTTTTTTGACCTATTAAACTGGCTGCTGTGTTGAGAGGTGTGATTTTATTTCAATTGTTATTCCTTTTACTTGAAGATTTAAAAATCACCATTCGAAAGTTGGAGCATGACACTGCAGATTTGAAGTTCTTAAATAACCAGTATGTGCACAAAGTGCGATCTGTCGAGAAGGAGAGTAAAGCAAAGACCGAAAAGATCCAGCAGTTGCAAGAGAAAAACCTGCAAGCAGTGGTGCAAACTCCAGGTAAGATTACTACTTTCATATCTGATTTGTTTCATTCCCTTCAAAAAAAAATGTGGATGTAATGATGTTGCTATAATTTGGTAAAAACTAAGGTGCTGCAGAGTGTACCACATAACTGTATTGAATTAGAATTATGGCTAGAAACACAGGGAGAAATATAATTTGAAATCTATTCTAGGCTCTGTTACACTGCTGTCATTGTCATCATACGTCAATGGAGGCCAGTACCTCTGACCTGCATAGGAAGCAATTCAGAGCCAACTGTCTCAGGTGGGGGGGGGAGAGAGAAAGAAAATCACTCAATTGAATATAAAAGTTTCTCCTTTTAGAATCTTAATATTTTTAGTATATTGGAATATTTTGAGTTTCCACATGCACAGAAAATGGATATGGAGAAAGTAAAAAGATATTGTAACTGTAATTTCAATGTTTTAATTGAGGTATATTGTGCATATTTTATTTTTAGATTTTTTTAAAACCATTTTATGTGGATCCCTGTCACTCTTTCAGAGACTACTACACTCATTTCTAGTAACCCTCAATTGAAGTTAATCTTAATATCAGCAAGTGGATCAAAACTATTTTGTGACTGATGGGTATAGTTCGAGGGGATAAGTCAGAATTCACTGTTCCAATCACAAACAGTAGCATCGTGTTTCCAAACTTAGAATCTCCCTATTCCGAAATTCTATTTCACGTGAGTTCCATTGATCAGGTATTGACTCATAGCAGTTGAAGAGAATGTGTATTCCTGGGCAGCAACAGATCAAGGGGTAGAAATTTCAAAATCACACTAGTGTTTTACCAATGTCAGATTAAGATCATAATGCACTTCAAAAATGTAATATATTGGGATGGAAATTGCGGTCGGAGGCTTGTCGTGGGCAAACGCCTCTGAACCGCAAGAAAAGTACGCACCTACCTGGTGCCTCCAGACCTTCGAACACTTGCGTTCCTGGGCCTGCTGGCATGCGCCTGTGTAAAGGCCCACGTATCCCAGGGGTGCATGCGGTTCACAAGCATCCCTGGGATCACGTGGGCCAGGCCAACCAATCACAAAGGGGGATTCCATTTACGTACAGAATCCCCATAAGCATAATAGGAATCCCCTAAAAAACACACTTTCATAGCACTTAAATAAATCATCACGTGTTCAAAATTAATTAAAATACAATTTAATTAAACATTTAAAACAAAAATTTATTTTTTTGAAAAATAATTTGCCAAAAATAACCTAAACAAATTTTATTGGGTTTTTGTATGTTTAAATCATTTAAAAAATGTTATTTTAATATTTATTTAAACCCTTACGCTGGTAAAAGAAGGCCTTATGCCTGCTAACGCCTGTTAGTGTAGAGGTCAGGCATACTTTGTTTTGGGAAATTCTGTGCGATTTTTTTTTTTTTCCCCCCCTTCTGCTGAATCAGTGATTAAATCATGCAAGTCGAACTGGATCAATACTGGGTTTTAATTCACCACATGTTACACAGGATGACATGCTCTGCATACATTGTAGAACGTTGTTTCAATTAATAATGTCTTGACTGATGTATTAAACTTCAATATATGAAATATCTTGACCTACAAGTTGAAGCCTGGTTCTCCCCCACACACATTACAATGTCTCTGTAGCAGTTGATTTGCTCAACCTTTCCTTCATCTCATCTTTGATACCCTCATCCCCAGAAAAACGTTCAGCATCTCCCATCCCTCTCATTTTCTCAGTACAGCCCCTATCTTTGTCCCCTCAAGTCCAAAGGACACACCCTTGAGCGTACCTGGTGCACAACTGGCTGAGCCATCCGTCGCCAGATCTGGCTGGACCACGTCAAGCTCTACCAGGCCTCGTCCTTTGCCTAAATCACTCTGTTCTAGGATCATCCTGAAGGACAGAGATAACCCCAGACTCTCTCTCTCCACGACCAACTGCTTCCTTAAACCCTTCCAACCTCACCTCTCACTACAAGTGCAAGAAGCTCATGGATTTCTTTCTTGCCACGATAGAGACCATCTGTTCAGCCTTTGTTGCTTCCCCCTTACCCTTGCCCACCAAGCCAAACCACCACCCAGTCCTAACACGACCCTTGACCTGCCTCTTTCTAGTTTCTCTCCCATCTCCACTTTTGCCTTCTCCAAGCTCAATTCATCCAAGACTCACCTCATGCTCCCTCTATCCTATTGTCGCCTCCGAACTCGATGCCAATCTCATCTGCAACTACTTGTTTTACTCACTGCAGTAAGTTTTCTACCCCTCCCACAGCACCGAAACACCCCTAATCAAAGTCATAAATGGCATTCTCTGTGAATGTTGTGAATTATTGCACTTCAACCTCTCTGCAGCCTTTGACACAGTTGATCACTCCATCCTTCTCCAATGCTTTGCTTCTGTTGTCCAGCTCAGTGAAACTGCCCTCATTTTGTTCTACTCTTCCCTATCTGATTGTAGCCAGAGCATCTCCAGCAATACCTTCTCTTCCTGCACCGACACCACCAGCTAGGGAGACCCCCAAGGTTCCATTGTTGGCCCCCTTCCCATCCTGATCTACATAACTGACCCATGGCAAACATGTGGTCAGCTTCCACATACACACTGATGATAGCCAGCTCTACTTCTCCACCACTTCTCTCAACCCTTCTATTGCCTCAGTGCTATCAGACTGTCCAACATCCAGTCTTGAATGAGCCATAGTTTCCTCCAGGTAAACATTGGAAAGAACAAAGCCATTTTCTTCACCATAAACTCTTCACCCTCACCTCCAATTCCAACCCCTCTCTAGTCACTGTCTCAGGGTGAACCAGACTGTTTGCAATCTTGGCATCTATTCAACCCTGAGCTGAGTTTCCGACCTAATATCCTTTCCATCATTAAGAGTGCCTGCTTCCACCATCGTATCATCTCTCGCCTATGCCCCTATCTCATCCCTTCTGCCAATGAACCCCCAACATGCGTTTATTACATTCAGGCTCGATTATTCCGATACTCTCCTGGCCAGCCATCCTTTTTGCACCCTCCATAAATTAAGGCACATTTGAAACCCTGGTGCCTATATCCTATCCTGCACCATCCAACTTCCTCATCATCTTGACCTCGCTGATCTACATTGGCTTCCGGCACTAATGCCTTCAATTTAAAATTCTCATTGTTGCATTTAAATCTCTCCGTGGTTTCTCCTCTCCCTATTTCTCCAGCATTATAAGTTCCACCCTCTCTCCCACACCCCCCCCCCCCCCCCCCCCCACCATCACACACTCTGCATTCCTCTGACTTCAGCTTCTTGTACACCCCCCCCCCCCCCACCCTTTTTGCCCCACCACCCACCATTGATGGCCACACCTTCAATACTCTGGAATTCCCTCCATAAACCCCTCTGCCTCTCCATCTCCCTTTCTTCCTTTAAGACTTTCCTTAAAACCCACCTCTTTGACCAAACTTTTGGTCACCTCTCCTAATAACTCGGAATTTGCGGTCAGCGGTGAAGCGAAGGTGTTCGCCACTGGCCGTGAAGTAAGTTCCGCACAAAGATCTCGTGATCTCTGTATTGAGAAGTTCGGGTTTTCTGACGTTCAATTCAAATCAATGGAATATAGTGGGAATTCCCTTGTGTGAGCTGCTGTGACATCAACAAGCTGTCTAAGCAGCCAATCAAAACGCAGAATTCTCACAGACAGCAAACAAGGAAGTGAGTAAGCTCTTAAAATTCTAACTTTTTAAAAATGTTAGAGAGAGCAAAACAAAGATTGGCGCTCTCACATGGGGATAAGGCAAACCTGAAATAAAGATGACCAAACTTTAAAAAGAAACGTAATTTTAATTTTTTTTTAAAGATACTTAAAAATTTAGTTTCTTATTAAAATGGATATATTTCACACTGCTCAAAAATAAAATTAGTTTTTCGGGCCCATCACCATTGTTTAGCAGTCAATACGTTGTTAAAACCCCAGTTACACCGAATCCCTTGGGTCTAATTTACTGGGGAATTTAACAGCGTAATTACTGTGGAAGAGCCGAAGTTTCCATCAATTTCCCTGATTTGAGTGATTACACTGATTGCCGGCTTTGTGGGGAGGGGGTGGGGGTGTGGTACAGCGCAACCTGTGGAGGAGCAGTGAATGACAGACCCCAACTTCAGGATTTCCGCCTGCGCCAAATCCCAAAGTTATGGTCAGTTTCAAAAGCGGAATGATGGCAAACGCTGCCAGTTCACCGTCATCCAGACCGCAAATTCCGGGCCAGTATCTCCTTTGTTAGCTCGGCATCCTTTTTTTCCCTCGTGCTTCTGTAAAGTGCCTTGTGATATTTTTCTACTTTAAAGCTTTAAAGATGCCAAATAAATACAAATTGATGATATAGTGAAGTTATTTTATGACTTGGCTGTATGCAACTGCTCCTGGCCCTATCCCACACTCCAGCCAGTCTCCCAGGCTTCCACTTCTGATGTACCTATGCTGTGAATGGATGCTCTCCTCTCTTGAGCTCCAAGTTCGTGCTTGGAGTGGTCGCTCCCTTTCCTGTTTGAGTTTCGCGGCCCCAATGGCATAGAAAACATCAGATCTCAGGTTGCTCCCTCGTGGTTCGAAAATTGTTGATGGCTGCAGTTTAGAATATACCTACAACTTCTATATCACTCTAAATTTGCAAGGATCTAAAAATAAGTTAAGTTTAAAAGATAAAACTTTCATTAGAATTTTTATCGAAACACTATGCAGTGAGACAAGTATTGGAATAAATAAAGATCTCTTAATCGGGAACGGCAGCGTAGTGGTAATGTCACTGGGCAAGTAATCCAGAGGCCTGGACTAATGATCCAGAGACGTGAGTTCAAATCCCACCACAGCAGCTGGGGAATTTAAATTCAGTTAATTAAATAAATCTGGAATAACCATGAAACTATTGGACTGTCGTAAAAACCCATCTGGTTCACTAATGTCCTTTATCTGCCGTCCTTACCTGGTCTGGCCTATGTGTGACTCCAGACCCACAGCAACATAAGAATTAGGAGCAGGCCACTCAGTTGTACACAACCGGTACGAAAAATAATAATAAGAATAAAACCGGACCCGGCATCGACCTCGGGACCAGCTTCAGACACGGCAACGGCACACCCAGCCCAGTCGACTCTGCAAAGTCCTCCTCACTAACATCTGGGGACTTGTGCCAAAATTGGGAGAGCTGTCCCACAGACTAGTCAAGCAATAGCGTAACATAGTCATACTCACCGAATCATACCGTTCAGCCAATGTCCCAAACTCCTCCATCACTATCCCTGGGTATGTCCTGTCTCACCGGCAGGGGTAGCGGCACAGTGGTATACAGTCGGGAGGGAATGGCCCTGGGAGTCCTCAACATTGACTCTGGACCCCATGAAGTCTCATGGCTTCAGGTCAAGCATGGGCAAGGAAACCTCCTGCTGATTACCACCAACCGCCCTCCCTCAGCTGATGAATCAGTACTAGCTCGGTAACACCACTACTGACCGAGTTGGCTGAGTCCTGAAGGACTGCCAGTCTGGGCCTGCAACAGGTGGTGAGAGAACCAACATGAGGGAAAAACCTACTTGACCTCGTCCTCACCAATCTACCTGTCGCAGATGCATCTGTCCATGACAGTATTGGTAGCAGTGACCACCGCGCTGTCATTGTGAAGATGAATTCCCGTCTTCACACTGAGGACACCCTCCATCGTGTTGTGTGGCACTACCACTGTGCTAAATGGGATAGATTCAGAACAGATCTAACAGCTCAAAACTGGGCATCCATGAGGTGCTATGGGCCATCAGCAGCAGCAGAATTGTATTCCACCACAATCTGTAACCTCATGGCCCAGCATATCCCTCACTCTACCATTACCATCAAGCCAGGGGATCAACCCTGGTTCAATAAGGAGTGTAAATGCCAGGAGCAGCACCAGGCGTACCTAAAAATGAGGTGCCGACCTGGGGAAGCTGCAACACAGGATTATATGCATGCTAAAAAGCAGAAGCAGCATGCTATAGACAGAGCTAAGCGATCCCACAATCAACAGATCAGATCAAAGCTCTGAAATCCTGCCACATCCAGCCGTGAATGGTGGTGGACCATTAAACAGCTAATGGGATGAGGAGGCTCCATGAATATCCCCATCCTCAATGATGGTGGAGCCCAGCACGTGAGTGCAAAAGACAAGGCTGAAGCGTTTGCAACCATCTTCAGCCAGAAGTGCCAAATGGATGATCCATATCGGCCTCCTCCTGAGGTCCCCACCATTACAGAAGCCAGTTTTCAGCCAATTCGATTCACTCCACATGATATCAAGAAATGGCTGAGCGCACTGGATACAGCAAAGGCTATGGGCCCCGACAATATCCTGGCTGTCGTGCTGAAGACTTGTGCTCCAGAACTAGCCGCGCCTCTAGCCAAGCTGTTCCAGTACTACAACACTAGCATCTATCCGACAATGTGGAAAACTGCCCAGGTATGTCCTGTCCACAAAAAGCAGGAGAAATCCAACCCGGCCAATTACCGCCCCATCAGTCTACTCTCAATCATCAGCAAAGTGATGGAAGGTGTCATCAACAGTGCTATCAAACGGCACTTACTTTCAATAACCTGCTCACTGATGCCCAGTTTGGGTTCCGCCAGGACCACTCAGCTGCAGACCTCATTACAGCCTTGGTCCAAACATGGCCAAAAGAGCTGAATTCCAGAGGTGAGGTGAGAGTGACTGCCCTTGACATCAAGGCTGCATTTTTAACCGAGTGTGGCATCAAGGAGCCCTAGTAAAATTGAAGTCAATGGGAATCGGGGGGGAAAATGCTCCACTGGCTGGAGTCATATTTAGCACAAAGGAAGATGGTTATGGTGGTTGAAGGTCATCATCACAGCCCCTGGATATCGCTGCAGGAGTTCCTCAGGGCAGTGTCCTAGGCCCAACCATCGTCGGCTGCTTCATCAATGACCTTCCCTCCAACATAAGGTCAGAAATGGGGATGTTCGCTGATGACTGCACAGTGTTCAGCACCATTCACAACTCCTCAGATAATGAAGCAGTCCATGCCCGCATGCAACAAGACCTGGACGACGTTCAGGCTTAGGCTGAAAAGTGGCAGTTAACATGCGCGCCACAGAAGTGCCAGGCAATGACTATCTCCAACAAGCAAGCGTCTAACCACCTCCCCTTGACATTCAACAGCATTACCATTGCCGAATCCCCCACCATCAACATCCTGGGGGTCACCATTGACCAGAAACTTAACTGGACCAGCCACATAAATACTGTGGTTACAAGAGCAGGTCAGAGGCTAGGTATTTTGAGGCAAGTGTCTCACCTCCTGACTCCCCTAAGCCTTTCCACCATCTACAAGGCACAAGTAAGGAGTGTGATGGAATACTCTCCACTTGCCTGGATGAGTGCAGCTCCAGCAACAATCAGGAAGCTCGACACCATCCAGGACAAAGCAGCCCGCATGATTGGCACCCCATCCACCACCTTAAACATTCACTCCCTCCACCACCGGCGTACCGTGGCTGCAGTATGTACCATCTACAAGATGCACTGCAGCAACTCGCCAAGGCTTCTTCGGCAGCACCTCCCTAACCCGTGACCTCTTCCACCTGGAAGGACAAGGACAAGGGCAGCAGGCATATGAGAACACCACCACCTCCAAGTTCCCCTCCCAAGTCACACACCATCCTGACTTAGAAGTATACCGCCGATCCTTCAACGTCGCTGGATCAAAATCCTGGAACTCCCTCCCTAACAGCACTGTGGGAGTACCTTCACCACAAGGACTGCAGTGGTTCAAGAAGGCAGCTCACCACCACCTTCTCAAGGACAATTAGGGATGGGCAATAAATACTGGCCTTGCCAGCGACGCCCACATCCCATAAACAAATTAAAAAAACAACAACCTTTGATGGGTGAATCTATTACATTTTATTGTAGGTATTTTAAGATATAGCAGTGCCCCATAATTATTAGATGGATTTCGTTCACAAAAGAATATTTTGGGATACAGT
This sequence comes from Squalus acanthias, assembly GCA_030390025.1. Lineage (NCBI taxonomy): Eukaryota > Metazoa > Chordata > Chondrichthyes > Squaliformes > Squalidae > Squalus > Squalus acanthias. The sequence goes on along the minus strand of CM059426.1, from coordinate 82,813,493 downwards.
GTAGGAGTAATTTGAGTCATGACATGGTATAGGTGTCGCATGCCTGGGAGGAACAAGTGACTTTGGACCTATGGTTCCCAAAGATTTCCACCACTAGGGGTTTCCCCGCTTCATGTCTGGATCTGTTGTAGACAAATTGATCAAGATTGATTGCGATGATTTGTCAACAACTCCATGATCGCTGTATCGTGCGATTACCAGGGTGGTAGATGGTGAACTAGATGGACCGTGGTCTTTTTTTCTCTAGCAGTTCCTATGTCTGCAGATGAATGGTACGGTGCTGGGTAATAGCAAGAATAAGATTCTTCCTAATGTGTAATAGGAGGATATCAGGAAAAATGGAACATTCCTGGAAAAGTTGGCAATTTATTCCTCCACTCCTGAAAGTGGTGATTCAGTCTTTAATATTTCACCCAAATAGCCATTAATGGTCCCTTTTAAGCTGCGCGGCTGGAACTCCCGCGTAGCCGGCTTGCTGGGTTTTCAGTGCGAGAAACTGCGCATGCGTGGTATTTTGGGGGAGGCGCATCCAAAAAAAATTTTACGGGAACATTGGTGTGAACTTAGATAAGCTATTTTACCATTGGGACATCGCACCCAAGCCTGATATGTGTCACGCAAATCCACACATACATACTTTGATGTATGTACTTTTCCAGTGGTGGATCGCTGGATTAGTATCAGAGTGGGAACCATGGAGAACTTCCTCTGTGGCATTTGGATCCTGAGCCCAATTGTAGCGGCCCAATATCCATTCAGTTGCACACTCGTGATCAACCTGAGATCGTCCTCTTTTGGGGAGATTTGTACCCCACCACACAACAGATTTACACACTGAGTCATTGGTATGTGACAATTTATTTTCTTGCTGTTTTTGTCACTGCAGACCTTTGACACTGTCTTGATGAAATCCCCTCTTGTGATAACAGTAGCACCAGTGATCTGTAAGTGCTTGTCTGTAAGTCCTGGTCAATTACAATGTAGAGAATTGTAGATAAAAATATATGGATCAGAAAGGCTACCAAAATATGACCTTGCAGTAATGACATCATAATAGCATCAACGTCACCAAATGCTCAGTAAATAATATTGCATCACAGAAGATTAGGTCACAAAATGACATCATAGAATAAATAGACTTGTGTAACCCAGTTACCAAGAATTTTGTATACTCCTTCATGGAGGAGGACTACTGAGATCAGGGGTCGAAATGTTGTCAAACTGTGGAGATGTCAAGATTAATTGGTGTCGGGGTAGTTTATTTTATTTAAACCACAAAGTTATTTCAAAGCTGCACCTTAAAGTAAAGGAACGAGATCTGGCAAACCAATCTTAGTGGAGTGCCAAACATGGAACGTATGTTCAGTACAATCGGAAGAGAACTGGAAATTGAAATTAAATCTCATTAAGATTTATTGCAAAGCGATTGACTTTTTTTCTTTTGCAGGTGGTAAAAAGCGCTCCATCCCATTTCGCCGACAGCGAATGCAAATTGATCAGCCAATTCCTCCATCAGGGATTGCATCAGCACCACAAATTCATACTGAAGATCCTTATTTTCTGGACCTCTTGAATGTGGCCGATGATAGGTATTTACAATTCATAACTGAACAGTGAAGCCACATCAGTTGAATTATTATAGAACTTAATAATAACCAGTAACATAGTTTATTATTAAGGCAGTGAAATAGGACATTTAATTTTGACATTAGATTACAGATTTAAAATGGGGCCTATGATTGTCCAGTATAATTGTTTTGGATCAAAATCTAGATAAGAAGGGTAGAGTGGCTAGTGTCTCAGTTCAGAGTGGCTAGTGTCTCAGTTCAGAGTGGCTAGTGTCTCAGTTCAGAGTGGCTAGTGTCTCAGTTCAGAGTGGCTAGTGTCTCAGTTCAGAGTGGCTAGTGTCTCAGTTCAGAGTGGCTGGTGTCTCAGTTCAGAGTGGCTAGTGTCTCAGTTCAGAGTGGCTAGTGTCTCAGTTCAGAGTGGCTAGTGTCTCAGTTCAGAGTGGCTAGTGTCTCAGTTCAGAGTGGCTAGTGTCTCAGTTCAGAGTGGCTAGTGTCTCAGTTCAGAGTGCAAAATGAAGGACTCTGAGCTTACATGGGCTCAGTTCAACAAAGCAGTCCAGCAGAATGGAATCTCCAGGAATGACTTGCTAACTTTTTGTTTTTATCAAGTCACATTTAATGTTATTTATTTTACATGTGGCTCCAGTTATTTTATTTTTTTCTGTTATACGTGGTGCTTTATTTACATATTTTAAATGGAAACAATCTCATAATTTTAGAATGTAAATATGCAAATATATATATTTTAATTTCTAATGTTAATAAAAAGCTGACAAGGCAGCCACTTGCTAACATTTAAATGATTAGGTTAGGTTTGATTTCAGTTCTTTGTGGTGTGTGATCATACGGCAAATAATGTGATTCTAACCCATTGGTCCAGGAATTGACTTCAGTAAAGCATAGGAATAGGAGTAGGCCATTCAGCACCTCGAGCCTGTTCCATTCAGTTAGATCGTGGATGATCTGTACCTCAATTCCATTTGCCCACCTTTGATCCATAATGCCTTGTACCCTTACCTAATAAAAATCTAATCTCAAGTCTTGAGAATTTCAATTGACCCAGCCCACTCAGCCTTTTGAGAGTGTTTCACATTTCAACTACCCTTTGAATGGAAATTTCACTCCTAAGTGACCTAGCACTAATTTTAAGATTGTGCCCTCTTGTTCTAGAAACCTTATTTTCATTATTTGATTTTTTTTTTTTACTAAGTCTGTTCTTCTCCAGTATATTCTTGTTCATCTCAGAGAGGCAGATAATCTTTATTTTAAGTTTATTTTTGACTTTTGTGATGTTTTTTCCAGAATACTGGATCTGCAGAAAACTGTTGAAAATCTGAAGGATGACCTGGATAAATCAGATCGTGGGGTGAGAAAATTCCGGAGGCAGGTGAGATGGTCGCATCTGAACACACAAAATTTTGATGTTTGTTACTTTTTCTTTTTAAAAACAAAAGGATGGGTCAATTGAAATTAAAAATGGCAAATATATATCTTGATTTTCGATCAAACTGATTACTAGCATATTCCTGCTTCTGCATTCTAAAAAAATGTGTTCACTACCTCATTCAGAAAAGACTTTATGCTTGTATTGTACATGAAGTGCCTTTTTGGTTTGAACATGAGTTAAAAGCCAAACATATCCGACAAGCAAGGTCCAGCCCACAAGCCCCATTTTCCAGCCATTAATGCCCAGCCAGATTGTTTCCTAAATGGACAATTGTGCGCATACGTTTTTGAACTTGCTCAGCCTGATAATTGGAAAAAACTGCTCCAACATTGGTGGAATTTACTTGGGAGCAACTTTTTACCACCAATCAGAGAGTAGCCTTTACTGATCATCCAGGTTTGGGAAGTTCAAAAGGCTTCTTCATCCCTTCAGAACAGGTAGCTGCGGAGGACACAGTGGGTGATCATCAGCAGTGAATCGAGCAGGCAGTGCTGCAGCAGATCAGGATTGCAGACAGTGATTGAGAAATCCTGACCAGGTCAGGGAACAGAGAGTGGGCAGTACTAGCTAGAACAAAGGTAAGCAGGAGCTGGCAGCGAGGCAATTTTTGCATGAGGTTCTGAATTTAAATTTATGTGTATGGGAGTTTGAAGTTTGTAATGTATAGGTGTTTGATTTTTTTTTAGTGTATGGATGTCTGATTTTTAATTAAGTATGTAGCCATTTGATTTTTTTAATGTATGGCCGTTTGATTTTTTTTAGTGGATGTCAATGGGGAATAGTGTGCCGTGTTGCCAATACTTTAAAATCCTTCAATTTTTGGGAGTATTTTGTTTTAAATGTTTATAAATCACTCCAATAAATGTAGAAATGCTTTATTAGCAAACAAGTGATTGTGTTGCACATGGTGTTTAATTATGTTTCAGCCTGACTCTAATCATGTGATCCTCTTGCTGGTTGTAGCAAATGGTTGCTGTGCCCTGCTCCAAATGGTTGGGACACCCTGCGCTCAGTCTTGTCTCTCAGTAACCTCTTGTTGCCATATTTAAGGCTGATTGAATGCATCCTGGAAACTGATATTTTGTTTGGAGGTTCCCTGCCCCCCATTACATCCTTAAATTATACTTAAGATCTCATCTACTAATGCCCAGCCTGCCAAGGCTAAATTTGCACGCACTGCCAACTCCTTGAGTTTTCTCTTTGGAATGAACACTCTTATTTAAAAAAATTCTGCTAAGATTCATGCCTTTGGTTGTATTTACCAGTCATCATCTATAAAGGTTTGGCTCAATTCCTTATTGAGTGAGGGAACAAGAAACATTTATCCTTGAAAGTGCCATTTAGTCTTTCAAAACAACAGTTTTACCAAACTTACCATAAATGAACTTTTATGATCCTGATAATCTCACCTGTAAGATTAGGAATTACCCTACTTTCAGCAATCTGTACTGGATTAACTGTCGACTTTTCAACAGTATCTCTCCCTTCGAATTCGTGAACCAGAGCTTTACATATAAACCTCGCCTAACTGGCGTCTGCCCCTTTTCTCCTCTGCGAAATGCCAAAGAGGTATTTTTCTGCGTCAAAGGTGCTATGTAAATGGAAATTGTTGTAAGTGAAAAGAAAGACTTGCATTTATATAGTGCCTTTCATGTCCTCAGGATAACTCAAAGTGTTTCACAGCCAAAGAATTACTTTTAAAGTGTAATCAGTGTTTTGTAGGCAAACATGACGAACCGGAAACTGTGTAGAAGCGTTCTGCGCATGCGTGCTTCTGGTTCGTTACGGGAGCAGGCTCGTTAGAAAAAGCCGGGAAGGGAGCGGGCTCGTTAGAAAAAGCCGGGAAGGGAGCGGGCTCGTTAGAAAAAGCCGGGAATGGAGTGGGTTTGTTAGAAAAAGCCGTGAAGGGAGCGGGCTTATTTAAAAAAGCCGTGAAGGGAGCGGGCTCGTTAGAAAAAGCCGGGAAGGGAGCGGGTTCGTTAGAAAAAGCCGGGAAGGGAACGGGCTCGTTACAGAAAGCTGGGAAGGGAGCGGGCCCATTTGACAAAAGCCGGGAAGGGAGTGGGTTCATTAGAAAAAGCCGGGAAGGAAATGGGCTCGTTAGAAAAAGCCGGGAATGGAGCGGGCTCATTTTAAAAAAAGCAGAAACCTCATGCTTCTGGTCGTTGGAGCTTCCAGATTAATGTGCAGTACACTTCTGCACAGCTCCCGGTCATTGGCAGCAGTCACTCTGATTTTAAAATTCTCATCCTTGTTTTCAAATCCCTCCATGGCCTCACCCTTCCCTATCTCTGTAATTTCCTCCAGCCCTATAACCCTCCAAGATCTCTGCAATTCTGGCCTCTTGCGCAGCTCCGATTTTAATCACACTACTATTGGCAGCCGGACCTTCAGCTGCCTCGGCCCTAAGCTCTGGAATTCGCTCCCTAAACCTTTCCACCTCTCTACCTATAATCAAAATAATAACAAATACTTGTCACAACCATGAGTTGGTATGTGAATCGGAAATATTTTAATTAATGTATCGCTTGCCAGCAAAGTTGAAGCCCATGGAATAAAAGGGACAGTGGCAACATGGATACAAAATTGGCTAAGTGACAGGAAACAGAGAGTAGTGGTGAATGGTTGTTTATCGGACTGGAGGAAGGTACACAGTGGTATTCTCCAGGGCCACTGCTTTTCATGATGTATATTACTGACTTGGACTTGGGTGTACAGACCGCAATTTCAAAATTTGCAGATGACACAAAACTTGGAAGTATAGTGAACAGTGAGGAGGATAGTGATAGACTTCAAGAGGACATAGACAGGCTGATGGAATGGGCAGTCACGTGGCAGATGAAATTTAACACAGAAAAGTGTGAAGTGATACATTTTGGGAGGAAGAATGAAGAGAGGCAATATAAACTAAAGGGTACAGTTCTAAAGTGGGTGCATGAACAGAGAGAGCTGGGGGTATATGTGCACAAATCGTTGAAGGTGGCAGGGCAGGTTGAGAAAGCGGTTAAAAAAAGCATACGGGATCCTGAGCTTCAAAGATAGAGGCATAGAGTACAAAAGCAAGGAAGTTATGATGAACCGTTATAAAACACTGGTTTGGCCTCAACTGGAGTATTGTGTCCAATTCTGGACACCGCACTTTAGGAAGGATGTGAAGGCCTTGGAGAGGGTGCAGAAAAGATTTACAAGAATGGTTTCAGGGTTGAGGGACTTCAGTTACGTGGATAGACTGGAGAAGCTGGGGTTGTTCTCCTTAGAGCAATGAAGGCTGAGAGGAGATTAAATAGGTGTTCAAAATCATGAGGGGTCTAGACAAAGTTGATAGAGAGAAACTGTTTCCATTGGCGGAAGGGTCGAGAACCAGAGGACACAGATTGAAGGTGACTGGCAGAAGAACCAAAGGCAACATGAGGAATAACTTTTTTACGCAGCAAGTGGTTATGATCTGGAATGCACTGCCTGAAAAGGTGGTGGAGGCAGATTCAATCGTGGCTTTCAAAAGGGAATTGGATAAGTACCTGAAGGGAAAAAAATTGCAGGGCTACGGGGAAAGGGCGGGGGAGTGGGACTAGCTGAAGTGCTCTTGCAGAGAGCTGGCACAGGCCGAATGGCCGCCTTCTGTGATGTAACCATTCTATGATTCTATGTAACCCTTCCACTAACACTTTCTTAAAATAAAAATGCATATAATTAGAATTTGTGCTTTACAAATGCACCCTATCGTCATAAGTCTCTTAGAGGCCATGATCATATTGAATTGCGGAGCAGGGCTGAATGGCCTACTCCTGCTCCTATTTTCTATGTTTCTATGACCACTGCTGAAAACTAATGAACTGTGACAACTGACTTTTCATATTTTGTTTTATATTTTTTTATGCAACATTAATTTGTTTTATTAACCTTGTTATAATGTACAATGTGCTGCCAAGGACTGTTAAAATGAGGATGGAGTGTATCTTTATTAAGTGCCTTTCAAATTCAGATTATTTGCATTCAGAAGACTGCGTTTTCACCTCAACTTTAGTGCATTTGAATTTGCATAACTTTAAGCACCAATTGTATAAAGGTTTCCAGAGAAACATGACATGGACTCTCCTTCAGTCCAATATCCACATTCAATTGCTTCGATACATAAAACATTACTTTCACCCTAATCACCTTCCTTATTATATGTTTAATGACCATTCTTTTATAGGTTGAAGCAAGAGACGAGGAAATAGAGCGCCTGAACCGAACGCTGGAAGGTGGTCGTCCTCATGATGTTATCTCTCTTGAAGCTAAAAGCAAAAGTAATGAGCGCCTTATAGCACACTTAAACCTACAGGTGCGAGTTAAAATCCTTAGTTTGAAATATTTAAGGAATAAGTAATCATATACTAAGATTTAATTTAAATCCTTTCTGAGGTAAATTTCCTTGAGGATTACTAAGCTGACATAATTGGGTAACCTGTAGGTTTAGTGTGGGCCATTGATCTCCAGGGTTTCTTGTTCTGCTTGGGTGAGGGTGATGATGTTAGCGACTACTCCCCTGGTTTTCGTCCTCTCCCTTGCATTGTCCTGCAGAAAGAGGGTGAGGAGTTATTGAGTGGATGTTGAAAAGACAAGTTAAACTGTGTAGGGCTTATGCAAGTATTGAGAGATGGAGAAGTAAATGGAATGAAGATGGGGAGGTGATGAATGTAAAGCCAAGTGTGTGTAATGTGAACTGAGGGAGGAGTGGTGGTTGAGCAAGTGCTAGGATGTGAGAAGAAAATGGTGTTCGTGTGAAGAGAACAACGGAGGAAGTGAGTGTGTTTGGAATGAGAAAGACAAGATTTGCTGTGCGTCCTTGTGATTGTACACTGAAGCATGTGATGAAGGGGAGAGAATTGTTGAGAGTGGTGGGGGATGGGTGACCGGAGTGGTGTTAGGTGCTGTTGAGAGAGGTGAAGAGCTGGACTCGCCCTTGCTTCTCTGGAGATCATTGAACCTCTTTCCACGTTGAACGCAGGTCCTGGGGGTGATGCTGGTGGCATTGTCCCTGTCAGTCAGCTCTGTCTAGACCTGCTTCATAGTGACCCTGGGAATGCTCTTGCAGCTGATGGGGAAGTCCTTGTACTGACTTCATCCAGGGAGACATCAGGCAAGCTGCGGGGGGGCTTGTGGCCGCAACCCTTCGAATTCATCCACAGTTGGTCAAGCAAAAATCAGAGTGGCGATTGCAACCTCTCTTTAAGAGGTGCATCCCTGCTTTAAATTGTTCCCTGGACTCGTGCCGGAAATTCCATGTAGGCAGGCTGCTCGATTCCCAATGCAATCGGTAGGGAAGTCAAATGGAAAAATGCCTGGCCCTCATGCCAATGATGTATTGAGGACTCCCCACCTGATTCTCATTTATTTCAATCCTATTTCATCCTATTTCTTATCTACATGTTGCCCCTTGGTGACATCATCCAAAAACACAGCGTCAGTTTCCACATGTACGCTGAAGACACCCAGCTCCACCTCACTACCTCTTCTCTCGACCCCTCCACGGTGTCTAAATTGTCAGACTGCTTGTACGACATACAGTTCTGGATGAGCAAAAATTTTCTCCAATTAAATAGTGGGAAGACTTAAGCTATTGTTTTCGATCCCCACACCAAACTCCGTTCCCCAGCCACTGACTTCATCCCTCTCCCTAACACCTGTCTGAGGCTGAACCGCACTGTTCGTAACCTTGGTGTCATATTTGACCTTGAAATGAGCTTCCGACCACATATCCATAGCATAACAAAGGCCGCCTACTTCCACCTCCGTAACACCGCCCGTTTCCGCCCTTGCCTCAGCTCATCCGCTGCTGAAACCCTTATTCATGCCTTTGTTACCTCTAGACTTGTCTATTCCAACACACTCCTGGCTGGCTTCCCACATTCTACCCTACGTAAACTTGAGGTCATCCAAAACTCGGCTGCCCGTGTCCTAACTCGCACCAAGTTCCGTTCGCCCATCATCCCTGTGCTGGCTGACCTACATTGGCTACCGGTTAAGCAGCTCCAAAATTATCATCCTTGTTTTCAAATCCCTCCATGGCCTTGCCCCTCCCGATCTCTGTAATCTCCTCAGCCCCACAACCCCCCGAGATATCTGCGCTCCTCTAATTCTGCCCTCTTGAGCATCCCTGATTATAATCGCTCAACCTTTGGTGGCCGTGCCTTCTGTTGCCTAGGCCCTAAGCTCTGGAATCCCCTGCCTAAACCTCTCCGCCTCGCGACCTCTCTTTCCTCCTTTAAGACGCTCCTTAAAACCTACCTCTTTGACCAAGCTTTTAGTCACCTGCCCTAATTTAACCTTATGTGGATCGGTGTCAAATTTTTTGTCTTAAAATACTCCTGTGCAGCGCCTTGGGACGTTTTACTACGTTAAAGGTGCTATATAAATACAAGTTGTTGTTGTTGCTGATTTGCACCTAGACTTAAAATCAGTGCTTAAATGTCTTCAATTATGACTTAAAAAATTACACACAATTTAAATATTTAGTAAATTATAATTGTTAATTCAGAGTGTGTCTCACATAGAAGCATAGTTAAATGTAAAACTTAAGATGTAGGTTTTCCTCTTGCAATAGATAAAGGCCATCTGGAGTGGAGGATATGAGGGGATTATTTGTTTTAGATTTAAGGACCAAATTTGTACAGGATTTTTTAAGTAGTTGGGATAGAGTTAATTGGTGTCCAAATGTTTTGATGGTTTTATCACGAGACAAAATGTGTAAAGCAAGCAGTAGCTCATACAGTAGAAGATCACTATAAATCAATCAATAGGGCAATAGTAGCTTTACAGCTTTGGAGTTAGTGGAGTTTGCAGTATAGTGATTTTGTTCATTGACCTTTTGTTAATTCATACTTGCACTCAACGTTTGAGATCGTATGATATCGGTGCCATACTCAGGATTATTTTCCCCCTCAAATGATAATTACAGGTTGAATATCTTCAACGAACTAACGGTGATCTGGAGAAGCAGATGAAGGAGCTTCTGGAGAAAAAAAGTGACGCAACAAATGAGGTTGTAAACCTGAGCACCAAAAATGAGCACTTATGTAACGAATTGAATGAGATCGACCAGTTGGCGCAGCAGTTGGAGAGGGACAAAGAAATTGCACTCGAAATTGCTGATAAGGAAATTCAAGAAGCAAAGGTACTAAAATATATTGGATTATTGCCTAGGAACTCAAAAAAATCATGCTCTTAACATTTTGGCATATTCATTAATACACCAAAGTTTCATAGAATTTTTGAATACCTAAGCACTCGAATGTATTTTTGTTTTTACATAAGATGGTGAATTATTTTGTTATATATTTATTTATAATTCCTGGTTTCAAGGCAATTTTTGGTACATTACAAAACAAAGGCTGCCTTCAACGGATACATTTTATTTAGTTATTCTAAAGTATGAATTTTTATTTTTAGCTTGTTTAAACCCTTATTTTGGGCATTAGAAATTTGATTAAGAGAAAAAAAGGTGGATGAATATTTTTTTTCCGGAAAACATTTTGAGCAATTTGTGGGAAGCCGGCAGCCAAATTGTGCACTCACGGTAATATACTCTCTCGATAAAATAGCAGCTATTGTGTGTCACATTATCATAGTGCAACCCACAAGAGTGACATTTACTGCAAGTACTTAGGAGTTTTCAATGAAATGCAAGCTCACATACTGTATTTAGTGGATAATAGATGGAGGTCCATTTTAATAAAGTTTTAAAGTAAGCTAAAAATTCACTTACCAAAAAGGAAAAACCACAGGGAAGAAAATCAAGATGATGGCTGAACTGGCACAAGCAACTCTGACAGCTGCTGCAGAGTCACCTGCAATTGTACAGTACCATCAACATTGCAAGTTTAATGGGCAAAGTACACGTTAAATGACACAGGAAATTATAATGGGAAGAAGTTGACACAAAAGCATGACAAAAATGTAACAACGGAAAGTAAAGCACTCCAGGCAGGAATTGTGCACAGAAGTAAGATTTTTAATATTATAGAAAGGTGATAGAATTTTAAAATCCATTTATTTTGATGACCACAAGTATGAAGATGTGAAAAACCTATAGTTATACTGTTCTAATCTGGTTGAAACTTTAATACAGTTGAGAGCTCAGTTATGTCAGGGTATGGGGACATGCTGAGGGGGTGTCCCAGAGATCCATGTTGAGACCCCATTTCTACATTTACATTAAGGATTTAGATTCAGAAATTGATTACATTGGTAACTAAATTAGAATGGGCAATTGTTTCTATGGGAACAACCTCACAACTCCTTTAGTAGTTGGAAAAATATGCAAGTGGGCAGAACAACAGCTAATTAAATTTAATATGGACAATTATAAGATACTGCACATAGGAAAAATGGATGGAGACCAAGTATTGCTTAAATTGTGTTTAAATAGCTTATAGTGAAGTGGAAAGAGATTCAGTAGATTTGAACACTCAATCTATCCAATCACTGCAGTAATCAACAAATCAATTAGAATGGCAAACTATATAGCCCAGGTAGTAGAGTACAAGTCAGAGAAAGTTGTGTTGGAACTGGACAGTGCTCTGGTCAGACCACACCTTGAGTACTGTGTCCATTTCAGGTCACCGAGAAACAAGGGAGATATTCAAGTGCTAGAGGCAGTACAGAGAAGAGCCACAAGGCTGATTCCTTGTCAGATATGGTCTGAATTATGAGGAATGACCCAGAGAAAATTGTCTTTTCAGTCTGGAAAGGTGTCCGAGAGTTGATCTTAGAGGTATATGCGATAGTAAAAGGAATGGAAAAGGTAAATCTGGAAAATGTTAAATTAAATTGCAAGAGTAGTATAAAGGGTCACAGGTTCAAGCCAGCAAAAGGTAAGTTCAGGACTGATAATTTCTTCACAAAGAGTGATCAACACTTGGAACGGGCTTCCAGATAGAGCGGTGAACACTCTGGAATCATTTTAAGAAACAATTGGATGCTGCAGTGGGGAAAGGCCAGGGTCCTTCTGGATGGATGAACCAAGATGAATGGCCATCTTAATCTGCAATTATCTTGTGAAAAGAAAACTGAAAAAGTTGGGAGTCTTAAAAGCAGAAAATGCACAGCAGGTCAATCAGAATCTGACAGAAACAAGGTAAAATTTTGGGTACATCTACATAGGATTACATAGGATATACAGCAGAGAAACAGTCCATTCGGCCCAACCAGTCCATGCTGGCGTTTATGCTCCACTCGAGCCACCTCCTGTCTTTCCGCATCTAACTCTATCAGCATAACCCTCTATTCCCTTCTCCCTCATATGCTTATCTAACTTCCCCTTAAATGCATCTATACTATTCGCTTCAACCACTTCCTGTGGTAGCGAGTTCCACATTCTCGCCACTCTCTGGGTAAAGAAGTTTCTTCTGAATTCCCTATTTGATTTCTTGGTGACTGTCTTATTTTGATGGCCTCTAGTTATGCTCTTCCCCACAAGTGGAAACACTCTCTCTCTATCCACTCTATCAAAACCTTTCATAATTTTAAAGACCTCTATTAGGTCACTGCATAGCCTTCTCTTTTCAAGAGATAAGAGACACAGCCTGTTCATCCTTTCCTGAAAGGTATACCCTCGCATTTCTGGTGTCATCCCTGTAAATCTTCTCTGCACCCTCTCCAGTACCTCTCTCCGTTTTATAATATGGCGACCAGAATTATACGCAGTACTCCAAGTGTGGTCTAACTAAGGTTCGATACAAGTTTAGCATAACTTCACCACTTTTCAATTCTATCCCTCTAGAAATAAACCCTAGTGCTTGGTTTGCTTTTTTTATGGTCTTGTTAACCTGTGTTGCTACTTTTAGTGATTTGTGTATTTGTACTCCGATCCCTTTGCTCCTCTACCCCACCCAGACTCGTACCCTCCAAATAATAAGTGACCTCCCTATTCTTCCTACCAAAATGTAATACTTCACATTTATGTGTTGAAATTCATTTGCCAATTATATGCCCATTCTGCAAGTTTATTAATGTCATCCTGTAATTTGTTGCAGTCCTCTTCAGTATTGACTATCCCCCACCCCCCCCCCTCAAATTTGGTGTCATCCGCAAATTTAGAAATTGTGTTATTGATTCCAAAATCTAAATCGTTAATATAAATTGTGAACAGTGGTCCCAGCACTAATCCTTGTAGAACACCACTTCCCACCTTCTGCCACTCTGAATAGCTACCCTTCACCCGTACTCTCTGCTTTCTGTCTTGAAGCCGACTAGCTATCTCTTCTGCTACTTGTCACTTGACTCCGCATGCTCTGATCTTATTCATTAGTCTTTTATGTGGTACCTTATCGAAGGCCTTTTGAAAATCTAGATAAATTACATCTGCATTACTCTTGTCTACTCTTTGTTAGCTGTTCAAAAAATTCAATGAGGTTGATCAAGCAAGACTTTCCCTTTTGAAATCCATGCTGACTATTCATTATTACATTTTTTATTTCTAGATGTTCTTCTATTTTCTCCTTTAGTAGGGATTCCATTATTTTTCCTACCAGTGATGTTAAGCTGACTGGTCTGTAGTTCCCTGGACATGTTCTGTCTCCCTTCTTAAATATAGGTATTACGTTAGCTATCCGCCAGTCCTCTGGCACTACACCTTTTTTTAACATTATTAAATATGTGTAGTAATGCCTCTGCTATCTCTTCCCTAGAGTCTTTTAAAATGCGCGGATGTATTCCATCCGGACCAGGGGTTTTATCCTCTGAGTTTGATTAGTTTATTTAATATATCTCCTCATTTTATTTTAAATGCTGTTACCTTATTACTAATCTCCTCATCCGATGTCATGTCCACCTGTTCTATCTCGATGGTAAATACTGAAGCAAAGTAATTATTTAATATTTCTGCCCTCTATCGCTGCCTGTGGTATTATCCTGTCCATCCCTTAGTGGCTCTATTCCCATCCCGACCTTCCTTTTTTTAGTTATGTGCCTGTAAAATATTTTACTATTTTGTTTTATGTTCCTTGATAACTTAATTTCATAGTTATTTTTTGCCTTCCTAATTTTTTTTGACTTCTCTCCTAATCTCTTCATATTCTCCCTTCTCATGCTCTCCCCTGCTGTCCATGTACTTAAAGCATGCCTCTTTCCTTACCCTCAATTTTTCCCTTATGGCTTTATTCATCCATGGTGTCTCATTAGTGTTGATCTTGTTCTTGTTTTTTAGCGGAATATATTTTTCCTGGACTCTGTTGAACACCATTTTAAATTTCCCTATTGCTGTTCTACATCATTGTTTGCCAATATTGTTGTCCATTTTATTTTCCCAAGTTCTATTCTCAGCCCCTCAAAATCAGCTTTTCCCCAATCTATTACCCTGGTCTTTGTCATACTGATGTCCTTCTCAATTATTATTTTAAACCGTATTATATTATGGTCACCATTGCCTAGATGTTCCCCTACTTTTACTTCTCTTATCTGCTCTGGTTCATTCCCCATTACTAGATCCAATAGCGAATCCTCACTTGATGGGCTTCTTACATATTGGGTTAGAAAGGAGTCCTGTACATATTGTAGGAACTCCATTCCCTTACCCTCTTTACCTACCTCTTCTGTTCAATTAATATCGGGGTAGTTGAAATCCCCCATGTGTTTTTACTCATTTCCCTAATTTGTTTGCATATTTCTTCCTCCACCTCCCTTCCACTGTTGGATGGTCTATAGACTAGCCCTATTAGTGTGTTTGATCCTTTATTATCTTTTATCTCTATCCACATGGATTCTATTTCTGTCTTGCTGATAGCGCTGTCACTTTTTCTTCTGCCATTGTTATCCCTAATAAGTACAGCTACTGCACCTCCCATTTTCCCCCCTCTATCTTTTCTAAATATGTTATACCCTGCAATGTTTAATTCCCAGTCCTGATTTTTCTGCAGTCATGTCTCAGTAATCACTATTATGGCTGGTTCCTTGCAACGCGTGATTGCCTCCAGCTCCCCTGTTTTATTATGGACACTGTGCATTGCTGTACAGACAGTTTAACTCATTTTTAATAGAAGTTCCTCTCACTTTATTTTTAACCATCTTTTTAAACTCCTGTTGTATAACTCTATTTATTCCCTGGTCATCAATGTCCTCCTTTACTTTATTCTTTCCTACGCTCTCTTTTCTTGTTTTGTTTATATTTAGGCTGGCCTCATTTCTTGTAGATCCCTCCCCCCCCCCCCCCCCCCCCCCTTTGCACCTATCATGATGAACTATTGGTATTCCTACCAAATATCTTCAGTACAAAAAATGCACTGTTAATTATCCAGCTATAGTGTGGGTGACAAGTGGGTTTGGGTAAAGGGATCAGCAATCAAGGAGATAAATGGAGTTGGGGCAGACACTGTTCAGAGGATTGAACGCTCATAAGAATAGAAGTTGGATAAGTTAATTTAAGATTATTTTTAAACCAGTATGTTACACTTTGACTTTATTTATGTAACTGATCTCTAATTGTTAGTTATTTCATAGAAGAAAATCTATTGATATATTCATTGTGCACAGAGGGATTCACAAGGATTTGTTACTTTTTCAGGATGAAACCAAGAAGCAATGTAGAGAAATAGAAGAACTTCGAGACAAATTAGCTAAATTCAGGGTTGTAAGTCAGATTTCTCTATTGTTAGAAGATAAAATACATAAGTTATTTAAATAAAGTTTAATTATGGTTAATGCTCCCTCAAATGATTTGTGTTTGCTGCTAATATTATACACAAAGATGAAATTATCCTCTCTGATGTTTGTTTAGTGAGAAAATTGTAACATTATCTAATTTGTACATTGGTCCTCTTGAACCTAAAATTGCATGAGGAAGTTTGATCTTTGACCTTCAATAATGTTTAGTTAACTGCTCTTGATAATCAGGCCTCATTTTGGTGCGATAAATTTTATTTAACTACATCTACCCAATTGTCAGGATAATTATTATAAACATAGCATTAAATGCTGCTTCCATTGTTGTAATGGCAAACCTCCAGCTTTATCAACTAATTATTATAACAATACAGTACACTTTTCAGAGTTCTAGTAATATTATTACAATGGTATCTGTACTTGCAGGAACCTTTATAATAACATTACAGTGGAACCTATACTCACAGGAAACTTTACGATCATTAAAGTAGAATCTATACATATGATTACTAGGATATACAGCACAGAAACAGGCCATTCGGCCCAACCAGTCCATGCCGCGTTTATGCTCCACTCGAGCCTCCTCCCATTCTTCCTCATCTAACTATCAGCTGAACCCTCTATTTCCTTCTCCCTCATATGCTTATCTAACTTCCCCTTAAATGTATCTATACTATTTGCCTCAACCACCAATGTTGAGGCCACTCACTGCCGACTTTATACCACAGTGCCGCCAGCTCTGGTGGGTCTGTCCTGCCAGTGGGACAGGACAAACCCAGGGATGGTGATGGAGGAGTCTGGGACATTGGCTGAAAGGTATGATTCTGTGAGTATGACTGTCAGGCTGTTGCTTGACTAGTCTGTGGGACAGCTCTCCCAATTTTGGCACAAGCCCCCAGATGTTAGTGAGGAGGACTTTGCAGAGTTGACTGGGCTGGGTGTGCCGTTTTCGTGTCCGAAGCCAGTCCCGAGGTCGATGCGGGGTGGTCTGTCCGGTTTTATTATTATTATTGTTTTTCGTAGCGGTTGTGTACAACTGAGTGGCCTGCTCCTAATTCTTATGTTATGTTTATTTTAAACTCATGACAATGCACATTACTTCTAAAAACCCCATCATTAGAAGTAACTCTTCCCAAATCCTTTCTGTGGAAAAATGGTTTTAAAAATTCTGAAACGTGACACCCCTTGACCATCCCCAATGCCTTACCATCTGCGAAGTCTCGATTAGTGATGAGGCCATCTTGGCTCATTTCTGCATCAACTTGTCCCCTTTCTCTAGTTCTCACACCAACAGCAGACTCTCTAACTTGCTCTTATTTGATTCTCCATGTACCATGATAGCAATGTCTCAGTCAATCTGCTCAGCAACTCCCTTGATTCTGCCTTTGACATCCTCATACTGACCAAGTTCACAATCTTCCACACTTGCCATTCCCCGAGTAGGTTCCCACCTTCACACACTGAAGTCTGAGGGATGCAGACTTGAGTGAGCCACGATTGGCTTTGTCGTCCATTGCTAGATTTAGTTTGGCCATCTCCAGAAATACTGCGCCTCATCTTGCAAGGTAAAGACAATGACAGTCGCTTTCTTTGACAATTTTCCCTGTTCCCTACACAATAACTTGCATTTATATAGTGCCTTTACTGGAGCAAAATGTCCCAAGGCGCTTCACAGGACAAAAATTGACACCGAGCCAAAGAAGGAGACATTAGGACAGGTGACCAAACTCTTGGTTAAAGAGGCAGGGTTTAGGCAGCATTTTAAAGGAGGAACGAAAGTTGGAGAACACCAAGAAGCTTACGGACATTTTCATCTCAAAGGTTGGAACAATTCCCAGAGCTACCTCAGCAGCTGTCTTTTCCCCTACCCATGTTCCCAGCACCCTCCCACCGCCGCCTTTTTTCAGTCCGTTCCTTCTCACCCAGGTCCCCTCTGACCTCACCAAGTCCATCTCCTCATGAGACCCACTTTCTCGCACATTCCCCTCCAGATCCAACTCCTGGCCACTCAACTATCTTTCTTTGTCCCAGTGCTCGCTGACATTGTAAATGGCTCCCTTTGTTCAGGCACCATTACTCTCTGTTCAAAACTGCCATCACCTCCTCCTCAAGAAGCCCACCCTAGACCTGTACACTCCAACTACTGCTTCGAGATCTCTCAAATTCAGTTTCACCACCTTGTTCCATGCTCTCCTCTCCCACAATTCCCTATTCAAATCCCTTCAGTTAGTTTCTATATTGCCTACAGCACCATGATTGCCCCAATCAAAGGTACCAATGAAATCTTTTGTGCTTGCAGCCTTAGTGCATTATCCTTCCTGTAGTCCTCAATTTCTACACATTGTTCTACCACCTCTTCTCCATAGGCCATCTTGTCTGGACTGCTTTCGTGTTTGCACTCCTACTTTACCCAACACAGCCAGTGCATTTCTAACAATGGCTTCTCCTTCTGCCACATTGTAGTTACCTCAAGAGTGCTCCAGAGTTCTATCCTTGGCCTCCTCTTCCTTATTTACATATTGTCCATTGGCAACACCTATAGTTTCCATATTCCATATTGCTGATCACACCCAACTCTTTCTCTCCATGATCTACATGTCTGTCTAACATCTAGTTACAGATAAGCCAGAACTTCCTCCAGTTGAACATTGGGAAGGCCAAAGTCATTGTATTCGGCTGCCATCAAAAAGCACAGTACCCTTGCCACTGATATCCTTGTTCTCCAAGGCTGCTTGTCCAGTCTGAATTAGACATTGCATAATTTTAATGTCCTGCTCAACCTAGAACTGAGTTTCAAACTCCATATCCTGTCTTCGCAAGATTGCTTTGTTTTGATCTCCATAGCATTTGTGCTATGTGGCCTTTCCTTGTTCCCATCGCTACTGAACCTCTCATTCAAACTTTTGCTGCCGTTAAATTTATCTTCTTAACATCTTCCTGGCCAAACTCCCGAGCTCCACCCTGCGCAAACTCCTTGCAAAACTCCCCCACCTGCATCCTGTCCTGTTGAGCCATTACTCCCAGTGGCCTCCATTATCTCCCTGGCGTCAAATCCAAAATACTCACCTTCATTTACAAATCCTTCCATAAGCTCAGCCGCCACCCCCACCTTTTCAACCATCTCCAAGTGCCTGGCTCATGGCCTTTGGGCCTATGATTCTAGTCTCCCCCCCTCCTTTTGCTCCACCATTGGTGACAGAACCCTCAACCTTCTCAACACTGCTTTCCAGAACTCCCTCCCCAGAACTCCCTGCCTTGCTACCTTTTAGTGTACCATTAAATGCCTCCTGAAAACCTTTTTGCCCATGCATTCTCATAATTTATTTCAGCCTATAAATTGCTGCTTCATCTCAGTTTCTACTCTGTGAAGCTTCTTAGGATACTTGCTATATTAAAGGCATTGGCCTCAAAATTATTCGGGCCATGACCCCAAAGTTTGCAGGGTCAGTGAGAGGGCACCTTACTTGCATGGGTCCGGCAGGCACAAGCATCACTTTGAGTCCATATCTGGCGCCTGCCTGCTGGAAACTCCAGCACCTGACCACCTGTGAAGGGATTGACCAGTTCTTCCCATCACCCCACCACCCTGATTCTGGCCATGCTTCCATCAGCTACATAAGTAAAGGAATTGATCTGAAGAACTGTTATTTTATAATTTTTTTTAAAGTCCTAAGAGTCAAGGCTACTTGCCTGGCCTGGGCCTCACCAGTCGTGCCCAAATACCCCCTTGTGGAGTCCTGTATGCCTTCACTCACTCGCCGTACTAGGCACCATGACTACACTGGGTCCCTTTCCAAGCTCAGAGCAGGAATCTCCAGTTTAGGGAATCCCTACTCATGGCTCCATCCCCAGCCATTGCCTTGTAAAGCAAAGAAGATGCTCCCGGAAATGATGGACACCTGGCACAGCCAGTGCTCCGCTGTTTTCTTGAAGGTTACGGGAGGAGATTGGCAAAACCCCCATTGAATTTCACCCCCCCCCCTGCCCCCTCACTATATAAATGCAAATTGCTGTTGTTGGTTAAAATTATCAATGGGACCTGGAGGGCAGACTTGCTACTTTGGCTTGGTCTCCTTTCCACACTGCTTCAGGTAACCTTGCAAACCAATGCCCTAATAGGTAGGGTGATATTAGTTTACAAGCAGCAGGAAGCTTGTCAGTGCTTTATGCAGGTAAGCTGCGCTGTTACCAAATTTCCTAAATTCCCTGGGCTTAGCTAAGTGGTGCATGAAGAGTAGATTCCTCATCAAGCAAATGGAAACTATATGGATTTTTTGATAGTTTGTTTTGGAGACTTTTAAAAGGGGTGATGGGGTTTTGCATGTTTGACACCTGGCTGACAAAAAGGCATAGAATTGCCCAATTTTCCATGAAGCATGAGGAATGCCCTTTCTAAGAATGAAGTAATCTACCTTTATCTTTGCAGGATGAAATCCAGAAGCAGCACAGAGAATTGGAAGGATTTGAAGAAACAATTGCTAGACTTACCAAAGTAAGTCACTTTCTTTATATTATAAGCCCATGTAACTTTTGGGGGTGGGGAGAATCTTACATTCTGTATTTGATCCGTGTTCTGAAGATACAGTTCTAATTGGCTGAATGTTGTACTTGTATACTCAGGAAGGATTCTTTGAAGATGCTCCAACATGAGATGGGCTAACAGTTGCTTCCTTTAGTTATGTCATCAATGGAAATGGAGTATGTTTTGTTATTGATAGGCCTGTAATACCCCTGTACATACTATGGCCCTTTTTAAAAGACTAGTGTTATGGTGCTTCTTTCCAATTCTCAGCACTATTTCTGTTTCTAATGATTCCCCACAGATAGTAGCAAAGACATCTGTTTTCACTAGCCACTTCAAGTCCCCTTGTATGAGGTCCATCCAGACATTGAGCCTGTCTTCCTGTTAACTTCTTCAGTCTATCAATGACTGTCTTAGCTGAAAATGTTAATCTTCACTTCTCCACTAACCGCACCCTCCCCCCCACCCCCCCCCCCCCCCCCCCCCCCCCCCCCATAACCTCTGAAAATTCACCTTCAGTGCTGGATAGATCGCCTAGGGTTGTCTCTGAGATCATGGAAAAGAAGAATTTGTTTAGTATGTCAGTTGCCCAAGGCGTTGCACATGGGGAGTCAAGACCAAGTAAGGTGAAGCAGAATTAGAGGGCAGGGAATGATTGACCATAACGCGCAGATGTAATTCAGTTCTCATTTTAAAGTCATACATTCCATTCTGTCCTTATTTTGCAAATTAAGAGTAGAGTTATTGGGAACATTGGAGTTTCTTTGCAGTACAGGTTGAGTAGCTGGGAGACTCAAAACTGAGCTGCAAAAGCACCATCATTAGTGAGAGGGCGTAATTACAGCATGAGACATTTACATACAGTTTCCATTATAAACGTGGACATAGGAATTTAGCATTTAGGAATGAGGTTGAAAAGGCCATCTGACAACTGAAGAACAACAAGGCCTCAGGAGCAGACGGATTCCCCGCCGAGGCACTAAAGCATGGTGGAGAAGCACTACTGGTGTGAATTCATGAACTAATTTCTCTTATCTGGAAGGAGGAGAGCATGCCATGGGATCTCAGAGATGCCATAATTGTGACCATCTTCAAGAAAAGTGACAAGTCCGATTGTGGTAATTACAGAGGAGTTTCCCTGCTGTCTGCCACAGGGAAAGTCATCGCAAGAATCCTCCTCAATCGCCTTCTCCCAGTGGCCGAAGAGCTCCTCCCAGAGTCGCAATGCGGATTCCGCCCACTAAGGGGCACAATGGACATGATCTTCACTGCACGTCAATTACAAGAGAAATGCAGGGAACAGCACCAACCACTGTACATGGCCTTCTTTGATCTCACAAAGGCCTTCGACACTGTCAACCGTGAGGGATTATGGAGTGTCCTCCTCAAATTCGGCTGCCCTCAAAAGTTTGTCACCATCCTCCGCCTGCTTCATGACGACATGCAAGCCGTGATCCTGACCAACGGTTCCACCACAGACCCAATTCACGTACGAACCGGGGTCAAGCAAGGCTGTGTCATCGCACCAACGCTCTTCTCGATCTTCCTTGCTGCAATGCTCCATCTCACCCTCAGTAAGCTCCCCGCTGGAGTGGAGCTAATTTACAGAACAAACAGGAAACTGTTAAACCTCCGTCGTCTCCAGTCCAGGTCCAAGGTCATCCCATCCTCTGTCGTCGAATTACAATATGCAGACGACGCTTGCGTCTGCGCTCACTCGGAGGTCGAACTCCAAACCATCGTCAACACCTTCACTGAAGCGTACGAGAGCATGGGCCTTACACTAAACATCCGTAAGACAAAGGTCCTCTACCAACCTGCCCCCACCACACAGTACTGCCCCCCGATTATCAAAATCCACGACAAGGCCTTGGACAACGTGGACCACTTTCCATACCTCGGGAGCCTACTGTCAACAAGTGCAGACATCGACGACTAAGTCCAACACCGCCTTCAGTGTGCCAGTGCAGCCTTCGGTCGCCTGAGGAAGAGAGTGTTTGAAGACCAGGACCTCAAACCCAGCACTAAGCTCATGGTCTACAGAGCAGCAGTGATACCCACCCTGCTGTATGCCTCAGAGACATGGACCATGTACAGCTGGCACCTCAAAGCAGTGGAGAGGTACCACCAACGCTGCCTCCGCAAGATCTTGCAAATCCATTGGCAGGATAGGCGCACCAACGTCCGTGTTCTTGCTCAGGCCAACATCCCCAGCATCGAAGCTTTGACCACGCTCGATCAGCTCCGATGGACGGGTCACATTGTCCGAATGCCCAATACGAGACTCCTAAAACAAGCGCTCTACTCGGAGCTCCGGCACGGCAAGAGAGCCCCAGGTGGGCAGAGGAAACGGTTCAAGGACACCCTCAAAGCCTCCTTGAAAAAGTGTAACATCCCCACTGACACCTGGGAATCCCTGGCCCAAGACCGCACAAAGTGGAGGAGAAGCATCCGGGAAGGTGCCGAACACCTCGAGTCTCTTCGCCGGGAGGAAGCAGAAGCCAAGCGCAAGGAGCGCACGTCAACCCAAGCACCCCACCCACCCGCCCCTTCAACCACCGTCTGCCCCACCTGTGACAGAGACTGTAGGTCCCGCATTGGACTCATCAGTCACCTGCAAACTCATTTTTAATGTGGAAGCAAGTCATCCTCGGTTCCGAGGGACTGCCTAAGAGAGAGAGAGAGGACATAGGAATTTAGAATGGAGAACGTTGATAACAGGAAGTAAGGGTTCATTGACAAAGTGTGTGCAGACTTCACGTTTTTAATAATTTAAAGATTTGCTATACCTTGGTCACTTGGTATTATGTCGCCTTTGAGATCTTTCACTGGCCCACCGTTTCCTTTTTTACCTGCTTTCTGCAAATATCTATAAGTACATGAAATTCTTACCTCTGTGCCTCTTGACACTTTTTGTTATGCATTTCTATGTTCATGTTTATAATGGGGTTTTGCCGATGTAAACTCATCAGTCTGATTGCACAATCTGGCTGTCAGATTGTGTAATCTGCCATTGGGTTCTGGCAATTCTCTCAATACTTTCTGAACATTTTTTTTGACTGCCCTTTTTTCTTCTGCAACTAAAATTTCTAATGTCCAAAACGCGGTTTGAAACACAATTTTTAAAAATTACATATTTCACAATAACATGATCGAATTTATCTGTTGAATTATTGTTTGTTTTCATGCCTTCATTAAATTTTCACTTGAAGGCTTCAGCCTCTCCTAAAAGCCTGTGCTTGGAGTGGTTATACCAGTTCAATTTTGAAGCCAACTAGATATCTCGCCTGCTAGCACCTGTGAGAGAGTGAGGCAGAGAAGCAGTTTCTTTGCTCATATTTATTTGATTTCTTTGTGGGGTACGGTGGGAAGACTAGTTGAATTTTGAAAGCAATCATAGCCTCTTTGAGGGAAACGGATAGGAAGCCAACGTAGGAGAAGGAAGGGGATGAGGGAAGCAGGTTGAAATTGAGGGGCATCTAGCTATCCCTGTATGTTTACCCAACCCCTGTCATTGTTAAACCAGGTCTCTATGATGCTTATGATATCACAGCCTCCCTCTCTAGCAAGGATCTCCAGGTCTCCAATTCACAAGACTCCTAACATTCGTATACTTTGAGGTATCCATTTCCTCCACTCCCTAGACTGATGTACTTATTTTTCATTAATTCCCCTTGTGGCCATACCGTTATACTGCTACATTGGTGTCTGCACTTGAATTATCTACCAAACCCTGATCTGTACAATAATATTTAGCTTCTGTATTTTTTTTCTATTTCCATTTTATTTTCCCTTTCTAAGTCTGGCCTATGTGTCCCTCCCACTACCTTGTTAGTTTAAATCCTCCCCCAATGCCTTATTTACCCTCTCTGCAAGGACGTTATAAGAAAAATGAACACTAAATTTTGTTAAAATATGGCAGTATTGCAACTGGAATTCCAATAGATGATCAATATTAATCAATTAATCAGACCAATCTTTTCCCAGTGTATAAGATATATGAATTAGCTCACCTTTCGACAAAGCCCAGACCAATTGTTAAACAAGCCAATTAAATCTCAGCAGGAACACTGTAGCATACTGAGTGAAGTGTAATTAACTTTGACTTGGCAGAGTCATCACAGGTGGTTACAAAACAGATCCACTAAATAGCAGTACTTTATTTAACAACATCTATGATAACACAACTAATGCCATTACAAGATTAAGTATTGAGGATTACAATATGGACTTGGTCACATATTATTGATTGACAAGAGTCTAGATCATTATAGGCACAACAATAACAAGTTGTAAGATTTTGGATCACGGGTCACACACAGATTACCCAAATGGTCTTGGGAGTTGTAAGGCTTTTTATTAAAGAGCGGCAGTTTAAGTTAAGTACAACACGCAATCAAGGTAGACATAGTAGACATACGACCATGACAAGCAGCTGGTATCGGTCCTGATTGGACAGATGGCTGGCGTGCGCGAACAGCTCTTCCCTTCCCTTCACCGTCTGTGCTAAAAGCTCTTTATATATCTCTTTTACTCTCTTTTTAGGGGTGGGCCCAGGGTAGATTATCAAAGATACAATCAACAACCTTTCTAGCACACAAACAGCAGACAGCTAGTCTGGAAACAAGGTCACCGCTATGGTGCAGAATGTTATAACATTCGCAGGGAACCAAGAACATAAGCAAATCTAAGCGTCTATCCAGTTATTCTAACACCAGTCTGAAGAGACTTTTTTGTCAAGTTATTTCTTCCAATTCATTTCTTACAAGTTCCCACCTTGAGAAGGAAATATCCTTATTGACTTCTCACAATCCTCTTTTGACTAATCTAGCTAGTTCTAAGTTATCGACCCGCTGATACCATTCATGCCCAGGGATGCTGGCTGGCATTATAAGCTACTTCCCACCACTCGTAGTCCCCTAATTTGCTTATTGCTTTCTCAACTTGGGCGTTAGTTAGTAAGGAGACTCAGAAATGAAGATTTCCCCCTTCCTTACAGTCCATTCTTTTGATGGGGAGGAGCAACCTCCGACCCTTCACACAGGTTCAGTTCACTGTTCCAGTGTTCCAATTCTGCCCCACCTGGGGTATCCTCTGTTTCTTCTATCTTTCCTGATCTTACCCCACCTGGGGTCTCCTCTACGTTGCTTCGGATCTTCTCTTTCGGTATGCTCAATTAATTTGTTAGTGCTGGTTAGTCATAGGCATGAGTACACAATTGGCTTGTGCATCAAAGTCTTACTACATGGGTTACATTTATCAAATACACGATCATTACAAGTTGGAGAACTTCCAGAGCATGTGAAATAATACGAACCTAAGGGGGTGCTGATATATTAAGCCCAATGTCCCACTAGTGTGGATCGTCCCCTATGCTGTCAATTTCAATATCTATTCTCGAGTTGTCTTGCTCCAAAACATAAAAATGCTTTAGGGAGGGGTTCAGTCGCATCACGAACTCACTGAAACCCTCAGACAACAGGGGAATGTCATACCTGAATTGTGCAGCTCATACTTAAGTGTCTCATTTACTGTCAGTTTCACTTGAGCATAAGTTTTGATACTGAGTAAAACGTGTTGGTTAATGGTTGTGGGTAGATGTGCTGTGAAGCAGAAACTGGGGCTATTGATTGGACAGGTCCTGTTAGACCCGTAAAGCATGGTAGTTGCGGTAGTAGTGACACAGGAGGCACCATCAAAACCACCTCACACTGGATTCGTACTGGCTTTTCCCACACTCTGTTACCTACAAAACACAATTATTACAGTCACAGTTAAATTCTGTCTTGCAATCATTTTAAGCGACACTACAGTTTAACATCTAATCAACAAGTCATGGACTTAAAAGATTCTCCAGATCTCTCTTACTCATATCCATCTTGTGGATAATTCTTGCTAAATATGATTTCTCCCTAGCCTCAATTGTCCCAATCCAAATTCCATATAATTCTCCGCTTCAACTTTAATTTCAATCCCTCTAACAGGTACCAGTGTGTTTAACTCTATCCTGATTGTTTCATTAATTAGATAGTTTCTCAATGGAGTATGTGTCAATGCTTTAAAAGTTGTGTCTCACTTGTTTTAATCCTGAGGAACATGCATCCAGGAGGACCTGTTTGAGGTCGTCCCCTTCTAGTTCTGAGTGGGTGATTATAAAAAATGTTAGCGCCCCCACTTCAACCGCGATAAGAGACCGATGCATGGTTGCGGTAGTGGTTTCTGCCTCGCTACTAGTGGTGGTCGAGGAGGCTGCTTCACCTTCCAGGTCTCGGACAGCCTGGTGCTTGGGCTCGCGTGCTGCCTTAGCTCGGGTGACCACACATACTGGTATAAGAACATAAGAAATAGGAGCAGGAATAAGCCATTTGGCCACTCGAGCCTGCTCCGCCATTCAGTAAGATCATGGCTGATCTTGGGCTCAAAGTTACTTCCCTGCCCGCTCCCCATAACCCTTCACTCCCTTATCTTGCAAGAATCTGTCTATCTCCACCTTAAATGTATTTAATGACCCAGCCTCCACGGCTCCCTGGGGCAGAGAATTCCACAGATTTACGACCCTCTGAGAGAAGAAATTCCTCCTCATCTCAGTTCTAAAAGGGCGACCCTTTATTCTGAAACTATGCCCCCGAGTTCTAGATTTCCATCCTCTCTGCATCTACCTTGTCGAGCCCCCTCAGTATCTTATATGGTTCAATAAGATCACCTCTCATTCTTCTAAATTCCAATGAGTATAGGCTCAACCTTTCTTCATAAGTAAACCCCTTCATCTCTGGAATTAACCTAGTGAATCGTCTCTGAACTGCCGCCAATGCAAGTATATCCTTAAATAAGGAGACCAAAACTGTACGCAGTACTCAAGGTGTGGTCTCACCAATACCCTGTACAGTTGAACAGGACTTCCCTGCTTTTATACTCTCGTCGCGTATCGTCTCCCCTGCCTGACCATCCTTGTATGGTGGGGGCGGAGCGGAGGGAGCCAAGGGAGTAGGGTCCCCAACTATATTGTCCCAGCAAAGGCCGGGATCTTTCAGTTTGATTTTGGAGACAGCAGCTACCACTGCCCGTTGTTAGCCGATTTGTGCCTGCAGCTGTTGGATTTTTTCTAAGCACGGGCCATGGTCTGCTTCGGGGGAGGCAGAGGCCCTAGAGTTGTAAGATTTTGGATCACAGGTCACACACAGGTTACCCAAAGGGTCTTAGGAGTTGTAAGGCTTTTTTATTAAAGAGTGGCAGTTTAAGTTAAGTACAACACGCTATCAAGATAGACATATTAGACATACGACCGTGACAAGTAGCTGGTGTCGGTCCCGATTGGACTGACAGGCTGGCGTGCACGAACAGCCCTTCCCTTCACCGTCTGTGCTAAAAGCTCTTTTAATATCTCTCTTACCCTCTCTTTAGGGGTGGGCCTAGGGTAGATTATCAAAGATACAATCAACAACCTTTCTATCACACAAACAGCAGACTGCTCGTTTGGAAACAAGGTCACCGCCACGGTGCAGAATGTTATAACATCCGCAGGGGACCAAGAACATAAGCAAATTCTAAGCGTCTATCTAACAACAGTCTGAAGAAACTTTTTTGTCTCAAGTTATTTCTTCCAATTCATGATTTCTTACAAAGTGTATCACAGTATCTTAGTCTTCAACATCAACTTGCATTTATATAGTGCCTTTAATGTAGTAAAACATCCCAAGGTGCTTCACAGGAGCTATTATCAAACAAAATTTGACACTGAGCCATATAAGGAGATATTAGGACAGATGACCAAAAGAGGTAGGTTTTAAGAAGCGTCTTAAAGAAGGAAAGCGAGGCGGAGAGGTTTAGGCAGAGAATTTCAGAGCTTAGGGCCTCAGCATCTGAAGGCACGGCCGCCAATGGTGGAGCGATTAAAATTGGGGATGCGCAAGAGGCCAGAATTAGAGGAATGCAGATATCTCGGAGGGTTGTAGGGCTGGAGGAGGTTACAGGGATAGGGAGGGGCGAAGCCATGGCTGGACTGGGTTTTGTTTATAATAGTATCGTAGAGCTATATTCATTGTCCAAGATTACAGTTTAAATGATAATTTGATAGCGAGTATTCAATAACTTTTGATTCGGCTATCCCTCTAATATGAGCATTAAACACGCAACATCTTCCTTTCAGTAGGTTGGTTGCTGTAGTGTTGGATAGTTCTGCTATCCTCTAGGATGCTTAACTGAGGTTGCCAGTAGCAAGACTATCCATTACCTTCTTTCTTCTGCAGTCATGTTGTCCTAGCTTAACTACCTTTGCATGTACATTACCTCTCTATATTGTAATACTGTTACTTTACTCTCTGGATTCAGAGACTGAAGTGATTAACAAACAGCTGTGATGCTTCTCTTCTATTTTTATCTTATTATTTCCTTCACTATCATTCTCATTGTCGTCCTTAACCTCCTCCATCTGTCCCAATGCATGTCTCTTTATACCCGCGCCCTTTTAACTTGTTTAGATTGCTTTGCTCCTTCAATGTAATTATTTGTAGCCCCTCCCCTTGCTCGCTAGTTTAAATCCTCCCCACTGCTCTACTTACCCTCTCATGAGGAAATTGATACCAGTTTGGTTTAGGTGAAGCCCACCCAGTCTAGCCTTTCTCCCTGCCCCCAGAACTCCACTCAATACCCTATAAATCTGAAAGCCTCCCTTCTACACCATTGCTCCTGCCATACATTGATTTGTCTAACCTGCTTTTCCTCAGCTGACCCAGCACATGACAGTGCAAGCAATCCTGAGATTACTACCCTACTTTTTAATCTAACACCTAACTCTTCAAACTCCCTTTGCAAGACCTCCATCCTGTTCATCTGTGTCATTGGTTCCAATGTGAATCATGACTTCATGCTGCTTACTGTTCTTTTCCAGAGTCTTCTTAACCCGCTCCTTTACGTCATAATTCAATCCTTTCACAGTGTTATACTTATTAGCATCTGTAAACCAGTACTTGCAATAATTTCACCAGTAGGCACTATTTAAACAAAAAAAATAAAGGAATGATAGAATGTTAGTCACAACTCTTTGTGCTTATTTGTTTTTTTAACAAGATTTGATGGCAAGGGACCGTTTACAGCAATATTTCAATCTCATTGGTTCTACTGACATTTATGAACTACTCACGGTTTGCTATGGCAATTTACAAGGTACTCATAGCTACTTGATTAAATTGGTACCTTGTAACTCGCTTCAGCCAACTCTTAACCTATATTTATTACAAAGGTGTAAATCATTTCACTGCTCAGCAGCATAATTCATTGATGTTTTCCACTGATGAAGGAACAAAGTGCACTTGTGCCTATGGTGTGTTCAGTGCTTTAATAACAATTATTCACAATTTAAAAGATAGCCACAAGCCCAGTCACCAATCACATTGATAATGTCCTGTTGACAGCGCGCACAGGGTTCTCCTGACACCAATAACAGATTATCAATAAAATGAGGCAAACTGACTAAGACCCAAGTTGTTATGGGTCCTAAGAGCTGAAAGTAGCACTCCTACATGGGTCATGGGGGTCTCGGCTTAGGCACCGCTAACCCAGCATCTTACTGTCAATGTAAAACACCCAAAGTTTCCTCTTATTAAAGGAATGGCATATGCTGTGGCCAGTTACTGGAGTTTCCTCAGCTCATGTCTATTTAATTGGGAGAAATACTACAATAAGCTATGTTTTCTAGAGAAGGTAAGTGTGAATGTGTTTAATGTTTAGTATGAATTTAATTTTAGAATGGTTATGTCTGGCAGCAATTGTGATTATAACATTCGAATGTAAACTGTGATGAAATGCTTGATGGCTCTAATTGATTACTGGGAAAAGTATTGAACTCTTTTTCTAAATGTGTAATTATATACTGTTCCAGGAACTTACTGCAACACATAATGACAACACCAAGCTTCAGGAAGAGCTGCACTGCAAATTGGAAGAAAATGAAACTCTTAATGATTTGCTAAATCAAGTTAAACAGGAAAAGCAAAGGCTGGTTGGTCGAGTTGATAAACAAGTAGCAACAGGTAGCTGTAGATCTAGCATGAAAATTGTAGTATAATTTTTCCTAATTCTGTCTTTACCTCTGAAATAGTAAACATTATTGATTGCTTTCTGAGTTCTTATAACTACTAAATGCTGGTATTTTCTTTTTAT
This sequence comes from Squalus acanthias, assembly GCA_030390025.1. NCBI lineage: Eukaryota > Metazoa > Chordata > Chondrichthyes > Squaliformes > Squalidae > Squalus > Squalus acanthias. The sequence continues at coordinate 82,783,159 of CM059426.1, read as the reverse complement.
TTAATGTATTTGTTAGCAGTTGCTTCTAATCTGGCTCAAATACACTGACATTGCCTTGCTGGTGTGCTTTAAATACATATAGAATTAGTGTGGACAGAAAATTAACTTTGTTGGTAAAACAAAATGGAGACAGCGGTTTCTTACTCCTGTCCTTCTAGTAGCATAAAGTCTGTTTATGAACTTGAACCATTTATTTAAAGCATTTATATCACAACATAAGTTTAGTATCACAAGTTTTCTAGTCTTGAGGATACTGTGGGTAATATAACTCCTCCAAGTTAATATTTTTACTAGTAGTTTGGTAAATAGTACTAAGTATCTTAAAAATGCAGTTAAATTAACAACTTGCATTTTTTTGGCGCCTTTAACATAGCAAAAAATTTCAAGGTGCTTAACAAGAGCGTTATCAATAAAAGTTTGACACTGAGCCAAAGAAGATATCAGGAAAGCTAATGGTCAAAGTGGTTGGTTTTAAGGAGCTTCTTAATTGAGGAGAGAGAGGCGGAGAGGTTTAGGGAGGGAATTCCAGAGCTTTGGGCCTAGGCAGCTGAAGGCACGGCCGCCAGTGGTGGAGCAATTAAAATCGGAGATGCGCAAGATGCCAGAATTGGAGGAGTGCAGAGATCTCGAAGGCTTGTAGGGCTGGAGGGAGTTACAGAGATGGGGGCGAGGCCATGGAGGGATTTGAAAACAAGGATGAGGATTTTAAAATTGGGGCATTGTCGGACTGGGAGCCAGTGTAGATCTGCAAGCACAGGGGTGATAGGTGAACGGGTAAAGATATATGCAACAGAGTTTTGGATGAGGACAAGTTTATGTAAGGTAGAAGATGGGAGGCCGGCCAGGAGAGCATTAGATAGTCAAGTCTAGAGGTAAACAAGGCATGGATGAGGGTTTCAGCAGCAGATGAGCTGAGGTAGGGTCGGAGTCGGGGCGATGTTATGGAGGTGGAAGTGGGCAGTCTTGGTGATGGAGCAGATATGTGGTCAGAACTCATCTCGGGGTCAAACATCCCAAGATTGCGAACGGTCTGGCTCAGCTTCAGACAGTTGCCAGGGAGAAGGATGGAAACAGTGGTCAGGGAATAGAGTTAGTGGTTGGGACCCAAGACAATGGCTTCGGTCATCCCAATGTTTACTTGGAGGAAATTTCTGCTGTCGGACAAGCAGTGTGACAAATCAAACAAATAAGGGAAGAAAATCTTGGCTGCAGATATCAGTTGCATTGATCGTCAAAGTGTTATCTGCTTTATAATTTATATTTACAAAATGTCAGGCTTGATTCAAAATGGCTCCTATACCCCGCCACTGTGTCAATTTTCACCAAAACACAGGCTTCCCAGCTGGAATTAGGTGCAGTTCCAGACTTTCCCGTTCTTATCGTAGTTTCCTTCGGAACAGCAGTGACATTTTGAGACGTTGCTGATTTTTAAAGTTTTTATTTCCCAGCAGCAGTATTGGGCCTTCGATGAGCAAGTCCTCCCCACATGACCGTGAATTAAAGAGAAGAAAAGGGTAAAAGCAAATGAAAAGGGTGGGTGAAGAAAATAACAGGGAGAGAGGAAGAAAAGGGAATGGGAAAATAGTTAAGCAAGGTAAAATAAATTAGGAAAGACAAGTGGGAAAATAAAGCAGACGGGAGATGAAATAAAAAGAAAGCTTTAAAAGAAGAGTTGCAGATTGCAATAGTGAAGAATGGCACATTGGTGTATCTCCTGCTGGTTCTCTGCTGAAACTATATCCAAACCCAGTTTGATTTGAAATAACTATGCAATGGTAATAGTCCCCATCGAATCCTACAGCTGCTGAACCTCAAGCAAAGTAAAGAATAAGCCTAAAGGACCAAAATCCAGACATGATGACCTATGCATCCTGCATCACCTGCTGACAGCAGCAGCTCACTGTAGCCTATCTCTTGTCCCGAAAAGCTATTGGACTTCAAAATTCAAGAGCAGGTGGGCAAAACAGAATGTAACCTTGTTTTGTAAAAAACTCACAAGGAGGATTAAGGAGTGGAGAAGTGGCTGTTTGGCATCTGAGACCAACTGACTCACTGTAGCAGCCATCTAGTTTCCGCTTACAGGCCGACAGGGAAGAAGGCTTTAATCACTCTAAACAGCAAAAGTGGAGGGAGGGAACAAATGAAATGATGGGGGGGAAAAAAAGAGATCTAATGTTGGTATTTTTGAGTTTTCTTATTACTGCGAATGACTTTGATTTTTTGCTGGATGCCTATGTTGTGTTGCAGACAGCTCTCCGGGTTGTTTGTAACTGTGTGTTGGGGAGGAATGGGGAGATAAGAGTGTGTAGAAAGAAGAGCTCAGAGTAATGGTGAGTTTCATGTAAGGTGAAGGAAATCTAAAATCTAGTCAATGCTTTAAAATTATGAAGCATTTAAGCTGATTAAAGACTCAGTAGCCTTTTTACAGAAGACATGTTTGGAGGAGAAAGAGTCCTTTAAGCTTAAGAATTCGTGGGTGGGGCAAATAAACTGTGCTTTCTTTAATACAAAAAAATGGGTGATGGCAATATTTTATCATAAATCTTTTCTGTTCACGGTGGAAAGACCCAGAAGGCATACACTGTATATTACATAATATGTATATATGGTCAGGTTCTTTTGCATGGGTAGTCTTCAGGTTAATTTAGGTGGCCCTAATCCTAGTTAAGGACATTTCCTGGAGGTGAGCTCCTCTAAGGTTAGATAACTACCCAAACTTCCATTAATTGTAGGTGAGGATTTTAAACTTGTATCAGGTTTTGGATAATTCCTGAAGGAGGTTTTGGGATTTTGTGGGAGGGAGGGCAGGTGATAGAAGGAGGTTATACTACCCCACCATGCAGGATTTTACCCAGTATTCTCCATGTCATGATATATATATCACCAAATTTACAGTTCTTGTGTGTTGAAGGAGGACATCACAAGGTGCTGAAATTGACCAAACAGTAGTCTCTAATATACTGAACTGCCTCACGATAATTACTTTACTGACAACAAGAAATGCACTTGTGGAAAATGAACAATAATTTCATACTCCAACTTCATACAAAAGCTAGAGATGGTAATCAACAAATACCTGAAGGAAAATAAGGGCTCACTCGCCTCTGAGTGTCCTTGTAGAAAATCCTCAAGGATCCCACTGGGAAATGCAGTCTTCAAAATAATGAACCTGGAGGAGTAGGCATTCCATACTGCAGAGAAGGGCAGAGTCTGTCATCAAATTTGGGAGGGGATGAGAAAGGCCCTAAGATGTGGGATCCTTTCCAGCAGACTGCTCACTGGATATTAGTTCAGGGCCCAATGTACAGGAGCTAAGCTGGGATGCAGGGCACTTCTGGCTGGAGCATAGCACACTTTTTTTTTTCTCCACTTTTTTTTCTATTTTTGTTCCTGTAATGGTTTCTAGGAAGGGTATTGCAGGAGAAGTTGAGCTTGTATTGGAATATTTGTACCATATTTAGTCACCATCTATATCTTGGTCTGTAGATCAGCCCATGTTTATACTGTTGGCATTCTATGATTCGGTCTGAAAGTGAATAAAAAATTGCATTCATATATTTGGCAGCTATTCAGTTTTGAAACCATTCACCTCTTTTGGAAGAACTAAATTAAGGTATTAATCAGACATGACAGCACGCCTGCAGTAGTGTTGCAGATTTCTAAATTACTGCCTTGGTTAATCTGACTTTTTTATGCTCTCAATAATCTTCAGAACGAGAAATAGTGTTGGAATTGGAAAGAATGCGAACACAGCATGGTATTCGGAGAGGGGACACATCTCCATCTCGTCTGGACAAATTTGTAAAGACTTTGGAGGAAGAAAGGGATTATTACAAATGTGAAGTGGAATACCTGCAGGATATGGTATCTGGTAGAACCAGCCCAGTCTGTTCTCCAAAACGTGGCCGGAGTCCAACACGCGCTTCACCTGTGAAGGTACTGAAAACCTTAATGAATGTTTGGGATAGGGTTTTAGTTTGCAAATAACTAAAATTACTTGGGTGTAACTTGTATGTCTGTGTTTACTGTTCTTCACTTTCCATTCTCATGTCTTGATATCTTGTAATTGTACCAGCAAAGTAAGTTTTTAAACCCTTGTTTTAAAAAAGAAAATGCTCACAGGGCATCAGAGAATATGCTGTGTTATGCCATGTAACCTATAATATATTATCAAGGCCACTGATCTACTAGGATTAAATAAGTCAAATTGTGTTTTAATTACATGGCATTCTAGGCAGTGTTAGTATTTTCAGGTCTGAATTACACAATGAAATTGTAAATAAGTGGCCTTGGTAATAATTAAGTATATGTACTCAATCTTATCTTTTTTAAGTCCCAGAATACACAGGAAATGGTAGAGAAGATGTTTCAGGTTGCATGTAGGTAGGAGGCACGTAGAAGTCCTGGGGAGTGAAGGAATGTGGTCCTGGTTCTGGGATCACTGGAAGACGAGTGGTGGGTGTGGGATAAGTGAACGGGGTCTGGGAATGGTGGGAAGGGACTCGGACGTGGGACCGTTAAGGACAGTGCCACCCACAGCTTGGGGATACAAATGATTAGCTAAGAGCACGAGAACTGGAGTGAGTCACATGGGAAGAATATTCTAATCAAAGATGAATATTAGAAATATGGTTAAAATGGGAAGTTTGTATGACAGAAAAGCGTTTCAGACAGATGTGATGGAAAAAGTGTAACCAGAAAGTTACAGGGAGTAAGTGCTACACCGACAGGTAGTGCATGCTATACATAAGACAATATATCACCAGTGAATCTCCCGTGACATTGATGTCAGTTAGAGGATATTCTGTGTGTTTTAGATGTGTTGGGCGCAAATTCCGTGGGGGGAATCTCTTTCCCACGTGCCCCCCCCCCCCCCACCCCAGCAGTAGAAATGGTGGAGCAGAACCCCCCTGTCTGCCCACATGCTTGCTGCTGACCCTGTCCCAAATTGTGGGACCGGGTGTTTCGGGCAGGTCGCTTGCAGTGCAAGACCGCTTCGGTGGGGTCCACCCCTATACAACCTTGCAAGACGGAACAGCCCACAGCTGCACTACCTGAGTTTTCCTCAAGTCTTTCTGGGCCAACGGTAAAAATTAACTTCACGAGTCTTCAGCTCCAAAAGAAGCTATTTTGCCTCAAGACATAAGGTAACCAATCTCTTCTGTGATCAATTATCTTGGTCTGGGTACGGTTTGGAGCCTTTCAAAAGGCCTCAAAATTTTGGAGGAGTCATGCCAGCTTTTAGCTGGCAAAATTTCTGCTGAGGCATTTTAAGGACATAAAAGGTAGATTTCCCAGTGTTACTCAGGTGCTCCCTCAACATGGCTCCTTAATTGAGGGGAGTGAGGACAATCAAAAGATCAGCCTCCGCACCAGAAAATTGTTAAAGTTATAAAAATGGTGATTCCATCCTATTTTCCAGGCCCTTGACTAGAGATCTGCCCCAGTTGCAAGTATTTGCAACCATCTTCAGCCAAAAGTGCCGAGTGGATGATCCATATCGGCCTACTCCAGAGGTTCCCACCATTACAGAAGCCAGTCATCAGCCAATTCGATTCACTCCATGTGATATCAAGAAATGGCTGAGCGCACTGGATACAGCAAAGGCTATGAGCCCCGACAACATCCCGGCTATCATGCTGAAGACTTGAGCTCCAGAACTAGCCGCGCCTCCAGCCAAGCTGTTCCAGTACAGCTACAACACTGGCATCTATCCGACAATGTGGAAAACTGCCCAGGTATGTCCTGTTCACAAAAAGCAGGACAAATCTAATCCGGCTAATTACCGCCCCATCAGCCTACTCTGAATCATCAGCAAAGTGATGGAAGGTGTCATCGACAGTGCTATCAAGCGGCACTTACTCACCAATAACCTGCTCACTGATGCCCAGTTTGGGTTCCGCCAAGACCATTCGGCTCCCGACCTCATTACAGCCGTGCTCCAAGCATGGACAAAGGAGCTGAATTCCAGAGTTGAGGTGAGAGTGACTGCCCTTGACATCAAGGCAGCATTTGACCAAGTGTGGCATCAAGGAGCCCTAGTAAAACTGAAGTCAGTGGGAATCGGGGGGAAAACTCTCCACTGGCTGGAGTCATACCTAGCACAACGGAAGATGGGTGTGGTGGTTGAAGGTCAATCATCACAGCCCCAGGACATCGCTGCAGGAGTTCCTCAGAGCAGTGTCCTAGGCCCAACCATCGTCAGCTGCTTCATCAATGACCTTCCCTCCAACATAAGGTCAGAAATGGGGATGTTCGCTGATGACTACACAGTGTTCAGCGCCATTCACAACTCCTCAGATAATGAAGCAGTCCATGCCCGCATGCAACAAGACTTGGACAACGTTCAGACTTGGGCTCATAAGTGGCAGGTAACATTTGCGCCACAGAAGTGCCGGGCAATGACCATCTCCAACAAGCGAGAGTCTAACCACCTCCCCTTGACATTCAATGGCATTACTATCGCCGAATCCCCCACCATCAACATCCGGTAGGGGGAGTCACCATTGACCAGAAATTTAACTGGACCAGCCACACAAATACTGTGGCAACAAGAGCAGGTCAGAGGCTAGGTATTCTGCGGCGAGTGTCTCACCTCCTGACTCCCCATAGCCTTTCCACCATCTACAAGGCAGAAGTAAGGAGTGTGATGGAATACTCTCCACTTGCCTGGATGAGTGCAGCTCCAATAACACTCAAGAAGCTCGACACCATCCAGGACAAAGCAGCCTGCTTAATTGGCACCTCATCCACCACCTTAAACACTCACTCCCTCCACCATCGGCGTACCGTGGCTGTGAAGGGATAATTACTAGTCCTAGTCTCTTTAGGGCTACCCCGGATCAGGCGTATTTCTCAAGATGTTCACTTTCAACTAAAGTTTGAGGTAGCCGAATCCTAAAGACGCTTAATTGGGTCTAAAGGTCCGGGCTATCTCTCCCTAAAGGAAAGGAACAACCCGAGAATGTTACCGTCCTCCAGATAGCACTTTTAATAAGTTTAGCTAGACTGTAACGTTCCGGATATTATGAGGGTCCGGAAAACTCCCTCAGAATTCTGCAACTCCTCACCAAAGAGTGTACAGAGACTGAGTTCACGAGTTTTTGATACAGAAGTCTTATGTGAGACAATTCTAAAAATATATAGATTTATTAAAGAACCGACATGTAATTTACAATTGGTGAGTCAATCGCAACATTAACAGTTCCAAAAAGAGAAAACTTACAATCTTATTATCAGAGAATTTTACTTTTAAATCTTAACTTCACTACAGTATTACAGTTCTTAAAGTATTCTACAGGATATCCACCAAAATCAAATACCTTTGATCCCCGAGGTACAAAGAGTTGGAGACTTACAGAGCCGCCTCTGAAGCCGAGAATCACTTTGCCCGATTAAAGCGAGTCTGTTATCCCTTTGAGAGTTCAATATTTATACCCTTTTCCAGTGGTATTTCCTTTAAGGTTTTCTGCTGACGCAAGTTAATTTTCTCTAGTCATTTTTCTGCCGACCTCTGCAACTCTTACAGCCACCTCAGCCAGAATCATGTCTCCTCTCCAGGTGTTCTAAGTTTACCATATAAAATGGTGTGACGGCAGGTGTTCCTTACTTGATGTCATCTTTACGAGGGCAGATGCTCCTTATCTTATGTGCCTCTTTACGAAATGTAAATTAGAACACCTTATCCATGGTGAACCATTGTTTTTGTTCCCAAAGGTAACCTGTCGGAGCCCTTCACCTTCTGTTTCAATAAGGTTATTTATTCAGGGTCAACAACTGTCTTATCTAAATAGCCAGAATGCTTTCACAGCTATTTCATAGTTAAGTTTCTAAATTTCCAAACCCAGTTTGTCATGTTTTAATAAGGCCAGAATTCTTTCATAAGATAGTGTATTTTTCTGAATAGGTTATATGGCTTATTCCTTCACAGCTGCAGTGTATACCATCTTACAAGATGCACTGCAGCAACTTGCCAAGGCTTCTTCAGCAGCACCTCCCAAACCCATGACCTCTTCCACCTAGAAGGACAAGGGCAGCAGGCATATGAGAACACCACCACCTCCACGTTCCCCTCCAAGTCACACACCATCCTGACTTAGAAGTATATTGTCGATCCTTCATCGTCGCTGGGTCAAAATCCTGGAACTCCCTACCTAACAGCACTGTGGGAGCACCTTCACCACACGGACTACAGCGGTTCATGAAGGCGGCTCACCACCACCTTCTCGAGGGAAATTAGGGATGGGCAATAAATGCTGGTCTTGCCAGTGACGCCCACATCCCATAAACGAATTAAAAAAAAATCCAGTCATGAATAGTGGTGGGCAACTAAACAACTAACGGGAGGAGGCGACTGTGAGCATCCCCATCCTCAATGCTGGCGGTGCCCAGCACATTGAGTGCAAAAGACAAGGCTGAAGCGTTTGCAACCAGCTTCAGCCAGAAGGGCCGAGTGGATGATGCATCTCTGCCTCCTCCTGAGGTCCCCGCCATCACAGAAGTCAGTCTTCAGCCAATTCAATTGTCTCTACAATTCAATTCTCTCCACATGATATCAAGAAACTGGATACAGCAAAGCTATGGGTGCCAACAACATCCCGGCTGTAGTGCTGAAGTTCTAGCCACGCCTATAGCCAAGCTGTTCCAGTACAGCTACAACACTGGCATCTCACCCGACAAAGTGGAAAATTGCCCAGGTATGTCCTGTCCACAAACCAGACAAATCCAATCCAGCTAATTCCCCATCAGCCTACTCTCAATCAGCAGCAAAGTGATGGAAGGTGTCGTTGACAGTGCTATTAAGCAGCACTTACTCACCAATAACCTGCTCACCAATGCTCAGTTTGGGTTCCACCAGGACCCCTCGGCTCCAGACCTCATTACAGCCTTGGTCCAAACATGGACAAAAGAGCTGAATTCTAGAGTTGAGGCGAGAGTGACTGCCCTTGACAACAAGGCAGCATTTGACCCAATGTGGCATCAAGGAGCCCTAGTAAAATTAAAGTCAATGGGAATCGGGGAAAACCCTCCACTGGCTGCAGTCATACCTAGCACAAAGGAAGATGATTGTGGTTGTTGGAGGCCGATCATCTCAGCCCCAGGACGTCGCTACAGGATTTCCTCAGGGCAGTGTCCTCGACCCAACCATCTTCAGCTGCTTCATCAATGACCTACCCTCCATCATAAGGTCAGAAGTGGGGATGTTTGCTGATATTTGCACAGTGTTCAGTTCCATTTGCAACTCCTCAGATAACGAAGCAGTCCATGCCCGCATGCAGCAAGACCTGGACAACATTTAGGCTTGGGTTGATAGGTGGCAAGTAATATTCGCACCACAGAAGTGCCAGGCAATGACCATCTCCAACAAGAGAGTTTAGCCACCTCCCCATGACATTCAACGGGATTACCATTGCCTAATCTCCCACCATCAACATCCTGGGGGGGGGGTCACCATTGACCAGCAACTAAGTGCATGGACAGCAGGGGAGAGCATGACGAGAGAATATGAAGTGATTAGGAGAGAAGTCCAAAAAAAACTATTAGAAACGCAAAAAGGATCTATGAAATTAAATTATCATGGAGCATAAAAAAAGTAAAATATTTTACAGGCACATGAATAAAAAAAGGAAAGTCGGGATGAGAACAAGGCCACTAAGGGATGGACAGCATAATATCACAGGCAGCAATAGAGAGATGGCAGAAATATTAAATAATTATTTTGCTTCAGTATTTACCAGGGAGACAGATCAGGTGGACATGACATCGGATGATGAGATTATAAATGAGATAACTGCATTTAAAATAAAAAGAGGAGAAATATTAACTAAACTAATCAAACTCAGAGGATGAAAACCCCTGGTCCGGGCAGGAATACATCCGCGCATTTTAAAAGAATCTAGGGAAGAGATAGCAGAGGCATTACTACACATATTTCATAATTCGTTCGAAAAAGGTGTGAAAAAAGAAAGACTTGCATTTATATAGCGCCTTTCACGACCACCGGACGTCTCAAAGTGCTTTACAGCCAATGAAGTACTTTTTTTTTTGAAGTGTAGTCACTGTTGTAATGTGTGAAACGTGCCAGAGGACTGGCGGAGAGCTAACATACCTATATTTAAGAAGGGCGATAGAACATGTCCAGGGAACTATAGACCAGTCAGCTTAATATCGGTGGTAGGAAAAATAATGGAATCCCTACTAAAGGAGAAAATAGAAGAACATCTAGAAACCAAAAATGTAATAATGAATAGTTAGCATGGATTTCAAAAGGGAAAGTCTTGCTTAACCAACCTCATTGAATTTTTTGAAGAGATAACAGAGAATAAACGAGTGTAGTGCAGTAAATGTAATTTATCTAGATTTTCAAAAGACCATATAATAGACTAATGAATAAGGTCAGAGCATGCGAAGTCTTGGGACAAGTAGCAGAATGGACAACTAGCTGGCTTCAAGACAGAAAGCAGAGAGTAGGAGTAAAGGGTAGCTATTCACCGTGGCAGAAGGTGGAAGTGGTGTTCCACAAGAATCAGTGCTGGGACCAGTGTTGTTCACAATTTATATTCACGATTTAGACTTTGGAATCAAAAACACAATTTCTAAATTTGCAGATGACACCAAATTGGGGGGGATAGTCAATACCGAGGAGGACTGCAACAAATTACAAGATGACATGAATAAACTTGAAGAATGGGCATATAATTGGCAAATGAAATTCAACACAGATAAATGTGAGGTATTACATTTTGGTAAGAAAATTAGGGAAGTCACATATTACTTGGAAAATACGAATCTAAGTGGGGTAGAAGAGCCAAGGGATCTCGGAGTACAAATACAGAAATCACTGAAAGTAACGACGGGTTAACAAGGCCATAAAAAAAGCAAACCAAGCACTAGGGTTTATTTCTAGAGGGATTGAATTGAAAAGTAGAGAGGTTATGCTGAACTTGTATCGAACCTTGGTAAGACCACTCTTGGAGCACTGCGTACAATTCTGGTCGCCGTATTATAAAAAGGATATAGAGGCACTGGATAGGGTGCGAAAAAGATTTACAAGGATGATACCAGAAATGCGAGGGTATACCTATCAAGAAAGGATGAACAGGCTGGGTCTCTTTTCTCTTGAAAAGAGAAGACTAAGGGGTGACCTAATAGAGGTCTTTAAAATTTTGAAAGGTTTTGATAGAGTAGATACAGAGAGAATGTTTCCACTTGTGGGGAAGAGCAAATCTAGAGGCCATCAATATAAGATAGTCACCAAGAAATCAAACAGGGAATTCAGAAGAACTTCTTTACCCAGAGAGTGGTGAGAATGTGGAACTCGCTACCACAGGGAGTGGTTGAGGCGAATAGTGTAGATGCATTTAAAGGGAAGCTAGATAAGCATATGAGGGAGAAGGGAATAGAGGGTTATGCTGAGAGTTAGATGAGGAAAGATGGGAGGAGGCTCGAGTGGAGCATAAATGCCGGCATGGTCTGGTTGGGCCGAATGGCCTGTTTCTGTGCTGTATATCCTATGTATAGGTTCTACTTTAATGATCGTAAAGTTTCCTGTGAGTATCGTTTTCACTGTAATATTAAGGTTCCTGTAAGTATATATTCCACTGTGATATTATTAAGGTTCCTGTACATATAGGTTCCACTGTAATGATATTATAAAGGTTCCTGCAAGTACAGATACCATTGTAATATTACTAGAACTCCGAAAAGTGTACTGTATTATAATAATTAGTTGATAAAGCTAGAGGTTTGCCATTACAACAATGGAAGCAACATTTAATGCTATGTTTATGATAATTATCCTGACAATTGGGTAGATGTAGTTAAATAAAATTTATTGCACCAAAATGAGGCCTGATCATCAAAGAGCAGTTAACTAAACATTATTGAAGGTGAAAGATCAAACTTCCTCATGCAATTTTAGGTGCAAGAGGACCAATGTACAAACTAGATAATGTTACAATTTTCTCAGTAAACAAACATCAGAGAGGATAATTTAATCTTGTGTAAAAGCCGGCATGGACTGGTTGGGCCGAATGGCCTGTTTCTCTGCTGCATATCCTATCTAATCCTATGTAAGAAACTTAACTGGCTCAGCCACATAAATACTGTGGCTACAAGAGCAGGTCAGAGGCTGGGTATTCTGCGGCGAGTGACTCACCTCCTGACTCCCCAAAGCCTTTCCACCATCTACAAGGCACAAGTCAGGAGTGTGATGGAATACTCTCCACTTGCCTGGATGAGTGCAGCTCCAACAACACTCAAGAAGCTTGGCACCATGCAGGACAATGCAGCCCGCTTGATTGGCACCCCATCCACCACCGGCACACCGTGGCTGCAGTGTGTACCATCTACGAGATGCACTGTAGCAACTCGTCAAGGCTTCTTCGACAGCACCTCCCAAACCCGTGACCACTACCACCTAGAAGGACAAGGGCAGAAGGCGCATGAGAACACCATCACCTCCAAGTTCCCCTCCAAGTCACACACCATCCTGACTTGGAAATATATCGCCATTCCTTCATTGTCGTTGGGTCAAAATCCTGGAACTTCCTCCCTAACAGCACTGTAGGAGTACATTCACCACAAGGAGTTCAGCAGTTGAAGAAGGCAGCTCACCACCACCTTCTCAAGGGCAATTATCTTTGGGCAATAAATTTTGGCCTTGCCAGCGACGCCCACATCCCATGAATGAATAAAAAAAGAGTGGCCGTTCATCACATGAGCCTAGACAGTGTATCGGTAGGCAGTTTGATGTGAAGAATAGCAAATCCAGGAAAATCCTTTTCCTACCTAATGCCCAAATGTACATTTTCCTCCAGAGTTCACTGGACAGCAATCCGGAACAGGAACCCAGTCTGACATTCTCCTCCCTAACCCCAGAAACTGAAGCCAATTATTGTGGGCTTACTGCTGTCCTCGCTAAGATCACCTAACTTCGCACAGATCTAATTGAACCTTTTGGACTGTATTACTTAGTGGTATACCATTGCCTATACTAGACCACCTGGGAACCACAGGTTGTCTTTTTTGATGGTGCTTTTAAGTTATTGTAATTTAATGTATGCAAGTAACCTATTACTGAAAACCCAGCTGTACGAAATACATTTTTACACTATATTATACTTGTCATATGATGCTGTTACATAAGTAAGCCTTGTGTGCTTAATACTTTTCTACATTACTTGTATCCATCAGAATATGGTGCCTATAAGTATTAACAGGAAGCATCACCTGTGTGAATCCACAGCAATACCAAAGTCACACCAATTAGTATTGATCCAAATATTAACACTCAGAAGAATTCAGTACAACTTTTGGAATGTTTTAGATATCTGGTATTTGTTTATATTTAGTATGTATGTATATAAATATAAAATTATATATTACGCTTTCAGCAATATTAATGTGCTGAATAAATTCATGCCAGTGGTAATTAAAATGCTTCATGCTTACTGTTCATGTGCTTTGTTTAAATGCTAGGGTTTTTTGCAAACTATATTGACAGAATATTAGTTTTAATACATTAAAAGGAAATGTTATTTCTTCCCACAGAGTAGTAGCCTCAGCTCTGAACTTTTGCAGGCTATCAGAGAGCGGAATGAGTTACAATCAGTGCTTGACAAATTTGAACAACACATGGCAGAAATCCAATCAAATGTCAAGGTGCTAACAGCAGAACGTGACAAACTGCTTATGATATACGAACAGGTATTGATTGAGTTTTAATGAGATGTGAATTCTTCATTTAGTATACTGTGTATAGAGGATTTGTGGTGTAAGGCCATTTTCAAATAGTTTTGCAAAACAACCTCAAAGTGCCACTTGTAGCTGGCACTCACTGCTAATACTTGAAGCTGGATTAAGTGACTGAGTGAATGTATGAAAGGCTTTTGCTAAACTGTCAAACTCAAGACTTTAGGACAAATCAAGCACCCATTTTGAATGTACTTATGGGTCTTCGATAAATGTTATTTATCCCATGTGTACCTTTTCTCTTGGCTCTCTGAAGGAATATTCTCAACAAAGTCTAAAACACCAGGTCATAGCTTCAAGGCTACCTATGTGGAATTAAATTTAATGTGGGCATAAATGCAAGGTAATGTCCATTGACAAATGTAAAACAACAAAAAATAGATTATGGTGTCTTTATTAAGTGCATTTAATGTTGTGGTGTTTAACTCTTCTAAAAAAAATAAGCCAGGTGAATATCTAAGTGCAGTTTTAAAAGTTATAAGGATAAATATAGATGTCATTGATAATATACTCTGGAACACTATGGTTTTGGCCATTTTGGAACCATAAGAATATTACTGTTGGAATGCAAGTTGTCAGTGTTTACTCATGCTTGGATTTTCCAGTCGTGCATGAACACAGAAGGAAGTGGGGTGAAGCGCAATTTGTGCTTGCCTGACGGTTGACTTTGTCATAATTTACAAGGTCAGTTTCATTGTAATTTTTTCCTGCAGTTCCAGACATCAAAAACACATCTAATTGGGAGCTCTCCAATTTAGAAGTTGGAAATAGTGTGCTGCAGCAGGATTTAAAGACCTGCAACTGCTTAAAGGGGCAGGCATTATCATACCATTTTTGTACAGTTTGATGATTCCACAATGGCTGCCAGGTCTGCAGGATGGTAGAGAGGCCCCTGGTTGTCTGGTGGGGCAGTGGAAATAATACTGCTGTAAATAAAGCAGAGGTGGGAGATGCTGTTTATCACCAAGCACTGCAGGGCCCCAAGGAGAGATTGGCAGGGGCGAGAGAGGAAGTAAACCAGGGCAGTGAGTGCCAATTTCACTACCTCCCACTCAGCTGGACAATGACAGAAGTTTAACGACCTTTCCAAATCAGCCAAAATAAGAGAAACCACACACACCTTTCCAAGAACACACTGACTGTACTAAGCATGCAGCATGCCTGCCTCTTTGCAGTGATTTACCCATTACCCTGTGCTTTAATAGCTTACTGTCGATGCTCATGAGGCTGTGCCATGCCTTTGACACCCCAGCCTTCACCTAAAAGTGTTCCTTCACTCACATTCTTACCTGCATTCACTTCGCAAAAGCCTCATATCGAATGTAATTGCTTGTTGTAAGTACCTGTCATCGCACCCAATATGGGTTGCATGTTATAGAACCAAAAGATGATCTTTTTTTTCATCATTTTTCAAGAAGATCGTCCATCTTCTTGAAAAATGATGGGGGAAAAAAAAGAGCTGCAGTAGGTTGGAGACCCTTCAAACCAATTGAGCTCACGTCGGAGGCAGCAAATCTATCCCAGCCAGTATTTTATATGGGCCATCACTCCCTATAGTATATTGAGTTTGACAGTGATTTAGTTAAGTTTGAAACTAGGGTCTAAAATCTGAACAAAGCAAACTACGGTTGGCCAAGCGAGTTGGCTAAGGTAGTTTGGGAAACTAGGCTAAAAGATACGACTGTAGATAAGCAATGGCAAACATTTAAAAAATAATTCACAATTCACAACGCATATACATTCCCTTAAGGAACCCCATGGGATTAGTAGTCCAACCGTGGCTAACGAGAAGTTAAAAATAGTATTAGAGAAAAGAAAAGGGCTTATAATGTTGCCAAAAGGAGTAGTAAGCTTGAAGATGAGGAACATTTTAGAATTTAGCAAAGGATGACCAGGAAATTGATGGAAAGAGAAAAAATGGAATATGAGAGTAAACTAGCAAGAGACATAAAAGCTTCTATAGGTATGTAAAAAGAAAGAGATTAGCGAAAATAAACGTGGCTTCCTTATAGGCAGAGACAGGAGAAATTATAATGGGGAATAAGGAAATGGCAGAAGCATTAAACAAATACTTTGTATCTGTCTTCACGGAAGAAAACACAATAAACATTCTGGAAATAGTGGGGAACCAAGGGTCTAGTGAGAATGAGCAACTTAAAGAAATTAGTATTAGTAAAGAAATAGTACTGAAGAAATTAATGGAACTAAAAGCTGACAAATCCCCTGAGCCTGATGGCCTACATCCTAGGGTTTTAAAAGAAGTGGCTACAGAAATAGTGGCTGCATTGGTTTTGATCTTTTAGAAGTACCTAGATTCTAGAACAGTCCCCCTGGATTGGAAGGTAGCAAATGTAACCCCGCTATTCAAGAAAGGAGGGCGAGAGAAAACGGAACTATAGACCAGTTAGCCTGACATCAGTAGTAGGGAAAATGTGAGAATCTGTTATTAGGGACGTGGTAACAGGGTACTTAGAAAATCATAATATGATTAGGCAGAGTCAACGCGGTTTTATGAAAGGGAAATCGTGTTTGACAAATCTGTTTGAGGTTATAACTAACAGGGTGGATAAGGGGGAACCAGTGGTTGTAGTGTATTTGGATTTTCAAAAAGCATTCGATAACGTGCCACACAGGAGGTTATTATACAAAATTAGCGCTCATGGGATTGGGGGTAATATATTAGCATGGATATAGGATTGATTGACGGACAGAAAACAGAGTAGGAATAAACGGGTCATTTTCGAGTTGGCAGGCTGTAACTAGTGGGGTACCGCAAGGATCAGTGCTTGGATTTCAGTTATTCACAATCTATATCAATGACTTCGATGAGGGGACAGAGTGTAATGTATCCAAGTTTGCTGATGATACAAACCTAGGTGGGAAAGTATGTTGAGAGGAGGACGCAAAGAGGCTAAAAAGGGATATAGACAGGTTAAGTGAGTGGGCAAGAGCACGGCAGATGGAATATAATATGGGGAAATGTGAGATTATCCACTTTATTAGGAAAATAGTAAAGCAGAATATTTTTTCAATGGTGAGATTTTGGGAAATGTTGGTATTCAGAGGGACCTAGGTGTCCTTGTACATGAATCGCAGGTACAGCAAGCAATTAGGAAAGCAAATGGTGTGTTAGCCTTTATTACAAAAGGATTGGAGTTTTTTTTATTCGTTCATGGGATGTGGGCGTCGCTGGCAAGGCCAGCATTTATTGCCCATCCCTAATTGCCCATGAGAAGGTAGTGGTGAGCCACCTTCTTCAACCGCTGCAGTCCGTTTGGTGAAGGTACTCCCATAGTGCAGTTGGGGAGGGAGTTCCAGGATTTTGACCCAACGACGATGAAGGAACGGCGATATATTTCCAAGTCAGGATGGTGTGTCACTTGGAGGTGGTGGTGTTCCCATGCATCTGCTGCCTTTGTGCTTCTAGGTGGCAGAGCTCGCAATTTTGGGAGGCGCTGTCGAAGAAGCTTTGGCGAGTTGCTGCAGTGCAACTTGTAGATGGTATACACTGCAGCCACGGTACGCCGGTGGTGGAGGGAGTGAATGTTTAAGGTGGTGGATGGGGTGCCAATCAAGAGGGCTGCTTTGTCCTGGAGGGTGTCGAGCTTCTTGAGTGTTGTTGGAGCTGCACTCATCCAGGCAAGTGGAGAGTATTCCATCGCACTCCTGACTTGTGCCTTGTTGATGGTGGAAAAGCTTTGGGGAGTCAGGAGGGGAGACACTCGGCGCATAATACCCAGTCTCTGACCTGCTCTTGTAGCCACAGTATTTATGTAGCTGGTTCAGTTAAATTTCTGGTCAATGGTGATGTTGATGATGGGGTATTCGGTGACGGTAATGCCTTTGAATGTCATGGGGTGGTAGTTAGACACTCTTGTTGGAGATAGTCTTGTCTTTTGCACTCACGTGCTGGGCTCCGCCATTATTGAGGATGGGGATGTTCAAGGAGCCTCCTCCTCCCGTTAGTTATTTAATTATCCACCACCATACATGACTGGATGTGGCAGGACTGCAGAGCTTTGATCGGATCCATTGGTTGTGGGATCTCTTAGCTCTGTCTATAGCATGCTGCATCTGCTGTTTAGCATATATGTAGTCCTGTGTTGTAGCTTCACCAGGTTGGCACTTCATTTTTAGATATGTTTGGTGCTGCTCCTGGCATCCCCTTCTACACTCCTCATTGAACCAGGGTTGGTACCCTGGCTTGATGGTAATGGTAGAGTGAGGGATATGCCAGGCCATGAGGTTGCATATTGTGGTGGAATACAGTTCTGCTGCTGCTGATGGCCCACAGCGCCTCATGGGTGCCTAGCTTTGAGCTGCTAGATCTGTTCTGAATCTATCCAATTTTGCACGGTGGTAGTGCCACACAACCCAATGGGGAGTGTGTGACTTCGTCTCCACAAGGACTGTGCATCTGCAACAGGTAGATTGGCGAGGACAAGGTCAAGTAGGTTTCTCCCCTGTGTTGGTTCTCTCGCCACCTGCCGCAGGCCCAGTCTGGCAGCTGTGTCCTTCAGGACTCGGCCACCTCGGTCGGTAGTGGTGCTATCGAGCCACACTTGGTGATGGACATTGAAGTCCCCCACCCAGAGTACATTCTCTGCCTTTGCTACCCTCAGTGCTTCTTCTAAGTGGTATTCAACATGGAGGAGTACTGATTTCAGCAGCTGAGGAAGGACGGTAATCAGCAAGAGGTTTCCTTGCCCATGCTTGACTTGAAGCCATGAGACTTCATGGGGTCCAGAGTCAATGTTGAGGACTCCCAGGGCCGACTGTATACCACTGTGCCGCCACCTCTGATGGGTCTGTCCTGCCAGTGGGACAGGACATAACCAAGGATGGTGATGGAGGAGTTTGGGACATTAGCTGAAAGGTATGACTATGTCAGGCTGTTGCTTGGCTAGACTGTGGGACAGCTCTCCCAATTTTGGCACAAGTCCCCAGATGTTAGTGAGGAGGACTTTGCAGGGTCAACTGGGCTGGGTGTGCCTTTGTCGTGTTCGGTACCTAGGTCGATGCCGGGTGGTCCGCCTGGTTTTATTCTTTGTATACTTCTTTGCCGTGGATTGGTACAACTGGTTTGCTAGGCCATTTCAAAGGGCAGCTAAGAGTCAACCACATTGTTGTGGGTGTGGAGTCACATGGGCCAGACCAGGTAAGGATGGCTGATTTCCTTCCCACAGGACTTTAGTGAACCAGATGGGTTTTTATGACTATCAAGTAGTCTCATGGTCACCATTACTGATACTAGCTTTTTATTCCAGTTATTTTAATTAACTGCCGTGGTGGGATTTGAACTCATGTCTCCGGATCATTCGTCCAGGCCTCTGGATTACTGGTCCATCAACATAATCGCGATGCTACCATACCCGTATAAGAATAAAGAAGTCTTACTTTGATTATATAGGGCTTTGCTGAGACCACACTTGGAGTACTGTGTACAGTTTTGGTCTCCTTACCTAACAAAGGATATACTTGCCTTAGAGGGAGTGCAACAAAGGTTCACTCGACTGATTCCTGGGATTTGTTGGGGGGGTGGGGGGGCGGCGGTGGTTGTCCTATGAGGAGAGATTGAGTAGACTAGGCCTGTATTCCCTTGAGTTTAGAAGAATGAGAGATGATCTCATTAAAACATAAAATTCTTAAGGGGCTTGATAGGGTAGATGCAGGGAGGATGTTTCCCCTGGCTGGGGAGTCTAGAACTAGGGGTCGCAGTCTCAGAATAAGGGGTCGACCATTTAGAATTGAGATGAGGTAAAATTTCTTCACTCAACAGGGTGGTGAATCTTTGGAATTCTCTATCCCAGAGGGCTGTGGATGCTCAGTCGTTGAGTATATTCAAGACACAGGTCGATAGTTTTTATGATACTTAGGGAACCAAGGGAAATGAGGCTAATGCAGGAACGTGGAGTTGAGGTAGAAGATCAGCCATGATATTATTGAATGGTGGAGCAGGCAGGGTCAAATGGTCTACACCTGCTCGTTTCTTATGTTATGTATTTCTCCCAAGCACCAGCTCAGACATCTACTCCTGTATGAAACTATTTGAGATAGGTTGTAAACAAGAGTTGCGTGGGTTTTGCTGACGTAAGTGAGCCAGGCCGGTATTTTAATGTGATGGCAAGACTGATATTGCTATCTTTCAGAATGGCAGCACATACAGGCTCTCTCACCAACTGACGCCAATCCTGCATATGTGTCAAAGGGACCTGGGGCCAGACTGCCCATGCTGCAGTAGAAGAGGTGCAGCCTGAAGCATGTTCATCTTAGCTACCATGACTGCAGAGCCATCTCAGGCCCAGGAGGCACCAATCGCAGTACAGCAGCCAGCCACCTCACCCACTCATCCCAATCAGGTAGCACCGAGAAAAAGCACAAGGCTAGGGTTAAGAACATATATCTCGCACCTGGCAGCAAGAAATAAAGACTTGCATTTATATAGCGCCTTTCATGCCCTCAGGACATCTCAAAGCACTTTACAGCCAATTAAGTACTTTTGAAGTGCAGTCACTGTTGTAATGTAGGAAACGTGGCAGCCAATTGCGCACAGCAAGCTCCCACAAACAGCAATCTGACCAGATAATTTGTTTTAGTGATGTTGGTTGAGGGATAAATATTGGCCAGAAATGCAGGTATTGCATCTTTGCCTGTTTGTTCTGTTATGGGGGTGCTGGCAGATGGGTATTGTGTGCCTCCAGTGCTGCCCAATCAGGCTAGTATCACTCTTGCCGCCTCCTCATACTCTTCCAAAAAGCCTAAGACACAGTGAAATTCCCAAGTCACAGTGATCTGTATGAAATAGTGAAAAGGGACAGCCTAACAGCAAATGGCACAAAGGCAAATGGGAATGTAGTTGACAATAGCAAGAAACCAAAAAGACGACCTCCTGAAACAAGTCAAAAGCAATCTTAAGCTGATGCAGTCCATTTTGATGCTGGCTCTTTAAATTTTCTTCTACCTTCTCCCAAGTGCCCAGCAACCCTTTAATACAGGTGATAAGAGGGACCAGAGCAAATGAGATAAAAATGACAGAAAATGGGATGCATGCATGATGCTCTGTCGTCATCTTTGTCTCATTTGCAAGTAACAATCCAAAAATAGGAGCAGGTTTCCTGCAATTGGTAGCACTCGATTCTGAGTTAGAAGGTTATTTTCAAGCCCCCCACTGCAGGCTCTGAGCATGTAGTCTAGGCTGACAATTCAGTGCAGTATTGAAGGAATGTTGCATTGTTGGAAGTCTGCCCATTACCGTGAAGGTTAAAGGGCCCATGGCCCTATTTGAAAAAGAGCAGGTGATTTCTCCTGCTATTCTGGCCAACATTTATTGCTCAACAATACCTTTAAAACAGATTATCTGGCCTTGCATTGTTTGCTGTTTGTGGGACCGTACTGTGCACAAATTGGCTGCTGTACTTACCAACAAACAACACTGCAACAGTAGTTAATTTGGCTATGTAACTGCTTTGGGAGGTCCTGAGAATGTGAAAGGGGCTTTTATTTTTATATATATATAAATCTGGCGTGATGAAATATGGCTTAACTTTCTTCTGGGTCCGTCCCTGTAAAGAAAACTCCCCGTCCCTTACAGTGGCACTTTCAAACTCCACTCTCCCCAGCCCTCTCCACCCTCACCTCTAACAAGTACGATGAGCTCATGAACTTCTTTGTTGCTAAGATTGAGGCCTTCTGTTCATCTGCTTCTGCCGCATCTCTCCCTTCCCATTGCCCACCAAGCCAAGCTTTCTCCAAGGCGCCCCCCTACCCAAGCACTGAGCCCACATATTTCTCCAGTTTCTCTCCTCATACTCTCTCTCAGACTTGACTATTCCAATGCTGTCTTGGCCAATCTCCCATTTTCGACCTTCCATAAACTTGAGCTCATCCAAAGCTCTGCTGCCCACATCCTAATCTGCACAAGTCCTGCTCACCCATCTGTGCTCACTGACCTGCATTGACTCCTGGTCCACCAGCGCATTATCAACTGGAATACTGTTCTTTGGACGCTGCGCACACCTTGCAGTGCAGTACAAGGCCAGTCCATTAACGTAACTTTGTGCTGTTCCAGTGAACAGCGCACAACATGCTGGAAGCACGCTAATGTGTCAGTTGTGGCTCAGTTGGTAGCACCCTCGCCTCTGAGTTAGAAGGTTGTGGGTTCAAGTCCCGCTCTAGAGACTTGAGCACAAAAATCTAGGCTGACACTCCACTGCAATACTGAGGGAGTGCTGCACTGTCAGAGGTGTCGTCTTTCGGATGAGACGTTAAACCAAGGCCCCCGCCCCGTCTGCGCTCTCAGGTGGACGTAAAAGATCCCATGGCACTATTTCGAAGAAGAGCGGGGAGTTATCCCCGGTGTCCTGGCCAATATTTATCCTTCAACCAACATCATTAAAACAGATTATCTGGTCATTATCACATTGCTGTTTGTGGGAGCTTGCTGTGCGCAAATTGGCTGCTGCGTTTCCTACATTACAACAGCGACTACACTTCGATAAATTATTTCATTGGCTGTAAAGCACTTTGGGACGTCCGGTGGTCATGAAAGGCGCTATATAAATGCAATTCTTTCTTTCTTTCTAGTCTTTCTTAGAGTCAGAGGGCGGGTTTTCCGACATCAGCAGCTCTTAGAGGGGCAGCTGGTCATTCTTAAAGCTGTTCTACTTAGGAGGGGTCAAAATGGCTGCAGCAAGAGCACAAGTTAGAAATGCTTCATTCAATGAGGCACAGAAGGGTGGACCTTTTTGGACTCATTCTCCAATCAAGCGCAGGTCTCGAGCAGCATGTATGGAGGTGGTTGAAAGCTGTTTGACCTGTGCAGCAATCCTGGGATATGTGAGGAAGAACCTGCTGGTCTTCGGAATTGCACTACTTGGTAAAGCATCAGAATGAGAGAATGGTCAGCACTCTGATAACCGTTCTGTACTTTGCAAATGCAGAGGAAAGCCCATATTTCACTACGACACTCTATATTTCTGCCATGTCAATGTATTTGCCTAGTGTCTCATTCTTCTTTCGTATGGTAGTAGCAAAGCAAATCAAATGTTAATATCTAAGTTGGATATCCAGGCCAAAGCGTCCAGTATAACAGCGTGGATATCTTGTAGGCTGCCTGCAAATTTCCCCTGAGGGCAGTGCTCGAGGGTCTGATTAGGAGCTCCACAGTCGCATGATGGGGATGCTTTAATCTTCCATCTATGGAGAAGGTGGCAGCATCTACCATGACCAACACCTTGGCTGCCCGTGCTTGCAAACATCGCACCACCACACCTATGCTGCGAATATGCAGTCTCCAGAGAATACAACCGCTACACCAGCAAAGACATGCCGATCCAGACCGACTTGAACAACCTACCACCAACCCATCTCCAATCTAGAAGGCCATTTTTGACCGTCGCCAAAGTCCTTCAGCGATCTCTCCTCAGCCTTGACCGATGGCGAAATGCTTGGAAGAACTGCGACATACGGAATGGATTCCTTATGGAGGACCCCACAGTACATCCTGAAGGATCAAACCTTCCTTGCAAACAGTGGACAACCATCAACCACCTCAGTGTCTCATTAAAAGTAGTATGCAACAAATACCAAGCACATCGCCAACACAAGGTACCTGCATGTTCACAGGCTCAGAGGTGGCTGCTGTGCTGGGCACTTGGGTGACATACGTTTCTCAAGTTCCTCATCCTAAAATATATCCCTTTTCTATGTGCTTGCAGGAAAAGGCTGCAAATAACAAGTGGCAGCACATGAAGACTAGAGAGGGATCATTTCACAAAGACCATTGACTCCTTGCAAGGAGCGGGCCCTGTTGATTCTAGGCTTAGAGGCAGCAGAAGGAGTGGGGGAGGAGAAAGTCAGAAGCCTCCGCCTAAGTTCATGGCTAGTATCATCCTTTGCATTTTACTCTTTATCTCCTTATTCATTCATTCATTCCCTCAGAACACTTGCATATGTGGTCACACGCTAGTTTAACAGACTATAATGTCTTGGCATGTAAGCTCTCTTTTAAGGGAGCATTCCAAAATATGTTCTGCGATTCTAGATGTCCAAGAACAGGAGGTGGCAGAGCCCAATATCTGGCCTCATCCTCGCATTTCACACACCCAGCTTCACCCTCTTCTGCAACAGCAAGCACTTGACCAGATATACCCACTCCAGGAGGGACAGTGAGTGAGTTGCAGGAGGGAGCACTTAGTGAAGCATAGAGCACAAGTGAGAAGAAATTAAAGGAGCTGTAACCAGCTGGCTGGAGGGCCAACATGGAGGTTCCTTCAGCTTCTGACCTTAGAGGGCTGTCTACAAATGCAATTTTTTTCTCAGGATCATGGAGTCAAATGGTTGGTACAGGAGGGGTCTGGGAAGTTGACTGATAGATATGACTCGAGTATAATTATGCCAGACTGTTCGTTCACTAGTCTTGGACAGCTCTCCCAACTTGGACACCATTCCCCAGATGTTAGTGAGATGGACTTTGCAAGGTTGACTGGGTTGAGATTCCCTGAATTTTGTCCTGATCTGATGGCTAGGTCGTTATCTGGCATTTCTCATGATTCTACTATGTAGCGATTGTTTTTCAACTGAATGGTGTGCTAGACCACTTTAGAGGGCTTTAAGGTACAACGGCACGTGTAATCCAGACCGGGTACAGGTGGCAGGTTCCCTTTCCTGAAGGGCAATAGTGCACCAGTTAGATTTTTGGAACACTCTCAGCTTTGATCAATTTCCTTGGTAGTAGGCCATAATTTAGGCAGAAATTCGGGTCCCCACGGGTGAGTACGCGCTGTGTACTCACCCGTAGGGCCACCGGAAGTGCCGGTTTCGCGCATGCACGGGAAACTGGAACTTTCGGTCTCGTGAAGGAAGGGGTTCACGGGTCAACCGCGTGCGCGAGAGAGGCAGCGCGTACGCAGCGAACTTCGGCTTTTTTTTTACAGGTTTCTCCGTGCGGGTAAGTCCCTAGCAGCTGCGCGGGGAAAAAGCAGGCGCAAGGCCTGCTTTTAACAAGGTAAGTGGTGAATTAAGTAAAATTAAAACATTTTTTCCACAGGTTTATTATTTTTAAATACTTTAAAGAAAGGTAAGTTTATTTTTAGCCCCGTTAAAAACTGTAATTAATTTTTTCAAAAATTTAAATTATTGCTTAAAATAGTTATTTAATGTAATTTATAGTTATTTTAAAAATGTGATGGTTTTTTAAAAATTTATTTGAAGTTTTAGTTAGGTTTTGGGGCCGATCTCTCTTCATAGATTTGACAGGTCTTCCTGTCAAATCTATGAATGGAGATTTCCTGCTCCCCATGGCCCACGTGATCCCAGGGGACGCTTCGAACTAACCGCCGCTGGGATCCGCGAGCACTGCACACTGGCAGCTGGAGGAGGCCCAGGATCCGAATTCCACGCGGGCCCACAGCACAACGGCAGGCGCGCTATGTAAGTGCACCCGCTATGCTTGCACCCGTGGGAAGCCTCCGACCCGAATTTCTGGCCCTGATGTGTTAAATTCAGTTCCGCAATCTACCACAAGGGGATTTCAATTCACAACCTATTGTACTCCTAAACATCCAAATAGAGTAGTAGAGGCAAAAGCCCTGTAACCAATCGGATGTTGCAGTGGTGAAACTTTAGGATTATTTTGGAATGATGAACCAAATGGTTCAAATGCCGCCCCCCCCCACCAACCTTAATTATTTTGTGATCCAATCATCCCTTTCCTCCTCTGGAAACTGCAGATAGGCAAGGATGCCCAGTGAGATCCGATTTTGATCGCACACAATTACAATTCTCTTGGCAAACATCCCCAGGTGGGAAGTGAGATGCAGATTTAAGAAGGTCTAAATTTGCTACAGTACGGAAAATAAAACATTCAGTGACTAAGCAGTCAAATCATTGGGTCAACATACAGCTACCAACAGATTCCCCTTTAAGAATGGGGACTCAACATGGCTGAGCTGGCCGACCATGCAGCACCAGTTTAAGATGTGCACTGAGCATCTGCAACACTGTTCAGGCAGTGTGAACATGTTATAGGGCCATAATTTACATAATTTTGAGAGCATTAGTGAGCCTGCCCCGTGCCTGATGTGCCTCAGCTGATTATGGTGTGCAGTGGGTGCACCGCATGCCTCACGCCTCAACTCCCTGGGGATTACTTGCGTCCAATATGCATCATCAATAACTAAGTGGCCATCAGTTATCGTGCTTACCTATGAATGAACTCAATTTAAATAATTTGAAGTCTATTGCAAAACATGATTTTTTTTTTTTTCCCTGCTTGCCTTAAATGTGAATTACTTCCAGAATCAGGATGAGTTGAACAAATTAAAAAGGGAAGTGCTAATATCACCAATATGTCAAATGCGTGTGGAAGAAGAAAGGGATGAAGCTAAAGCAGATCTGAAGAGAATGACAGCCGAGAAAGACAGCCTGAGAGAGAGAATGAAGGTATTTAATTAAATAAAACTGAGAGGGACTATGTGAAACAACCTTATGTACTACTTAAAACATTTTAATTATTTAAATTGTGACAAGGCATGATTATTTTGCTCTTGTTTTTAAAGCTGTTTAATTGACAAACATTTAACTGCCAGTAGAGGGACCTATCCTTACGTGCTGTACAATACAAAACATTTGATGTGTCAGTGGTTTGGTTCACCTGTTTATATTCAATTTGTTCCACTGAATGTATCTCTCACATTTTATATTTTCTTTTGAAAGAGTCACTTGTGTATTTTCTCCATGTCTCATAGTAACGGGAACGGTAGCATAGTGGTTATATTACTGGACTAGTAATTCAAGAGACCTGGACTAATAATCCGGCGACGTGAGTTCAAATCCCACCATTTAAATTCAGTTTATTTAAATAAATCTGGAATAAAAACCTGAAATGATTGTCGTAAAAACCCATCTGGTTCACTAATGCCCTTTAGGGAAGGAAATCTGCCGTCCTTACCTGGTCTGGCCTATATGTGACTCTAGACCCACAGCAATGTGGTTGACTCTTAACTGCCCTCTGAAATGGCCAAGCAAATCACTCAGTTGAGACAAAACTCAGCTACGAAAAACAATAATTAGAATAAAACCGGACGGACCACCGGGCATCAACCTCGACACCAGGTTCGGACACGACAACGGCACACCAGCCCAGTCGACCCTGCAAAGTCCACCTCACGAACATCTGGGGATTTGTGCCAAAATTGGGAGAGCTGTCAAGCAACAGTCATACTCACAGAATAATACCTTTCAGCCAATGTCCTAGATTCCTCCATCACCATCCCTGGGTCTGTCCTGCCAGAGGTGGGGGCACAGTGCTATACAGTCGGGAGGGAGTTGCCCTGGGAGGCCTCAACATTGACTCCAGACCCCATGAAGTCTCATGGCTTCAGATCAAGCATGGGCAAGGAAACCTCCTGCTGATTACCACTACATCCCTCTCAGCTGATGAATCAGTACTCCTCCATGTTGAACGCCACTTGGAAGAAGCACTGAGGGTATTAAGGGCACAGAACCTACTCTGGGTGGGGGAGTTCAATGTCCATCACCAAGAGTGTCTCGGTAGCACCACTACAGACCAAGCTGGCCAAGTTCTGAAGGACATGGCCGCCAGGCTGGGCCTGCGGCAGGTGGGGAGAGAACCGGCAGGTGGGGAGAGAACCAACACGAGAGGAAAACCTACTTGACCTTGTCCTCACCAATCTACCTGTCGCAGATGCATCTGTCCATGACAACATTGGTAGCAGTGACCACCACACAGTCCTTGTGGAGACGAAGTCCCGACTTCACACTGAGGACCCCCTCTATCGCGTTGTGTAGCACTACCACAGTGCTAAATGGGATAGATTCAGAACAGATATAGCAGCTCAAAACTGGGCATCCATGAGGCGCTGTGGGCCATCAGCAGCAGCAGAACTGTATTCCACCACAATCTGTAATCTCATGGCACGGCATATCCCTCACTCTACAATTGCCATCAAGCCAGAGGACCAAACCTGGTTCAATAAGGAGTGCAGAAGAGCATGCCAGGAGCAGCACCAGGTGTACCTAAAAATGAAGTGCCAACTTGAGGAAGCTGCAACACAGGACTACATGCATGCCAAACAGCGGAAGCAGCATGCTATAGACAGAGCTAAGCGATCCCACGATCAATGGATCAGATCAAAGCTCTGCAGCCCTGCCACATCCAGTCATGAATGGTGGTGGACAATTAAACAACTAACGGGAGGAGGAGGCACCATGAATATCCCCATCCTCAATGATGGCAGAACCCAGCACGCAAGTGCAAAAGACAAGGCTGAAGTGTTTGCAACCATCTTCAGCCAGAAGTGCCGAGTGGATGATCCATATCGGCCTCCTCCTGAGGTCCCCACCATCACAGAAGCCAGTCTTCAGCCAATTCGATTCACTCCACGTGATATCAAGAAATGGCTGAGCGCACTGGAGACAGCAAAGGCTATGGGCACTGACAACAACCCAGCTGTTGTGCTGAAGACTTGTGCTCCAGAACTAGCCACGCCTCTAGCCAAGCTGTTCCAGTACAGCTACAACATTGGCATCTACCCGACAATGTGGAAAATTGCCCAGGTATGGCCTGTCCATAAAAAGCAGGACTAATCCAATCCGGCCAACTACCGCCCCATCAGTCTACTCCATCATCAGCAAAGTGATGGAAGGTGTCGTCGACAGTGCTATCAAGTGGCACTTACTCACCAATAACCTGCTCACTGATGCTCAGTTTGGGTTTTGGCAGGACCACTCTGCTCCAGACCTCATTACAGCCTTTGTCCAAACATGAGCAAAAGAGCTGAATTCGAGAGGTGAGGCGAGAGTGACTGCCCTTGACATCAAGGCAGCATTTGACCGAGTGTGGCATCAAGGAGCCCAAGTAAAATTAAAGTCAATGGGAATCGGGGAGAAACTCTCCACTGGCTGGAGTCATACCTAGCACAAAGGAAGATGGTTGTGATTGTTGGAGGCAAATCATCACAGTCCCAGGACATTGCTGCAGGAGTTCCTCAGGGCAGTGACCTAGGCCCAACCATTTTCAACTGCTTCATCAATGGCCTTGCCTCCATCATAAAGTCAGAACTAGGGATGTTCGCTCATGACTGCACAGTGTTCAGTTCCATTCGCAACTCCTCAGATAATGAAGCAGTCCATGCCCGAATGCAGCAAGCCCTGGACAATATTCAGGCTTGGGCTGATGAGTGGCGTGTAACATTCGCGCCACACAAGTGCCAGGCAATGACTATCTCCAGCAAGCAAGTGTCTAACCACCGCCCCTTGACATTCAACGGCATTAGCATCGCCAAATCTCCCACCATCAACATCCAGGGGGTCACCATTGACCAGAAACTTAACTGGACCAGCCACACACATACTGTGGCCTCGAGCAGGTCAGAGGCTGGGTATTCTGCGGCGAGTGTCTCACCTTCTGACTCCCCAAAGCCTTTCCACCATCTACAAGGCAGAAGTAAGGAGTGTGATGGAATACTCTCCACTTGCCTGGATGAGTGCAGCTCCAACAACACTCAAGAAGCTCGACACCATCCAGGACAAAGCAGCCCACTTGATTGGCACTCCCTCCACCACCGGCGCACCGTGGCTGCAGTGTGTACCATCTACATGATGTTACAGCAACTCGCCATGGCTTCTTTGACAGCACCTCCCAAACCCGTGACCTCTACCACCTAGAAGGACAAGGGCAGCAGGTGCATGGGAACACCATCACCTGCAAGTTCCCCTCCAAGTCACACACCACCCTGACTTGGAAATATATCGGTGCTCCTTCATCGTCATTGGGTCAAACTCACTCCCTAATAACACTATGGGAGTGCCTTCACCACACGGACTGCAGTAGTTCGTTACCTCTGGGGTCCCCTCTCGTTACCTCTTGGCCCCCTCCTAGTTCTCATCTATTTGCTGCCCCTTGGCGACATCATCCGAAAACACAGGGTTAGTTTCCACATGTATGCTGACGACACCCAGCTCTACCTCAGCACCACTTCTCTCGATCCCTCCATGGTCTCTAAATTGACACACTGCTTGTCTGACATCCAGTATTGGATGAGCAGAAATATTGGGAAGACCAAAGCCATTGTCTTCGGGCCCCGCTGCAAACTCCGTTCCCCAGCCACCGACTCCATCCCTCACCCTAGCATCTGTCTGAGGCTGAACCAGACTGTTCACCACCTTGGTGTCATATTTGACCCTGAAATGAGCTTCCGACCACATATCCGTGGCATAACTAAGACCGCCTTTTTCCACCTCCGTAACATTGCCCGTCTCCGCCCCTGCCTCAGCTCATCCGCTGCTGAAACCCTCATCCATGCCTTTGTTACCTCTAGCCTTGACTATTTCAATGCACTCCTGGCTGGCCTCCCACATTTTACCCTACGTAAACTTGAGGCCATCCAAAACTCGGCTGCCTGTGTCCTAACTCGCACCAAGTCCCGTTCACCCATCACCCCTGTGCTCGCTGACGTACATTTGCTCCCGGTTAAGCAATGCCTTGATTTCAAATCCCTCCATGGCCTTGCCCCTCCCTATCTCTATAATCTCCTTCAGCCCCCCCCACCCCCCCGAGATATCTGCGCTCCTCAAATTCTGCCCTCTTGAGCATCCCTGATTATAATCGCTCAACCATCGTTGGCCGTGCCTTCAGCTGCCGAGGCACTAAGATCTGGAACTCCCTCCCTAAACCTTTCCGTCTCTCTACTTCGCTTTCCTCCCTTAAGATGCTCCTTAAAACCTATCTCTTTGACCAAGCAGCTGCCCTAATTTCTGATGTGGCTCGGTGTCAATTTTTTTGTCCTGTAACACTCCTGTGAAGCACCTTGGGACGTTTTACTACGTTAAAGGTGCTATATAAATACAAGTTGTTGTTCAAGAAGGCGGCTCACCACCACCTTCTCAATGGCAATTAGGAATGTGTAATAAATGCTGGCCTTGCTAGTGATGCCCAGCTCCCAGGAACGAATAAAAAAAAGTATTCATTTTTAATTGCATAACTTGATGTCTTCTGATCTTAAACTTTAAAATAATGCCACTGGAAAATTATATTTTTATTGCGGGATTCACAGAAATCATCCTGCTCTACCCCCAGTCTTGCCCCTCACTGCCATTCTGGGTCATATCTAATGCCGCTGCTGCTCCAGGAGCTTGATCTCTGCTTCACATTACGACTGAGAATTCCCGATTGGTATACTGGATGGTGTGGTAAAATAGACACTGCCGTCAAATCCGACCTAGAGGAATGGACTGAAAGTATCTGCTGGCTTTAAGGGTAGTACACAAAATTACTTTAGGCAGACTCAATCCAATTCCTAGTGAACATGGCCCCTTAGAGAACTTTCCTCTAATTTAGCACTGATTAGCAATCTCGCTCCTGAGAGACCATAGAATGCCTAGCATGATAAATGGAAAATATCATAATGCAGTAAGCGGGGATGCCTTTTTGAGGTTGGGGCTGAGGCATATTATTGAGGCAAAGTAGAGGACCCTTGCATCCTATGCTATATGTGCACAGAAATTGATACCAAAAAAAATTGTTAAAAATATAAAAGTTTCAAAGCGATGTGGATATATCTGATAGTCATTCTCAGTTTTCAGTGTCTGATAAGATTTCAACGATTAACTTTTCTCTGAAACAAAATAATTAAAAGGTTGATTTCTTAGAGTTGTGCAAATTGTAAGTATTTAAAATGTATTCTTATCCTAGGGCATCCTTGAAAAAGCTGATTTTAACACAAAACAGATGGAACAGAAGATATCACAGTTAGAAACTAAAATGTGTGAAGTAAGTATCTTAAGGCAAACAATCTTAATGATGGTTTCATGGATAACCCAGATGCATTTTGTAGTCTGAATACTTTAACATGGAAGTTTTACTGTAACAGCTACTTAGAAGAACAGAGTGGTGGGTAGTTGAGAATGACTAATAAAGCTGATTTGGAATGCACCATAAACCATAACAGCAAATGATCTCCAAAAACTTCGAGGTCAAATTGCAAAATTTTACTCAATCTATCATTTTTTTTCAAATATGGCCTCAATAAAGCAAAGCTTTACCAATGATAGTTAAAGTTAATCAATTTGCGATTGAGAGGCAAATGGACCACAATTTGCAGAAGGTATAAAAAAAAAGGAATTTTATCTAAATCAAATTTACAGTTAGCCGAATGCATATTAGGCTACTCATTGTAAGTTTGTTTTAGGAATTAGCCTAATAGGTTATCAGAATTTTAAGGGAAAGAAAGGTCTTGAAGAGTACTTTCTGTTTGAAATATCTTCCAGAATTGGATATATAGAAAAGTGATATACTCACGATTATTTTATTTGGCATTTTTGTAGAAACATTAATTTTATTGCTGGCCAGAAAACCTATGAATCTGGTTATCCTTGCTGCTAAACTGCTTGGTGATACTTCCAACAGGGAGCAGCCTCAAGCGTCTCAGAGCAGCTCTTTTGCAAACAATGGAATATGACTTTTCATCTGCTAAAGAACTGATCTGGAACAGCCGAACCCCCGGAAACCAAACTACTGGCTGCAGATACAGATTTTTGAAAGTCCTAGTCACTAAGTGGTGACACATTTAAACCATTTTTTCAACACTGGCGCGTTAGCATTGATAAACTGATACAATATGGCAATGTTTATATTCTCAAACTTTAACAATTTGCTGAATTTTCCAAGTGTTGTTTCAACAAAATGCATGTAAACTATTTATTTTAGCCCTTGTCTGCATTGGTTTACCCCATGACAGCACACAGTGCAGTAAGCATCGCAAAGTATGTTGTATTGATCTTGTTACTTCTGATGATAAAAAATAAAATGCCATATGCAGAATTGCATATGGATGAGAGACTGCATGTTTTAGCTTTTCATCAGAATACAGCACAATTATGATGGTTGAAATTAATTAATATTGCCCCAGTTGTCATTCCAATAAATAGGAGCAAAACATGATGAGCGAAGTTAAAATTGAATAATTACATGTGATATGATACAAAATGTCTTTTATCCATCAGCACAGTATGTATTAGTGCCACTGGATAAATATTTCAATTTAATTTAAATATATTTCCTTTTTTTTTGCTGCTGCAATGGTTTTCTTGGAGCATCAAAGTGGAATGGCCACAGGACGTCTGCTGCTAAAAGTTTTTATAAAAAGTAATACTGGTCGAATATGTTGTCTCATATCAATAGGGACTTAATTTTCTCTGTACCTGCCATTGCTGTACTTGCATCTGTCAGGCACCACCAATTGGGATTGGTTGAAATCTGATGCTTATACCACTAAATATTCCACATAATTGTACATGACATTGTGCCATGGAATGTACTGTGTTCAAAAACATAACTATATTGCAGTGTGTTTTTGGAACTTCAGCCCACTTGAACCTAAAACTGTAGTCTACCTTTTCAAAATACTGTCTATTGCAGTATTAGTGCATGTGCAAAGTAATTTGCAGCTTCACATACAATGCATTACAAAATATATGACATTTATTGACATACAAATAGACATAAAGCAGTCTTTTTAAAAACTGCCCTGTCAAATAAACACATTTTCAAGCTTGTGACAGTTGCAAACACAAAATACGATGGCCCGTATTTTCCGATCGCAGGCCTCCCGTGTGCAGAGGCCTGCAATCTGGAAAAATCTACGCCCTTACCTGAGGGCTCCCGGGACGCACGCGCTTCCAATCCTGGGCCTCTCCAAACTCCAAGTACGCAGGGCCCACGTATCCCAGAGGCGCAGGTAGTTTGCAGCGTCCCTGGGATCACGTGGGCCATAGGGAGCCAATCAAAGAAGGGAATCTCCCTTCATACGCTTGGCAGGAAGACCTGTCAAATATATGAATGGAGATCACCACAAAAACATAATAAAACTTTAAATACATTTTTTTTTATATCACATTTTTAAAATGACTTGAAATTACAATAAATTAAATATTTAAACAAAAATGTAATTTTTTGAAAAAAATAATTAGTTTTTTACGGGGCTAAAAATAAACTTCTTTTAAAAAAAAGTATTTTTAAATGATAAATCAGTGAAAAAAATTTTTTTTTACTTTTATTCGACCCTTATCCTGGTAAAAGCAGGCCTTACGCTTGCTTTTACCAGGCGTAAGAATTGTAAGGGTTTTCTGCGGGCGGAGAGTCTCCAAAAAGCGGAACTATCCGCCCGTAGAGGCCCTTCTCTAGGGCAGCCGGAGGATCTGTCGAGCATTCTTGACAGATCGGAAATACCGGTTTTCAGCACATGCGCTGTGCATGCCTGAAACTGGCATTTCTGATGTCCCTATGGGTGGGTACACCGCGTACCCACCCGCAGTGATCGGAATATCTGGGCCACTATAAATTTAATATGGAAAATATTGTAAATTTTTCATTCTGAATGCAACCCGCATCGTCAAAGGTTTATGGAGCAATTGGTTTGTCAGTATAGTGGCATCTTGGATTAAAGGTGAAAAGTGCTCTCGGCATGGTCCTTAGAAACACAGTAACTATTTTTATTGACCCTTATTAACCACCAATTATTTGAGACATTAATTCATCTGCTCATCCACCCCTTCAAATTGGTGATTTGCCCCTTTGCTCTCTCCCAGCCCTGTCATTTCCCCTAGTATGACCCTCATCTTTCTCTTAGCAGATCTGGCTGGACCACATTAAGCACTACTGGGCCTCACTCTCCTCTGCCAAAAGTGCCCACTACTCCAGGATCATCACAGAGAACCTCCGCCTTCTTTTCTCCACAATCAACTGTCTCCTTAAACCCCTCTTCCCCTTCCCCCCTCCAACAAGTGCAAGAACCTCCTGGACGTCTTTGTCACGAAGCCCCATGGCTCCCCACGCACTAAACCTGAAGTCATGTCTCTTTCTAGTTTTGCTCACATCTCCCCTCATGCCCTCTGCAAGCTCATCTCATGCATGAGACCCACCTCCTGCTCCCTGGACCCCACTTCTACTGCTTACCACCCAAATTCCTTTTCTGGCCCCATGCTGGCTGACATTGTAAATGGTTCTCTCTCCCTTTCAAAACTGTCGTCATTACCCCCTTCCTCAAAAAAAGATACTCAACCCCTCTGTCCTTGAAAACTATGGCCCCATCTCCAACCTACCTTTCTTCCCCAAAATCCTGTGCCCATCTTTCCCACAACTCTTTGTTTGCATCTCTCCAATCAGATTTCTGACCCAGCTACAGGACCAAAACGGCCCTAACGGCATCCTCTGTGACCGTGATGCAATATTTCCCTCCCTTATGCTACTCAACCTCTCTGCGACCTTTGTCTCAGGCTGAACTGTTTGGTGCCTGGGCATCCATTTGACCCTGAGCTGAGCTTCCAAAGCAATATCCTCTTCATCAAAAAGACCACCTACTTCCACCTCCATAACATCGCTCGCCTCTGCCCCAACCTCAACCCATCGGCTCTTGAAACCCTCATCTAAGCTTTGTCACCGTCAGAGGCAACTATTCCAATGCTCATCGAAAACTCAGCTGCATGTAACCTATTCCGCACCATGTCCTGCTCATCAATCACCCCTGTCCTCGTTAACCTACAATGGATTCCAATGCCCCAATATCTCAAATTTAAGATTCTACTAGTATTTAAATCCCTTCATAGCTTCGCCCCTCTCTACCTCAGTTACCATCTCCAGCCCTACAACTCCCTGACTCCCGAAACACTCTGGCCTCTTGTGCCAAAAAGTTCCTTGGTCCCACCATTGGAGGCTGAGCTGTCAGCCGCCTCAGCCCCACATATAGGAATTACTCCCTAAACACCTCTGCCTCTCCACTTCCCTCTCCCACATTTAACACCTTCCTTAAAACCCACCTCTTTGACCAAGCTTTGGGTCACCCCTCCTAATATATTTTCTTTGGGCCGGAGTTCTTTTTTCCTTGTACCTCTGAGATGCCTTGGGGTGTTTATTTTAAAACATTTAAAGCACTATATAAATGCAAATTGTTACTGTGTATTTTCTGTTTTTATTTTTTTGCAGCTTGATAATGAATGCTTTGCCCTCAAAAAGAAAGTAACAACACAAAAAGAAGATATAGCAGCCCTTGAAGAAAAGACCAATTTTCAGTCACAAAAACTCTTGCAGGCCAATGATGATGCCTCTCATCAGAAGGCAGAGCTGAGTTCAGTTAGGTTGGTGTTATTTTGGTGATATGACATTCATATGTTGGTTTGAAAAACTAATGTCACTATATATCATTTTAAATAGCATTGGTTGAGGAGTGGTACTGTGAGGAAGTTCGTTGGCAATGTCCTTTTCAGGATACTAGTATAGTGGATGCTGCTTAGTACGATCAGCCCTGTGAATTCTTGTTTCACTCACAATGATCAAACGAGCCATATTGTATTCATGTGGGTGTTGCTGTCATCGCAACTTTGGTTTACTAGTTGATCTGTGCCATTGCTCATGGAAATGAATATTAATCTCCAGTGCTTTGGCTTAATAGTTCTTCAGTATGAAACGCGTGGATGCCAATGATACTGTTCGTGATACTACTGATCAGTCAAATCTGGCCCATTAAAGCATGTCTCTACAGTACCCTTTCATTATTGAATTCAACATCGTTTTGAGCATATCCTCTGGTCCTATTTTTCTGATTTAGTGCCTGCCATAAACAAGCTGGTCCCCAGTAATTGCTTCTAATATTCTGGCAGACCTGAGAAAGCTGGTAAGCATGTAAATGGAAAAAAATGGTCACTTTGAGGCTGCTTTGTGATGTTATCCATGGCAGTACAATAATTTCCCCTGGTGGTGGTTTGATTGTGAGTGGTGGCTAATAAGCTTGCTGGAAACTGACATGCACAGCAGGGACCAGTGAGCTAGCTGAAACTGACACAGCCAACAAATCAACTGCAAATCAAAAACACTTCCCCAAATTGGAAAAGGGAGATTTTTACCTTTTGACCTGTTCAGATATGAAATATAGTTACAAAAAAAGTTACATCTGTACAAAGTCAGTTATAACTAAGGCAGCCTTGGATAGCACAAGAACCCATGGTCACATTCTCACCTGCTGGCTCCCCAGCTGGGTCTGCCTGTTGTCACTCTTTTATTCAGATTTTCTCATATATAGTTCCACCTTCATAGCTTTGGATTTGCATGTGCTATTTTACCAGCTGGCGTCCATTCTTTCACCTGCCCAAGGTGCAAATCTTCAACTGTACTGCACGTTCATCCTATTCTTGAAATATGCTTTGTTACTGCACATAGACAATTACATCAATGCTGTTCACACTAATGGTCAGTATCCTCCATCCATACCATGCTCCAAAAGCACCCAGTCTCTGCTCTGTACATTTGTCAGTAGCCAGCTCTCAGCAGCACAAAAATGTGAACTAGACACAAGCTTCATAAACTCTCCTTTTCACATAACCATAATATGTGTCTGCTCCTCCAGAATGTGATATTGGGAGAAGCAGAGCAGATGGTATGGCAGATAAGGAAAGGAAAAGCATCAGGCTTATGCTGAATTGTTGCTGGAAAAACTTAAAGATGAAATCGAGAGAGACTGAGGTGGTGAAAGAACTTCATTGTATCATCCAAACATTCTGGAGAAACAAGGAGGGACTTACGGTTTGGAAACTGGCAATAACTCTATTATGCAAGCAGGACAGGAAGGAGTGTAAGATTTCACGTGGCAGTGTGCCAGTAAAGGTGTTTACTGCAGTGTTCCTGACTAGGATACAAAGACCTCTGTATGGAAATCTGTAGGAAAATCAGTGTAGCTTCAGAAAAGAATGTAAATCATGACCAGATTTTCTTGCTGAGACAGATGACTGAAGAATGCTGGGAATATGGTTAAGAATCAGGTTAATTGTTATGATTTGAGCACTGGCCTAATACTTTTTATCATGCCCACAAAAGACCACTTCCACAGGCAAACGTGTACAGTAGCCCGAAACATGACCGTTTTCACAAAATGGTGTGCCCTGAGTGAACAATTACCCAGTTTATTATTGATATATATATACTGCAAACAGTAACTCTGGAACTCTTTGACTGGTGGACAAATAACACTTTCTGACAGACTATATATCTCAGGTTATAATTACAAAGAGGTTTATGAGGATGTTGCCAAGATTGGAGCTTTTTAGCTATGAATAAAGATTGGATCGGCTGGGGTTTTCTTCTTTGGAACAGAGGAGGCTGAGGGGAGACGTAATTGAGGTGTATAAAATTATGAAGGGCCTAGATAGAGTGGATAGGAAGCACGTATTTCCCTTTGCAGAGAGGTCACTAACCAGGGGGTATAGATTTAACGTAATTGGTAGAAGGCTTAGAGGGGAGTTGAGAAATTCTTTCACCCAGAGGGCAGTGGGGGTCTAGAACGCACTGCCTGAAAAGGTGGTAGAGGCAGAAACTTTCATCGCATTTAAAAAGTATTTGGATATACACTTGAAGTGCCGTAACCTACAAGGCTACGGACCAAGAGATGGAAAGTGGGATTAGGCTGGATCGCTCTTTTTCAACCAGCACAGACATGATGGGCCGAATGGCCTCTTTCTGTGCTGTAAATTTCTATGATTCTACAGTCAACTCACTGTCCTTGTTTCAAAATATAACCATCCCGAGACTCCTCACAGATCTCAGAAATAACACTCCTAATTTGGACCGTGTCTGTGATGAGAAATTTAGATCAGACTGAATCTTACCTGTAGACCTAGAATCATAGAAGATAGGAGAAGGAGTAGGCCATTCGGCCCCTATAGCCTGCCCATTCAATGCGATCATGGCTGATCATCCAAATTCAGTACCCTGTCCCTGCTTTCTCCCCATATCCCTTGATCCCTTTAGCCTTAAGAAATATACCCAACTCCTTCTTGAATCTATTTAATGAATTAGCCTCTACTGCCTTCTGTGGCAGAGAATTCCACAGGTTCACCACTCTCTGGGTGAAGAAATTCCTCCTCATTTCTGTCCTAAATGGCTTACCCCTTGTCCTCTGTTAACCTCCACTCTCGGGTGGGGGGTGGGGGGGGGGGGGGGGAGTAGACTGGTGCACTAACAAAAGTATGGTCTATTTCAGGCAGCTTCAATCAAAGTAGACTTTAAAGCTATCTGGGCCTTCCCCTCAGAATTACCTTTAACAGGACAAAGCAGAGTTTGATTAGGTGTTGAGACAGCTATGATCGCTGTTGGTGGACCTTCATAGGCCTGGTGTAATCGCACACAAAATATATCTGAGTAGATCACAGCTTGGTGATGCATGTTAATTGCTTATATCACCGTGACTTATCTCTCTGTTGCGATGAGAGAACTTCTATTCTCTAGAGCTGGGCATAGTCGTGTGCTTCTACTCTCGGATGTAATTAAAGATGTTGAGAAGAAAAGAAAAACAAAGTCACCCTATTTCCATAGTTATTAGTCACAGATGGCAAGAGTCCTGGTCCAGATAATATGTGCACTCCATCTAGACTGGCTGCTTGCAACTCTGCTGTAACCAATTTAAAGTGACCACAATTTTGGCAAGCTATAAATTCCTATAAAGAAAAATTTTAATATACAATCTCATAAAATGTAACAGGACAGATCTCTGTCACTGTGCTGAGTGGCTCTTCGTACTGACATGGATGATAGAAGAATGCTGGAAAATGATTAAGGATCTGTGGGTATATTTTGTACTTTAAGTGGGCGTATTACTCGTGCAGAAATGGTGCTTGGAGATGCTCGAACTCTGTGGAGTAGCTGGACTTCTAAATGTGGTGCGCGAGAATTGAAAAGAAAATGCCCAGGATGGTTTGAAGACAGAAGTCCTTCAAAGGTCATCTTGTTCAGTATTGTAACAGATCATATTATAGGTGAGGCCAAGTAGTAGAATATGTAGATTAGGTTATTCTCATCGGATCTTTATTTGCCGCCATCATGAAGACTAAGGAACTGAAGGCCAATGGAAATAAATGGGAGCTCAACAGGCAACATTAAATTTATAATTCTAGATTACTAGCTGTCAAAAGAATCTGGACCAATTTAATGAACGGAATAAGAATAGCATATGGATTATAGTATGGATGAATATACAGTGTACGTAGAACAAGTACAATTTGTATTTCTGTTGCATCTTTAACATAGCAAAACATCCCACGGCGTTTTACAGAGGGGTAATCAGAAAAATGGACGTTGAACCAAAAAGTAATTACCAAATGCTTGGTCACCGAACTAGGTTTTAAGGATAGTTTTAAAGGAGGAGAGGTGGTGTGGTTTAGGGAGGGAATTCCAGAGTGGGGCCTAGATGGCTGAAGGCATGGCCACCAATGACGGGATAAAGGGAGGGAGGATGCACAAGAGGCCAGAGTTAGAGGAGTGGAATTCTGGGGGTGTTATAGGACTGGAGATAGTACAGAAATATAGAGGGGTGAGGCCATGAAAGGAATTTAAATGCAAGGATGAGAATTTTAAATTTGTGGTGTTGGAGCACCGGGAGCTAACATAGGTCAGCGAAGATGGGGGTGGGAGGGTAATGGGTGAGCAGGACTTGGTGTGGGATGGGATATGGAAGATGGGAAACTGGCAAGGAAAGCATTTGGAATAGTTGAGTCTGGAGGTGACAAAGGCATAGGAGGGTTTCCGCAGCACGAGCTGAGGTAGGGATGGAGACGGGTGATATGGAGGTGGAAATAGGTGGACTTTGTGATGAAGATGATATGGGTTTGGAAATTCAGCTTTGGCTCGAATAGGATGCCGAGGTTGCAAACAATCTGGCTCAACTTGAGACAGTGACCAGGGAGAGGGATGAAATCAGTGGTAAGGCTACAGAGTTTGTGACAGTGGCCAAAGATAATGGGCCAGAAATTCGGGTTTTCACGGGTGAGTACGCGCTGGGTACTCACCCGTAGACCCAACGAAAGTGCCAGTTTTGCGCATGCGCTGGAAACCGGAACTTCCGTTCCCCTAAAGGAAGGGGTTCAGAGGTCGAACGCGTGCGCCAGAGAGGCAGCGTGTAGACCTCTAACTTCGGGGTTTTTTTCAGGTTTCTCCGTGAGGGTAAGTACGGAGAAGCTGCGCGGGGAAAAAGGAGGCGCAAGGCCTGCTTTTAACAAGGTAAGTGGTGAATTAAGTACAATTTAAACATTTTTTCAACAGGTTTATCTTTTTACATACTTTAAAGAAAGGTAAGTTCATTTTTAGCACCGTTAAAAAGTGTAATTAATTTTTTCAAAAATTTAAATTTTTGTTTAAAGTAGTTAATTTATGTAATTTATAGTTATTTTAAAAATGTGATTTTTTAAATTTATTTGAAGTTTTAGTGAGGTTTTGGGGCCGATCTCTATTCATAGATTTGACAGATCTTCCTGTCAAATCTATGAATGAAGATTCCCTGCTCCGATTGGCTTTCCATGGCCATGGTGATCCCAGGGGATGCTTCGAACTAACTGCGCCCCTGGGATACGCAAGCACTGCGCGCCGGCAGCTGGAGGAGGCCCAGGAGCTGAAGCACAACGGCAGGCGCGGTATGTAAGTACACGCGCGATTCTTGCACCCGCGGGAAGCC
The DNA here is from genome assembly GCA_030390025.1 of Squalus acanthias. NCBI lineage: Eukaryota > Metazoa > Chordata > Chondrichthyes > Squaliformes > Squalidae > Squalus > Squalus acanthias. The sequence continues at coordinate 82,741,898 of CM059426.1, read as the reverse complement.
GGAGAGCCGAATTTCTGGCCCAATGTTACGTTGTTGTCAACTAGACTAATCGTACTGGGCTACATTTAAAGTACATTTAATTATTAATGAAATTGGGTTATTTGTCAATTTTTGTCTGATTACGCTCCAATATTAGGATACTTTACGACATTAAAGGTGCTATATCCAAAGCTAGGGCTCCCTAGATGACTAAAGATATAGATTAAAATGAAACAGACCAAGGAGGCTTATGACACATGTCAGGTTCATAATTCAGTAGAGAACCAAACTGAATACAAAAAGTACAGAGGAGAACTGAAAAAGGAAATAAGAGGGGCAAAGCGAGCATATGAGAATAGATTAGCAGGTAACATAAAACAACAACAACTTTTATACAGTGCCTTTAACATAGTAAAACGTCCCAAGGTGCTTCACAGGAGTATTAAAAGACAAAAAATTTGACACCGAGCCACATGAGGAGAAATTAGGGCAGATGACCAAAAGCTTGGTCAGGGAGGTAGGTTTTAAGGAGCGTCTTAAAGGAGGAAAGAGAGGTAGCGAGGCGGAGAGGTTTAGGCAGGGAATTTCGGAGCTTAGGGCCTAGGCAACAGAAGGCACGGCCACCAATGGTTGAACGATTATAATCAGGGATGCTCAAGAGGACAAAATTAGAGGAGCACAGATATCTCGGGGGGGGGGGGGGGAGGGGTTTGTGGGGCTGAAGGGGATTACAGAGATAGGGAGGGGCGAGGCCATGGAGGGATTTGAAAACAAGGATGAGAATTTTGAAATCGAGGTGTTGCTTAACCGGGAGCCAGTGTAGGTCAGTGAGCACAGGGGTGATGGACGAACGGGACTTGGTGCGAGTTAGGACACGGGCAGCCGAGTTTTGGATGACTTCAAGTTTACGTAGGGTAGAATGTGGGAGCCCAGCCAGGAGTGCACTGGAATAATCAAGTCCAGAGATAACAAAGGCATGAATCATAGAATCATAGAAGATAGGAGCAGGAGTAGGCCATTCGGCCCCTCTAGCCTGCTCCGCCATTCAATGCGATCATGGCTGATCATCCAAATTCAGTACCCTGTCCCTGCTTTCTCCCCATATCCCTTGAACCCTTTAGCCTTAAGAAATATATCCAACTCCTTCTTGAATCTATTTAATGAATTGGCCTCTACTGCCTTCTGTGGCAGAGAATTCCACAGGTTCACCACTCTCTGGGTGAAGAAATTCCTCCTCATTTCTGTCCTAAATGGCTTACCCCTTATCCTTAGACTGTGACCCCTGGTTCTGGACTCCCCGACCATCGGGAACATCCTTCCTGCATCTAGTTTGTCCTGTCCTGTCAGAATTTTATAAGTTTCAATGAGATCCCCTCTCATTCTTCTAAACTCCAGCGAGTATAAGCCCAATCGACCCAATCTCTCTTCATACGTCATTCCTGCCATCCCAGGTATCAGCCTTGTGAATCTTCGCTGAACTCCTTCCATGGCAAGAACATCCTTCCTCAGATAAAGCGACCAAAACTGCACACAGTACTCAAGGTGTGGTCTCACCAAGGCCCTGTACAACTGCAGCAAGACATCCTTGTTCCTGTACTCAAACCCTTTCGCTATGAAGGCCAACATACCATTTGCCTTCTTCACCGCCTGCTGCACCTGCATGCTTACCTTCAGCGACTGGTGCACAAGGACACCCAGGTCTCGTTTCACTTCCCCTTCTCCCAATCTATTGCCATTCAGATAATAGTCTGCCTTTCTGTTTTTGACACCAAAGTGGATAACCTCGCATTTATCCACGTTATATTGCATCTGCCACACTTCTGCCCAATCATCCAACCTGTCCAAATCATCCTGGAGTTTCTCGGCATCCTCCTCGCAGCACACAAGCCCACCCAGTTTTGTGTCGTCTGCAAACTTGGAGATATTACATCTAGTTCCCTTGTCTAGATCATTAATATATATTGTGAATAGCTGGGGTCCAAGGACCGATCCCTGCGGTACCCCACTAGTCACTGCCTGCCACTCGGAAAAAGACCCGTTTATTCCAACTCTTTGCTTTCTGTCTGCCAACCAGTTCTCCAAGTCAATACCTTGCCCCCAATCCCATGTGCCTTAACTTTACACGCAAATCTCTTATGCGGGACCTTATCAAAAGCCTTTTGGAAGTCCAAATACACCACATCCACTGGTTCTCCCTTATCTATTTTACCAGTTACATCCTCAAAAAATTCCAGTAGATTAGTCAAGCATGATTTACCTTTTGTTAATCCATGTTGACTTTGTCCGATCCTGTAACTGTTTTCCAAGTGCTCAGCTATTACATCTTTTATAATGGACTCTAGCATTTTCCCCACTACCGATGTCAGGCTTACCGGTCTGTAATTCCCCGTTTTCTCTCTACCACCCTTTTTGAATAGTGGGGTAACAATAGCGACCCTCCAATCCATGGGTACTGTTCCAGATTCCATTGAATGTTGGAAGATGATCAGCAATGCATCTACTATTTCTAGGGCCACTTTCTTAAGTACCCTAGGATGTAGATTATCAGGCCCTGGGGATTTATCGGCCTTCAATCCCTTCAATTTCCCTAACACCATTTCCCTACAATTACTGATTTCTTTCAGTTCCTCCCTTTCATCAGACCCTATCAGAATAAGGGTTTCAGCAGCGGATGTGCTGAGGCAAGAGCGGAGACGGGCAATGTTACGGTGGTGGAAATAGACGGTCTTAGTTATGCTGCGGATATGTGGTCGGAAGCTCCTTTCAGGGTCAAATATGACACCAAGGTTGCGAACAGTGTGGTTCAGCCTCAGACAGATGTTAGGGAGAGGGATGGGGTCAGTGGCTAGGGAACGCAAATGTCGTCTTTAAACATAAATAGTAAAAAGGTAGTCAAAGGAAGGGTGAAGCTGATCAGGGACTAGAAGGAGATCTTGTGGAGGCAGGGGTCATGGCTGAGCTACTAAATGAGTACTTTGCATCTGTCTTCACTAAAGAAGAGGATACTGCCAATGTTACAGTAAAGGAGGAGGTAGTAGAGAAATTGGATAGGATAAAAATAGATAAAGAGGAGGTACTTAAAGAGGTTGGCAGTACTCAAAGTAGAAAAGTCGCCCAGTCCGGATGGGATGCGTCCTAGGTTGCTGAGGGAAGTAAGGGTGGAAATTGCGGCGGCTCTGGCCACAATCTTCCAAACCTCCTTAGATATCGGAGTGATGCCAGAAGACTGGAGGATTGCAAATGTTACACCCCTGTTTAAAAAAGGGGAGATGGATAAACCTGACAATTACAGACAAGTCAGCCTAACATCGGTGGTGGAGACACTTTTAGGAACAATAATCCTGGACAAAATATGGGTTAATAAATGAAATCCACCACGGATTTGTTAAAGGCAAATCATGTTTGACTAACTTGATTGAGTTCATTGATGAAGTAGTGGAGAGGGTTGATGAAGTGCGGTTGATGTGTATATGGACTTTCAAAAGGCGTTTGATAAAGTAAGACGTAATAGATTTATTAGCAAAATTAAAGACCATGGGATTAAAGAGACAGTGGCTGTGTGGATACAAAATTGGCTAAGGGACAGAAAGCAGCGAGTAGTGGTGAACAGTTGTTTTTCAGACTGGAGGGGTAAGTGTGCAGTGGTGTTTCCCAGGTGTTGGGGACACTGCTCTTTTTGCTGTATATTAATGACCTGGACTTGGGTATACAGAGCATAAATTCAAAGTTTACAGATGACACAAAACTCGTAAATGTAGTCAACAGTGATGTGGATAGTAACAGACTTCAGCAGGCCATAGACAGACTGGTTAAATGGGCAAACACATGGCTCATGAAATTTAATAGAGAAGTATGAAGTGATTCATTTTGGTAGGAAGAATGAGAGGCGGCAACATAAACTAAACTGTAAAATTTTAAAGGGTGTGGAGGAACAGAGAGACCTGGGGGTGCATGTACACAAGTCTTTGAAGGTGGCAGGACACCTTCCTCTGACAAGTGGGTCGGTAACCAGAAGTCATAGATTTAAGATAATTGGCAAAAGATCTGGAGGGGAAATGAGAATTTATTTCACAGAGGGTTGTTAAGATCTGGAATGCACCTCCTGAAAGTGTGGTGAAATCCAAATTCATAAGGTTATGGGAAAAGGCTGGAGTGTCTGACTAATTTGGACAGCTCTTTCAAACAGCCGGCTCAGGCACGATGGGCCGAATGGCCTCCTTCTGTACTATATTATTCTATATAAATATAGTGATTGTTATTTGAACCTTGACCATTGGTGAGACCAAACTTGGAATATTTTGCTCAGCTTCAGCACTTTAACTTCAAATGGACATTGCTGCATTGGAGAGGGTCCAGAGAGAGAGAGAAAATTCTAACAGTCAGAGCTCAAACATATTAAGAAAAACTCAGAGAACTGAAATTGTTTTCATTGAAGGATAGAGGATTAAGGGGAGACCTGATTCGCGGTTTTAAAATTGTAAATACAGATGCAGAACTGGAAGGCGGAAGTACAAAATTAACAGCGTTAACTGCTGTAGATGAGAGTTTGTTCCATGTGTCCTCCACTCTAAGTGGGGGAACAGTTCTTTTAATCTCACGTCTTGTTCAATACCTTTTATTAAAAAAAAGCTGAATGTGTATCTGGTTTGGAATGGGATCAGTGTTGTAAGAAATCGAGGTGCTTGAATGACGTGTGCATGGTTTTTAAGCTGCTGGCGCCATGGAAATTTCATGACAAGGGAGGTAAGAGGTTAAGAATGAATAATGTGCAGCATATGATTCTGTAGATATTATGAAATCTTGTTTAAATTACCTTGGTGAACAAAGAAAAACATTTCCAGAACCCTTCCTTGGAAGACAGAATGAGTTGGATAAAGTTTATGAACAGGGTATGTGGCTTGTCGAAACAAATGTGTTTGATCAGTTGGTCTTTTATTTAAATGTTTGTTTATGTCTTTATTGCCGCCTTAACAATACCTGTGTTGGGGTTAATCCATAAATAATTAACTGCGTGAAGTACTTTGAGACCATGATACTGTATAAATGCAAGTACTGCATTTCTTTATTTTGATGCTAAAAGTCCTCTGTTTATCCAGTTACCTAACAACGACAGCAGTAATGAGAAACAATTGACAATGAAGTGTAGAAAAATTATATACTGTAGTTTTTCTCGTCATTTGTATGACCCATGAAAATGTGTCCAAAAAATAGGTGGGACATTCAAGCAAATGCAATATGCAAACATTTTTGCACAAATGGATGTTGAAGATATTTTCATATATAAGGCTGCATTTTTACAAAGCTATGCTCCTAGCACAGAGCCTCCCCATGCCAGAACACACATTGGGAATTCAGGTATGGAGGTTAGTGAGCCTCACAATTTTCTAATCTTCAATTTTAATCAAGATACCATGATATTAGACTCAGGATTGCTATTATATTTTAAAGTAGAAATCTGCAGTCTTATATAATACAGTAATACAGAGTAGTCAGCACGGATTCCAAAAGGGAAGGTCATGCTTGACCAACCTTATTGAATTCTTTGAAGAAGTAACAGAAAGGGTTGATAAGGGTAAAGTAGTAGATGTAATATATTTGGATTTCCAAAAAGCCTTCGATAAGGTACCACATAGTAGACTTGGGACAAGTAGCAGAATGGATAGCAAGCTGGCTGCAAAACAGAAAGCAGAGAGTAAGGGTTAACGGTAGTTACTCAGATTGGCAAATGGGAAGTGGTGTTCCACAAGGATCAGTGCTGGGACCACTGTTGTTCACTATTTACATAAACGATTTGGACTCTGGAATCAGAAGTACAGTTTCTGAATTTGCGGATGACAGAGTCCTTGCAAACTACTGCTCCATCTCCAACCTCCCTTTCCTCTCAAGTCCTTGAGCGTGCTGTCGCCTCCCAAATCTGTGCCCATCTTTCCCGCAACTCCATGTTTGAATCCCTCCAATCAGGTTTCCGCCCCTTGCCACAGTACCGAAACAGCTCTTATCTAAGTCACAAATGACATCCTATGCAACTGTGACCATGATAAACTATCCATCCTCATCCTTCTCGACCTGTCCGCAGCCTTTGACACAGTTGGCCACACCATCCTTCTCCAACGCCTCTCCATTGTTGTCCAGCTGAGTGGGACTGCACTCACCTGGTTCCATTCTTGGCTATCCAGTCATAGCCAGAGAATCACCTGCAATGGCTTTGTTTCCCGCTCCCGTACCAATACCTCTGGTGTCACCCAAGGATCTACCCTTGGCCCCCTCCTGTTTCTTATCTATATGCATCCCCTCGGCGACATCATCCAAAAACACAGCGTCACTTTCCACATGTACTCGGACGACACCCAGCTCTACCTCACCACCACCTCTATCAACCCTTCCACTATCTCTAAGTTGTCAGACTGCTTGTCCGTCATCCAATACTGGATGAGCAAAAATTTCCAACAACTAAATATGGTAAAGACTGAAGCCATTGTCTTCAGTCCCCACCACAAACTCCATTCCCTAGCCACCAACTCCATCGTTCTTCCTGGCAACTGTCTGAGGCTGAAACAGACTGTTCGCAACCTTGCTGTCATATTTAACCCTAAGATGAGCTTCCGACCACATATCTGCGGCATCACTAAGACTGCCTATTTGCACCTCCGTAACATCGCCCAACTCCCTCCCCCCCCCCCCCCCTCCCCCCCCCCTCCCCCGGTTTCAGCTCATCTGCTGCTGAAACCCTCATCCATGCCTTTATTACCTCTAGACTTGACTAATCCAACACACGCCTGGCCGGCCTCCCATCTTCCACCCTCCATAAACTTACGGTTATCCAAAACTCTGCTGCCCGTATCCTAACTCGCACCAAGTCCCGATCACCCATCACCCGTTTGCTCGCTGCCTTACATTGGCTCCCGGTTAAGCAATGCCTCAATTTTAAAATTCTCATCCTTGTTTTCAAATCCTTCCATGGCCTCGCCCCTCCCTATCTTTGTAACCTTCTCCAGCCCCCCCCCACCCCCCGAGATATCTGCGCTCCTCCAATTCTGGCCTCTTCCGCATCCCCGATTTTAATCACTCCACCATTGGCACCCATGCCTTCAGCTGCTGAGGCCCTAAGCTCTGGAATTCCCTCCCTGAAGCTCTCTGCCTCTCTTTCCTCCTTTAAGACCTTCCTTAAAACCTAGTACTTTGACCAAGCATCTTCCCTAATATCTCCTTATGTGGCTCGGTGTCAAATTTTATTTGATAATGTTCTTGTGAAGCGCCTTGGGACGTTTTACTACGTTAAAGGCGCAAAATAAATTCAAGTTGTTGTTGTTATTGGTGGATTTAGACCAATGTGGAAGTATCCTTTACCTAACTCTGGACTGGAAAGCTCAAAAAGTTGAAAGCAACACCAGTGAAGTTCTTTTGGAGAGCTAATGGATAGGGAGGCCATAATGGGGGAGCCGATGGAGTTGAGAAAGATCACAGCAGGCAGTGAGCAGTGAAGGTGGTGGAAATGAGTAGAGCAGACAGCAGCAAACAGTGGTGTAGCAGTGGACGACATTAGAGCATACCATGCCAGTCCAGGCAGTGGAGTGTATCAGCTGACATTAGGATACAGAGAATGGGGAGCACCAGCCACCTGAAAGGTAAGCTAATGGGCTGCCAGACAATGTTTGCACAAGATCTTGAATTTTGGGCATCTGAATCTTTGTGTGCCCATCAGGTTCTTTCCAGTTGGGTGTTTGGATTTGAGGGTGCTGTCCAAGAAGTGGTTCTCTGATAAATGTAAAAATATTCTGTTGTAAATATAAAACCCAGAACTTGCATTCAATAATGTGGAAATGTTTTATTTGGGGGAAAAAAAGTGATTGTGTTGGGCATAGTGTTCAGTCAGCATCCTGCATGGCCCACTCGCTGATGTGGCAAATGGATGGACCGCTGCTACAAAAGGTTTGGATACAGGCACCGCATTCCCCAACACATTCAGGGAAACACGATGGAAGGAAGGAGAGTAAGTCAGGTTAATCACTTAGTGAGAAGATGCCGCCACCATCTCATGGGTCAGGGGACACCATTGCCAGTCCACAGGACGCGTTCCAAAATTCAAAGGCAAATCCTGTGGTGCATTTGAGTACTCATCACTTTCTATTGCTAAACACGTTGGGGGTATCAGTAAATGATCCTTAGTAACGAATGACTGCATTGTATTAATGCTTCAGGTTGCAGAAAGAACACCTGGAGAAATCTCTTGCAGACACGCAGCATCGGTTGGCTATGAAAGCCAAAGAGCTTCAAACATTTCAAGACCGAATTGCCAGACACGAGGAGAGACTAGGTAATAACGATGTAAAACTGAATCTAATGAGCCATATTAATTAAACATTCAAAACATTTATGTACAAAACCAGTAACTGTTAAGTCCTGACCTCGAGAAATTTATGCCGGTATTTAAAATGTTGCAAAATAACACAACAAACTACTTGTTATATGGCAGCTTTAACATAGAAAAATGCCCAAATAACTTAAAGGCAGAATCAAAAAATGGATTTCAATCCAAAGAAGGAGATATGATTATGGTGGCCAAAAGAAGAGGGTCTTCAAGGAGGAGAGGGAGACGGAGAGAGGCAGCGTGGTACGACTTTCCAGAGCATGGGGCCTACGTATTTGAAAGTGCAGCCATCAATGATGGGGCTGATGGAGCCATCAACTGGGCAGAACTGAGAACCTGTTGTGTTGAGTATTGCATTCAAAGAAACGCTGCCCTTTCATCTTTGGGACATAGTATTGAATCTAGCCGTGACTAAATTAGAGTGTCCTCCCTTTTCTGATAATGAACATTTAGACTCTGGTGAGTAACTGTGGGGCTTGAATTGTCCTGCAATGTGGAAAACATTTTAATTGTTGAGTGTTTTATGTGCTTTTACTGTCTATAAAATAAGACATGAATATAACACTAAAGTAGACAGTGCAGATGGATTGTAAGTTTTCTAACGAGCATAAAACTTTCTGTATTTTGCTGCATAGGTGAGTTCAGTAGACAGAATTCTGCACAGCGAGAAGAAGTCAGCTTATTAAAAAGTACAATATCTGCTCTAGACCAGGAAAAGGATTGCCTGCAGGAAGCTGTGGATGACAAAACCGAGAAAATTGCTACTTTAGAGGATAACCTTACCAACAGGGTAAATGTACTAATATGACCATTTTAGTGTAAAGTTAATCTTTCTGTTGTGAGTTCAACATTCAGTAAGCAGATTATAATATCTGGCATTTTGCCACTCACTGCCGGAATTAAACAACTTACATAAAAATCATATTCAAAAAAACGCTGCCCTTTCACCTTTGGGATATGGTATTGAATCTAGCTGTGACTAAATTAGAGTGTCCTCCCTTTTCTGATAATGAACATTTAGGGCTGGATTTTGTCAATGGGGACGTGATGGAGGCGGGACTCCCACTTTTTGGGTTGTAGTCCCGCCTCCATCGACTTGTGGCCAACCCACTCGATTTTCCCTTGATTGACCTTGTTGAGCCCACCCAGCGGGCTCAGCAGGCCAATTAAGGGCCACCCGGCAACAGGTGACGTCACAGACTGACATTTCATCTGTCAAGAGCTTTTGACAGATGAAATATCAGCGTTTGACAGCTCCTTGAAGCTGTCAAACACTGACAATCTGTCCTCTAAGTTAATTCCGTCCTCTCAGGCTGATTTAGAGATCTCTGCAGAACAAAAACCAGAGGCTGCAGCTTTTGACAGCTCAACAGCCATTCTGCTTTCTGTGCCGGTGAGATTTCTGACTCCCGAGACCTGAAGGGCTGACGCCTGCAGGAGGAAGTTAAGGTAAGTAAAACTTTTTTCCACACTTAACACTTACCTTACACACTTACCTCTGCACACATGCACCCATCACTCACCTGCCCACCGGACATATCGACCCCTCCAACCCCTGCAGACCCACGGTCCACCTCGCTAAAACGGCGTGGTTCGGACCTGTCAGGAAGCCCACACTTCAGGGCTAAAAATAGGGATTAGGCAAAAAACTGCCTGTTAACTACCTGTTAACAGGGCAGTTTATTGGCACTAATCCCCTTCCCACCTCAGGGTCCCAGCACAGGTCGGGTACCCGCCTCCTGTGAAACTGGCATGGGGGCGGGATGGGTTCAGGACCCCCGAATCTGCAATTTTAACCCCCCACACGCCTCCAAACCCGCCTCCATGGGTCAGTGAAAATTCTGCCCATAGTCTCTGATGAATAACTGTGGGGCTTGAATTGTCCTGCAATGGGGAAAACATTTTAATTTTTGATTAAAGAGAAATTTGGAGACATCTCGTGACGATACAAGTTCAAATAGCCCTGAAGTCATTGTGAGAGATGGGATAAGGGAGTTTAATCTTGGTATTAAAGAATTAGTGAATGTGTCCAGAATCAACAGCATCTTCCGTATTCTCTGGCCATTTAAGTAGAACTAAATTAGCAGTTGATGCAACAGCTTAAAATTCTGGTCAAGCCATTGGTGCTGCAGAAAGGAGATGTGAACAATTATTCCAGCAGAGGTGTGCAATGAAGAGTGGCAGGTTTCCCAAGCAGCTACAGAAAGCTGAAACTGCACATGTATACCCATTCTTGTCTGTAACATTGCAGAATTTCTGAGGTGTGTCCACTTACCCTTGAGAAAGTGATTGAGCATGGTGGCATAATGCACATTCCCAATGCTCAAATCATCTTGCTTCTGTGTTCTGCTTTGCTAATCCATCTTCTCCATTTCGTTGTTGTCGTATTTGACCCCAAGATGAGCTTCCGACCACATATCCACGGCATCACTAAGACCGCCTATTTCCACCTCCATAACATCGTCTGACTCCACTCCTGCCTCAGCTCATCTGTTGCTGAAAACCTCATCCGTGCCTTTGTTACCTCTAGCCTTGACTATTCCAACACACTCCTGGCCGGCCTCCATCTTCCACCCTCCGTAAACTTGAGGTCATCCAAAACTCTGCTGCCCATGAGCTAACTCGCACCAAGTTCCGTTTCCCCCCCTCACCCCTGTGCTCGCTGACCTACATTGGTTCCCGGTTAAACAACTCCTTGTTTCTAAAATCCTCAACCTTGTTTTCAAATCCCTCGATGGCCTCGCCCCTCCCTATCTCTATAACTTCAACCAGCCCTACAACCCTCAGATATCTGCACTCCTCCAATTCTGGCCTCTTGAGCAACCCTGATTTTAATCGCTCCGCCATTGACGGCCGTGCCTTCAGCTGCCAAGTCCCTAAGCTCAAGAATTCCCTCCCTAAACCTCTCCGCATCTCTACCTCTCTTTCCTCCTTTAAGACACTCCTTGAAACCGACCTGTCAACTGCCCTAATATCTCCTTATGTGGCTCAGTGTCAAATTTTGTTTGATAATGCTCCTCTGAAGCACCTTGGGACGTTTTACTACGTTAAAGATACTATATAAATACAAGTTGCTGTTGTTGCCTTCTCACAAGTCAACAGTAATACATGATCTGTTGCCACTTCAGACAGTGCACTTAGGGAACAAAATATTTGAAGGTATCCTTAGCAATGCATTGAGAAATACAAATGTGTTTGAATCTCAATTTTAAAATGTACACATTGATTGCCCGTATGCAGAGGGTAGTTGAAACAGAGAATAGCCTCTTTTAACAGTACAGTATACTTGTATTTTCCTCTCCTTCAAATGTAAGTCTATGGGAAAAGAGCCGGCCAGTGGGAATCACTTTAGATTGCTCTAGCAAAGAGCTAGCACAAACACAATAGGCTGAGTGGCCTCCTGTGCTGTAACTTCTAGCTTATAGTGTGAAACCATGATTCCGGTGCCAAATTTGAAACACATGGATTATTCATCCCCTTCCCAATAAATTTGGTGCAGTCACAAAAGCAAATTGCAATTTTTCTCCCCATTACATTATGTACAGTATATCAATATTTTAGTAAAAACCTCTCATCCCAGACACTGTATTACATGAAGGCATGAGAATAGAATAAGGAAACAGAAAAAACAGTTCCTACATGTTCCACAGTGAAGTTAAGTGTGAATTTGAACACTACTGGTGTACTAATGACACATCTTGTTTTCCATTGCTCGTAGAATTACTGATACACTTAGTGTTTTCTCCTTTTATAGGAAAAGGCCATAACTAATATGAAGATTACTGTGACTGAACTAGAATCTGCACTAGAGTAAGTACAATAGTTAACATAACAGAATTGGTATACAAACTTACTTATTTTTTAAAAACTTTTTTATTCACTTTATAAAAAAAAAAAATCATTTTTAATCATCAGCCTTTTGAATGACACTCTAAGTAACCGAGACCGGGAAATAAATTCCTTACGTCGACAGCTGGATTCTGTTCATAAGAACTTGGAGGAATTGGAACAGTCTCGAGATGATGCTTTTAAAGAAAATCGTTGTTTGCAAGATGATTTGGCTCAAATGACAAGGGAAAATCAGGTAAAAGGAATTATTTGTTTAAATGTTTAATCAAGCACAAATTGTACCTCCTTTATCCATATTTGTTACACTGAAATGTTCTTTTCACCATACAAAACTGTATTTGAACTTTTAAATTTGAGTGATTTAGTAAAAACATTTCTTAAAACATTTGAGTTCAATCTGTTTTATGTGTGCTTAATGGTGGTGTTCAATGTAATTTTTGAATTTCATGCAAGTACCTAGATATCCATGCAAAGTGATAAAATATTTGCATTTGTTTTCCAAAATTGAGATGTCATATTTACAATGGCAGGCTATAAATGCGGCATGAAAATCTGAATAATAAGATGCCAAATTCAAAGTGATTCCAACTGCGTTCTCCACAAAAACCCACAGTGCTGGTTTGAGTGCAGTAACGCTGTTGCCTCTAGTGCATTGCAGAAAAACTGACAAAACACTCCATAATCATGCGTTCAAAAAATAAATGCAGATGAGGAAGGCCATTTGGGCCTACTCAGCTCAATCATCTAGAAAGATCCTACAGTTCTCCATTACAACATTCAATCTGTTGTTAAATGTTTCCAGATTTTTTGCCTCCTTTACTCTACCCAGAAGTCCATGCTGTATATTTATTACTTTTTATGTGAAGCACTTCCTGGAATTCGTCCTAAATTTGCCTTTTACTTGTTTGAATCTGTATCCCTTGTCCTACTCTCAAAAGTTTATTTTGAAGTATTTTTCCAAATCTATCCTTTTAATGCATTTTACAGCTGCTTCCTTTCAAGGCGGAAAAGGCCAAGTTTCTGCAGTCTTTCCTCATAAATCAGTCTTCTGGTAGTAGAGATCAGTCTTGTGGCTCTTGTCAAACTGCCTCCAGGGCTTGAATATTTCCCTTTTGTTTTGTCAAATAGAACTGTACACATTACTTGAGGTATGGTCCGACCAGTTTGAACATGACTTGCTTTGACTTGTACTTTACTGGCTACAGGAAACTCTTTATTAACTGGGACCGGCGTGGTGCCGGTTGATCAAAAAGTCCGGATTACAGAGAGGTATACTTACCAAGGTACGAGAGCCCCGTACACGGCCACAGGTGCAGGAGCCCCGGTTACATGGCCACAGATCCAGGAGTCCCTGGTGCACGGCCACAGGTGCAGGAACCCCGGTTACATGGCCACAGATCCAGGAGTCCCTGGTGCACGGCCACAGGTGCAGGAGCCCCGGTTACATGGCCACAGATCCAGGAGTCCCTGGTGCACGGCCACAGGTGCAGGAACCCCGGTTACATGGCCACAGATCCAGGAGTCCCTGGTGCACGGCCACAGGTGCAGGAACCCCGGTTACACGGCCACTAATATATAGTAAAACTTACCTGAACCTACTCCTGAATTTTGCCGGTTAAGAGAGATTTCCGGATATTTAGGTGCCAGTTAAAAGAGAGTTTCCTGTATATAGTTCAACATTCCATTTGTTTTGTTGATTGCTGCTCCTTTGTGGTCGGACATGTTGAACATCACATCTACTGAGACCCCCAGAATCTTTATAAACTTCATCTGAGCTGTTTCAAACCATTTGTGGAGCAGTAGGGGTCCTAACACTGATCCCTTGTGGACACCACTCAGTCGACTTCATCCCCACCCTGGCATAGCTCCTCTAACAAGTGCCTGCTGCTTTCTACCCTTAAGTAAATTTTTATCCTTTCCCAAATTTTACCCTGAATCCCCACCACTTTTAGCATAAAAAAGAAAGACTTGCATTTATATAGCGCCTTTCATGGCCTCAGGATGTCCCAAAGTGCTTTACAGCCAATGAAGTACTTTTGAAGTGTAGTCACTGTTGTAATGTGGGAAACGCGGCAGCCAATTTGCACACTGCAAGCTCCCACAAACAGCAATGTGATAATGACCAGATAATCTGTTTCAGTGATGTTGATTGAGGGATAAATATTGGCCAGGACACTGGCGATATCTCCCCTCCTCCTCTTCAATATGTGGTTTCCTCCCACAGTCCAAAAATGTGCAGGTTAGGTTGATTTGGCTCTGATAAATTGACCCTTAGTGTTAGGGGGGGATTAAATATGTGGGGTTATGGGGATAGGATGGGATATGTTAGGGGGAATTAAATACGTGGGGTTACGGGGATAGGGTGGGATAGGTGCAGGCTTGATGTGGGGATTCGGTGTGAGAAAGCAGGGACAGGGTACTGGATTTGGATGATCAGCCATGATCGTATTGAATGGTGGAGCAGGCTCGATGGGCCGAATGGCCTACTCCTGCTCCTAGTTTCTATGTTTGTTTACTACCTTTTGAGGTCCTGCTTTTTAATCATAGATGCTCCCTTCATCTACCACGATAGTGACTTCCTCAAAAAGTTCAACCAGGCTAGTTGGACATGACTTGCCCTTTACAAATTCATGCTGGCTCTCTCTGATCAGTTCTTCTTTATCCAAGTGCTGAGTCACTCTGTCCCTATAGCAGATTCTAGTAACTCCCCCACAGCAGACGTTAGACTAACTGGTCTATAATTTCCTGGTTTATTTCTCTCACTGTTCTTAAATAATGGAATGACATCGGCAATTTTCCATCCAAGAGGAAAATTCCTCGATCAAGAGAGTTTTGGAAGATCATGACTAAAGCATCTACAATTTCTTTATTCTTTTCTTTTAACCCCCTGGGGTGCATCAGGTCCTGGAGATTTGTCTATCTTCAGTCTCATGATTTTCTCCATTATCAGTTTTTCAATTGTATTAAATCTGTTAAGTTCCTTCCTTTGATTTACTTTTAGTTTTCCTTATATCTCTGGCACTTTATCATCTTCCTCTACTATGATACATTAATACAAATTAATTATTTAGCAAATCAGCCATTTTGTTATTTTCAATTACAAAGCAATTGTGTTTGTCTTTAAGGGACCCACATTACCCTTATCCGCCCTCTTTCTCTTAATATACTTGTAAAAGCCTTTAGTGTTGTCCTTTATTTCCCTCAAGTTTTTTCTAGTGTTCCCATTTTGCAACTCTTACGACTTTCTTTGTATCCCTTTGCTGTTCTTTATATCTCTCCCAGTCTGCGGGATCTCCACTATTCTTTGCATTTGTATCAGCCCTCTCTTTTAGTTTTATACTATCTCTCACCTCCTTTGTTGACTAAGGTTGTTTAATTATACAAGTCGAGCTCTTGCCCTTTAGGGGTGTGTACAGGTCTTGTATTGTACCAAATACTTCTTTGAACACCTTCCACTATTCATCTGTAGTTTTATCCGTTAACAGCTCTGCCCAGTCTGCTGTGGTCAATTTTTGTCTCAAGTAATCCTCAAGTTTACTTCTGATCAATTCCTCTATTTTACCCAGTATTGAAGGAAGACGAATGGGTCTGTCATTACCTGCATCTGCATTGTTACCCTTTTTGAAAAGGGGCATGATGTGAGCCTATTTCTAATCTACCATGGCCATGCTAGTGTTCGTTGACTTCCTCTTAATGAACATTAATGCCCCAGATCTGCCTTGTCTCTCGTAGTGCATTACAAGATCATCTATTCCTGGGGGTTTGTTTGTTGCAATTGCTTGTAACTTGTCTAAGATTTCAATTCATTTATATCGAAATGGTTAACTCTACTTTGCGCTATTTGGGAAGGGCCTATTGTTCGTTGTCTTCAGCGAATACTTGGAGGAAACAGTCATTCAATATATTAGCTGTTCTGTGCTCATTTTTTAGGTTTCTCCCCTCTTCTCTGATTACCCTCTTATGCTATATTAAAGACTTTACTTGCAGTTATGTTTTATGTCTAAAATAATGCTTTTTTTCAGGTCCCTCTTTGCCTTTCTGACTACCTTTTTAACAGATTTTGTACATTTCTATATTCATCCCAGTGAACCTCTTCACTATTTCCCTTGCAGGATTTGTATAAGTTGTTCTTCCTCCTTATTTCACTTCTGATTAATTTGTTAATCCATTTATTCACACTTGTTTAGTCTGCACATGCTGATCCAAGGAATATACTTAACTTATATGCTGTGTATTATCCTGCCTTTAAAGGTGTTCCACTTGACCTCTATGACAATAGCCTCGGCTCCTATGTGTCAGCCTTGGCTCAGTTGTCGCACTCTTACATTTGAGTCAGAAGGTCATCGGTTCAAGCCACACTCCAGAGATGAACACATAATCTAGGGTGACACTTCAGTGCAGTCCTGAGGGAGTGCTGCATTGTCAGAGGTGCCATCTTTTGGATGTTACATAAATCCAAGGCTCCATCTTCCCTCCCAGGTGAATGTAAAAGATCCCATGACAATATTCGAAGAAGAGCAGCTGAGTTCTGGTGCCCTGGCCAATATTTATCCCTTAATAAACGTCGTGAAAATAGATTACCTGGTCATTTATCTCACTGTTTATGGGACCTTCCTGTACGCAAATTGGTTACCAAGTTTTTCTACATTAACAACAGTGACTACACTTCAAAAGTTCTGCATTGGCTGTGAAGCGCTTGGGGAGTCCTGAGGACATGAAAGAAGCTATATAAATGCAAGTTCTTTCTTTGCGGCGCAGTTTAAAAAACGTTTCCCTTTCCCCAATTAATTTGCTCTGGGTGCCAATTGTTTCAGATTTTGGAATCACCTTGACTACATTATTCTGTGGAGCAAGACAATGAAGACACTTATTATTTCTTTGAAATTAGCCCTTTGTAAGTTGTATATACCTGGGTCCCTGTCCTTAATATTTATGACGCCCTGATCATGTTGAACTTGATCATTCTATGGAGTGCCACAGCTTCTATTTCCTGTATATTGTCTGAGTCACTTACCATTATGAAGTCAAGATGTGCATTGTCTCTCGTGGCTTATCTGACACACTAAGACATGAAGCAGTCATGCATTATGTTTAATCCATTACATGTCATGGCACAACAAAGTTGTGGTGCTCAGAGCTTCCTTGAGATAATGTGCTGTTGGTAAGCATAATGTGTACTGGTCATGTTTTGGTTAACAAAGAAAAACTGGATACTCCAACTTCCTCTGTGCACGCGTAGTAATTTACACGTTACGTTGCGCATCTGTCTTAAAATGCAGAATGGTACTCTCAAGTCTCGGCATAAGCTGGAATGCCCAGGTATGCACAGCCAGTGAATCATTTAATGAATTTCAGGAGTCACAATTTTTTTGTCAATAGGATCTATATGAACAAATTAATATGTGTGCACAATACTATACTGTGTTCAGTTGGTTGAATGACAAGCCAATCAATTGTTCGACTATCTTAAATAATTTGTTAGAGAATCATCAGATGCTGTTGTTATACCTAAATTGCACTGGCGCTTTAAGTATAACAACAGCATATGATTTTGCACTTGCCTCTGTAGAGATGCAGTGTGGCATTAATGGTATCTAAAGTTTCCGTGTTAAGTGTCTTGGACATAATGGCCCCGGAATTTGCAGTCAGCAGCGCAGCCCAGAAGTATTCTCCGCACAAGGATCTTGCAATCCCTGTGTCGAGAACTTCGGATTTTCCGACCTACAATTCAATTCAATGGAACTTAATGGGAATCCCCTTGTTCGAACTGCTGTGACATCAACAGGCTGTCTAAGCAGCCAATCAAAAAGCAGAATTCTCAGACAGAAAACAAGAAAGCGAGTAAGCTCTTAAAATTCAACATTTTTCAAATAGAGAGAGCAAAAGAAAGATTGGGGTTTTCACATGGGGAAAAGGCACACCTGAAATAAAGATGGATAAACTTTTTTTAAAAACACAAAAAAAAGGTTTTGAAAAAGTTTCTTAATGTTTAATTTTTATTAAAATGGACAAATTTCACACTGCACAAAATGAAAATTAGTTTCCCAGGCCCTTAACATTTGTTTAGCAATAATAACTTTGTCAAAACCCCAGTTACGCCTAATCTCTTTGCGTCTAACTTTTAGTGGGGAATGTAATAGTGTACTTACTCCTGCTCCTATTTCTCATGTTCTTATGGAAGAGCTGAAGTTTTCGTCAGTTTCAATGACTTACGAGATTTCACTGATTGCCAGCTCTGTGGGGACGGGTGGGGTGACGGTTGCGCAGCCAGTTTCGGAGCAGTCATTGACAGACGGCAACTTCAGGATTTTTGCTGCGCATGCGCCAAATCCTGAAGTTGCGGTCAGTTTCAAAGGCGGAATGATAGCGAACACTGCCAATTTGCTATCATCCCGACCGCAAATTCTGGGCCAATAGTTTAATCAATGTAACTTCAAAATTTGAAACAATTCGTATGAGTTACCTTAGGTACAGATGAAATGGGACCATAGTCTGATACTATCCAAAAAGCATCCTATTTAAACTTAACTTTTTTGTTTTAGAAATGGTGAATGCAGTGATCAGAAAATATAACCTATGATAATTGTGATTGTTTTGCACTTTTTTTGTCTCTACACTTAAGCAGTTTAGTAGTTATGTATATATTATACTAAATTAATACAGAACTTACTGGTAACCTTCACTAATTTTCATCCTAGGCAATCAACAATGAGCTAGAACAAGCATTGCATGAAAAGGATGAATTCAAATCAAGAGTGCATAGCTACATCAATGAGGTGGCAAGAATAGAGAGCTTAATGGTTGCCAAGGTAAGAAGTGGTAAAAGATGAGAAGAAACCAAGTACATGTGTATATTATTAACCATGACGGAAACTTGGTTGAGTGGTGATGTCACCTTACCCTTAAATGGAGGCTCCGTGCCTGGCTATACCTTCCACTACTTGCCCCGCTCAGACTGCCGTGGTGGCAGTGTGACTCTCATCACCAAATCACATCTTTGCCTGTCCCCCTACTCCTCCGGCACTTTCTCCTCATTTGAGCATCTCACCTTATTCCACCCCTCTCAGCTCTCATTTAAAATTCTTGTTCTTTACCGCCTACCCAAGTGCCATAAAAACTTTATTACTGAGATATCTTCACTGCCTTCCTCCCTCAGCCTCTGCATCGAACGACTTCTCATCCTCGGTGATTTCAACCTCCATCTCAATTCATCATTCTCTCTCTCCTCTGAGTTCACTAGCCTCCTATCCTCCCTTAATCTCTCCCTCCATGTAAACTCCTCTACCCATATTCACGGCCACCCGCTCGACCTTGCCATGTCTCGTGGCCTCGCTACTCCCATCGTGTCATTCGCAGATAAGGCCATCTCTGACCACTTCTTCGTATCGCTCTCCACCCACATCCCCCAACCCTACTTCCTTCTGTGTCCGCCCCTGGAAAAAAAAACTCTCTCAACTCTCTCACAACTGCACTTATGAAATCCCAACTGTCCAGCCTTTAGCCCTCCATTCACCACGACATTTCTGCAGCTACTGATCTGCTCAACCACACCCTCGCCACCACCTTTGATGCCACAGTCTCTCTTTTCTCTCATCCTGGCCGTTCCCACGGTACGGCCTTCATCTTCGCTCCATTAAGTCCAAGGGACGCAAACTTGAACGGATATGGCGGACAACTGGTTTAGCCATTCACCGCCAGATCTGGCTGGATACATAAAGCATTATCGTGTCCTGCTCTCGTATGTCAAAATTGCTCACTATTCCAGAATCATTCTGGCTTCTATTCGTCACTAACCGTCTTAATAAACCTCTATCCCCTGTCTCCTCCACCCTCACCTCAGACAACAAGTGTGAGGAGCTCATTGACTTCTTTGTCTCTAAGATTGAGACCATCCGTTCAGCTGCCTCTGCCATTTCCCTTCCTTCCCCTAGCCCACCGGGCCAAACTTCCTCGAAGGTTCCCCCCGCCCTAGCTCTGAACTCTCAACTTTCTCCAGTTTCTCTCCGATCTCCCCTCATGACCTCTCTGCGCTCATCCTGTCTGAGACCCACCTCCTGCTCCTTCGACCCTATTCCCACCAAACTGCTAACCACCCAACTTCCTTTTCTGGCTCCCATGTTAGCTGACATTGTTAACTGTTCGCTCTCCTCAGGTACTGTCCACCTCTCCCTCAAATCTGCCGTCATCACCCCTCTCCTCAAAAACCAACCCTTGACCCCTTTGTCCTTGCAAACTACCATCCCATCTCAAACCTCCCTTTCCTCTCAAGTCCTTGAACGTGTTGTCACCTCCCTAATCCGTGCCCATCTTTCCCGCAACTCCATGTTCAAAACCCTCCAATCAGGTTTCCGCCCTTGCCACAGTATCGAAACTGCTCTCATCAAAGTCGCAAATTACATCCGTTGTGACTGTGATAAAGGGTAAACTATCTCTTCTCGTCCTTCTTGACTTGTCTGCAGCCTTTGACACGGTTGACCACTCCATCCTTCTTCAACGTCATCCAGCTGGGTGGGACTGCACTCGCCTGGTTCCATTCTTAACTATCTAATCATAGCCAGAGAACCACCTGCAACGGCTTCTCTTCCCACTCTCGCATAGTTACCTCTGGTGTCCCCCAAGGATCTATCCTTGACCCCCTCCTATTTCTCATCTACATGCTGCCCCTTGGCGACATCATCCAAAAGCACAGCGTCAGTTTCCACATGTACGCTAATGACACCCAGCTCTACCTCACCACCACTTCACTTGACCCCTCCACGGTCTCTAAATTGTCAGACTGCTTGTCCGACATCCAGTTCTGGATGAGCAGAAATCTTCTTCAATTAAATATTGGGAAGACCGAAGCCATTGTTTTCTGTCCCCGCCACAAACTCCATTCCCTAGCCACTGACTCCATCCCTCTCCCTAACATCTGTCTGAGGCTGAACCACACTGTTCGCAACCTTGGTGTCATATTTGACCCTGAAATGAGCTTCCAACCACATATCCGTGGCATAACTAAGACCGCCTATTTCCACCTTCGTAACGTCGCCCGTCTCCGCCCTTGCCTCAGCTTATCCGCTGCTGAAACCCTCATCCATACCTTTGTTACCTCTAGACTTGACTATTCCAACGCACTCCTGGCTGGCCTCCCACATTCTACCCTACGTAAACTTGAGGTCATCCAAAACTCGGCTGCCCATGTTCTAACTCGCACCAAGTCCCGTTCACCCATCACCCCTGTGCTTGCTGACCTACATTGGCTCCCGGTTAAGCAACACCTCGATTTCAAAATTCTCATCCTTATTTTCAAATCCCTCCATGGCCTCGCCCCTCCCCATCTCTATAATCTCCTTCAGCCCCACAACCCCCCCCGAGATATCTGTGCTCCTCTAATTTTGCTCACTTGAGCATCCCTGATTATAATCGCTCAACCATTGGTGGCCGTGCCTTCTGTTGTCTAAGCCCTAAGCTCCGGAATCCCCTGCCTAAACCTCTTCGCCTCACTACCTCTCTTTCCTCCTTCAAGACGCTCCATAAAACCTACCTCTTTGACCAAGCTTTTGGGCACCTGCCCTTATTTCTCCTTATGTGGCTCGGTGTCAAATTTTTTGTTTTTTAATACTCCTGTGAAGCGCCTTGGGACGTTTTACCAAGTTAAAGGAGCTATATAAATACAAGTTATTGTTGTCGTCATGATAATGTCTTTGTTTACTTACAGCTGGATTTTTAATGTACGCTTTGGACCAGAGTAAGCCTCTGATGATTCTCTAACAATTTATTTAAGATATTCGAACAATTGATTGGCTTGTCATTCAACCAATTGAACATAGTACAGTATTGTACGCACATATTAATTTGTTCACACAGATCCTACTGAAAAGAACTGTGACACTGTAATAGTAAAGCACAGTGAAATGCATCTTTTGGCCTTTAATTTATTCAGTTAGCTATTTCTTTACTTAGTCAAAGTAATCTAAAGTCAATGCAATCTTAATACAGGAAACTCTTTATTAACCGGCACCGGCGTGGTGCCGGTTAATCAAAAAGTCCGGATAACGGAGAGTTATATCTCCCAACGTACGAGAGCCCCGTACACATTGACATGCGCCTGCATTCAGAGCTCCGTCTCCCCGGGGACCGCCAGCTGACCATCTGTCGTGTCCGCTGCCTACCCGGGCTGCACATTCCCCTCCCAATCTACATGCTCCGATACAAGGCAAACGCCTCGGGGGTTTTTTTTAAGTTAATTTTAAACGAGAGATGAAGGAAAACCCCGGTTACCTACTCAAGAATTTTGCCGGTTAAGAGAGATTTCCGGATATTTGGGTGCCGGTTAATAAAGAGTTTCCTGTACTTTTATATAGATCTAGAACACACGTTTGGCTAAGAAATAGTGATATTTTTATGAATTTATCCAAAGTTCAATTAAGTATTTAATTGAATGGATACAATATCTGTTTGCAAAATTAATAGGTTGCCCTGGACCTATTTAGAACCTATGGTGAAAAAAATCTTACTAGAATTTTGAATGGATGGAAATTGTATCCAAGCTATGTAATATAGTTACAGTACTAATAATTAATTTTAGTTCCAAATATGTCTCCAGAACAAATTGCCTTGCTTTCTGAATAAACTGCAAACTGCCATCAATGCGCAGATTCAGATTTAAAGACCAGTCCTCATTAAAAATGAACCAATTACCTACATTATCTTGCTTTTAAATGGCTCGAGCTGCAAAAAATAGAAGTTGTATTTTAAAACACTTTTAGCTGAGAACAGACTTATCGTCTTTTATTTTAATTTGATTTCCAATCTTGGCCCCATTTTTCTGCAGTGCAGATTCCTGGGCTTATTGGTTCTCAGTGTTTTTCTGTCTCCAGTTTAATATTTGCAATATCTTAGTGTCTTACCTGAGAAAATGGCAATATATTCTATTAAAAGGAAATTATTGTAATTTTTATTTCATTAAGAGTGAAGAACAGTAGTGACTTTGGTGGAAAAGCATGTTGATGCTATCCACTGTTGCTGCGCAATGAATTCTGATGTTAGACAGGCTGTCGAGAAGTAATTGATGAGCAGAGATGATGTGGTTCCTGATGGCAGGGAAGGGAAAGCCTAAGGAGAGAACCAACCTGGTCTGCTCTTATGTACCAAATAGACACCCATATCAGTAGCAATGGCATTGGCAGAGACCTGTCATCTTTCATAAAGGGTTTTCCTAAATAGAGGGTGAGTAACCAAAAACAATCAAAAGAGATGAAAACAAAAATGAAGCTGACAGATATCAAGGCCCCAATATTAACTGGGAGGGTGTGGGGAAGCGCGGTAGCGTGGGGAAAACCCGGCAAGATTGCTGCCGATCTTGGCGACCGTGAGTGGTGGGCGGGAAGGAGATCTGACCGCGATCGGCAGGGGAGGGGCCATCTAGCTGCAATCGGAGGGAGGAGAGGAGGTCTGACCGGGAGTGGGGGAACCCGGTGCAAGGGGGGCTGGAGGAGCACTCCTGGCCCACAAGGAAACCTGAACAATAAATTTAAAACTTACCTCCTGATCCTCTTGTGGTCCAGGATGCGGCTCCCAGTAGCTGACACTGCCCACATCTCTCCTCGCCCCCCACCCTCAGCTTAGACCTCAGCTTAAAGTTGCAGATTGGGTCTGCATGACATCATTGGAACTGATCTGCATATTTAAAGTAGGACCCCGCTTCCTTCCTGTGGCTGACCTGCTCAAAAGAGCAAGTTAATATGGGGACACGGCGGGAGGAAGTAGGATTGGTGGGGGTAACTGACTCGCATTATTTTAATCCAGGGTGGAGGCAGTTAAAATCAGGGCCGAAGTATATAAAATCAGTTATGTTTGAGGATTTTATGTCTAGCATTCAGGCAAGTAGGTAGGTCCTATACATCAAATCTAAAGCCAAGTGATCTTATGTCAACAAAACATACAAAATTCTAAATAGTATCTGGCTCAACGTTATCTTGGAATTCCTGTGTAGCAAAATCTTAAATGGGTTTATTAAAACTTCCTCTGCTATTTCTAGCAAAATTGCAAGAACGCTATGAAAGAGCAACAGAGCAAACATTTACTGAAGTACTAGAAAGTGTGACACAAAATTGGGACAACAGGAAGTAAGGTTTGTCGGCACCCTACAGAAGATCATAGATAGCAGGGTGGTCCTGGAGGTGGTCACGTGATCAACCCTCCAGCAATGCTTCCAACCAGAGTTGGCAACCCTGTTAGCTTCAGGTGTGGTTCAGGGCCAAACTGCTCCCAGAAAAACCTGGCTCTACTGATTCCAGGGCTGCTGTTTTGGTGGTCTATGGGGAAATTCTGGTATTATCAAGAAAGATCCTTATTTTTGTTTTTAATTAAAAGAAATGGAGTTGATGCTTTTGTATTTGTTTCAGAATGCTTCTATTTATTTACGCTTAAGTGGTGGCGGCTTTGTTCAATGCTGTGCCAGCCAGCCAGCCCCCCACCCCACTCCCCAACTCCCTTTTTTGTGATATGGCTTATGTGGAGGTAGATGAGGCAAAGCTCCTTTATCAGCTGCTGATGAATTTTGCCTGGCCCCCTCCCGAGCTACAGACGCCTGTTTCCCTACTACACAGCAATAATCCAACCTCCCCATACCATCAAACTGCTCCGTGCCACCTGAAATAAAAATAGGAGCCTCACATTCAAACCAGCACCCTTCTCCTATTCCCATACCATCATTCTTCATACCCACACTTGTTTTCCCTGATACTCCACCTACTGCTTGGCACAATGATGCTGGCATCTTACCAGTTCTCTCTGAGGCAGACTGCAAGAGCACATAGACCACTACTTGAGGTGCTGCTGCTTCATCCCAGTCATGGCCCAGCAGCATGAAAATATTTAAAAGGGTCATACCATTTTATTAAAGAAGACCACAGCAATGAAAGAACACAACTTTTGGGGGATGTACTTAATTTCAGAACTCACAAATACTCAACTGCAGCTGCCACGTTGAATATTTGATGTTCCAATCACCAGAAAATTCCTCAAAAAAGTGATTTCTTTTCCGACCTTTCCATTGTGCAAGCCCCTTTACGGTGAAGGCCACCTTTAAGGCTCAAGATGCACCCAGAGCTCCTCCTTTCTATGTGGCTGCAGCCAGTAGTGGGCCCACATGCGTCTGCAGAATTAAAATCGGGTCCCAGAGGAAGTTTGGGCTTTCAACTCCTGATCCCCACAGAGTGCACGCCCTGTGCGCTTTGCATTAATTCCTGTCAAACAGCGCTGGGAGAGGAAGGATTGTTCTACTGGGTTTTGTGTGAAATTAACCTGTGCTATTAAAAATAATTTTGTCTTGTGGAAAGCAACTCGAGGTCTCGTATCAATATTTTCTATATTTTGTAAAAGGCACTTTTAAAACTCATCCTACCTTGGCCATTGGTTGTCAGTGGGAATAGCTGCATGGATCTGTTAGATTAAAACTGATGGATCAGTACCTAAAAATGATGATGAAAGGAGAATCAGGATTGGTCTGTACGTTGTGCAGGTATTGTTCAGTCTGAAATACTTACACTTAAGTTACCTGCTCTTTTTTTTCAATAATAGGAACAAGAGCTCCATCATATGCTGGAGCAATTCCGACTGGCAAGTAATCAGGCTGAGAACTGGGAGCATAAGGCCCATCAGGCAGAGGGAGAGAGCAGTTCAATTCGACTGGAGCTCCTGTCTGTAGACACAGAGAGACGACATCTTGAGGAAAGAGTGGTCAAGCTAGAAAGGGAAATACAGGAGGTATTGGATGTGAATAAAGTCTGTGAAACTAAAAATGTAATTTTATACATAACAGCTAGTATCCTATGAGGTCATTTTAAGTAATACAGCAACCATGTGAAGAGAAGTCATCTGGAAGTGCTTATGATGTAAAATTAACAGTCTCCTTTGAAGGACTCTTCCGTGCATTTCAGAAATAGGTGTTCACCAGCATCAAATGGCAGGATCCTCTTAGCATCCACAAACGTACACAAATTTCACATAGTTGATCAGTTTTAAAACAAATCAGAAGGCATCTTTCTCTTTTTAAACTGTCACTGCTGAGCAAAGTAGAATTTAGTGGGAATTCCATTAAAAAGACACACTGCTCCCAACTGATCATGAAAAGGCCAATAAATCAGTCTTGGCTAACGTGAGGTGGCATTCTCATGGAGTTTGATTGGCCAGTAAGGCTAGTGACACACAACAAATCTTTCATTATAAGCTGTTGGTTTTCCCCTAATTTTTTTTCTAGCATGTTTAAAGTCTGCCTCACACTGCCTACCACCTGACTTAGGATGCCGCTCCAGGAGCTGCTCAGTGGTAGGCCCAGGGGCATCATTGCCCTGACCACAGTGATGGCAGGAATGGGGTGAAAGGTCATTCCCCACCATTTTTGGGGGAAGCACCACCCCATTTCTGCTGGACAGGAGGCCTGAAAGTTCAGCCCAAATCTTTATACAGTGGAGTGGGGTAAGATTACTGACTGCTCCAGGTGGGATTTCCTTAAAAGTTAATGCCCCAGGTGATTACACCTCATGCAATGTCTTTCAACATGCTACTGTATATAGAGGTTGACCTTTTATAAAAGAATAGTTTATCAAATATTCTTTATTTTCGCATTCACTTGCTTATAGATTGTGCCCTCAATTAACTTTCATACTATAGTATACGTTCATCTGTTTCAATATTAGTGTGCCAAATGTATGCATATTTTTGTGTGTTTTACTGTAAATTCTTCTTTAATTTAGCACGTGTCTGCCCAACAAGTGTATGAGAAAGAGATTTCATATACTGCTAAAAGCATGTCCAAACTGGAGGAAGAGCTACGACAGACACAGGCTGAGAAATGCCATGTGTTAGGAGACCTGGCTTCAATCAGAGAACTGTGTGCCCAACTGGATTCTAATAAGGAGTTATTGTCACGGCAACTTACTTCTAAGAGTATGGAACATGAAAGGGTACGGTTAGATGAAATATTGTCTACACTTAATTTAAACTAAGATTTGTAAATGTTCATTTAAAATGACTATATAACAGTCAAGAACTGTGTGTGTGTATATATTTATATATTTCATTCATTCATTCGTTATTGTTTGTGTGTTTCCTGCTTTTGTGGACCCATGTCCTTAAATATAACCTGCTACAGATGTGACTTTAAGAAGGTATACCCAGATGGTAACATTTTAGTACTTCCACTTCAGTCACTATTTGTTATACCTTCGGAGAAGCAGGTCAAGAGCACATTACAAAACAAATCACCTTCAAAACTATCATTTAAACTGATCTTAAAATTGTACATTCTCTCAGCAGACTTAATATTGTTACCAGAGCCTCCATCATATACTGGATTTTTGCACAGTCATTCATGTTAGTTATTCCTACAGAAAGTCTAGCAGGATGGATTGTGAATATATTGTAGTCCCTCTATAGCAAGTTCTCCAAAATGGTGAGATAGAGTTTGCTTTGTGAGACTTTAGTAGATCAACCTCTAAATGAGAGCCATTATGGAGCTCAAGTGACCATTTTTCCTTGTAGCCCCAGGACATCGCTGCAGAAGTTCCTCAGGGCAATGTCCTAGGCCCAATTATCTTCAGCTGCTTCATCAATGACCTTTCCACCATCATAAGGTCAGAAGTGGGGATGTTTGCTGATGATTGCACAGTGTTCAGTTCCATTCACAACTCCTCAGATAATACAGAAAGACCTGGACTACATTCAGGCTTGGGCTGATGTGTGGCACGAATGTTACTTGCCACTTAAGTGTCAGGCAATGACCATCTCCTACAAGAGAGAGTCTAGCCACCTCCCCTTGACATTCAATGGGACTACCATCGCTGAATCCCCCACCATCAACATCCTGGGGGTCACCATTGACGAAAAACTTAACTGGACCAGCCACATAAATACTGTGGCTACAAGAGCAGGTCAGAGGCTGGGTATTCTGCAGCAAGTGACTCACCTCCTGACTCCCCAAAGCCTTTCCACCATCTACAAGGCACAAGTCAGGAGTGTGATGGAATAGTCTCCACTTGCCTGGATGAATGCAGCTCCAACAACACTCAAGAAGCTCGTCACCATCCAGGACAAAGCAGCCCATTTGATTGGCACCCCATCCACCACCTTAAACATTCACTTACTCCACTACCGACGCACCGTGGCTGCAGTGTGTATCATCTACAAGATGCACTCCTCTTGCAATTTAATTGAAAGTAATATTCAGGATTTACCTTTTCCATTGCTTTAACTAATGTACGATCACCTGTAAGACACCTGTTTTCCTGGCTGGAAGTCCCAAGTTTTTAGAATCTTGCCTCATAACTCAGAACTTTGACACTAGGGATCAGCCTTGTGGTTCTTCTCTACACTACCTCCAGTGGTTGAGTGTCTCCCCTGCAAATGTTACACCCCTGTTTAAAAAAGGAGAGAGGGATAAACCTGGCAACTACAGGCCAGTCAGTCTAATTACGGTGGTGGGGGAACTATAAGAGACAATAATCTGGGGCAAAATTAATTGGCATTTGGAAAAGTATGGGCTACTAAATGAAAGTCAACACTGATTTGTTAAAGGCAAATCAGGTTTGACTAACTTGATCAAATTCTTTGATGAAGTAACGAAGAGAGTTAATGAGGATAATGCGGTTGAGGTTGTGTATATGGACTTTCAAAAGGCGTTTGACAAAGTATCACATAATAGACTTGTTAGCAAAATTAAAGCCCGTGGGATTAAAGGGACATTGGCAGAATGGATACAAAATTGTTTATGGGACAGAAAACAGTAGTGGTGAACGGTTGTCTTTCAGACTAGAGGGAATCTCCAGTGGTGTTCCCCAGAACTCAATATTAGAGCCACTACTCTTTTTGATCTATATTAATAACCTGGACTTGCGTATACAGGGCATAATTTCAAAGTTTGCAGATGATACGAAACTCGGAAATATAATAAACAATGAGAAGGATAGTAAAAGACTTTAGGAGGACATAGACTGGTAAAATGGGCAGGCACATGACAGATGAAATTTAATACAGAGTAGTATGAAGTGATACATTTTGGTAGGAAGAATGAGGCAATATGAACTAAATGGTACAATTTTAAAGGGGGTGCAGGAATAGAGAGATCTGGGGGGGGTGTACACAAATCTTTGAAGGTAGCAGGACAAGTTGAGAAGGCTGTTAAAGCATATGGGATCCTTGGCTTTTTAAATAGAGGCATAAAGTACACAAGCAAATCTTTATAAAACACTGGTTAGGCCTCAGCTAGAGTATGGTGGTCAATTCTGGGCACCACACTTTAGGAAGTATGTCAAGGCCTTGGAGAGGGTACAGAAGAGATTTACTAGAATGGTACCAGGGATGAGGGACTGGAGAAGCTGGGGTTCTCCTTAGAGCAGAGAAGGTTAAAAGGTGATTTGATAGAAGTGTTCAAAATCATGAATGGTTTTGATAGTCAATAAGGAGAAATTGTTTCCAGTGGCAGAAGGGTGTTTACCAGATGGCACAGATTTAAGGTGATTTGCAAAAGAACCATAGAATCATACAATGGTTACAGCATGGAAGAAGGTCATTCGGCCCGTCGAGCCCGTGCTGGCTCTCTGCAAGAGCACTTCAGCTAATCCCACTCCCCCGCCCTTTCTCCACAGCCCTGCAAATTTTTTCCTTCGGGTACTTATCCAACACCCCTTTGAAAGCCGTGATTGAGTCTGCCTCCACCACCCTTTCAGGCATTGCATTCCAGATCCTAACCACTTGCTGAGTAAAAAAGCTTTTCCTCATGTCGCCTTTGGTTCTTCTTAAATCTGTGTTTTCTAGTTCTCGACCCTTCTGCCAATGGGAACAGTTTCTCTCTATCTACTCTGTCCAGACCCCTCATGATTTTGAGCACCTCTATCAAATCTCCTCTCAACCTTCTCTGCTCTGAGGAGAACAACCCCAGCATCTCCAGTCTATCCACGTAACTGAAGTCCCTCATCCCTGAAATCATTCTCGTAAATCTTTTCTGCACCCTCTCTAAGGCCTTCACATCCTTCGTAAAGTTCAGTGCCCTTAATTGGACACAATACTCCAGTTGAGGCCAAACCAGTGTTTTATACAGGTTCATCATAATTTCCAAGCTTTTGTACTCTATACGTCTATTCATGAAGCCCAGGATCCCGTAAGCTTTTTTAACTGCTTTTTCAACCTGCCCTGCCACCTTCAGAGAATTGTGCACATATACCTCCAGGTCTCTCTCTTCATGCACCCCTTTAGGATTGTACCCTTTAGTTTATATGTCCTCTCTTCATTCTTTCTACCAACATGTATCACTTCGCACTTTTCTGCATTAAATTTCATCCGCCACGTGTCTGCCCATTCCACCAACCTGTCTGTCCTCTTAAAGTAACACTAATACAATACAATAGCAAAATACTGCGGATGCTGGAAATCTGAAATAACAACAGAAAGTGCTGGAAACACTCAGCAGGCCGATTTACTTGTACTTCTTACAATTTAGTATACTGTATTCGCTGCTCACAATGCGGTCTCTACATTGGGGAGACCAAATGCAGATTGGGTGACCGCTTTGCAGAACATCCCTGTTCAGTCCGCAAGCGTGACCCCGAGCTTCCGGTCGCCTGTCACTTTAATTCTCCCCTCCACTCCCACTCTGACCTCTCTGTCCTCGGCCTCTTACACTGTTCCAACGAAGCTCAACGTAAGCTCGAGGAACAGCACCTCATCTTTCTATTGGACACTTTACAGCCTTCTGGACTCAACATCGAGTTCAACAATTTCAGACCATAAATTGGTCCCTGTAGTTTTTTTCTCTTGTTCCTCACATGGTAGCTATTAATGTTGCTGCCATCATCCACACATCATCTAGAGCCATCTTTTGTTTCTCAACTTGTCCCATTACCTCTCCTTTTGCCTTACACTATCATCCCTTTTGTCATTCAATCTCTCCTGCCTTCCATCCCATACAAGACCTTCCCTTTGTTCTTTCCTCCCCTCCTCCCTGCCCCTGCTTAAAAATCTCTCCTCCCTAACCTTTTCCAGTTCTGACGAAGGGTACGACCCAAAATGTTGACTCTGTTTCTCCTCTCCTCGATGCTGCCTGACCTGCTGAGTCTTTCCAGCACTTTCTGTTGTTATTTCGTTCACCACTACTCTCTCTCCTCCTCACTGTTCACTATACTTCCAAGTTTTGTGTCATCTGCAAATTTTGAAATTGTGCCCTGTACACCCAAGTCCAAGTTATTAATATATATCAAGAAAAGCAGTGGTCCTAGAACGGACCCCTGAGAAACACCATTTCCTCCAGTCCAAAAAAACAACCGTTCACCACTACTCTCTTTCCTGTCACTTAGCCAATTTCGTATCCATACTGCCACTGTCCCTGTTATTCCATGGGCTTCAACTTTGCTGGCAAGCCTATTATGTGGCACTTGTCGAACGCCGTTCGGAAATCCATGTACACCACGTCAACGGCATTGCCCTCATTGACCCTCTCTGTTACCTCATCAAAAAACTCGATCAAGTTGGTTTAACACTATTTGCCTTTAACAAATCCGTGCTGGCTTTCCTTAATTAATCCACACTTGTCCAAGTGACTGTTAATTTTGTCCTTGATTATTGTTTCTAAAAGCTTCTCCACTACAGAGGTTAAACTGACGACTGGGTTTATCTTTACACCCTTTTTTGAACAAGGGTGTAACATTAGCAATTCTCCAGTCCACTGGCACCACCACCGTTTCTAAGGAGGATTGGAAGATTATGGCCAGCAGTTCCGCGATTTCTTCCTTCACTTCTCTCAGCGTCCTAGGATGCATCCCATCTGGTCCTGGTGACTTATCTACTTTAAGTACAGCCAGCCTTTCTAGTACCTCCTCTTTATCAATTTTTATCCCATCCAGTATCTCCTCTACCTCCTCCTTCACCATGTCTATGTCAGCATCTTCTTCCTTGGTGAAGACAGATGCAAAGTACTCATTTAGCACCTCAGTCATACCCTCTGCGTAGGTCTCCTTTTTGGTCCCTAACCTGCCCCACCCCTCCTCTTACGACCCGGTTACTATTTATATGCCTAAGAAGACTTTTGGATTACCTTTTATGTAAGCTGCCATTCTATTCTCATACCCTCTCTTTGCCCCTCTTATTTTCTTTTTCACTTCTCCTCTGAACTTTCTATATTTAGCCTGATTCTCAGATGTATTCTTGACCTGACATCTGTCATACGCGCTCTTTTTTGCTTCATCTTACTCTCCATCTCTTTCGGCATCCAGGGAGCTCTGACTTTAGTTGCCCTACCTTTCCCCCTAGTGGGACTGTACCTGAACTATTTCCTGTTTAAAGGCAGCCCATTGTTCCATTACAGTTTTGCCTGCCAATCTTTGATTCCAATTTACCCGGGCCAGATCCATTCTCATCCCACTGAAATTGGCCTTCCTCCAATTAAGTATTTTTACTCTAGATTGCTCCCTGTCCTTTTCCATAGCTAATCTAAACCTTTGGATACTATGATCACTGTTCCCTAAATGTTCACCTACTGACATAGGTAAGACTAAGAAAGAGGTTCTGCTGAGGGAGTATGAGCAGCTAGAGTCTAAATTAAAAAGCAGAACCACAAAGGTAATAATCTCTGGATTACTACCTGAGTCACGAGCAAATTGGCATAAGGTCAATAAGATCAGAGAGTTGAATGCGTGGCTCAAGAATTGGTGTGGGAGAAATGGGTTTTGATTCATGGGGCACTGGCACCAGTACTGGGGAAAGAAGGAGATGTTCAGTTGGGACGGCCTTCACTTGGAAGAAGTATTAATCAGGAAATAGTTGGGGCATGTAATAAGGGAACAGCTATAATTCTGGGGGATTTTAACTATCATATTAACTGGACAAATCAAATTGGGCAGGGCAGCCTTGAGGAAGAGTTTATTGAGTGTATTAGGGATGGATTTCTTGAGCAGTATGTAACTGATCCTACAAGGGGGCAAGCAACCTTGGACCTGGTCCTGTGTAATGAGTCAGGATTAATTAATAATGTCCTAGTTAAGGATCCCTTTGGAATGAGTGACCATAACATGGTTGAATTCCATATCCAATTAGAGGGTGAGAAGGTTGGTTCTCAAACAAGCGTACTGAGCTTGAATAAAGGAGACTTTGATGGTATGAGAGCGGAATTGATTAAAGTGGACTGGGAAAATAGATTAAAGGGTAAGACGGTACATGAGCAGTGGTGTTCATTTAAGGAGTTATTTTACAACTTTCAAAAGAAATATATTCCACTGAGAAAAAAAGGGTGTAAAAGAAATGACAGCCATCCGTGGCTAAGTAAAGAAATTAAGGATAGTATCCAACTAAAAACAAGGACATATAAGGTAGCCAAACTTAGTGGGAGGATAGAAGATTGGGAAGTCTTCAAAAGACAGCAAAAAGCAACTAAAGGATTGATTAAGAAAGGGAAGATAGATTATGAAAATAAATTAGCAAAAAATATAAAAACAGATAGCAAGAGTTTCTATAGTTATATAAAAAGAAAAAGGGTGGCTAAGGCAAACGTAGGTCCCTTGGAGGATGAGACCGGGAAATTAATGGTGGGAAACATGGAGATGGCTAAAATGCTGAACAAATATTTTGTTTCAGTCTTTACGGTAGAGGACACTAAGAATATCCCAACACTGGACAAACAGGGGGCTCTAGGGGGGGAGGAGCTAAATACGATTAAAATCACTAAGGAATTGGTACTCAGTAAAATAATGGGACTCAAGGCGGATAAATCCCCTGGACCTGATGGCTTACATCCTAGGGTCTTGAGGGAAGTGGCAGTAGGGATTGTGGATGCTTTGGTAATAATTTTCCAAAATTCCCTGGACTCAGCAAAGGTCCCGGCAGATTGGAAAACTGCTAATGTAACACCCTTATTTAAAAAGGGTAGTAGGCAGAAGGCTGGAAATTATAGACCAGTTAGCCTAACATCTGTGGTGGGTAAAATTTTGGAGTCTATTATTAAGGAGACAGTAACGGAACATTTAGATAAACATAATTTAATAGGACAAAGTCAGCATGGCTTTATGAAGGGGAAGTCATGTCTGACAAATTTGCTTGAGTTCTTTGAGGACATAACGTACAGGGTGGATAAAGGGGAACCAGTGGACGTAGTGTATTTAGACTTCCAGAAGGCATTTGACAAGGTGCCACATAAAAGATTATTGCTCAAGATAAAAAATCACTGGATTGGGGGTAATATTCTGGCATGGGTGGAGGATTGGTTATCTAACAGGAAGCAGAGAGTTGGGATAAATGGTTCATTCTCGGACTGGCAACCAGTAGCCAGTGGTGTTCCGCAGGGGTCGGTGCTGGGTTCCCAACTCTTTACAATCTATATTAACGATTTGGAGGAGGGGACTGAGTGTAACATATCAAAGTTTGCAGATGATACAAAGATGGGAGGGAAAGTAGAAAGTGAGGAGGACATAAAATACCTACAAGGGGATATAGACAGGCTGGATGAGTGGGCAGAGATTTGGCAGATGCAATACAATATTGGAAAATGTGCGGTTATGCACTTTGGCAGGAAAAATCAGAGAGCAAGTTATTATCTTAATGGCGAGAAACTGGAAAGTACTGCAGTACAAAGGGATCTGGGGGTCCTAGTGCAAGAAAATCAAAAAGTTAGTATGCAGGTGCAGCAGGTGATCAAGAAGGCTTTTATTGCTAGGGGGATAGATTATAAAAACAGGGAGGTATTGCTGCAGTTATATAGGGTATTGTTGAGACCGCACCTGGAATACTGCATACAGTTTTGGTGTCCATACTTAAGAAAAGACATACTTGCTCTCGAGGCAGTACAAAGAAGGTTCACTCGGTTAATCCCGGGGATGAGGGGGTGGACATATGAGGAGAGGTTGAGTAGATTGGGACTCTACTCATTGGAGTTCAGAAGAATGAGAGGCGATCTTATTGAAACATATAAGATTGTGAAGGGGCTTGATCGGGTGGATGCGGTAAGGATGTTCCCAAGGATGGGTGAAACTAGAACTAGGGGGCATAATCTTAGAATAAGGGGCTGCTCTTTCAGAACTGAGATGAGGAGAAACTTCTTCACCCAGAGGGTAGTAGGACTGTGGAATTTGCTGCCCCAGGAAGCTGTGGAAGCTACATCATTAAATAAATTTAAAACAGAAATAGATAGTTTCCTAGAGGTAAAGGGAATTAGGGGTTACGGCGAGCGGGCAGGAAATTGGACATGAGGCTGAGTTCGGATCGGTCAGGGCCCTGAGGGTGGCGGAGCGGGCCCAGGGGCTGAGTGGCCGGGTCCTGCTCCTACTTCTTGTGTTCTTTAGATTTGAGGTTAGGATCAGATCAGCCATGATCTTATTGAATGGCGGAGCAGGCTCGAGGGGCCGATTGGCCTACTCCTGCTCCTATTTCTTATGTTCTTATGTAAATGGGTCATTATCAGGATGGCAATCTGTAACTAGTGGGGTGCCACAGGGATCAGTGCTGGGGCCTCAACTATTTTCAATCTATATTAATGACTTAGATGAAGGAAGCGAGTGTATTGTAGCCAAATTTGCGGACGATACAAAGATAGGTGGGAAAGCAAGTTGTGAGGAGGACATAGAGTCTGCAAAGGGATATAGATAGGTTACGTGAGTGGGCAAGAATTTGCAGATGGAGTATAATGTGGGAAAATGTGAAGTTATCCACTTTGGTAGGAAGAATAGAAAAGAAAAATATTTAAATTCAGAAAGACTACAGAATGCGGCAGTACAGAGGGATTTGGGGGTCCTCATACATGAAACACAAAAAGTTAACATGCAGGTGCAGCAAGTAATTAGGAAGGCAAATGGAATGTTGGCCTTTATTGCAAGGGGGATAGAGTATAAACGTAGGGAAGTCTTGCTACAACTGTACAGGGCGTTGGTGAGACCACACCTAGAGTACTGCATACCGTTTTGGTCACCTTATTTAAGGAGGGACATACTTGCATTGGAGGCAGTTCAGGGAAGGTTCACTTAGTTGATTCCTGGGATGGAAGGGTTGTCTTCTGAGGAAAGGTTGGGCCTATACTCATTGGAGTTTAGAAGGATGAGAGGTGATCTTATTGAAACATATTAGATTCTGAGGGGGATGGACAGAGTAGATGCTGAGAGGATGTTTCCCCTCGTGGGGGAATCTAGAACAAGGGGGCATAGTCTCAGAATATGGGACCGCCCGTTTAAGACGGAGATGAGGAGGAATTTCTTCTCTGAGGGTCGTGAATCTTTGGAATTCTTTACCCCAGAGAGCTGTGGAAGCTGAGTCATTGAATATATTCAAGGCTGAGATAGACAGATTTTTGAGCAACAGGGGAGTCGAGGGTTATGGGGAGCGGGCAGGAAAGTGGAGTTGAGGCCAAAATCGGATCAGCCATGATCTCATTAAATGGCGGACCAGGCTCGAGGGGCCAAATGGCCTACTCCTGCTCCTATTTCTTATGTTCTGATGACACTTGCTCCACTTGACCCCTCATTCCCCAGAACCAGATCCAGCAATGCCTCCTTCCTCGTTGGGCCGGAAACATACTGATCAAGAAAGTTCACCTGAACACACTTCAGAAATTCTTCCCCCCTCTCTGCCCTTTACACTATTACTATCCCAGTCACTACTCTATAGTTCTTGCATCTCTCTGTAATTTCTCTGCAAATTTGCTCCTCCATATTTTTCCTGCCAGGGGGAAACATTTTTTTTACAAAGTGAGTTGTTGTGATCTAGAATGCATTGCCTGAAAAGGTGGTGGATGCATATTCAATAGTAACATTCAAAAGGGCTTCAAGAAGGCGACTCACCACCACCTTCTCGAGGGCAATTAGGGATGGGCAATAAATGCTCGCTTTGCCAGCGACGCCCACATCCCATGAATGAATTTTTAAAAAGGACTTGCACTTGAACGGAAATAATTTACATGTCTATGGGGAAAGAGCAAGGGTTTGGGATTAATTGTATAGCTCTACCAAAGAGCCGGCACAGATACGGTGAGCCAAATGGCCTCCTTCTGTGCTATATCATTCTATGATCTCGGTGACCAGAACTGGACACAGTACTCTAGGTGCAGTTTGGCCAGAGCATTGTACGGTTCGGTCATGACTTCCTCTGACTTGTTTTGGCTATGTAGTTCAATATTGTTGATTGTTCTGTATTGGTTGGACATGTTGAGCATCAAATCTACTATGGCTATTGGGTCTCTTTCAGCTTCATCCTTAATTACGTCAACGCCATTCATGGCGTACATATGACACCTATTTTTCCTTCCTATGTGTAGTACTTTACACTTTGTCTGCATTAAATTTCATCTACTTTCCTCTGCCTACTTACTTATTTTGTCTAATTCATGCTGTAATTTCTGAGCTGCCTCCTCTAATTCCACTGTCCCTCCTATTTTGGAATCATCTGCAAATTTGACCAGTTTGCATTGTGTTTTTTCTAAATCCAGGTAATTAATGTAAATCAGACGGTTTCAAACAGATCTGTTATTTTTTAACTGCCCTGAGGCCCCCACCTAGTATTTCCCATTCCGACATAACGCTTCAAATGAGTACATATTTTCTAGCCATCAGCCAATTTCTTGTCCATTCCCTCAAGTTTACTCCTGATAATCAATTCCATTATTTTATACAGAATGCAAGACTAATAGGCATGTAGTTGCATCGTCATTAACCTTTACCCAATATATTGCAACCTACACTTTATCCAATTACTCCATAATGAGTGTTGGCACCTCACAAATCGCCTCCCTAGTCTCTCTCAGCACTCTAGGATAAATACCATCTATTCCTGGTGGTTTATTTCTTTTGAGGCCTTTTAGCCTTTATAGGACTTCTATCTCATTGTATCTAAATCATTGATTTAACTTTTTGTTTTTTCATTTCCGGGATGTGGGCGTTGTCGGCAAAGCCTGCATTTATTGCCCATCCCTCGAGGCGGTGGTGAGCCGCCTTTCTTGAATACAACTGAGTGGCTTGCTAGCATTTCAGAGAGCATTGGAGTCACATATAGGCCAGATGAGACCTTAGTGAACCAGATGGATTTTTAACGACAATCCAGTAGTTTCATGGTCACCATCACTGATACTAGCTTTTTATTCCAGATTTTTTGTTTAATTGAATTTAAATTCCCCAGCTGCCGTGGTGGGATTTGAACTCATGTCTCCAGATCATTAGTCCAGGCCTCTGGATTACTAGTCCAGTAAGATAACCACTATGCTACAGTACCCGTAACTACTTGGGTTATCTGTGTTGCTCAAATTGTCCCTTGTGAATATTTGGTGGAAGCTATCATTCATAATATTACCTATTTTGTGCTTGTCCTCAGTTTCAAAGTTAATTGCATTTTTATACTTTTTGTCTTCTCTGGCTGCCCTCTTTGTGTGGTACCATTTTTTACAGTTATATTTAACTTGTATTGCTAGTTTTTTTTTCTAGGTCTCTCTCTGCCCCTCTGATGATCACTTTTAATGTGTTTCTGCATTTTCTTATATTATATTCATCCCAGTGAACCACTTCCCTTTTCTCCCTGCAAAATTAATAGAGGACACCTTTCCTCTTTAATTCCCTTTTAATGTGTTTGTTAATCTATTGAGGGTCACATTTGTTTAGTTTGAGCTTATTGATTTTAGGTATGTATTTATCCTGCAGGCTCAGTATTATACCTTTAAATGTATTTCACTTGTCTTCTGACTGAAGTGATCTTGAGCATTCCTTCTATTGATTTATTTTAGTTGTTTCCTTATTTCTTTGATTTTACTTTTTTCATTTTCAATGAGTAGAATAACACATTCTGAATTGTAGAATATTATGAAATGCATACACCTATATAAAGATTATACTGTTTAAAAGATCCAGCGTATGCCCATTTGGAAAAAAAAAATCTGTCTCATTTCATTCTTCCACTTTCACCCCTCCCCCCCATACATCCTACAGCCAGGAGGGTAAGGAGTCTGAGACACCAATTTCTCCTCAGAACTGCTGCTCTAATCAGGAGGCAAATTCAATTAGCATGAACTGTTCTGTGGCACTTTTGTTTTGAGATGGAATATTTTCTCTCCCAACAGAATTCCATCCATAATCCTGGCCAAGAACTGAAACAGGTTACCAAGTCTCACTAATTAGAGTGGCAGACATTAGACTCATGATTTTCTGGTTGGGATTGGGATCTTCCTGCCAAACTGCCCATAATTCCTGAGCTGCTGAATTGTAACATTACAGTTCCTAGCATTTTCTGTGCCACCTGAAATACCCATGCATTAGATATCTTTTGATGCTGTGCTACACTTACCAGTAATGGGAC
This sequence comes from Squalus acanthias, assembly GCA_030390025.1. Classification (NCBI taxonomy): domain Eukaryota; kingdom Metazoa; phylum Chordata; class Chondrichthyes; order Squaliformes; family Squalidae; genus Squalus; species Squalus acanthias. The sequence goes on along the minus strand of CM059426.1, from coordinate 82,702,411 downwards.
CTGGCATTATGTGATGTTTCTGCAGAAAGGTTGATTGATTTGTTTAATCTTCCCTTGTATGCCTGAATCTGCTAAATTGTGCATTTTTTTGTCTACTTAAAAACTTTTCCTAATATTTATACAGACTTTAAGTGAACTGGAAGATATGAAGTCCGAAATCGAGCTTTTAAAGAAACAGATGTGTAGTGAACGGGTCACAGTAAAGAACCTTGAGACAATGTTGACATCAACTCGAGAAAAGGAGTTTCAGTGTCACCTGACAAAGCATGAAAAAGAGTCAGAAATACAGCTTCTTGGGGACAAGCTGACTCTAGCAGAGAGCAAAGTGTGAGTGGTACCCCTTTCTTATCACTAGCATCTTTTATTTTTACTAAATACTGAAACTCTTACACCAAATAATCCGGAGAGTTTTCCTCAGAATTAACCCAGTTGTGTTTGGCCACGTTTATATAGAAAATATTAGACAATCTTACTATTAAATGGCAGATAAGCTTAAAAAATCACTTACAAATGTAGCTAGTTCTTTACATGTTATATTTCACAAAACACAGGTACATTGCTTATCCTACCAGAAAAAAAAATAATTGCACTTCTATATTGCTTCATGTCAACATTAAAAAGTGCTTCACACAATGAATTTCTTTTGGAATACAGGATTGATAGGGAAATCACAGGAGTACTTATTCTTTTAAGAGAACTTTGTGATTTCTCCCTCTCCCTAACCACAAACAATGGCATCTAGGTCTTTTTTTCCTAACTCTCTTTATCAATTGCATCACATGTGGTCCATCTCAAGAGTAGCCATTCTTAACCAGATAGTTGCCTGTAACCTGCTGGTGGAAGTCAGTTCATTGTGGGGAGGGAGAAGAGAAGATACATATCTACCGATGTCATAAACTTTGAAGACTTCTGAAGTACCTTACAACTGCACTTTCAAAATCCCAACTGTCTAGCCTTTGGCCCTCCATTCAGCATAACATTTCTGCAGCTATCGATCTGCTAAACCACACCCTCACCTCCACCTTTGATGCCCTCGTCCCCATTAAAACCATTACTCTCTCTCACCCTGGCTGTTCCTGCTGGTACGACCCTCATCTCCACGCCCTTAAGTCCAAGGGACGTAGACTTGAACAGATATGGCGGACAACTATTTTAGTCATTCACCACCAGATCTGGCTGGATCACGTAAAGCACCATCAGGTCCAGCTCCTGTCTGCCAAAACTGTTCACTATTCCAGGATCAAGCTGAAATGCAAAGATAACCCCCAGCTTCTTTTCTCTGCTGCAAACCATCTTCTTAAACCCCTCTTCCCTGTCTCCTTACCCCTTACCTCCAGCAATAAGTGCAGGGAGCTCATGGACTTCTTTGTCACTAAGATTGTTCAGCTGCTTCTGCCGCTTTCCTCCCTCCCCTAGCCCACTGGGCCAAACTTCTTCTAAGGATCCCCCCTGTCCTAGCCCTGAACTCGCATCTTTCTCTAGTTTCTCTCCTGTCTCCCCTCACGACCTTTCCGAGCTCATCTTGTCCATGAGACCCACCTCCTGCACCCTCGACCCTATTCCCAATAAACTGCTGACCACCCAACTTCCCTTCCTAGCTGATATTGTTAACGGTTCTCTCTCCTCAGGTACTGTCCCCCTCTCCTTCAAATCTGCCATCATCACCCCTCTCAAAAAAAATAACCCTTGACCCCTCCATCCTTGCAAACTACCTCGCTTTCTTCTCCAAAGTCCTTGAACGTGCTGTTGCCTCCCAAATTAGTGCCCATCTTTGCAGGAACTCCATGTTTGAACCCCTCCAATCAGGTTTCCGCCCCTGCCACAGTACTGAAACGTTTCTTATCAAAGTCACAAAATACATCCGCTGACTGTGACAAAGGTAATCTCTCCCTCCTCATCCTTCTCGACCTGTCTACAGCTGTTGACACGGTTGACCACACAATCCTCCTCCAACACCTCTCCATCGCTGTCCAGCTGGGTGGGACAGCACTCACCTGGTTCCATTCCTATCTATCCAGTCGTAGCCAGAGAATCACCTGAAATGGCCTCTCTTTCCGCTCCCGCACCGTTACCTCTGGTGTTCCCCCAAGGATCTATGCTAGGCCCCTCCTATTTCTCATCTACATGCATCCCCTCGGCGACATCATCCAAAAACACAGCATCGGTTTCCACATGTACACTGATGACACTCACCACCACCTTTCTCGACCCCACCATTGTCTCCAAATTGACACACTGCTTGTCCGACATCCAGAACTGGATGAGCAGAAATTTCCTCCAACTAAATATTGGGAGACCGAAGCCATTGTCTTGGGTCCAACCACAAACTCCATTCCCTAACCATTGACTCCATCCCTCTCGTGACAACTGTCTGAGGCTGAACCACACTGTTCGCAACCTTGGTGTCATATTTGACCCCGAGATGCGTTCCCGACCACCTATCTGCATAATCCCTAAGACCGCCTATTTCCACCTCGAACATCATCCGACTCCGTCCCGCCTCAGCTCATCTGCTGCTGAAACCCTCATCCATGCCTTTGTTACCTCTAGACTTGACTATTCCAACACACTCCTGGCCGGCCTCCCGCTTTTTACCCTCCGTAAACTTGAGGTCATCCCAAACTCTGCTGCCCGTGTCCTAACTCTCACCAAGTCCCGTTCACCCATCACCCCTGTACTCGCTGACCTGTATTGGTTCCTGGTCTGACAACGCCTCGATTTTAAAATTCTCATCCTTGTTTTCAAATCCCTCCATGACCTCGCCCCTTCCTATCTCTAATCTCCTCCAGCCCTCCAACCCTCCAAGATACCTGCACTTCTCTAATTCTGGTCTCTTGAGCATCTGCTATTTTAATCACTCCACCATTGGTGGCCGTGCCTTCAGCTGCCAAGGCCCTAAGCTCTGGAATTCCCTCCCTAAACCGCTCTGGAATTCCCTCCCTTAACCACCCTGCCTCTCTTTTCTCCCTTAAGATGCTCGTTAAAATCTGCCTGTTTTCATCTGCCCTAATATCTCCTTTTGTGGCTGTGTCAAATATTGTTTGGTAACACTCCTGTGAAGCGCCTTGGGACGTTTTACTATGTTAAATGTACTATATAAATATAAGTTATTGTTGTCGTCTTTAAGATTATGAAAGGATTGATAAGGTAGACGTAGAGAAGATGTATCCACATGTGGGCAAGACCAGAACTAGAGGCCATAAATATAAGATAGTCACTAATAACTCCAATAGGGAATTCAGGAGAAACTTCTTTACCTAGACAGTGGTTAGAATGTGAAACTTCCTACCACAGGGAGTAGTTGAGGCGAATACCATCGATGCATTTAAGGGGAAGCTAGATAAACACATGAGGGAGAAAGGAATAGAAGGATATGTTGATGGGGTTAGATGAAGAAGGGTGGGAGGAGGCTCGTGTGGAACATAAACACCAGCATGGAGCTGTTGGGCCAAATGGCCTGTTTCTGTGCTGTAAATACTTTGTAACTTTATAAATCAGCAATCCTGCTCAAACAGGCCAGGTTTGTGAAATGGAAAATGTTACTGATGTAAAGAAAACTTTATTCTGCATCTAACCATATTATATCTTACCTAAGATTGCTTGATGGGTTCAAAAAAAAAAGATTGCTTGATGGGTTTGCGCAATAGCAAATGCTAAGGACTAGATTCGCCAAAAAAGTTTTAAAATAGTTACTGAAGTACGGTTGCAGTATGTTAAAAATAGCATCATATTGGTTGAGTAGTATATGGCTGATTTAACTGGTAGAAATTTGTAGTGATCTGCTAAATCCTTTAGTCATTTTTCTGTAACTTCCCAGAACTTGTGTGGCGTCTTAATAATTCCTAATACATGTTAGTCAATAGGGTGATAGGATAGTGAGCTATTGATCTCAGCACGGCTGTCTGGGGTACAGGATACTTCGCCAGAGGGCAAGATAGACAGTTGGAGCACAAGTCAACTTAGGCCACTTTTACAAACGTGAAGTATTAAATGGAAACAAGTTATTTGGCCTTCCAGCAGACTTGTATATTCTGCACTTTAGTAGATTCCCCTTAATTTATGTTCTAAGAATAGTGATTACAGGGAAAATTTCCAAGAGAACTGAAATATCTCCCAACCCAACAACTGTAATTGACCAAAAGCACTTGCAAATGTGCTAACAATTTAATAATAGTACTGTATTGGTTGAGTTAATAGGAGAAATAACACAAAATAGGGGGAGAAATTATTCTGAGCAATGTGTACATAAGAACATAAGAAATAGGAGCAGGAGTGGGCCATTTGGCCCTTCGAGCCTGCTCCACCATTCAATAAGATCATGGCTGATCCTCTACCTCATCTCCATTTTCCCGCACTATCCCCATATCCCTTGATTCCCTTAATATTCAAAAATCTATCGATCTCTGTCTTGAATATAGTCAACGACTGAGCCTCCACAGCCCTCTGGGGTAGAGAATTCCAAGGATTCACCACCCTCTGAGTGAAGAAATTTCTCCTCATCTCAGTCCTAAATGGCTGACCCCTTATTCTGAGACTGTGACCCCCCCCCTGGTTCTAGACTCCCCAGCCAGGGGAAATATCCTCCCTGCATCTACCCTGTCAAGTCCTGTAAGAATTTTGTATGTTTCAATGAGATCACCTCTCATTCTTCTAAACTCTAGAGAATATAGGCCTAGTCTACTCAATCTCTCCTCATAGGACAATTCCCCCCCATCCCAGGAACCAGTCTGGTGAACCTTCGTTGCACTCCCTCTATGGCAAGTATATCCTTCCTTAAGTAAGGAGACCAAGACTGTACACACTACTCCAGGTGTGGACTCACCAGGGTCCTATATAATTGCCGTCAGACGATTTTAATCTTTTACTCAAATCCTCTTGTAATAAAGGCCAACATACCATTTGCTTTCCTAATTGCTTGCTGTACCTGCATATTAACGTTCAGTGATTCGTGTACAAGGACACCCAGGTCCCTCTGAACACCAACATTTCCCAATCTCTCACCATTTAAAAAATACTCTGCTTTTCTATTTTTCCTACCAAAGTAGATAACTTCACATTTCTCCACATTATATTCCATTTGCCATGTTCTTGCCCACTCACTTAGCCTGTCCATATCCCCTTGACACCTCCTTGCATCCTCCTCACAACTTACATTCCCACCCAGCTTTGTATCATCAGCAAATTTGGATATATTACATTTGGCCCCCTCGTCCAAATCATTGATATAGATTGTGAATAGCTGAGGCCCAAGCACTGATCCTTGCAGTACCTCACTAGTTACAGCCTGCCAATCCAAAAATGACCCGTTTATTCCTACTCTCTGTTTTCTGTCCGTTAACCGATCCTCAATTCATGCTAGTATATTACCCCCAATCGCATGAGCCCTAATTTTTTTTAATAACCTCTTGTGTGGCACCTTATCGAATGCTTTCTGAAAATCCAAATGCACTGGGTCCCCCTTATCTATTCTGCTTGTTACAATCTCTTACTAATTATTCACTTTAATCATATTGGAGAAAATATATTTAATTTGTGAGCCAAGATCTAGTAGCCTTTTCAATGAGACTTTAAGAGTGAGGACAGAGGTATGAACCTTAATTTTCCACTGAGGAGCTTATATCAGCGCCAGTGTGGCAGGCCAGGATTTCTGGCCTCTGCAGCATTGCACCCCTAACCAGCTGATTTTCCAACCTTGGTCATTTAAATAATTTTAGTGATCATGTCAACTTTTAAGTATAGGTTAGATAGAAGCATTTATGTAGCACCTTTCACAACCTCAAGATGCCCTAAAGTGCATCACAGCCAATTAATTGCTTTTTGAAGTGTAGTCACTACGGTGTCAGCCTTGGCTCAGTGGTAGCACTCTCTCCTCTGAGTCAGAAAGTTGTCGGTTTAAGTTCTACTCCAGAGACTTGATGGGATAAATGTTGCCCAGGATACTGGGAGAACTCCCCTCCTCTTGAAATAGTGCCGTGGCATCTTTGACGTCCACCCAAGGGGGCAGACGGAACTTAGATTAACGTCTCATCTGAAAGATGGCACCTCCAACAGTGCAGCACTCCCTCAGTACTGCACTGGAGTGTCGGCCTAGATTATGTACTCAAGTCTCTGAAGTGAGACTTGAACCCACAACCTTCTGATTTAGATGCAAGTGTGCTGCCACTGAGCCATGGCTGACACCTTTATAAAGGGATATGGGAACAGGATAGGCAAATGAGATTATGACTTGCTTGTGTGGAAGATAAAAGCCAACACCAAAGGAGTGGGCTGAACAGCCGGTTACCATGTTGTAATTTCTATGTAATAAATGGGCAGACGTACTGTACTTTCGGTAGTAAATACTGGAAGTGGTGGAACCGAGCAGAGGCTAACAGATTGCCTCCTAACTCATTTCCCATCCAAGTCCACTCCCACTGGGAGCAGACATACCTCATGTGAAATATCTCGGCCACTGTGTCTGAAAAAAATTGTTACTACATTTGATGATTTGTCTGTAAAGTACTGATGCATATCTTCTCTCTAATGCAACTAATAATTCTTCACAGATCGAGCCAGAATCGAGAAATAGCACAACTTCGTACTAAGTCTTCACAGCTTCAAACGGAGCTTGATCTCATCAAACGTCAACTGACAACGGAACGTTTTGAAAGGTAATGTCTGCAGTACAGTACACAAGAATTAATGATTATGTTCAACTTCTTGAGGCTTTTTAGATGCACTAACTTGAAAAGAACAGTTTATCCTGGAAGATGGACTGTAATATTTATCTTTCCACATGATCGATCATGTGGAATATAGGTGACTGGAAAAATTAGCTACTTCCCAAAAACTGCTTATAGTTTTTTAGATATCAGCACTGCTTTCAGTTTATTGTCATGTTGACAGAACACTATTTTTGACTGTAATAATCATAGTCACCAGCTTCCAGTGCACATGTACAATTTGTAGAAATAAATGCTCTTTTTGTCTTTTTAATTGTTCATTCCACAGAGAGCGTGCAATTCAGGAGATGCGTCGCCACGGCCTTTCTACTACCATCAGTTCCTTGTCCCCACTCAGAACATCAGTGAGCCCTCTTTCACATTCCCAGGATATGTGCTCCCCTAAAAGAGTAACAGAATGTCATACTGACTGTTAAATGACAAGTGAGTAGTTTATGATCCTTAAATAAAATCTAACGGTCAAATGGTATATGTACCATGTATTCAAAATAGATGATGTTGCAATTCAGTCTAGTCTTTTTTTATTCTTTTGCACATTAACAGTATCATATTTACAAGTTATTCACATTTATTGGGAGGTCCTGAGTCGAGACTAGACACTTCCCCGTGGCAAAAGTAAAGAAAAGAGTCATTGCCAGACCATACTCATTCACCTCTAAGAACACTGGGATCGATACCCTGTAGAAATGCTATCTGTTCCTACTAGAATCTCTGCTCCTTGATGAATTCACCTTCCACACTAGTAGCAGGGAAACTTGTACATCTAAGTGACACACTTCTATCTGGCTGCTATAGCTGTACAATATTGACTTCTACAACTTTTCTCTCTTTCTGTCAGAGATACACTTTACAATTTCACAGAGACACCCTCCTATATATACACAAGACAAAGAACTCATACACCACCTACTACAAGGATTACTACATCAATTACTAAAAGAACTAAACTAAGGATTGAAGACGTTGGTGTCAAAAACACCATCTTACATTGGAAGAGGAGTAGGCCATTCAGCCCCTCAAGCCTGTTCCGCCATTCAGTTAGATCATGACTGACCTGTACCACAACTCCATTTGGCTACCTAGCAAAACTCTATCGATCTCAGTCTTGAAAATTTCAATTGACCATGAGTGAGCGTTAGAAGAGTTCAGCCCTTCTGGTGTCAATCGCCACACAGCCCTGTTGTTCACCTAATGACCTCTAAATCAATGAAGCGCAGGTTACTCATTTACTCCCTAGCTTTCTGGTCTTTAATAACAACGGGTTGTCCAGATAAGGCAGGACATCTTAATGTCCCCCTTAACAAGCCATCTCTGGGCCTGTATTCTTGAAGATTGTCTTCTATACCTGGTAAAGAATGTTTAGTTTGTATTAGCCTTCATTTAATTAGCCCTCTCCTTTCCCAGTATTCAGTAGGATTACTGACTCCATTTTCAGGACACATTTGAAGCAATTCTTCGGGCATTTCAAATCTTAGTCAGCTCAACAGTGTCAGAGGTGGAGGTCTGATGGCACAATGCCTTTCCCAGCTGTAGTTGATGTACAGAGCAGGGATGTCTAGAAATGTAGGGTGGAGAAAATAATCCAAAAAAATCAGATACATGACATTGGCTCAATTAAACCTATGGACAGAATGCCTCAGTGATTGCCAGTTGCAATTTTAAAACATTAATTGAATGACCGTGGAGGGGTGGAGATGAAGGTGCTGTGTTGGTGGGGGAGAGGAGGGGGTGGGTCGAGCTGGGATGATGCTAGGTATATCGAAGGCCCAAAGGAGACATTTAAGAACATAAGAATTAAGAGCAGGAGTAGGCCATATGGCCCTTCGAGCCTGCTCCGCCATTCAATAAGATCATGGCTGATCTTCGAACTCAACTTCACTTTCCCGCCCGATCCCCATATCCCTTGATTCCCCTAGAGTCAATTGTTCAAATTATGAAGGCTACTGCACATAAAGGTCAATAGTCCACCTTTTCCAACACAAGCAGCATTGGTGATAACCTATACAACAGCCTCAATTATAATTTGTAGTTGGTTGATATATTTGTAATAAATACTCTTGACTATTTTTCTCTTCCCAGTTTTAGAAGTTTACTTTAAGGAGTAGACTTCACTCAAGCCAGTTGAATGTTTCACAAATGGAGCCACAGGCCTAAACAAAAGAGCGTTTCGGAAGTTGCGTGCTGAATCTTTTGCAGTATTAGTTTCATCAGTCTTTGCAGAATTTTGAAATGAAGGAAACTCATGTTCAGGACAAAATTCTTTATTACATTTCTAGTAATGGAGTGGACTATGATAACTTAATTCATTGGCAGGTCCATATTCTACTCTGCACATTTGTCAGTTTGTGTAACATTTTACTTTTATTAAAAGATCAGCATTTTTCCCCATTTGTTCGAAGAACATCTAGCCTGTACGTAACCTAGGTTTGACTTTCTGCATTACAGTGCTTATAAAAAAAAATGTAGAGCTTGCCCAACCATATTCTTTTCTATAATGCTTGACACTAAAGCAGCAAGATTTCAGGTTCTTTTTAAACTTTCTAATGTTATAGATTGCTATTGATCAATTTTCAAATCGGTTTTCTTAAAATCTTCATTGAACATATAATTGCATTTATTTCACTGGATCAAATATACGAGATTAACATGATGACAAGTGAACCATAAAACAAGATTTTTTTTGCCACGGTAGAGCTGCAAGATAATATAAAGCAAATAGGAAATAAGAACACTCCTTTTTAAACTATGTGGATTAAAATTTACTGACAATTATAGAATCTGTGAAAATGGTGTTATAAATTTTAATTTTTTCACATACTTTCATAAACAGACACGAACAAAATGGGGTGCTGAAATTCTTACAATCTGATGCAATGCCCATATTGTGCTGTAAATAGCTGTATTGTATGTTTGTGAAGAAATTTTTATTCTGTAAAGATATTTTTATACTGAATTAGGTTTTCAATGTTATGTAGGTTATTTATTGATATGTTTGCTCTCAGTAACTGACAAATATTTTTGCTACCAGCTCCCAAGTCGTCTTTCATTATTAATAACTGTCGTTGCTTTCCCATCTCATGGTTAACCATACAATGTAAACCAAGTTTCACCATCTTGAAAATTCTCTTGAGGCATAACTATAGTGAAATAGACTTACAACTTGTTTAATAAATGCACAGGAGGTTCTTGGGCTGGATATAACTAATGGTTTCAATATAAAGTATTGAGAAATGAGTATTGATTTTTGAGAGTAATTCTTAAGTATATCATTTTTAAATGGTGATAATACATTTTTTGATCAAGTCTATCTTACTAATCATTCCTTGTGCCATAGAGATTCCAGTGGGATAAAATAACTGAAATGGAGGTCACCGATTTAAAAAAAAATTATATTTTTCCATTAAAATATTAAAACCATATCTTATTTTCCCATTACTGATTACCAAATTTGATATTCCAGAACTGTAATCCTAATGTCTTATAAACTTGGTTGCCTCAAATCTCATGCATCTGTTTGTATTTATCAACTGAAGTTTGTGATAATGGTACAAATCAATTTAAAAGCAGAGATTTATTTTCTTGATATATACCATTAGAACTTATTTGGTATTCCAAATTTTGTACCACATAAAATATCTTCAGCATATTCTTTGTTGCTAAAACCAATTTTAGATACGTTTATAGTTTTGTTTTTTATTACTGAGTGCATGCTAATTTTTTGTAGTTTATTTTGCCAATTGTAATTAATCTAGCATCTATTTATAAGAAATTTAATAAAAATGGAGATTCTTCTACTGTTTGAGCAAGTCAGCCCTGAATTTGTTTCTGATTAATACTTTGAAGAAGGTAGTTGTGATTTTTACTTATACCTGCTAACTTCATAGTTTTAATTTTTTCATTCTCTCACTCAATCTCTTTGCACATGCACATTGCCCTGGCCCCTCTAGCCATATTCCTATTGCCCCCTGTGAAAGGGGGCCAATGAAGAAATTATCAACAAAAAAAATTCTATCTTTGCTGGTCCAGGGGGCTTGCCTGGCCTGAACCCACTGCAACCACCCAGTGACCCATTCATAGAATGGTCACAGCACGGAAGAAGGCCATTCGGCCCATCGAGCCTGTGCCGACGCTCTGTGAAGAGCACTTCAGCTAGTCCCACTCCCTCGCCCTTTCCCCGTAGCCCTGCAAATTTTTTTCCTTCAGGAACTTATCCAACTTGCTTTTGAAAGCCGTGATTTGAGTCTGCCTCCACCACCCTTTCAGGCATTGCATTTCAGATCCTAACCACTCGCTGAATAAAAAGGTTTTTCCTCATGCGATAGCAAAATACTGCGGATGCTGGAAATCCGAAATAACAACAGAAAACGCTGGAAAAACTCAGCAGGCCAGGCAGCATCCATGGAGAGAGAAACAGAGTTAACGTTTCAGGTCGAAGACCTTTCGTCAGAACTGGTAAAAAGCAGGAAATGAAATAGATCTATTTCATTTCCTGCTTTTTTCCAGTTCTGATGAAAGGTCTTCGACCTGAAACTTTAACTCTCTTTCTCTCTCCATGGATGCTGCCTGGCCTGCTGAGTTTTTCCAGCGTTTTCTGTTATTTAGGTTTTTCCTCACGTCGCCTTTGGTTCTTCTGCCAATCACCTTAAATCTGTGTCCTCTGGTTCTCAACCCTTCTGCCAATGGGAACAGTTTCTCTCTATCTACTCTTTCCTCATGATTTTGAACAGCTCTATCAAATCATCTCTCAATCTTCTCTGCTCCAAGGAGAACAACCCCAGCTTCTCCAATCTATCCACGTAACTGAAGTCCCTCATCCCTGGAATCATTCTTGTAAATCTTTTCTGCACCCTCTCTAAGCCCTTCATATCCTTCCTAAAGTGCAGTGTCCAGATTTGGACACAATACTTCAGTTGAGGCCAGACCAGTGTTTTATACAGGTTCATCATAACTTCCTTGTTTTTGTACTCTATGCCTCTATTCATGAAGGTCATGATGCGGAGATGCCGGTGTTGGACTGGGGTGGACAAAATTGAGAGGTCGCACAACACCAGGTTATAGTCCAACAGTTTTATTTTAAATCACAAGCTTTCGGAGTTACAACTCCTTCGTCGGGTGAAGTGAGGAGATACAGAATCGTCAAAGCATATATAGATAGAGAACAATGCATGTGTAACTTACAATTGCAGACAACTAAATTCAATCATCCTGACTGTTTATCTGCCGAGGTGTGATAAAGTTAATCAGGTCAGCCAGGAAGGTACCACATCAAAGACATAGCAAGATACAACTGAGACAATGAGGTGGAGTCGCATGGGGTCTAACGTGTCAAAAGCTGCCGTCTGTATGTAAAACGATTAACTTTAAAATTTTTACTTTTTTACTGGGAATCACATCTGTGAACAAGCCAACGATGACTCGAGTCCGGATCACGTCATGTATCGTGACATAAACCCAAGATCCCGATGTCACGATACATGACGTGATCCGGACTCGAGTCGTCGTTGGCTTGTTCACAGATGTGATTCCCAGTAAAAAAGTAAAAATTTTAAAGTTAATCGTTTTACATACAGACGGCAGCTTTTGACACGTTAGACCCCATGCGACTCCACCTCATTGTCTCAGTTGTATCTTGCTATGTCTTTGATGTGGTACCTTCCTGGCTGACCTGATTAACTTTATCACACCTCGGCAGATAAACAGTCAGGATGATTGAATTTAGTTGTCTGCAATTGTAAGTTACACATGCATTGTTCTCTATCTATATATGCTTTGACGATTCTGTATCTCCTCACTTCACCCGACGAAGGAGTTGTAACTCCGAAAGCTTGTGATTTAAAATAAAACTGTTGGACTATAACCTGGTGTTGTGCGACCTCTCATTTCTATTCATGAAGCCTAGGATTCCGTAAGCTTTTTTAACCACTTTCTCACCTTGCCCTGCCACTTTCAAAGATTTGTGCACATATACCCCCAGGTCTCTCTGTTCATGCACCCAGTTTTAGAATTGTACCCTTTAGTTTATATTTCCTCTTTTCATTCTTTCTACCAAAATATATCACTTCGCACTTTTCTGCATTAAATTTAATCTGCCACGTGTCCGCCCATTCCACCAGCCTATCTGTCCTCTTGAAGTCTATCGCTATCATCCTCACTGTTCACTATACTTCCAAGTTTTGTGTCATCTGCAAATTTTGAAATTATGCCCTGTTTACCCAAGTCCAAGTCATTAATATACATCAAGAAAAGCAGTGGTCCTAGAATTGACCCCTGGGGAACACCACTGTATACCTTCCTCCAGTCCGAAAAACAACCGTTCACCACTACTCTCTGTTTCCTGTCACTTAGCCAATTTCGTATCCATGCTGCCACTGTCCCTTTTATTTCATGGGCTTCAACTTTGCTGGCAAGCCTATTATGTGGCACTTTGTCGAAGGCCTTTTGGAAATCCATGTACACCACGTCAACCGCATTGCCCTCATCAAAAAACTCGATCAAGTTGGTTAAGCACGATTTGCCTTTAACAAATCTGTGCTGGCTTTCCTTAATTAATCGACACCTGTCCAAATGACGGTTAATTTTGTCCCTGTTTATTGTTTGAAAAGCTTCCCCACTACTGAGGTTAAACTGACTGACCATAAGTTGCTGGGTTTATCGTTACACCCTCTTTTGAACAAGGGTGTAACATTTGCAATTCTCCAGTCCTCTGACACCACCCCCGTTTCTAAGGAGGACTGCAAGATTATGGCCAGTACCTCCGTGATTTCTTCCTTCACTTCCCTCAGCGTCCTAGGATGCATCCCATCTGGTCCTCATGACTTATCTACAGCCAGCCTTTCTAGTGCCTCCTCTATCAATTTTTACCCCATCCAGTATCTCCTCTACCTCCTCCTTCACTATGTCCATGGCCGCATCTTCTTCCTTGGTGAAGACAGATGCAAAGTACTCATTTAGCACCTCAGCTGTACCCTCTGCCTCCATGCGTAGGTCTCCTTCTGATGGAGATTGGTACCACTGATCTCTCTGGTTATATCAGCCCCTGGTACTACATGAGCTCTTGAATGAACCAGGGAAGCGGGAAGTCCCAACGAAGGGAGTCCCCACCCCAACAGCATTTGCTTTGTAAGGGATGGGCAGAGGTTTCGCCCCTTCCGAGGCAGGCTACAAAACATGAACCTTTTCTATCCTGAAGCCCCAGTATAAAATGACTGTTAAAATGGATTATGTTTGAAATGCAATCTGTAATAAAATTGACACAGAACTTTTTAATAGGGGCTGTATAACAGCAAAGCATCCAAACAAAAGGACAACAATTCTGGTTACTTGAATTTTACTTCCACACCTATAATTTAATACTGGGGCCATGGCATTACCTTCAGTAGTGTGCCTTTTTGGCTCATTAGGCATATCTATGCACATGCCTAACCTACCCTGATAAATCCCTCTAGAGCCCAATGTTGCCTTCAATTATTTTCTGATTCCTAACATAACTAAAACAAACTAGATTATCTAAGTATGCCTTAAATGTAAATTAATTAAGTAATTTCTCTTTCTGGAGAAAGATTGTGTTATTTGTTGTAGTACTAAGCATTTGTTTCTTAAGGGAACAGCTAAATAAACACATGAGGGATCCCCTTCCCCTCCCTCCCAGAACCATGACAGGGTTCCCCTTGTCCTCACCTTTCACCCCACTAGCCTCCACATTCAACGGATCATCCTCTGCCATTTCCGCCACCTCCAGTGTAATCCCACCACCAAACACATCTTCCCCTCCACCCCTCCCCGTTCAGCATTCCGAAGGGGCCGCTCCCTCCGCAACACCCTGGTCCAGTCCTCTGTCACCCCTTCCCCTTCCCTTGCAAGCACAGGAGATGCAACACCTGCCCTTTTACATAGAAGATAGGAGCAGGAGTAGGCCATTTGGCCCCTCGAGCCTGCTCCGCCATTCGATGAGATCATGGCTGATCATCCAAACTCAGTACCCTGTACCTGCCTTCTCCCCATATCCCTTGATACCTTTAGCTTTAAGAAATATATCTAACTCATTCTTGAATATATTTAATGACTTGGCCTCAACTACCTTCTGTGGTAGAGAATTCCACAGGTTCACCACTCTGGGTGAAGAAATTCTTCCTCATTTCTGTCCTAAATGGCTTACCCCTTATCTTTAGATTATGACCCCTGGTTCTGGACTCTCCAACCATCGGGAACATTCTTCCTGCATCTAGTTTGTCCAGACCTGTCAGAATTTTATGTTTCAATACTCCAGCGAGTATAAGCCCAATCGACTCAATCTCTCCTCATATGACATTCCTGCCATCCCAGGTATCAGCCTTGTGAATCTTCGCTGAACTCCTTCCATGGCAAGAACATCCTTCCTCAGATAAGGCGACCAAAACTGCACACAGTACTCAAGTTGTGGTCTCACCAAGGCCCTGTACAACTGCAGCAGGACATCCCTGTTCCTATACTCAAACCCTTTCACTATGAAGGCCAACATACCATTTGCCGCCTTCACCGCCTGCTGCACCTGCATGCTTACCTTCAGCGACTGGTGCACAAGGACACCCAGGTCTCGTTGCACTTCCCCTTCTCCCAATCTATTGCCATTCAGATAATAGTCTGCCTTTCTGTTTTTGACATCAAAGTGGATAACCTCGCATTTATCCACGTTATATTGCATCTGCCACACTTCTGCCCACTCACCCAACCTGTCCAAATCATCCTGGAGTTTCTCAGTATCCTCCTCGGAGCACACACCCCCACCCAGCTTTGTGTCATCTGCAAACTTGGAGATATTACATTTAGTTCCCTTATCCAGATCATTAATGTATATTGTGAATAGCTGGGGTCCAAGGACCGAACCCTGCGGTACCCCACTAGTCACTGCCTGCCACTCGGAAAAAGACCCATTAATTCCTACTCTCTGCTTTCTGTCTGCCAACCAGTTCTCTATCCAAGTCAATACCTTGCCCCCAATCCCATGTGCCTTAACTTTACACGCTAATCTCTTATGCGGGACCTTATCAAAAGCCTTTTACCTCCTCCCTTCCTACTGTCCAGGGCCTCAAACACTCCTTCCAGGTGAAACAGCGATTTACTTGTACTTCTTGCAATTTAGTATACTGTATTCGCTGCTCACGATGCGGTCTCCTCTACTTTGGGGAGACCAAACGCAGATTGGCTTTGTGTAACACCTCCGTTAAGTCCGTAAGTGTGACCCCAAGCTTCCGGTCGCTTGTCACTTTAATTCTCCACTCCACTCCCACTCAGACCTCACCGTCCTCGGCCTCTTGCATTGTTCCAATGAAGCTCAATGTAAGCTCGAGGAATAGCACCTCATCTTTCGATTAGGCACTTTACAGCCTTCTGGACTCAACCTCGAGTTCAACAATTTCAGACTATAACCTCAGCCCCTATATTTTTATTTTTTCCCTTTTTTTTCTCACGGCAGCTGTTGATGATTCTGCCATTGCCATTTACACCTCATCTTGTCATCTTTTGTTTAACTTGTCCCATTACCATCTCCTTTTGCCTTGCACCATTATCCCTTTTGTCATTTAATATCTCCTGCCTTCCAGCCTATCACAGACCTTCCCTTTGTTCTTTCCTCTCCTCCCTTTCCCTACCTCACACTTGCTTAAAAATCTGTTACTTCTCTAACTTTTTCCAGTTCTAACGAAGGGTCATCAACCTGAAATGTTAACTTTGTTTCTCTCTCCGCGATGCTGAGTGTTTCCAGCATTTTCTGTTGTTTTAAATAAACACGATGTTGGACACTGATTTACTGGCTGCACAAGTAAATCCAAAGAGCAGATATTCATTTTAGTGTTGGTGTAACAAGTTCAGATTAAAACAGAGTCAACAATGGCAGCTGGAATAGCAGGGACCGCATCCTCAACAGGCACGGATGGTGGGGTGGTGGTGGTGACGGTGACATCCTCACAATGTACGCTGGGGAGGGACAGAGTAAGCAATAGTAGCTGGAACGGCCGTGCAGCTCAATGAGTTGCTGCTCGGCTTGGCAGTCCCCTTGGAACTTTCTAGGTTCCTCTCCTCGCTGCAACATGCCTCCAGAGCCATTCTGTGGTCTGTGTAATGCGTTCCATTCCACTGCTGGTCAGGATGGTCATCAGGTGGTGCAATGCGTCAGTTGCAAGTCAATACTTCTCAGCGCTGGTGTGGGTGGTCTTCAGTTATGACACCACCAGTGCTTGTGACTGCTTGCATGGGAGCTCGTGATGATTGCCAATGGCTAGAAGAGGCAAGTCTCCATCGAGGCAACCCCAAATGCTTCTGGACTACAACTGCATGTTTACAAGGGAGTAAATGACCTATACCAGAAAGTGCAGGTGCAGTTAACTTGACCATTACATATCTGCAGCTTATACTCCTTGAAACCAGAGGTCACCGCGACTATCAGTCTCCTTAGTTTTTTCTCTCTCCACAGATGCTGAGTATTTCCAGCATTTTCTGTTTTTGTATCAGTCTCCTGCTGCTTAATACTCATGCTGTGATTTTAAATACTTTGATTAAAAATTTACTCAGGTACAAATTTTGTACCAGGCAGCATCATTACTACCAGCAGGATTTAGGTGAGTGGGCAGTGAGAAATTGGGTGGCAGCACTTATGCCCAGTCTGTACTACAAATACGGTCCACATTAATTTCCTTATAGGCTGAGCAGCAGCCTAGTTATGCATGAATCCAAATCCATTCACATTCCTGTAATTTGCTGCCCAGAGGTACTTCTGTCCATTATGAACAGATGTTAAAGGGACAGAGGAAATAATTTGAAATGCTTTTTTATTTTTCAGCTAATGTTGAGTATAAAACTTTAAAAAAATTATTGAACTAATATTTTGTTTGAATTTAATGTTTAAAATAATAATGTATTTCCTCCAGCTGAAATTTAATCTATTTTTCCTGGCTCAGACAATGGAGGGATTGTTTGTGCAATGAGAAGTAGCTGAATCATTGTTCCCAAGATCAGAGAAACCAACTTAAAGACTTCTATCAGGGCACCCCTCAGTCTCTTTTCTAGAGCAAAGAGCCCCTGCCTGTTCAATCTTTCCTGATCGGTATAACCGCTCAGTTGTGGTATCATTCTAGTAAAAGAAAATTGCACCTTCACCAGTGTCCTTTTTATAATATGGAGACCAGAACTCTGCACAGTACTCTTAAGTGGTCTAACAAAGGTTCTATACAAGTTTAACATAACTTCTCTGCTTTTCAATTCTATCCCTCTAGAAATGAACCCTGGTGCTTTGTTAAAGCACCATAAGTGAATGTGAAGATTGCCATTGTTCAGTTCGCAACTGTTCTAGTACTCTGGAATCATACGCTGATTGCTTTACAACATGGTGCCAGCAATGAAGTACAGCCAACTAAATTGTGGCAACACGTCCAGATCATCAGATATATAGACATTTAGTCAAATGCCTGGTTTGAAAATGTAGCAAAGAGAAATACACACCAGTCACTATCAGCAAATGGAAAAAAAAAACTAATATAGTCAAAGTGGTAATATTTTATTTGACCTGTAATGTAACATCTCCATAAAAAATATACCTATTTTAAAAAATTGTGCTACCATGAGCCCTACCTGTGCCCAGTGAACTGTATTCCAATCTGCTCATATCAGTTTATAATCTATACATATACAATGTTCCACCACCATTCTGTAGAATCCATGAAAAAGGAAGTGGTGTTGCATGCAATTTCTTTATTAGGAGGGAGGTATAAGCAAAGAGCAAGATCACAAGGGCCTAGTGCACTCTGTGTACATTAAAAAAAAAAGCGTCAAATCCATACACATGGTCAGTGACAAACAGCCAATCCTCCATTGCACGATCAAGGTTTCTGCATTCTGCCAGAATTAAGAAGCAATTAAAAAGTAACCAGGAGCTAGAAATAACACTGATTCAAAGTGTGAGACCTGCTCTTTTTTAAAAAAAAAGTAAGACAATGGTCTGGACCTGGAAATGTCTTTTCCATGGCCCCAGTAAGATTCACTGTGTTGCTATTGTTAGATTGTTGACACTGGGTGGGATTGGTTACTATACAATAGGATTGTAATGAGTGCTACCCAATAGCAATATCAGGTAAACTGGCAAGTAACTGGAGACTTTCCTATTGATAAAAAAATAGATGGAAATATGAGGAGCAAAGGAGTTAAAGAAAAATGAAGAGGAAAAGGAACAGAAAAATAAAAAATAAAAATAATGAAAGTAAACAATAAAATGTCAATACAGGGACCATAGAAGGATAAAAAGTTCAAATAGCTTGAAGATTGTTGTCTTTTCTTTAGATCACCTGGAACAATGACTTGGAAGCCAAAAGCAGTTAGTGTCAGTAATACTGGTCCTGGGGCAATAACCCACAAAATTCAATTCTGACTTCTGAAAACTAACCATTGATGGTAAAACTTTCAAAGCATTGAGGGGTTGGGGTGGAATTGTCACCATGCTAGGAAGGTAATGATCCCAGTGTCATGTGTGTATATAATGACATCATGCAAAAGCAACGATATAACATTTCTGCAATGCCAATGACCCCTTCACATCTAGCATTTAAAAAAATAAATGAGAAAAAGCTTTCCCACCCCCACAGCGTGGATAACAATGCCCTTCAATGTCTGCAATATTCACTTGTAACATTTGGGAGAGGATAAGCGTATAGTGAAAAATCTAGAATATATTTTGGTAAAAGTTCGTTCAGAAGTTCTTGTGGCACTTTACATAGGTAGTAATGCAAGGTCTCCTTAGTGATAGGTTTATACCATGCTTGTCTGTGAGGAAACTCAACACTGTGTGGTGCCCCAACACTTTGAAGTACATAGCGTGCATCACTGTGCAATCGTTCATAGGAGCCAATGTAGTCATATGTCACAGCACATGGTTGGCACAGATTGTAAACTGGCATCCAATGTTCATTCATTGTTTCTACATCTTCATCCACCAAGTACTGGAGAAATTCTGTAAAAGTAACATCATCCCCCTTGGACTGCCCCACGTTTTTCCTATACCTTCTCACTATCTCCATTCCAAACCTCCTCTGGTATTCCTCAATTTCTCCAAACTTGTTTCTATAAGCTGACAACATTCGCTCCATTGGGTCTCGAACAAACATGAACTTATAGTAATATTTCAGCCTGTATTTAATTTCACTGTTCTTTAAATTGCCGAGGAAGACCAGGTCATTCTTGTGGTCCATTTTTATCTGCACATGCACATTGTCCAGCACACCGTTCAGAACTTTAATAACACGTTTCCAGTTAGAGCACGCAACTTTGGGTACATAACAATACAAAAACTTGTATTTGTCATTGACCAGGATGTGTTTCAGTAAAGTCCGCCGCTGGGATGATGTTAAATCCAAGATGCCATGTGGCATAGTTTTATGTTTGCATACACTCCGAAGAGTCCTGTTCCGAATTTCTTGAATAATCTAGAAAAAAAAAGTGGAAAATATGAAAATTAGAGATATAGTAATATACATACCCCCCTACACATAAATGACTTTTTAGATAAATGCTAGAAGATAGAGTTAGCACAGTATTAAAACTTTGCTCCTTCTTCAATTACTTAAGGTGTCAGCCTTGGCTCACTGGTAGCTCTCACACATCTGGATCAGAAAGGAAAGACCTGAGCACATAGTACTGCACTGAAGTGTCAACCTAGACTGAGGGAGTGCAGTCGTAGGTCCCATCTTTCAGATGAGACATTAAATAGAGAGCCCCTCTGCCCCCTCATAAAAGAGCCCATGGCATTATTCAAAAAAAGAGCAGGGGAGTTCTTCCGGTGTCCTGGCCAACATTAATCCTTCAACTGCCAGCACTAAAAATAGATTATCTGGTCAGTTAACCTCATTGCTGTTTGTGGGACCTTGTATGCTAATTGGCTGCCGCAATTCCCTACATTACAACAGTGACAACACTTCAAAGCATTTCGTTGGCGGTGAAGCGCTTTGGGACGTCCCGAGGCCGTGAAAGGTGCTATATAAATGCAAGTTCTCTCTTTACTTCAGCTGTATTCAGGTGCCCAATGACATCTATACCACACAGACGGCTTTACGCAACTGAAAGGGCAGTTTTTCTTTCTATACTGTGAAAAGCAGAGTATTTGATAACCTTCAAATTTGTTCACAATGAGAGTCATAGAACCAAGTACTCATAATGATGTGCCTGATTTGTGCAGTATTGCATATGTTAAGGATATTTACTAAAAAGCTACTCGCTTATTTCTATATAGCAGCCACTAAAATGACAACAGGAAGAT
Source organism: Squalus acanthias (assembly GCA_030390025.1). Classification (NCBI taxonomy): domain Eukaryota; kingdom Metazoa; phylum Chordata; class Chondrichthyes; order Squaliformes; family Squalidae; genus Squalus; species Squalus acanthias. The sequence continues at coordinate 82,681,414 of CM059426.1, read as the reverse complement.
TAAAATATGTTCTTGTTCTTATGACACTCCAACTCAAATAAAAACATTTAGAGTTCCCTCGACGGCCAAGTGAATGAAGACACTTATCCAAATGTCCAATATTTAATTCCTGTTTTACACTGAATTAGCTGAACTCAGCCAGGGCAAAAGTTGTGGAGCTACATTTGGCCTCAGCACTGATCAAGGTACCAGAGGGCTGCTAGAACCATATATATGTCTTCAGGAGAGATGGGGAGAAAAATGCGGGGGGAGAATGCTTGCAATGCTTTTACTTACCTTATTTCCTCTGCTTCACTGACCCCAACATCTATTTTTGAGACTTGACTGAAAAGCTTTGGCTAAAATAAAAAGGAAACTGGAAATGTGAAATTATAAAAAACCTAAAAGTGCTGGAAATATACAGGTCACTCAGCAGCTGGAAAAAGACAGGCTGTGACTTTTCAGGAATGTACCCTTCATCCGAACACTTACTGACTTGATGTGTTCCCATCACTGTTTTTAATTTGAAAAATGTTGACCTGTGATGATCGTGCTTGTGCTGGCTCTTTGAAAGAATTACATAGGCCAGAATTTTCCGGGGTGGTAGCAGGCGCGATCGGTGGCGTGTCGGGTGGGAAAGTTGTTATTTTTGACAATGGGTCGGGAACCCGTTGTCATCTCACTCCAACACTCCTTTCCCCCAGGCGCGTCTGTCATCACAGAGCTGACTGGCAGCGGCGGGGGACCCAATTGAGATGATTATCAAGTAGTTTACAGGCACTTAAGAGCCTTTTTTCACTTACTTTTTAAATTTCCCTGCATGGCCATGGGATTCACGCAGCTCGGGGACCACATCTGTCAACCTGAGGCAGGAGTTCCATAGCCATTGCTCCAGCTTATTACTTGACAGCATCAAATATACAGTCAAAGCTCCCACCTGACAGATGATCACTTTCCTCAGGCAGAAGCTGTTGCTCAGTCCATTTCCAGCACAGATTCTGCAGGCTGCAAGTGTTTCCAGCAAAGTCTCCATCCAGTCTCACCTCATTGGAAGAACACACTCACCATTGACAGAGTGCTTCTGTCATCTCTACTTCACCTGCCATCTATTCCATCTACATGGGTCACCTTGGTCCTCAGAATGATGAGCCCCAACACCAGCAGCACCAACCTTCTCCACAATCACTCGATAATGCAAAGGACAGAGGGAACCCGAGCACACTGCTGCCTGGGAGGCCAGGGATGGCCTCATCATGGCCAGATTTTGTTAACTTTACGCTGTACACCCATATGGCTGCCACATGATGTGCCAGGTTGGCACCACCCCACACCAACACCATAAAGCATCCCTACAATGCCCAAGCCATTCCCTTTACACCCATCACCATTGCAGGGGGTACCGTTATGTCTTACCATTTACTGCAACTCACTAAGCCACTTCCAAAGGTGCACACAAATCTGTTCAAGACCGGAAAGTGTTGAAAATAAAGATTTTTTATGTTTGACACCACATTAACAGAAACTTTACATAAACATTGGATAAAACACCCAAGTGGCTACCCTTGTGTGTTGTTTGTTGGTATGATTGCACTAGGATGAGGGTGAGTGTGAGGGGTGGCTAGTGAGATGGGGAAGTGATAATGTAGATAGAGAGGGATGAATGGAGGTGCAAGGTATTTTGGTGTGAGTAAGGATGTGCAGGAGTAGGGTAGGGAAGGCAGAGTGATGGGGATGTGATGAGAGGCACAGCAGGATGAAGTTGAGTGTGGCTTCGTACTAACGTTTCCTGATCTAATGAGATCATTGAAACGTTTGCGGTACTGCACCCAGGTCCTCCTGACCACATCCCTGCTCGTGGCCTCCTCTGCAATCTGCAACCAGGCTGTCTTGGTCTCCTGGGGAGGTCTCTTCCGCCCATCGGAAGGGAAGAGGAGATCCCTGTGTGCTCTGACTCCCTCCATAAGTATATGGAGGGAGTCATCGGAAAACCTGGGTGCAGCCCTCTGCCTCTGTGCAGTCAATGTCAGTGTTTGTCCAATGCTGTAGTACACTGACAGCACTATGTTAGATTAAATGTCAAATGTAATGTGGCCATGGTCCCTTTAAAGATCCCGTCTGAAAACACGTCATGAATGATGTTATCAGACCCGCTCCATCTCATTGGGTCAGGTAACATGCTGGGCGGGCTTAATAGGCCCCTATAAAGGTAAGTTCATTTTCAACAGCGGGATGGAGCCAGCAGCAGGGTTGTGACCCGCCATGGCCACCGCCCGCCCTGGACCCACCAAGGTAAAGAAAATTCCGGCCATAGAGTTTATAGCACAAATCGGCCCAGATGTCCATGCCAGTGTTTGTGCTCCACAGGAGCCTCCTCCCACACTACCTTCATCTAACCCCATCAACATATCCTTCTATTCCTTTCTCCCTCATGTACTTATCTAGCTTCCCCTTAAATGCATCTATACTATTCACCTCAACTACTCCATGTGGTAGGAAGTTCCACATTCTAAACACTCTGGGTAAAGAAGTTTCTCCCGAATTCCCTATTGGATTTAATGGTGACGAATCTTATATTTATGACCCCTAGTTTTGGATTCCCCCACAAGCGGAAACATTGGCCCTGAATTTGCGGTCGGAAGCTTCCTGCGGGGAAATGCTTCCAATCTGCAAATAAAATGCCCGTGTACCTGGTGGTCCGGCAGCTACAGAGATTACGGGTACGCGTGGGTACAGGCTGGGATCATGTGGCCCAACGAAAGAAAGAAGGGGATCCCCATTCATACTTATGGGGATTCCGTATATATGGAAATCCCATAAGCATGAATGGGAATACCCCACAAATACACGTACACACCAAATAAATGAAAAAAAAATACATATTTAAAATTAAAATGCCATTTAATTCAATATTTAAAACAAAAATTTAATTTTTTGAAAAATAAATTTAAATGTTTTAAAGGGGCTAAAAATAACTACCTTATTGCATAGGTTTTTTAAATGTTTAAATGATTAAAAAACATTTTAAAAAAATTTTCAAACTCTTACGCTGGTAAAAGCAGGCCTTACGCAGGCATAAGAATTTCACAGGCATTCGCTGGGCATAAGCTGGGCAAATAGCGCAACTCTCCACCCACGGATGCCCTTTTTCCGGGGATGCGGAGGAGCTGTCAAAAGAATTGACAGATCGCAAATTCCGGGTTTTCTCGCATGTGCTTCGCGTGCGACAACCTGGAACTTACGCGGCCCTTATGGGCGCGTACGCACCCGTAGGGGCTGCAAATTACAGGCCACTTTCTCTACATCTACTCTATCAAACCCCTGCATAAATTTAAGGACCTTTTTATGGCCTAGTTAACCTGCGTTAAATGGTTTGTGAATATGTTCCTTTAGATCTCTTTCCTCCTCTACCCCATTTAGACTTGTTATTTTCCAAGGAATATGTAGCCTCCTTATTTCTCCTACCAAAATCCACCACTTCACTTATCTATATTGAAATTAATTTGCCATTTACACAGCCATTCTGCAAGTTTATTAACGTCTTATATTTTGTTGCAGTCTTCCTCGGTATTAACTACATACCCCAATTTGGTATCATCGGCAAATTTTGAAATTGTATTTCCGATTCCCGGCCTGATCAATGGCCTTTTGAAAATCCAAATATATTACATCTACCGCACTACCCTTATCTACACTTTGTTACTTCTTCAAATAATTCAAAAAGGTTGCTCAAGCATGAGCTTCCCTTTTGAAAGAGCTATCCAGTTAGTCCCACTTCACTGGTCTTGCCCCATAGTCCTGTAATTTTTTCCTATTCAAGTATACATCCAATGTCCTTTTGAAAGTTACTACTGAATCTGCTTCCACCACCCTTTCAGGCAGTGCATTCTAGATCATAACCACTCGCTGCATAAAAAAAGTTTCCTCATCTCCCCTCTGGTTCTTTTTCTAATCATCTTAAATCTGTGCCCTCTGGTTAGCGACCCTGTTGCCAGTGGAAACAGTTTCTCCTTATTTACTCTATCAAAACCCTCAGAATTTTGAACACCTGTATTAAATCTCCCTTATAAATCTGCTCTAAGGAGAACAATCCCAGCTTCTCTAGTCTCTCCATGTAACTAAAGTCCCTTATCCCTGGTACCATTCTAGTAAATCTCCTCTGCACCTTCTCCAACGCCTTGACATCTTTCCTAAAGTGTGGTGCCCAGAATTGGACACAATACTCTAGCTGAGGCCTAACCAGTGATTTATAAAGGTTCAGCATAAGTTCCCTACTTTTGTACTCTATGCCTCTATTTATAAAGCCAAGGCTCCTGTATACTTTTTAACAGCCTTATCAACTTGTCCTGCCACCTTCAAAGATTGGGGATGATTTTCAGCAGACGACAGTTTTTTCAGTTCATCAAAGCTGAAATGTCAGCAACACACCAAAGGTCAATACTTCGCTGAACCTTTTCAATCAATTTTAGTTTTTCCAAGAGTCTTACTTTCAAGGTCTAATTTTCAGCATTACCCAGTCCTGCCAGATGCGTGTTTACATCACACACAATCAAGACCACAAAGGAAAGGGAAGACAGTCTGGATCGGTCCTCTTAATCACCTTTATCTAATTTAGGAGCAGGAACATAAAAGTATATTTAAAGAAAAGAAACAATCAGATTTAACAGTATTCAAATTGTTTCATTTTTGTTTGACTATTCAGAAGATGAAAATGTCGAGGAGTACAAAGAGAATTCTAGCACAAAAATCTATGAAAGAAAGGCAAGATGAAATCTAACTCCAATGACCTTTGCTCAGTTCGATACAAAAGACCTCACTATTCTTGTGCTTTTCAGTTTAATAATCAAGACTTGTGTTTGTGTGGGTTCTCCTGATCGCCTGCCGTAACTACAGCAGACGATCGGGAGAACTCCCATGGAAATTCCAAGCAGAGGTTTTTACGCTAAGCTTAACAAAGCTTCTTTCATTGGACTAAAGCTATACTTCTAGATCAAGTGACCAGATTAATGGCACCCTCATTAAAGATGATCTCCTCATTACTCATTCTATGTACAGGAAACTCTTTATTAACCGGGACCGGCGTGGTGCCGGTTAATCAAAAAGTCCGGATAACGGAGAGTTATATCTCCCAACGTACGAGACCCCCGTACACATTGACATGCGCCTGCATTCGGAGCTCCGTCTCCCCGGGGACCGCCAGCTGACCATCTGTCGTGTCCGCTGCCTACCCGGGCTGCACATTCCCCTCCCAATCTACACGCTCCGATACAAGGCAAACGCCTCGGGGTTTTTTTTAAAGTTAATTTTAAACGAGAGATGAAGGAAAACCCTGGTTACCTACTCAAGAATTTTGCCGGTTAAGAGAGATTTCCGGATATTTGGGTGCCGGTTAATAAAGAGTTTCCTGTACATCATAGCAGGAATTCAGAATGACCTTGGAAAGGAAAGGAATGCTACATCATGAATACAGTGTCCTTAAATTAGGACTCCTAACCTATGGTATAATTGCAGGGGAAATTCTACAAAAATGGCTGCTCCTGGACTACCTTGCAGCCATAATTATTAATAAAGGTGATATAGATGGATTCTGCATTTTGGATGATGTACTTTAGATAACTACAGCTCATTTTCATAACATACAATGTTTAAAAGTTTAACATGCTGAATTTATATCTTCTATTTTAATTTTCCCCCTTTTTCATACAGACTGATTCATGGCATGAAATCAGAACAGAGCATGTGAGTCAAACAGGCTAGATCCACACCTAGATATTAACAGTGGAACAGTCCATTGAGAATATGGGAGCAGGGAAATATTTCAGTGGATGCATTGGTTGCAATCTACCAAAATTCCCTGGACTCTGGAGAGGTCCCAGCGGACTGGAAAACCGCAAATGTAACACCCCTATTTAAGAAAGGAGGGAGACAGAAAGCAGGAAACTATAGACCAGTTAGCCGAACATCTGTCGTTGGGAAAATGCTGGAGTCCTTCATTAAGGAAGCAGTAGCAGGGCATTTGGAAAATCATAATGCAGTCAAGCAGAGTCAGCATGGTTTTATGTAAGGGAAATTACGTTTAACAAATTTGCTGGAGTTTTTAAGAGGAGGTAACGAGCAGGGTGGACAAAGGGGAACCAGTAGATGTGGTGTATTTGGATTTCCAGAAGGCATTCGATAAGGTGCCACATAAAAGGTTACTGCAGAAGAGCTCACGGAGTTAGGGGTAATATATTAGCATGGATAGAGAATTGGCTAACTAACAGACAGCAGAGAGTCAGGATAAATTGGTCATTTTCCGGTTGGCAAACGGTAACTAGTGGGGTGCCACAGGGATCGGTGCTGGGGCCTCAACTATTTACAATCTACAGTAATGACTTGGATGAAGGGACCAAGTGTAATGTAGCCAAGTTTGCAGATGATACAAAAATGGGTGGGAAAGCAAGTTGTGCAGAGGACTCAACGAACCTGCGAAGGGATATAGACAGGCTAAGTGAGTGGGCAAACATTGGCAGATGGAGTATAATGTGGGAAAGTGCGAGGTTATACACTTTGGCAGGAAAAATAAAAAAGCAAATTATTTTTTAAATGGAGAGAGATTACAAAATGCTACAGTTCAGAGGGACCGGAGGGTCCTTGTGCATGAAACACAAAAAGTTAGCATGCAGGTACAGCAAGTAATCAAAAAGGCAAATGGAATGTTGGCCTTTATTTCAAAGGGGTTGGAGTATAAAAGCAGATAAGTCCTGCTACAACTGTACAGGGTATTGGTGAGACCACACCTGGAGTACTGCGTACAGTTTTGGTCTCCTTATTTAAGGAAGGATATACTTGCATTGGAGGCAGTTCAGAGACGATTCACTAGGTTAATTCCAGAGATGAGGGGGTTGACTTATGAGGAAAGGTTGAGCAGGTTGGGCCTATACTCATTGGAATTTAGAAGAATGAGAGGTGATCTTATTGAAACATATAGGATACTGAGGAGGCTCGACAAGGTAGATGCAGAGAGGATGTTTCCTCTCGTGGGGAAATCTAGAACACGGGGGCACAGTTTTAGAATAAAGGGTCGCTCTTTTAGAACTGAGATGAGCAGGAATTTCTTCTCTCAGAGGGTCGTAAATCTGTGGAATTCTCTGCCCCAGAGAGCTGCGGAGGCTGGGTCATTAAATACATTTAAGGTGGAGATAGACAGATTTTTGCAAGATAAGGGAGTGAAGGGTTATGGGGAGCGGGCAGGATAGTGGCTTTGAGCCCAAGATCAGCCATGATCTTATTGAATGGCAGAGCAGGCTCGAGGGGCCAAGTGGCCTATTCCTGCTCCTATTTCTTATGTTATGTTCAAGTTAACAAAAAATATTGTTCAAGAGTAATGTTTTTGACAAAAACTATAAGGGATCCAGTCAAAATACAACAACAACTTGTATTTATATAGCGCCTTTAACATAGCAAAACATCCCAATGCGCTGCACAGGAGTATTTTAAGACAAAAAACTTGACACTGAGCCACATAAGGATAAATTAGGGCAGGTGACCAAAAGCTTGGTCAAAGAGGTAGGTTTTAAGGAGCGTCTTAAAGGAGGAAAGAGAGGTAGAGAGACGGACAGGTTTAGACTGGGAATTCCAGAGCTTAGGGCCTAGGCAACAGAAGGCACGGCCACCAAAGGTTGAGTGATTATAATCAGGGATGCTCAAGAGGGCAGAATTAGAAGAGCGCAGATATCTCGGGGGTTGTAGGGCTGAAGGAGATTGCAGAGATAGGAAGGGGCGAGGCCATGGAGGGATTTGAAAACAATGATGAGAATTTTGAAATTGAGGCGCTGCTTAACCGGGAGCTAATGTAGGTCAGTGAGCACAGGGGAGATGGGCGAACGGGACTTGGTGCGAGTTAGGACACGGGAAGCCGAGTTTTGAATGACCTCAAGTTTACGTAGGATGGAATGTGGGAGGCCAGCCAGGAGTGCTTTGGAACAGTCAAGTCTAGAGGTAACAAAGGCACGGATGAGGGTTTCAGCAGCAGATGAGCTGAGGCAAGGGCGGAGACAGACGATGTTACGGAGGTGGAAGTAGGCGGTCTTTGTTATGCTGCGGATATGTGGTCGGAAGCACATTTCAGGGTCAAATATGACACCAAGGTTGCGAACAGTGTGATTCCGCCTCAGACAGATGTTAGGGAGAGGGATGGAATCAGTGGCTAGGGAATGGAGTTTGTGGCAGGGACCGAAAACAATGGCTTCGGTCTTCCCAATATTTAATTAGAGAAAAATTTTATCCATCGAGAACTGTATGTCGGACAAGCAGTCTGACAATTTAGACACCGTGGAGGGGTCGAGAGAAAAGGTGGTGAGGTAGAGCTGGGTGTCGTCAGCGTACATGTGGAAACTGACGCTGTGTTTTGGATGATGTCGCCAAGGGGCAACATGTAGATGAGAAATAGGAGGGGGCCAAGAATAGATCCTTAGGGGACACCAGAGGTAACGATGCGGTAGCGGGAAGAGAAGCTGTTGCAGGTGATTCTCTGGTTACAATTAGATAGATAAGAATGGAACCAGGTGAGTGCAGTCCCACCCAGCTGGACGACGGTGGAGAGGCGTTGGAGAGGTCAACCGTGTCAAAGGCTGCAGACAAGTCAAGAAGGACGAGGAGGGATAGTTTACCTTTGTCACAGTCACAAAGGAGGTCATTTGTGACTTTGATGAGAGCCGTTTTGGTACTGTGGCAAGGGCGGAAACCGGATTGGAGGGATTCAAACATGGAATTGCGGGAAAGATGGGCACGGATTTGGGAGGCAACAACACGTTCAAGGACTTGAGAGGAAAGAGAGGTTGGAGATGGGGCAGTAGTTTGCAAGGACGGAGGGATCATGGTTTGGTTTTTTGAGGAGAGGGGTGATGACATAGAAACATAGAAACTAGGTGCAGGAGTAGGCCATTCAGCCCGTCGAGCCTGCTCCACCATTCAATACGATCATGGCTGATCATCCAAATCCAGTACCCTGTCCCTGATTTCTCACACAGAATCCCCATCGAGCCTGCACCGACACATATCCCACCCTATCCCCGTAACCCCACGTATTTAATTCCCCCTAACATATCCCATCCTATCCCTGTAACCCCACATATTTAATATCCCCCCCTAACACTAAGGGTCAATTTATCATAGCCAAATCAACCTAACCCGCACATTTTTGGACTGTGGGAGGAAACCGGAGCACCCGGAGGAAACCCACGCAGACACGGGGAGAATGTGCAAACTCCACACAGACAGTCACCCGAGGCCAGATTCGAACCCGGGTCCCTGGCGCTGTGAGGCACCAGTGCTAACCACTATGCCACCGTGACGGCAGATTTGAATGAGAGGGGGACAGTACCTGAGGAGAGAGAACCATTAACAATATCAGCTAACATGGGAGCAAGAAAAGGAAGTTGGGTGGTCAGCAGTTTGGTGGGAATAGGGTCGAGGGAGCAGGAGGTGGGTCTCAGACAGGATGAGCGCAGAGAGGTCATGAGGGGAGATCGGAGAGAAACTGGAGAAAGATGTGAGTTCAGGGCTAGGGCAGGGGGGAAACCTTAGAGGAAGTTTGGCCCGGTGGGCTTGGGGATGGAGGGAAGTGGCAGAGGTAGCTGAACGGATGGTCTCAATCTTAGAGACAAAGAAGTCCATGAGCTCCTCACACTTGTTATCGGAGGTGAGGGTGGAGGAGACGGGGGAGAGGGGTTTAAGACGATGGCTGGCAGTAGAGAATAGGAGCCGGGGTTTATCTTTGCATTCCAGAATGATTCTGGAATAGTGAGCAATTTTGGCAGACGAGAGCAGGGCCCGATAGTGTTTTATGTGATCCAGCCAGATCTGGCGGTGAATGGCTAAATCCGTTGTCCGCCATATCCATTAGAGTCTGCGTCCCTTGGACTTAAGGGAGCGAAGATGAGAGCCGTACCAGGGGGAACGGCCAGGGTGAGAGAGGATAATTGTTTTAGTAGGGACTAGGGCATCAAAGATAGTGGTGAGGGTGTGGTTGAGCAGATCGGTAGCTGCAGAAATGTCATGGTGAATGTAGGGCCAGAGGCTGGACAGTTGGGATTTCAGAAGTGCAATTGTAAGAGTTTTTTTTTCCAGGGGCGGCCACAGAAGGAAGTAGGGTTGGGGAGGGGGGGGGGGGCTGGGTGGAGAGCGATACGAAGAGATGGCCTTATCTGCAATTGACAGTTAAAATTTATGTGGAGAATGTCCTCAAGTTGAGGAATGCGGACCTCAAGGCTGTAAATTTGGATTTGACCGAGTATATTTTTGTCTGTCCCAGCCAACCAGATGGAGGGAGGTTCAGAACATTACTTTCACGTCTATAACCACCAATTGCCTTTTAAGTCATCCTGGAGCTCACCAAGAGTTGATGTTCATCATTTTACATATTTGTACTTTCTAGGTTAGTACTTCACAGATTTGCGAAGGAGCTATGAGCCAGTTTCCTCCAATTATGGAAAAGCAAGCTGACTCAAGTCTGGCCTGCCTGAACAAGTATTTAAACTGTCAACTTCTAAGCCGCCCTCTACCATCAAGGAGTTACTAAATACAAAACAGTGATCACAAGAGATGCCCCACAGTACTTTAATTATTTCAAGATACCAGACTTTGCGCAGACTTTAATGCTCCAAGCAGAATACAATTCTCTGCTGAATTTGAAGTTAAGATAAATTCAGATGTGTACTTTATACCACTACAACTAGTTATGAATTCCACTGTCGTATGTTATTAAAATTCCTCAAGTTTCAATTGGCAAGATGTCCTTTTGTCTTTATCCAGTCGGGATCAGAAATTTAGCATAAGCACAACATGAATCACATTACAAATTTTAACTCCAGCACGCCTGCTCATTAATTATTAGAACAATCATATTTACAAATCACAGCTTTGAGTCCAAAAAAACCTCGCGTGATAGAGACTACAAATTAAATACATGTCACCAGCAATATTGAACAGTTCAATTCTTTTTTCTTAAAATCAATCTGCGTATTCTCTTTTAAAACTGGTAAAGGGAGGCAAAGAATGCGTCCCATTGGTGGCAAAAATACTGTGATTGTACCAAAGATCTGCACTGGGGTCAATCCCCTGTCCTAAATTCCAAAAGATGTGGTAGCTATTCAAAGAAAAACTGCTATCATTTCAGATATTTTTTAATTTGTTTTTTAAATTGTATAAGGCAACAGAAGAATGTGCTATGAAGTAAAAAAAAAAATCAAAAAAACTGACATCTGGGAACATTTGGACAGAAATCTGGTTATCTTGCAGAGCCCCTGGGATCCCCTCACCAGCCTTCAGTGGTCTGGGGACTGTGAGTTGAAAATGTCCAGAAGGGGGTTAATTTACAAGTTTTTGATAATTTTGGTTCGAAAATCATTGGAACGCACACTTGAATTCCTGATGTTTGCTCCTGGTGTTAAATTTCCACGTTGTGAACATAAACTTGTAAAATCAGACTATTTGTTTACAATCCTCTTCGTTCCCAGAACTTCAGCTTCTTTACACAATGGATTGCGGCCCAGTTTTTTTTTTTTACATAGGATATACAGCACAGAAACAGGCCATTCGGCCCAACCAGTCCATGCCGGCATTTATGCTCCACTCAAACCTACTCACATCTTTCCTCATCTAACTATCAGCATAACCCTCTATTTCCTTCTCCCTCATATGCTTATCTAGCTTCCCCTTAAATGCCTCTATGCGATTTTGGACTGTGACTTTTCAGCTACTCCCGATGGTATCGAGTTCCACATTCTCAGGATAAAGAAGTTTCTCTTGAATTCTCCATTGGATTTATTAGTGACTATTTAAGAACACTTTGGAACGAGCGTTCCATTGAGTGAGTGCATTTTTCAAGTCTTTATGTGGCTCGTCCACATTGCAAGTCCAGCTGTGTCACAGCACGGGTAAGGGGGGTTGGCAGGGGGAATTGGATGGATCTGCTGTTGGCAGGAAGGGGGGGGGGGGGGGGGGTGTCAGGAGGTCTCGAAAGCCATCAAGGGTGTCAGAAAGCCATTGTTCGCCACCAAGCTTTGGGTCTTGCCCTTTGTGTGATCGAGCGGAGCAACCGTTTATCAAGTTAGCCATTAATACGCATATCATCATTTGGTGTGTTTGGGATTGTTGACTTGGTTAGTGTAAATGTTAGAATCTAACTGGTGATGTAGATATTATATCGGAGGTTGCAAATCGTTGAAGATTTGAAGGATTTCCAGAGTGAACAAAATTGTTAGTTTGGATAGTTGCTTCGAAAAGGCTTTGTACCTTTTAATTCTCAAATAATCTTATATTTATGGCACCTAGTTCTGGTCTCGCCCGCAAGTGGAAACACCTACTCTGTGTCTAACCTTTCATAATCTTAAAGACCTCGATCAGGTCACCCCTCAGTCTTCTCTTTGAAAGAGAAAAGAGCCCCAGACTGTTCAATCCTTTCCGACAGGTATAAATAACCTCTCAGTTTTGGTATCATTTTAGTAAATCTTTTTTGCACCTTCTCCAGTGCCTCTATGTCCTTTTTATAATATGGAGACCAGACTGTATACAGTACTCAAAGTGTGGTCTAACCAATGTTCGATACAAGTTTAACAAAACGTCTTTGCTTTTCAATTCTCTCCCTCTAGAAATGAACCTCAGTGCTTTGTGGATTTTTTTTTTTATGGCCTTATTAACCTGCATCACTACTTTTAGTGATTTGTGTATCTGCACCCCCAGATCCCTCTGTTCTTCTACCCCATTTAGACACTTATTTTCCAAGGAGTATGTGGCCTCTAAATTCTTCCTACTAAAATGAACTACCTCATACTTAGCTATATTGAAGTTCATTTGCCAATTAAATGTCCATTCTGCAAGTTTATTAGTCTTCCTGTATTTTGTCGCAGTCCTCCTCTGTATTAACTCCACCCGCTAATTTAGTGTCATCCGCAAATTTTGAAACTGTACTTCCGATTCCAGAGTCCAAATCGTTTATGTAAATAGTGAACAACAGTGGTCCCAGCACTGATCCTTGTGGAACACCACTTCCCACCAGTCTGAGTAACTACCTTTAACCCCTACTCGGTTTTCTCTTTTATAGCCAGTTGCTATCCATTCTGTTACGTGTCCCCTGACTTCAGATGTTCTGACCTTAATCATGAGTCTACTATGCAGTACCTTATCGAAAGCTTTTTGGAAAGCCAAATATATTACATCTACCATATTACCCTTACTGTTACTTCTTCAAAGAATTCAATGTAAGGTTGGTCTTTCCCTTTTGGAATCCGTGCTGACTACTCTATTATATTTTCAGTTTCTAGATGTTTTATTACATCTTTGAGTAAGGATTCCATTATCTTTCCTACCACCAATGTTAAGCTAATTGCTCTATAGTTCCTTGGACTTGTCCTCCCTTTTTATATATAGGAATCACATTAGCTTTCCACCAGTCCTCTGGCACGGTTTCCTTTTTTAATGAATTTTTATATATACAGGAAACTCTTGTTTAACCGGCACCTAAATATCCGGAATTCTCTCTTAACCAGCAAAAATCATACTCCGAAAATTCCTCTCAAATAACCGGCAATGTTGCCGAGTCCGAGTCTCCCGCGAACGTAGAGTACTCCGAAAACTCCTCTCAAATAACCAGCAATGTTGCCGAGTCTGAGTCTCCCGCGAACGCCGAGTTAGTCAGTGGGGGTAGTTCTCCAAAGTGCCACTACTCGGCCTCCAGGCGCTGTCGGAAGTCCGAACACTACAGTAACAAGAGTCTGATTCTCACTTACTGTTAAGTAATTAAAGAGTTATGGATTACCCTCAACTGGCAGTACTGTACTTAATCAAGCATCTTCCACCATCCATTTAACACAACATTCTGTAGGTGAGTAACCAAATACTGTATACTGCACATTTCTTGATTTTTTTATGTTAAAAATAGCCTCGGTAGATATAACTCTCCGTTATCCGGAACTTTCGATCAACCGGCACCACGCCGGTCCCGGATACCAAAGAGTTTCCTGTATATGTAATAGTGCCTCTGTTATCTCTTCCCTAATTTCTTTTAATATGCATGGATGCAATCCATATAGACCAGGGGTTTTATCCTCTCCAAGTCTGATTAGTTTATTATCTCTCCCTTTCCATCTTAAATGACAATGGCCCAGAAATTGATCTCGCTCTGTTCCCGCGGGGGTAAGCCTTCCCCGCGATCTCTCACTCCGCTTGTGCTTTTTCAGATCCAGCTCGCACGAACTTGATGTTCCAGGCATCAGCCGGGCAGTGCTTGCGTATCCCACCGGCGTAGTGAATTCGTGCGAGCTGTGGGATCACGTGACTCAGTTAGAGCCAATGGCAGCACACCATCTTCCATTCATAAGTTTCACAGACGTGCTGTGAAATCTATGAATCTTACACCCCCCCAAAATAACAGCTAAACCTCAATTAAATTTAAAAAAAAAACCATCACATTAATAAAATAAGTATAGTTAAATAAATTAACCATTTTAAATAAAAAATTAAATTTTTGAAAAAATTTAAAATCTTTTAAAAAGTTATAAAAATAAACTTACCTGTCTTTAAGTCTCTAAAAAAGATATACCTGTTAAAAAAAATTCAAAAAATACTTAATTCACTACTTACCTTGTTAAAAGTGGGTCTTACTCCTCCTTTTTCCATTTCTAAAATCTTCAGTACTTACCTGCGCGTCCAAAGCATGAAGTGCACAGCGTGCGCGCAGCCTGTAGCACGCACGTGATGCACCGAGGAACCGCCCCCTTTTCAAAAGAGCAATTGCCGGTTTTCAGCGCATGCAGAAAACCGGCAATTGCAGAGGGAATACGCGAGAGTACGCAGTACGTACTCTCGCGCACCGGGATGAATTTTTGGCCCTATATCTTTTTTGATCTCTTCTTCAGTCATGTCCACCATGTTAGTTTCCCTGGTAAATATAGAGGCAAAGTAATTATTTAATATTTCTGCCATTTCACCATCATTATATGTGAGTTTATTGTGTGTATCCCTTAGTGGCCCTACACCTATCTTGACTTTTCTTTTGTTATGTTAATGTAGAATACTTCATTATTTCTTTTTATATTCCTTGATAATTTAATTTCGTAGTTTCTCTTTGCCTTCCTAATTGTTTTTTTGACTTCTTTCCTAACCTTTTCATATTCCCTTTGTCATCCTCTCTTTTGTTGTCTAGGTACTTAGCGTATGCTTTTTTCCTTAGTTTCATTTTTTCCCTTATTTATTTATTCATCCATGGTACGTCATTACTGGTTAGTTTGTTCCTGTCTTTTAGTGGGATATATTTTTCTTGGACTCTATTGATCACAGTTTTAAATGTTACCCACTAATGATCTATTTCTATGTTTGTCAAATAATTTTTCCAGTTTACTTTCCATAGTTCTATTCTCATCCCCTTAAAATCAGCCTCTTTCCAATTTATTACTTTGGTCTTTGTCTTACTTATGTCCTTCTCAATTTTTATCTTAAACCTTATTATGTTGTGATCGCTATTGCCTAGATGTTCCCCTGTGCTTATCCAGTACAGACATGTAGTTCAATCTGAAACTAAGGTCTTCAATCTAAACAGAGGAAACTACAAGGGTATGAGGGACAAGTTGGTCTGGTAGATTGGGAGACTACACTAAAAGGTATGAAGGTGGGCATACAATGGCTAGCATTCAAGGAAATAATGCATAATTTGCAACATATATTCCTCTAGGGCATAAAAACCCAAAAGGAAAAGTGATCCAACCATGGCTAACAAAATAAATTAAAGCTAGTATTAAGTCAAAGGAGGAAGCTTATAAAGTTGCCAGAAAAAGCAGTCAGTCTGAGGATTGGGATCTTTTTAGAAATCAGCACAGGGGGGACCAAGAAATTGATAAAGAAAGGGTAAACGGAATATGAGCACAAACTAGCGAAAAATATAAAAACGGATTGTAAAAGCTTCTATAGGTATGTGAAAAGGAAAAGACTGGTGAAGGTAAATGTAGGTCCTTTACAGTCAAAGACGGGAGAATTTAAAATGGGAAATGAGGAAATGGCAGAGAAATTAAATAAATACTTTGTTTCTGTCTTCACGGAGGAAGACACAAAAAACCTCCCAGAAATACGAGAAAACCAAGGGTGTGGCGAGAATGAGGAACTTATAGAAATTATTAGTAAAAAAACAGTACTAGCAAAATTAATGGGACTAAAAGTTGATAAATCTCAAGGACCGGATGACCTACATCCTAGTGTTTTGAAAGAGGTGGCCATTGGGATAGTGGATGCATTGGTTGTCATCTTCCAAAATTCTATAGATTCTGGAACGGTTCCTGCAGATTGGAGGATAGCAAATGTAACCTCGCTATTTAAGAAAGGAGGGAGAGCGAAAACGGGGAACTACAGACCTGTTAGCCTCACATCAGTAGTTGGGAAAATGCTGGAATCTATTATAAAGGATACAATAACTGGGCACTTAGAAACTAATAGTAAGATTAGGCAGAGTCAACATGGATTTATGAAAGGGAAATCCTGTTTGACCAACCTATTGAAGTTCTTTGAGGATGTAACTAGTGGAGTAGACAAAGGGAAACCGGTAGATGTGGTGTATCTGGATTTTCAGAAGGCCTTCGATAAGGTCCCACACAAGAGGTTGGTGAACAAAATTAGGGCACATGGAATTGGGGGTAATATACTAGCATGGATTGAGAATTGGTTAACAGACAGAAAACAAAGAGTAGGGATAAACGGGTCTTTTTCAGGATGGCAGCCTGTAACTAGTGGGGTACCGCAAGGATCGGTGCTTGGGCCCCAGCTATTCACAATCTATAACAATGATTTGGATGAGGGGACTAAATGTAACATTTCCAAATTTGCTGATGATACAAAGCTAGGTGGCAGTTTCAGTTGTGAAGAGGATGTGAAGAGGCTTCAAGGGGATCTCAACAGGCTCAGTGAGTGGGCGAGAACATGGCAGATGGAATATAATGTGGATAAATGTGAAGTTATCCACTTTGGTAGAAAAAACAGAAAGGGGAAAGATTGGGGAATGCAGATGCTCAAAGGGACCTGGGTGTCCTTGTACATGAGTCACTGAAAGTGAATGTGCAGGTGCAGCAAGCCATTAGGAAGGCAAATGGTATGCTGGCCTTCATTACAAGAGGATTTGAGTACAGGAGTAAAGAAGTCTTACTCCAATTATATAGGGCCTTGGTGAGACCACACCTGGAGTACTGTGTACAATTTTGGTCTCCTTACCTAAGGAAGGATATACTTGCCATAGAGGGAGTGCAACGAAGGTTCACGAGATTGATTCCTGGGATGGCGGGACTGTCGTATGAGAAGAGATTGAGTAAACTAGGCCTGTATTCTCTTGAATTCAGAAGAATGAGAGGGGATCTCATTGAAGCATACAAAATTATTACAGGGCTTGATAGGGTGGATGCTGGGAGAATGTTTCCCTTGGCTGGGGAGTCTAGAACCAGGAGCCACAGCCTCAGGATAAAGGGTAGGCCATTCAGGACTGAGATGAGAAGAGATTTCTTCACACAGAGGGTGGTGAATCTTTGGAATTCTCTACCCCAGAGGGCTGTGGAGGCTCAGTCATTGGGTATATTCAAAACAGAAGTCGATAGATTTCTGTCTAGTAAAGGCATATGGCGATAGGGCCGGTGAATGGAGTTGAGACAGAAGATCAGCAATGATCTCATTGAATGGCGGAGCAGGCTCGAAGGGCCGAATGGCCTACTCCTGCTCCTGCTCCTGCTCCTATTTCTTATGCTCTGTTCTAGACACGGTCTGCAGTCTCGGGTTATCCAGTGCCGACACGGTCTGCAGTCTCGGGTTATCCAGTGCCGACACGGTCTGCAGTCTCGGGTTATCCAGTGCCGACACGGTCTGCAGTCTCGGGTTATCCAGTGCCGACACGGTCTGCAGTCTCGGGTTATCCAGTGCCGACACGGTCTGCAGTCTCGGGTTATCCAGTGCCGACACGGTCTGCAGTCTCGGGTTATCCAGTGCCGACACGGTCTGCAGTCTCGGGTTATCCAGTGCTCTCATGATTTGGCTCTGGGTCCAGAGCAACACAAACGTTGCCAGTCTGACGCACCCACAGTTGCAACTGCCTCTGCTGTGCCCGACCCCCTTTGGCCCACTTTGCACTCCCCATGTCCTTACTCTAGGCGTTTGCAGTTCTCCTCCTCAGCCCCCGATAAGGCGAAGACTACCAACAACAACAACAACAACTTGTATTTATATAGCACCTTTAACATAGTAAAACGCCCCAAAGTGCTTCACAGGAGTATTAAAAGACAAAAAACTTGACACCGAGCCACATAAGGAGAAATTAGGGCAGGTGACCAAAAGCTTGATCAAAGTTTTAAGGAGCGTCTTAAAAGGAGGAAAGAGAGGTGGTGGAGCGGTTTAAGCAGGGAATTCCAGAGCTTAGGGCCTAGGCAACAGAAGGCACTGCCACCAATGGTTGAGCGATTATAATCAGGGATGCTGAAGAGGGCAAAATTAGAGGAGCGCAGATATCTCGGGGTAGGGGGAGGGTGGGGTTGTTGGGCTGGAGGAGATTACAGAGATAGGGAAGGGTGAGGCCATGGAGGGATTTGAAAACAAAGATGAGAATTTTGAAATCGAGGCGCTGCTTAACCGGGAGCCAATGTAGGTCAGCGAGCACAGGGGTGATGGGTGAACGGGACTTGGTGCGAGTTAGGACACGGGCAGCCGAGTTTTGGATCACCTCAAGTTTACATAGGGTGGAATGTGGGAGGCCAGCCAGGTGTGTATTGGAATAGTCAAGTCTAGAGATAACAAAGGCATGGATGAGGGTTTCAGCAGCGGATGAGCTGAGGCAAGGGAAGAGGCGGGCGATGTTACGGAGATGGAAATAGGCGGTCTTAGTTATGCTGCAGATATGTGGTCGGAAGCTCATTTCAGGGTCAAATATGACACCAAGGTTGCGAACAGTGTGGTTCAGCCTCAAACAGATGTTAGGGAGAGGGATGGAGTCAGTGGCTAGGAAACGGAGTTTGTGGCGGGGACAGAAAACAATGGCTTCGGTCTTCCCAATATTTAATTGGAGTAAATTTCTGCTCATCCAGAACTGATGTCAGACAAGCAGTCTGACAATTTAGACACCGTGGAGCGGTCGAGAGAAGTGGTAGCAAGGTGGAGCTGGGTGTCGTCAGCGTACATGTGGAAACTGACGCTGTGTTTTCGGATGATGTCGCCAAGGGGCAACATGTAGATGAGAAATAGGAGGGGGCAAGGATAGATCCTTGGGGGACACCAGAGGTAATGATGCAGGAGCGCAAAGAGACGCCATTGCAGGTGATTCTCTGGCTACGATTAGATAGATAAGAATGGAACCAGGTGAGTGCAGCTCCACCCAGCTGGACGACAGTGGAGAGGCGTTGGAGAAGGATGGAGTGGTCAACTGTGTCAAAAACTGCAGACAAGTCAAGAAGAACGAGGAGGGATAGTTTACCTTTGTCACAGTCACAAAGGATGTAATTTGCGACTTTAGTGAGAGCCGTTTCGGTACTGTGGCAGGGGTGGAAACCTGATTGGAGGGATTCAAACATGGAGTTGCGGGAAAGATGGGCACGGATTTGGGAGGTGACAACACGTTCAAGAACTTTGGAGAGGAAAGGGAGGTTGGAGATGGGGCAGTAGTTTGCAAGGACAGAGGGATCATGGTTTGGTTTTTTGAGGAGAGGGGTGATGATGGCAGATTTGAGGGAGAAGGGGACAGTACCTGAGGAGAGAGAACCGTTAACAATGTCAGCTAACCTGGGAGCCAGAAAAGGAAGTTGGGTGGTCAGCAATTTGGTGGGAATAGGGTCGAGGAAGCAGGAAGTGGGTCTCATGGACAAGTTGCGCACGGAGAGGTCATGAGGAGATATCGGACAGAAACTGGAGAAAGATGTAAGTTCGGGTCTAGAGCAGGGGGGAACCTTAGAGGAAGTCTGGCCCGGTGGGCTAGGGGAAGGAAGGGAAGTGGCAGAGGCAGCTGAACGGATGGTCTCAATCTTAGAGACAAAGAAGTCCATGAGCTCGTCACACTTGTTGGCGGAGGTGAGGGTGGAGAAGACAGGGGAGAGGGGTTTAAGAAGATGGTTAGCAGTAGAGAATAGGAGCCGGCATTTATCTTTACATTCCAGAATGATTCTGGAATACTGAGCAATTTTGGCAGACGAGAGCAAACCCGATAACGCTTTATGTGGTCCAGCCAGATCTGGCGGTGAATGGCAGAGTGGGGCTGGTTATAATAACTGGCACCACTGGTTACGATAACTAGCAGACAGCGCTAGTTAAAATAACTCGAGCGGTTACTCGGAGTCAGTGCTGGATACAATAACTAGCAGTCGGTGCTGGATACAATAACTAGTTACACTAACTACCTAGGGCCACTCCGGGGCCGTGCTCACCTGGTAGTCCGGGTCCTCGCTCCACTGCTCACCGGTGGGGCCGGGGTTTGCGCTGCCGGGCGGCCGGCTCCTGGCTCCGTACGTGCGGCCGTTCAGCGTGTCCACCTCGGCTAACATGCCCTTCTGGATCATGAGCAGCAGCCCGCCCGACGCCACGATCACAGCGAACGTCAGCATGGTGGGCAGC
The DNA here is from genome assembly GCA_030390025.1 of Squalus acanthias. Lineage (NCBI taxonomy): Eukaryota > Metazoa > Chordata > Chondrichthyes > Squaliformes > Squalidae > Squalus > Squalus acanthias. The sequence continues at coordinate 82,660,840 of CM059426.1, read as the reverse complement.
AGCACTGCCCTGCGAGCGGCCCGAGCCGCCGTCAACCGGCCCATGGCACCTGCACCGCTCGTTCCGCTCGCACCGCCCGGCCCCAGCGAGCCGCACAACCCGCTTCCGCGGCGGCTCCCTCCGCCGCCAACACGCATGCGCCACGGAAACCCGCTGGGCACTCTGGGAGTTGTAGTTTTCGTCGTGGCACTGCTCGCCCACCACTGCGCATGTACCAGAGCCGTCCCGGATGCGCTGGGAGGAGTTGCAGACATCCTGTTCGCTGCCAGGCCCTGCCAACTGGGATATGAGGCAGGCTGTTGGCAAGAGATCACACAAGTCATTTTTAAGGTTGCCAATTCTGGTTGGAGGCATTCCTGGAGGTTTGATTACCGGACATTCTGACTACAATAGCAACTTTAATTTATGTAGAAGCAAAATACTCCGGATGCTGGAATCTGAAATAAAAGCATTTTCTGTTTCTATTTTTGCATTTATATAGCACCTTTAAAGTAGTAAAATGTCCCAAGGCGCTACACTGGTGCGTAATCAGACAAAAATTGACACTGAGCCAAAGAAGGGGACATTAGGACAGGTAACCGAAAGCTTGGAAGAGGTAGGTTTTAAGACAGTCTTTGTAATAGAGAGGATATGAGGTGAGGATATGGGTTGGCAGCTCAGCTCAGGGTCATATAGGACACCGAGGTTGCAAACGGTCTTAGACCGTGGCCGGGAAGGGGAATGGAATCTGTGGCAAGGGAATAGAGTTTTGGGGGATGGGGGCGACCATGCCAAAGGCTGCAGACAGGTTGAGAATGATGAGAAATAGTGCACCAGTCACAGAGGATGTCATTTGTGACTTTGATTAGGACCGTTTCAGTGCTGTGACAGGGGCAGAAATTCTATTGGAGAGGTTAGGAACATAGGAACAGACCATTCAGCACCTCAAGCCATTCACCCAGCACTTCTGTGCACGCTGACCTACATTGGCTCCTGGTCCAGCAGTATCTCGATCTTAAAATTCTCATCCTCATGTTCAAATCCCTCAATTAGATCATGGTTGATCTGTATCTCAACTCCATTTACCCGCCCTGTTTCCATATCCCTTAATACCCTTAGCTAACAAACATCTAACAATCTCAGTCTTGAAATTTTCAATTGACTTAGCCTCAAGAGCTTTTTGGAGGAGAGAGTTACAGATTTCCAGTACTCTGTGTGTGAAGAAGTGTTGCCTAACATCACCTCTGAAAGGCCTAGCACTAATTTTAAGGTTATGCCCTCTTGTTCTGGACTCCCCCACCAGAAGAAATACTGGCCTAGAAATTCGGAGGTTTAGCGCCGGCCGTTAAGGCCCATTTTGTTGAAAAAATGGCGGCCAACTCGCTTTCGCCCGCTTCCAGCGGATGCCACAGCGGCTGTTATTTTGGGGAGGACGGTAGCGCTGCTGTTGTCAGCGCTCACTCCAGATATTTAGATAAGACAGATCGTAACGCCAATGAGTGTGCAACGCTGATTTGATGCACGATCTGCCATTTTGGACGTCGCTCTCCTTTTAACGCCCTCTCCTAATCACAACCAGCTGACCAAATGTTCAGCAACAGGAAGGAGCCCCCAGGAGCGCTATTTAAAGGGATCATCAACAACTTGCAGCTGACATGCTTTTTAGTTCTACTGGCTCTCTCTCAGTTTCTGCAATTGTTTGGAGCTTTCTAAACTTGTTTAAAGTTGCTGAGGTCACAGTGAGTGCTGCTGCAAGTGGAGAACGCCTTTCTTCTTATTTAAAGGGTTCTGCTCACACCACTTGCTCACAGCCACGGGGGCTCTACTTGCAGTCCTCCTCGCGCTTGGGTATGACAGGGAGATGGAGCAGTGGCAGCGAAGAAGAGAAGATGCTCGCAGAGGGAGGAGCAGGAGGGCCAAGAGTGCTCTCAGCAGGAGGCCTTACCCACCTGGGGTCTTCCGAGAGCACTTCTCCTACCTGTACTTAAGCCAGGAGCAGCGTATTTGGAGGCTCCGCTTCACCAAGGAGGTGGTCACAGAACAGGACCACCTCCTGCAACCAGACCTGCAGCTTCAGAGCAGGGCGACGACAGCTCTCCCAGTGGCCCTCAAGGTCACCGTGGCCCTCAATTTTTTTGCCACCAGATCCTTCCAGTCTGCAGCAAGAGACATAGCTAACATCTCCCAGTTCGCCGTCCATCGCTGCATCCGGGAGGTCACAGAGGCTCTCTACTCCAGGAGAAAGGACTTCATTGTCTTCTCTCTGAACAAAGAGAAGCAGGACGAGCGCACATGTGACTTTGCCAGGATAGCGGGCTTCCCCATGGTGCAGGGCACCATCGACTGCACACATGTGGCTTTGCGGGCACTGTATAACACTCTTGAGATGTTCCGTAACTACAAAGGTTACCACTCACTTAATGTGCAGTTGGTGTGCGACCACGTCCAGTGTGTCATGATGGTGAATGCCTGCTATCCTGGCAGCAGTCATGATGCCTTCATTTTGCACCAGTCCGGTGTGCCAGCAATCTTCCATCTACCACGTCAAACCCGAGGGTGGCTGCTCATGACACTTCTATCCGCTCTGCACCTGGCTGATGACTCCCTAACGTAACCCCACCACTCGTGGCCAGCATTCATATAATGACAGCCATGCTGCCATAAGGAACGTTATCAAGCAGACCATTGGTGTGCTCAAGCAATGGTTCCGCTGCCTTGACTGCTCAGGAGGAGCTCTCCAGTACTCGCCGGAACAGGTGTCCCATTTCATGGTGGTCTGCTGCATGCTCCACAACTTGGCCAACATGAGGGCGCAGCCCTTGCCACTAGAGGTTTTGGGACCACCTCAGGAGGAGGAGGAGGAAGAGGAAGAGGAGGAGGAAGAGGAGAAAGGGAAGAGGAGGAGGAAGAGGAGAAAGGGAAGAGGCTGGCAGCACATTCCCGTTCCGGACGGGATATCCGTGATTGCCTCATCAGACTCCAATTCCAGTGAATGAAATCCCAGATGTCCATTGGTTATCACTTCCTTCTATCCTTCTATCATGGAACATTATAGCGTCCTCCTGGGCACAAAGCTGAAATGAGAGCCACCGCAGATAACATATTCCAAACAAAATTCATAAATTTATCAAATTCAAATCAAAATGACAACATCAACTATTCACCCTTGTACATTCCCTAAGGCTGCGATTGCCCCTATCTCGGCTGGTCCAGTGTGGCTGGGTTCGTTGGCGGGTCCTGACCTCGCTGCTGGCTCCAGCCTGCTGTCCAAAGTGATTTTATATTGTTACGCCCACCCGGCATGTTTACCGGCCAATTGAAGGAAGCGGATCTGATGATGTCACTTGATGACGCGTCATCAGCTGGTTTCCTTAAAGGGACCATGCGCAAATTTATTTTGACGGTTGTGCTGTCAGTGTTCTACAGCATTGAGGTGCTGCCATCACTGACAAGCACCGCACAGAGGGGCACGGCTGCACCCAGGCTCTCCCATGACTCCCTCCATATGCTTATGGAGGGAGTAAGAGCACACAGGGAGGTCCTCTTTCCTTCCAATGGGCGGCAGAGACCTCCCCAGGAGATCAACGCAGCCTGGTTGCAGATTGCACAGGAGGGCACAAGCAGGGATGTCATTAGGAGGACCAGGCTGCAGTGGTGCAAACCTTTCAATGATCTCAGTAGATCATGAAACGCTACTGCAAAGCCACACTTAACCTCATCCTGCTGTGCCACTCATCACATCCCCATCACTCTGCCTTCCCTACCCTACTCCTGCATATCTTTATTCACACCAACTTACCTTGCACCTCCACCCATTCCTCTCTATCTACTTTATCACTTCCCCATCTCACTAGCCACCACTCACGCCCACCCTCATCCTAGTCCAGTCATACCAAATAACAGTACACAAGGGTAGGCACTTGGGTGTTTCAGCCAATGTTCATGTGAAGTTTCTGTTAATGTGCTGTCAAACATTGAAACCTTTATTTTCAACACTTTGCGTTCTTGGACTGATTTGTGTGCACCTTTGGAAGTGGCTTAGTGAGTTGCAGTGAATGGTGAGACATAACGGTAGCCCTGCAATGGTGATGAGTGTGAAAGGAATGGCTTGGGTATTGTAGGGATGCTTTATGGTGTTGGTGTGGGGTGGTGCCAACCTGGCGCATCATGTGGCAGCCAAGGTGTACAGCATCAAGTGAAGCAAATCTGGCTATGGTGAGGCCATCCCTGGCGTCCCGGGCAGCAATGTGGTCGGGTGCTGATGTCCTGTGTCCTGTGCAGCAGCAGTTGATTGCGGAGAAGGTTGTGGTTGTTGTTGGTGCTGCTGGTGTGCCTGGTGCTGCTGGTGTTGGGGCTGATTGTGGTGGGATTCTGAGGACCAAGGTGAGATTGTTTCAAGGGCACTGATGCTGATGTAATAGATGGCAGGTGAACTTGAGATGACAGAAGCGATCTGTCAATGGTGAGAGAGGTTGTTCCAATGAGGTGATACTTGATACAGAGTTTACTCCAAACACTTGCAACCTGCATAAAGCTCAATCTGTCTTCCAAATGCAGTGAGCAACAGCTTCTGAGCTTGGAAAGTGAACAGCTGTGAGATGGGAGCTTTGATAACACATTTGCAGCTGTCAAGTAAAGAGATAATTTCATGGTAACACAACTCCCGACCTGCTTACCTGACGTGATCCCCGAGCAGCGTGGACCCCATGGGCGACCTCGTAAAATTTAAAGGTGAGCTCAAAATACTTTTTAAGTGGCTCTTAACAAGGTCATAATGACCTAAATTGCCTCCCCCACCGCTGCATGTCGGGTCTGTTCAGCGTTAACAGACCCAACATCTGGGAAAGTCCCGTGGTGGTGGGTTGACAGCGGGTTCCCGACTCGCTGTCGAAATTATTTTCCCCCACCCAACCCGCCACCAAACGCGCCCGCTGACCCCCCCTGAAAAATTCCCCCCTTAGTGTCTGTCTTTCGTGTGCCTTTTCCTAGTCTAGTGCTCCTATGGCCTTGCAGGATGACCTCGAGCAGCTCTGAACCTAAAAGGCCCGGCTGTAGATTGCACCACCTCTGCATGGGCGGTAGCAGTCTGGACTGGCTGGCTGATAGGCAGAAGCAAGTGCACTGACGGAGTGGCAGTGATGGGAGTAGGAATGCTGTCATCCTGAGAGATCACAGCAGGTTCTTGCTCCACGGACCAACTGCCACTCCCCCGGAGCGGTGCCTCAGCATTCCTAGCAATCTGTTGGAGCACAGATTGCTGGACTGCTGCAACACCCTTCAAGCCCCTTTCGACACTCGTAAACCCAGCGACATGGCAGCAGTTTGAGCTTGCCTGGCAGCAAGCTGAGCCTGCAGGAGAGCAGTCTGAGCTTCCACTGCAGCAGTGAGACGTTGGGTCACTTCCACCTGTGCTGCAACGGAAGCTGCGAGATTGCCCATCACAATCAACATCATCTGTGGGTCCTTAAGGTCTCTCCTGGAGTTGTCCATCATTTCCAGCCTGGAAATCCTGGGCTCCAAGCTCTGCGCAAAGCCCCATGCATTGTTGGAGCCAGACTCCTCCATGCTGCTTCACAGTGACAAGAGGCTCTCTGGCAGGCTTGCCATTGCACCTAGGATTTCCGTGTGCACGCAACATCACCCTTCTTCCGAAGGTCGCCCCATCGAGGTTATCATCTCAGTCCTGTGCAGCAGAACCTGTGCGGGAGCTGGCACCCGAGCTACCCTTTCCCCCTGACCTGGCTGCAGCCCACTCGTTCCCACTGGCTCACTACGTGCAGATCCCGCCTCTATACTACCCTCTAAAGTCCGCGCAGTGGCATTCTCTGAGCTGGTATCTGCGAGTGTCAGGTGCAGTGCCGGTGTCTCTTCTCTATCAGTTTGATCATGATGTTCATGGACTGTCTGTGCTGGTGGCTGTTCTTGGGTATCTGAAAGCAGAAAGACACAAGGATCAGGTTGTGGTGAGGGGGGGAGGGGGGGGAAGCCGATATCCATGCATATACCATCAGCAGTTTGTAAGTGAGAAGGGATTGTGGGATGAGGGGGAAGTGAGATGTGAGAAGAAGGATTAGATATGACAATACCGTCATCATCGGCAATGCTTTCAACTACTCCGCTCACCACGGACTCTGTCACAGCGCCTCCAATAATTTGGAACACTGATTCCTCCAGGTCCGTTAGGGTGTGAATCCTCGCTTGGCCGCCTCCTGTCTGTTGTTGCTCACGATGGTTGTGTGCCACCTTGGCCTGCAAGAGAAAGGAAAGTGTGTCAATGAGTGTAGTGCAATGTGTTTGGGTGATGTGCCTGCCATGGTTGAATAGCTGTCAGTGTGTGCAAGGTGTGAGATGTGGCTGTAAGTGTTGCAGCAGTGGTAAGTGTGTGATGGTGAAGTGAAGCAATGATTGTGAGGTATGAGTGGTGATAGCTAGAGATTGTTGGTAGGTGTGTGATGGGGGTGTGGTGCATTGAGCAGTGTGTGAGGCTTGTGGTGCAGATGGTGGGATATGGCATTTGCTGAAGCCTTCACTCACCGTGACCACCCGTGTGAGGTCATTAAACTTTTGCGGCACTGGATCCAAGTCCTGGGGACAACACTCACCAGGACGGATTGTGCGATTTCCTCTCAGATCTTTCTGCTGATAATCTTTGAAGGCCTCTTGCCCCTAAGTGGGTAAAGGTCATCCCGTCGACATTCTACACCCAGGACCAAGGCCTCCAGTGCAGCATCCGAGAACCGTCTCGCCCTTTCTCTTGGCTGTTGCACCATTCCTTCTTCTCAGCCGACAATGAGGTGCTTCTGCAACAAAGCACCTCCTCTTTAAGTAGTGCAGAGAGTCTAGGCCAAACTTTATTGGCCAGTACACTGCACCCGATATTGGCCTCCTGTTGAGCTCTGATCCAATCAGCAGCGCATTTAGTGCTGAGATCAGCGCTGCAATCATGTAAATGAGCAGGCAGCACAAATTTTGCGTACTGCCTGCACCACTTAGAAGAGGCGCAGGCAAATAGTGTTGGGCGGTGCCCACGCCTGTTTTCAACAACAACTTGTATTTATATAGCGCCTTTGACGTAGTAAAACGTCCCAAGGCGCTGCACAGGAGTATTTTAAGACAAAAAATTTGACACCGAGCCATATAAGGATAAATTAGGGCAGGTGACCAAAAGCTTGGTCAAAGAGGTAAGTTTTAAGGAGCGTCTTAAAGGAGTAAAGAGAGGTAGTGAGGCGGAGAGGTTTAGGCAGGGAATTCCAGAGCTTAGGGCCTAGGCAACAGAAGGCACGGCCACCAATGGTTGAGTGATTATAATCAGGGATGCTCAAGAGGGCAGAATTAGAGGAGCGCAGATATCTCGGGGGGTTGTGGGGCTGAAGGAGATTACAGAGATAGTAAAGGGTGAGGCCATGGAGGGATTTGAAAACAAGGATGAGAATTTTGAAATCGAGGCGCTGCTTAACCGGGAGCCAATGTAGGTCAGCGAGCACAGGGGAGATGGGCAAACGGGACTTGGTGCGAGTTAGGACATGGGCAGCCGAGTTTTGGATGACCTCAAGTTTACGTAGGGTGGAATGTGGGAGGCCAGCCAGGAGTGCATTGGAATAGTCAAGTCTAGAGGTAACAAAGGCATGGATGGGGGTCTTATCCAATTACTAGACAACTTTCTCTCTCCCCTATCAAATCCTCTAATCATCTTAAACAACTCAATTAGATCACCCCTTAATCTTCTATACTCAAGAGAATAAAAGCCTAGTCTATGCAGCCTGTCCTCATGATTTAACCCTTTTAGCCCCGGTATCGTTCTGGTGAATCTGTGCTGTACCCCCTCCAAGGCCAATATATCCTTCCTCAGGTGCGGTGCCCAGTACTGAACACAGTACTTCAGATGCTGTCTAATCAGAGCTTTATACAACTGTAGCATAACTTCTAGCCCTTTGTATTCCAGCTCCCTTGAGATAAAGGTTAACACTCCATTAGCCTTTTAAATTATTTTTGTACCTGTCCACTAGCTTTTAGTGATTTCTGTACTTGAACCCCTAAATCTCTCTGCTCCTCCACAGTTTCTAGTTTCTTACCATTTAGAAAATACTCTGATCTATGTTTCTTCGGTCCGAAGTGGATGACCTCACACTTCCCCATGTTGAACTCCATCTGCCACAGTTTTGCACACTCACTTAATCTATTAATGTCCCGTTGCAACTTTCTGTTCCCGTCTACACTATTTAGTATGCCACCTAACTTAGTGTTGTCAGCAAACTTAGATCTATGGTTTAAAAGGGATCCTGATGGGCTGATTTTCTCTTTTGACTTTAAAAAGAGTTGTGAAAACTGCCCAATGTACAATTAAAATGCTGAAATTGCCTAGCATTTTCAATGAATGCTAAAAGGGAACTTGATGGATATCTTTTGAACAGGATTTTTTTGGAACGGCTTGATTTTAAGGAAAAGCTAGGTAAGTGGATGAAGGAGGAAGGAATAGAAGGATATGCTGATAGGGTGAGATGAAGTAAGGTGGTAGGAGGCTCATGTGGAGCATAAACACCGGCATACAACTGTTGGGCTGATTGGCATGTTTCTGTGCTGTAAATTCTATGTAATTCATCTAAGTAATTTATAAATATAGCAAAATTCTGAGGCCCCAGTACAGATTTCTGGAGGACACCACTAGTCATATCCTGCCAATTGGAGTACATACCAATTAACCCTGCTCTCTCACTCCCACCTCCTAATCAATTCCCTACCTATGCCTCCAATTCCATGTGCTTTCATGTTTGCTAATAGTCTCTTGTATGGAACCTAATCGAATGCCTTCTGGAAGTCCAAACATGGAGTTGCGGGAAAGATGGACAGGGATTTGGGAGGCAGCAACATGTTTAATCACATGATATCTGATGATGTGACATCTGACCACGTTGCATCTGCAAATGTTATTGCATTTACCTTATAAGGGTTGGGTCCCCTGCACTTGAGTATCTATGCTCGTGGTTTTATGCCAGCAGCTATTGTGTGAGAAGTTCCAAGAACCAGGAGGCGACCCGTGGGAGAGACGAACTATGATTCCACCATAGTTCTAATTGAAATTGCACCAAGAATTAATAGTAATACTGGTAACTCTCAGATTCTTCTCATAACCAACAGTACATAATAACATAAGAAATAGGAGCAGGAGTAGGCCATTTGGCCCCTCGAGCCTGCTCCGCCATTCAATAAGATCATGGCTGATCTTCTTCCTCAACTCCACTTTCCTGCACTATCCCCATATCCCTTGATTCCCTTAATATCCAAAAATCTATCAATCTCTGAATATAGTCAACGACTGAGCCTCCACAGCCCTCTGGGGTAGAGAATTCCAAAGATTCACCACCCTCTGAGTGAAGAAATTTCTCCTCATCTCAGTCCTAAATGGCCGACCCCTTATTCTGAGATTGTGGCCGTTGGTTCTAGACTCTCCAGCCAGGGGAAACATCCTCCCTGCATCAACCCTGTCAAGCCCTATAAGAATTTTGTATGTTTCAATGAGATCACCTCTCATTCTTCTAAACTCTAGAGAATATAGGCCTAGTCTACTCAATCTCTCCTCCTAGGACAATCCCCCCTATCACAGGAATCAGTCTGGTGAACCTTCGTTGCACTCCCTCTGTGGCAAGTATATCCTTCCTTAGATAAGGAGACCAAAACTGTACACAATACTCCAGGTGTGGTCTCACCAGGGCCCTATATAATTGCAGTAAGGCGTCTTTACTCTTATACTCAAATCCTCTTGTAATAAAGGCCAACATACCATTTGCTTTCCTAATTGCTTGCTGTACCTGCATGTTAATTTTCAGTGATTCGTGTACAAGGACACCCAGGTCCCTCTGAACACCAATATTTCCCAATCTCTCACCATTTAAAAAATACTCTGCTTTTCTATTTTTCCTACCAAAATGGATATCTTCACATTTCTCCACATTATATTCCATTTGCCATGTTCTTGCCCATTCACTTAACCTGTCTTTATCCCCTAGAAGCCTCTGCATCCTCCTCACAACTTACATTCCCACCTAGCTTCGTATCATCAGCAAACTTGGATATATTACATTTGGTCCCCTCATCCAAATCATTGATGTAGATTGTGAATAGCTGAGGCCCAAGCACTGATCCTTGCGGTACCCCACTAATTACAGCCTGCCATTCTGAAAATGACCCGTTTATTCCTACTCTCTGTTTTCTGTTCATTAACCAATCCTCAATCCATGCTATTTTATTACTCCCAATCCCATGAGCCCTAATTTTGTTTAATAACCTCTTGTGTGGCACCTTATCGAATGCCTTCTGAAAATCCAAATACATTACATCTACTGGTTCCCCCTTATCTATTCTGCTAGTTACAACCTCAAAAAATTCTAACAGATTTGTCAAACATGATTTCCCTTTCATAAATCCATGTTGACTCTGCCCAATCCTATTATTATTTTCTAAATGCCCTGTTACCACGTCCTTAATAATAAATTCTAGCATTTTCCCTACTACTGATGTCAGGCTAACTTGTTTGTAGTTCCCTGTTTTCTCTCTCCCTCCTTTCTTAAATAGTGGGGTTTCTAGAATCTATGGAATTTTGGAAAATGACAACTAATGCATCCACTATCTCTATAGCCACCTCTTTCAAAACCCTAGGATGTAAGCCATCAGATCCAGGGGATTTATTGGCTTTCAGTCCCATTAATTTCTCCAGTACTTTTTTTTACTAATAATAATTTCTTTCAGTTCCTCATTCTCGCTAGACCCTTGGTTTTCCACTATTTCCGGAAAGTCTTTTGCGTCTTCTTCCGTGAAGATAGACACAAAGGCCGCAATTTTGTCAATGGATGCGGCGTGGGAGCGGGTCAGCTGGTTTCCGGGTTGCAGTCCCGCCCCCAACTGCATCCGGCCCACGGACGTGATTTTACGTCAATTGACCTTGTTAAGCCCGCCCTGCGGGCTTGCCAGCCAATTAAGAGGAAGCCAGTCAGATGACGTCATTTGATGACGCGTCATCTGCTGGTTTTCTTAAAGGGACCATGCACAATTTTTTCTTGACAGCTCATTTCTCAGTGTTTGACAGCATTGAGCTGCTGCAAACACTGACAATCACTGTACAAAGGTGAGCTCTTGCACCCAGGCTCTCCAGTGACTCACTCCTTAGGCTAGAACAGATGGTAGTTGCAGGTGAGGTTACAGAAGCGATCTGTCACTGGTGAGAGAGGTTCTCCCAATGAGGTGGGACTAGACATCCAATTCAAAACTTGTTACCTACAGAAAAGTGTAAATGCATTCAAAATGATTTTCCCAACATTTTCTTACCTCTGAAGCTCACCAGTGCACCATTGGATCCTTCACACCACTTCTGCAGCTGTCATCAATGCAGAAACATTACAGCAGACTCACAACACGCCACACTTACCTGGCGTGGTGTCCAGACTTCGGGAAGCCCAAGGCAGAAGCGGCAAAATGGAAAAGAGCCTGTTAACAACTATCAAGTACCTGTTAACAGGCAGTTAAGTGGCCATAATCCTCTTCCCGCCGCTAGGTATCGGGTCCATGCGCAAATCGGGGACCCGGCACTTGGGAAGATTGATTGGAGGCAGGTTGACAGTGGGTTTCCTACCCACGGTCAATCTTTGTGATTTTGACAGCGGTCCCGCTTCCAAACCCGCCCTCTGAGCGCCGGCAAAATTCCGGCCAAAATATTTGTTTAATTTCTCTGGCATTTCCTTATTCCCCATTATAATTTCTCCTATCTCAGCCTGTAAGGGACCCACATTTACTTTCGCTAATCTTTTCCTTTTTACATACCTATAGAAGCTTTTACAGTCTGTTTTTATGTCTCTTGCTATTTACTCTCATATTCTATTTTCCCTTTCCTTATCAATTTTTTGGTCCTCCTTTGCTGAATTTTAAAATCCTCCCAATCCTCAGGCTTACTTCTCTTTCAGCAACATTATAAGCCTCTTCCTTTGATCTAATACTATCTTTAACTTCTCTTGTTAGCCACGGTTAGTACAATAACTCACTGTGAGTCTATATGTAACTGGTGTAATTACATGTAACTAGTAGTAATCCTATACTTCGCTGATAATCACCCTGATAATCACCCTGTAACCAGAGTCAGAATCCCCCTGCAAGATATGGTCAGGCTCCCCAGTCAATACCACTTTTAAAAGGTCCCATCTCTCCCTATCTCCTTGGATTCTGGTTTGGACTCCAAGGAGTGCTCTTCTAGGCCTCACAAGGAATCCTTGGGCCTCCCTTGTCCTGGGCTCCCCCCTGGCCCCGATTGCATCCAGAGCCCCCCTCACCACTTACCTGACTGCTGGGACCGCTCCCGCAGGTCCCCGATTGTGGTCCCCTGCCACAGAATTCCCGTTCCCGCCGACTGGCCAGATAATGGACCTGGCCAGGTTCAGGCGGGTCACCAAGAAAATTTATGGTAATGCAGCCTGGCCATTAAGGTGGGCAGGGCTTCCACATCCCCAGATTCCTCGGGTGTGCCGCCCGCTTCAGGCCTCACGCGCACCGTATCAGCCCCTCTTTAAAATTATTTTTAATGATTGGCTGGTGATATTGAAGAAAGAGGAAAATCTTGAGTTTATGGATAACCAAAATTTTTTCAGGAGGGAAACAGTTTCTTATAGAATGGGGTTCATTTGGGGCTGAAAGATTGACTTAGAATGTAGAAAGGGCCATTGAAAGGTATTTAGACTAGCTGGGACAGGAGATACATTCATACTTTGTGTAGTTCTGCTAGGATTGAGGAACACAAGGCAGATGATGGCAGTAATATACATTTATTGAATTTCAATTACAGGGATCACAATAGTTTATTTGGGGGAACCATATAAGGCATGCACATAATTCCTTGAAATATATTTATGTTAATGCTAGAAATATTAAAAACAAAATGAATTATAGGCATGGGGTATGAGCTTCCATGGAGAATTTAGATGAAATTGTTATCTCTGAAACATGGCTGGGCAATAGTGATGGATGAAAAGTGCAGGTGAAAGCAACAAGTGATTCCAAAAGGATAGGTAGGATCACAAAAGTGGCATGCAGCTTTGTTTATATAAGAGAATGTAATTGCAATAGTCAAAGAGGATGTTATTCAGCAGGAGGGAGTTGAAACATAGAAACATAGAAAATAGGTACAGGAGTAGACCATTCGGTCCTTCGAGCCTGCACCGCCATTCAATGCGTTCATGGCTGAACATGCTACCTCAGTACCCCATTCCTGCTTTCTCGCCATACCCCTTGATCCCCTTAGTTGTGAGTGTTATATCTAACTCCCTTTTGAATATATTTAGCGAACTGGCCTCAACAACCTTCTGTGGAAGAGAATTCCATAGATTCACCACTCTCTGGGTGAAGAAGTTCCTCCTCAGCTCAGTCCTAAATGGCTTCCCCTTAATCCTTAGACTGTGACCCCTGGTTCTAGTTTTCCCTACCATTGGGAACATTCTGCCCGCATCTAATTTGTCTAAACCAGTCAGGATTTTAAATGTCTCTATAAGATCCCCCCTCATTCTTCTGAACTCCAGAGGATACAAGTTCAGTTGACCCAATCTTTCTTGATATGTCAGTCCGGCCATCCCAGGAATCAATCTAGTGAACCTTCGCTGCACTCCCTCAATAGCAAGAATGTCCTTCCTTAAGTTAGGAGACCAAAACTGCGCACAATACTCCAGGTGTGGCCTCACCAAGGCCCTGTACAACTGTAGCATCACCTCCCTACTCCTGTACTCAAATCCCCTTGCTATGAAGGCCATCATTCCGTTTGCTTTCTTGACTGCCTGCTGCACTTGCATTCCCACCTTCAGTGACTGATGTACCATGACGCCCAGGTCTCGTTGCACGTCCCCTTTCCCTAATCTGCCACCATTCAGGTAATAGTCCGCCTCTCTATTTTTACCACCAAAGTGGATAACCTCACATTTATCCACATTGTACTTCATCTGCCATACATTTGCCCATTCACCCAACCTGTCCAAGTCACTCTGTAGCCTCCTAGCATCCTCCTCATTGTTCACACTGCCTCCCAATTTAGTGTCATCCGCAAATTTGGAGATATTACATTTAATCCCTTCGTCCAAATCATTAATATATAATGTAAACAGCTGGGGTCCCAGCACCGAACCCTGCGGTACCCCGCTGGTCACTGCCTGCCATTCTGAAAAGTACCCATTTACTCCTACTCTTTGTTTCCTGTGTGCCAACCAGTTCTCAATCCACGTCAACACATTACCCCCAATCCCATGTGCTTTAACTTTGCTCACCAATCTCTTGTGTGGGACCTTGTCGAAGGCCTTCTGAAAGTCCAAATACACCACATCTACTGGTTCCCCCCTGTCCACCCTATTGGAAACATCCTCAAAAAATTCCAGAAGATTTGTCAAGCATGATTTCCCTTTCACAAATCCATGCTGACTTGGACCTATCATGTCGCCACTTTCCAAATGGTCTGTTATGACATCTTTAATAATTGCTTCCATCATTTTACCCACGACCGATGTCAGGCTGACCGGTCTATAATTCCCTGCTTTCTCCCTCCCTCCTTTTTTAAAAAGAGGGGTTACATTGGCCACCCTCCACTCCATCGGAACTGATCCAGAGTCTAAGGAATGTTGGAAAATGATCGTCAATGCATCCACTATTTCCAAGGCCACCTCCTTAAGTACTCTGGGATGCAGACCATCAGGCCCCGGGGATTTTTCAGCCTTCAGTCCCATCAATTTCCCCAATACCTTTTCCCGACTAATAAGTGAAATGAAGTGAGTGCAACTGGATAATGGAGTTAGTCCATAGCTGTTCCTTGGCACTTATAGGCCTTTGGAGCAGCAGTTACCTCATAAGAAGAACATAAGAACATAAGACGCAGGAGCAGGAGTGGGTCATTTGGCCCCTCGAGCCTGCTCCGCCATTCAATAAGATCATGGCTGATCTGATCTTGGCCTCAACTCCACTTTCCTGCCCGCTCCCCATAACCCTTGACTCCCTTACCATTCAAAAAGCTGTCTATCTCCACCTTAAATATATTCAATTGATTCATTAATTGAAATCTAACAATACAATGATCACTGTTGCTCAGTTGTTCCCCACATGGAAATCGAGTATCAGCTTGGACTCACTATCTAGTAGTTTGTCCTTTCTACTATACTCTCTAACATGTTGAATAGTGAAGCAATAATTGACAATATCAACAATAATTCAGTCCTGCCTCCCTCTGTGCTTAGGTGCCCCGAATTAGAGGTTATTCTTACACAACAGTACACCACTTAACGGATGGATAGTTAAAATCCCCCATGACAACAACACTGTATTATTCTGCTGCTCTTCATATTGACCATAAAGCCGTGGTCAGTTTTCCCATCCTCCCTTTTCCTCATCCATACAGGTAGCAAGTACCTCGTACCTGTTGGACAAGGTCAAAGTCTGAGGCTCCTCCATCACTACATCCACTACCTCCTGGGTTCCCATACCTGCCTGATTTGTAGTCACACCCTCCTGTCCTTGACCACTGATGAACTCTAAAGTACCAAACCTAAAGGGTGTGACTGCCTCCTGCAACAAAGTGCCCAGGTAAATCTCCCCCTCCCTGATGCATCGCAATGTCTGCAGTTCGTACTCCAGCTCAACAACTCTGAGCCGAAGTTCCTCGACTCGCAGACACTTACTGCAGATGTGGTTGCTCGGGATCTTGCTGCTCTCCACAAACTTCCGCATGCTGCAGTTACGACACACCACCTGCCCTGCCATCTCTAACCTTGTTTTATTTATTGATTAATTAGTTAAATTCAATCGATATTTTGTTTCAGATTTCCTGCATGTGCAGTATTTTATGTTTTGTTTCTGCAGTTTAACATCTCATCGGAAAGACAGCACCTCTAACAATGCAACATTCCCTCAGTATTGTTAGCCTAGAATATGTGCTGAATGCTTGCAGTGGAGCTTGAGTCACATCCTCCTGACTCAGACCAGACTGCTATCAACTGAGCCAAGCTGATAATGAGTGGGTAAACAATCAGACTCATGACAAAATCACTGCTATTTTTTGACTTCCCCATATGACTGGCTGAGTGGTACAAATATTATAATGTTATTTAAATGCTTAGAAATAGTATAGATTGTTCTGGCATTATTGAGCCACCCAAATGGCTGGTGGGACAACACAGGACCTTTAATAAACATAATACTGTAGTCAGATGTTCTTTGTCAAAGACAAGCCAGCCAGAAATAAACATTATCCAGCTGAGGCACAGCACTCACTCAAGGATGCTGTTCTTGGCAAGATGACATGGTATTCAGTGAACAGGGAAGAATTTTTCCTAATGTCTCAGAATCATAGGAAAAGACAGGTGTTAATAAATTTTATGACTTAAGGGGGAAAGAAAACAGAAGCAATTTATACACGAGGGAATTCTGCAGAGAGTGACAGATCTGAAATGAGAAGCAGATCTCTCAGTCTCTAATTTAAAAATAACAATTTCATGAGATTATAGTATATACTGAGGATAGTAAACCATGGTAACTTAGCACGCAATGAATCTCATTAAGTATCCTTAATTCACTTCATGATGCATTAACACTTTTAGCACGCTGACAAACACCACTGATGGCAATAGAACAAGGGATCAAAAACACACACAGGCAAGCCACAATTAATTAAAAAAATAATTTGTTCAATAATTAAACCTGATGTGCAGCTGCATTGTGCCAAGTCAGAATGTTTCATACTAGAAGATATTAAAAGCAATGTGTATTCTCAGGACAAAGAATGGTTAACAGGAATTGTTTTTCCGAGAAACGAAACAATAAATGATTAATTAGCTTGTCTGGCCAACCTTCCACCTTGCACCCTTCGTAAACTTGAGCTCATCCAAAACTCTGCTGCCCCTATTCTAACTTGCACCAAGTCCTGTCCATCCATCACCTGTAAGAATATCGTTTTTTGAGGGTATTTTGAGGGATTAGGCATTGCAAAGAGTTAAATGAGCCCAAGCTTTTTGTTAGAACTGCTATACTGCAAAATCCACAGCTTGCTGATTGCAGGTGCTGGGTGTGTCACAAATGGCCTTCTGTAAGAACATAAGAACATAAGAAATAGGAGCAGGAGTAGGCCATTCGGCCCTTTGAGCCTACTCCGCCATTCAATGAGATCATGGCTGATCTTCTGCCTCAACTCCATTCACCGGCCCTATCGCCATATCCCTTGATGCATTTACTAGTCAGAAATCTATCGACTTCTGTTTTGTATATACCCAATGACTGAGCCTCCACAGCTCTCTGGGGTAGAGAATTCCAAAGATTCACCACCCTCTGTGTGAAGAAATCTCTTCTCATCTCAGTCCTGAATGGCCTACCCTTTATCCTGAGGCTGTGGCCCTGGTTCTAGACTTCCCAGCCAAGGGAAACATTCTCCCAGCATCCACCCTATCAAGCCCTGTAATAATTTTGTATGCTTCAATGAGATCCCCTCTCATTCTTCTGAATTCAAGAGAATACAGGCCTAGTTTACTCAATCTCTTCTCATACGACAGTCCCGCCATCCCAGGAATCAATCTCGTGAACCTTCGTTGCACTCCCTCTATGGCAAGTATATCCTTCCTTAGGTAAGGAGACCAAAATTGTACACAGTACTCCAGGTGTGGTCTCACCAAGGCCCTATATAATTGGAGTAAGACTTCTTTACTCCTGTACTCAAATCCTCTTGTAATGAAGGCCAGCATACCATTTGCCTTCCTAATGGCTTGCTGCACCTGCACATTCACTTTCAGTGACTCATGTACAAGGACACCCAGGTCCCTTTGAGCATCTGCATTCCCCAATCTTTCACCATTTGAGAAATACTCTGCCTTTCTGTTTTTTCTACCAAAGTGGATAACTTCACATTTATCCACATTATATTCCATCTGCCATGTTCTCGCCCACTCACTGAGCCTGTTGAGATCCCCTTGAAGCCTCTTCACAACTGACACTGCCACCTAGCTTTGTATCATCAGCAAATTTAGAAATGTTACATTTAGTCCCCTCATCCAAATCATTGTTATAGATTGTGAATAGCTGGGGCCCAAGCACCGATCCTTGCGGTACCCCACTAGTTGCAGCCTGCCATCCTGAAAAAGACCCGTTTATCCCTACTCTTTGTTTTCTGTCTGTTAACCAATTCTCAATCCAGGCTAGTATATTACCCCCAATTCCATGTGCCCTAATTTTGTTCACCAACCTCTTGTGTGGGACCTTATCGAAGGCCTTCTGAAAATCCAAATACACCACATCTACCGGTTCCCCTTTGTCTACTCCACTAGTTACATCCTCAAAGAACTCCAATAGGTTTGTCAAACAGGATTTCCCTTTCATAAATCCATGTTGACTCTGCCTAATCTTACTATTAGTTTCCACGTGCCCAGTTATTGCATCCTTTATAATAGATTCCAGCATTTTCCCAACTACTGATGTGAGGCTAACAGGTCTGTAGTTCCCCGTTTTCTCTCTCCCTCCTTTCTTAAATAGCGGGGTTACATTTGCTATCCTCCCATCTGCAGGAACCGTTCCAGAATCTATAGAATTTTGGAAGATGACAACCAATGTGTCCACTATCCCAATGGCCACCTCTTTCAAAACACCCTAGGATGTAGATCATCCGGTCCTTGGGATTTATCGACTTTTAGTCCCATTAATTTTGCTAGTACTGTTTTTTTTACTATTAATAATTTCTTTAAGTCCCTCATTCTCGCCATACCCTTGGTTTTCTCGTATTTCTGGGAGGTTTTTTGTGTCTTCCTCCGTGAAGACAGAAACAACGTATTTATTTAATTTCTCTGCCATTTCCTCATTTCCCATTATAAATTCTCCCATCTCTGACTGTAAAGGACCTACATTTACCTTCGCCAGTCTTTTCCTTTTCACATACCTATAGAAGCTTTTACAATCCATTTTTATATTTTTCGCTAGTTTGTGCTCATATTCCATTTTCCCTTTCTTTATCAATTTCTTGGTCCCCCTTTGCTGATTTCTAAAAAGATCCCAATCCTCAGGCTGACTGCTTTTTCTGGCAACTTTACAAGCTTCCTCCTTTGACTTAATACAAGCTTTAATTTATTTTGGCGAAAATACACTTGTTATTGTAAGGAAAAGAACACGAGTTGCCTACATGTCACCAGTTCTATCTCTTATCTCTTTCTCCCTGTGGGAATGTCTGAACTACTGCAAGTCGTTGAAGCATAACCAGCTAAATTCATTTTACTAATTTTCGGTATTAAGATCTGCTAGACCATAGTTTAAAAGTAAGATGGCCAGTTTATAGCTTTTATTAAATTAATATAGTTTTATTAATTTGATCTTATTCCTGCTAGAATTAGGTTAAAGTATGTTAAAAACCAAACTTTAAGTAGAAGCAGTTGTCACCAAGGTCCTGGGTTACATCATCACCTTGGAAACAGAAAAAGTTTGTACTGGACAGAGATAAGAGAGGGCCCAAGGTCTGTACTGGCCACAGACCTTGCAGGGCTCCTGACTGGGTTGAATGGGGGGTATGGGAGATACATGATTGGATAGATCTTTCTCTAGTTCCGGTTCTTGGTATATATCCTAGTAGGTTTGGGTTACTCTCGGTGTAGAAGGGTCAGGAAGGGCATCGATTTGGACTAGTGCAAACGTATCTGCAAGCAGAAGGAACGCGGAATGGGCCACGCCTACTACCCAAAGGACACGGAATGGGCCACGCCTACTACCCAAAGGACACGGAATGGGCCACGGCTACTACCCAAAGGACACGGAATGGGCCACGGCTACTACCCAAAGGACACGGAATAGGCCACGCCTACTACCCAAAGGACACGGAATAGGCCACGCCTACTACCCAAAGGACACGGAATAGGCCACGCCTACTACCCAAAGGACACGGAATGGGCCACGCCTACTACCCAAAGGACACGGAATAGGCCACGCCTACTACCCAAAGGACACGGAATGGGCCACGCCTACTACCCAAAGGACACGGAATGGGCCATGCCTACTACCCAAAGGACACGGAATAGGCCACGCTTACTACCCAAAGGACACGGAATGGGCCACGCCTACTAACCAAAGGACACGGAATGGGCCACGCCTACTAACCAAAGGACACGGAATGGGCCACGCCTACTAACCAAAGGACACGGAATAGGCCACGCCTACTACTCAAAGGACACGGAATGGGCCACGCCTACTACCCAAAGGACACGGAATGGGCCACGTCTACTAACCAAAGGACAGTTAGGTCAGTTATAACCGGTAATATGATTCTTAATTGTACTTTGTAAACTGCTGCTCAAATACTGTAATGTATTAAGTCTCACTTAAAATTAAAATAATAACTGTTACCAATGTGGAGTCAGCTTCAAACCTTTGAACAGACAGGCCTAAGGGACTCTCATTTTTTCTTATGCAACCCTGTGCTCACTGACCTACATTGGCTCCCAGTCCGGCAACGCCTTGATTTTAAAATTCTCATCCTGGTTTTCAAATCCCTCCATGGCCTTGCCCCTCCCTATCTCTGTAACCTCCTCCAGCCCTACAACCCTCCGAGATCTCTGCACTCCTCCAATCCTGGCCTCTTGTGCATCCCCGATTATCATTGCTCCACCATTGGCGGCCATGCCTAAGCTCTGGAATTCCCTCCCTTAATCTCTATGCCTCTCTTTCCCCCTTTAAGATGCTCCTTAAAAGCTGCCTCTTTGACCAAGCTTTTGATCAGCTGTCCTAATGTATCCTTATGTGGCTTGGTGTCAAATTGTGACTGATAACGCTCGTGTGAAGCATCTTGGGTGTCTTTACTATGGTAAAGGCACTATATAAATACTAGTTATTGTTAGGTAATTCAGAAAATACCTCTCACCCATTGTGTTGGAAAACAGATATCAATTTCTCCACTAGCACTGGGAACAGGATTCTGGTTAGCAGCAATCATCAAGAAAACAGACCTCATAGAATCAAAAAGATCCTTCAATCCATGGAAAAGTATCAACCGAATATTCTTTAATTCCTCCAAGATGCTGCCCTGTATATTTGACAATCTGTTTGACAATGACCTCTCTAGATGATCCCCTAATACCTGCAGTCCTTCATTTAATACCTCCACATTGAGTTGACTGACTTGCTTGGATCTCTTATGAAACAGATAAAGGTTTGCCAATGCTCCTGCAGTTGCCACATTCTCCAGGCTGCTCTGTAATGTGTTGAAGCCTTCTTAGATGTTGGTGCGTAGCAGGGCAGTCTACTACACTTCTATCAATTTGCTGCACATCTTGGGAGAGGTCATACTGAACCTCTATATTTGTTTAATGCTCTTCTAGCCTCCTTCACTTTATGGCAGGAACCCTGATATCATTATATCTGTGTTTTGCAGCCAGGGGTGACATGTCTCACTCCTCCGCTCAACTACATCAGGCTCCACTTTCACATTTGGATCCTCTGGCTTCCTTGTGCTCTGCGTCTCACCATGTCAATTCCTCATCTACACTATCTGTACCCTCTTGAGCGGGTGTCTCTGGGCTGTTGAGTGCAAGGAACATGATGAATGACAGGCTGGGTGACTCACCCCATTCATACAGAACATTTCCAGCCCTGGTTCTTTTATGGTGGAACTGCTTTTTTGCATGTCTACTTATGGCAGATGCTTGTCATGTGGAGCAGTAATGTTGGCTTTCCTTAGCAGATTTCCTCAGTTCTGACATCTTTTTCCAGATTCTGGGCACAGTATTATTGACCTTTTCAGCATTCTCCCATGTCTGATGCTTCTGTGAGGGGAGGGAGGCATTGGTACAGGGAGAGGTCAACAGTCTAATTCAGTCTCAACCTCTTCTCCCACATTCCCAGCAGAGCGTCTGGCACCTGGTTGCTCTTGTTTTTCTCTGTCTGTAAGGCTGCATTGCGGAAAGGAAATAGCTGCACAAATAGCTGTCCTGGGCTCCCCTGATTATTTCAGTGGATTAAATGTCTGTTTATTATACCTAATGAGTGTTTATCAGTATTAATGATTCTACCACCTCATTGCATGACCCCCCTGTGCCATTGTTAAAGCACATTTGTTAGTGCACCTCTTTAAATCACAAAGTCATCAGTTAACAATTGTGCTTTGTAATGTGTGACAAGTTTAAGCAACGACCAGTTAACCCTTAATTAGTTTACCAACAGTAATTTCCAGACATATACCTTTTTATTTTTACTACTGGGTGACACATTTTTCACAGTTATCAATCCCTCTGTCAAGTGAGAAACTGATTATTTTTGTGATGGTGCTGATATATGAAATTAAAGCACTAAAAAATGGTTTTACAATGATATTCTGATAGAATGAGTGATGCAATCCAAAAATCTGATCATTTGTTATTTGTTCTCAGGATGTCGGTGGCACTGGCAAGGCTGCATTTATTGCTCATACCTAGTTACCCTGAGGTGGTAGTGGGCCATCCTTGTGGTGATGGTACTCCCGTACGTTTAAAAATGATCTTCTTATAGTCAAGTAAGTAAAAGTAAGCATATTTACTATTACAAAAATAACTTTCTGTACTATTTTAGTCGGCATATATTATTTAACACATGAATTATTACAGTGCTCATATTCATATTTTTCTTAGGCAGTCCCTCGGAACCGAGGATGACTTGCTTCCACACTAAAAATGAGTTCTCAGGTGACTGATAAGTCCAATGCAGGACCTATAGTCTCTGTCACAGGTGGGGCAGACGGTGATTGAAGGGGTGGGTTGGTGGGGTGCTTGGGTTGACGTGCGCTTGGCTTCTGCTTCCTCCCGGCGAAGAGACTCGAGGTGTTCAGCGCCTTCCCGGATGCTTCTCCTCCACTTTGTGCGGTCTTGGGCCAGGGATTCCCAGGTGTCAGTGGGGATGTTGCACTTTTTCAAGGAGGCTTTGAGGGTATCCTTGAAGCGTTTCCTCTGCCCACCTGGGGCTCTCTTGCTGTGTCAGAGCTCCGAGTAGAGCGCTTGTTTTGGGAATCTCGTATCGGTCATGCGGACGATGTGGCCCGTCCATCGGAGCTGATCGAGCGTGGTCAAAGCTTCGATGCTGGGGATGTTGGCCTGAGCGAGAACACTGACGTTGGTGCGCCTATCCTGCCAATGGATTTGCAGGATCTTGCGGAGGCAGCGTTGGTGGTACCTCTCCAGTGCTTTGAGGTGCCTGCTGTGCATGGTCCATGTCTCTGAAGCATACAGGAGGGCGGGTATCACTACTGCTCTGTAGACCATGAGCTTGGTGCTGGGTTTGAGGTCCTGGTCTTCAAACACTCTCTTCCTCAGGCGACCGAAGGATGCACTGGCACACTGAAGGTGGTGTTGGACTTCGTCATCGATGTCTGCCCTTGTTGACAGTAGGCTCCCGAGGAATGGAAAGTGGTCCACGTTGTCCAAGGCATCGTCATGGATTTTGATCATCGGGGAGCAGTACTGTGTGGCATGGGCAGGTTGGTAGAGGACCTTTGTCTTACGGATGTTTAGTGTAAGGCCTATGCTCTCGTACACTTCGGTGAAGGTGTTGACAATGGTTTGGAGTTCGGCCTCAGAGTGTGTGCAGACGCAAGCGTCGTCTGCATACTGTAGTTTGATGACAGAGGATGGGACGACCTTGGATCTGGACTGGAGGTGAAGGAGGTTGAACAGTTTCCCGTTTGTTCTGTAGATTAGCTCCACTCCAGCGGGGAGCTTACTGAGGGTGAGATGGAATATTGCAGCCAGGAAGATCGAGAAGAGCGTTGGTGCGATGACACAGCCTTGCTTGACCCCGGTCCGTACGTGAATTGACGTCTGTGGTGGATCCGTTGGTCAGGATCATGGCTTGCATGTCGTCGTGAAGCAGGCGGAGGATGGTGACAAACTTTTGAGGGCAGCTGAATTTGAGGAGGACACTCCATAATCCCTCACGGTTGATGGTGTCGAAGGCTTTTGTGAGGTCAAAGAAGGCCATGTACAGCGGTTGGTGCTGTTCACTGCATTCCTTTTGTAGTTGACGCGCGGTGAAGATCATGTCCATTGTGCCCCTTAGTGGATGGAATCCGCATTGCGACCCTGGGAGGAGCTCTTCAGCCACTGGGAGAAGGCGACTGAGGAGGATTCTTGCGATGACTTTCCCTGTGGCAGACAGCAGGGAAACTCCTCTGTAATTACCGCAATCGGACTTGTCACCTTTCTTGAAGATGGTCACGATTACGGCATCTCTGAGATCCCCTGGCATGCTCTCCTCCTTCCAAATGAGAGAAATGAGTTTATGTATTCGCGCCAATAGTGTTTCTCCACCATGTTTTAGCACCTCGGCAGGGATTCCATCTGCTCCTGAGGCCTTGTTGTTCTTCAGTTGTCGGATGGCCTTTTCAACCTCATGCTGGGCTGGGTTGTGCTGAGGTGGTGGCGGGTAGCATGCTGCGGGATGGAGTTGAGGACACTCGCTTCGACATAGAGTCTCGGTTAAGGAGATCTTCGAAGTGCTCCTTCCAGCGGGCACTGACTGCCTCTCCGTTCTTGGCCTGCAGTGGGGTAGGACCTTGGGTGCTTGGGCCGTAGATGGTCTTGACTGCGCTAAAGAATCCACGCATGTCATGGTTGTCGGCTAGCTGCTGGATCTTCTGCGCTTTCTCCACCCACCATCTGTTCTTTAGGTCGCAAGTTTTTTGTTGGACCTCGGCCTTCAGGCGTCTGTAGAGCTGCTTTCTTGCTCTCGAGTTCTGTTGCTGTTTCCAGATCAGGAATGCCTTGCGCTTGCGGCTTATTAGCTCCTGAATCTCCTGGTCATTCTCATCAAACCAGTCTTGGTGTTTCCTGGTCGAGTGACCGAGCGTCTCTTCACAGGTGCTGATTATGGGAGCCTTGAGTGCAGACCAGGTGCTGTGGACACTCTGTGTCTCTGAATCACTGGGAGTCATCAGGTTATTTGTGAGGCGCAGGCTGAATAGGGCTTTCTTAGCAGGGTCTTTGTGTGCTCCAGCGTTGATTTTCCTGCGGCATTGCTTCTGTTGCTGCCGCTGTTTTGGGGCTACGTTGATGGAGATGACAAAACGGATTAGGCGGTGGTCTATCCAGCAGCCGTCAGCTCCTGTCATGGCACGGGTGATGCGGATGTCCTTGTGGTCCCTCGCTCGGACAATGACATAGTCCAGCAGATGCCAGTGCGTGGAGCGAGGGTGTTGCCATGAAGCCTTTTACTTGTCTCTCTGACGGAACAAGGTGTTGGTTATGACAAGGCCATGTTCTAAGCATTTCGTCAGGAGGAGGGTACCGTTGGAGTTGGCTTTCCCTACCCCCTCTCTGCCAATCACACCTCCCCAGAGGTCTGTGTCCTTTCCAATTCTGGCGTTGAAGTTGCCAAGGAGGATCAGCTTGTCGCCCATTGGGACTCAGGACAGGGATTGTTCGAGGCTGGAGTAGAATTCCTCTTTGTTCTCGTCTGTGGCTTCCAGTGTTGGGGCGTACGCACTGATGACTGTAGCACACTGGTTTCAGGCTAGGGTGAGCCGTAGAGTCATGAGGCGTTTGTTTATTCCACAAAGGGAGTCTCTGAGATGTTCAACTAGCTCATTTTTTATGGCGAAGCCTACCCCATGGAGGCGGCGTTCTTCTTCAGGTTTGCCTTTCCAGAAAAAGGTGTAACCACCGCCTTCCCCTGCCCGCTGGGTCTCACTTAGGGCGGCAATGTCTATGTCGAAACGTCTGAGCTCCTGGGCAACGATAGCAGTACGGCGTTCCGGTCTGTCGCTGTTGGGGTTGTCCATGAGGGTCCTAACGTTCCAGGTCCCAAACTTCATTTTAAAGGGTGGAAGATGCCTGTGCGTGAATTTTTTTAACATGGGGTGGCCGTTGCACACCAGCTACCACACGGGTTTGACAGAGCAAGGTCTTGGTCCAATGGCAAGGGGATCCAAGATGATTGGAGACCAGGCTCTGCAACATCGGCCTAGCACACACACACAAACATACTCCTACTGTCCTCCTCCCTCCTTCCCGCAGGTCCTCTCTGCCTGGGTTTCATAGGCTGCAGTGTGGTCCTCCCGACTCCGCTCCTGGTCCACGCTGTGCCACTCCTGGGCCTCAACCTCGCTGCTGAGCTCGTCCTCGCTTCTGGGCCTCGTCCTCGCTCCTGGGTCCCAATCTCGCTCCTGGGCCTCGACCTCGCTCCTGGGCCTCGTCCTCGCTCCTGGGTCCCAATCTCGCTCCTGGGTCCTGACCTCGCTCCTGGGCCTCGTCCTCGCTCCTGGGTCCCGACCTTGCTCCTGGGCCTCGACCTCGCTCCTGGGCCTCGACCTCGCTCCTGGGTCGCGACCTCGCTCCTGGGTCGCGACCTCGCTCCTGGGCCTCGACCTCACTCCTGGGCCTCGACCTCGCTCCTGGACCCCGTCCTCGCCCCAGGGCCTCGTCCTCGCCCCTGGGTCCCATCTTCGCTCCTGGGCCTCGATCTCGCTCCTGGGTCCCGACCTCCTTATAGTGTGTCTCCTTCCAGTGAGTGTGTTGCGCGGTGTCTCCTTCCAGTGAGTGTGTCCCGTGGTGCGTCTCCTTCCAGTGAGTGTGTCCCGCGGTGTGTCTCCTTCCAGTGAGTGTGTCCCGTGGTGCGTCTCCTTCCAGTGAGTGTGTCCCGCGGGGTGTCTCCTTCCAGTGTGTCCCGCGGTGTCTCCTTCCAGTGAGTGTGTCCTACGGTGTCTCCTTCTAGTGAGTGTGTCCCGCGGTGTCTACTTCTAGTGAGTGTGTCCCGCGGTGTCTCCTTCTAGCGAGTGTGTCCCGCGGTGCGTCTCCTTCTAGTTACCATCAGGGCTCCCCATCACAACCCAGCAGCATTTGTAAACCACAAGGGCTTCCACTCCCTTAACGTGCAGCTGGTGTGCAACCACAGGAAGAGCATCATGCATGTGTGCAGAAAGTTCCCTAGCAGCTGCCATGACTTTTACATCCTGCGCCAGTCCACTGTCCCTCAGCTCTTCACACTGCCAAATGAATTTTCCGGCTGGCTTATGGAGACAAGGATTATCCCCTGAAGATGTGGCTAATGATACCTTTGAGGAGGCCATCAAACGAGTCTGAGGAGCATTACAATCAAAGCCACATTTCCACCAGAAGTCTCATAGAGCAAACAATAGGGTTGCTTAAAATGCGCTTCAGATGCCTGGACAGATCTGGTGGAGCCCTTCAGTACACACCAGCCAGGGTCTCGAGAATCATCGTTGTCTGCTGCGCACTGCAGCGAAGATTAGCGCTGCATGAGGAAGAAGGCGCAGAGCGCACAGCCTCTTCAGAGGAGGAGGAGGAGGAGGAGGATGAGCAGAATGAGGTTCAGCAAGAGGAAGACCTGGAGGAGGTGGCTCACCCAGTGCGACCAGCACGCGAGCACATTGCTGCCCATGATGCCAGGGATGACCTAATCAATGCCAGATTCACGTAACTTGTGCAGCACAGACATGTGGCTGCCACATGCACTTGAAGGTTGGCATGACTACACTGCAACACCATAGAGCATCTCTACAATGAACTGTTCAGTCCTTGCACTGTCACTACCATTGCTGGACAATAAAGGCGCCCTTACCCTTGTCTGTGCCACTTCAATTTATGACCACACATATGGCAACAAATTCAAACATTCAGAAAACATTACTTTATTACAATAAAATAAAAGAACAGAAACTTAACATTCATTTATAGAAAATTATCCAAGTGACTACCATTGTGACTATTTCTGTGGGAGCTTTCTTTTACGCATGCTTCTACGTGGTGCTACCCCTGTGGCTTCACCAGATGTAGAGGAGCCTGATCACTTCCCTGCTGTGCCTGCTTAGACACCTTTGGCGGTCGTCCTCTGGGTTTTGGAGCCTTTGAGAGCCCCGCCAAAGTCTGCTCCTCCTGCGGTTGTGCAGGGGCAGACTGTCTGGGGAGGCATCTGGGGCTCTGACCGAGGGGTTGGCAAGGGGGGGAAGTTTGAGCCCTTGGAGAGGAGCTCCCATTTCCATGACCCCTCCCACCATTATCCCTCTCATGGGCCACCCGCACTTCTCTGCTAGCAAGTAGCTGGAGAGCACCTTGCTGAACATCAGTGGGGCCATGAGGACCCATGTCTGTGCTGACATTCCTCATAATAAGGACGTCCATGAACCTCTGGTTTCTCTCCTCAATAGATGCCCGTCTATCCTCCATAGATGACCATCTATTTAGAAGTGTTACCATGTTCTCCTGAGTCTGGCAATTTATGTCCTCCATGGAGGTGGCCATCCTTTCCATGGCGGAACCTGCAGTTGCCAGTGCGTGCACCATGATGGTGCTCATATTTGAGATGGACTCCTCCATTCGCTGCACACTCGCAGTCACCGTGGTTGCAAAGCCCTGTCAGAACCTCCTGAACTTGTTCCTGAAGCTCCAGAATCGCCCTCTTCCTGGATGGCCCCCAAGGCTCAGCGTCTGCATGCCGCTCAGCAGCGCTAGGAGACTCCTGCGGCCTCCGACGAGGAGACTCCTGCGGCTGTCCCTGTCTCTACCATCTGATCTTGCTCACTTGTGAGTTGTGAGACACCAGGTGAAAACACTACTCTATCTCGCATTGGACCCACCGAGGTGTGCGTCTCTGCGCTGGTGCTGGGTGCGCTCATTTCTGCTGATACTGCTCCCTCAGAGGCTGGAGGATCCTCTGAGGAGTGCTCCTGCTCTTCCTTCTGGATATTGGGGAGGGGGGCTCTTGATGGTCCTGTGAGAGAATAAAGACATGAGTTAGACATGTGATATGTAGATTGCAGACACATCCCATTATGCACATGATGAGCATTCAATTTCTATTGACATCAGATCCCACTTGAGTCACTCATGAATGCAAAATAAGATGTCTGGAAAATAATTCTGTCACCAGGTTGTTCTAATGAGCTCCTCTCTCTGTCCCCCACTTCAGGCTGGTCAACCACTCCTGCGATATGGAGGGTGCATTCTCTCCCTCTAAGTCTATTCCAGAGAATTTAGGAATAGGTTAGCAATAGCCAAGACTTAGGGATCTCCAAGTGGTATTACTGAAGTTTAACCAACTCAGAACACTGTACATTTCCCACTGATTGTCTAGCTAGGACCACATTACCTGTTAATGTATAAGCTTATAGGTTATCTGGAGCTGAGTCCCAGCTCCCAGTGACAGGATTGCCTGGATCAGTTATCAGATTATTGAGTCTTCCGTGGAGCATTGTTTTGATTTAAATCTTCCATCACTAGACATATCATCTTGGAGCCAAGTCGTTGCAAAGAGACCCTCTTATTCCCCTCATGAAGGAGGGTAGTCACATGACATGCATATCCTGAAAATAAAAGTCCTTGCTTTGTCTTAGATGTGAATATAATGTATCTTTTAATAATTTCTCCAGCAGGCTGCTAACTCCTATTTCCGGGTGCCCTCAGTTCAGATAAGGTGACATATTCACTGCTCAATGCATCTGTCACTGCCTCGGAAACTGGATCAGCTGGCAGGTGGGTGGGAATGTGAAGCTACTATCTGCTCACTTCATACATTAAAAATGCCAGTCCTGGCGAGATAGCAGGAGTGCGACTCCGCTTCAAGTAATTTTAGAATTTAATCACAAGTAGAGTTTTGGCAACAAAATCACAATCCTACCAACAGTACCACTTAAGGCAAATGCTCCTTTCAGGTTAGGTATCTTATGAATTAGAGGTCTGTTTCTATTTATTTAAATTGTACTGAAAGAAAAGCAATTGTAGCCGATGTGGATTAAATAGCGTGACAAGTAAGTGAATGGCGAAGTATGCTGGTGTATCATGTACTGGTAAGGAATGTGTTCTGCCTGTCATTTCCCAGAGTAAGCTCCTCATCTTGGTTAGACTGGAAAGGAGAGATTTAAGGAGGGAAGGAGCGAAAATGAATCAGTAGATGAGTCATCTCAGGCTGCTACTGCACAGCCAATGATGGTTACAAAGTACTATTGGCACAGACCTGAGATCAGATCATCTGCCTACTCTCTATTGGAGAATTGTGACTGGGGGTCCAAATACAGAAGAAGAAAATCTTTAAAAAAGGGTAAAATAAAGAATGATCAGCTCCCCTGTTGGCTAGTGGGTAAAGGTACTGCCCAGTGCAGTGCTATGCCATACAAACCAGGAGGACCCCAGTTTGATTCCTGGTCACTACTGAGTTAGTAGAGCCCAGCCAGGACAGCATTGGGGTGCCACAATTGGCCATGAAAGAGAAAATACAACTGGGTTTTCTATCCTGATCACTATTCAATGACCCCTGCTGGAAAGTGCCTGCATGTGGATGTTGGGTAAGAACAGGATCAGGGCTATGATGCCCTCCACTTTTGAATAACTTGCCAGCACTAATTCTAGCTTGCACATGAAAAATGATCACTTGGATGATTACTGAAGAGTTGCTGGTTCCCATGGAACCGAATCCCAACATGTGCTAACAATTTCGAGAGAGTCAACACGTTTTTATGAAAGGGAAATCGTATTTGACAAATCTATTAGAGTTTTTTGAAGGTGTAACTAGCAGGGTGGACAAGGGAGAACCAGTGGATGTAGTATATTTGGATTTTCGGTAGGCATTTGATAAGGTGCCACACAATAGGTTGTTACACAAGATTAGGGATCATGTGATTGAGGGGTAATATATTAGCATGGATTGAGGATTGGTTAACGGACAGAAAATAGAACTAGGAATAAACGGGTCATTTTCGGGATGGCAAGGTGTAACTAGTGGAATGCCGCAAGGATCAGTGCTTGGGCCTCAGCTATTTACAATCTATATCAATGACTTAGATGAGGGGACCGAGTGTAATATATCCAAGTTTGCTGATAATACAAAGCTAGGTGGGAAAGTAAGCTGTGAGGCGGATATAAAGAGGCTGCAAAGGGATATAGATCGGTTAAGTGATTGGGCAAGAAGGTGGAAGATGGAGTACAATGTGGGGAAGTGTGAAATTATCCACTTTGGTAGGAAGAATAGAAAGGCAGAACATTTTTTAAATGGCGAGAGACTAGTAAATGTTGGGATTCTGACGGATTTGGGTGTCTTTGTACATGAATCACAGAAAGTTAACAAGCAGGTACAGCAAGCAATTAAGAAGGCAAATGGTATGTTAGCCTTTATTGCGAGGGGGTTGCAGTATAAGAGTAAGGAAGTCTTGCTGCAATTATATAGGGCTTTGGTGAGACCACACCTGGAGTACTGTGTACAGTTTTGGTTTCCTTACGTGAGGAAGGATATACTTGCCTTAGAGGGGATGCAACGAAGATTCACTAGATTGATTCCTGGGATGAGAGAGCTGTCTTATGAGGAGAGATTGAGTAGAATGGGCCTATATTCTTTGCAGTTTAGAAGAATGAGAGGTGATCTCATTGAACCATATAAAATTCTTAGAGGGCTTGACAGGGTAAATACTGAGAGGCTGTTTCCCCTGGCTGGACAGTCTAGAACTGGGGTCATAGTCTCAGAATAAGGGGTCGGCCATTTAAGACTGAGATGAGGAGAAATGTCTTCACTCAGGGGGTTGTGAATCTATAGACTTCTCTACCCCAGAGAGCTGTCGTTGAGCATATTCAAGACTGAGATTGATAGATTTTGGGCACTAAGGGAATCAAGGGATATGGGGCTCGGGCAGGAAAGTGGAGTTGATGTAAAAGTTCAGCCATGATCTTATTGAATTGCGGAGCTGGTTTGAGGGGCCATAAAACCTACTCCTGCTCCTATTTCTTATGTTCTCATGTAGGAGGAGGGTAGAAAATTGGAAATATACATTAATGAAAAACTTGCATTGATGACAATGTGACTGAATAGTCAAATTTCCAGTTCTATTGGTCCTAATTACTAAGTTATCTGACAATGTTCCAGTTTCTGACTAAAAGTCAGTGAGAGGTGCACTATGTACAGTAATTATAGGTATAAAGGGAGGGGAAATCAATCAGTGCTCAAAGACTTGGACTTTTTATAATCATTATATTATTGGTCAAGTTGTCAGGATATCATACAGAATTGAGCCGACTAGGTCTCTGCACCAGGCTCTGCCATGGAAACAGGGTTTGGTGCAGGAACAGGGAATGGGGAAGGAGGAATGAGTCCCGATGCAAATTGTAACAGTGGGTCTGGTAAACCAGGAGCGGTGTCTTTTGTGATCTCTGTCTTTATTTCAAAGTAAGTTTAAAATATAAATAAAAAAGTGTAATTTTACACTCTGTTATAAGCAGAATCACTCTAGTCTGAACACACATATTGGGCCGAAAATTGATCCCGGGACGCGAGAGTACGCACTGCGTACTCTCGCGTATTCCCACTCCAATTGCCGGTTTTCTGCATGCCCTGCGCATGCGCTGAAAACCGGCAATTGCTCTTCTGAAAAGGGGGCGGGTCCTCGGTGCATCGCGTGCGCGCTACAGGCTGCGCGCACGCTGTGCACGTCATGCTTTGGACGCGCAGGTAAGTACTGAAGATTTTGGAAATGTAAAAAGGAGGAGTAAGACCCACTTTTAAGAAGGTAAGTAGTGAATTAAGTAGTTTTTTGAATTTTTTTTAACAGGTATATCTTTTTTAGAGACTTTAAAGACAGGTAAGTTTATTTTTATAACTTTTTAAAAGATTTTAAATTTTTTCAAAAATTTAATTTTTTATTTAAAATGGTTAATTTAATTAACTATACTTATTTTATTAATGTGATGGTTTTTTTTTTAATTTAATTGAGGTTTAGCTGTTATTTTGGGGGGGTGTAAGATTCATAGATTTTACAGCAGGTCTGTGAAACTTATGAATGGAAGATGGTGTGCTGCCATTGGCTCTAACTGAGTCACGTGATCCCACAGCTCGCACGAATTCACTACGCCGGTGGGATACGCAAGCACTGCACAGCAGCTGTCCAGAACATCAAGTTCGTGCGAGCTGGATCTGAAAAAGCACAAGCGAGGTGAGACATCGCGGGGAAGGCTTACCCCCGCGGGAACAGAGCGAGATCAATTTCTGGGCCAATGTGGCAGGATAAGTTTACCAATGTCAGTTGTTCCACAAGCACGATCTGTGAACATTTGTGAAGAAACTGTTAAGTATTTCAAAACAAGTTTTATTTTTTTTTAAATGATGGCAAAAAGATATCAAATCAATATCAGGAAATTCTACATCCAAGCTATCTTCATTCCAGCTATTGAAGTATTTTTATACATAAAAGATAATGACAGAACCTCTCCTCTCCGGTTTCAATTGTACACGGTGACGAATGAGTGACCCAGTGCATATTCATGTTTTACCATAATATTCCAATCCTCCTTAGATATGGGGGTGGTGCCAGAGACTGGAGAATTGCAAATGTTACACCATTATTCAAAAAAGGGTGTAAAGGTAAACCCAGCAACTACAGGCCAGTCAGTTTGACCTTGGTAGTGGGGAAGCTTTTAGAAACAGTAATCAGTGACAAAATTAACAGTCACTTGGACAAGTGTGGATTAATTAAGGAAAGCCAGCACGGATTTGTTAAAGGCAAATCGTGTTTAACTAACTTGATTGAGTTCTTTGATGAGCTAACAGAGAGGGTTGATGAGGGTAATGCAGTTGACGTAGTGTACATGGATTTCCAAAAGGCATTCCACAAAGTGCCACATAATAGGCTTGCCAGCAAAGTTGAAGCCCATGGAATAAAAGGGACAGTGGCAGCATGGATACGGAATTGGCTAAATGATAGGAAACAGAGAGTAGTGGTGAACGGTTGCTTTTCGAACTGGAGGAAGGTATACAGTGGTGTTCTCCAGGGGTCGGTTCTAGGACCACTGCTTTTCTTGATAATGACTTGGACGTGGGTGCACAGGGCACAATTTCAAAATTTGCAGATGACACAAAACTTGAAAGTATAGTGAACAGTGAGGAGGAGAGTGATAGACTTCAGGAAGACATAGACAGGCTGGTGAAATGGGCGGACACGTGGCAGATGAAATTTAATGCAGAAAAATGTGAAGTGATACATTTTGGTAGAAAGAATGAGGAGAGGACATATAAACTAAATGGTACAATGCTAAAGGGGGTACACGAACAGAGAGACCTGGGGGTATGTGTGCACAAATTATTGAAGGTGGCAGAGCAGTTTGAGAAAGCAGTTAAAAAGGCTTACGGGATCCTGGGCTTCATGAATAGAGGTATAGGCCGCGATTTTGCCGGCGCTCAGAGGGTGGGTTTGGAGGCGGGTCAGAGGTCAAATTCGTTTTGATTGACGGCGGGTTCCGACCCCGCCATCAACCCCTCTCCATGCAACTTTGCCAAGTGTCAGGTCTGGGAGTCCCAATCAGACCCGCCACCATGCGGTGGGAGAGGCACTTAAGGCAGTTAACAGCTTATTAACTGCCTACAACATCCGATTTTAGCAGGCTCTTCCCATTTTAGGACATTTTCAGCGTGTTCGACGCCGTTCGCAAAACACGCCAGCTGATTGTGCCGGGTTCAGCAACTACGCGAATTCTTGACAGCTGCACCTGCAGCATAAAAGCGGACCTGTAACATGGCTGAATTTCAGATGACAGAACTTTGTTTTTGAGGTGTTGGAACACTTTTTGCTGCTCTATTGAGCTTGTAAGTGGTTAAGCTGAGATCTATATGCACTGTGACCTCCTTGGAAAACTGTCTCCCAACATTGCCTGAGCGCTTATAACATCTAGTCCTCAACTAACATATATACCAGCGGAATGGGAACTATTTATACCCTCTTAACCTGGTCCTCAGAATCGGAGGAAGAGCAGCCGCGGCAACAGCAGAATGAGGCACAACAGCAGCAGCAACAACAGGAGCGCCAACCTCCTCCTCAGCCACCTGATGCTGCACAGGGCAGAGGGCATCAGCGCAGGGCTGCACCTCGCCACAGGAGATGCCCCCAACACAGGGTTTACAGGCAGAGGGTGAACTTCCTCAACATGACTGAGCAGCAGTGCCAAAGGAGGCTGAGACATTTGCAAGAGGTAGTCGCTGACATCTGCGCAATGCTGCACCACCACCTGGAACCCAGAGGAGCGGGTGGACACTCCTTACCAGTGGCTGTCAAAGTCACCACCGCACTCAACTTTTTTGTTTCAGGGTCCTTCCAGAGATCATCAGCAGACATCAGCGGTTTCTCCCAGTCAGCTGCACACACTTGCATCACGCAGGTTACCAATGCCCTCTTTGCAAAGGCGCACAATTACATCCACTTCTCCACGGATGAAGCAAGTGTAACCATGTGTGCGGTTGGCTTTGCAAATATGGCAGGCTTGCCAAGGGTGCAGGACATCATAGACTGCACACATGTGGCCATTAGGGCACCCCATCACAACCCAGCTGTATTTGTGAACCGCAAGGGCTTCCACTCCCTTAACGTCCAGCTGGTGTGTAACCACAGGAAGAACATTATGCATATTTGTGCCAAGTTCCCCAGCAGTTGCCATGACTTGTTCATCCTGCGCCAGTCTACTGTGCCTCAGCTCTTCAATCCGCCAACCCAACGTTCCGGATGGCTACTTGAAGACAAGGGCTATCCCCTGAAGACGTGGCTAATGATGCCGTTGAGGAGGCCATCAAACGAAGCTGAGGAGCGCTACAGTGCGAGCCACATTTCCACCAGAGCCATCATCGAGCAAACCATCGGCTTGCTCAAAATGCGATTCAGATGCCTCGACAGATCAGGTGGAGCCCTACAGTACTCACCAGCCAGGGTCTCCAGTATCATCGTGGTCTGCTGTGCACTGCACAACATCGTACAGCAGTGTGGCTTACCGCTGCCTGAGGAACAAGTGGCTCAGCGCAGGAAGACCTTGTGGAGGCAGATGTGCCAATTCCACCAGCACGCGAGCACATTGCTGGCCATGATGCAAGGGATGCACTAATCCATGCCAGATTCGCTTAAGTTTACGACGCAAACACATGTGGCTGCCACCTTCTTAACACACCATACACCATCTGTACAATAAACTGTGGGTTCCTATCACTCTCACCACCATCATTACAGATGAAAGGCGCCCTGACACCTCACTGTGACACTTCCATTTCTGGGCACACATAGGCCAACTCTTTGAATGTTTGCCATCGCATTTCTTTATTACAATGGAAATGACGATGATAATATTAAAACACCCAAGTGACTACGCTTGTGACTATTTGTGTGTTACCTTTCTCTTACACGTGCTTCTATGTGCTGCTTCCCCTGTGGCTTCAGCAGATGTGGAGGCACCTTGCTCACTTTCATGCTGCTCCTGCTTCGACACCTTTTTAGCGGGCATCCTCTGGGTTTGGGAGCCTGGGAGGGCTTGGCAACAGTCTGCTCCTCCCGTGGTTGTGCAGGGGCTGAGTCAGTCATCTCAGTTGGGTGAGGAATCTGGGGCTCTGACCGAGGGCTCCGCAGTGGCATGGGAGTGTGAGCGCTTGGAGAGGAGCCCACACTTCCTTGTTGTCAACCACCAACATCCCTCTCATGGCACTTCACTGCTATCAAGTAGCTGGAGAGCACCTTGCTGCACATCAGTGGGGCCATGGGGACCTGTCTCTGTACTGACAGTCCTCATAACAGGGACGTCCATGTACCTCTGGTGTCTCTCCTCAATAGCTGCCCATCTATCCTCCATAGCAGACCATCTATTTAGAAGAGTCACCTCTCCATGGCGGCACGTTCATGCGCCATTGTCTCCAGCATGGCATTGCTTATGTTTGAGATGGAGTCCTCCATTCTCTCCACACTCGCAGTTACCATGGATGCAAAACTTGTCAGAGACTCCTGCACTTGTTGCTGAAGTTCCAGCACCGCTCTCTTTCTGGATGGCCCCAGAGGGACAGGGTCCACATGCAGCTGAGCAGAGCTAGGAGCGCCCTGCGGCCTCCGACAAGGACTCTCCACTGCTGTCCCTGTCTCCACCTGTCTCCACCATCTACTGATGCTCACTTGTGAGCTGTGATACACCAGGTGACAACACTAATCTATCTCGCGAATGACTCACCGAGGTGTGTGTCTCTGCGCTGGTGCTGGGTGTGCTCAATTCTGCTGACAGTGCACCCTCAGAGGTTGCAGCTTCCTCTGAGGAGTCTTCAGGCTCTTCCTCCTGGACAGTGGGGAGGGGGCTCTCGCTGGTCCTGTGGGGGGGGTAAAGGCATGAGTTAGACATGTGATATTAATGTAGCAGGCACATCGAATCGTGCAGATGATCAGAACTCAATCTGCATGAACATCAGGTGCCATATCAGTCACTCATGCAATCTAAATGAGAGGGCTGCAAATCTATTCTGTCACCAGCTTGCTCTACTGCGCCCGTCTGACCGTCTCCCACTTCCAGATCCTCAGCACCTCTGAGGATGTCGAGAGCAGCCTCCTCAGCGGTGGTCAAGTGGGCAATCGAAGGTGGCCCTCCTCCTGTCCCGCTCCCTCTTATTGTGGGCTCTCTTTTCCTGTAATGAGGGACACAAGTGGAGTTTGAGTGAGAATGTTGGAGTGAGTGTAGAGAATCCATAGCATAGATGCTTAGAGGGAGACAAAGATGGAGTGAGGTGCCAATACCAAGGGCCCTCCCTGTGCGTTGTTAGTTGTTGTCATTGCATAACAGTGATAGCGAGTGTGTGAGGGGTGCATAGTAGAATGGTGAAGTGATTCTGTACATAGAGAGGGAGGGATGGTTAAGGGTGCAAGGGATGTAAGGGTAAAGTGGGATGTGCAGAAGTAGGTTGACAATGCAGAGTGCTGGTGATGAGAGGAGGTGGGGAGCAGATTGAAGGTAAGTGTGATGTTATACTCACTTTTGCTGTGCATAGCAGGTCATTTTTCCTGCACTGAACCCAGGTGCGACCACACAAAGACCTGGCGCTCACCTCCTCAGCAATTTGCAGCCAGGCTGCTTTGGTTTGCTGAGGAGGCTTCCTCCATCCGTTTGAGGGGAACAGTACCTCTTGGCGCCCTCTCACTCCCTCCACAAGAGCATGGAGGGAGTCATCATCAAATCTGGGAGATGCCTTGGGTCTTGCAGCAGTCATTTTCAGAAGTGCCACAGCAGAATAGGATTGATCAAAAACAAGGCTGCATGGGCCCCTTGGCTGAAAGACGTCAGCAGAGGTGAGCAGCAGACCCGAACCCACTGATTGGGCCGGGTAGCGCGCACGACAGGCTTAATCAGCCCAGTTAAGCAAAAATCATAATTTCAGGGCAGCTGAAACCGGCAGCGGGACCGGAACCCGCCGCACATCAAAGCTCCCTCCACTTGGAAAATCGTGGCCATAGAGTACAAAAGTGTGAAAATTATGATGAACCTGTATAAAACACTGATTCGGCCCCAGCTGGAGTACTGTGTCCAATTCTGGGCACCACACATTAGGAAGGATATGAAGGCCTTAGAGAGGGTGCAGAAAAGATTTACGAGAATGATTCCAGGATTGAGGGACCTCCAGTTACATTGATGGACTGGAGAAGCTGGGGTTGTTCTCCTTGGAGCAGAGAAGATTGAGAGGAGATTTGAAGTGGTATTCAAAATCATGAGGGGTCTAGACAGAGTAGATCGAGGGAAACTGTTCCTATTGGCAGAAGGGTCAAGAACCAGAGGACACAGATTTAAGGTGATTGGCAAAAGAACCAAAGGCGACATGAGGAAAAACTTTTTTACGCAGCGAGTGGTTAAGATCTGGAATGTACTGCCTGAAAGGGTGGTGGGGACACATTCAATCACGGTTTTCAAAAGGGAATTGGATAAATATCTGAAGAAAATAAATTTGCAGGGCTACAGGGAAAGTGCAGGGGAGTGGGACTAGCTGAAGTGCTCTTGCAGAGAGCAGGCACGGGCTCGACGGGCCGAATGGCCTCCTTCTGTGCTGCAACCATTCTATGATTCTATACTACTTTTTACTATATTACTTTTACATCAAGTCGCGCGTACTGGCCAGGATGCCTATCCAGGTGCGGCCAGTCACTCGGAGCCACCGCCCGGGGTTACTGGGGTGACGGGGAGAGGGAGAGAGACAGAATTGCAGGCCCAACCGCTAGCTGGAGCAGCGTTGAAGTGAAGCTTTTCCAAAAAACAAAGCGGGGAACGATGAGGGAAGCAGAACACACGCGTTAACGTGCTTGGGTCGTGTTTTGCTGAAGCCGTTCAGCTGGCTGTGGCTCGGTGTTATGACCCAGGTGATTCCGCTCGGCTCTGCTGCACAGAAATGTTTCTTGGTGAGCCGCCTCCCGGGGGGAAATGGAAGAAAAACAAAAACAAGCCAAGAATAGGGCAAACGCTTAGATCCCGTAATAGAAAATATAATCACGTTTGTTGTGATTATTCTTTTATTTACATCAGGTGAACACACTTTTATGAAGAATAACATCATTGGTAATTTGACTCACTCAGGATACTCATGTAGAACTGGACGATTTTTTTTCTGCCGTGAATATCGCGCCATTCTATAATTTACATTACGAGTCACAAAACATCCGAATATAATCTACACTTGCAGGTTTGATTCAAAGTTTATCATTTAATGTCGATGCTCTGGCTGGACCAGAGGCGAGCAGCTTTAACAAAGCCAGCTGGATGAGGAGCGCCCTGTGCTGCTGCCCGGCTGCCGGCTGGAGCAGCTCCTGTCACTCCCCACGTGGAGAAAGGGCCGATCCATGGTCCATATATGGAGAGTGGGATTATTCGGGAGACTGAGCGCTTTCCCACATTCTGGTCCTCCCCTCAGCAGAAGCAGCAATGGAGGCGGAATAGACCCAAACCTCTGGACTGCACATCATCCCATTGGCACATCCCAAAGCAACAACAACAACAACAAAGAGAAAACGCCATAACCTAGCGATCAACGCCGAAAGAGAAAGGGGGGGAGAACATGATCGGGGATTGAATTGGTGAATTCGATGTAAGTGTCTGGCTGTTTTCTTTTAAACCTCGCGTAAATGATGGTTGGTGTTGGCTTCTGTTTTATGGCATAGTAACCGAATTGTGATGACAGTCGTCGCAGGTTTATGGGTTAGCGAGCCATGTGTTTATTGATAGTGTAAGAAAACAACGAACAGTGATAACTGGCAAAGCGATGCAAAGGTCAGCTAGAGGAAAAAGCAGTTGCGAAGTCACCGTAAATCGGATGCTCGTGAAAAACCAGGAGGTGGATCGATCACTGACAAAACACAGCGGTTTATCAATATCATTTATATCTTTATTGGAAAATATCGTTTTCATATACAATGTTACTGTGTTATATTTTGCATTTTTTTTTCTGTTTCAAAATCTTCCTGCCTCTGCCTGTGTTTTCAGTGATCGCTGACTCATTTACATGGAGCAAAGAGCATGCGGTTCAAATCGGTGCCGGTGGAAAGAGGGTGTTTTGAAAGCGTTCCGTCAGCTTCAAATGGCATCATTTATCAGCAATTTGTTTTTCTATTTGACATTAGTTGTGCAGTTTTATTACTTGACATGTTGCACATTTTGTTTAGTGGAAAATCTACTGCTCTGTTCTGAATGAATATCAGTATTTTCTTGCTCTAGAATACGCTTCCTTTACCACAACAAAAAGAAAAATAACAGCTTTTCTATTTGGAATATGTTTTTGTTAAAAGGTTTGTTGTTGTAAGGTACTATCCTTTGATACATTTGTCTATATATATTTATCATGCAGGTGGGAATTAATCACTCGTAGAGTCCTGTACGCTAAAAGTACACTGCCTAATTTAAGCGGACAACAGTCAGATTTCTATTGGTTATACTGCATGCACACAAGACATAAGAGGATAAGATATCCAAATAACTCAGCCATCTTTCAAAGCTTTCAGCAGCTTTCTTCTTTATTCCAACATTAAATATTTTGCATTCATAGATTTCAGAGAGCGTAATGATTGTACATCTTTCAGTATATTATTCATAATCAAATACCAGAATGAATTGCATGAAGAATAGTATAATTCATTGTATTACCGTCCTGTTCTTTATTATATGTTGCTAGGGGGAATGCTAACGTTGCATGCACACAACATGAGGTAACCTATTGTGCCCGCTGCCCTTGAAGAACTGACCATTCTGAATGAGTGGGGCTGGGCATAAGATCAGTTATTGAACTCAACCCAATCAGTCTCATCCACTAATCATTGAATTATGCAAGTTCAAAGGAGAAGCATAATACTACGTTCTTTCATAACAGCTCAAGGGACATAACCAAGTGAATAGACTATTGTAAAGCACAATTATCTTCAACTCTGACTATTTTAATAGTTCTCCCTAAAGTTGTGAATTATTTAGTGGATAGTTTATTAGAGTGTATTGATCCTGGTTGCCAGAGAGTATTTTGTGGTACAATCTTACTTTTACAATGTTTTAAACTAATAGTTGGATCAGTTATAAGAACCATTTTGAAATACAAGCGAAGATTGTTATGAATTCAGTAATGGCTAGTGTGCCTGAGCATGCAGGCTGTGCTATAAGGTTTACCCCTTTTGTTATAATCTTAGTTTATTAACAAGCCAGATGGGAAATTAGAATCACAATTTTACACAGTGAATGTTGGGACTTCAGAATTTTGGCAGGTTCAACATTCTTTGTCTTGTTGTTTAGAACAGTGTTAGATCAAAACTGTTAACAGTGAGATACTACTGAGCATCTCAGCAAACAAACAGCTTCACTCCATCTTGCAATTTCTCTCTGTTGCAAGAAAGGACAGGAACCTTAGTCCACTGTTACTGCATTGACCATTTTAGCAGCCATTACTATTTGGAGATATTGTAGATTTAGAAACAAGCCATTTTGTTAGGGAGTCATGGTGAGATTGTGAAAAAGAAGCTACATAAAGCACTAAAGTACACTTGTTTTAAATATGTATAATGTGCTCATTGTCTTTATCATTACAAAATAAACTAAAACTTGCAAATGTTCTTAGTTCAGTTACTGATTATTCAGTTCTTTTGCCATTGATTTGCTTCATTGCATTTTCTTTTGTTATGAATTGTTTGATTGACTTTCCATTGTAATTTGTAAATCCGTACTAATGCAGTCCTAAGAGTCAAGTAAGGAAATTATATGTGTGGCACCTGCACCTATTGTAGATATAAACAGAAATGTATGCAATAAGGCAAGAATTGATATGCATGCACAATCTATTAGTGATATATTGAAGGTTAAGGAAAACCTAGAATATGTGTCAGTACCTTGTGAAAATTTAATGTTTGACAAGAAAAATCTTGAAAGCTAATCTGGTGGTATAAAATGGGGGTTGGCCTGACCAGAGAGGACTTCAATATATTTTCTGGAGCTGATGTATGATTCATCCATTTGTAAATGTCATTAGTGTGTGTTCTGTCAATACTGATGGGTAGGAATTGTTAAAGTAGCAGAGATTTTTTAAAAATTGCCTTTTCCAATGTTAAAGTAGCACAGGTAAAGATCTGTTTACATTCCAGTAGGTACCATGCACCCAATTGATTCAAATGTTTGAAATAATCTAAGTAATAGAGGCAAAAGCATTGGGGTTATTCAAAATACAATTGAATCCCATCAAAGGTCATTCCTTTAATTAATAATAACAACAACAACAACACCTTGTATTTATATAGCACCGTTAACGTAGTAAAACGTCCCAAGGCACTTCACAGGAGTGTTACAAGAGAACAATTTGATAGCGAGCCACATAAGGAGAAATTAGGGCAGATGATGAAGTAGGTTTTAAAGAGCGTCTTAAAGAATGAAAGAGAGGTAGCGAGGCGGAGAGGTTTAGTGAGGGAATTCCAGAGTTTAGGGCCTAGGCAGCTGAAGGCACAGCCACCGATGGTTGAGCGATTATAATTAGGGATGCTCAAGAGGGCAGAATTTGAGGAGCGCAGCTATCTTGTGGGGTTGGAGGAGATTACAGAGATAGGGAAGGGCGAGGCCATGGAGGGATTTGAAAACAAGGATGAGAATTTTAAAATTGAGGCGTTGCTTAACCGGGAGCCAGGAGTTAATGTGCTAGAGGGATGACCTTTGATGGGCAGAGTGGCCTTTTCTCAATCCTGACTTCTCTCGTGTTTTAAATGGTTGTGTTTTTATTCGATTCTTCTTGTTTTCTGGTTGAGTTCAGTGTATCTCAGGACGTGCGACCCAGATGAGATGATAACATTTGTTTCAGGAATTAACCTTTCTTTGTGGAAATGACCTTTTATGGCATTCTTCCTTCATGTCTAACACCATCAAATGCCAGTAGGACTGGGATTTGAAAAAGTTAAACACAGCAATTAAAAAAAAAAAGTTTACAAACTTAGCTCAAACATTTGGAGAGAAGAATTTAAGTTGTATCATTTTTTGACAGACAAAAAAATAGGTTTCAGTTTGCAGCTTTGATGTGGAGAATTGAAATCAACAAAAGAGAACATTTCCACTTCTGTCAGCTGGTACACACTGTATTGTATGTTAAAAAGAAAAGAGATTTAATTTGTTCTAAAAGTGCCAAATTGATATTCATTGATGGTTATAATAGCCTGTATTAGCCAACATAGCTACATTGCAGAAAGCTAATCCAGGTCCTTTGCTCACCTCCACACTGAGTGCCAGCCTTTGTGCAAATGCTCTTTCAGTGTAGTAATAACACCATAACCATTTATCATGACTATTGCATTGCCAGTGTTGGGATCTGTAAGGTTTGTCTAAAAGGAAAACATCCTACTTGGGCTGAGGATGAAATGATCACTAAAATACTGAGAAAGGATCATGTCATCTGAAGAAAAGACAAGTATAGGATTTGTCTAAAAAGGTTACATGCAAACAATTCACTTCTTTTAAGATAGTTTGGTGAATACTTCCAATGTTCAGATAATAATACAGTTGAGCTCACTCATTATTGCTTTCATTATTATCATTATCATTAAAATCTCAATTATACTCAGTCCATTCCCATTCACTTTTGATCTCTTAAATGGCACTACTTTCGTGAAAAAAAAGTGTTTTCGGAAAACTTTGTTATTCATTTCTTTTGGAAATTATGTTGAAGAGTGTTATTGTGTCACTTATATGTGACATGCCTCATTCGTCTGACTCTCATCCCGTCCCAAGCAAAAAGTAACATTTTTCAGATAGTTTTTCATGAAGATAATGTTGATTTTTTTTATTTTTCATTCGAGTTTGTTCTTTAAGAAAAATCTGGGTAGATTTTATGAGGTTTTTTTTTTGCTTTTGTATTATGTACCATTCTCTGTGTGTGAAGGTGGATAGGAGTCTGTCCCAGTCAGTGCTGCTGTTGAGCAAAATAGTGCAGAAGAGCAACCAGCATGCATTTTCAGCCTGTTTTCTGTTCCCCGTCCCAAAGCACTGTAAAAAGAGTAATGGAGCAGCAGTGTAGTCCACTCTAACTTTAACTTGTTTTTAACAGATTCTTTTTGAAAATAGCCATGAAGAAGACTGCATAGGTGAATAGCAGCGATCCCTCACATTAACGTTCTGTTATTTATGGCTACAACAATGGCCCATCGTTCTTTTCATGATTAGAGCAGTAGGGTGGGTCACTTTACTATACTTCAATAATGACCCTGTATGGCCACAAAATAGATACAGACTTCATCCTTGATCTATCCAGAAGGAAATAAACATTTTCACCCAACAGCTGTTTCTTCAATGATCCCAGGGTTTTGACCTCCACTACCCTACCCAGAAAGAAAGAACTTGCATGTATATAGTGCCTGATCACATTTTCAGTGTGTCTTAAAATGCT
Organism: Squalus acanthias; assembly: GCA_030390025.1. Taxonomy (NCBI): domain Eukaryota; kingdom Metazoa; phylum Chordata; class Chondrichthyes; order Squaliformes; family Squalidae; genus Squalus; species Squalus acanthias. Next base: position 82,616,221 of record CM059426.1, on the reverse strand, counting down.
TTACAATCAGTGAATTACTTATGTGGTGCAGTTATTGTTGTTAGTTAGGCAAATGCAGCAAGCAATTTGCACACACAAGTTCCCACAAGCAGCCAGTTATGAATGACCAGTTAATCACAGGTTAAATCAGTTAGAAATATTGGCTAGGACGCCATGAGAACTCCCTGCTGTTCTTCAAATAGTGCCATGGGATCTTTACATCCACCTGAGTAGGCAGTTTGGACCTCAGTTTGAAATTGCATCTGAAAGACGACACCTCCAACAGTGCTGTACTTCCTCTGGGCTGCACTTAGATTACGTGCTTAAATGATAGTGGGGCTTGAATCCACAATCATCTAACTTCCAAGGTGAGAGTGCTATCGACTGAGCCAAGTTAACACTAGAAGTTCATTTCACATGCCGATCACTGTTAGTTTGGACCAGTGCCTCCTTGTCCTACTGTCATAGTTTATTTGAAGTAATATTCCAAATTTGCTGTTTACTATCTTTTATACCCCTCCACAAAATCTTTTCTCAGTTGTCTCCTTTTAAGACCGAAGCCCAAATAGTTCCTGTCCTTACTTACAATTCAGTCCTCTGGTGCTGGAGATCAGTCCTGTGGCTGGATCTTGAGAGGTTTTTAAAGGAGGAGAGTGCGAGATGGAGAGGCAGAGAGGTTTAGAAATAAATTTCCTGTGAGTAGGACCCAAACAGCTGAAGGTTTTGCCACCAGTGATGGGGTAAAGGTAGGAGAGGATACACAAAAAGCTGGGGTCAGAGGAATGGAGTGTTGGGGGAGATGTAGGGCTGGAGGAGATTGCAGAGAAAGATAATAATTTAAAATTAATGCATTGGGGGATGGAGAGCAAGTATGTCAGCAAGGAATAGGATATGAGCAGTAGAGTTTTGGACAAGTTGAAGTTTATGGAGGGTGGAGAATGGGAAACCAGCAAGGAGAACATTGGAGTAGTGGATATCGGGAAACCATGGGCGTGCTTCCTATGACGTTCTTATACGCACTCCCATTGGATGAGGCTCCACACAGTCTGTTTTACACCTTTTCTGTTGACTTCAATGAAAAAGAAAACTGTGAGATTTGAAATGGGCTGCCGATTCTCTATCATCCGTTTCTATTTGGCCGGTGATAAAAGTTAAAGTTACCCATGGTGTGTTACGTTTCCATGATTTTCTTCATCAGCAAAGGAACAAGAAAAATTGAACAGTGGAAACAATAAAGAGGCACACAAACAAAGATCCATTTCATAATTCATAGAATTGGCCAGATGAATAATTGTTGTACTTGGTAAGCTTTATTTAACCATCAATTCTACAAACAAGTGCACTTATTCAGAATAGACTGATTCTCTGAGGTGATAGATCAGAATACTATATTTGGGAAGTTCCTGTTTATTCTAACTTTAAAACTAATGTCTCCTGTATCTGCATTTTATTGTCATGGTCTTGTCACTTATTACTAATCAGAGGATATCAGAAAAGTTAAATGGACAATTTTCAAACTATACTCTGGAAATTATTGTGAGAAACATACGAACATTTAGTTTGCTCGTGCAAAATTCCTCTCTCTGCTACTTCAACAGAGCTTTTAACTCAATTACATCACTCACAGTAAATTCTGCGGTAAAAGTATAGCATATAGATTTAAACCTGAATTTTGCACCTGGGTCTTAGAACCGACAAAGAACCCCTATTTGCATAGTAAGGCAGGGAGTTTCTCGTCCATTTACAGGTGTAGCATCACGCGGGTCTTGGGCATCAATGGGGTGGCTGAGGCGTCCCCACCTCCCCTCCAACCCCCTCCCTTCCGATTTTCAATTCCTGGCCATCCATTTTTCAGGCACAAAATGGACGGCTGTTGGTTGAATTTCTCCCCCATTATCTTTAAGCCTTCATGAGACAGAGAGAGACACACATCCATGGTCATACACACTCACTACTAGAGAGACACACACAGACACACCACTATACTGACAGACACACACACCACTAGAATTACATAGAATATACTGCACAGAAACAGGCCATTCGGCCCAACCAGTCCATGCTGGCGTTTATGCTCCACTCGAGCTCCTCCCATCCTTCCTCATCTAACTCTATCAGCATAACCCTCTATTCCCTTCTTCCTCATATGCTTGTCTAGCCTCCCCTTAAATGCATCTATACTATTCACCTCAACCAGTCCTTGTGGTAACGAGTTCCACATTCTCACCACTCTCTGGGTAAAGAAGTTTCTTCTGAATTCCTTATTTGATTTCTTTGTGATTATTTTATATTGATGGCCTCTAGTTTTGCTCTTCCCCACAAGTGGAAAGACTCTGGCCCAGAAATTTGGTAGTGTCCATTTTGGGCGCCTTACCTGCAGAGTACTAACAGCCGCATTCAAATGAGGAGGTCCGAAGATCCCGCACAGGTTCGTGCACCAATTTTCAGGTAAGTGATTAGGTAAAATCACAGAGGTCTGGAGGAGGAATGGCTGTGCCTCAAATGCAATTGGAGGACTGTCGGGGGTCGGGGAAAATTATTGTGGGGGTCTGGAGGAGGAAAGACAGGGCCTCGGAGTGCAATCACAGAGCTGTCAGGGGTTGGGGATAAAAATTTGCAGGGGTCTGCAGGAGGAATGGCTGGGCTTCGGAGTGCAATCGGAGGGCTGCCAGGGGTTAGGGAAGAAAATCGTGGGGGTCTGGAGTATTGTTGGGTTGGGAGTGCTGTTGGTGGGGGATAGGAGGTTGGGACTGGGGTTGGGGGAGATCTGGCAGCCTGGAGATCTCGGACCAGGAGTGGTGGTGATTATGGTAAGTACTTACCTTTTTTTAATTCCTTGCTGTTTAGCATTGGCTTACCCGGAGGCAATCAACACTGGTGCTGGCTGCCTCAGACGCAAACCAAAGTTGTAAGAGGGAGCAGAAGCAGGAGTTAGGCCCCTTATTTGCATATGTTAATGGCCTAACGCCGGCTTCAGACGTGGCTAAAGGACACCTCTTGTTTGGCTTTTACCAAGTTGGCGTCCAGCGTGGCCCGCGCCAGAATTTAAAGACTTCTATCAGGCCACCACTCAGCGTGCTCTTTCCAGGAGAAAAGGGACCCAGCCTGTTTATCCTTTCCTGATAGGTATAACCTCACAGATCTGGTATCATCCTTGCAAATTTTTTTGCACCCTCTCCAGTGCCTCTATAACCTTTTTATAATATGGCGACCAGAACTGCACACAGTACTCTAAGTGTGGTCTAACCAAGGTTTGATACAAGTTTAGCATAACTTCTCTACTTTTCAATTCTATCCCTCTAGAAATAAACCCTAGTGCTTAGTTTGCTTTTGTTATGGACTTATTGATCTGCGTTGCAACTTTTAGTGATTTGTGTATTTGTACTCCTCGATCCCTTTGTTCCTCTACCCCATTTAGATTCTCATTTTCCAAGTAATATGTTACCTGCTTATTTTTCTTACCAAAATGTAATACCTCACACTTATCTATGTTGAAATTCATTTGCCAATTATATTCCCATTCTTCAAATTTATTAATGTTTTCTTGTAATTTGATGCAGTTCTCCTTAGTGTTGATTATTCCTCCCAATTAGGTATCATCCACAAATTTAGAAATTGTGTTTTTGAATCCAAAGTCTAAATCGCTAATATAAATTGTGTTCAATAGTGGTCTCAGCACAGATCCTTGTGGGACCCCACTTCCCACCTTCTGCCACTCTGAATAGCTACCCTTTACCTACTCTCTGCTTATCTGAGGAAGGAGGTTCTTGCCATGGAAGGAGTTCAGCAAAGATGGCAGGAATGACGTATGAGGAGAGATTGGGTCGATTGGGCTTATACTTGCTGGAGTTTAGAAGAATGAGAGGGGATCTCATTGAAACTTATAAAATTCTGACAGGACTGGACAAACTAGATGCAGGAAGGATGTTCCCGATGGTCGGGGAGTCCAGAACCAGGGGTCACAGTCTAAGGATAAGGGGTAAGCCATTTAGGACAGAAATGAGGAGGAATTTCTTCACCCAGAGAGTGGTGAACCTGTGGAATTCTCTACCACAGAAGGCAGTAGAGGCCAATTCATTAAATATATTCAAGAAGGAGTTGGATATATTTCTTAAGGTTAAAGGGATCAAGGGATATGGGGAGAAAGCAGGGACAGGGTTCTGAATTTGGATGATCAGCCATGATCGCATTGAATGGCGGAGCAGGCTAGAGAGGCCGAATGGCCTACTCCTGCTCCTATCTTCTATGTTTCTATGTTTCTGTCTTTCAACCAGCTAGCTATCTATTATGCTAATTGTCCCATGATTCCGCATGCTCTGACCTTATTCATTAGTCTATTGTGTGGTACCTTATCGAGGCCTTTTGGAAATGTAATGTACTACATATTGACAGATAGACACACACACACACCCCACTATACTGACAGATAAAGAGAGACACACACACCACTATACTGACAGATAGAGAGACACCGCTATACTGATAGACAGAGACAGACATACACACATCACTATATTGACTACATTAGAAAAGAAAGAAAAATCACAATTTTATTTTTGAAATATGTAAAACGCATGCAATCTCTCTGAACCTTTGATGAACCAAACCTCTCCAGGTATTAGCTACGAATTTCCATTACTTCTGGATTAAAAACTAATTAAATATTGCTACAGTTCATATAAAATCGATATGAATATGCTGACCTACAGTATAAAATTCAGAGCTATCCAGCCCTTGTTTCAAGGATTTAAAAAATCTAAAGCTACATTAGAGACAATGACAGGTGCCTGACATTGAACACTGTACAGGCATTTTGCCATTTAAATGCAGGTGCTGCAAATGTTGTGACTGGACCTGTCTCTAGCTGTTCCTTACATGGTGTAATTCTGAATGAAAGTGCCTCATATTTGGTGTATCTTGCAAGGACAATGTTTGATTCATTTTGTATTGTGGCCACTGGTAATAGAAGCTGAAGGTTCCATTTTGTGTAGATATAATTGTGTCCCTGTTTTCCACAGAGATGTATTTTACAGTCAGCGACAGGACCAGTTGCTCGACAGAATGGTTTCACTTGTCTGAAAAACATACACAGAGTCGCCTATCTAGTTGCCCTTTACTCAGCATATATTATCAGCAGGCAGAATATACTGCACTTGGGACTGATACATGTACTATATATATATGTATCAAATCAAATTATATATCGAGGACATTTTTTTTCTCTCAACATCAATGCACTTATACATTATTTCAACCAAATGAGAAGGTTGTAATTTAGTTTGCTTAGGGAATACCGCACTGAAAAAGGGTGGTGACTGGCTTCCGATAATTAACATTTATTAATGTGAATATATTAAAGCAGCTGATATTTGAAAAAAATAATCATACTCTGTCGTGGTTATCCGCCCTTCAATTTGAAGTGCCTTATGACTTGTTTTAGAACCAAGCAAAAAAGGTTTAAATGCTGTTCAGCGAGAGCAGCCTGTGTCCTCCTGTCATGTGTCATATCACGTTAAACCACTGATGCCAGAAGAATGTGTAAAATGGTTAATTATGACACTTTCCAAATCTGCGAATAAGGGGCGTGTTATCAAAATGACTCGTCACTTCCAAAGATATCTTTCAGCTTTTCTCCTTTGTGGAAGAATTGCAGCTGCAATCTCATTTTATTTAATGAACTTCCAGGATTTTCTATGATTTGTGGGAAATAAATTCCCAATGTTTTTGTTCCAGAGAGCTTTATCCCTGTAAATTGTCCATTTCTCCTCCCGATGTGTTATATTCAGTATTTATTTTTCCATAACGCAGCCTTGTGTGAAAGTGGCTGGCACCTAGTTTAATTTCAAAATCATCCCGAAGGGGAATGTAACTGCTTGCAAATGAGAGAATACATTTTCTTTTCAGAATGGCTGCAAGGCAGATATTCCTCAGCAGTTTGCATGAGAGATGAGATACCGTGATTACCCTGAGGGCAAGGTACATTGTCCAATGGTGACTTTCTTGGATCAATCAAATACACAGCTGTCACATAGAATGATCCGAATAGGTTTGCCTTTGTGCAGTTGCAAGTTGGGAGCTATTATCTGTTTGGGACTATCAGGCTAGGTGTTGTCTTCAACTTCTATGCCACTGGTTTTTATCAAATACCAATAGGCGACCTATATGACAATTGCCAGACTTCAGTCATCAAACGTATGAGACAGGTAACCCAGTCACAGTAACAGATCAAACAAGGATGTTTTATGCTTGGCTGCGTTTTCCAGAATCCTGACAGTGATAGATATGCCTTGGAACATCACCAGTGAGTGAAACGTTCACTGTAAAAAGAAAAGTTTTAATTTATTCAGTATGCAGCTGTTGTTGCTCTTCGGCTGCTGTTGGTGCTTTTGATTTCTGTGTGACCATCGTAGCCAAAGCATCTCCAGAAATGGTTTCACTTCCCACCCCCACACCATTACCTTTGGTGTCATCAAAGGATCTATCTTTAACCCCCCACCACCCCTCCCCTTGCCTTTCCTTGTCTACATACTGCCCCTTGGCAACATCATCAGAAGACATGGGCCAGCATCCACATGTAAGCTGACGACACCTAGGTCTACCTGTCCACCACCTGTCTCAACACTTATACTCTCTCTGTACTGTCAACCTGCTTGTTCGACATTCAGTCCTAGATGAGCCGCAATTTCCTCCAATTAAACATTGGGTAGACCGCTATTGTCTTCGGTCTCTGTCACAATCTTCGTACGCTCACCTTCGTTCCACCTCCCTCCTCAGCCATTGTCTCAGGTTGAATCAAACTGTTTGCAACCATGGCAACCTATTTGACCCCAAATTGAGTTTCCAAACCCATATCGTCTCCACCGCAAAGACCATCAACTTGTACCTCTGTAACATAGCTCACCTCCGCTCTTGCCTCAGCCCATCTGCTGCAGAAATCCTCAATCATGCCTTTGTCATCTCCAGACTTTCCTGGCTAGCTTCCCATCCTCCACCATCCATAAAATTCAGCTCATCCAATAGTCTGCTGCCTATATCCTATCCCGCACCAAGTCCTGCTCACCCATCACTCCAGTCCTCCTTGGTATACATTGACTCCCAGTCCCACAATGCCTCAAATTTTAAATCTGACTATTTATGGTAAAGAAAGGGCCAATAATACGGAGGCAGCTTGGCCCAATTATTACAATGAGGCTGGAGACCCAATTTCAGGTGAGCCTCAGGCCTCCTGGTTTGGACATTCGTTGCGTGCCGCCGCCAGCTATGCATCTAAAAGTAGGCCATAACAAATTTCTACTTCAGTGCCTGTGCTTTGGGCCTCTGCAGCTCCCCTGTAGATGCCCATGCAGTTGCGACTTGTTCCATGGTGAACTGCAGGTTTACGAATCCCTCCTGCATTGCTGCAGGGATGTTAGCGCTGCATTTCTGCTGAATCTCTGACATACCATGCTGGATGTTCTGAACGTTCCAAAAATACTGCATGAGGTGCTTTTGTTAATTAATAGCCTCTCCTGTATGGGCTGCCCGTTGTAAGGTAAGAATATGGCTTGCTGCAGCAGAGGAAGGACTAGGCCTTGGCCTCCACTCAGCTGCTTCCTGCTTCTCTGCTACCATGTCCACTTGCTCCACCTCACTTGTGCTGGGTGTTCCTACATTAAAGTACGTGCTGTTCGCGGAGCCTCGCCATGAGATATGAAATTCATCGAGATACCTTATTTTAATAATTATTCTATTTAAATGAGGCACTTGCACAGTCTCATTTTCTCCACCCAAATTGACCACTGCAAAATGCTATGCGCAGTGAATCAATATGCAATCTTGTGTGCTATTGGTAGGGCCTTGGGGGCTCTGAACTCTCTGTGGCCCTTTAGTGTTTGAACATTTTTCCATTATTAACCTTTGTTTGTTGATCTCAGAGAATCATAGAATGGTTACAGCCAGAAGGAGGCCATTCGGCCTGTCGAGCCCGTGCCGGCTTTCTGCAAGAGCACTTCAGCTAGTCCCACTCCCCTGCACTTTCTCCGTAGCCCTGCAAATTTTTCTCCTTCAGGTACTTATCCAACTCTCCTTTGAAAGCCATGACTGAATCTGCCTCCACCACCCTTTTAGGCAGTGCATTCCAGATCCTAACCACTCACAGCGTAAAAATGTTTTTTCTCATGTCGCCTTTGGTTCTTCTGCCAATCACCTTAAATCTGTGTCCTCTGGTTCTTGACCTTTCTGCCAATGGGAACAGTTTCTCTATCTACTCTGTCTAGACCCCTCATGATTTTGAACACTTCTATCAAATCTCCTCTCAACCTTCTCTGCTCTAAGCAGAATAACCCCAGCTTCTCCAGTCTATCCACTTAACTGAAGTCCCTCATCCCTGGAACCATTCTTGTAAATCTTTTCTGCACCCTCTCTAAGGCCTTCACATCCTTCCTAAAGTGTGGTGCCCAGAATTGGACACAATACTCCAGTTGAGGCTGAACCAGTGATTTTTAAAGGTTCATCATAAATTCCTTGCTTTTGTACTCTATGCCTCTATTTATGAAGCGGAGATGCCGGTGTTGGACTGGGGTGGACAAAATTGAGAGGTCGCACAACACCAGGTTATAGTCCAACAGTTTTATTTGAAATCACAAGCTTTCGGAGCTATCGATTTGCTCCTTCCTCAGGTGAAGTAAATTAGATACAGAATCTCCAAAGCATATATAGATGGAAAACAAAGAATGTGTACTTTACAATTGCAGACCAATAAATTAAATCATCCTGACTATCTGCCGAGGTGTGATAAAGTTAATTAAGTCAGCCAGGAAGGTACCACATCAAAGACATAGCAAGATACAACTGAGACAATGAGGTGTAGTCGCAGGGACACAACCAACAGGGTACCCTACGTCGTCCAGTACTTCCCCGGAGCGGAGAAACTACGCCATGTTCTTCGCAGCCTTCAACATGTTATCGATGACGACAAACACCTCGCTAAGGCCATCCCCACGCCTCCACTACTTGCCTTCAAACAGCCGCCTAACCTCAGAAGTACCATCGTTCGCAGCAAATTACCCAGCTTTCAGGATAACAGCGACCACGACACCACACAACCCTGCCATGGCAAACTCTGCAAGACATGCCAGATCATCAACACAGATACCACCATCACACGTGAGGACACTACCCACCAGGTACATGGTACATACTCATGTGACTCGGCCAACGTTGTCTACCTCATACGTTGCAGGAAAGAATGCACCGCGGCATGGTACATCGGCGAGACCATGCAGACACTGAGACAACGTATGAATGAGCACCGCGCAACAATCGCCAGGCAGGATTGTTACCTCCCAGTCGGGGAACACTTCAGCAGTCAAGGACATTCAGCCTCGGATCTGCGGGTAAGCGTTCTCCAAGGCAACCTTAGAAACACACGACAACGCAAAATCATCGAGCAGAAACTGATAGCCAAGTTCCGCACTCATGAAGACGGTCTCAATCGGGATCTTGGGTTTATGTCACGATACATGACGTGATCCGGACTCGAGTCGTCGTTAGCTTGTTCACAGATGTGATTCCCAGTAAAAAAAGTAAAAATTTTCCCAGTAAAAAAGTAAAAAAATGTTAAAGCTTTTCGTTTTACATACAGACGGCAGCTTTTGACACGTTAGAACCCCTGCGACTACACCTCATTGTCTCAGTTGTATCTTGCTATGTCTTTGATGTGGTACCTTCCTGGCTGACTTAATTAACTTTATCACACCTCGGCAGATAGTCAGGATGATTTAATTTATTGGTCTGCAATTGTAAAGTACACATTCTTTGTTTTCCATCTATATATGCTTTGGAGATTCTGTATCTAATTTACTTCACCTGAGGAAGGAGCAAATCGATAGCTCCGAAAGCTTGTGATTTCAAATAAAACTGTTGGACTATAACCTGGTGTTGTGCGACCTCTCAATTTTGTCTATTTATGAAGCCAAGGATCCCGTATGCTTTTTTAACCACTTTCTCAACCTGCCCTGCCACCTTCAACGATTTGTGCACACGTACCCCCAGGTCTCTCTGTTCATGCATCCACTTTAGGATTGTACCCTTTAGTTTATATTGCCTCTCCTCGTTCTTCCTACCAAAATGTATCACTTCGCACTTTTCTGCGTTAAATTTCATTTGCCACGTGTCCGCCCATTCCTTCAGCCTGTCTATGTCCTCTTGAAGTCTATCACTATCCTCCACATTGTTCACTATACTTCCAAGTTTTGTGTCATCTGCAAATTTTGAAATTGTGTCCTGTACACCCAAGTCCAAGTCATTAATATAGATCAAGAAAAGCAGTGATCCAAGTACCGACCCCTGGGGAACACCACCGTGTACCTTCCTCCAGTCCGATAAACAACCGTTCACCACTACTCTCTGTTTCCTGTCACTTAGCCAATTTCATATCTATGCTGCCACTGTCCCTTTTATTCCATGGGCTTCAACTTTGCTGGCAAGCCTATTATGTGGCACTTTGTGGAATGCCTTTTGGAAGTCCATGTACACCACATCAACTGCATTGCCCTCATCAACCCTCTCTGTTACCTCATCAAAAATAGCTAATATAGCTTTGAGCACAAGTGGCTTCAGATAACTATACTCCTGATCCAGACAGAGAAATCCATTGCACTAAAGCATTGTTCAATGACTCCTGTATAGAATTCTTGAGAAATAAAATTCAGTGTACTGAAGTGCTGATGGCAGTCAAATTTGCCAAAAACACAAAAATAATGAGAACAATGGAGACAGAAGATGCAGTAAAAGATTTGCAAGATGATTTTGATACTTTATGCAATTGGGCAGACAGAGAGCAAATTAAATTTAACACTGATAAATGATAAAGTGCTATGTGTAGGTCCACATGTGTGGGACAGAAGTATACAATGAATAATTGAATTAGTACAGGTAAAATTAGAAAGGGACTTGGGAGTAACAGTAGACTTTCAGGGCTAAAAATTGGATATGGCCAGAAAACGGGCGGTGTCATGGCCAAATGCTATTAAGCTGTGCCGGGCCAAAATGGTCCAGGTAGCACGCAAAATTCATGCTCAGTCCTCATTAACATGATTATAATACTGATTTCAGTGCTGAAACCGCTGCTCATTGGTCAACAGGTGGGCCAATATCGGGTCCAGTCTAATTCCCAGTCATGTTTGGCACAGGCTTTATTCAGTACTTAAAGGGGAGGTGCATTGATGCAACAGCACCTCATTTTCAATCCAGTTCGGACTCCACCTGGAAGTAGACGCTACTAGAAACAGATGGCTGAGCCCCAGCACAGGGAGAGAGTGAGAAGGTTCTCAGATGCGGCTCTGGAGGCACTGGTGGTGGCCGTGGAGAGGAGGCGGGCTGTCCTCTTACCACAAAGCGGCAGGAAGCCATCGCCCCATACATCCAAAAGGTTGTGGTGGGAGATAGCTGACTATGTGACGGCCAGCACTGTGGTTCCCAGGTTGTCGATCCAATGTCACAAGAAGTTTAATGACCTCACACGGCAGGTCAAGGTGAATGAAGGCTTCAACAAATGCCATATCCCACCATCTGCACCACAAGCCTCACACACTGCTCAATGCACCACACTTCCAGCACTCACATACCAACAATCTCTACCTATCACCACTCAGACCTCACAGTCATAGCTTCACTTCACCCTCACAACTTTACCACTGCTGTAACACTCACACCCACATCTCACACCTTACACATACTGACAGCTATTCAACTATGGCAGGTACATCACCCAAACACATTGCACCACACTCACTCACACACTTCCCTTTCTCCTGCAGGCCAAGATGGCACATAATTGCCAGGAGCAGCAGCAGACAGGCGGGGGGCAAGCTGCCATCCAGGACCTCAGCCAACTGGAGGAGCGAGTGCTGGTCATCATTGGGCGGCAAGTTATGGAGGCCGAGGCAACCGGCGAGGTTGAAGCCCTTGGGGACAACAATGGTATACTCATTCCTAATCCTTCTTCTCACATCCCACTTGCCCCTCATCCCACAATCTCTTCTCACTTTCAAGCTGCTGATGCTGTATGCATGTGTATCTTGCTTTCCCCCCGCCCCTACCCCTCACCACAACCCGACTCTTGTGCCTTTCTGCTTTCAGATAATCAAGACCAAGCACCAGTCCAGCCTGTCCCCGAGGCAATGGAGGAGAGTGAGGGGGGAAGAAGAAGAAGACACAGCGTCACTACATCTGTCACTCGCAGACACCAGCTCAGAAACTGCACGTAATTTAGAGGGTAGTGTAGATGCACAGGGTGAGGCACTGGGCACGAGTGGCCTGCAGCAAGGCCAGGGGGAAAGGATATCCCGGGGGCCAGGTCCCCGGAGGGCGAGTTTGCACGCGAGTTCTGCTGCACACGACTCAAATGAGGACCTCGATGGGTTGACCTTCAGAAGAAGGGTGATGGGCATGTACACCCAATTGCGAGGTGCATTGGCAAGCCTGCCAGAGAGCCTCTTGGCAATGTCAAGGAGCATGGAGAAGTCCGCCTCCAACATTGCACGGGGGTTTGTGCAGAGCTTGGAGCCCAGGATTTCCAGCCTGGAAATTATGGAAAACTCCAGGAGAGACCGTATCGACCCAGACATGATGCTGCGTGTGATGGGCGATGTTGCAGCTGCCATTGCAGCACAGGCAGAAGCGACCCAACGTCTTAGTGCAGCAGCGGAAGCTCAGACCGCTGTCCTGCAGTCCCAGCTTGCTGCCACACAAGATCAGACTACTGCCATTATGGCTGGGTTTACGAGTGTCGACCGGGGTTTGCAGGGTGTCGCTCCAACAGATTGCTAGGAACGCTGAGGCGCTGCCCCGCAGGAGTGGCAGTGGGTCAGTGGAGCAGGAACCTGGTGTCCTCTCTCAGGATGACAGCATTCCTGTTCCCACCACTGCCACTCCACCATTGCCCTTGCCACTGCCTGTCAGCCAGCCAGCCCAGACTGCCGTCACCCATGCCGAGGTGGTGCAGTCTACAGCCAAGCCTTCTAGGTCCAGAGCTGCTCGAGGTCGTCCTGCAAGGCCATCTGACGTCTCCCCCATGCAACTCAGCAACCTTCCACCAGCCATGCTGCAGCCACTGGGGGAGCACTCGATCAGGAAAGGGCATCGAACGACAGGCACTAAGGGATTGCACAAGGGTGATTAGTTGATATAGTATGTGTAAATTGATGGTTGATAAATTTAATAATTTCGTTTGGAATCTTTTGTGGTGGCTCTCATTTTAGCCTTGTGTCCAGCAGGACGCTGTGATATTCCGTGACAGAGGGATGGTATGATGGGGATGTGGTGAGCATCGGGGATCTGGGGTTTCATTCATTGGAATCGGAGTCAGATGAGGCGTTGATGGACAGCCCGTCCGAAAGGGGGATTGGCTGCCTGCTGCCTCCCTTCCTCCTCGTTCTCTTCCTCTTCCTTTACCTCTTGCTCCTCTTCCTCTTCCTCTTGGCCCTGCTTCTCTCCCTTGTCCTCCTCCTGAGGTGGTCCCGCAGTCCCTGGTGGCAAGGGCTGCGCCCTCATGATGGCCAAGTTTAGAAGCTTGCAGCTGACCACCACGAAATGGGACACCCATTCCGCCGAGTACTGGAGGGCTACTCCCGACCGGTCAAGGCAGTGGAACCATTGTTTCAGTAGCCTGGAGGTCTGCTCAATGATGTTCCTGGTGGAAGAATGGCTTCTCATTATATGAGTGCTGGGCACGAGTGGTGGGGTTACAGAGGGGAGTCATCAGCCAGGTGCGGAACGGATAGCCCTTGTCTCCAAGCAGCCACCCTCAAGTTTGTTCTGGTGGCTGCAAGATTGCTGGCGTACTAGACTGGCGCAGAACGAAGGCATCATGACTGCTGCCAGGATAGCAGGCATTGACCATCATGAAGCGCTGGGCGTGGTCGCACAACTGCACATTAAATGGGTGGTAGCCTTTGCGGTTATGGAAGATTTCAGGATTGTTATGTGGCGCCCACAAAGCCATGTGGTTGCAGCCGATGGTGCCCTGCACCATGGGAAAACCCGCTATCCTGGCAAGTACACGTGTGCTCGTCCTGCTTCTCTCCGCTCAGAGAGAATAAAACGTAGTCCCTTCTCCTGGTGTAGAGAGCCTCTGTAACTTCCCGGGTGCAGCGATGGATGGCGAACTATGAGATGTTAGCGATGTCTCCTGCTACTGCCCTTCTCTCAGGCTGCAGATCTGGTTGCAAGAGGTGGCAGAGTTCTGTGACCACCTCCTTGGAGACTCCTAATACACTGCTCCTTGCTTAAGTGGATATAAGAGAAGTGCTCTAAGAAGACCCTAGGTGCATAAGGCCTCCTGTTGAGAGCCCTCCTGGCCCTCCTCCTCCTCCCTCTGCATGCATCTTCCCCTCTTCTTCGCTACCTCCACTCCCTCTCCCGAAGATACTCGAGTGCGGTGGGGAATGCCAGTGGAGCCCCCATGACTGTGAGCAAGTGTTGTGAGCAGAAACCTTTAAATAAGAATGAAGGCGTTCTCCACTTGCAACAACACTCCCTGTTATCTTAGAACCTTGAAAGAAGTTTATAAAGCTGCTGGAGTTGCAGAATGTTCCACAGAGCGAGTCAAATTGCAGAAACATGTCAGGTTCAAGTTGTTGCTGATGATCCCTTTAAATATCGCTGCTGGAGCCTCCTTTCTGCTTGTCAATGCCTGCTCAGCTGGTCGCACTTAAGGCATGCCGGTAAGTGGTGCGGCAAATTTGAAAATGGCAGATCAGGCGTCAAGTGAGCATTGCATACTCACTGACGTCACAATCTGCATAATCTACATAATTTTCACGAGCGCGGACATCGGCAGCGCTGCTGCCCAGCCGAAAATGGTGGCCGCCCTGGGACCCACTGGTAGTGGGCGGAAGTGTGGCAGCCGCCACTTTTTCCCCCAAATCTGGTGGTAACGGGTGGCGCTCAACCACTGAATTTTTAGCCCTCAATATCCAGACAATGTGGCAAAGCAATTTAAAAGGCTAGTAGAATAATAGGCTATATATGCAGTATAGGGTAGATTTTACAAATGTTGGTTTTAAGCAGATAGCCTAACTCTCTGGCTCCACAGATCAGAAATTCAGGTGGTGGCCGTCCAGTATTTTCCAACCAAATGGGCAGTGCACGCCTGAATGGAAATGACTGAGAAGTAAATTTAGAACAGATAGCAGGAAAATTCCCCTTTAATTAAATTACCGAATTACCTTTTCACCTCCTTGAATTTTCTTGTGTTTCCAGTCATACCTTTATAGAAATACTGAGCTATAAAAATCTAATGCACTAAGGCACCCTTCATTCACTCTTTTACAGAATTCCTCCTCCAGTTTTAATATAGGTGCTGCCAAACTGAGTTTGCATTAGAAATCAAGTGCATTTCCCAGTCACTTCTGCATAGAGATCCTGAACCAGGCATAACACTTAAGAGTTTACTCTTGAACCAAGCCTAAAATGTTTCCATTTATTTGTTTTAATTACATATTGCAATACAGAATAGTCCATCCTTTACAGACTAGTAAGCTCCTGTAAAATACCTTATTTTGCCTGATGGAGTGCCCTAATTTAGATCTTGTATTCATAGGTGAAGCAGTAAATAGGCTGAAGTACAAAATGTGTAAAGTGGTCAATTTTTATGAACAGTCTATAGAGATTTTGATCCATTATGTAAAATTGTGTGGCAAATTAGTTTCCTCTTTGTGTAGAGTGTAGTGAGATTATAAACTCATTATAAATAAATGCGTTCATGATTTTATAGTGGACCATTCAGGAGGGGAGCGAAAGGGAGAAAATGCATTCAAAAGTTAGTATTAGAAGAGATTAGCATAAATAATCAAATGTAATGCACTAGAAAGTAAAAAAATAACGGTCCTAATTTTCCAATTGTCAGATTCTGCAATCGATGTATATTTCAGCCAGGCTTGTAATTTTGGATTTCTTAATCAGTGTGACACCAAAACATTCTGAGTTCCTCTCCTTGGGATCTGGCAAGAGAGCTGGCAATGACTGCACAGAAAATGTCAAAGTTGACACATCGGCCGGGAAATTCCTCGGAGTTGCTCCTGCTCCATTTACACGCATTAACAGGGTTTCCGCCCTACTTCCAACAAAGTAATGCCCTCGAAATGGGAGCAGCTCCAAAGAATATCCCGGCCATAGTATCATTACCGCACTCCATGCTAGGACCTACATTGGCTCCCAGTTCGACAACGACTCGATTTTAAAATTGTCATCCTTGTTTTTAAATCCGTCCATGGCCTCTCCCCTCCCTATTTCTGTAACCACCTCCAGCCCTACAACTCTACGAGATCTCTGCGTTCCTCCAATTCTGGCATCCCCGATTTTTCCTCGCTCCACCATTGGCGGCTGTGCCTTCAGCTGCCGAGGCCCTAAGCTCTGGAATTCCCTCCCTAAACCTTCACGCCTCTATACCTCTCTCTCCTCCTGTAAGATGCTCCTTAAAACCACTTTGACCAAGCTTTTGGTCACCTGTCCTAATATCTCTTTATGTGGGTTGCTGTCAAATTTTGTTTGATAATCACTCCTGTGAAGCGCCTTGGGACATTTTACTATGTTAAAGGCGCTATATAAATGAAAGTTGTTGTTGCTGCTGCTAAGGTTATGTTTAAGATAGCTAGTCCCTTTCAGGCCAGAACGCCTAATTGTTATAAATAAACACAATTTGAGTCTTTTTCATTGGAACAATGCAGATTATGGAACAATAAGACAGAATTGTTTAAAATTATGAAAGGATAGGTAGTAGCAAACTGTTTCCAGTAGTTGAGGGGTGTACAACGAGCGGCTGTAGATACAAGACTAAATGTAAGAGAGGGCAGGAGAAACGTCTTCACACAGAGAGTTGTGAGGCTGTGGAGTTCACTTCAAAGGTTAGTGGTTGGGGCAGAAACCCCAGGTCAACATTCAAGATTCGATTGGATAGGTGGATGAAGGAAAGGGGGTTGAAGAGATATGGGAACAGGGTAGATAAATGATTCGGACTATTTGCTTGTGTGGAGGGTAAATGTCGAGACAGACTGGTTGGGCCGAATGGCAATGTGTTGTAACTTCTATGTATTTCTAAGTACTTGCCTGGAGACACAACTGTTCCTAACAGTGTGGCGGAGCTGAATTAATGTCAGTGAATTTAATCATTAAACCAGCCTGCTTCAGCAAACTTGTTATTTTAACAATTTTTATTCATTTAGATCCTTATGCTGCCTAGGGCTCAGATGGCTCTCCCAGCCTGTGCTCTATCCATCCCCTCCAACCCTTGCTGGTTTATATCATTAACACTCACTGGACTAGAAATTCATTATAGCCAAGAAATGGGTAGTGTTTAGACTAAAAATGGTTAAGTAGCGCCACCTGAAAATCGCCAAGAATGCATGCAAAATTCGTGCTCACTGCTCATTAAAATGATTGCAGTCATGACTAGTCTAAAAAAACACAAGCTCATTGGCGTTACACTGAAAAGCTGGACCAATATCGGGGGCAGTCTAATTGCAAGTCATGATTGCCACAGGCTTGTTCCACTACTTAAAGGGGAGGTTCATTGATACTGCAGGACTTCATTCTCAGGATTGTTGGCTGTGCAGCTGCCCTAACAGCAAACCAAACACTAGGTAGAAGACATCCGTAGGAACCATGGCAGACCGGAGATGGAGGGAGAGAGCCCGTAGGTTCTCAGATGAAGCACTTGAGGCATTGGTTTTCGTGGTGGAGAGAAGGCAGGTGGTCCTGTACCCGCCAACTGGCAGGAGGCCCTCTCCACAAGTCTGACGCACTATGTGGAGGGAGATAGCCGACCACATCATGGGCAGCACTGTGGTCCCCAGGACCTGCACCCAGTGCAGGAAGAAGTTTAACGACGTCACACGGGTGGTCAGGGTGACTGAAGACGTCAACAAATGCTACAAACCATCTGTACCACAAGTTTCAAACATTGCTCAATGCACCACACCCCTAACACTCACCCACCAACAATCTCTACCTAGCAACACTCACACCCACATCTCACACCTTGCACACAATGACAGCTATTCAACTATGGCAGGCACATCACCCAAACACATTGCACCACACTCGCTCACACACTCCCCTTTCTCTTGCAGGCCAAGGTGGCTCACAACCAGAGGGAGCAGGAGTGGACAGGCGGGGGTCAAGCCCACATTGAACAGCTGAGCCAGCTGCAGAGTAGAGTGCTGAGATCAATGGGCACCAGGTTGTGGGCACCGTGGCCACCGATGACGTTGACCCCCTTGGGGACAACAACGGTATGTTCATTCCTAATCCTTCTTCTCACATCCCACTTCCCCCTCAGCCCACAATCTTTTCTCACTTTCCAGCTACTCATGCTGTATGCATGCATTTCTGCCTTCCTGCCCCCCTCCCCTCACCATAACCTGACGCTTGTGCCTTTCTGCTTTCAGATAATCAGCAAGCACCTGAGCAACCTGTCCCTGAGGGCACCACAGAGAGTGAGGCGGGAGAAGAGGAGGAGGAAGAAGAAGACACCACGTCACTGCATCTGTAACTCACAGACACCAGCTCAGATACTGGCACTACGCATTCTTTAGAGGCTAGCGTAGTAACGGGATCTGCACAGGGTGAGGCACCAGGCACGAGTGGGCTGCAGCAAGTCCATGGGGAAAGGATAGCTTGGGGGCCAGCTCCCCAGAGGGCGAGTTCACGTGCGAGCTCTGCTCCACAGGTCTCAGAGGAGGACCTCGATGGGGAGGCCTTTAGAAGAAGGGTGATGGGCATCCACATGGAAATGATGGGTGCAATGGCAAGGCTGCCAGAGAGCCTCTCGGCAATGGCAAGGAGCGTGGAGGAGTCCACTTCCAACAGTGCACAAGGCTCTGCGCAGAGCATGGAGCCCATCATTTCCAGTCTGCAAATGATGGTAGACTCCCAGAGAGATTGTGGTGACCCAGACGTGATGGTGCACATGATGAGTGATGTCGCAGCTTCCATTGCAGCACAGGCGGAAGCGACCCAACATCTTAGTGCTGCAGCGGAAGCTCAGACTGCTCTCATGCAGTCTCTGCTTAGTGGCATCCAAGCTCTGGTTGCTCTCATGAAGTCTCAGCGTGATGCCACCCAAGCTCTGACTGCTGCCATCGTGGCTGGGTCTACCACCGTCGACCGGGGCTTTCACGGCATCACAGCAGGCCAGCAGATTGCTGGGAATGCTGAGGTGCCGCCCCGAGGGAGTGGCAGAACCTCCTAATACACTGCTCCTCGCTTAATTGAAGGCAGGAGAAGTGCCTCCTGTTGAGAGCCCTGATGGCCCGCCTACTCCCTCTGCGCACAAGTTCCCATCTTTCTCGCTGCCTTCGCTCCCTCCGCCATAGATCCTGGAGGGAGAGGTCGACGGCCATGACTTTTAACTAGTGTTTGAAGGGTTTCAAAAATAATGAGGGAATTTTGTACTTGCCAGAACACTCCCTGATACCAATTAACCTTGAAATGACTAAAGAAAACTCTTGCAGTAGCAGGAATTATCAGACAGCCACTCAAACTTCAAAACCCTGTCAGATGCGAGTGATTGGTGAGGATCCCTTTAAATAGCATCGCTGGAGCCGGCTTCCTGCTGCTGCACACCACCTCAACCTGTCGTTACTTTCTCCAGCCGGTAAGTTCAATGGCCAAAACAAAGTTGGGAGATCGGGCGTCAAGTGAGCATTGAACACTCACTGGCGTCATGATCTCCGTGACTGTGACGTACCTGGCAATCGAGTTTACTGGCAGCGCTACCGGCAAGACGGATATGGCGTGTGGTGCTCTCTGGCAGTCTTGCCATTGCACCCATCAATTGTTGTGCATGCCCATCACCCTTCTTCTGAAGGCCTCCCCATCGAGGTCCTCCTCTGAGTCCTGTGCAGCAGAACTCGCGCACGAACACGCTCGCTGGGGAGCTGGCCCCCGAGCTACCCTTTCCCCCTGGCCTTGCTGCAGCACACTCGTGCCCAGTGCCTTGCCCTGTGCAGATCTCGCTTCTACACTAGCCTCTAAAGTTCGCATAGTGCCAGTTTCTCAGCTGGTGTCTGCGAGTGAGAAATGCAGTGACGTCTTCCTCTTCTTCTCCCCCATCACTCTCTGCGGTGCCCTCGGGGACAGGTTGCTCAGGTGCTTGCTGATTATCTGAAAGCAGAAAGGCACAAGAGTTGGGTTATGGTGAGGGGGGAGGGGGAAGCCAGAAATGCATGCATACAGCATGAGTAGCTTGAAAGTGAGAAAAGATTGTGGGCTGAGGGGGAAGTGGGATGTGAGAAGACGGATTAGGAATGAACATACCTTTATTGTCCCCAAGGGGTTCAGCCTCGCCAATTGCCACGGCATTCACAACATGGCACCCAATGATCTGCAGTACTCGCTCCTCGAGCTGGCTTAGCTGTTGAATGTCTGCCTGGCGCCCGCCTGTCTGCTTCTGCTTACGGCAATTATGCGCCACCTTGGCCTGCAAGAGAAAGGGAAGTGTTGAGTGAGTTTAATGCAATGTGTTTGGGTGATAGTTGAATAGCTGTCAGTGTGCGCAAGGTGTGAGATGTGGGTGTGAGTGTTGCAGCAGTGGTAAGGTTGTGAGGGTGAAGTGAAGCTATGATTGTGAGGGTGAAGTGAAGCTATGATTGTGAGGTGATAGGTAGAGATTGTTGCTTTGTGAGTGCTGGGAGTGTGGTGCATTGAGCAGTGTGTGACGCTTGTGGTGCAGATGATGGTATGTGGCATTTGCTGAAGCCTTCACTCACTTTGACCACCTGTGAGGTTGGTAAACTTCTTCCTGCACTGGGTGTGGGTCCTGGGGACAACATTGCTGGCCGTGACATGGTCTGCAATCTCACACCACATGGTCCAGGATGTATGTGGCGAGGGCCTCCTGCCAGTTTGTGGCTATAGGACCACCCGCCTCCTCTCCACCACGAATACCAATGCCTATAGAGCTTCATCCAAGAACCTCCGGGCTCTCTCCCTCGGTCTAGGATCTGCCATGACGATTTCTATATATCTCTTGCTTGTCTTTAACCTTGTTCAATTATGCTGTTGGGGCAGCTGAAAACCCACCCTGACAATGAGGTGCTGCAGCATTAATGCACCTCCCCTTTAAGTAGTGGAAAAAGCCTGTGGCAAGCATGACTGTGAATTAGACTAGCCCTGATATTGGTCCATCTGTTGAGTGTTAAGCCAATGAGCATCAGTTTTAGCGCTGAAATCATGACTACAATCATGTTAATGAAGAGTGAGCACGAATTTTGCATGATACCTAGACCATTTGCAGGTGGCGTAGCTTAACCTCATTTAGTCTTAACACTGCCGATTTCTTGGCTATATCCAATTTCTAGGCCAAAGTCTCTTATTTACTTTTAAATGAGTGTAATGTCCTGTCATTCGTGAACCCTCACACATCTGCTTCTCTCTCCAGACCCCGATTTTTTTGCTCCACCATTGGAGTGACGTCAGCCGTCCAGGCTCCGGAATTCCCTCCCTAAACCACCCTGGGTCTCTACCTCTCTCTCTTCCTTTAAGTCGATCCTTAAAACCTACCTCTTTGACCAAGCTTTCGTGTCACCTGCCCTAATATCTCTTTATGTGGCTTGGTGTCAAAATGTGTCTGATTACGCTCATGTGAAGCACCGTTGGATGTTTTACTATGTTAAAGGTGCCATATAAATGCAAGTTGTTGTTTGTTGATTGCCAGGGTAGGATTATGCAGGATGATGAGAATGAGCAGCTACAGTCTTCTCGGTGAAATCCCCATCCCTGAATTTAGAAAAAGTGATGAAATAAATACTTGACAGATGGCAGAAATAGTGGATACACCTGGGGACTCTGTGGATTATTGGAAAATAAACCATCGGATGTTGCTAGGCATACAACTCTCACTGTGAGGGGCAAGTAGATGTTTTCAGGGTTGACTCGCACTTTATTTTTCCATAACCTATCTAGACCCATGATGTAAGTTGTTTATACCACACGCTGACTGGCATTATGACTTAATTTCAAGTTGTTTTTAAAAGATTGAGAAACCATCATGACTTTATTCTCTGGGGATTTACCATGCTGGCAGGTTCTTTGATGCAGAAATGCTGTATTATTTTACAGCCATGCGGCAGGTGATGAGATCAGTGTGGAGGTAGGGGTTAGCCGAGGTGCACATCTTGGAGTGGAAGAAAATAGCAGGCAAAGTTTTAACCTTTTTCTGTAACTAATAATAGTAATCCTTAATATATAGATATTGTCGCAAAGGTTAAGTTACTATAGCCAGTATGAAATGTTGACACATGGGAGGACAGTTTGAAAGGCTGCATCCACAGGTGCACATAACATTGCTGCACCATAAGATTTCAGGAAGCTGAAAATGTGCCAGTATTCAAATGATCCACTATAAATAAACACAATGGGGGAGAAATTCGTTTAGTCAGTAAAGTTGTCACCGGCAACTGGGGTTAACGGCCGCTGAAAATGGCTGCAACGCTAACGGAGCAAAATTCATCTGGGGGGCTGGAGATTGTTGGCACAGCACTTACCTGCTGTGCAACACCACCCTGGTGGTGATGCTGGAGGCATCCGAGGCGAAGCTCCTGTGCAGGTGCAGTGTTGCAGCTTCCCACAGCCTCTGGAAGTGAGGCTGTGGAGCGCGCAAGGAATTGTGGGCAATGAAGAGGTCTGAGAATTAAAGGGGCCATGCACACTGAAGCAATACATATTAAAATGAAGTGAAACAATGCAGTTTTCAGCCCTTTCTACCTTTTAAAAAAACATTTTACATTAAAAAGAAGTCCCAAATGTGAATATTCAGCTCTTAAAGCTGAATTCCCTTCCTAACCTCAAAAAATGGGAAAAATGCTTCAGCACTAACACAAATGGCTCAGCAAGCCAGGGAAGAGGCACCCAGGGTCCCGCACGCAGTACTCCAGCTTTGTGCAGGGGGTCAACACTGCAAGAGAGGTCCTCTACCCACAGGGGCCAGGAGGCCCTCCAGAAAGAACCATGTGGGAGTACATCACTGAGGCCATCTTCAAAAGCCGTCTCCTACCAACTGTACCACTAGCCTCACACACTGCTCAATGCATGACCTCCATCCCCAATCACTCACCTACCAACAATCTGCACCAATCATGAGGCACATCTCCCATTCCTAGCCTCACCTCAACCCCTTGGAGAAGACGGTGCAGGCCATTCTTGGCAGGTGCATGGCTGAGCCCTTGGCCAGCTTCGGGGAAGAAAGGAGAAAAGATGCTGATGTCCTCATATGTTATCCTCCTTCTCGCATGCACCTCATGCTTTCCCGTCCTCCCATCAGCACAGCTCCACACTTGTGCCTTCCTCATTTCACACACCCAAGAAATGCAGACTGCCCAGCCAGTGGTTGACCAAGAAGAGGGAGAGGAGAGTGAAGATGCACAAGAAGAAGAAGATTGATTTGACACTCCCAGCCACCAGCTCCTCAAGGTCAACCAGCAAGGACATTTGCAGTGTCCCCCACTATCTAACCCAGGCTGTACTTTAAGGCAATGGTAGCATAGTGGTTATGTTACTGGGCTAGTAATCCTAGAGGCCTGGACAAATTGATCCAGAGACATGAGTTCAAATCCCACTCACAGCAGTTGGAAAACTAAATTCAGTTAATTAAACAAATCTGGAATAAAAAGCTAGTATTAGTGATGGTGACTATGAAACTACCGGATTGTCGTAAAACCCATCTGGTTCACTAATGTCCTTTAGGGAGGGAAATCTGCCGTTCTCACGTGGTCTGGCCTATACATGACTCCACACCCACAGCAATGTGGTTGTCTCTTAACTGCCCTCTGAAATGGCCTAGCAAGCCACTCAGTTGTACCAAACCACTGTAACAAAGTCAGCACTGTGGGAGTACTTTCACCACACGGACTGCAGCTCACCGCCACCTTCTCAAGGGCAATTAGAGATGGGCAATAAATGCCAGCCTTGCCAGCGATGTCCACATCCCGTGAGCAAATAACTAAAAAAAAAGTCAGCAGCCTTCCACCAGCCATGCTGTGACATCCGTAGAATAGGCAAAGGCACAAACTAGACAATAAGAGAATGCATATGGGTGATGAGTTGATTTTTTGATGTTACATTGGATGGATAGACATATATAGGTGGATTGGAAAGTTTGCTTTGTGGTGGCTTTTATTTCAGCATCATGGCCAAGAGGATGTTGTGATGGTCAATAACAGATGGAAGGTAAGGTGGGACAAATGTTGGAAGGGGAATTGGGGTTGTGGTCACTGGGACCGCAGGCGGATGATTCCATCCCGGATATCCTGGCCACAAAGGGGCTGCCTGGGATGCATCCTTCCGTCTGATTCCTCCTCTGCGGTTTCCTCCTCTTCTGCTTCCTCCTCTTCTGTGTCTTCCTCTTCCCTTTGCAAGCAGATGCTGTAAGTGTGAAATTACAGTATAAAATGCTGGAAATACTCAGCTGGTCAGGCAGCATCTCGACCTGAGATGTGAACTCTGTTTTTCTCTCCATGGATGTTGCGTGACCTGCTGAGCATGTTCTGTCTTCTCAAAGGCCTTAATTTACCGTCCTTGCAAGTGTCCAGCAGCACGCCCTACACACTTAAACAACTTTTCACATCTATTGCAGCAAGCCACCACTTCAATAAAATCAAAAGAACCCAGTCCAAAACCTTAAATCCAAACTTACCTGAACGATGTGTGTGTCCCTTTAAGAGGTGCAGACATCGCCACTGTCAGCCTGCTTGCATGCCAGGTTAACCTGGCGTGCTTAGGACCAGTGCTGAATTAAGCGCTAGGATCAAAGTTCGCACTTGTGACGTAAAGTTGCACGCCGATTTACGTCACAACGGCGCTATTTTGTCCAGCATGGTGCTGCCAGTTACCGGCAGCACAAAGGTAAGGACGAGAATGGTGGCCGCCATGGGAACCAGCAGCAGCTGGCGAAAGAGCCACCGTTTTAGTGCCATTTAATGGCGCTACGGAGTGGCGCTAGGGCCACGAATCTCTCGCCCATAGTCTAATCCGCATGAGGTGTGATCACAATATTAACGGTGCTGTTGCCAGCAACCGTAGTGAATTCACTTTACTTTTTTAAAGGCGCTATATAAATGCAAGTTGCTGTTATGGCATCAACCTAGTGGGCAGTGTGCACATTAAGGGGGAGAAATTGGCCACCTTTGCGCCTCCCGTTAACACCTCCGGGGGGGCGATAACGGGGCGCTAAGGGCTTACTGACCGTGCGCGGCGAAATTCCATGAACGCCCGTGAACTTCCATGGCAGGTTAGCGTGGCGCTAAAACTTACAGCATCGATCTCCTGCGCCCCGGAGATCATGGCGTCATCACCCCGCAGCGCCCCGTCATCACCCCGGATGTAAAATTCGCTTCCGCCCCCATGCAGCATCGCTGGGCGTCAACAATGGCAGCTGCAGGAGATATTGTCACCTCAGCTGGCCGCTTGTGGAGCGCTAATCAAAGGTCAGGTAGGCCAAAATTTTATAATGTCCCCAGTGTGCTGTATTTTGATTATTTTCCAGCCCACGATTGATCAGCCCTCTCTAGAAGTGCTTGGGGCTGCTATGCGCGTATCGCAGGTGCCGTCGACAACCATTCCCAGTCTCAGCCTTCAATGACCGCTGCATGGAACATTGTGCATCGCTCTGCCGCTACTGCCCCTCTCGCTCCCTTTTGCGCTCTGAGGGAAGTGGTAGCGCTTGATTTAGCGCTCCACTTCCCTATTGGAGCACTAAACCGGAAGTTCCCATCGGAATCAATTGTGTAGCTCCCACAAACATTATCGCCCCAAACGGGGTGCAATTTCTAGCCCTAAAAGTGTCAAAGATTGATCTGTTATGAATAGCACACCTTTAATATGCACACTGCCCACTAGGGTTAGTGGCAGAACAACAACAATTTGTATTTATATAGCACCTTTAACATAGTAAAACATCTCAAGACGCTTCACAGAAGCATTATCAAACAAAATTTGACACCAAGACACATAAGGAGATATTAGGACAGGTGAGGTAGGTTTTAATGAGCGTCTTAAAGGAGGAGAGAGAGCTAGAGAGGTGGAGAGGTTTAGGGAGGGAATTCCAGAGCTTAGTGCCTAGGCAGCTGAAGGCACAGCCGCCAATAGTAGAGCGATTAAAATTGGGGGATGCGCAAGAGGCCAGAATTTGAGGAGTGCAGAGACCTCGGGGGGTTGTGGGGCTGCAGGAGATTACAGAGATAGGGAGGGGCGAGGCCATGGAGGGATTTGTAAACACGGATGAGAATTTTAAAATTGAGGCGTTGTCAGACCAGGAGCCAATGTCGGTCAGCAAGCACAGGGGTGATGGGTGAACGGGACTTGGTACGAATTAGGATTCGGGCAGCAGGGTTTTGGATGAGCTCCAGTTTATGGAGGGTGGAAAATTGTAGGCCTGCCAAGAGAGCTTTGGAATAGTCAAGTCTGGAGGTATGGATGAGGGTTTCAGCAGCAGATGAGCTGAGCTGGGGTCAGAGATGGGCGATGTTATGGAGGGGGAAATAGGTCGTTTTGGTGATGGAGCGGATATGTGTTGGAACTCATCTCCAGGTCAAATAGGACGTCATGGTTGCGAACGGTCTGGTTCAGCATCAAACAGTGGCCAGGGAGAGGGATGGAGTCAGTGGCTAGGAAATGAAGTTTGTGCCGGGGACCGCAGACAACGGTTTTAGTCTTCCCAATATTTAGTTACATTAACCTCTTGGGGCAGTCTAAAATATCTGCACTCAGCTACTCAAACAAATGCTATTTTCAGCACTTTCTACTTCTGTCCCGTTAGCATTTTCTTGCGAATACCTTTCTGTAAAAATTCACAGCTGACTTATACTGATAAAATGAGACTTGACAGGTATTATATAAGGTATTATATAAGTGTGAAGATGCTGAGTAAGGAGACTACAGTTTGACAAGCTGAATTTTAACATTTAACTCACATTAGGCAGCTGAGAGCAAAGACGGTTGATAAAGTTTTTAACAGCTGCAATGAAGAGCTGTCATTCTTATGTACAAGAGACAATGGGCCAGAAATTCGGCTCCCTGGCTTCCCGCGGGTGCAAGGATCGCGCGCGCTCCTACCTACCGCCCCTGCCGTTGACCTCTGGGCCCACGGGGACTTCGGCTCCTGGGCCTTCTGCAGCTGCCGGCGCGCAGTGCTTGTGTATCCCAGGGGCGTAGTTAGTGCGATGCATCCCCTGAGATCACGTGGGCCATGGAGAGCCAATGGCAGCAGACCATCTTTCATTCATAGATTTGACAGGGACCTGTCAAATCTATGAATACAGATCGGCCCCAAAACATCCCTAAAACTACAAATAATTTTTTTATTTTTAAATCACATTTTTAAAATAACTATAAATTACATTAATTAACTATTTTAAACAAAAATTTAAATTTTAGAACAAATTAATTACATTTTTTAACGGGGCTAAAACTAAACTTACCTTTCTTTAAAGTAATTAAAAAAGATAAATCTGTGAAAAAAATGTTTAAATTTTAATAAAATCAACACTTACCTTGTTAAAAGAAGGCCTTGCGCATCCTTTTTAAAAGTGTATCTTCTCCGTGCTTACCTTCATGGAGGAACATGTAAAAAAACCCGAAGTGCGAGGTGAACGCGCTGGCCCTCTGGCGTGCGCGTTCGACCTCTGAACCCCTTTCCTCAGGGGATCGGAAGTGCCGGTTTCCCGCGCATGCGCAGTGCATGCAAGAAACCGGCACTTTCGTTCCGTCCACGGGTGAGTACACAGTGCGTACTCACCCGACAACAGCCGAATTTCTGCCCCAATATGTTAAACCCTAGATTTATCAGCATTTAGATACATAGGCTTAGAAATTTAACTGCGCAGCGCCTGTTTTTCGGGTGTTATATGGCCTCCTAAGCTTCCATTATGGCAGGCAAGAAGCGCACAGTCATTACGAGCTGGAAGTGCGGCACTCACCATATTGGTATAGGCCAAAAATTTGACGAGCAGCGTCCACGCCTAAAACAGGCGTTATTTCCTTTGCATATGCAAATAAGGGGCCTACGGCTGTTTGAGGCATCCACTGCAAGATTGGTTTCTCCTGAGGCAACTGTACTTAGAAATACCGGGTCTACATGTTAGGCAGCAACTTACAAGGTAAGTTTTTTAAATATACTTACCTGAATGTGGAGCTGGGAGGGGACCCCACATTCAAAGAATATGGGCCTCTATCCCCCACCCCCCCAATTGCTGTTGTTACTCCCCACGATCACTACTGCTCCACTCGTCACCTCTGCTCTGCTCTCCCCCCCGATCACCGTCGCCACCTCCGCCCCCAGACATATCCACTTCCCTTCCTCCCCGATAACCCTCCTTCCCCACCTGGTCACCGCGCTTCTTTACTCGATCGCCCCACTTCATGGTCACTCCCTTTCCTTGCTTACTTGAGGGACACTGCAACGCCAGCAGCGGTCTGATCTTCAATCCTGTTTCGCCAGCAAGCTTATTTGTCAGTTGGCATGCTTTTTTTTTCTTTAAGAGCTGCCTTGATTTTACACCCTAGGCCCGAGGGCCCTTGTCACCCCACTTGGTAATAATTTTAGGGAAAATAACCAGAGGAAAACAATGGCCTCGATATTAACTCCCTCCCCCAGGATGGGCGGGAGAGGGTCAGGGGGTGTTAAACTGGCAAATGTGCGAATCGCGATCCTAACCCGCCACGCACGCACCCGTTGGTGTTTTTACGACGGCGGATATTGTGGTGTCTGAGTGGCCCTTGGAGAGGCGGGACACTTCATTAACATATTTAAATCGGGCTCCCACAGTGTAATTGGGAGCCCAATCTAAAATTCACTGCTGCTGCAGGAGTTTTCCAGGGGTTGGGAAACTCAGCAGTGAAAGGCAGGCAGGAGCTGATGGCTCCACAAGGTTAGTGCCTTTTCCAGCACTCCTTGTGGGCCAGGAGGAATAGGATCACTCCCCCCGGCCTCTCAAGGAAGCCTTTGGCCTGCCCCTTCGATCGTGCCCTCTCTCCCCCCCCCCCCGCTGTGATGTCTGACCTTATCCCAAATGGCCCTCTGGCCTACCTTCCCCCCACCCTGACACGTTGGCTGATGTTCCCCCTTCCCAATTGCCAGGGAACATCCCCAAGGCGTCCTGTATGTGACCTCCTGCTGCTGGTTCTTCCTCCTGGCTGCCTGCCAGGCGGTCAATTTGGCTGGCTGCCGGGCGGGAAACGGATCCAAAAAATTATAATGAGGTCCTGTCGTTACATTCGACAAGACCTGCGTGTCCCCGGCCTTGCCGGGTTCTTCAGCCATTTTCAGCCTCCCCCACACCCTCCCCACTTCAACGTAAATATCGGGACCAATCGGTTTTGTGTCTTGTTCCAGAAATGCCTGCTGCACTCACTGATACCACAACACTTCATTATGGAACTAATCGTCCTCCTCCCATCAATGACTGTCAAAAATATTGATAAATAACATTACAAGGATGTGAGGCTATTTAAATAACTGGGGAGGTGGGGAAAGTTTTTGCAAAATAAAAGAGCTAATTTAATGCAGAAATGATGGCACTTGATATTTTGTTGTGCATGAAAGGTTTATGGTTGTAAAGTGATCTGTGGGCACTCATTGTTAGAGGATTACTTAGTATTAGCAAATATTTATTTTGTGGAATATTTTCTCATTTACTGCTAATTGAAATGATAACCTGCCTTTTATAACAAGCCACTTCCCTTTAACTTACCCACATGTCCCCAAGCCCCAGTAATGTTTTATGACCGTCTTTTAATTAACATAGCTGAAGCAGCAGCTGTAAGCAGACAGCCATAAATAAGCCCCTCACAATCACATGATTTAGTTGATCTCTTTAACAGCGGTTCAAACCTCAACTGAGAAAATAAAAGAGAGTTCTTCAGTACATCCACAACCTTTTTCCAGAAGCATTTTGTTTCTTATTTCTAAGTAAGCCAAACATAAGGGGCCAAAAATTGTGGTCGGCGGCGTACCTCCGGAGTACGCCGCCGACCTGCGAAAAGAATACCTGATGGCGACCCTCTTGCAAAAACTTGCGGTCTGAGGCTGCGAGTAGGAGGGCAGCGGAATGGCCCACGGATCCCAGGGACGCAGCCTGTGCGGAAGTGTACCTGGGATCACGTGGGCCTGGTCCTCCAATCAGAAAACAAAATTAGATTTTACATCATTTCAGAAGGGAATCCTGTAATCAGATTTAATGGAATCCCGTAATCAGATTTAATTACAATTTACAGGATTGGAATTTAATTCCTAATTAGCTTCATTCCACAAACTTCACTAAAAATGTTATTTTGCTGATAATTTTATCGACATCATTCAAACTCCAATATTTGCAAAAACAAGAAAAACTCATTTGATATAGTTAAACTATATGATTTCCGAGATGAAAATGTTTAAAACATGCCTGAGGTACCCCCTTACGCTGATGCAAACAGGCCCTGCCCCTGTTTGCATCAACCGTAACATTTCAGTACACAATTGCTGAGCAGTTGGTGGGCAAATAGCCCAAATCTGTGGCAGCAATTGGTTTTCCTTTGGCCGTGCGGATGGCCTGTGAACACGTACGCTGACATACCGCAAGTTCAGGATTTAGCGCATTCAGAAATCTCGAACTTGCGGTGGATTTCAAAGGAGGTATGGCGGCGTACTCTGAGATGTACTAACATTAGGGGCAACACGGTGGCATAGTGGTTAGCACTGTTGCCTCACAGCGCCAGGGACCCGGATTCGAATCCGGCCTCGGATGACTGTCTGTGTGGAGTTTGCACATTCTCCCCGTGTCTGCATGGGTTTCCTCCGGGTGCTCCGGTTTCCTCCCACAGTCCAAAGATGTGCGGGTTAGGTTGATTTGGCTATGATAAATTGACCCTTAGTGTTAGGGGGGATTAAATACGTGGGGTTACGGGGATAGGGTGGGATATGTGTCGGTGCAGGCTCGATGGGCCGAAATGACCTCTATCTGCATTGTGGGGATTCTGTGATTCTGAACATCAGAAACTCAGGTAGGAATGTACAAGAATGTTATAACTGCACATTCAAGTCTTAAATTAAAAAATGTTTACTAATTCAGGAATTTAAGTGAAGTGCCAAGGTTCATAGTGCAAAATACTGCCAAGATTGAAAACAGTCCTGCCTCAGGGCAATGTCCTAGGCCCAACCATCTTCAGCTGCTTCATCAATGACCTTCCCTCCATCATAAGGTCAGAAGTGGGGATGTTTGCTGATGATTGCACAGTGTTGAGTTCCATTCACAACTTCTCAGATTATGAAGCAGTCCGTGCCCGCATGCAGCAAGACAACATTCAGGCTTGGGCTGATAAATGGCAAGTAACATTCGTGCCAGGCAATGACCATCTCCAACATGGGAAAGTCTAACCACCTCCCCTTGACATTCAATGGCATTACCATTGTCAAATTTCCCACCATCAACATCCTTTTGGTAGGAAGAATAGGGAGGTCACTTATTACCTGGAGGGTGCGAGTCTAGGTGGGGTAGAGGAACAAAGGGATCTCGGAATACAAATACACAAATCACTAAAAGTTGCGACACAGGTTAGCAAGACCATAAAAAAAGCAAACCAAGCACTAGGGTTTATTTCTAGAGATATAGAATTGAAAAAAACTGTATCGAACCTTGGTTAGACCACACTTAGACTACTGCGTCCAGTTCTGGTTGCCATATTATAAAAAGGAGATAGAGGCACTGGAGAGGCTGCAGAGAAGATTTACAAGGATGATACCAGAAATGCGAGGGTATACATATCAGGAAAGGATGAACAGGCTGGGTCTCTTTTCTCTTGAAAAAAGGCTGAGTAGTGACCTAATAGAGGTCTTTAAAATTATGAAAGGTTTTGATAGAGTAGATAGAGAGAGGGAATGTTTCCACTTGTGAGGATGAACATAACTAGAGGCCATCAATATAAGATAGTCACCAAGAAATCCAATAGGGAATTCAGAAGAAACTTCTTTACCCAAAGAGTGGTGAGAATGTGGAACTTGCTACCACAGGGATTGGTTGAAGCGAAAAGTATAGATGCCTTTAAGGGGAGGCGAGACAAGCATATGAGGGAGAAGGGAATAGAGGGTTATGCTGATAGATTTAGATGAGGAAAGACGGGAAGAGGTTCGAGTGGAGCATAAATGCCGGCATGGACTGGTTGGGCCGAATGGCCTGTCTCTGTGCCGTATAACCTATGTAATCCTGGGGGGTCACCTTTGACCAGAAACCTAGCTGAACTAGCCACATAAATATTGTGGCAACAAAAGCAGGTCAGAGGCTGGGTATTATGTGGCGAGTGACTCACCTCCTAACTCTCCAAAGCCTTTCCACCATCTACAAGGCACAAGTCAGGAATGTGATGGAGTACTCTCCACTTGCCTGGATGAGTGCAGCTCCAACAACACTCAAGAAGCTTGACACCATCCAGGCCAAAGCAGCCCGCTTGATTGGCATCCCATCCACCACCTTAAACATTCACTCCCTCCACCACTGGCACAAGATACATTGCAGCAACTCGCCAAGGCTTCTTCGGCAGCACCTCTCAAACACGCAATCTCTACCACCTAGAAGGACAAGGGCAGCAGGCGCATGGGAACACCACCACCTCCAAGTTCCCCTCCAAGTCACACACCATCCTGACTTGGAAGTATATCGCCAATCCTTCATCGTCACTGGGTCAAAATCCTGGAACTCCCTCCCTAACAGCACTGTGGGAGTACCTTCACCACACGGACTACAGCGATTCAAGAAAGCAGCTCACCACCACCTTCTCAAGGGCAATTAGGGATGGGCAATAAATGCTGGCCTTGTCAACGACGCCCGCCCACATCCCATGAATGAATAAAAAAAAGTAGGAGACCAAACAAGGTAAGCTTTAAACAAAGCTAGTAGTAGTGACATGTGTTAACAGTCATCCTCCTTCCACCTCTGGTTTAACAACACATTTCGCGTAAGCACAAGACATTTTGTAGTGGAGTATATGGAATAGAATTTATTGATACACAGTACAGGTGACGAGCCTAACTGTATAAGGCGAGTGGCTTTTTGGTTTCTGTATATTTCGAGCCCTCTGAAGAAATGTTGAAAACCATGCTCCTTTATACACCGTATTTTGACTATATCAAAGGTACATGTCATAGATAAGAATGCATGATGTATCTAGAAAGAAAAAGAAAAAAGAAAGAAAGAAGATCTATTCCCAAATCCTTTGAAAACAGACTATTCATGTAAATATTTGTAGTTGTTTATCTCAAAGCTACTTACCCTAAACAAGACATCCTAATGTAACTTAAATCTTATGAAGAATAAGCTTTATCAATCATTATCTTTCCATACTATAGCTAATGGATTCTTCCCACTCATGTTTTATTACCCTAAAGTTACACTTTAATCACTCATGGCTGACATCATTACTGTCATGTCTTTCTTTACACAAGCACTTTACATATCAGAAGACAAGCTATGCATTCCGCTCACTACACTTCAAAGTCATCCTGTTTATATTGGAAAGCCTGTTGCTCCAAGATACAAAGAAGTTTGACTGTTAACCCTTAACTCCCCAAGATGTCCAACAACATGAAGCCCTGGAACTTCCTATCAATTTGCACTCAAAAATGGCATAATTGGGGCACAATGCTGATTTCTGGTGCAAAAGATTGAGGTAATTCAGGCATAACTGACTTATGACTGTTCTTATGTTACGCCTGAATTTCCTCGATCTTTTGCGATGGTTTTCCGAAACCTTCAACCATAGCCTCCACCCCTCATCAGCATACTCCTGCTGCCCATCTGGAAGAGCCGACAACTCAAATTTCCTTCATTTATGCAGGTTCAGAATGGGTGCAAATTTGCCCCAAAACTTTTCAGTGCACAGGCTTCCATTGGATTTAGGCTCACTTCAAAGAGATTGGCAAATGCAATGGAATTCACACGGTTGTTACCACAGAGAGTCTGTTTTCCTGAAAACTATTTGAAGTACACTTCCTTAAAAGTTCTGAGAAATATTTTCACTGGGAAAATGTTTAAAAAGGATTTATATTGGGTAAATGTGCGCATTCACGTTTAAAACAGCAATACATCCCGATTAGCGTGTATATGATTTGAATGTGAACATTGACATATATATCAGCAGAGCAGCCAGATGTCTGCTTTTGATAGTCAATGATCACTTTGAGGCTAAGTTAAAAATTAATCACTGTACGAAAGAGCAAGAGGACAAACTGAAAGGAGATTAGCCGATCGGGTTTTTTTTCATTAAAATTCTAAGAACCTGACTTCAGCAAGAACTCTAGAAAACCGTAGTCACTTCACATCAGTGAGCTGATTCTACCCCAGGCCTTTTCTAACACTGCCGATATAAATGGAGAGAAATTAAACATTTAACTCACCAGACTTATCTAGCTGACAACCACTCCAAATGACACATTTTAGAACATGTTAAAACTCTAAGAAAATGTTCCTGATTGACAAATGACTTTTGGTTACCTTCCAAAATTTTAAAATCCGTGTACATTTTTGAATTACCATTGCCGCAGTGGATTAAATGTTATCTTCATGTTGTACTGTTTTCACAATAGCCAAATTCATTTTCTTGCAATTGTGAATTGGGAGCTTTTCAAAACCATTCTGTCTGATTCAATTACCACTTAGTTACAGACTTAGCTATAATGCTTTCTTAGTGCAAAGTTGTTACTCAGTACAATAAGAATTATGAGGATTTGGCAGTCCAATTCTTTTTTATCCTATACCAGTGAAATTAAGTTTGAAATGAACAGCTATAACAATAATCTATACATAGAATCATAGAATTATATACCACAGAAGGAGGCTATTCGGCCCATCATGCCTGTGCCGGCTCTTTGAAAGAGCTATTCAATTAGTCCCACTCTGCTGCTCTTTCACCATAGCCCTGCAAATTTTTCCTTTTCAAATATATATCCAATTCCTTTTTTAAAGCTACTATTGAATCTGCCCTTTCAGATCCGGATCATAACAGCTCGCTCGTTAAAAAAAAGCCAATTATCTTAAATCTGTGTCCTCTGGTTACTGATCCTCCCGCCACTGGAAACAGTTTTTCCTTATTTCAAAACCCCTCAAAATTTTGAACAACTCTATTAAATCTCCCCTTAATCTTCTCTGCTTTAAGGAGAACAATCCCAGCTTCTCCAGTCTTTACATAACTGAAATCCCTCATCCCTGCTACCATTCTTGTAAATCTCCTCTGCACCCTTTCCAAGGAATATAATATTTATAGCGATGGTACTGTTAAAGTCAGATAAATTACCTGTTCAATGAGGGTGCAATTTTATCAGTGACTCTAATAAAATAGTTAAAAGAGTTTAAGTAGGGATGGGGAATTCGAGCAGTTGAACTAATGACACAATTTAAAGGGAACCGCAAAGCTTTAAACATACAGATCACAAAAAGCCAGCCCTAATGAGCTAATTTCGGGTGAATGTTACAATGGGACATCAACACTTTGTGGCTTTGTGTTTGAGGTATAGATGAACAGTTAATTATAACATATTTATTGAATATAGATGAGGCCCCTTCATTCTTCATTTATTTGTTTATTGTTGAATAGACACATCTCAGAAAAGGTTTTATCTCTAATTTTACAATATGTTACAATATCTAAAATGACACAAAAAACAGTGTCAACATGACATTTCTCTACTCATAACGAAGACATAAATGGAGATTTTAAAGACAACTTTTCTGAACTTTGCACATGTGTAGCAAATGCTGTACAATTTTTGTTTCAGGTGAATAACAACATTGCAATATAAATTGATTGTATTCAAGTGTGCGTTGGGAGAGAAAATAAAACTATTTTGGTAATAGAATGAGGTGGGAATTGTCATACTGAAATGAACAGGCAGTTTTCTTTCACAGGTAGCAGGCCCATCCCATCCCCCACTCCAACTATTTTGTCTTGCAACTGGACTTAGTCCCACAGCAAAGGCAAGAGATCTCTTTTACAAGCTATCTGCAGGCTTTGAAAGAAGCATTAACAACTAGTCACCAAGGTTTTATTACCACATTCCCAGAATAGCTCGGCAATCATTTGGTTGTATTTCCAATGACAAATCTATGCAGAATTTTATAAATGTATTTATTGTCAAACAGGTACAGTCCGTAAGTACATAACTGTAACCGTCCTTTCTCAATGTAGAAAATAACAATTGTTGACATATCGCTGATAAAGAGGTTTGACAAGTTGGGACAACGTTAGAGGCCATTTCCTTGTTACACTAAAATCATGCCTTTGCTTGAGGTTCCGGCGTAGTCTAATTAGTTCCACAGGAAGTTTTAGTGTTAATTGACATCTGCAAAACCAGCAATTGACTTAACGTAAATCAGGTGTAACTTCCCAATTACGCCTCTCCCCCCACCCCCCACAGGAAATTCCAGACCATGCTTTGGTTATAAAAGCTTGAAGAATCCAGCCTGAAGAGAAGATTGAGGGGAGTAAGGAATTTCACAGTTTTGAGCTCTTGAGAAGGAATGAGTTACTTTGGGAGATAATTACTGTGAGTGATGTCATACAAATGTTTATATGCATGTACCAAATTTCTCTCTCCTCTACTTTAACTTAAGGTCTTAATGGCCCAGAAATTCGCCTCTCCGGCTTGCCGCGGGGGTAAGGATCGCGCGCGCTCTTACCTACCGCGCCTGCCGTTGTGTTTTGGGCCCATGGGAACTTCGGCTCCTGGTCCTGCTCCAAGAGCCGGCGCGCAGTGCTTGCATGTCCCAGGGGCGTAGTTAGTGCGATGCGTCCCCTGAGATCACGTGGGCCATGGAGAGCCAATGGCAGCAGACCATCTTTCATTCATAGATTTGACAGGAGACCTGTCAAATCTGTGAATTGAAATCGGCCCCAAAAGAACAGCTAAACTTAAAATAATATTTTTTTAAAAACCATCACATTTATAAAATAACTATAGTTAAATAAATTAACCACTTTAAACAAAAATTAAAATTTTTGAAAAAATTAAAATACTTTTTAAAAGTGATAAAAATAAACTTACCTTTCTTTAAAGTATCTAAAAAAGATAAACCTGTTGAAATTTTTTTTAAATTATACTTAATTAACCACTTACCTTGTTGAAAACGGGTCCTGCGCCTCCTTTTTAATAGCGTAGTTTCTTCAATACTTAGCCTCGCGTAGAAACCTGAAAAAAAATCTAAGTTTGCTGCGTGCGCGCAGCCTCTACCGCGCACGCGGTTCACCTAGGAACCGCCCCCTTCACCATACCGGAAGTTCCAGTTTCCCACGCATGCGCAGTGCATGCAGGAAACCGGCACTTCGGGATGCATTACGGGTGAGTACGGACTGTGTACTCACCCGGGAAGGGCCGAATTTTTGGCCCAATTAATTTATTCTAAGTAGGTTAGATCTTGAAGATAGGTGCAGATGAGGGAGACCATTTGGCCCATCTGGCTCACTCTATCCTTAGGAACCCATGGTCATCCGGCACACTATCCAGTCACTTTTTGAATGATTTCATAAGCCCCGATTTTAACCTAACCTGGCCAACGAGAATGAAGCAGGATTTGGTCAAATGCCCAATTTACACCCGCCCGATTTCACGTGGATGGACATTGGCGCAAGAGGAATGATACAAAACTTTCCTGATGATTTCCAATTAGGGGACATAGCAAAATGTAAGGAAGAAAGAAAGAGATGGCAGGAGGATGTAGACAGGATAGAGGATTGACAGGTGGTAGATGTAATTCAATGCAGAGATATGTGACGTAGAACATTTTGGGGAACTAACAGTGAGAGGAAGTTTGCCCTAAGTGGGAAGTCTCTTAACAGAGTGGAGGAACAGAGATCTAGGTGTGCAGATACATAGGGGACAAAATTCTAATGGATCCACTCAACCAATGCAGGTGCGGTGGAGTGGACCCTACAGCCACCCAAATCCTAGGGACAGATATCCATGATTGGGGTGCACTCATCTGAAGTGCCCTTACAGACACAGGTGGCCCACCTTGATTTGCCGATGCAAGACAGAACTGCTCACAGCTACTCCATTAGAGGCTGTCTAAGGCCCTTCCCAAGCCTAAGAAATTTGGCATCTTTTAATTCTTCAGCTCCTAAAGGAGCCAAAATGCTTTCGTATTAAAGATCAATTAGCTTAGTCTAGGCTGCTTCCAGGGTCCTTTCCAAAAGTCTCAATGGAATCCATGGCAGCTCTCAGCTAGCAGGAGTCCCATTGAGGCCTTATAAGGACGTACTGGATGGCATTCTTACGTTAGCCGTGGAACTCCCTTGACGCACATCTTTGACGCAAAGGGGAAGGGCGGAAGTCTTCTTCATGCCCACCACGCCCCGCACCCCCCCCACTGGTATTTTGCTGGCTACTTTACACAGGGCACAGTCCTGGCGGAGCTGGGGTACTGTTACAAGTTCCAGCCCTGCTCAGCAGACTCGCCCTCACTCTTGTCATTGGGCCCAATCACAATTTTGGGCCCATAGATCTTTAAAGTTGAGAGTATAGGCAGAAAAAGCCACAAAAACGGCAAATGGGATTATGGGTTTTACACTCAGAGGCAATGGCCGGAATTTTCCTTACCTCGGCGGGTCCAGTGCGGGCGGTGTCCGTGGCGGGTTGCGACCCCGCAGCCAGCTCCATCCTGCTGTAGAAAATGAATTTATCTTAATGGGGCCTATTAAGCCCACCCAATGCGTTACCCGGCCCAATTAGATGGAGCGGGTCTGGTGATATAATTCATGATGCGTTTTAAGCCGGGATCCTTAAAGAGACCATGACCACATTAAATTTTAAGTTTAATCTAACATAGTGGGTGTTGAATCTTTACTGTTCAATATTATAATAAAAGTTATATATGAGTGACAAAGAAATATTTAAATAATATTATCATTAAATAATGTGACTCCATCTACAAATATTATCAAGAACATAATTAAAAAGTATATTAATTGGGAAGTTATTGTTGCTTAAGTCACAAATCTATAGACTTTTGTAAGAGTAACTAGTACAAATAAAAGATGTGTGTGTATAGATAATACATAAAATTAAGCAGATTTTAAATGTAATTGTAAAGGGGTGGACTTACAATCTTATGCAAAAATGAGAAGTCGCACAACACCAGGTTATAGTCCAACAGTTTTATTTGAAATTACGAGCTTTCGGAGCGCTGCTCCTTCGTCAGGTAAAGTGAGGCGTGGAAGAGCTGCGGAATCTCGGACAAACAGTGTAAGTGGTGCTTACAATGTGTTTCTGGGATTTCTGCAGCTCTTCCGTTGAAGTTAACAATGGACAAGTGAGAGAACCTCCGCAGAAATTCACCCTATAGTCTCAGACTGAAAAATTAAATTAGCTATATTCAGGGACTGAAAGCAAATTGAACCAGTGGAATGAGTGATGAGAATGAAATTGTTACGGTTGATGACTTGATTTAATGTGTAACTGGACAATCACAGTGTACTGTGAGAAAAATCTGACCAGAAACAACCCAAAAATTTATTTAAATGGTATATGTCATTTTTTTATAATGCAGATCAATTCACTGCAATTACTGCTGAGTTGGAAGGTAACAGCCGAGAATGGCCAGTGAAAAATATATTTCCCTCACCATCCAGGGTAGGAGGGGAGCCTTCAGCACTCACATCCCTTCAGGAATTTCTGAATTAACATTTACCAGTAGCTTTTCAAGTAGAACAGAATCTCCAGCAATCTGTTAGCTGATGTAATCAATATGTTTTTATTTTGGTTTGTTTTCCATGCTGTCAAGTAATCAGCTGGAGCAATGGCCACGGAACTCACACCTCAGGTTGACAGACTTGGTTCCCGAGCTGTGTGAATCCCGTGGCCATGCAGGGAAATTAAAAAAAGTAGGGGGGAAAAGGCCCTTAAGTGCCTGTAAAGTACCTCATACCGCTGCAGGTCGGGTCGGCTCGACGATGACAGACGCGCCTGTGGGAAAAACGCACGGAAAATTCAGCCCATTGAGTATAAGAACAAGGAAGTGATGTTGAATTTGTGCAAGACATTGGTTTATTACAGTTGGAGTACTGCATGTAGTTCTGGGCACCCCATTGTAGGAAGATATTATAGCCACAGAAAGGGTGCAGTGAAGATTCACTAGAATAATCCCTGGAATTAGAGGTGGTTATAGTTATGAAAAAGCCTAAAAATTGGGGCTTTTTTCCACTGAAACAGAAAAGGCTATGGGGGATCTAAAAGAGGTTTTCAAAATTTTGAGAGGTGTTGAGAGAGTAAGTAATACAGGATTTTTTCAACTGGTTGGTGAATCAGTAACAAGAGCATAGACCTGGGATTATCACTCGATGAATAAAGAAGTAGAAGTAAGAAAACATATTTTCACATAAAGGGTTATTAGAACATGGAATGCTTTACCACAAGTAATTATTATGGCAGATACTGTCACGTAATTTAAAACTGAGTTGGATTAGTATTTGAAAAGGAAGAATATAACAGGATGTGGAAAATGGGCTGGGAAATTAATGTCGAACTAGCACTGTCAGAGATGGGCTGAATGGCCTCCTTCAGTACTGTAAATTCCATGATTCTAAGTTAAAACGTACAAGAAAATCAGTTAAATGTTGATTTTTTTTCTATCAATACATATTTAATAAACTGAGAATATTAGGACCAACTTATTTTTGTATCCTTTGTCCAAATTTTTACAATGATGAAGACATGAAAGTACACCTAAACTTGGTTAATATTTATTACTACATTTTTATATAATTTATTTTTTTAACTTGAGAGAATTTAGGGTTTTTTACTTTGTACTGATTATTTGAATTATTCCTACTGCCCTTTTCAAATGAACAATTTAGGTAATGAAAGTTCCTGCTGTGTTTCTTCAATACCACAACGCCACACAGATCTTCCCAAATATTATGCTTCATTAAATGAAATAAATCCATTTCATGAAATGACCTTGCGTACCAGTTAAAGGGGCTGGTTGGCATAGTTTGGCACTTCTGGTGATAGAATAAATCATTAAAATATACACATTTTTTAAAAATACCTATAATTACAAGAGTCAAGCTGTTGCTACCATTCTAGGGCTGCCAATTTTCAATGCCCTCCTATCAATCAGTCCCCAGGCAATGCATGACAGATGTAATAGATTCACATTCATGACTGTCAATCCAGCTGAGCCAGGACTAGTGAGGCAGAACTAACTGGATAATGGGATTGATTTCTTATTTAAAATATCCTTTTAATGCTGTATTTTTAAACACATTTTTATTTAAGAACGATTCCAATAATGCAACAGTATCTGTAAGGTAGCTCTTTTAATGTTTTTTTTCTAAAGCATGAGATGTTGAATTATTTTCTTAATTAAATAACTGGGCACACTTCATTGTGATAAACTACAGTCTGATGTCACAAGAGCAAAACTCTGTGACCTGGTGCATTAATTATATTATTGACAGTAGTATTTCTGCAAGTCATCGGCACTGTGTACAAGAATGAAGATTATCAGCTATGAAAATGGCTGCAATGACAAATGGTGCATTTATGCTTCCAAGATGCTATCCTAGCTGGAGATATGTTGCAATGCAGTCACTGGGAACAGCTAGTTTAACCAGCATGAAAACAGCTGAAAATATCTTATTAAAGATTAGAAAATGCAAAACCAGAATTAAGACATCAAAACCAAAATTGGGGGAGAAATTCAAAATCGTTTTGCCCCATTTTTTGGTTGAAAATTTAAGGTTGGAGGGAAGAATTTTGGGTTGTGATCTCTCACACTTGTGTCCCACAGAAGTGCGCCAGCTGCCAAATTGGAAGCCGTGACTTCTAAGTGTGCACAGCACCTGCCTGAAACAGGCCTTAGATGCCTTGAATATGCAAATCAGGGTCCTATAGCGGTTTTAGGACCTTGATTCAAAATTGGTGAGCAAATGGGCGGAGCAGGTTCCACCCATGCTCTGCCCAGTTGTCCCGGGTCTTCAGCAGCCTAAATACCGATTCTTAAAGAGATCTCTGGAGGCTGCCCATATAAAGATAAGCAAACTTTGTAATGGTTTCATTTCTGTGGCACCAGGAGGAGCAGGAGTGTGTTGCTTCCTCTCCCTCGCAGGACCTACCTGCCACCCTAAAGCCCTGACTGGCAAGCTGCATCAGGACGCCTGATTGGAGTCCCCACCTCGCCGGTTTAATTCAAATGAAACCTGATACCAAATTTGGTATGGGGCTGTCGCCAACGTCTTAGGGCATGCATTCGAAACATGCTGCCCATTTTGTGCTGCAAGCCAGTGTGAGTTGAATTTCTCCCCCGCTCAGGCAGAAATTTTAATTTCAGCTGGGTATTAAATGGCTGGTAGCGGAACAGCCACCCGTTATGTACACCGCCTGATTTTCCTTTCCATTGAAGTCAAAGTCAAAGCTGTCATGGTTCACGCCAGCGCCAATGTGTCTCTGGCTTCAGGTCCATCACCCTTCCTGGCTGTCACTCAGTCTGAGCCAGGTAGTATACAACCTTGCCATTCTGCTAGACCCTGAGCTGTTCTTCTTCATCCAACTGACACCAAAACTGTATTTTTCCATCTCTGGAAAGTAGCCTGCCTCCACTACCCTAACCCTAGTCCACACCTTCACCAGCTCAAACATTGAATTTTCCTTGTTAGCCCCTCATTCTTCATAAACTTTAATTAATCCAGAACTCCAAGGTCCAAATCCTCAAGCAATGTCCTGTATACCTGCCAAGGACCAAGTTACATTGACTTGCTTCCCCCCAACATATCGAATTCAAAGTCCTAGTCCTCATAATCAAATCCTTCCATGATCTTGCTCTATTTCACCTTAGTAATCTTCTCCAGCTGTGTGTCAAATCTCATATATCCTCTGTTGCTCTGACTCTGGATGTTGGACCCCAGGCCTCTGCTTCACCATCAGTTAACTAGTCCTTTGAAACTCTTTCCCGGAACCATCTCAATTTGCTATCTTTCTCCAAAACTATCTTAACTGCCCATTCCAGAGTGCCAGGGGACAACACCAGCCACTATTTCATATGTTCCACCATTGCATTAGCACCAGAACTCTGCCTTTCTGCTGTCTCTGGATGTGAAGATGTCATTTTTTTTACCGCATGCTTGAGAGAATGGCATTTGGCAAGGGGTTCAGAAATTGAGTTAGAAACTTCTATTCACACTCCATATCCACAGTATTGCCGGAATTTTCCCCTAAAAAAAATGGGTGGGTTTGGAGCGTGGGAGCAGTTAAGTTGTTAAAAATGGGATTCCTGACCTGATCCCGCCTCCAACCCGCCCGCTTCCGGTTTTAACAGAGGGGGGACGGCAGGGCGGGCGACCAACCTGCTCTCAGGGGGCGGTACATCAATTTAAATATTATAATGAGGCTGGAAGCCTCTTTTTTCACCTTCATTTTGAATTTAACTGCATGTGGACTGGTTTCACACAAATCGTGATACCTGGCAGTTAAACTGAGGCGGGGACTGTTGCATTCAGGAGGTAAGTGCCTTTATACCTACCTCCTGGATCCACCCCTCGCAATCGGAGACCCCCCCACGAGGCCTCCGATCACCTTCCCAGGACTACCCCCCCCCCCTCACCCCAGGCCTCCAATCCCCACCATAAGGCCTCCCCCCCCCCCCACCCCACTGATGATGCTGAGGCTGGCCACAATCCTCTGGTGGCCGGTCCCGTTCCCCTCTCCCCCACTGCCGAGCCCCGGCCGAACCACCCCCCACCCCACCCCAATGCTCCGACCTACCCCCCAATGCCAATCCTGCGGCCGAACCTCCCTCCCCACCCTGTCGACCCCCCAATCCTCTGGCCGCCCCCGCGATCCCCAACCCCCTGGCGATCCCTGGCCCCCCCCCTCGCTGCCCCCGACCGCACCCCCGCGATCCCCAACCACCCCCCCCCACGATCCTTCCCCCGGACCGACCCCTCGCACCCTCTCTGCAGCTGCAGCCCTACCCACCCACAGCCAGCCTCTCCATCTGGCTGGCTTTGGGCGGGAAACCGAGGTCTCACATGCAAATCAGGCCTTGCTGTTAAAATCGGCAGAGCCTGCGGGAAACTCGGCCTTCCGGGTTTTCCACTCGCCTCGGAGGCCCCCGCCCCCAACCCACCTACCTGCAGAAAATTCTGGTCTATGTACTATTGGTTACATCTCCCCTGCATTTCCCCTTCCAACAAAGACATGACTAGATCACCTCCTAACTCCCTGTCTTTTTATCTGCTTCTCCCGGGCTTTGTGTACCATTTTCTCCTCTAACAAGATTGATTAAATTAGATGAAGGCTAGCAGCTGGGGAGTACGTGCCAAGTAGCATAGGAGAGCTGAAGTAAGAGGCATGGGGGTATCAGCATTTTAAAGTAGAGGAAGGGGTATTAGGGTTGTGCATGCCAGCAATCAAGTGTCAGCCTTGGCTCAGTGGTAGCACTCTCACCTCTCAGTCAGAAAGTCATGGGCCAAGAGACTTGAGCACATCATCTAGCTTGACACTTCAGTGCATTACTGAGGGACTGCTACACTGTCAGAGGTGCAGCCTTTCAGATGAGATATTAAACCAAGGCTCCATCTGCCCTCTCAGGTGGATGTATAAGATTCAATGGCAGTATGAAGAAGAGCATGGAAGTTCTCTCGGTGTCCTGGCCAACATTTATCCCTCAACCAACACCTAAAAAACATGATCTGGTTGTTAATTTCATTGCTGTTTATGGGACCTTGTTGTGCGCAAATTGGCTGCTATATTACAATGGTGACTACACTTCAAAAGTACTTGATAGGCTGTAAAGCACTTTGGGACATCCTGTGGTCATGAAAGGCATTATATAAA
This sequence comes from Squalus acanthias, assembly GCA_030390025.1. Taxonomy (NCBI): domain Eukaryota; kingdom Metazoa; phylum Chordata; class Chondrichthyes; order Squaliformes; family Squalidae; genus Squalus; species Squalus acanthias. Next base: position 82,571,409 of record CM059426.1, on the reverse strand, counting down.
TGAAAGTTCTTTCTTCCGCTAATTGGTGTTAGGGAGATGGATAGCCGTAGTGCAAGCCCCCCTCCTTTACCAGAGTGCACGGTGAAGGGTTAGTTCTGCAGCTGTAATTTTTAGAGGATGAAGAGTCCTGGTGCCCAGGGTGGGCAAGGAAGAAAAGAGAGAGTGTCCAGCCTGTACTCTTGCCTGCCCTGGTGGTCATTGCATTGCTTGTGGCATTGGTCTGCAGTCCTGGGTGTGAGAGAGTTGGCACTCAGCGCCAGTACTACCCTCTCTCCAGGTGGCACGAGTGACATTTCTGGCAGGTTTACTGCCACGGACACCGAGCACTCTCTGGCTCCTGACATCAGCTTCCTTGGGAAGGCTGACAGGTCTGAGTCGTGAAATGATGCTGCATCTTTTGTGAACTTGCTGGGCTGCGTGTGCCGGCTGCTCTTCTAGTAGATATTCTTGAAAAGTGTAAAAAAAAGATTGATGAGACATACAATGAAGTTAGCTGTGGGTCAAATGAGTGAGCCGAGCCCTGCTCCTTCCTTATCCACTTTTCTCCAGTCTACTGCTGCACTCTTCAGCAGAATTGTCCATTGAAAGGCTGCACTCTGATTTCTATGAACTCCAGCAGATTACACCTGTTTTACATGGGATTTATGGCAATGACTATGAGAACAAGTTTTTCAAATGCTACAATCTAATTTTCAGGCGCCCCATCATATTAGACCCATTTTACACGGGGTTTGCACCAATAACGTTTTTTTAAATTCGTTCCTGGGATGTGGGCGTCGCTGGCAAGGCCAGCATTTATTGCCCATCCCTAATTGCCCTTGAGAAGGTGGTGGTGAGCTGCCTTCTTGAACCGCTGCAGTCCGTGTGGTGAAGGTACTCCCACAATGCTGTTAGGGAGGGAGTTCCAGGATTTTGACCCAGCGACGATGAAGGATCGGCGATATACTTCCAAGTCAGGATGGTGTGTGACTTGGAGGGGAACTTGGAGGTGGTGGTGTTCCCATGCGCTGCTGCCCTTGTCCTTCTAGGTGGTAGAGGTTGCGGGTTTGAGAGGTGCTGCTGAAGAAACCTTGATCTGGATGGTGTCGAGCTTCTTGAGTGTTGTTGGAGCTGCACTCATCCAGGCAAGTGGAGAGTATTCCATCACACTCCTAACTTGTGCCTTGTAGATGGTGGAAAGGCTTTAGGTCTGACCTGAATACTCAGCCTCCGACCTGCTCTTGTGGCCACAGTATTTATGTGGCTGGTCCAGTTTCTGGTCAATGGTGACCCCCAGATGTTGATGGTGGGGGATTCGCCGATGGTAATGCCATTGAATGTCAAGGGGAGGTGGTTAGACTCATTGATGAAGCAACTGAAGGTGGTTGGGCCTAGGACACTGCCCTGAGGAACTCCTGCAGCGATGTCCTGGGGCTGAGATGATTGACCTCCAACAACCACAACCATCTTCCTTTGTGCTAGGTATGACACCAGCCAGTGGAGAGTTTCCCCCTGATTGCCATTGACTTCAATCTTACTAGGGCTCCTTGATGCCACACTCAGTCAAATGCTGCCTTGATGTCAAGGGCAGTCACTCTCGTCTCACCTCTAGAATTCAGCTCTTTTGTCCACATTTGGACCAAGGCTGTAATGAGGTCTGGAGCTGAGTGGTCCTGGCGGAACCCAAACTGAGCATCGGTGAGCAGGTTATTGATGAATTAGTGCCACTTGATAGCACTGTCGACGACACCTTGCATCACTTTGCTGATGATTGAGAATAGACTGATGGGGCAGTAATTAGCCAGATTGGATTTGTCCTGTTTTTTGTGGACAGGACATACCTGGGCAGTTTTCCACATTGTCGGATAGATGCCAGTGTTGTAGCTGTACTGGAACAGCTTGGCTAGAGGCGCGGCTAGTTCTGGAGCACAAGTCTTCAGCACGACAGCCGGGATGTTGTTGGGGCCCATAGCCTTTGCTGTATCCAGTGCGCTCAGCCATTTCTTGATATCATGTGGAGTGAATTGAATTGGCTGAAGACTGGCTTCTGTGATGGTGGGGATCTCATGGGAGGCCGATATGGATCATCCACTCAGCACTTCTGGCTGAAGATGGTTGCAAGCACTTGTCTTTTGCACTCGTGTGCTGGGCTCCACCATCATTGAGGATGGGGATATTCATGGAGCCTCCTCCTCCCGTTTAGTTGTTTAATGGTCCACCACCATTCATGACTGGATGTGGCAGGACTGCAGAGCTTTGATCTGATCCGTTGATTGCGAGATCGCTTAGCTCTGTCTATAGCATGCTGCTTCTGCTGTTTAGCATGCATGTAGTCCTGTTTTGCAGCTTCCCCAGATCTGGACTGGGTGTGCCATTGTTGTGTCCAAAATTGGTGCTGAGGTTGATGCCGGGTGGTCCGTCCAGATTCATTCTTACTATTGTTTTCTGTCGCGGTTTGTTACAACTGAGTGGCTTGCTAGGCCATTTCAGAGGGAAGTTAAGAGTCAACCACATTGCTGTGGGCCTGGAGTCACATATAGGCCAGACCAGGTAAGGAGGGCAGATTTCCTTCCCTAAAGGACAGTAATGAACCAGATGGGTTTTTACGACAATCCGATAGTTTCATGGCCTCCATTACTGATACTAGCTTTTATTCCAGATTTATTTAATTAACTGAATTTAAATTCCCCGGCTGCCATGGTGGGATTTTAACTCACATCTCTGGATCCTTAGTCCAGTGACCCAGGAAATTCACGTGTATATACTTCTCCAGGCCATCGGTGGGCGCAGTTCATTTTCTATTGGTGTGAAGATAATGCTATTCACTGCATGGATCTTCTAGGCCTACCTCTTAGATAGCCTTTGGACACCATCTCCAACCCTCCCTGTCTCTTGCTTGGTGTCTTCGTCTCTTCTACACTCTTCTGTGTGAGGGGAGCAACATGAATACATTATAACTACCACCAGTTAATCTTACCCCTCTTAAAGCATCCCCATCATGCAACTGCAGAACTCCTCATCACATCCTGGAGCACATCATTGAATACTGCCCTCAGAAGAAATTTGCAGGCAGCCTACACGATATCCACGCTGTTACACTGGAAGCTTTGGGCTGACTATCTGATTTAGATGTTGATATTTAATTTGTTTTTTGCTACTACCATACGAAAGAAGAAGATGAGAAGACTCTTAATTGAGCTGGATTGATCAACCTGGCACTAGGTGTTTGATGGCACCAGTATGATTTTAGATTCGGTGGAAGTTTGGGATTTTTTCAATTAAAGTAAATAATTTGGGGTTAAAACAAATATATGATATGTTACAGTGCTGTAATATATTTTTGCTGATGTCATATAGCACCATCGAGAAGTATGACCCATTTCTTATCTAAGTTTCCAGTTCTCTTTATTCTATACAAGCCTGACACAGAGACGTACTTGTGTTTTTTCTGATTTTGTAGTCTAGTGAAGCTGCCAGAAAACATTCTCTTAAGAGTTCTGAATTACTTGCATCAAGCTTGACATGTAGTTGATGTGCAAATAATGCAGAAGTAATACCTTCTTATTCAGACTAACATTAGTGTACAGGACTGTCATTCCTACTGTGCTTTATCATATTTAATATAAGCATACATGTAACTTAGTATAAGCTGAATAAAGGAAAAATAAATGAACATTTTCATCTTCTTTTGCTGCATCTTTTTGCTTTCCTGCTTTGATTTGATCCATGTATGATGTGAACTTGGAGCAGCTCCACTGAATACTGAATGATATAAGATGTAGGGGCTAAAATTTTAAGGGGATCCAACTAGTCTTCTGCCGTAACTCCGACGAGAGACCATGGAATTTCAACCGTCTGCAATATTCGACCGTCTAGGCAACAAGCTGGGGCAGGTAAGCAATCTAAAGACAGAACAACAATTAGAGAATAGGTGGGAAAAATTCGGTTGCTTTGCGCCTCCCGTTAGTGCCCTAAGAGGGGGCTAATGGATCGCAAAGCAACTCACGCCCGGGCGCGGCGATGTTTGCGCCGCTCGCGAAATTGACCAGACATTTTGTGGCGGCGCTAAACACTACCGCCACAATCTCCTGCGTCCGCAAATCGTGACGTCAGCTGAGCGTGCAACGCCCCGGAAGCGCCCCGGACCGGATATTGAGTGTTGCCCCCCCGGCTTTCCGCCTGCCGCTAGCAACTACAGGTTGAGGGGAATGTTTTGCAGTCGGGAAGGGACTGGGGGAGCGCTATTTAAAGGCGACCGCTTCCTGCCTTTTTTGTCGGTGACATTTTTGCACCACGCATTCTGAGAGAGAGAGAGAGAGACTTCTGGAGAGATTCAATGCTGTGTGAAGGAGTTTTGGGAACTGAGCAGCACTTTGCAGGTTCATTTTTATTTGCCCTTCCTTGCATCGATTTAGAAGAGACTTTGGGGGCTGCACTCTGAGCTCTTTCCCTGGGCCTCTCCATTGTTCTTTCCAGCAGATTTGATGTACAGGTCTCTCCAGGCCGAGATTCAAGGCTGCAATGAGCAAGGTGTGGATGGAGAGCAAGATCGACCCTCCCCTTTAAGAACTGGCCGGCGCCAGTGTATCTGTGTTCCATTGCTGACTGACATCACATGAGCTTCACCAGCGCTCTGAGCTAGCACCTCGCTCCTCGGCGTTAGCGCCTTAAAAGAGGTGTGTAGCGCCTGATTTAGCGCTCCAATCACCTCCAGGGGCAATAGAAGCCAAGTTTGCAGTCGGAGGCGATAATTTGCACCAGGCGCTAAACTTTGCGCCCGGCCGATAATTGCGCCCCAAACGGGGCAATACCGAATTTCTCCCCCTAGGGATCATAACTTAACTATAGTTATAGTCAAGTAGATACAAAATTGAGTTAAAAACAATAATGTTGGACTGAAAAGAACTAATTTAAAATGAAGAAAGGTTGGCAGATAAAACAACAAACCAGCAGTGGGAAATATTTTAAGTAAGAGATGGATCGGGTACAGACTAAAACATTCTGACCAGGCATAAAGGCCAGAGTTCCATGAATGCTTAAGACAATTAAGTCAATAATGAATTTTAAGAAGAAGGCATGTAATAAAATTAAGGCTAACAATACAGAAGAAAACCAGTGAAAATACTAAAAGCAGAGAAGGGAAATAAAAGGATAATAACAAGGGCTTTTTATAACAGGGTAGTCAAAGAACAGGTGGGGCAAAGGGTGAAAAATAGAATCTTATAGTAGAGAGTAAAAGAATGACAGAGGAACATTAAAAAAATTATCGCAACTTACTGAGGAGGGTGAAGGGATAGGCAAAGTGGAGTGGAACCAACAAGACCCCACCCCATGGAGAAGAGGTTGGGAGATTTGATTAGTGGAGCAGTGGGCGGATCTACTGCTAGTCCTCTCACAACAAAGGGGTGTGACTGCTAGATATCTGAGGCTTCGTAGGAAATTCCACCCAGTACCCTTCCTGACAGGCTAAGAGAAATTGTGCTTGCTGAGAGCAGGGTGGGTTCTAGTAAAGGCCCAAGAATTTCGGAAGAGCAGGTTGTTGATCCTGGAATGCGATTGATTACCTTGGAGTGATGGCCTGATAGCTCCTTTTGGAAGCTTCAGAATTGTGGCCGCTCTGTCCTTGTGAGGTCGGGTCTCAATCAGGGCAGATGCCGCTGATGTGCCCTTACAGATGCAATGCACCCATCCTGACCATGCTAATTACTCCAATCCTGTAATTTGGCAAGGGATCTGTGGCTTTCACTTTGGGCGGCCCTGGGTTTTGCTCCACCACACTTGCATTGGTAGAGTGGACCCATTGGAATTTTTGGCTCTGATAAGAGACCAGGCATAGATGGTCTACATTCCAGAATACTGAGGGAAGTTAATGGCGAAATAGCAGAGACGCTGTCCACAATTTTACAAAATTCTTTGGAAATAGGAATTGTACCAAAGGTCTCGAAGGTTGTTCAAAAAATGGGAAAGGGTTAAGACAGGTAAAGTATATGTCAGTAGTTGGAAAACTGCTCGAGATAGCATTAGTGGACATTTAGCAAGGTATGGACAATCAAGATAGATTTGTAAAGGAAAGGTCATGCTTGACTAATTTGAATTCTTCAAGGAAATTACATAGCATATAAACAAAGTGATTGCAGTGGATGTGATGTACTTGGACATTTTGAAAAAGTGTTTGCATTATGAGGGACTTGTTACAAATATTAAATCCAGTGGTATTAAAGGTAAGATGGCAGCATAGATAGAAGGATGGCTGCAAGATAGAAAACAGAGAGTATGGGTAAATGGATGTTTCTTGGATTGGTATGATGCAGCTAGCGGTGTGCCCCTGAAAGTGTGTAGCAACCTCTCTTGTCATCCATACACATGAATGACTTGGACATGAGCATAGAGGAAATAATATCAACATTTGCTATAATATTGAATTGGGGCATGGCAAACTGCGACATAGAATGTAGGAATTATAGGAGGATATAGACAGGTTAGGGTAGTGAACAGGTATGCGACAAATGCAGCTCAATGTAAATAAGCTTGAAATAGTACATTTTGGAAGAACAGGCAGCCTCGCCTGCCGACAGCATATAGGTGACATTCAGATGCACACAGCTGATCATTTTATTGGTTGGAAAATCATGGGCAACAAGTGCCCGAATTTTTGATATGTGCTGCCAACAGGCCAAGATCCTTGCTAGTAGCTGTTCGCAACCTTGGTGTCATATTTGACCCCGAGATGAGCTTCCGATCACATATCCGTGCCATCACCAAGACCACTTATTTCCACCCCAGTAACATCGCCCGACTCCGCCCCTGCCTCAGGTCATCTGCTGCTGAAACCCTCATCCATGCCTTTGTTACCTCTAGGCTTGACTATTCCAACGCACTCCTGGTTGGCCTCCCACTTTCTACCCTCCGTAAACTTGAGGTCATCCAAATGTCCCATTCACCCATCACCCCTGTGCTCGCTCACCTACATTGGCTGCCAGTTAAGAAACACCTCGATTTCAAAAATCTCATCTTTGTTTTCAAATCCCTCCATGGCCTTGCCCTTCCCTTTCTCTGTAATCTCCTCCAGCCTTACAACTCCCCAAGATATCTGCGCTCCTCCAATTCTGGCCTCTTGAGCATCCCCGATTTTAATTGCTGCACCATTGGTGGCCGTGCTTTCAGCTGCCAAGGCCGTCAGCTCTGGAATTCCCTTCCTAAACTTCTCCACCTCTCTACCTCTCTTTCCTCCTTTAAGGCGCTCCTTAAAATTTACCTCTTTGACCAAGCTTTTGGTCATCTACCCTAATATCTCCTTATGTGGCTCGGTGTCAAATTTTGTTTGATAACGCTCCTGTGAAGCGCCTTGGGATGTTTTACTATGTTAAAGGTGCTATATACATACAAGTTGTTATTGTAGTAGTCACTAGTAAAATTCTCCACAAAGAATAGTGAATGGAAATATACAGTATTTGGTAACATTCTCAATATGCTGGAGATAGAGACAGATCTAGGGCTGCAGATACACAGATCTGTAAAAGCAGGATTACAGGTGAAAAATGTCATAAAATGGGATATGGTATTCTGGGTTTTAGATAAAGGGTCAGGAACAACAACAACTTGCATTTATATTTTTTTTTATTCGTTCATGGGATCTGGGCGTCGCTGGCAAGGCCAGCATTTATTGCCCATCCCTAGTTGCCCTTGAGAAGGTGGTGAGCCACCTTCATGAACCGCTGCAGTCCGTGTAGGCAGATGCACTATAATGTGGACAAGTGCGAAGTTATCCACCTTGGGTGCAGGAACGGGAGGGCAAATTATTATTTAAATGGCAATAAATTGGGAGAGGGGGAAGTACAGAGAGACCTGGGTGTTCTTATACACCAGTCACTGAAGGCGAGCATGCAGGTGCAACAGGCGGTCAAGAAGGCAAACGGTATGCTGGCCTTCATAGCAAAAGGGTTGGAATACAGGAACAGGGATACCTTGCTGCAGCTGTACAGGGCACTGGTGAGACCACACCTCGAGTACTGTGTACAGTTTTGGTCGCCTCATCTGAGGAAAGATGTTCTTGCCATGGAGGGGGTGCAGCGGCGATTCACCAGGCTGATACCAGGAATGGCGGGATTGACCTATGAGGAGAGACTATGTAGTTTAGGGATGTACACACTGGAGTTTAGAAGATTGAGAGGGGACCTCATAGAAGTGTATAAAATTCTGACAGGTCTAGACAGACTAGATGCAGAAGGAATGTTTCCCTTGGCGGGTGAGAACAGAACTAGAGGACATAATTTAAGGATAAGGGCTAAACCATTTAGGACAGAAATGAGGGGGAATTTCTTCACTCAGAGGGTGGTGAACCTGTGGAACTCATTGCCACAGAGGGCAGTGTACGCCAGCTCATTAAATATATTTAAGAGGGAATTAGATATATTTCTACAGGCAAAAGGGGTTAAGGGTTACGGAGAGAAGGCGGGGACGGGATACTGAATTGGAGGATCAGCCATGATCTCATTAAATGGCGGAGCAGGCTCGAAGGGCCAGATGGCCTACTCCTGCTCCTATCTTCTATGTATCTATGTATCTATGTATGTGTGGTGAAGGTACTCCCACAGTGCTGTTAGGTAGGGAGTTCCAGGATTTTGACCCAGCGACAATGAAGGATCAGTGATATACTTCTAAGTCAGAATGGTGTGTGACTTGTTGGGGAACTTGGAGGTGGTGGTGTTCCCATGCGCCTGCTGCCCTTGTCCTTCTAGGTGGAAGAGGTCGCGGGTTTGGGAGGTGCTGCCGAAGAAGCCTTGGCGAGTTGCTGCAGTGCATCTTGTAGAGGGTACACACTGCAGCCACGGTACGCCAGTGGTGGAGGGAGTGAATGTTTAAGGTGGTGGATGGGGTGCCAATCAAGCGGTCTGCTTTGTCCTGGATGGTGTCGAGCTTCTTCAGTGTTTTTGCAGCTGCACTCATCCAGGCAAGTGGAGACTCCTTAATTGTGCCTTGTAGATGGTGGAAAGGCTTTGGGGAGTCAGGAGGTGAGACACTCGCCGCAGAATACCTAGCCTCTGACCTGCTCTTGTTGCCACAGTATTTATATAGCACCTTTAACATAGAAAAATGCCTCAAGATGAAAAAAGAGGTGATGTATCTGTACAAAGCACTGGTTAAATGAGTGAGTGAATGAGTGAGTAAGTAGGAGAGAAAACATAAGAAGAGTAGGATGGTACTATACCTAAGTTTGGGGGAAGTGGATATTTAGGCTAGTGGATGAGGTACTGAACAAGTGGACTGTTTTGTCTAAGATAGTGTTGAGCTTTTTAAGTGTTGTTGCAACTGGACCTATCCAAGCAAGTATTCTATCACACTCCCGACTTCCACCTTGTAGATGGTGGATAGACTTTGGGGAATCAGAAGGTGAGCCACTTGCCACAGAGTACCCTGCATCTGACCTGCTCTAGTATCTACGGCATTTATGTGACTGGTCAATGGTGACCCCAGGGTGTTGTTGGTGGGGGACTTGGCAATGATAATGCCATTGAATCTCAAGGGGAGGTGGTTAGGCTCTCTCTTGTTGGAGATGGTCATTGGTTGGCACTTGTGTAGCATAAATCTAACTTTCCACGTATCAGCCCAAACCTGGATGTTGTCCAGTTCTTGCTTCATGTGGGCATGAACTGATTCATTATTTGAGGAATTGAGAATGGAGTGGAACATTGTGCAGTCATCAGTGTACAACCCCACTTCTGATCTTATGATGGAGGGAAGGTCATTGATGAAGCAGTTGAAAATAGTTAGGCCTAGGACACTGCCCTGAGGAAATTCTGCGGCTGAGTTGATTAGCCTCCAAAAACTACAATCGTCTTCCTTTGTGCCAGGTTTGACCCTAGCTACTTGAGAGTTTTCCCTCTGATTCCCTATTGACTTCAGTTTTGCTACGTCTTCTTGGTGTCACACTTGGTTGAATGCTGCCATGATATCAAGGGCAGTCACTCTCACCTCACCTCTGTTCTGGAATTCAGGTCTTATGTCCATGTTTGGACCAAGACTGTAATGAGGTCTGGAGCCGAGTGGTCCTGGTGGAACCCAAAGTGAATGTCGGTGAGCAGGTTATTTGTGAGTAAGTTCCGCTTGATAGCACTGTTGATGGCTCCTTCCATCTTTTTACTGATGATTGGAAGTAAATCGATAAGGGAGTGATTGGCCGGGTTGGATTTTGCCTTTCCTTTCATATGTTCATATGTTCTTGACATCTTGTTCCTACAGAATTTGTCTACATATTTATATGGATGCTTTGGATAATTAAGAATCAGTCTCCGCCCTCTTTATCCCCTTCCCGTGCTTTGTTTGAAACAGGTCCCAACTAACCTTTAATTCATGCTTCAGTTTTCACGAACTACCCAGAAATTCAAATCACCCAAGTAATCCAAGTAAGAAGATCTATCACCAATGCTCATGATATTTATTCCTCAAATTCAGTAATTAGACTCATGTTTGTTCAATGAGTTGGGTCTACTCAGAACAAATTGACTCAGAAATGTACACATTCATGTAACCTTATCGTAATTATGCTGTAGTCTCCTTTTCCTGTCATGTCATGTTAAAGTGACGGTGTTGCTATAGTACAGGGTCTTGCTGATGTATAGAGGAGTTTGCAATACATGAGGTTATGATCACAGATGATGTCATTGCATCTGATACTTTTTTTAATTGCTTTTGGGTAAGTTCAATCATTTTGGAACCAGATTTCAACTTGATCCTTATTCTTAATAACCTTCTTTTAGAAAGACATTTTGAGCCACTTTGTTACAATTTATAACTTTCTAACTTTTTTTTCACACAAATATTAGTAGAAATCTGTAATTCTCTACGCCAAAAGGGATAATTGGAGCTTTCAAGACTGAGATTGATAGATTTTTGTTAGGTAAGGGTATTAAGGAGTTATGGAGCTAAGGCAGGTAAATAGAGTTGAGGTACAGATCAGTCATGATCTAATTACATAGCGGAGCAGGCTTGAGGGGCTGATTGACCTATTCCGATGTTCCTATAACATTAAAACAATTCTGCTAGTGTCATCATTTAATAGTGTACACTATGTACTATCTGACTGAAACAATCTACACAGATGCTTTGATGTTTAACACTTTTCCTGACTCATTTTATTCTGAAGAGATAATGTGATGTGGGCACCAAGGCTGAAAGGAAAGTGACATTCTCATCTAGTGCAATAAACAGCACCATGTCTGCAGTGTGTATCCATCTATAAGTTGCACTGCAGCAACTCGCCAAGGCCTCTTCGACAGTACCTCTCAAACCCGCGACCTCTACCACCTAGAAGGCCAAGGGCAGCAGGCGCATGGGAACAACACCACTTCCAAGTTCCCCTCCAAGTCATGCACCATCCTGACTTGGAAATATATCGCCGTTCCTTCATCACCGCTGGGTCAAAATCCTGGAACTCCCTCCCTAACAGCACTGTGGGAGTACCTTCACCACACGGACTGCAGCGGTTCAAGAAGGCAGCTCACCACCACCTTCTCAAGGGCAATTAGGGATGGGCAATAAATGCTGGGTGCGATTATTTGAAAGGGGTTTTCTGTGTCCTTCTGCGCATGCACACTGCATGGGGGCAGAGCCTAAGCACCATCCCGTCCCCACCAGAACCGAGCATGTGCACCCAACGTTGTGGCTGCGCATGCGCACCAGAGGTCCCAAACAGGCACACACCTAGCCACAGGGCTGGGCCTGCGGCCTCAACCATGCTTTGCTCCCTGTGGTGAAGGTTAGGGGATCGGAGGGGGGAGAGGAGAGGAGCTCGGGGTGAGGAGAGGAGAGGGGATTCATGGGGATAAGAGAGGAGATCAGAGGGTGGGAGAGGAGAGGAGCTCGGAGGGAGGAGAGGAGAGGAGCTCGGAGGGAGGAGAGGAGAGGAGCTCGGAGGGAGGAGAGGAGAGGAGCTAGGAGGGAGGAGAGGAGAGGAGTTTGGAAGGGGGGAGAGGAGAGGAGCTCGGACGGGGGAGAGGCGAGGAGCTCGGACGGGGGAGAGGAGAGGAGTTCGGACGGGGGAGAGGAGAGGAGCTCGGACGGGGGAGAGGAGAGGAGCTCGGACGGGGGAGAGGAGAAGAGCTCGGAGCGGGGAGAGGAGAGGAGTTTGGAAGGGGGAGAGGAGAGGAGCTCGGACGGGGGAGAGGAGAGGAGCTGCATCTTAACCTGGATTAAGCCACTGTTTCACCAGCACAAACAACATTTAAACTTTGTATAAAATGGCTGAACCTGTTGCTCTTTCCACAAGGAAGCAGAGGGGTTTAAAATATTCAGAATGTTTTACAGGAAACCTTTCTGGTTTGGGTCACTTCCTTTTTGAATTGCTGGCGGTTCAGGGAGAATTTTTAAAGTTGGGAGGGGGAGAGAAGATCAGGAGCTCGGGGGGGGGGGTGGTGAAGAAAGTCAGGAACTCGGGGGGAGAAGGTCAGGAACTCGGGGGAGAAAGTCATGAACTCTGCGGGGGGAGAAGGTCAGGAATTATGGGGGGGGAGGAGGTCAGGAACTTGGGGAGAAGGTCAGGAATACGGGGGGAGAAGGTCAGGAACTCGGGGGGAGAAGGTCAGGAACTCGGGGGGAGAAGGTCAGGAACTCAGGGGGAGAAGGTCAGGAACTCGGGGAGAAGGTCTGGAACTCAGGGGGAGAAGGTCAGGAGTTCGGGGGGAGAAGGTCAGGAGCTCGGGGGGAGAAGGTCAGGAACTCGGGGGGAAAAGGTCAGGAACTCGGGGGGAAAAGGTCAGGAACTCGGGGGGAAAAGGTCAGGAACTCGGCGGGGAGAAGGTCAGGAACTCGGGGGGAAAAGGTCAGGAACTCGGGGGGAAAAGGTCAGGAACTCGGGGGAGAAGGTCAGGAACTCGGGGGGAGAAGGTCAGGAACTCGGGGGGAAAAGGTCAGGAACTCGGGGGGAAAAGGTCAGGAACTCAGGGGGAAAAGGTCAGGAACTCGGGGGGAAAAGGTCAGGAACTCGGGGGGAAAAGGTCAGGAACTCAGGGGGAGAAGGTCAGGAGCTCGGGGGGAGAAGGTCAGGAACTCGGCGGGGAGAAGGTCAGGAACTCGGGGGGAAAAGGTCAGGAACTCGGCGGGGAGAAGGTCAGGAACTCGGGGGGAAAAGGTCAGGAACTCGGGGGGAAAAGGTCAGGAACTCGGGGGGAAAAGGTCAGGATTCGGGGGGAGAAGGTCAGGAACTCGCGGGGAGAAGGTCAGGAACTCGGGGGGAAAAGGTCAGGAACTCGGGGGGAAAAGGTCAGGAACTCGGGGGGAAAAGGTCAGGAACTCGGGGGGAAAAGGTCAGGAACTCGGGGGGAGAAGGTCAGGAGCTCGGGGAGAAGGTCAGGAACTCCGGGGGGAGAAGGTCAGGAACTCGGGGGGAAAAGATCAGGAACTCGGGGGAGAAGGTCAGGAACTCGGGGGGAGAAGGTCAGGAGTTCGGGGAGAAGGTCAGGAACTCGGGGGGGAGAAGGTCAGGAACTCGGGGGGAAAAGGTCAGGAACTCGGGGGGGAAAAGGTCAGGAACTCGGGGGGAGAAGGTCAGGAACTCGGGGGGAAAAGGTCAGGAACTCGGGGGGAAAAGTTCAGGAACTTGTGGGGGGGAGAAGGGTCAGGACCTGGGGGGGGGGGGAGGAGAAGGTCAGGAACTCGGGGCTGGGTGTGGTTAGAGCACGGAGAGAACAGTGGAGATGGTGTAAGAACATGCTCTAGATCTAAGGGGCGTGGGGTGGGGGGGAGATGAGAGCGAGAACGTGATCCAGATGGGAAGATGGATCATGTTCTCCCCCCCTCTGTTAGGCATTGATCACGTTCTTCCAACCAGATAACTGAGTGAATCCTTTCCCACACATGGAGCAAGTGAACGGCCTCTCCCCAGTGTGAACTTGCTGGTGTGTCAGAAGTTTGGATACATACATAGAAACATAGAAACATAGAATCTAGGAGCAGGAGTAGGCCATTCGGCCCGTCGAGCCTGCTCCACCATTCAATACGATCATGGCTGATCATCCAAATCCAGTACCCTGTCCCTGCTTTAATCCCCACAGTACACATATCCCACCCTACCCCCGTAACCCCACGTATTTAATTCCCCCTAACATATCCCATCCTATCCCCATAACCCCACATATTTAATCCCCCCCTAACACTAAGGGTCAATTTATCATAGCCAAATCAACCTAACCCGCACATTTTTTGACTGTGGGAGGAAACCGGAGCACCCGGAGGAACCCCACGCAGACACGGGGAGAAGGTGCAACTCCACACAGACAGTCACCCGAGGTCAGATTCGAACCCGGGTCCCTGGCGCTGTGAGGCACCAGTGCTAACCACTATGCCACCCACACACACACCACATACCCCCACACTCACACCCCCCACACACGCACCCCACACACACGGTCCCCACATACACAAACCCCACACACATGCACCCTACACACATGGACCCCACACACAAAGTCCCTTCATTCTGAATTAAAGAATTTTTATCATTTCCAGAAGGAAAAGACCCCATAAAAATGCAAAGAAGTAACTCATCAGTAATTCGAGTATAAAGGGGGAAAAATTTGTCCTGTTAGAGCCTCCCTTTAGCACCAGTGGAGTGCTGGATCAATATTGCCGGGGCGAGGCGAATCCAGCGCCGCCCACCAAATCCGACCGCCCCCCCCCCCCCCCCGTAGTGCTGCCGGTAAGAGGTATCACTGGGAATGTCAACACCAAATAGATCGTGACATCAGTGAGTGTGCAATGCTCACTGATCACTTGATTTGCAAAATTGATTCTCGCCACTTACCTCACCGCCTGGAGTAAACACCGACAGGGAGAGCTGATTTGCCGCACCAAGAAGCCGGCTCCAGGGATGTTATTTAAAGGGAACATCAGTAATTATTCACAGCTGTCAGGTTAGTGCAGTTTCAGTGTTTTTTTGTTAGTTTCACCCACTGCAACAGTTTCATTCAGTAATTTCAAGGTTCTTTTGTATCAGGAGTCTTCTGGCAACTAAAAAGTAGCTACATTTATTCTTCAAAGATTCGAACTGCTACACTTGGTAACATTAATGGGAGTTGTACTGGCATACCACCTCACCCTCCAGGATCTACGGCGGAGGGAGCGTAGGCAGCGAGAAATACGGGAACATGTGCGCAGAGAGATCAGGAAGGATTCATCTCCAGGGACTCATCAGGGCCCTCACCAGGAGGCCTTACTCTCTGAGGGTATTCCGAGAGCACTTCTCCTACCTTCAATTAAGCAAGGAGCAGTGTATTAGATGGCTCCACTTCACCAAGGAGGTGGTCACAGAACTCTGCCACCTCCTCCAAACAGACCTCCAGCCTCGCACCAGGATGACTTAAAGCCCAGATCCCCTTTGTTCACCACATCCCCATCATTCCATCCCTCTCGCAGGTCATATCACAGCACAAAGCTGAAATGAGAGACGCCACAAAAGAATGGTAAGTGTAGTAATAAATTTATCAAAAAGTAGTGGACACATATTTACACCAAAAATATTAACTATTCACTCTTGTGCAATCCCTTAGTGCCTCTCCTTACTGTGCCTTTTCCTGCTCTAGTGCTCCTATGAAGTGTTGGCCCAGTGGCTGCAGCAGGGCTGGTGGAAGGCTGCTGAGTGTCTGTGCGGGAGACTTCAGGTGGCCTTGCAGGACGTCCTCGACCAGCTCTGGACCTGGAAGGCCCGGCTATAGACTGCACCACCTCAGCATGGGCGGCAGTAGTCTGGGCTGGCTGGATGACAGGCAGCGACAAGGGCAATGGTGGAGTGCCAGTGGTGGGAGCAGGAATGCTGTCATCCTGAGAGAGGACAGCAGCTTTCTGCTCCACTGACCCACTGCCACTCCCCCGGGCAGCACCTCAGCATCCCTAGCAATCTGTTGGAGCACAGATTGCTGGCTTGCTGCAACACTGTGAAAGCCCCGGTCGAAGGTAGTAGACCCAGCCATGATGGCAGCAGTCAGAGCTTGCATGGCATCAAGCTGAGACTGCATGAGAGCAGTCTGAGATTGAATGGCACCAAGCATAGACTGCATTACAGCATTAAGTCATTGCGTCACTTCTGCCTGTGCTGCAATGGAAACTGCCAGATCGCCCATCACACGCGGCATCAGGTCAGGGTTGCCCTGGTCTCTCTGGGAGTGTACCATCCTTTGCAGACTGGAAATGATGGGCTCCATGGTGTGCGCAGAGCCTTGTGCAATGTTGGAGGCGGACTCCTCCACGCTCCTTACCATTGCCGAGAGGCTGTTGGGCACCCTTGCCATTGCACCTATCATTTCCTATGCATGCCCATCACCCTTCTTCTAAACGCCTCCCCATCGAGGTCCTCATCTGAGTCCTGCGCAGCAGAACTCGCGCGCGAACTCGCCCTCCGGGGAGCTGGCCCCCGAGCTACCCTTTCCCCCTGGCCTTGCTGCAGCCCACTTGTCCCCGGTGCCTCACCCTGTGCAGATCCCGCTACTATGCTAGCCTCTAAAGAACGCGTAGTGCCAGTATCTGAGCTGGTGTCTGCGGGTGAGACATGCAGTGACGTGGTGTGTTCTTCCTCCTCCTCTTCTCCTGCCTCGCTCTCTACCGTGCCCTCAGGGACAGGCTGCTCAGGTGCTTGCTGATTATCTGAAAGCATAAAGGCACAAGAGTTGGGGAGGAGGCAGGAAGGGAGATATGCATGCATACAGCATGATTAGCTGGAAAGTCGGAAAGGCTTGTGGGGTGAGGGGGAAGTGGGATGTGAGAAGAAGGAGTAGGGATGAACATACCATTGTTTTCCCCAAAGGGGTCAATGTCGCCGGTGGCCATGGCGCCCACCACCTAGCGCCCAATGATTTGCAGAACTTGATTCTCCAGCGCAGACAGTGGTTGGGTGTTGGCTTGACCCCTGCCTGTGCGCTCCTGCTCCCTCCTGTTGTGCGCCACCTTGGCCTGAAAGAGAAACTAAAGTGTGTGAGTGAATGTGGAGCAATGTGTTTGGGTGATGTGCCTACTATAGTTGAATAGCTGTCATTGTGTGCAAGGTGTGAGATATGGGTGTGAGTGTTGGTAGGCAGAGATTGTTGGTGGGTGAGTGCTGGGGTGTGGTGCTTTGGGCAGTGTGTGAAGATTGTGGTACAGATGGTGGTATGTAGCATTTGTTGAAGCATTCACTCACCCTGACCACCCGAGTGAGGTCGTTAAATTTCTTCCTGCACCTTGTGTGGGTCCTGGGGACCAAGACGTGCTGCACTACCTCCCTCCACCTGGTGTGGAAGACTTGTGGTGTGGGCCTCCTGCCACTTGCTGGATAGAGCACCGCCCTCCTTCTCTCCACAGCAAAAACCAATGCCTCCAATGCTTCATTGGAGAATCTGCGTGCTCTCTCCCTGGGGCGTGGACCTGCCATGAGCAAACCTGGTTCAGTCCTCCGGCTCATTCTCCTTGTTATGCTTCTGCTTGCTGAGGCAGCTGCATAGCCAGCAATGTTGAGAATGAGGTGCTGCAGCATCAATGAACCTCCCCTTTAAGTAGTGAAAAAGCCTGTGGCAATCATGACTTGCGATTGGACTGCACCCGATATTGGTCCACCCTTTAAGTGTAATGCCAATGAGCTTGGGTTTTAAGACTTGATTTAGTACTCCAAATAATTTTATTGAGCAGTGAGCACGAATTTTTCATGCAGATTAAATCATTTGCGCCTGGCGCTAATTCTCCAACTTTTCTACTGACACCTCCCATTCCTTGGCTATAACGAATTTCTAGTCCTATTTTACCAACCAAGGACAAGTATAATTACAATTGCAGAACACTAGATAACAGAGGGTCTTCAGAAAGCTAACTACACTTACACTTTCTGTAGGCTGCCTGACAAGACTGGATCAAATTACACATTCCAGACAAACTGTTGGGTGTGCCTTGTCTCCAAGAGGACCAATCAGAAATCTGGTCCAAACCATTGGTGTTGCAAATAATCACTGCCATAAATGCTGGCCTTGCCAGCAACGTCCACATCCCGTGAAAGAATGAAAAAAAACTTATTTTTGGTTGTAACTAAATGAATTGTTTCTGGTCTCCTAGCCAGAATATTACCATTTGATAATATTCTAAAAGTAGGGACCTGCAAAACATCGCAGATCATCAGGAAATATGAAGGAAACTTTGGGCTAAAAATTTGAGGTCTTACCGCAGGCCGTTAAGGCCCATTTTGGGGAAAAGAATAGCGACCGCCGCACTTTTGCCCGCTGTCAGCCGGTCCCACGGCGGCCGCCACTTTCGGCAGGTCAGCAGCGCTGCCGTTGCCTGCGCTCGCCGAAATTATTATAATTTATTGGAGTGTGACATAAATTGGTGGGCAACGCCAAGTTGACGCCCGCTCATCCATTTTCAATATCGGCCTCCCTCTTGCCACCCTCTCCAAAGCAGCCGCTAAAGCACTTCGGCAGCGTTAACAGCCATGAGGGCGTTTTAACTGACAAATGTAAGACAGCCAGGACTCTCCACATAGCAGAGTTTATATTATTCTCAAGCCTAGGTCTGCATAGCTAACCCTTGAGATTTGTAGGTACAGTTTAATTTTTTTTTTCGTTGGTTTGCTTATTTGAAACTGTCCTGGCTGAGATTGTAAGTATAACAAATGGGAAGGTGCAGAATATTGCAGGTGATTACTTCTGAGGGACTAGAAGAGTAAGCTTGAGGTTTGGATTAGGAATCACCTATGGATGTTCAGTGTATCGATCTCTGAAATCTGAAGTGTGAGCTTAAATTGTTTATCAGATATGAATATTCTGTCCTCGGCATGGAATAATAGAAAGCCCTCAATTGTCAGGCCCTCCTAAACCAATGACTAAAGTGACCTCAGCATATCAATGAAATTATGACTACAGTGTAACGGTTTCAGAAACTACAAAGCACTGGATTTGATTGTTCCTCTCCTATATCTTTTTCTTCCTGCTTTATGAAAATTTAAACAAGCATTTAAACTAAAGACTCTGGGCTAAAAATTCAGTTGGTTGCGCCTCCCGTTAGCGCCTTAAGAGGGCGCTAATGGGGCGCAAAGCAGCTAGCGCCCGGGCGCAGCGATGTTTGCGCCGCTCGGGAACTTCACTAGACATTTTGCGGCGGCGCTAAACTTTATCGCCGCGGTCCCCTGCGCCCGCAGATTGTGACATCATACGAGAGTGCAACGCCCTTGTGGCGCCCCGGAGCAGAAATTCAGTGGCGCCCCCATCCTTACCGCCTGGCGCACCCAACGACCGGTAGAGTGGAACGCTATCAATCGCTGTGGGGCTCGGGGGGGGCGCTATTTAAAGGGGGCCTCTTCCTGTCTTTCTCTGTGGTTGACATTTTTGCACCACTCGTTCTGAGAGAGAGAGAGAGATTCGGAGAGAGAGAGGGAGAGAGACTTGTGCATTGAGTCAACGCTGTGTGAGGTAGTTTTGGCTACTGATCCTAACTTCGCTGGTACTTTGGTTTCTGGCCTTAATAACTTTGCTTGCTACGAGACTATGGGGGCTGCACTGATGGGGGGCGTCGTCCTGCGCCAGCTGAATCGGAGGAGACGGAGACGCAGAGAGAGAGTGGCAATGATGGCCAGACGGAGGAGGGCCAACAGGCATCTGTACAGGAGAGCTTACCCTCCCAGGGTATATCGTGAACAGCTCTCCTACATTCATATGTCTGATGAGCAGTGTCTGCGAAGGCTGCGCTTCAGCAAGGAGGTGGTCACTGAGCTCTGCCACCTGCTGCAGCCAGATCTGCAGCCTCAACTGAGGTCCAGGACGTCTCTGTCGGTGGCAGTGAAGGTCACAGTGGCTCTGAACTTTTATGCTACTGGCTCATTTCAATCTGCTGTTGGGGACATCGCCAATCTCTCCCAGTTCGCGGTGCATTGCTGCATCCGGCAGGTCACAAATGCCCTCTTTAAAAGGAGACGAGAGTTCATCTCTTTCCCCATGACCCCAGACAAGCAGCAAGAACGCGCTCTGGGCTTTGCCAGGATAGCGGGCTTCCCCATGGTGCAGGGCGCCATTGACTGCACGCATGTGGCTTTGCGTGCTCCGCATGAGAATGCCGAGGATTTCCGGAACAGAAAGGGGTTCCATTCCTTGAATGTTCAGTTGGTCTGTGACCACAGACAGCTGATACTCGCTGTCAATGCCCACTATCCTGGCAGCTGCCACAATGCTTTCATCCTGCGCCAGACTACTGTGGCAGAACTTTTCGAGGCACCGCATCAGCCAGTTGGTTGGCTTCTCGGGGACAAGGGGTATCCACTGAGCACCTGGCTGATGACACCGCTCCGTACGCCCAACACCCCTGCTGAGCTGCGGTACAACGAGAGCCATCAAGCTACCAGGAACATCGTGGAGCACACAATCGTCGTGCTCAAGCAACGGTTCCGCTGTCTCGACCATTCTGGAGGAGCCCTGCAGTACTCGCCTGAGCGAGTTTCCCACATCGTAGTTGTGTGCTGCATGTTGCATAACATGGCAATCCTCAGGACCCAGCCAATGCCACCAGGCCTTGGAGCACCACCAGAGGAGGAGGAGGAAGAGGAGGAGGAGGAAGAGGAGGAAGAGGAGGAGGAGGATGATCAGCAGCAGCACCAAGGCGTGAGGGCGGCCCACAATGGTGAAACTGCAAGGGCCGTCCGTCAACGGCTGATAGCAAGCCGCTTCTAGGCCCCTGCTGTGGAAATGGCTTCTGCCATTGAGAACAGCATGAATGAACCCAACACGCAACCCCTAAGCCGGCCAAGGCACCAATGATTCCAAACACCAAACATGTATATTTTGAGTACCAAAACTTATTTATTTTACAAACTCTGTGTGTGTCATTTACTCATGACACACTCATACAAATAAACACAAAAAAACAGTCATTACCATAACTGGTTCTCACAACCTGGAGATCATGTGCAAAACACTCAACAAAAGTTTGACCTCGAACCTCGGCCTTTAATAAAAAAATAACCAGCATTTTGTCACACCTCCTACATCGAGGGTGAACTCCTTCCCGTGCGCCCTTCCCCCCTTCTTACCCTACTGCTCCTCCGCAATGGGACCTCAGTGGCTGCAGCAAGGCTGGTGGAAGGCTGCTGACTGTCAGGCCCTGACAATGCAGATGCCCTTGAGGGACGGCCTCGACCAGTTCTGGGCCTGGAGGGCCCGGCTGCAGACTGCACCAACTCTGCATGGGCGGCAGCAGTCTGTCCTACAGGCGGTGGCAACTGCAGTGGAGAAGTGACAGTGGTGGCAGCAGGAATGCTGTCATCTTGAGCGAGGACAGCAACTCCCTGCTCGACCGGCACACTGGCACTCCCACGGGGCAGCACCTCAGCATCCGGAGCAATCTGCTGGAGCACAGATTGCTGGCCTGCTGCGGCGCGGTGAGAGCCCCGGGGAAATGTGTCCGAACCAGTGAGGATGGCAGCAGACAGTGCTCGCGTGGCCTCAATCTGAGTCTGCATGAGAGCAGTCTGAGATTGAATTGCAGCACTGAGCTTCAGTGTCGCATCCGCCTGCGCTGCAGCGAAGTGCTCCACACTCCTTGCCAGTGCTTCAATGCATTCGGGCACCCTACCCACTGCAGCCATGAGCTCAGTGTGCATGGCCACCGCCTGGGTGTTCATTTCCGCGATCAGCCGCTCCTCCTCTGCGTCTAGTGCAGCAGGACTCGCTGGCCTACTCTCCCTCCGGGGAGAAGGCCCCCGTGCTTCCCTACCCCCATGGCGTTGCTGCAGCCCGCTGGGTCCTGGAGCTTCACCCTCATCAGACCCTTCCCCCCTGCTCCCCTCCAGGGAAGGCGTGTCCTCAGTGTCGGCATGGGCTTCCTCGGGAGAGGGTGGCTCTGATGGTCCGGCTTCCTCTTCCTCCTCAGCTGCAGCCTCACTCCCACTGGCAGCTTCAGGGCCCGTCTCCTCAGCTGGTGAATCACCATCTGAAAGCAGGGAGGTACAAGAGTGGCTTTAGCGTGAGGACAGGGTGGCAGTAAGGGAGGAATAAGTGCAGCGAGTTAGTAAGTTGAATTGAAAGTGTCAAAGGCTGGTGTTGTGAGGGACAAGTGGAAGGACAGAGGACAAAAAGGTGATGACCTTACCATTGCTGTCCAGAACGGGGTCGGCGTCTCCAGTGGCGACGGGACCGATCACCCGGCTTGCCACAATCCTGTGGACGCGCTCCTCCAGATCGCTGAGGGGTTGCAGCTGAGGCGGCCCTCCACCCGTCCGCTGCTGCTGTCTCCTATTATGCGCCAGCTTGGCCTGCAAGAAAAAGGACGGCGTCTGAGTAAATATACAGCCATGGTCTTGCCTGATGTGCCTCCCATAGGTGAATAGCCCTTACTGTACTACAGCCATGGTCTTGCCTGATGTGCCTCCCAGAGGTGAATAGCCCTTACTGTACTACAGCCATGGTCTTGCCTGATGTGCCTCCCATAGGTGAATAGCCCTTACTGTACTACAGCCATGGTCTTGCTTGATGTGCCTCCCATAGGTGAATAGCCCTTACTGTACTACAGCCATGGTCTTGCCTGATGTGCCTCCCATAGGTGAATAGCCCTTACTGTATGCAAAGTGTGGAATGTGTGTGTGTGCTTCATGAAAGGGCCATAGGTGTTGGATGAGTGCTGTTAATTGTGGTTTTAAGACCCTCTGGCCATAGAGTGAGGCTGAGATGGAGGAATGGAGAGGTATTGCAAAAAAGCCACTCACCCTGACGACCCGAGTGAGGTCGTTGAACTTTTTCCGGCATTGTATATGGGTCCTGGGCACCATGCTCCTGGAGGAGACGTGCTGAGCCACCTCCCTCCACACCCTTCTGTAGTCGCGCGGCAAAGGCCTCCTGCCACTCTCAGGGTACAGTGTTGATCCTCGGCGCTCCACCGCGCCAACCAGAGCATCCAAGGCCCGCTCGCTGAAGCGCTGAGCTCGCTCTCTCGCCCTCTCCATCCTTGGCTGGAAAATTGAAGGTCAGGTCTCTCCAGGTCGAGATTCAAGGCTGCAATGAGCAGGGTGTGGCTGGGGAGCAAGATCGCCCCCCCCCTTTAAGAACTGGCCGGCGCCAGTGTGTCTGTGTTCCCTCGCTAACTGGCAGCACCTGCGCTGCGCTCGCGCTCTGAGTTAGCGCCTCACTGCTCGGCCTTTGCGCCTTAAGACAGGTGTGCAGCGCCTGATTTAGCGCTCCAGTCACCTCCCGGGACGTTAAAAGTGAAGTTTCCAGTCAGTGGCGATAATTAGCGCCAGGCGCTAATTTTTGCGCCCGGCCAATAATTGCGCCCCAAATGGGGCGATACTGAATTTTTCCCCCTCTATTCCTTTAGAATGAGATGTGTGGGTAAAGTGATGGGGGAAAGTCCTTGAAAGCATTAAATGGGCCATCTTGGCTTAATGTCCAAAAAAATGACCTGTGGTCCCTTCCAACAACACTGAATGCTGCATGCCTTCTTCAGCGCAATGAGACGTACAGACTTTGAAATAATTAATTTGCCCTGTTGTACACCCACACCCTCCCCCTTTCTCCTCCGATCCCATAAAACCCAGAGTCCGATCAAAGCACAGACTTCCCTGGCGCAGTCGACAGACTCCCCACAAACGCATAAACAATTTGCCTGTAACTTTGATTGCTAAGCCGGTGGCAGGTAATATTGTTGTCATAAATACGGCAACTGTTCTGTACATGGCCTACAGGTTTCTTCCCTGTTCTCCTTCACTGCAAGCGGGACACAGACGTGACCTTCGGCCTCCTGCTGAGCTTAGCGCCGGAAGGAGCGCGTTACACCCCAAATTCTCCGCACCGCTGATGTTAAGTAGCAAGCAGCACCAAAATACCAGCGCAGCCTGTGCTCTCTCTGCCTCTTAGCCTTCTCTGCTCCAGTGGAAACAATGTCAATATCTGAAGCTTTCCTTCAGAACTACAGTTTCCAATCCATACTATCATCAAAATAATAGACCCCTGAATAGCATTTCAGGTCAGAAGCTTTTAACTGAGCCTGGTCCAGTTGGGGTGGGGGATGGGGAGAGGAGGAGGTGACCATTCTTGGGAAACGGGGAGGGCCCGGTGTTGCAGCAGCCCAGGTAGTTTTTGTGGAGCTCAGAAGAGGAAAATAAATTTTAAAAATTACCTTCTGGTCTCCTCTGCAGCTGGACCACCATCTGAAACTGTGTGGCATGTGCACAGCGCGCCCTCAACTCAGTTAAGTCCTAAAATGGCAATCGCGGTCCTCTGTATGTCATAGGATCTCAATTTGCATTTTAAAAGTGGCTACTACCTGACTTAGCTGGGTGCTTCTGCCGCCCAGTGGTAGGCACTTGGGAATATAGCATTGGCCACACTGTTGGCTGGAACAGAATGGTAAGTCATACCCCACCATTTTCGGGCACTGCCACCCCATTTTTGCCAGGCGGGTGGCCTCAAAATTTCCTCCAATGTCTCTCATTCTTCAATCCTTCTATGATCTTACATCATTCTACTGTTGCTTCCTCTCTTTGTTCATCTTTTTATATATATATTCTGTTCTGAAGAAGGGTTGGCGGGCTGTAACTAGTGGGGTGCCGCAACGATCAGTGTTGGGGCCTCAGCTATTTACAATCTATATTAATGACCTAGATGAAGGGACCGAGTGTAATGTATCCAAGTTTGCTGATGATACAAAGCTAGGTGGGACAGTAAACTGTGAGGAGAACACAAAGAGTCTGCATAGGGATATGGATAGACTAAGTGAGTGGGCAGTAAGGTAGCAGATGGAGTATAATGTAGGGAAATGTGAGGTTATTCCCTTTGGTAGGAAGAATAGAAAAACAGAATATTTTTAAATGGTGAGAAACTTTCAAATGTTGGTGTTCAGAGAGATTTGGGTTTCCTCGTGCAAGAAACACAGAAAGCTAGCATGCAGGTACAGTAAGCAAAAAGGAATGCAAATGGCATGTTGGCCTTTATTGCAAGGGGGTTGGGGTATAAGAGTAAGGAAGTCTTGCTACAATTATACAGGGCCTTGGTGAGACCACACCTGGAGTACTGTACACAGTTTTGGTCTCCTTATCTAAGGAAGGATATACTTGCCTTGAAGGCGGTGCAACGAAGGTTCACTAGATTGATTCCTGGGATGAGAGGGCTGTCCTATAATGATAGATTGTGTAGAATGGGCCGATACTCCCTGGAGTTTTGAAGAATGAGAGGTAATCTCATTGAAACATACAAGATTCTGAAGGAGATTGACAGGGTAGATGCTGAGAGGTTGTTTCCCCTGTCTGGAGTGTCTAGAACTAGGAGGCATAGTCTCAGGATAAGGGGTAGGCCATTTAAGACTGAGATGAGGAGGAATTTCTTCACTCAGAGGGTTGTGAATCTTTGGAATTCTCTGCCCCAGAGGGCTGTGGATGCTGAGTCTTTGAGTATATTCAAGGCTGAGATAGATAGATTTTTGGACTCTGGGCGAATCAAGGGCTATGGAGATCGGGTGGGAAAGTGGAGTTGAGGTCGATGATCAGCCATGATCTTATTGAATGGCGGAGCAGGCATGAGGGGCCATATGGCCTACTGCTGCTCTTATACATCCAAAACGTATACTACCTGCTCTTCCCACAGATGCTGATTGACCGGCTGTATGATTCCAGCATTTATGGTTTTCTTTCAGATTTTTTGGCGTCTGCAGTATTTTGCTTTTTACAAAAACCAAATAACTTGGATTCACATTCATAGCCTTCAAATGAACATCCCATTCTGTGAACCTCCAAGTTAAATCTGCAATTTATTATTATTTTATTTAATCATTGTTACTGTGGATTGACCTCGTACCATCAGCTGCCGAGCACATTTTGACAAAATTACTTTCCCATCCGGCCTTTCTGCCTCTGCTTTTGTGCTGCAGGCAATCTGTGAAAATATGTGCCTATATTCACGTCTATATTACTGAATTTACACGGGTAGATCAGTAGATATCAGGCCTATAATAAGAAACTAATAAAAATGACGACTGTCGGGTATTAATTTACTTTTTATTTTTCTGTTATTCAGTTGGAACAATTATGTTCTTTTGGCAGCTGTGCCTTCAGCTTTCTGCCTCGCTACCTCTCTCTCTCTTCCTTTAAGATGCTTCTTAAAATCTACCTCTGGCCAAGCTTTTGGTTATCTGTCCTAATATTTCCTTATGTGGCTTGTTGTCAAATTTTGTTTGATAACGCTCCTGTGAAGCTTCTTGGGGCATTTACTACATTAAAGGTGCTATATGAATGCAAGTTGTTGTAGTGGTTGTGCTTCAGCTCAACATCTGTTTAATTTCTTGTCTACTTGTTTGACATTACTTTCTACACAGTGGTGGGCACTAGAAATTATTTGTGAGTGTTAAACGTCACTGACCCTGAATTTACTTCTATAGAATTAGAGAACTGTTTAATGTGGATAAATGTTTTAAAATTTCTACACATTCTGTCAAATATAAACAGAGAATCTTACATGTAGTTAAAGGTGTCTGACCAATGCTTTATTCTGTCAAGTAGTGGTTTGGATGATAAAGTAAATAATGATGTTTTAATTCTCAAATTAATGTTTTAATTTGCAACAAATGAAGCTCTGCATAATATAATTTACGGCACACGTATTACACTTTTCATTTTTCTATGTAACAAAATACTAAATGGCCTTTGGCATTAGGAAGTTCTGATTGAATTTTGAAGTTATGTGAAAAGTGGGTTTCAGTATTTCAGACGAATTGATGTTCAAAACACACAGGGCTGGATTTTGATACTGGGGCGGGTTGGGGTCGTGTCATCCGCATTTCGTGTTATCCACCCGCCTGCAATTGGACGTGGGAGATTGATGCAATTTTCACTTAATTGGGCAATTGAGTTCCAGCATGTGGGAACCCATGACCCAATTAGTGGTTTCAGTCTGAAAGTCGCCTCTGATGATGTCATCATTGCAGGTCAGAGACTGCCTGGCCTTTGCTGTGAGAGGACCTGGATGCAAAATGAACAGCATCAGAGAGAGAGAGAGAGAGAGAGAATTTTTTTTGCAACCAAGTCCTCCCAGGCAGTCTCTGAAGACATTCAATGCAGCAGCATCAGAGGCGACTTTCAGACCTAATACTACTACTACCTTCATCACATCTCCGTTGTAATAGTGGACCTGCAGCTGATAGTCAGTTATCCACTTGTGCTCCCGCCAGGTTTCACTGGCGTGTTTCACGTCAGGTGTACTTCACGTCGGAAAAGGGTTAAACTAGCTAAAACATTTCAAAATGGCATTACAGAGCCAATTTAGGGCTTGTTAAGGGCTTTAATGGCCTCTCCCGCCTCTTGGAGGCGGGACGGAGTCGGGAACACCGCGACCAATTTTGTCAAAATTGCGTGGAGGCGGAATGGAGTCGAGATGGGGTCGGGACCCCCAAATCTGCAACTTTAACCCCCCACACGCCTCCAAACCCGACTCCACGGGTCATTGAAAATCCAGCCCACAGTGTATTTCATACTGATTAGTCTCATTATGCCTGAGATTGACTAATAAATTAATTTCTGTTGTTTAAATTATGCCTTGTTTAATGAAACTGATACTGGCTGCGGTCACCCTCAGGAATGGCAAAGTGGCATACAAATTAACCAGCCAGAGCAGCAGTGTGACAATAATGCAAATATATTGTCCTTTGACTCCACTCACTTCCTATGGGATCCCGTAAGGATCCTAGCTCTTCCTGCCTTTTCGTGGGATATGTGGATCATTCTTTCTTCCAGTCCTACTCAGGTCCCCTCTCTCACCTCTTTTTCCGGTACATTGATGACTGTATCGGTGTCGTTTCCTGCTCTCGCCCTAAATGGGAAAATTTCATTCACTTTGCTTCCAATTTCGAGCTTTCCCTCATCCGGTCCATCTACGACTCTTCCCTTCCCTTGCTTGACTGCTCTGTCTCCATTTCTGGGGATAGGCTATTGACCAACATCCACTATAAGCCCACTGACTCCCACAGCTACCTCGACTACACTTCCTCCCACCCCGCTTCCTGTAAGGACTCTATTCCATTCTCCCAGTTTCTCCGTCTCCATCGCATCTGTTGTGATGATGCCACCTTCCATACTAGTGCTTCCGATATGTTTTCCATTTTCCTCAACCGAGGATTCCCCTCGACTGTGGTTGACAGAGCCCTCGACCGTGTCCATTCCATTTCCCGCACTTCTGCTCTCACATTTTCCCCTACCTCCCAGAAGTATAATAGGGTTCCCACTGTACTCACCTTCCACCCACCAGCCTCCACATTCAACGGATCATCCTCCGCCATTTCCTCCATCTCCAGCGTGATCCCACCACCAAAAACATCTTCCCCTCCCCTCCCATCCCCTTTCAGCATTCCGAAGGGACTGTTCCCTCCACAACACCCTGGTCCACTCCTCAATCACCCCCAACACCCCTTCCCCATGTCACAGCACCTTCCCGTGCAAGAGCAGGAGATGCAACACCTGCCCTTTTACCTCCTCCCTTCCTACCGTCCAGGGCCCCAAACACTCCTTCCAGGGGAAACAGCGATTTACTTGTACTTCTTTCAAATTAGTATACTGTATTCGCTGCTCACGATGCGGTCTCCTCTACATTGGGGAGACCAAACGCAGATTGGGTGACCGCTTTGCGGAACACCTCCATTCAGTCTGTAAGCCTGACCCCGAGCTTCCGGTCCCCTGTCACTTTAATTCTCCACTCCACTCCCACTCTGATCTCTCTGTCTTCGGCGTCCTACACTGTTCCAATGAAGCTCAATGTAAGCTCGAGGAACGGCACCTCAGCTTTCGATTCGGCACTTTACAGCCTTCTGGACTCAACATCGAGTTCAACAATTTCAGACCATAACCTCTGCCCGCATTTTTTCAGATAGCTGCTGTTGATGATTCTGCTATTCCTATTTACACCTCTTCTAGACCCATCTTTTGTTTCTTTACTAGTCCCATTACCATCGCCTTTTGCTTTGTACAATCATACCTTTTGTCATTTAATCTCTCCTGCCTTCCACCCTATCACAGACCTTCCCTTTTGTTCTTTCCTCCATTCCCAACTTTCCTTGCTTAAAATTTGCTATATCTCTAACTTTTTCCAGTTCTGACAAAAGGTCATCGACCTGAAATGTTAACTCTGTTGCTCTCTCCACAGATGGTGCCTGACCTGCTGAGTATTTCCAGCATTTTCTGTTTTTAATGCAAATATAGGAATAGCTTTGAACTGAGTAGCTTTCTGTTAAGAGCTAATGAATGACATTGGTGTAATGATGATTAGCTGTTTTATTACCAGAGCTATTTGAAAAAAACTTGTTTTTAAGTCTTCTCTAAATTAAATAAACATTTGCTGTAAATTAGATAGCAACATGTCCTGTAGTTTGCAAACACATAAGATAGTGATCTTATTGTAATATATAGATAACAAAAAAAAGGAATTTTTGCTAAAGGATTTTCAAATTTAAAATATGAAATCTAAATTAATTCCTTTTAGTAACATTGATTTAAGAAAATACAGAATACAGTAGATGTCAGTTGCACAGTCTTTGTGATGAGAAATGTAGCATTATGATACTGCATCTTCCATTAGGTTTATTTTTATTGCATAGCCGTGCATTGAAACTATAATACACAAACAATTTCAAACTACCTTAATTCAATATCAATGAATTATCAAATGTATAAAATATTATCTTTTGGGACAGATTAATGTGGTGTTAGTTGTGATACAGATAGCCATTACACAACTTCAATACCTATATTTCCAAGCTTGACAGCAGAAATTAAAAGACAAATTAGAGTGTGCCTGCTGACTTTACGGGGTCACCCAGTCAAGCAGTTGACACACTGAAGCCATTCAGAGCTATATGTGATGGAGTCAGAAATGATTAAAACCTAATCAAGTCTACCATCACATTAACTTGGTCTCAAATTAATGTAATATTCAGAAACTACCAAAGATCAAGTTGCCATTTTCTCAGATAATATAATGCCAAATTATGGACTGAACTCTTGAGCTGAATGGCCGGTGCCAGATATAAACAGGAGCTGGCGACCACTATAATAACTCTGTCACTTTCTGTAGTTGATAATGGAGATAACTGTGGTATTGCAGGCATAGCAAGAGTCAAACATGATGTGCATGATCCCTCAATCTTGCACAGCGAGGATCTATTTGATGAAATTATCCTTGAACTCCCAAATGTCAAGCGGGCAAGTTTAAGGTGGCTAAAACACATTTCCGCTCTGAAAGGTCACCATTGAAGCTTTGCACATTTCTCCAAGAACTTCTTTTATAAGTTTTATATGTAAAACTTATTTTATATTCTGTTATATATGGTCGATAAAAGCTCCCATTTCATAGCTGTTCACTTTCCAAGGTTAGAAGCTGTTGCTTACGTTATTGAGAATCCGGCAGCAAGTTCCAGGTCCTCACCACTCGCTGCATAAAAAGTTTTTCCTCACATCCCCCCTGTATCTCTTGCCCAAAACCTTATATCTGTGTCCCCTAGTCCTTGAACCATCAACTAGTGGGAACAGCCTTTCCCCGACTAGCCTATCCAAACCCGTCATAATCTTGTACACCTCTATCAAATCACCCTTCAACCTCATTTACTCCAATGAAAACAAACCCAGCTTCTCCAACCTGTTCTTGTAGCTAAGATCCCCCATCCCCTAAACCATTCTGGTAAATCTCCTCTGCACCATCTCAAGGGCCTTCACATCCTTCCTAAAGTGTGACGACCAGAACTGGACGCAATACTACAGTTGTGGCCTTTATAAAGGTTCAGCATAACTTCTCTACTTTTGTACTCAATACCTCTATTTATGAAACCCAAGATCCCATATGCTTTGCTAACCACTCTCTCAATATGTCCTGCCACCTTAAGGGATCTATGCACCTTAACTCCCAGGTCCCTCTGACCCTGAACACTCTTTAAAACTGTGCCATTAAGTGTATATTGCCTCTCCCTATTCCTTCTGCCAAAATGCATCACCTCACACTTCTCTGTATTAAATTCCATCTGCCACTTGTCTGCCAATTCTGCTAGCCTTTCTATGTCCTGTTGCAGTATCATCCTCACTGTTTGCCACAACCCCAAGTTTGGTGTCATCGGCAAATTTAGAAATTCTACTTTGTATTCCAATATCCAGGTCATTTATATATATCAAAAAAAGCAGTGGCCCCAGCACTGACCCTTGAGGAACACCACTGTCTACCATCCTCCAGTCTGAAAAACAGCCATTTACCACAACTCGCTGTTTTCTGTCCTTAAGCCAATTCCTTATCCAAGCTGCTACTGACCCACCTATTCCATGAGCCTCAATTTTGTTAACCAGCCTTCTATGTGGTACTTTGTCAAACACCTTCCGAAAATTCATGTAGACAACATCTCTTCATTGATCCTCCCTGTTACTTCATCAAAAAATTCAATTAGATTAGTCAAGCATGATCTGCCTTTTACAAATCCGTGTTGGCTCTCCTTAATTAGCTTAAACCTCTCCAAGTGCCTGTTAATTTTTTCCTTGATTATTGTTTCTAAAATTTTACCCACCATTGATGTTAAACTGACCGGCCTGTAGTTACTAGGATTGTCCTTACACCCTTTCTTGAACAATGGTGTAACATTTGCCACTTTCCAATCCTCAGGCACCTCCCTCGCATCTAGGGAAGATTGGAAAATTATGGCAAGCGCTTCCACTATTTCCTCCCCCAATTCCCTTAGCAATCTGGAATGCAAGCCATCTGGACCAGGCGACTTATCCACTCTAAGCATACCCAGCCTTTCTAGTACATCCTGTCTATCAATTTTCACCCCTTCCATTGCTTCCACCTTTTCCACTGCTACCGATATTTTGTGAGCATCCACCTCCTTAATAAACACCAATACAAAGTATTCATTGAGTATTCCAGCCTTTCCCTGCGCCTTTAAGCATATAACAACTTCTTTGTCGCTAATTTCCCCACCCCGCCTCTTACTACCCGCTTACTGTTTACATGCCGGTAGAAGATTTTTGGGTTCCCTTTTATGTTAACCACCATTCTACTCTCATATTCTCTCTTTGCCAATCTTATTTTCATCTTCACTTCCCCTCTCAACTTATTGCATTTGGTCTGGTTCTCCCTTGAAGAATTCACCTGACATGCATCACACACCCTCTTTTTTTGTTTCATCATCTTCTCTATCTCCCTCGTCATCCAAGGAGCCCTTGCTTTGGTTCCCTTACTCTTCCCTCTTGTTGGAATGTACCTAGCCTGTACTTGGAACATCTCCTCCTTAAAGTTAACCCATTGTTCCGTTACAGTTTTTCCTGTCAGTGTTTGGTTCCATTTTACCCTGGCTAGATCCTTTCGCATCCCATTGAAGTTAGCCCTATTCCAGTTTAGAAGTTCCACTCTAGATTGTTCCTTGCTCTTCTCCATTGCTAATCTAAATCTTATGATACGATGATCACTCGTACCCAAGTGTTCTCCCACAGACACTTGGTCGATCTAGCCCACCTCATTCCCCAGCACCAGATCCAGCAATGCTTCCTTCCTAGTTGGGACAAGAACATATTGGTCAAGGAAATTCTCCTGAACACATTTCAGAAATTCCTCCCCCTCCTTTCCCTTTACGCTAGCATTATCCCAATCGATATTTGGGTAATTAAAGTCCCCCAATATCACCACTCTATAGCTCTTGCATATCTCTGCGATTTCCCTGCAGATTTACTCCTCTACCTCCCTCTCACTATTTGGAGGCCTATAGAATACGCCCAATTTATTTTTTATTAGTTTATGGGATGTGGGCATCACTGGCAAGGCCAGCATTTATTGCCCATCCCTAATTGCCCTTGAGAATGTGGTGGTGAGCCGCTTTCTTGAACTGCTGCAGTCCATATGGTGAAGGTACTCCCACAGTGCTCTTAGGTAGGGAATTCCAGGATTTTGACCCAGCGACGATGAAGGATCGGCGATATACTTCTAAGTCAGGATGGTGTGTGACTTGTTGGGGAACTTAGAGGTGGTGGTGTTCCCATGCGTCTGCTGCCCTTGTCCTTCTAGGTGGAAGAGATTTGGGAGGTGCTGCCGAAGAAGCCTTGGTGAGTTGCTGCAGTGCATCTTGTAGATGGTACACACTGCAGCCACGGTACGCCAGTGGTGGAGGGAGTGAATGTTTAAGATGGTAGATGTGGTGCCAATCAAGCGGGCTGCTTTGTCCTGGATGGTGTCGAGCTTCTTGAGTGTTGTTGGAGCTGCACTCATCCAGGCAAGTGGGGAGTATTCCATCACACTCCTTACTTGTGCCTTGTAGATGGTAGAAAGTTTTGGGGAGTCAGGAGGTGAGACACTCGCCACAGAATACCTAGCCTCTGACCTACTCTTGTTGCCACAGTATTTATGTGGCTGGTCCAGTTAAGTTTCTGGTCAATGGTGACCCCCATAATGTTGATGGTGGGGGATTCGGTGATGGTAATGCCATTGAATGTCAAGTGGCGGTGGTTAGACTCCCGCTTGTTGGAGATAATCATTGCCTGGCACTTCTGTGGCGCGAATGTTACCTGCCACTTATCAGTCCAAGCCTAAACATCGTTCAGGTCTTGTTGCATGCGGGCATGGAGTGTTTTATAATCTGAGGAATTGTGAATGGCATTGAACACTGTGCAGTCATCAGCGAACATTCCCATTTCTGACCTTATGTTAGAGGGAAGGTCATGAATGAAGCAGTTGAAGATGTTGAACATACCCTTTTTGCTCCTCAACTCTAACCAAATGGATTCTGTCCTTGTCCCCTCAAGAACATCCTCCCTTTCCAACACTACAATGTCTTCCTTAATCAGCACTGCCACCCCACCTCCCTTTTTCCCTTCCCTATCTTTTCTGAACACCTTGGGGGCAATTTTCTGACGCCGGAGGAGGCGGGTTTGGAGGCGGGAAAGGCGGGAAAATCAGAATCAATGAGGGCGGGTTCGGAACCCGCCTCCAACCTGCCTCCGCGGGATTTTCCTGGTGCCGGTTTTGGAGGTCAGGAAACGGAGAGTACTGAAGTGCAAAGGGATCTGGGGGTCCTGGTGCACGAAACTCAAAAGGTTAGTATGCAGGTGCAGCAAGTGATTAAGAAGGCAAATGGAATGTTGGCTTTCATTGCTAGGGGGATAGAATATAAAAATAGGGAGGTATTGCTTCAGTTGTACAAGGTATTGGTGAGACCGCACCTGGAATACTGCATACAGTTTTGGTGTCCTTACTTAAGGAAAGACATCCTTGCTCTCGAGGCAGTGCAAAAAAGGTTCACTCGGTTAATCCCGGGGATGAGGGGGTGGTCATATGAGGAGAGGTTGGGTAGATTGGGACTCTACTCATTGGAGTTCAGAAGAATGAGAGGCGATCTTATTGAAACATATAAGATTGTGAAGGGGTTGGATCGGGTGGATGCGGGGAGGATGTTCCCGATGACGGGTGAGACGAGAACTAGGGGACATAGTCTTAGAATAAGGGGCTGCTCTTTCAAAACTGAGATGAGGAGGAACTACTTCACTCAGAGGGTGGTAGGTCCATGGAATATGCTGCCACAAAAAGCTGTAGAAGCTACAACATTAATTAAATTTAAAACAGAAATAGACAGTTTCCTAGAAGTAAAGGGCATTAAGGGTTACGGGGAGCGGGCAAGAATTTGGACATGAGTCTAGGTTCTGATCGGTCATGGCCCTGTGGGTAGTGGAGCAGGCCCAGGGACTGTGTAGCCTGATTCTGCTCCTATTTCGTGTGTGCAATTCTGTTAGATGCAGGAGATGGTTCTGTGATAGATAGTAGATTGGCGGTTAGGATCAGATCAGCCATGATCTTATTGAATGGCGGAGCAGGCTCGAGGGGCCGATTGGCCTACTCCTGCTCCTATTTCTTATGTTCTTATGTTCTTATGGTCCCACCTCCAGCTGGCCATAGCGATACTTATGATCATTAAATGCTCGTTAAGGGCCTCTCTAAGCCTATTTTGAGAGGCCCTCGTGATTTTTCAAGCATTTCGGCGTGCTCCACGCACCTCCCAAACCACTCCAGGTAAACCTGGTGAGTTGACTCGTGGATGGTCTCCTCACAGCTGCAGGTCCAACAGGACATCGTTTATTGCATCAAAAATTACCTGCAGGTGCCAGACCTTTGCTTTAAAAGGTCTCTGAGCACTTTTAGAAGGCCTTCCGAAGTCGGAGGTGTTGCAGCTTGAATCTATCAACTGTGGGACCTCCTTGGATGACCCTCTCCCTGCTTGCAATGAGCGGTTCCCCAAAGGAGGCATCTGCAAGCAGCATGGGAACCATTCGTTTTCTTTCTCCATGGACCTCAGATGAGGATGAGGAGGAGGAGGATCTGGAGGAGGAGGAGGAGGAGCAGGAGGAGGAGGAGGAGCAGGAGGAGGTGGAGGAGCAGGAGAAGGTCAGAGTGCCGGTGTATCGACCAGCAGCAGTGGCAGCACGTGAGCACATGGCTACCCGGGATGCAAGGGATGAGCTTATCATGGCTAGATTTGCCTAGGTTGTCCAAGTTGGCACATGTCCTTGGCTCCATCCTAAGACATCATTGACAATGGACATGACTCTCTGGCTTCCTTTCACTCAGGCCACCAACCTGACAACGCAAGTGTGGTGGAGCCCGCAATGTGGAGCTGCCTAAGGCGAAAGAACAGATGCCATAACGCCAACATTTTGGCATCAAATCATTTTAATGCTTTTCAACAGGGATGGCATTTCATCAATACACAGAAACATTCTCCCAATCTGCACACAGATCTGGAGTTTATATCCCTTGCCAGCTGTACCCACACAGCCTTGGTTTCTTTGGGAGGCCTCTTCCTCCCAGATGAGTGGAAGAGCACCTCCCTGCTAGCTGTCACCCCCTCAAACAACATTTGCAGCGCCTCATCCGAGAGCCTCGGGGAGGCCCTTGCCTTGGAATTGGACATAGTGGTTTCTCAGAATATGTTGCAGGTGGTGCAGCATAGGCAGAAATCCTGTGGAATGAGCCAAGGCAGCAAGAAGCCATAAAATCAGACTGGAAAAGTGATGTCAGCAGAGGTGAGTTTCAGTCCCAAAACACTAATCGACTAAGGGTATCCCATACCTCTGAAATCATGTGGCCATTCATGGGAAAATTGCAATTTTTTGAAAACTATCAGTGGAGGCAGGTTTCAAACCCACCCAAACCGAAACCCGCCTCCAGTGAGAAAATCGCCCCCCTTGTACCCTTGAATATTAAGTGCCCAGTCTTCACCGTTTTTAAGCCACGTTTCCGTTATTACCACAACATCATATTGCCACATGGTTAATTGTGCTTGTAGCTCACCAACCTTATTCACCACACTTTGTGCATTTACGTACATGCATTCTAAACCCATTTTTGAATTTTTCGTAGTCTTTCTTATTCTGCTCCTATCTAATATGGTACTACTTCCGCCTCTCGTGCTACTTTCTTCTCTAGTACTATCCAACACACTCACTCTTTTATGCACCTTATTCCTCTTTTCTACTCCTCTATGCTGGTGCCCATCCGCCTGCCAAGTTAGTTTAAACCCTCCCCAACAGCACTAGCAAACCTGCCCGCGAGAATATTGGTCCCGTTGAAGAGTTGAAGTTATGTTTAAAATTACAGTACTATATGCTAAAGTCTCATTTTGAAATTAAATACATTTACCGTGACATTTTTAATTATAAAAACAGCTTTAGCCTGATTGTCTTTCATTGCCTGTTCAAAGTAACATGATTGCACCTTATCAGGCATTCCTCCCTAATAGAGCAGCCACCTTTGAATTGTAGCAGATCAGGCTCGTACCGTGGGCGAATATAATAGGCAGGCTGTACTGTATTTACCTCTTGAATCCCAGCCATGTTAACATGCAATGGACTTATTTATAGCCAGTAGTTAAACTGCAAGACATCTTATCCATTATATTATGGATCTCAATTTACACCACTATTTATTGCCAGGCTATAAAATCATGTTCCTTTGGCAGATATTTTATATTTCTCATTAAGTTTAATTTTTTAACTGTTTTCATGGATATGTGCCAAGAAACCCCAGTTCAAGATGGATACTAACACATCTTACAGATTAAGTTGTCATCTCTAAACAGTGAGAATAAAAAGCAGTGTGAAACCTCTTTCCCTTGCAGCAACAAAGACAGAATTAATTTCCTTTACTACATCAACAAAATAAAGCAACAAAACACCTTTCGTTAATATAGGGGTAGATCTTGACTTTGTGTGATAGTGTAAAATGGGTGATAGCGAGTCGACAGCACATTTACATCTCTCCCAATTTTCATTTCTATTGGATACTAAGGGAACCAAGGGATATGGTGATAGTGCGGGATGGTGGAGTTGAGGCAGAAGATCAGCCATGATCTTATTGAATGGTGGAGCAGGCTCGAAGGGTCACATGGCCTACTCCTGCTCCTAGTTCTTATGTTCTTAACTATTAAGTGATGGAATGAAAGAGCTATAGTAATTGAGGATAGAAGGAGGTCAGAAGCAGGGGGAAGAGGAAGGGAAGGTGGCAAGCGCCAGAATTGTAGGAGCGCAGATGAGAGGAGAACAATGAGAACAGATGAAGAAGGTCATCTGGTCTATCTAGCTCATCTTTACATAGAAACATATGGTCCAGCCATCACACCATCCAACTGGCTCTTGAATGAATCCAAGGTTTTTACACTACCATTGAAGTCAATGGAAACAAAATTTGGGAGAGATGTAAAACAGCCTGCCGATTCACTATCGTCTGTTTTACACTATCGTGCAAAGTCAATATTACCCCCTCTTCTGTGGATGTCCTCCTAACCAAGGTACAGAAAAAGAGGGACAGGCTGTTAGGGTTTGGGGGCTGGAGACCGGCTAAGCATTTGATTTGTACGTTATGGAGGGTAGTGGTTGTGACAGTGACTCCGACTTCTTGAACCAGGACTCCTTTGAATCATAGGAAGAAGTTTAATGATCTCACCAGAGCAGCCAATGCCAGCCAAGCAGTTAGTAAGGAAAATACATTCCTTACTACTGAACAATGTCTTCGAACCTCCAGCGACCTCAGTGCACATGCGAGCATATGTTCAACTTTATTAAAAGCAGCTTCAATTATTCATCCCTAGGGGCATGCTGCTTTAACTTTGCTGCAGTAATATAATCATGCATGCAATATGCATACAGCTTTTCTTCCTAAATCTGAGCATAACCAATTACATGCCAGAGGAAGTACAATCCTAACTTTACCAATGGAATATGATTATGGCTAAAATCTGCAATTTGGACGACATCTTTGTTAGACCTGATGCTCAAGATTCCTGCCTGTTATCACTGTCCTGTTTGTTTCAATCTTCAAGACCAAGTGGCAACTCTTTGATAAAGAGACCGCACATCTAACCCTCTGAGAATCTCTGGAGTCTGGCCAAAGTCACTCCGTCATGCTCGCAAGTCTGCTGCAGCCAAAATTGTAATGTTGATTAAGGAAATAATGGCTCTTGGCCTCATGCCATACTGTATTGTAGGAAACACAGGGCTCCTCATGAAGCTGAGTAATTATGATTTCTTCCAAATTTTGTTTTCCATACTCAGTTATTTCAAAATATAAGAATACACAAAAAATGAAGGGCTTGCACTTTTATCTTTGTTTGATACAACCAAATCCAGTGGGCCAATAATGCGTTGTTTGGCACCTAGAGCGCCATATATTATTGAGTGTTGAGGCCTGCTGCATGCTCAATACCATGGGGAAATGCTTGCGGTGCTGTCAGCCTGCCCTCAGGTATGAAAAAAACGTTGATGAAGTCCTTGCTCCATAATACAGTCTCAGCACCTGAACAGTGCTACCAGAGCTCAATGTCCATATAAAACAGATGTTGCACAGTTGACCTGTCCAGCCATATTTGGTTACTGTTCCTTAAAGGAAAGCCTATTTCACAGTTAAATCAAGTAGCTGCATGCTGACCCAGCGATTTCACTGATTATTTTATGGTATCCTTGAGTTTCACGAAAGCAGCCATTCACATCTTCTTAAAGCTGCACCTCATTTGCTATTTGATGGAACTTTGCCTATTCCAGTCCAGCATCCTTATCTTTGACTCTTCATTGCTCTTTTTATTCTATGTTCTGGTCACTATTCCCCAACTGTTCTACTCTCAAATCTGCTCTTTACCCCTTTGCATTTCTGTGAACTAAACAAGCAATGCTTCTTTCCTTATTGGACTAGAAACATGCTGATCTTGGAAGCAGTCCTAGATGTATTTTAAAAAGCACTGCCTATTTGGACCATGTGCATTACCTTTAATTCAATTTATCTTGGGATAGCTAAAATCAGTATTATTGCCTTATTGTTCTTACATGTCTCTCTGAACTGTGTGCAGATGTCCACCTCTATCTCATCTCCACTGTTTGATGGCCTGTAATGCACAAAGCAAATTGTACCATTTCCCTTCCTGTTTCTTAATTCTATCCATATGGATTTTGGCTTAATGCAAACCCCAGGACATCCTTATGTCCAACTGCTGGGATAGTATTTTTACTAACACTGCTACCCTACGCTCCCCCTGCCACCTTCCCCCGCCCCCCCCCCCCATCTCTCCTGAAAATGGTTTAATCAGGAATATAAAGTTTCCAGTCCTGTCCAAACTTAAGCCATGTCTCCATCTTACCCACTATATCATATCCCTCCATAGTTATTAATGCTTTTAATGCTTCTAATTCTCCAATTTTGTTTTCAACGCTTTGTGTATTCATAAACATAGCAGCTTCTCAAGGGCAATTAAGCATGGGCAATAAATGCTGGCCTTGCCAGCGACGCCCACATCCCATAAACGAATATTAAAAAAAACTCAATTCTGACTTCAATTCTTTGGAATGTTGACCCGTATTCTTTTTCCTGCTTTTCTCATTTAATTTTTATAATATCCCTTCTACAACAGTGTTTTTATACTTACAACCTCATAGCCTCTTTCTTTCCCTTTCTCCTCTGAGATGATATTTTCTCAGTATTTATTTAGTTAAGCGTCTGGCTCTATTCCAACAAGTTTATTAATCTTGCTCTCTCCTAGTCTCAAATCTAGACTTTCCCCACCCTCTGGCATATTAGTTTAAATCCTTTCCCACAGTTCTATTTACACATTCCACAAGGACATTTGCACCATATCAGTTCAGGTGAAGCCCATTCCCATAGTAGAGCCTTCTGTTTTTCCAGTGCTTCAAGAATGTGAACTCTTTCCCCCTGCACCAGCCTGCAGCCATGCACTGACTTTCTTAGTCTTTTTCCCCTTAACCTGCCCAGCACGTGGCCCAGGAAGCATTCTAAATATTACCATGTTCGGGTCTTATTTTTCAATTTAGTACCTAACTCCTTAAACTCCTTCTGTAAGACCTCAAATGTGCTCTATGTCATTAGTTCCAACATGGACCTCGCTCTTTGGCTGCTCTCCCTTCCTTTCCAGAAGCCTTACTACCATGACGTCCTTCAACCTGGGAGGTAACACGGGATATCAGCCCCAAAAATAAATGAATGAGTTAAACAAGTGGATTCATCCTAATAAATTGACAGGGGATAGCTGTCATGGGAAATGACACCAAGACAGTGAAGGCTTTGCAGGAAGTTGGTTTTGGTAATATTTATTTTGGTACACACTGGGCCAGATCTTGCTGGAACGGGGCATAATGTGGCATGCGCCGTTCGTTAGACTTTTTCCTGCACCCTTCAGCTCAAAAAAATTTTGCACCATAACTTTCTGGAAGTGCGAACTGATAATAGAGTGGTGAGGTCAACGGAGGGACCAACAGGATATCTCCTTAACTAATGAGATTTAAGGATTGAGAAAGATACAGAGAAACAACGGAGAAGGAGGGTGAATTAG
Organism: Squalus acanthias; assembly: GCA_030390025.1. Taxonomy (NCBI): domain Eukaryota; kingdom Metazoa; phylum Chordata; class Chondrichthyes; order Squaliformes; family Squalidae; genus Squalus; species Squalus acanthias. The sequence goes on along the minus strand of CM059426.1, from coordinate 82,530,612 downwards.
AGTCAAATCAGATACAGTAAGAGGAATAAAGAGAGGGAAAGAAAGATTGGATTAAGAGAGATGGAAAAAAAAATAAGAATTAAAAAAAAATTGAACATCTGGGGGGAAACATTCAGTTGGTTTGCGCCTCCCGTTAGCGCCTTAAGAGGGCGCTAATGGGGCGCAAAGCAACTAGTGCCCGTGCGTGGCAATATTTGCGCCGCTCACGAAATTAAATAGACATTTTGCGGCGGCGCTAAACACTACCGCCACGATCTCCTGCACTGGCCGATCATGATGTCAGTCGAGTCGCAACGCCCCGGTAGTGCCCCGGACCGGATATTGAGTGGCGCCCCCTGCCTTACTGTCTGCCGCTAGCAACGACAGGTTGAGGGGAGCATTTTGCAGTCAGGAAGGGACTGGGGGAGCGCTATTTAAAGGCGACCGCTTCTTGCCTTTTTTTGTTGGTGACATTTTTGCACCATGCATTCTGAGAGAGAGAGAGACTTCTGGAGAGATTCAATGCTGTGTGAAGGAGTTTTGGGTACTGAGCAGCACTTTGCAGGTTCATTTTTATTTGCCCTTCCTTGTATCGATTTAGAAGAGACTGTGGGGGCTGCACTCTGAGCTGTTTCCCTGGGCCTCTCCATTGTTCTTTCCAGCAGATTTGATGTACAGGTCTCTCCAGGCCGAGATTCAAGGCTGCAATGAGCAGGATGTGGATGGAGAGCAAGATCGAGCCTCCCCTTTAAGAACTGGCCGGCGCCATTGTGTCTGTGTTCCATTGCTGACTGACTTCGCATGAGCTTCGCCAGCGTTCTGAGGTAACGCCTCGCTCCTCGGCCTTTGCGCCTTAAGACCGTGTGAAGCACCTGATTTAGCGCTCCAATCACCTCCAGGGGGGAATAAAAGCCAAGTTTGCAGTCGGAGACGATAATTAGCGCCAGGCGCTAATTTTTGCGCCCAGTCGATAATTGCGCCCCAAATGGGGCGATACTGAATTTCTCCCCCCTGATATTTTAAAAATCTCTAACAAGAATTTGCTACGTGCAGGAATGAGATTGAACAATTTAAAGTGTTCCCTTTCTGGGTCAGAGAGGTTGAGTGGCATTGCATTAACAATTATCACGTCATTAAAAAGGTACTTACGCTGTTAAATTCCAGCCTTAACTGTCTGTGGCGTGCTTAATCGGCAATTAATGTGCAAACCCAGCAATTTCTTAAAGATAACGAGGCTAAGGGTGAGATAGAGTCATAGGGGGAAAAATTCAGCTGCTTGCGCCTCCCGTTAGCGCCTTAAGAGGGCGCTAATGGGGCGTAAAGCAGCTAACGCCCGGGCGCAGCGCCGCCCACGCCTCCCGTAAAATTCAGCGGGAGGTTAGCGGCGGTGCCAGCCGGTAGCGCCCTGTGGCGCTGCGCCGCCGGCGATGACGTCATCGCCATGCGCAGCACCCCGCTCGCGCTCCAGCCGCGATCTTCAGTCGCGCCCCCTGATTTACCGCCAGACGCTATGTCCGACGGGTTCAGGGAGGCGTACGTGCGGCCGGGGCGGCGATATCTAAAGGGGAGGTGGCAGGCGGCCATTTTTGTTGCTGGCCGCCTGCCAGCACCTGCCCCCGTTGCTGTCCCCGGCCCCCGTGAAGCCCCCCCACCGCGAAGTGGCGGCTGCGCTCCAAGAGCCCGGCACTTCTCTTGAGTGCCGGGCTCTTTTGCCGGCACTCCCGATCCCTGGGGGCCCAGCTGGGCCGCGGTTCGCGCTGCGCAGGGTCCCTCCCCTTTAAGAAGGGGAGGAAGGCCTGCAATACCGCGGCGCGACGTGCCGCAGCACCTGGCGCTGCGGCACGTAGCGCCAGGATATTCCCTCGCAGCGCCCCAAGAGGGATGCGGGGTGCTTCCAGTGGCGCCCCGCTTCCCTCTTGGGGCGCAACCACTGAAGTTCCGGCGCGGGGCCGCTAATTTTTTCGGGGCGCTAAAAGTCGCGCCCCGGCGAGGTTAGCGCCCCAAATGGGGCGCGACTCAATTTTTACCCCATAGAGTTATACAGCACAGAAAGAGACCCTTCGGCCCATTGTGTCCGCGCCGGCCATCAAGCCCTATCTATTCTAATCCCATTTTCCAGCACTTGGTCCATAGCCTTGTATGCTATGGTGTTTCAAGTGCTCATCTAAATGCTTCTTGAATGTTGTGAGGGTTCCTGCCTCTACCACCCTTTCAGGCAGTGAGTTCCAGATTCCAACCACCCTCTGGGTGAAAAAGTTTTTCCTCAAATCCCCTCTAAACCTCCTGCCCCTTATCTTGAAACTATGCCCCCTGGTTATTGACCCCTCTACTAAGGGTAAAAGTTCCTTTCTATCTATCCTATCTATGCCCCTCATAATTTTGTACACCTCAATCAGGTCCCCCCTCAGCCTTCTCTGCTCTAAGGAAAACAACCCCAGCCTGTCCAGTCTCTCTTCATAGCTGAAGCGCTGCAGCCCAGGTAACATCCTGAGATGCTGTTTGTGTGAAGCAAGTGGCGTAAATCAACCAGCAAGCTCTGGAGATTCGCAACTCACCGAGTATCTCTTAATCCCTTGAACTTGCTGGCCGATTTGTGCATAAATAAGGGCCTGCCTCATTAACACGCTGTCAGTTTTCCAGCAACATTCGACCCACTAAAATCTTGTCTTTAATACTTTGGAGAGACAAAAATTAGCATTCATCATCAATACCATTATTCACAGTATCTGTGAGCCTCCCCTTTGTTGTGACTTAAACAGTATCAAAGGAAAAAGAACACAACGTACTGCATATTTATATCTGATAAAAGACATCACAGACAAAAGTTTACCTTTGCCATGCTAAAAGACCTCGCACAGTAAAGAGAAAAAGGGAAATAATCCTTGGCAACAAAATATGAAATGTAGTACATAAGAACATAAGAATTAGGAGCAGGAGTAGGCCATATGACCCCTCGAGCCTGCTCCGCCATTCAATAAGATTATGGCTGATCTTCGACCTCAACTCCACTTTCCTGCCCGATCTCCATATCTCTTGATTCCCCGAGAGTCCAAAAATCTATCTATCTCAACCTTGAATATACTCAACGACTCAGCATTCACAGCCCTCTGGGGCAGAGAATGCCAAAGATTCACAACCCTCTGAGTGAAGAAATTCCTCCTTATCTCAGTCTTAAATGGCCTAACCCTTATCCTGAGACTATGCCCCCTAGTTCTAGACACTCCAGTCAGGGGAAACAACCTCTCAGCATCTACCCTGTCAATCCCCCTCAGAATCTTATATGTTTCAATGAGATCACCTCTCATTCTTCTAAACTCCAGAGAGTATAGGCCCAATCTACTCAATCTCTCCTCATAGGAAAACCCTCTCATCCCAGGAATCAATCTAGTGAACCTTGGTTGCACCACCTCTAAGGCAAGTGTACCCTTCCTTAGATAAGGAAACCAAACCTGTGCACAGTACTCCAGGTGTGGTCTCATTAAAGTCCTGTACAATTATAGCAAGACTTCCTTACTCTTATACTCCAACTCCCTTGCAACAAAGGCCAACATGCCATTTGCCTTCCTCATTGCTTGCTGTACCTGCATGCTAACGTTGTATGTTTTCTGTACAAGGACACTTAAATCTCTCTGAACACCAACATTTAATAGTTTCTCAACATTTAAAAATATTCTGCTTTTCTATTCTTCCTACCAAAGTGTATAACCTCACATTTCCCCACATTATACCCCATCTGCCACCTTATTGCTCACTCACTTAACCTGTCCTTATCCCTTTGCAGACTCTTTGTGTCCTCCTCACAGCTTACTTTCCCACTTAGCTTTGTATCGTCAGCAAACTTGGATACATTATACTCGGTCCCTTCATCTAAGTCATTAATATAAATTGTAAATAGCTGAGGCCCAAGCACTGATTCTTGTGGCACCCCACTAGTTACAGCCTGCCAACCGGAAAATGACATGTTTACTCCTACTCTCTGTTTTCTGTCCATTAACCAATCCGCTATCCATGCTAATATATTACCCCCAACCCCATGAGCCCTTATCTTGAGTAACAACATCTACTGTTCCTCAAAAAATCTAATAAATTTGTCAAACACGATTTCCCTTTCGTAAAGCCATGTTGACTCTGCCTAATCATATTATGATTTTCTAAGTGCCCTGTTACCACTTCCTTAATAATGGATTCCAGAATTTCCTGATGACTGATGTCAGGCTAACTGGTCCACAGTTCCCTGTTTTCTCTCTCCCTCCTTTCTTGAATAGCGGGTATACATTTGTTACCTTCCAATCCACTGGGAACGTTCTAGAATCTAGGGAATTTTGGAAGATCACAACCAATGGATCAACTGTCTCTGCAGCCACCTCTTTTAGAAACCTCGGATGTAGGCCATCAGGTCCAGGGGATTTGTCGGCTTTTAGTCCCGTTAGTTTCTCAAGTACTTTTTCTCTACTGATCTTAATTACTTTAAGTTCCTGAATCTCATTAGCCCCTTGGTTCCTCACTGTTTTTGGTATGCTTTTTGTGTCTTGTACTGTGAAGACAGATAAAAAAATATTTGTTTAAAGTCTCTACCATTTCCTTATTCCCCATTATAATTTCTCCTGTCTCAGCCTCTAAGGGACCAACGCTACACTACGCCCAACCATCTTCAGCTGCTTCATCAATGACCTTCCCTCCAACATAAGGTCAGAAATGGGCATGTTCGCTGATGACGGTACAGTGGGTTCAATGCCATTCACAACTCCTCAGATAATGAAGCAGTCCATGCCCGCATGCAACAAGACCTGAATGACGTTCAGGCTTGGGCTGATAAGTGGCAGGTAACATTCGCGCCACAGAAGTGCAAGGCAATGATTATCTCCAACAAGCGGGAGTCTAAACACTGCCCCTTGACATTCAATGGCATTACCATCGCCGAATCCCCCACCATCAACATCATGGGGGTCACCATGGACAAGAAACTTAACTGGACCAGCCATATAAATACTGTGGTTACAAGAGCAGGTCAGAGGCTAGGTATTCTGCGGCGAGTGTCTCACCTCCTGACTCCCCAAAGCCTTTCCCCCATCTACAAGGCACAAGTAAGGAGTGTGATGGAATACTCTCTACTTGCCTGGATGAGTGCAGCTGCAACAACACTCAAGAAGCTCGACACCATCCAGGACAAAGCAGCCCACTTGATTGGCACCACATCCACCACCTTAAACATTCACTCCCTCCACCACCGGTGTACCATGGCTGCAGTGTGTACCATCTACAAGATGCACTGCAGCAACTCACCAAGGCTTCTTCGGCAGCACCTCCCAAACCCCCGATCTCTTCTACCTAGAAGGACAAGGGCAGCAGACGCATGGAAACACCACCACCTCCAAGATCCCCTCCAAGTCACACACCATCCTGACTTCGAAGTATATCGCTGATCCTTCATCGTCGCTGGTTCAAAATCCTGTAACTCCCTACCTAACAGCACTGTGGGAATACCTTTACCATACGGACTGCAGTGGTTCAAGAAAGCGGCTCACCACCACCTTCTCAAGGGCAGTTAGGGATGGGCAATAAATGCTGGCCTTACCAGCGACGCCCACATCCCATAAACGAATAAAAACAAATTGGGCGTATTCTATAGGCCTCTAAATAGTGAGAGGGAGGTAGAGGAATAAATCTGCAGGGAAATCGCAAAGATATGCAAGAGCTATAGAGTGGTGATATTGGGGGACTTTAATTACCCAAATATCAATTGGGATAATGCTAGCGTAAAGGGAAAGGAGGGGGAGGAATTTCTGAAATGTGTTCAGGAGAATTTCCTTGACCAATATGTTCTTGGCCCAACTAGGAAGGAGGCATTGCTGGATCTGGTGCTGGGGAATGAGGTGGGCCAGATCGACCAAGTGTCTGTGGGAGAACACTTGGGTACGAGTGATCATCGTATCATAAGATTTAGATTAGCAATGGAGAGGAGCAAGGAACAATCTAGAGTGGAACTTCTAAACTGGAATAGGGCTAACTTCAATGGGATGCGAAAGAATCTAGCCAGGGTAAAATGGAACCAAACACTGACAGGAAAAACTGTAACGGAACAATGGGTTAACTTTAAGGAGAAGATGTTCCAAGTACAGGCTAGGTACATTCCAACAAGAGGGAAGGGTAAGGGAACCAAAGCAAGGGCTCCTTGGATGACGAGAGAGATAGAGATGATGAAACAAAAAAAGAGGGTGTAAGATGCATGTCAGGTGAATTCTTCAAGGGGAGAACCAGACCAAATGCAGTTGAGTGGGGAAGTGAAGATAAAAATAAGATTGGCAAAGAGAGAATATGAGAGTAGAATGGCGGTTAACATAAAAGGGAACCCAAAAATCTTCTACCGGCATGTAAACAGTAAGTGGGTAGTAAGAGGTGGGGTGGGGAAATTAGCGACAAAGAAGGTGTTATATGCTTAGAGGCGCAGGGCAAGGCTAGAGTACTCAAAGGGCTAGATTTTCCAAGCCCCGAGGAGGTGGGCATGGAGGCGGGACAGCCCGTAAAATCGGTGAAAGTGATGGGCAAACCCGCCCCCATCCCACCTCCGTGCCCACTTGCCAGGAGGCAGGAAGATGTGTAGCTTCGGCTCCCGTCTCCTGGAGGCGGGAAAGGCTTTTAATCCTTTTAACTGCCTGTTAACAGGTAGTTAACAGGCAAAAAAAAGGATTAGTGCCATATTACCTTCACAGGTGAAGGCTTCCCGACCTCGGAGAGCCCCACTGGGTTGGAGGAGATGTGGAGGAGGTCTGCGGTGGTCGGAGGCACCTGGAAGTAAGGTGTAGAGGTGAGTGATGGTTGCAAGTGTGGAGTGGTAAGTATGCAAGGTGAGTGATTAGTTTAAAAAAGTGTTCACCTACCTTTTTTTCCTTCTGTAGCCTTTAGCCGTGCTGGATCGGGAGAGCGGACATTCACTTTGTCAATTTCAGGTAATGGCTGATGGACCCTCCGATCCATCAGACATCTGAAATTTACTTATTTTCAATGTTTGTTGAGTCCTCACCACAAAGACTCATCAAGCTAAAGAGAATGTCAGAGTTTGACAGCTTCACAGAGCCGTCAAATGCTGTCATTTCTTCTTTCAAGAAGTTTTGACAGATAGCACGTCTGACGTTGACGTGATCTGTCAGTGACTTCTTCCCTAATTGGCTTGCTGAGCCCGCAGGGGAAAATCCCTCTGAATGATCAGGCGAGGATGGAGGCGGGACATTGACACAACAAGCAGTAGTCCCGCCTCCAACTCGCCTCCATTCACAAAAGCCAGCCCAATGAGTACTTTGTATCGGTGTTTATTAAGGAGGTGGATGCTCACAAAATATCGGTAGCAGTGGAAAAGGTGGAAGCAATGGAAGGGGTGAAAATTGATAGACAGGATGTACTAGAAAGGGTGGGTATGCTTAGAGTGGATAAGTCGCCTGGTCTAGATGGCTTGCATCCCAGATTGCTAAGGGAATTGGGGGAGGAGATAGCGGAAGGGCTTGCCATAATTTTCCAATCTTCCCTAGATGCGGGGGAGGTGCCTGAGGATTGGAAAGTGGCAAATGTGACACCATTGTTCAAGAAAGGGTGTAAGGACAATCCTAGTAACTACAGGCTGGTCAGTTTAACATCAGTGGTGGGTAAAGTTTTAGAAACAATAATCAAGGAAAAAATTAACGGGCTCTTGGAGAGGTTTAAGCTAATTAAGGAGAGCCAACACGGATTTGTAAAAGGCAGATCATGCTTGACTAATCTAATTGAATTTTTTGATGAAGTAACAGGGAGGATCAATGAAGGGCTGTTGGCTACATGAATTTTCGGAAGGTGTTTGACAAAGTACCACATAGAAGGCTGGTTAACAAAATTGAGGCTCATGGAATAGGTGGATCAGTGGCAGCTTGGATAAGGAATTGGCTTAAGGACAGAAAACAGCGAGTTGTGGTAAATGGCTGTTTTTCAGCCTGGAGGATGGTAGACAATGGTGTTCCCCAAGGGTCAGTGCTGGGGCCACTGCTTTTTTTGATACATATAAATGACCTGGATATTGGAATACAGAGTAGAATCTCTACATTTGCCGATGACACCAAACTTGTGGGTGTGGCAAACAGTGAGGATGATGCCAATCGACTGCAACAGGACAGACAAGTGGCAGATGGAATTTGATACAGAGAAGTGTGAAGTGATGCATTTTGGCAGAAGGAACAGGGAGAGGCAATATACACTTAATGGCACAGTTTTAAAGAGTGTTCAGGGTCAGAGGGACCTGGGAGTTAAGGTGCATAGATCCCTTAAGGTGGCAGGACATATTGAGAGAGTGGTTAGCAAAGTATATGGGATCTTGAGTTTCATAAATAGAGGTATTGAGTACAAAAGTAGAGAAATTATGCTGAACCTTTATAAAGCGCTGGTTAGGCCACAACTGTAGTATTGCGTCCAGTTCTGGTCGCCACACTTTAGGAAGGATGTGAAGGCCCTTGAGAGGGTGCAGAGGAGATTTACCAGAATGGTTCAGGGGATGGGGGATCTTAGCTACAAGGACAGGTTAGAGAAGCTGGATTTGTTTTCGTTAGAGGAAAGGAGGTTGAGGGGTGATTTGATAGAGGTGTACAAGTTTATGACGGGTTTGGATAGGCTAGACGGGGAAAAGCTGTTCCCTCTAGTTGATGGTACAAGGACTAAGAGACACAGATTTAAGGTTTTGGGCAAGAGATACAGGGGGGACGTGAGGAAAAACTTTTTTATGCAGCGAGTGGTGATGACCTGGAACTTGCTGCCGACAGAAGTGGTGGAAGCGGAGACACTCAATGTTTTCAAGGGGAGACTGGATAGGCACTTGAGGGAAATAAACTTGCAGGGCTATGGGGATAAAGCGGGGGAATGGGACTGACTGGATTGCTCTACAGCGAGCCGGCACTGACTCGATGGCCCGAAAGGCCTCCTTGTGTGCCGTTATGACTCTATGGGGTAGAAATTAGGTCGCGCCCCATTTTGGGCGCAAATATCGTCCGGACGCAAATATTAGCGCCTGGCGCTAATTATCGGCACTGACGGGAAACTATACTTTTACCGCCCCGGGAGGTGAGTGGAGCGCTAAAGCAGGCGCTGCACACCTCTCTTAAGGCGCAAAGGCCGAGCAGTGAGGCGCTAACTCGGAGCGCTGGCGAAGCTCATGTAATGTCAGTCAGCAATGGAACACACACACAATGGCACGGGCCAGTTCTTAAAGGGGATGGTTAATCTTGCTTTCCATCCACATCCTGTTCATTGCTGCCTTGAATCTCGGCCTGGAGAGACTTGCACATCAAATGTGCTGGAAAGAACAATGGAGAGCACCAGGCAAAGAGCTCAGAGTGCAGCTCCCACGGTCTCTGCTAAATCGATACAAGGAATGGCAAATCAAAATGAACCTGCAAAGTGCTGCTCAGTACCCAAAACTCCTTCACACAACGTTGAATCTCTCCAGAAGTCTCTCCCTCTCTCTCTCAGAATGCGTAGTTCAAAAATGCCACCAACAATAAAAGACAGGAAGAGGCCCCCTTTAAATAGCGCCCCCCCCAGCCCCACAGCGATTGATAGCGTTCCAGTCTTCTGGTCGTTGGAAGCGGCAGGCGGTAAGGCAGGGGGTGCCACTCAATTTCCGCTCCGGGGCGCCCCAAGGGCGTTGCACCATGGAATGACGTCGCAATCTGCGCGCGCAGGTGGTCGCAGCGGTAAGTTTTAGCGCCGCCGCACAATCTCAAGTTAAGTTCTCGAGTGGCGCAAACATCGCTGCGCCCGGGCGTTAGCGGCTTTGCGCCCCATTAGCGCCCTCTTAAGGCGCTAACGGGTGGCGCAACCAAGTGAATTTTTACCCCTATGAATCTCTGGGGTAGAAATTAGGTCGCGCCCCATTTGGGGCGCAAATATCGTCCGGACGCAAATATTAGCGCCTGGCGCTAATTATCGGCACTGACGGGAAACTTCACTTTTACCGCCCCGGGAGGTGAGTGGAGCGCTAAAGCAGGCGCTGCACACCTCTCTTAAGGCGCAAAGGCCGAGCAGTGAGGCGCTAACTCGGAGCGCTGGCGAAGCTCATGTAATGTCAGTCAGCAATGGAACACACACACAATGGCACGGGCCAGTTCTTAAAGGGGATGGTTAATCTTGCTTTCCATCCACATCCTGTTCATTGCTGCCTTGAATCTCGGCCTGGAGAGACTTGCACATCAAATGTGCTGGAAAGAACAATGGAGAGCACCAGGCAAAGAGCTCAGAGTGCAGCTCCCACGGTCTCTGCTAAATCGATACAAGGAATGGCAAATCAAAATGAACCTGCAAAGTGCTGCTCAGTACCCAAAACTCCTTCACACAACGTTGAATCTCTCCAGAAGTCTCTCCCTCTCTCTCTCAGAATGCGTAGTTCAAAAATGCCACCAACAATAAAAGACAGGAAGAGGCCCCCTTTAAATAGCGCCCCCCCCCAGCCCCACAGCGATTGATAGCGTTCCAGTCTTCTGGTCGTTGGAAGCGCCAGGCAGTAATGCAGGGGGCGCCACTCAATTTCCGCTACGGGGCACCCCAAGGGCGTTGCACCATGGAATGACGTCACAATCTGCGCGCGCAGGTGGTCGCAGCGGTAAGTTTTAGCGCCACCGCACAATCTCAAGTTAAGTTCTCGAGCGGCGCAAACATCGCTGCGCCCGGGCGTTAGCGGCTTTGCGCCCCATTAGCGCCCTCTTAAGGCGCTAACGGGTGGCGCAACCAAGTGAATTTTTACCCCTATGACTCTTTAAACTGTAACAAAAATATAACTGAAGAAATAAAAGTGTAACTATTGAAGAAGAAAAAAACACAAAGACAGAGAAAAGGAACTGAAAAATGAAGAAGGAAAGGGAAGTGTGATAGAAACCATTTATGAGAAGAACCAAAGTAAGAATTAAGTAAGATAGTTAAAAACAAACTTCTACCAATGCAGAATGTCACATTGTGGGATGCTAACATACAAACAATTAGGGGGAAAAAATTTGGTATCGACCTTATTGGGGCGCTAACATCGCCTGGGCACTAACTTTAGCGCCCGGCCCTAATTAGCGGCAGCGACCGCAAAATTGAGTTTTAGCACCCCAAGAGGGAAGTGGAGCGCTAAATCAAGTGCTCCACTTCCTTCTTAGGGCGTTAACAGGGCCGTGCAGCGCTGTCATGTTCAAAGGCTCCTTCCCTCCCTTAAAGGGAAGGGCCATCACTGCAGGCTCTGCAATTTGAAAAGTACCTACCTGGACCACCAAGGGAGCCTTGATCCCGCGCGATCAACCCGGCACTCAAGCAGAGTGCCGGGCTGATCGATCGTGGGCAGGAACCTGCGAAAAAAACTAGAATAGGAAAGGTACGTTTTTTTTCCACTTACCTCGGTCACCTCGCCTTTAATCATCGCCCCATAAGCGGCCGGCCACCCGATTCATGCCTGCTGTAGCTGTCGGTGTTTTCGCCCGGTACTACTGCAGGGGGCGTAAGTCAGTTTCGGGTCCAGGGCGCTACCGGCGCGATGCGCATGGCGATGATGTCATGATCTCCGGCGAAGGAGATCGGGGCACAACGCCATATCGCCGCTGCAAAGCTCCCACCGAATATGGCGGGAGTTGATGTCAGCGCCGCGCCCAGCCGCAAAGCCATTTGTGCCCCATTAGCGCCCCCGGGGGCGCTAACAAGAGGTGCAAAGGCACCCAATTTCACCGCTTTAATGTCTTCATCTGAAATTTTAGCAGAGATGTTAACCCAGTTTTTTCAGTGGGTTATTGCTCCTGTTAAAATAATTTTTGTTTCTGGAGGAATTTGCTGTATATGTAGTTCTGTAATCAGTACTTAAAATAATGCCGAATGCACTTGTATGAAATGCTTTGTCCACTATTTAAAAAAGGTTATAACCTATTTATTTTAAGCATGTTCATTCCTAATATCACACACCACAATTGCAACCCATTAAACCGCTGTAGTTATAGTATATTTGCAGAAGATCATGTTTTTTTAAAATTCGTTTTTATGGGATGTGGGCGTCGCTGGCAATGCCAGCATTTATTGCCCATCCCTAATTGCCCTTGAGAAGGTGGTGGTGAGCCGCTTTCTTGAACCGCTGCAGTCCATGTGGTGTAGGTACTCCCACAGTGCTGTTAGGTAGGAAGTTCCAGGAATTTGACCCAGCGACGATGAAGAATCGGCGATATACTTCTAAGTCAGGATGGTGTGTGACTTGTTGGGGAACTTGGAGGTGGTGGTGTTCCCATGTGCCTGCTGCCCTTGTCCTTCTAGGTGGAAGAGGTCGCGGGTTTGGGAGGTGCTGCCGAAGAAACCTTGGTGAGTTGCTGCAGTGCATCTTGTAGATGGTACACACTGCAGCCACGGTACGCCGGTGGTGGAGGGAGTGAATGTTTAAGGTGGTGGATAGGGTGCCAATCAAGCGGTCTGCTTTGTCCTGGATGGTGTCAAGCTTCTTGAGTGTTGTTGGAGCTGCACTCATCCAGGCAAGTGGAGAGTATTCCATCACACTCCTTACTGTGCCTAGTAGATGGTGGAAAGGCTTTGGGGAGTCAGGAGGTGAGACACTCGCCGCAGAATACCTAGCCTCTGACCTGCTCTTGTTGCCACAGTATTTATGTGGCTGGTCCAGTTAAGTTTCTTGTCAATTGTGACCCCCAGGATGTTGATGGTGGGGGATTCGGTGATGGTAATACCGTTGAATGTCAAGGGGAGGTGGTTAGACTCTCGCTTGTTGGAGATAGTCATTGCCTCGCACTTCTGTGGCGCGAATGTTACCTGCCACTTATCAGCCCAAGCCTGAAAGTCGTTCAGGTTTTGTTGCATGTGGGCATGGACTCCTTCATTATCTGAGGAGTTGTGAATGGCGCTGAACACTGTGCAGTCATCAGCGAACATCCTCATTTCTGACCTTATGTTGGAGGGAAGGTCATTGATGAAGCAGCTGAAGATGGTTGGGCCTCGGACACTCCCCTTAGGAACTCCTGCAGCGATGTCCTGGGGCTGTGATGATTGACCTTCAACCACCACAACTATCTTCCTTTGTGCTAGGTATGACTCCAGCCAGTGGGGCGTTTTTCCCCCGATTCCCATTGACTTCAGTTTTACTAGGGCTCCTTGATGCCACACTCGGTCAAATGCTGCCTTGATGTCAAGGGCAGTCACTCTCACCTCACCTCTGGAATTCAGCTCCTTTGTCCATGTTTGGACTAAGGCTGTAATGAGGTCGGGAGCCGAGTGGTTTTGGCGGAACCCAAACTGGGCATCAGTGAGCAGGTTATTGGTGAGTAAGACATCTGAAACTGTTTGCTGAGTTACGGCAATAGCTCAGGCAATAGCAGAATATAAAAAGTCTGCAAAGGACTTACTTACAAGAGAAAGCACTGCAATAAGATGATGATAGAATGTTAACATGATGATCATAGCTATATTTACAACTACTGAGACCACTGGGCTGAAAATTCACTATCAAGTCTGGTGCTGCTGTCACCACATCATGAAAAATAATCTATTTACATTAACCTTCATTTCTTTAACTCTAGGCACTTTAGTGAGGAAATTTATCTGATTACACAATTGTATGGGTAGGTGGAAATAGCTTGGCTGTATCTGTATGGAAAAATGAAAAATCCCAATTTATAATGATGAGAGAGTCTAGATAAATAGGCAATGAATTCATGCAAAGTCAAATAAGTTCTTCATTTTCAACTTTTAATGGTTTTCACTGATAAATTGTTTTATTTTAAATGAATTGCTTCTGATTTTCTTCTGATATATAGAATACTTGCCAACCCATGCCACTTCCCAAAATCTTGTGAGACTCTCAAGATTTGATTCTGTGCCTTTTTCAACCTCATACAGATGTACCATAATAGCTGGTGTTGGCTCTGACATTTCGGGGGTGAAACTGGTCTTCGCCAGTAGTGCAACGTGGGCGCATGGCGCCTGTTTTACACCGCACCCGATTTTCATAGTTGATTCACTGCAAAGTTTGTTTCGCGCCACTAGCAAAAATTCACGCCTGAAGAGACAATTCCTGACCTGCTCAATATCAAATCAAAAATCTGGAAACTATTCAGCATAAATAAAAATGAAAAGGTAAATTAACTAAAATTATTTCACATAATCTGATCTTTCATCCAAATTGCTCCTCTTAAAGGGGGTCACCTTTATAAGAAAGTGTTTGTAAAACATATTTTTGTTGGGGGAAGAAAGGATCCAGAGTAGCTGTGCAAATAACATGAGGCAATTCAGTCTGTGAATAAATTGAAAAAAGTCTGCTAAATGTTTTTCCCATGGAGGACAGTACTCCTTTAAGGACAATTGCTTCCATAGCATGTGGCGTTTGTTTGCATTTGACTCCTGGATTGGCCCTAGCGATTTGATTCATCTGTTTTTAATACTTACCTTCTGCTTCCATGCAGTTCCTCATCTTTATGTTTTAATTTCCTCTTCAATTTTTCTTCGCTCTTCTGAAGGCACTGACTCATGCTGTGGTATGTCTGTGCAAGTGCTGGTTTCCAAGTTGCCACTCTTTATGTGTGAGTCTAGACAGTGACTGTTAGCAGAATATTCAATCATCGGGACATTACAGCAGAATCTGACTGTCCTTTTCTCATGTCCATGCATGTACTTTCCTTCAAGGGGCACTGTATAGTGAACAGGAGCAGGAACATCACTTCCTAACCCAGGTGTACTGAGCTGAATTGTAGTGCTGCCTTGCCTCAGATTAACTAACTCAGCACAGGCTGGAAATCAGAGGCAATTAACAACAACAACTCGCAGTTATATAGTGCCTTTAACGTAGTAAAATGTCCCAAGGCACTTCACAGAAGTGTAATCAGACAAAAATTGACACCGAGCCAAAGAAGGAGACTTTAGGGCAAGTGACCAAAAGCTTGGTCAAAGAGATAGGTTTTAAGGAGCATCTTAAAGGAGGAGAGGTGAAAAGGCAGAGAGGCTTAGGGAAGGAATTCCAGAGCTTAGGGCCTAGGCAACTGAAGGCACGGCCGTCAGTGGTGGAGCGATTAAAATCAGGGATGTGCAAGAGGCCAGAGTTGGATTTGTTTTTCTTTTCATATATGTACAATCTGTGCCACAACAGTTATATTAGGATAAGCATTGGAGTTTAATATTTATTATTCTGTGAAACAGTTCTCATTTTTTTGTAGAGTAATTGTTTTTTAAGCTAGATAATGAAGACTTTGTTACTCACTTTGTGTACTGCAATTAATAATCATACAAGTTTCTAGAATAAGTTTAAGGTTGTCTTCATTAGTGGCTGGAAGTTGCATAATATAATTATGAATAATAAAGTTTTAAATAATAAAGGTTTGTGCTGGACATTATTCTAATGAGATAAATAATAAGATAAAGGAAAATCGCAGAATGTGAAGATGACTAATTCATGTTTCTTAAAAATATAGCAATTACAGGAAACTTTTGTTTATCCGGCACCCAAATATCCGGAATTCTCGCTTAACCGGCAAAAATCATCCTCCGAAAACTCCTCTCAAATAACCGGCAATGTTGCCGAGTCGCAGTCGAGTCTCCGCGAACGCCGAGTACTCCGAAAACTCCTCTCAAATAACCGGCAATGTTGCCGATCCCGAGTCCGAGTCCGAGTCCGCGAACGCCGATTTAGTCAGTCGGGGTAGTTTTCAAAAGTACCCAAATACTGTATACTGCACATTTCTTGATTTATTTATTTTTCTTTGTTAAAAATAGCCTCGGTAGATATAACTCTCCGTTATCCGGTACTTTCGATAAACCGGCACCACGCCGGTCCCGTCGGTGCCGGTTAATAAAGAGTTTCCTGTAAATCGGTAATTAGATTAGCCTGACATTAAGAGGATATTGTTGATGCTATTATTCGGGATGTCACTGCTTCTGTGTCCATTACTAAGACATTTACTGCTGTAATATGGTTGGTGTTTTATTTATTGCAGCTTTCTTAATAAATCCATGGTTAAGACAATCCCTCATTTGTGAGATAGGATACAACAATCCCACAACATTCCTGAAGCAACATTACCAATATGTTACAAAAGCAAAATATTGTGGATGCTGGAAATCTGAAATAAAAACAGAAAATGCTGGAAATACTCAGCAGGTCAGGCAGTATCTGTGGAGAGAGAAACAGAGTTAATGTTTCAGGTCGATGACCTTTCATCGGAACATATATTACCAGTATGTTGCTGTTAGGATCAGGTGCCCATCGACTTGGCCCATTGAGCCTGCTCAAGCATTTTGTTAACCATGGCAGCTCATTTTTTTTAAATCAAAATTCCTTGCCCTTTCTCCATATCCCTGAATACCTTTACTTCCCCAACTAAAGAGGCAGCTTTAACCTTGCCCGTCTGCCGCAAACCAAGCATATCATCCTCATCTCCAGGGATCGAAGATTATCAGCTTAGAAAAGTGCCTTCATTCCACGAATCATGGAGCTGAATCCCTACTATACTTTCTCTCAGGCCAGTATATCCTTCCTAAGGTGAGGTGCCCAAAACTGAACACAATAGGGCAAATATTACAAATTTGCACTCATGTCGTGGAGATTTGCCTTTCCTGAATTAAAATTCAGAACATTGGGTCCAAAATTCCATATTTTTTTTGGTGCAAAAGTGCCATAGTTCTGGCATAGGAGGTCCACTGTTCCTTAAAGTGTTTTCCATTCTGTATTTCAGTCAGCCCCTTTAGTTCCTGTTTGTTTAAGCTCCATTTTTATATAATAAATTTACTTAAAGGGCCCCTGTTATTTGAACCTCTTTAGTTATTCTTTATTTGCTGCTGCTGCCCAATATTTATGAACTAAAGCCATTTTAATGAAAAAGCAGAAGCACCCCTTTAAATATTGCATATTGTATTCCTTAATTTAACCTAGGAATGGTTAAGTAAGCAGGGAATCTGTTTATCTTAAGGGGACTGAGTGTAATATATCCAAGTTTGCTGATAATACAAAGCTCGGTGGGAAAGTAAGCTGTGAGGAGGATGCAAAGAGGCTGCAAAGGGATATAGACAGGTTAAATGAGTAGACAAGAAGGTGGTAGATGGAATATAATGTGTGGAAAGGTGAAATTATCCACTTTGGCAGGAAGAATAGAAAAGCAGAATATTTTTAAAAGGTGAGAGACGAGTAAATGTTGGTATGCAGGGGGATTTGGGCATCCTTGTATACGAATCACAGAAAGTTAACATGCAGGTACAGCAAGCAATTAGGAAGGCAAATGGTATGTTAGTCTTTATTGCAAGGGGGTTGGAGTATAAGAGTAAATCTTGCTGCAATTATATAGGGCTTTGGTGAGACCACACCTGGAGTATTGTGTACAGTTTTGGTCTCCTTACCTAAGGAAGGATATACTTGCCATAGAGGAAGTGCAACGAAGGCTCACCAGATTGATTCCTGGGATGGGGGGGATTGTCCTATGAGCAGAGATTGAGTAGACTAGGCCTATATTCTCTGGAGTTTAGAAGAATGAGAGGTGATCTCATTGAAACGTCTAAAATTCTTAAGGGGTTTGACAGGGTAGATGCAGGGAGGCTGTTTCCCTTGGCTGGAGAGTCTAGAACTCGAGGTCATAGTCTCAGGATAAGGAGTAGGCCTTTTAGGACTGAGATGAAGAGAATTTTCTTCACTCAGAGGGTTGTGAATCTTACCAAATAGGTAAAATACAATTTACAAGAAGAGTAATATTCCCAAAGCAAAATGAATTATTTTTCACAGTTCAAGAATAAAGTAGTGTAGAGAAGATAAAGTCCTCCTGAGATTTGAAAGGGTTGATTGCTGCAAATGTGAAATTACTATTGTAATAAATTGACACTTTGTTCTGTCACTTCCCAGGGAAGCAATTCTTCATTATGCTGGCGAGGTGCTCCCATGGGAAGGTTTGATAAAATGTAGAGTTTCTGTGTTACTGGCCTTTACTTGTGCAGCAATATCTTTCACTAGTGCTGTTAAACCGCAAAAGTGTTAGTTATATTTACAACTGGTTTCTACAATAAATGTAATTTTCCGACTCTGCAGTACCAGGGAGGGGCCTTGACTGCTAGTAGAGAACATCACCAATCTGGGCGCAAACTGCGCATGATTGCCGGACCATTAGTTTAAAGGTTGTAAAAATCATGTGTAGAGCTTGCCCACAATTCCAATAATCGCTACAAGCAAACCAGCCTTCCTGCTGGATGCACAAAGTCATAGAATCACCCTTGTTATCCATACACAAACACAAACATACTTTTTTCTCCACTTCTTTGGCATTAACCGAGTTATAAGGAGCAGATAGGTAATCTGCTTCCAAGCATCTGTCAATTGCGCTCTGTAACCAGCAGCTAGCAAGTGTGTGAGAGTGACCCAGGACATCTCACCTGCTGATTTGTTTACTTTTACAGCGGGCAGCACTTGTATAAGAATGAGAATTCACTGAGTGAGTGTTACAATTTACTGCTTTCTTTGTATTTAGTTATTTCCTTGCTAACTTCCCACTTTGTTGCTGGGTGTGGTTCCACAAGTGCAGGCCACCGACGGTAACTCACTCAAGTCAAATCAAATATGAGCATTGACATCGCCTCTCTGTACGATATTTAAATTCCACTTTGGGCAAAGCGAATCCTGTTCTCACCCAGTGTTCACACAAATGCTGGATAGTTATCAGGAGTAGGAACCCTTTCTGATTTTCCCTTCCTTTGTAATGCCCCAGCTGCTGCCCTGAGATCAGGTAACTCAGTACAGGCAGTGATTTGAATTGGGAACCTTTCTGGTCTGCATGGCTGTAAGTATGAACCCTCTCGGCCATTGGGACTCGCACCTATCTAAATATATTTTATTTATGTGTGTATTTATATATATAGATTTGTATTGCAATTATTTGTGGAGTAGTGGCTTGCCCTGATATTTTTTGGGTGCTGTCAGATATAGTGTCGTATAGTAAGACTGCATTTTTTGCCACAGAAGGTAGCTTAGTGGTTATGCTAGGTCAGAAATGGGGATGTTCGCTGATGACAGTGTTCAGCGCCATTCACAACTCCTCAGATAATGAAGCAGTCCATGCCCGCATGCAACAAGACCTGGACGACATTCAGGCTTGGGCTGATAAGTGGCAGGTAACATTCGCGCCACAGAAATGCCAGGCAATGACTGTCTCCAACAAGTGAGAGTCTAACCACCTCCCCTTGACATTCAACGGCATTACCATCACCGAATCCCCCACCATCAACATCATGGGGGTCACCATTGACCAGAAACTTAACTGGATCAGCCACATAAATACTGTGGCAACAAGAGCAGGTCAGAGGCTGGGTATTCTGCAGCATGTGTCTCACCTCCTGACTCCCCAAAGCCTTTCCACCATCTACAAGGCACAAGTCAGGAGTGTGATGGAATACTCTCTACTTGCCTGGATGAGTGCAGCTGCAACAGCACTCAAGAAGCTCGACACCATCCAGGACAAAGCAGCCCACTTGATTGGCACCCCATCCACCACCTTAAACATTCACTCCCTCCACCACCAGCACACCATGGCTGCACTGTGTACCATCTACAAGATGCACTGCAGCAACTCACCAAGGCTTCTTCGACAGCACGTCTACCGCCTAGAAGGACAAGGGCAGCAGGCGCATGGGAACACCACCACCTCCAAGTTCCCCTCCAAGTCACACACCATCCTGACTTGGAAATATATCGCCGTTCCTTCATCGTCGCTGGGTCAAAATGCTGGAACTCCCTCCCTAACAGCACTGTAGGAGTACCTTCACCTCACGGACTGCAGCGGTTCAAGAAGGCGGCTCACCGCCAACTTCTCAAGGGCAATTAGGGACGGGAAATAAATGCTGGCCTTGCCAGCAATGCCCACATCCCAGGAACGAATATTTAAAAAATTAAGAAGTAGTTCAAAATTCAGTCCAGTGTTACTGATCATAAGACTACTCAGAATGGCTGTAACAGTAACAGGGATTTCCACTACCATAACCAAATGTAGTGAGAGCGACTGCAGTACTGGTTTAATTTAATTTGACAGATTTTGTGAGACAGTTATAATATGCTCATGACATTCTGAGGTTGTTTTGCATTGATGCAATCTGTGTTGTGTAGTCATTAGAGTCAAATTTAGGCAAGCAATATGGGACCACTTGCAGGAGCTAGGGTCTTATCTCACTTTGGCTTCACATGGCTGCAGTGTATAACTACAACCTTGGAGACATCTTGAACAATCAACATTTCTATTTGGAGAGTTCACAAATGAAAAGAAAATGCTATCATTTATATAGTGCTTGATCGCATCTCTTTGAAACATCCCAGATTACACATACAATGAATTACTGTGAAGTGTAATGGCAAATAGGGCAGCCTATTTTGTGCAATTCAAGGTCCCACAAACAGCAATAAGACAAATGGTCAGTTTGTCTGTTTTTTGGTGGTGTTGATCGAGAGAGGAATGTTGGACAGGACACCTGGAGAACTCCATGTTCTTTTTTGAAAAGTGCGCTGGGATCTTTAGCATTTAACTGAACCAATAGAACAAACAGATGGGGCCTCTGTTTAACATTGGCATCTCTGACAATGCAGCACCCCCTCAGTACTACACTGAGACTATGTGCTCAAGTCTGAAGTGGAACTTAAACCTACAACTTTCCAACTCAGTGGCGTGAATACTACCAACTAAACCAAACTAACACAAAGTATAAAGTATAATTTTGGAAGTATTGTTGAACTCATTGAAGAATTTTGGTTGGTGTGCGCTGTACTAATGTTCTCATTATTTTCATTATAACCATGTTTTTTGTAACATTAGCAGACCTCCCCTGGCATTACTCATGGTAAGTTGGGGGACACACTGGGAATGAAATTGGTTTTCGGCAGTAGTGTAAAGTGCCCAATAATGAATGAGCCACCCATTTTACACCCTGCCCATTGTTTTCCAGTGAAGTAAATGGTCAGTTTGACTGTAAATAAATATAGAATATAGCAGCAGTAATAATGCTTTACTGGTTTTAATTCATGAGTACATAGTATTGTTTTAGCAGAAGAAGACCAGAGATCCATATACAATGATAGTCATGCGTATAAGCCAAGCAAGCACAGGAGTTGGTTAGATGCCCGCAGGATTTTCTTTACGTGGAGGGCTGCTGACACTTGGAACAAGTTACCGGCTCACGTGGCGAGTGCAGACTCGCTGCAACAGTTCAAAATTAATCTGAACGAGTTCCTTGCTGTGGCTACTATCACTGCATGCCAAAGGTAGGTAGGAAGTTGGATATGTATCTCATGATCGCTGTGATCACATGGATCTCATTCTGATCATCTTTGAGGGTTGGAGAGGATCTTCCCAGATTTTTTTTTTCTGGACTGGCTTAAGGTTTTTATCTTTTTTTTTTGCCTCTCCTAGGAGATTACAAGTGCGAGGGAACATTGGGAGCCATAATGCTTTGTCCTATCTTTTTTCCGTTTGTATGTTCGTATTCTTTAACAAATAACCCTGTGACTCCATTCCAAATTGGAATTCATTCAGCCTTTTTTTTTAACTCTTCCATGGTTCTCTATTCCACCACCCTACTACGAATCTGTTCCACAATTCTATCATCTTATTAAGAAAAAATTGCTGAAATTTCCTATTTTCTTTCACCACCCTGAACTTTATATCTCCAAGCACAAAACAGAAATAACTTACAAAAGGCATAGATGGGAGTAAGCTGAACTTAAACTGGTTATGTGCCCTCAGAAATGAAGCTATATATAGAAAAAAATTAGGCATGTTTGTCCTGCTATTTATTTAGCTGGATCAATATCTGGTCCACTTTTCAGCAAGGTTTGCTAATACTATCTATGTACACTGCTTCTGTTGATTTGCCATGGTGATCGGAACAATGGAGAGCAACTCTTTGAATCAGTTCCAGAAGCTGTTGTACAACACTGCAGTGAGGCAGTTAACTATTCGCAAATATAAAACAGGTTAGTCAGCATTTGAAAAAACAAAAGATTGGATCTACACCCAAAATATTAACCTTTGAGAGAAGTGGAAACTGGAAGATAAGTGAGACTGAACAAGATGAGGAGGGGAGGGAGAACAACAGATTGAAGACAAGAATCAGGTATTCTCCCCACTAGCCCAGAGAGGCAGTGAATGGTTTTATTGGTCTGTAAACAGTTTTTTAAGAAGCTAGAAAGAGGAGAAAAAAATAATGCACGATATACAAAGATTATTTCAGAAAAGCAGTAAAAAGGCATAGGAAAAGTACAAAAGGCTTAAAAACAACTCCAAATGGTAAAGAATGTAGAATGTGGATGTGAGGAACAGGCAGAAAAATGGAACTGACAGTTAAGGCCTGAATTAATTTATGTCAGTGTATAGAACAGAGTTCTTTACAGGGTCAAGGTGGAAGTTAAGATACTAGCATAAATTCACAGGTCTCAAACTCCCAGAGGGGAGCTGCGCTGGATGGACTGTAATTTAATGCTGCAGTGTTGCGGCCTGATCTCTGACCTGTGCACCCTTCGATAGCAGCAGCCCACTGGGAGCACAGGATCAGTGAATTTACCCAAACTGTTCCTGAAGTTTGTGTTGAGTTTGTCTAGAGTAATATCGTGGGTCAGAGAAGAAAAATCTGGAATGAGAATGGGTTGGTGAGCCACAAGGAGGTCAGGATCATGCTTGTAGAAAGGGATGTTTGGTAAAGCAGTCACCCAAATTACATTTGGTCTTCCCATTGTAGAGGAAACCACACTGTAAGCAGTGAATCGGATATACTAGATTAGAGGCAGGACATCTAAATTGCTGTCTCACATGGAGAAAAATTTGGAGACTGGATCATCATCTGGTAAGAGGTGAATGGCTGGTGTTGCTTCTGCTACAGTTGCATCTGAAAGTGTCAGAGCAAGAGTAGTCAAAGCTGGAGGTGATGGAAGAGTGTGCAGGGTCAGTGATCCTCTGATTAACCTCTGCATCTGCCAGATCGTCTTGTATTATTTCCACCACCGAGCACATCTTTCCTTTCACTCTCCTCTCTACTTTCTGGAGGGACATTGTTTGATTGCTGCTGAAGTTGAGGTGGTGTGAGGAGGGTTGTCTCTGTGCCATTCCACAGTACCTGCCCCATAGGTCCACATTGCAGCATGTCTGCAAGGAGGAGCAGCCAAGTTTCAGGCTACAGGTGATCATTACAGTCATTGCCTGTACACGCTTGTGCTGCTTGGTAGCCACAGGTGTCCTTGCAACAGTTGGCACAGCTTTGCATCTGCCTCTCTGGTGATCCAGACCCTGAGAAGACAGGTTCCCATGGTTTTTGTCAGGTAGGTGCATCAGTGCCTGCAGAAATGGTTAGTGCCACCTTGGCAGCCAAAGAGGTAACACTGGTTCTTGATCCTTCTTTCATGCAGTACTATGGAAAGCATGAGATTCTCTGATTTGGGTGCTTCTGAAGAACCATCCAGGCATTCACTATTGTAGCGACACCATTGGGGGATTTTGTGGTGGTAATGATGGTGAACGCTGACCCCTATGAAACTGACCGCAACTTCAGGAAACGCGGGAATCCTGAAGGTGCAGTCAGTCATTCACTGTTCAGACACTGGCTGCACTGTGGACGCCCCCCACCCCCACCCCACCATAACCGGCAATCAGTGAAATCAGTGGAACAAACGAAAACTTAAGCTTTTCCGCGCTAGTATTGCTGTTAAACACCCCATTAAATGTTAAGCATTGTTGGAATAGGTGTAACTGAGGTCTTAACAATGTATTGACTGCTAAACAACTGTTCTGGCCATGAAAAACAAATTTTATATTTGTGGAATGTCATATTTCTCCACTATGATAAAAATTAATAGATTAAAAAATTTTTTTAAAATTTGTTCATGATTGTTCAGCTTCTACCTTAACCCCATGTGTATGTCCCAAACTTTATTTTGCGCTCTGTAACATTTTTTAAAAGTGCAGATAATCAGTGCTTTTTATTTCCTGGTTTGCTGTCTGTGAGAATTCTTCAATGTGATTGGCTGCTTAGGCAGCTTGATGACATCACTGCTGCATCACATTGGATTTCCCCTTTTGACAGTTGTACAATCAATTTCACATTGAGGAAGTGAAAGATCTGGCCACAGAGATCACAAGATCACAAGATCTCTGTGGGTGGCTTTCTTTGGGGTCAGCGGAGATCGCCATCGGTGCAAATTATGAGCCAACAGCTCTACAAAATTGGAAGGTCTTCTCCACTTCAGGCTAATGCGTTAAAAATTACCACCTGGAATTTTTGCGACGGTTCTTCTGATCTACCTTCATAACTTCAGCAGAAGATCGTCGGAAATCCTGAAGAAATGGCAGAAAAGCCTGATTACACCTTTTCTCCGAGCTTTCTGCTGAAGTTACGGCAGGAGATGGGTACCCCTCAGAAATTTTACTCGCATAATTATAGCCTACAACAACAACAACAATTTGTATTTATATAGTGTCTTTAATGTCGTAAAACGACCCAAGGCGCTTCACAGGAGCGATTATGAAACAAAATTTGACACCGAGCCACATAAGGAGAAATTAGGGCCGATGACCAAAAGCTTGGTCAAAGAGGTAGGTTTTAAGGAGCAACTTAAAGGAGGAAAGAGAGGTACAGAGGCAGAGAGGTTTAGTGAGGAAATCCAGAGCTTCGGGCCTTTGCAGCTGAAGGCACGGCCACCAATGGTTGAGTGATTAAAATGAGGGAGGCTCAAAAGGCCAGAATTGTTCAGAGAGATTTAAACATAGAAACATAGAAGATAGGAGCAGGAGTAGGCCATTCGGCCCCTCGAACCTGTTCCGCCATTTAATGAGATCATGGCTGATCATCCAAATTCAGTACCCTGTCCCTGCTTTCTCCCCATATCCCTTGATCCCTTTAGCCTTAAGAAATATATCTAACTCCTTCTTGAATATATTTAATGAATTGGCCTCAACTGCCTTGTGTGGTAGAGAATTCCACAGGTTCACCACTCTCTGGGTGAAGAAATTCCTCCTCATCTCAGTCCTAAATGGCTTACCCCTTATCCTTAGACGGTGACCCCTGGTTCTGGATCCCCCGCCATCGGGAACATCCTTCCTGCATCTAGTCTGTCTAGTCCTGTTAGAATTTTATAAGTTTCAATGAGATCCCCTCTCATTCTTGTAAACTCTAGCGAATATAAGCCTAATCGACCCAATCTCTCCTCATATGTCATTCCTGCCATCCCAGGTATCAGTCTGGTGAATCTTCGCTGCACTCTCTCCATGGCAAGAACATCCTTCCTCAGATAAAGTGACCAAAACTGCACACAATACTCAAGGTGTGGTCTCACCAAGGCCCTGTACAACTGCAGCAAGACATCCTTGCTCCTGTACTCGAATCCTCTCGCTATGAAGGCCAACATACCATTTGCCTTCTTAACCACCTGCTGCACCTGCATGCTTACCTTCAGCGATTGGTGCACAAGGACACCCAGGTCTCGTTGCACTTCCCCTTTTCCCAATCTATTGCCGTTCAGATAATAATCTGTCTTCCTGTTTTTGCCACCGAAGTGGATAACCTCGCATTTATCCACATTATACTGCATCTGCCATGCATCTGCCCAATCACCCAACCTGTCCAAATCATACTGGAGTTTCTCTGCATCCTCCTCACAGCACACACGCCCACCCAGCTTTGTGTCGTCTGCAAACTTGGAGATATTACATCTAGTTCCCTCGTCTAGATCATTTATATATATTGTGAATAGCTGGGGTCCTAGCACCGATCCCTGCGGTACTCCACTAGTCACTGCCTGACACTCGGAAAAAGACCGGTTTATTCCAACTCTTTGCTTCCTGTGTACAACCAGTTCTCTATCCAAGACAGTACCTTACCCCCAATCCCATGTGCTTTAACTTTGCACGCTAATCTCTTATGCGGGACCTTATCGAAAGCCTTCTGAAAGTCCAAATACACCACATCCACTGGTTCTCCCTTATCTATTCTACCAGTTACATCCTCAAAATATTCCAGTAGATTAGTCAGGCATGATTTACCTTTTGTAAATCCATGTTGACTTTGTCCGATCCTGTCACTCTTTACAAGTGCTCTGCTATTACATCTTTTATAATGGACTCTAGCATTTTCCCCACTACCGATGTCAAGCTTACCGGTCTATAATTCCCCGTTTTCTCTCTACTACCTTTTTTAAATAGTGGGGTTACATTAGCTATCCCCAATCCATGGGAACTGTTCCAGAGTCTATAGAATTTTGGAAGATGACCAGCAATGCATCTACTATTTCTAGGGCCACTTCCTTAAGTACCCTAGGATGTAGATTATCAGGCCTGGGGATTTATCGGCCTTCAATCCCGTCAATTTCCCGAACACCATTTCCCTACAAATACTGATTTCATTCAATTCCTCCCTCTCATTAGACCCTATGTTCCCCGACATCTCTGGGAGGTTATTTGTGTCCTCCTTTGTGAAGACAGAACCAAAGTATGTATTTAATTTGTCAGCCATTTCTTTGTTCCCCATTATAAATTCCCCTGATTCTGACTGCAAGGGACCTACGCTTGACTTCACCAATCTTTTTCTCTTCACATATCTATAGAAGCTTTTACAGTCAGTTTTTATGTTCCCTGCAAGCTTACTCTCATAATCTATTTCCCCCCTCTTAATTAATCCCTTTGTCCTCCTTTGTTGAATCCTAAACTGCTCCCAATCCTCAGGTTTGCTGCTTTTTCTGGCCAAATTATATGTCCTCTCCTTGGATCTTATGCTATCCCTAATTTCCCTTGTTAGCCACGGTTGAGTCACCTTTTTTGTTTTATTTTTATGCCAAACAGGGATGAACAAATTCTGTAGTTCATCCATGCGATCTTTAAATGTTTGCCATTGCCTATCCACTGTCAACCCTTTAGGTAATGTTCCCCAATCCATCCTAGCCAACTCATGCCTCATACGATCGTAGTTTCCTTTATTTAAATTCAGGACCCTAGTCTCTGAGTCAACTACTTCACTCTCCATCTTAATGAAGAATTCTATCATATTATGATCGCTCCTCCCCAATGGGCCTCGTGCAACAAGATTGCTAATTAATCCTTTCTTATTACATAATACCCAGTTTAAGATGGCCTGATCTCTAGTTGGTTCCTCGACATATTGGTCCAGGAAACCATCCCGTATACACTCTAGGAATTCCTCCTCCACAGTATTGTTACTAATTTGGTTAGCCCAATCTATATGTAGATTAAAGTCACCCATGATAACTGCTGTGCCCTTATTGCATGCATCTCTAATTTCCCATTTAATGCCATCCCCAACCTCAGCATTACTGTTTGAGGGTCTGTATACAACTCCCACTAACGTTTTCTGCCCCATGGTATTTCTCAGCTCTGGCCATGCAGGGTCCACATCATCAGAGCTAATATCCTTCCTTACTATTGTGTTAATCTCCTCTTTAACCAGCAATGCTACCCCACCTCCCTTTCCTTTTTTCCTCGTGTCCTCGTACAGGAAACACAGAAAGTTAGCATGCAGGTACGGCAAGCAATTAGGAAGGCAAATGGCATGTTGGTCTTTATTACAAAGGGGTTGGAGTACAAGATTAAGGAAGTCTTACTACAATTGTACAGGACTTTGGTGAGACCACACCTGGACTACTGTGCACAGTTTTGGTCTCCTTATCTGAGAAGGACATACATGCCTTAGAAGCAGTGCAACAAAGGTTTACTAGATTGATCCCTGGGATGAGAGGGTTGTCCTAGGAGGGGAGACTGAGTAGATTGGGCCTCTACTCTCTGGAGTTTAGAAGAATGAGAGGTGATATCATTAAAATATATAAGATTCTGAGGGGGATTGACAGGGTAGATGCTGAGAGGTTGTTTCCCCTGGCTGGAGAGTCTAGAACTAGGGGGGATAGTCTCAGGTTAAGGGGTCGGCCATTTATGACTGAAATGAGGAGAAATTTCTTCACTCAGAGGGTTGTGAATCTTTGGAACTCTCTATGTCAAAGGGCTGTGGATGCTGAGTCGTTGAGTATATTCAAGGCTGAGATAGATAGATTCGTGGACTCTAGGGGAATCGAGGAATATGGGGATCGAGTGGGAAAGTGGAGTTGAGTTCGAAGATCAGCCATGATCTTATTGAATAGCGGAGCAGGCTTGAAGGGCCGCATGGCCTACTCCTGCTCTTATTTCTTATGCTCTTATGTAATTAGAGGAGCGCAGATATCTTGGGGGGTTGTGGGGCTGAAGGAGATCACAGAGATAGGGAGGGGCAAGGCCATGGAGGGATTTGAAAACAAGGATGAGACTTTTAAAATTAAGGTGTTGCTTTACTGGGAGCCAATATAGGCCAGCGAACACAGGGGTGATGGGTGAACGGGACTTGGTGTGAGTTTGGACACGGGCAGCAGATTTTTGCATGACCTCAAGTTTACGTAGGGTAGAATGTGGGAGGCCAGCCAGGAGGGCGCTGGAATAGTCAAGTCTAGAGGTAACAAAGGCATGGATGAGGGTTTCAGCAGCAGATGAGCCGAGGCAGGGGTGAAGTTGGGCGATGTTACGGAGGTGGAAATAGGCGGTCTTAGTTATGGCGTGGATATGTGGTCAGAAGCTCATTTCAGGGTCAGATATGACACCAAGGTTGCGAACAGTGTGGTTCAGCCTCAGACAGATGCTAGGGAGAGGGATGGAATCAGTGGCTGGGGAACGGAGTTTGTGGCGGAGACCAAAGACAATGGCTGCTGTCTTCCCAATGTTTAGTTGGCAAAAATTTCTGCTCATCGAGTGCTGGATGTCGTTCAAGCAGTCTCACAATTTAGAGACAGTGAAGGGGTCAATAGAAGTGGTGGTGAGGTAAAGCTGGGTGTCGTCAGCGTACATGTGGAAACTGATGCTGTGTTTTGGATGATGTCGCCGAGGGGCAACATGTAGATGAGAAATAGGAGGGGGCCAATGATAGATCCTTGGGGGACACCAGAGGTAACGATGTGGGAGCGGCAAGTGTATTTGCACCCAGCCGGACGACGGTGGAAAGACGTTGGAGGAGGATGGAGTGGTCAACAGTGTCAAAGCCTGCAGACAGGTCGCGAAGGACGAGGAGGGATAGCTTACCTTTGTCACAGTCACAAAGGATGTCATCACAAAGGGCCCAATAGAGCTTTACATGATCCTGCCAGATCTGACGGTGAATGGCTAAACCAGTTGTCTGCCATATCCGTTCAAGTCTGCATCCCTTGGACTTAAGGGAGCGGAGATGAGGGCCATACCAGGGAGAACGGCCAGGGTGGGAGAGAGTAATGGTTTTAATAGGGATTATGCATCAAAGGTGATGGTGAGAGTGTGGTTGAGCAGCTCGGTAGCTGCAGAAATGTTGTGCTGAATGGCGGGCCAAAGGCTAGAGAGTTGGGATTTTGTAAGTGCAGTTGTAAGTGAGTTGGGAGAGTTTCTTCCAGGGGCGGGCACAGAAGGAAGTAGGGTTGCCGGGGGGAAGGGGGATGTGGGTGGAGAGCAATACAAGGAAGTGGTCAGAGGTGGCCTTATCTGATTGACACAATAGGAGTAGCGAGGCCTCGTGAGATGGCAAGGTCGAGGGGGTGGCCGTTAATGTGGGTTGGGGAGTTTACATGGAGGGAGAGATTAAGGGAGGACAGGAGGGAAATGAACTCAGAGGAGAGAGAGAGCATGATGAATTGAGATGGAGGTTGAAATCACCGAAGTTGAGAAGTCGCTCGGTGCAGAGGCTGAGGGAGGAAAGCAGTGAAGATACCTTGGTGAGAACATTATTATGGTACTAGGGTGAGCGGTAGAGAATAAGGATTTTAAAAGAGAGGTGAGAGGGTTGGAACAAGGTGAGATGCTCAAAGGAGGAGAACGTGCCAGAGGAGTAGGTGGACAGACCAAGGTGTGATTTGGTGATAGAGCCACACTGCCACCGCAACGGTCTGGGCGGGGCAAGTGGTGGAAGGTACAGCCAGGTTGGGAGGCTTCATTTAGGGCTAAGGTGCCATCACCCCTCAGCCAGGTTTCCGTCAAGGCCATGATGTCGATGCAATCACCCACGATAAGCTCATGGATGGCCTTGTTCGCAAGTGAATGGACATTCTGGAGGGAAATGCGGAGAGGGGCAGGACCTGCATTGGGAGGGATGAGTTGAACGGGGTGGAGATTGGCAAGATTAGCCACCAGTGGGCGGGCTGAGCGGAAGGCCGGAGAGAGAGTATGATGGGACAGTTGGGGTTGCTGCTCATGAGGAGGCAGCGGCGAGTGCCTCGAAGGGCTCTTCGGAGGATGCCAATAAAGGCACAGAAGGAAGCTGTAGGCTTTCTAAGAGGGAGTCAAGCCTGGGATGGCGGCAGGAGAGTAGGAATATCGAAGAGTAATGAAGGGTTGAGGTTGGGATTTGGGAGGGCAGAATACCCGAGAGAGGAGAATGAAAGAAGGCATGATGACAGGGGAGAATGGTCAAGGAGGGGTAGAGAGAAAAGAAAAAGGGGGGAAGAAAAAAGTGGAAATAGAAGTGATTGGCTCGGGCCCGGAGCCTAGAAATGAATATTAGCGGATGAATGCTTAATACATTCACATGATATTCATGTGTCCACTATTTTAACACAGGTGTTAATCTGTTTTATTTTGGGTGGATTAATAATGGAAAGAGAAATGTGTTAAGCAATCATCAGTTAATATCAGCAACTGTGATTTCTAGGCCTGTATATTTTAGTTAGTAAGTTATTGATTGAATCACCAACAACAATAATTAATAATGCTTTGTCAATATATCACCAGGTTGTGAGCAGCCTCATGGGTAAATCCATAACTGCTTTTTAACATGCTTGTTATCCCTGTTCCACAATTTATCAGTAGTTCACATAAAATGGCAGGAATTAGACTAACATAATAGTATTCTTTTGAAAAACAGGTGCATGAATTTTGAAAAGGTTATAAGGAAAAGCTTAATAAAAATTCTGATATTCTCAGAAGCATGGTAAGAAAACATTGTGAGAAGATTTCCTCTGTTTGCAATGTGTAACAAAATCACTATCCATAAAGCACAGAAGAAATCTTCCACGACTATTCTTAAGTCCAGATGTGATGACATTTTGCCGGTCAATAATTTTAATGAATAAGTTGGCCTGAGTGCAAAATCGGGATTTGTATTGACAGGAAGAATTCCACTCCCTAGATTTTGGACAGAATAACAGATGGCTGGGTGCATGATATGGTGCAGTCATACCGCATTTGCTGGGTTTTAGTCATTTTGAGAGTGGTCCAAAGGGACTGCACTGAGCTATGCCAATCCTTCACACCATTCCCTAAGCTGAAAAAGCACAGTACTGTATTTATCTATTAATTGATTTGCGGAGCTCTGGTCACTGCCTTCGCAAATGGCCTGCCTCCCCGCCCCCCCCGCAGCCTGGCCACTAACATTAGACTTTCCTTCAAGGATGGGTGCCCCAGACGTGCCCCTAGTGGCACTGAAGCCGTCAATGGTAGGCAAATGAAGGGACTTCCACTAGACCCTGTGAACTTTGGCGTGGTTAGTAGCAGAGGGCTGGGACGGGTACATCTTGGTACTTACACCGAGATGCATGTCACTTGGGTTTTTAGGGCCCAAGAATTCATTTCACCAACGCAGGACATGCAGTATAATTGCCCTAGTACACGACGCACTCAGCAATTTCAGGTGATAAGAAAAACTGCAAGAGTGAAACCTAATCGGTTACACAGTTATTCAAACCCTAAACACACTACAACTACACTTTTTTGTTTCCATGTATCCCCTCCTCTCCTGAAGCTGGTGACTTCTGATGGAATATGGCCACATGATCATTGGCAGTCCCTTAGTATATATCACCCAATAGTACAGAAGGGGTGGGGGTGAATGAACTGTGATTAGCAACAAGAGCTCTGACTGTTTTCCCCTCTCCATAGCCAAACAAATCCTGTAGCTTCCCACTGTTGTTCAAGGTGGGGGAAGAATACTAGCCACCACAAAAACTGTCTAGACATTTCCATCGACTATAAAACTAGGAATATCACTAACACCAGTTATATCTTGATTCTTGACGGTAATGGTATAAAATTGTTTATTACCAGACCTCTGGTTTTCCTTGTCCATCATACAAGCAACTACCACTCACCACGTGTCAAATCTGGTCTGCTGAGAGTTGAAGTTGTTAACAACATCCTTTATGGTGCGTGCTTTATTTGTTCTTTGATCTCTGGCAGATTCTTTTACAAATGTTTACACTTCAAATAATAGAATATGAATATAAAAAATGACTGAAATTCCTCCTCCAATATTTGTACCTGGCATCACATCACATTATGCCTACAATTTTTTCAAACCATTCAACTCTTCAAAGAAAGCTATACAGAGAATATGTTGAGGGCGTGATTTGTTCTGTAATATTTTTATTCAATACAGGCAGCGCTGCAACATAATTAGTGTCATTTTTACAGCATGCATTGAATGCCAACAAACCTGGAATAACATCAGCATGCCCTGGGCCAACCTTTAATTTGTGTTGCTATCAAAGCAAGAGAGAATCTGAGAGAGAGGTTCAGGCAAAGGTCAAAGTGAGACATGTATGAATAAAAGCAGCCGTGTATTTGAAACAACAGACATTCTAGGCGACCTGGCAAGTACCTTTTTATATCAGTGCTTGCAAGCAAGTAAAACATATAACATGATATCAAAAAAGAATAGGGTAAAATTTAATTCATAAGATACAGTTAACAAGATAACCATTTTCAAATAACAATAACTCTGACCATTGGCATCTAACAAGTATGAACTTTCCAAACTGATTATTATGTAAAATCAGAGCCTGTCAGCCCAAACCATAAGAAAAACAACAAAAAATGTGTAGTGTCCTTTTTTCATTTTTGCCTATGTTTTCCTTATTCCCCTCCCCAAAAGTTAGCCTCCTAAACTTCCTCATCCATGTCATCCTTCTCGATTGGCATGATGGGATTATCTTCCTCCCAGGTATCACCACAACCACCATTACAGTGGCTATTTAGTTAACTCACCACAATCACTTCTGAGTAAGTGTCGCCTTCTCCTGACCCGCCTGAGACGAGGAAACTTCCTCTCCCTTCCAGTAAACTAGGTGCCAGCATCAGTTGAGATGAGGTTTACATTCCTAGTTGAGAGTCCAACATTTTAGTATTGCATCTAATGAAAGCAGTTTATTCGGTATCAAACAAGTAAAATTATTGCCTTCCTAATCAATTAGTCTCCTTTTTTTGATTGTTCACATGAGGAAAGAAGTGTTTTACCTGTGGGGTTTACTGAAAATGTCACAAAGAAGTTCTGGCATTGTTTTTGGATCTGAAAAAAATGGGCCCAGAACTGAAACAACAACAACAACAAAGTTCAGAGGAGTCATAGAAACATAGAAACATAGAAAATAGGTACAGGAGTAGACCATTCGGTCCTTCGAGCCTGCACCGCCATTCAATGCGTTCATGGCTGAACATGCTACCTCAGTACCCCATTCCTGCTTTCTCGCCATACCCCTTGATCCCCTTAGTTGTGAGTGTTATATCTAACTCCCTTTTGAATATATTTAGCGAACTGGCCTCAACAACCTTCTGTGGAAGAGAATTCCATAGATTCACCACTCTCTGGGTGAAGAAGTTCCTCCTCAGCTCAGTCCTAAATGGCTTCCCCTTAATCCTTAGACTGTGACCCCTGGTTCTAGTTTTCCCTACCATTGGGAACATTCTGCCCGCATCTAATTTGTCTAAACCAGTCAGGATTTTAAATGTCTCTATAAGATCCCCCCTCATTCTTCTGAACTCCAGAGGATACAAGTTCAGTTGACCCAATCTTTCTTGATATGTCAGTCCGGCCATCCCAAGAATCAATCTAGTGAACCTTCGCTGCACTCCCTCAATAGCAAAAATGTCCTTCCTTAAGTTAGGAGACCAAAACTGCGCACAATACTCCAGGTGTGGCCTCACCAAGGCCCTGTACAACTGTAGCATCACCTCCCTACTCCTGTACTCAAATCCCCTTGCTATGAAGGCCATCATTCCGTTTGCTTTCTTGACTGCCTGCTGCACTTGCATTCCCACCTTCAGTGACTGATGTACCATGACGCCCAGGTCTCGTTGCACGTCCCCTTTCCCTAATCTGCCACCATTCAGGTAATAGTCCGCCTCTCTATTTTTACCACCAAAGTGGATAACCTCACATTTATCCACATTGTACTTCATCTGCCATACATTTGCCCATTCACCCAACCTGTCCAAGTCACTCTGTAGCCTCCTAGCATCCTCCTCATTGTTCACACTGCCTCCCAATTTAGTGTCATCCGCAAATTTGGAGATATTACATTTAATCCCTTCGTCCAAATCATTAATATATAATGTAAACAGCTGGGGTCCCAGCACCAAACCCTGCGGTACCCCGCTGGTCACTGCCTGCCATTCTGAAAAGTACCCATTTACTCCTACTCTTTGTTTCCTGTGTGCCAACCAGTTCTCAATCCACGTCAACACATTACCCCCAATCCCATGTGCTTTAACTTTGCTCACCAATCTCTTGTGTGGGACCTTGTCGAAGGCCTTCTGAAAGTCCAAATACACCACATCTACTGGTTCCCCCCTGTCCACCCTATTGGAAACATCCTCAAAAAATTCCAGAAGATTTGTCAAGCATGATTTCCCTTTCACAAATCCATGCTGACTTGGACCTATCATGTCGACACTTTTCAAATGGTCTGTTATGACATCTTTAATAATTGCTTCCATCATTTTACCCACGACCGATGTCAGGCTGACCGGTCTATAATTCCCTGCTTTCTCCCTCCCTCCTTTTTTAAAAAGAGGGGTTACATTGGCCACCCTCCACTCCATCGGAACTGATCCAGAGTCTAAGGAATGTTGGAAAATGATCGTCAATGCATCCACTATTTCCAAGGCCACCTCCTTAAGTACTCTGGGATGCAGACCATCAGGCCCCGGGGATTTTTCAGCCTTCAGTCCCATCAATTTCCCCAATACCTTTTCCCGACTAATAAGGATTTCCCTCAGCTCCTCCCTCTTACCAGATCCTCTGACCCCTTTTATTTCCGGCAGGTTGTGTGTGTCCTCCACAGTATACACCGAACCAAAGTACTTGTTCAATTGATCTGCCATTTCCTTGTTCCCCATTACGACTTCCCCTGTTTCCGACTGCAGGGGACCTACGTTTGTTTTTACTAACCTCTTTCTTTTTACATATTTATAGAAGCTTTTGCAGTCCATTTTAATGTTCTCTGCAAGCTTCCTTTCATATTTTATTTTCCCTGCCCTAATCAAACCCTTCGTCCTCCTCTGCTGAGTTTTGAAGTTCTCCCAGTCCCCGGGTTTGCTGCTACTTCTGGCCAATTTGTATGCAACTTCCTTGGTTTTAATACTATCCCTGATTTCCCTTGTTAGCCATGGTTGAGCCACCTTCCCTTTTTTATTTTTATGCCAGACCGGGATGTACAATTGTTGTAGTTCATCCATGCGATCTCTAAATGTCTGCCATTGCCCTTCCACTGATAGCCCCTTAAATATCGCTTGCCAATTTAACCTCGCCAATTCACGCCTCATACCCTCAAAGTTGCCCTTATTTAAGTTCTGGACCATGGTCTCTGACTTAACTGTTTCCTTCTCCATCCTAATGTAGAACTCCACCATACTATGGTCACTCTTCCCCAGGGGGCCTCGTACCACAAGATTGCTGATTAGTCCCTCCTCATTACACAACACCCAGTCCAGGATGGCCTCCCCTCGAGTTGGTTCCTCAACATATTGGTTTAGGAAACCATCCCTTAAACACTCCAGGAAATCCTCCTCCACCGTATTGCTTCCAGTTTGAGTAGCCCAATCTATATGCATATTAAAGTCACCCATGATAACTGCCGTGCCTTTTTTGCACGCACCTCTGATTTCCTGTTTCATACCCTCCCCCACCTCACTACTGCTGTTTGGAGGTCTGTACACAACTCCCACTAACGTTTTCTGCCCTTTG
The DNA here is from genome assembly GCA_030390025.1 of Squalus acanthias. Classification (NCBI taxonomy): domain Eukaryota; kingdom Metazoa; phylum Chordata; class Chondrichthyes; order Squaliformes; family Squalidae; genus Squalus; species Squalus acanthias. The sequence goes on along the minus strand of CM059426.1, from coordinate 82,494,666 downwards.
GTGTTCTGCAGCTCAACCCATATTGATTCCACATCCTCCAAGCTGATGTCCCTCCTAGCTATTGCATTAATCTCCTCTTTAACCAGCAATGCTACCCCACCCCCTTTTCCTTTTATTCTATCCTTTCTGAATGTTGAATACCCCTGGATGTTCAGTTCCCAGCCTTGATTGTTCTGGAGCCACGTCTCTGTAATCCCAATCACATCGTATCCGTTAACATCTATTTGCACAGTCAATTCATCCACCTTATTACGGATACTCCTTGCATTAAGACACAGAGCCTTTAGGCTTGTTTTATTAACATCCTTTGTCCTTTTAGACTTATGATTTAGTATGGCCCTTTGTGTTTCTTGCCTTTGTTTACTCGGCCTTCCCCTATTGTTTCTCACCCTTCTAACATTTGTTTCTGACTGCATATTACTTCCCCCTGTTTCGCTACATAGGTTCCCATTCCCCTGCCATATTAGTTTAAATCCTCCCGAACTGCTTTAGCAAATATTACCCCGAGGACATCGGTTCCAGTCCTGCCCAAGTGCAGACCGTCCCTTTTGTACAGGTCCCACTTCCCCCAGAACTGGTTCCAATGCCTCAGGAATTTGAATCCCTCCCTCCTGCACCACTGCTCAAGCCACGTATTCAATCTCACTATCCTGTTCTCTCTATTCTGATTAGCACGTGGCCCTGGTAGCAATCCAGAGATTACTACCTTAGAGGTCCTACTTTTTAACTTAGCTCCTAGCTCCCTAAATTCTGCTTGTAGGACCTCTTCCCGCTTTTTACCTATATCGTTGGTAGCTACATGCACCACGACAGCTGGCTGTTCACCCTCCCTCTTCAGAATGTTCTGCAGCCGCTCCGAGACATCCTTGACCCTTGCACCAGGGAGGCAACATACCATCCTGGAATCTCGGTTGCGGCCACAGAAACTCCTGTCTATTCCCCTTACAATTGAGTCCCCTATCACTATAGCCCTACCACTCTTTTTCCCGCCCTGCTGTGCAGCAGAGCCAGCCATGGTGCCATGAACCTGGCTGCTAGTGCCTTCCCCTGGTAGGCCATCTCCCCCAACAGTATCCAAAGCGGCATACCTGTTTTGGAGGGAGATGACCACAGGGGACTCCTGCACTACCTTCCTGATATTGCCCTGCTTCTTGGTCACCCATTCACTGTCTGTCCTAGCCTTTACCTGCGGTGTGGACAACTCACTAAATGAGCGATTCACCGAGTTCTCGGCATCGTGCATGCTCCAGAGTGAGTCCACCCGCAGCTCCAGCACCGCCATGCATCAATTCAGCGCCATTTGAAAAGGTGTAGCTTTAGTCATTGTTTGAAAATGTGCTTGTCGCCTACAAAGGGGTAAGGTAGTGTAATGGTTATGTTACTGAACTAGTAATCCAGAGGCCTGGATTAATAATCCACGGAACATGAGTGCATAATCCCACTATGCCAGTTTGAATTCAGTTTAAAACATCTGGAAATAACAATCAGGTATCATTAAAAGTGACCGTAAAGCTGTCGGATTGACGTAAAAACCCAACTGGTTCACTTATATCCTTTGGGGAAGGAAACCCACCAACCTTACCTGGTCTGGCCTATATGTGCCTACAGTCCTACACCAACATGATTAATTCTTAACTGCCCTCTGAAGTGGCCGAGCAAGCTACTCAGTTGTATCGAACTGCCACAACCAGCATGGAATGTAGCAGTTCAAGAAGAAGACCCACCACCACCTTCTCAGGACAACTAGGGATGAACAATAAATGCCGGACGTGCCAGTGATGCCACATCCCGAGAATGAGCTTAAAAATACAAACTCAGACTTGGGAGGCAAATGCAATTGGCTGTGACTAGTGGGGTACCGCAAGGATCGGTGCTTGGGCCCCAGCTATTCACAATCTATAACAATGATTTGGATGAGGGGACTAAATGTAACATTTCCAAATTTGCTGATGATACAAAGCTAGGTGGCAGTGTCTGTTGTGAAGAGGATGTGAAGAGGCTTCAAGGGGATCTCGACAGGCTCAGTGAGTGGGCGAGAACATGGCAGATGGAATATAATGTGGATAAATGTGAAGTTATCCACTTTGGTAGAAAAAACAGAAAGGCAGAGTATTTCCTAAATGGTGAAAGATTGGGGAATGCAGATGCTCAAAGGGACCTGGGTGTCCTTGTACATGAATCACTGAAAGTGAATGTGCAGTTGCAGCAAGCCATTAGGAAGGCAAATGTTATGCTGGCCTTCATTACAAGAGGATTTGAGTACAGGAGTAAAGAAGTCTTACTCCAATTATATAGGGCCTTGGTGAGACCACACCTGGAGTACTGTGTACAATTTTGGTCTCCTTACCTAAGGAAGGATATACTTGCCATAGAGGGAGTGCAACGAAGGTTCACGAGATTGATTCCTGGGATGGCGGGACTGTCGTATGAGAAGAGATTGAGTAAACTAGGCCTGTATTCTCTTGAATTCAGAAGAATGAGAGGGATCTCATTGAAGCATACAAAATTATTACAGGGCTTGATAGGGTGGATGCTGGGAGAATGTTTTCCTTGGCTGGGGAGTCTAGAACCAGGGGCCACAGTCTCAGGATAAAGGGTAGGCCATTCAGGACTGAGATGAGAAGAAATTTCTTCACACAGAGGATGCTGAATCTTTGGAATTCTCTACCCCAGAGGGCTGTGGAGGCTCAGTCATTGGGTATATTCAAAACAGAAGTCGATAGATTTCTGACTAGTAAAGGCATCAAGGGATATGGCGATAGGGCCGGTGAATGGAGTTGAGGCAGAAGAAGATCAGCCATGATCTCATTGAATGGCGGAGAAGGCTCGAAGGGCCGAATGGCCTACTCCTGCTCCTATTTCTTATGTTCTTAAATAGATTTATTTATGGTGTTAAGAGCTGTTTCAATATAAAAAGGAAACATCCTTAGTTTAAAATGCAATTTTTGTGTATTGATTAATAAGCTGTGTGAAAAAGCAGACAAATACATCAACTATAAAAACAAAGAGGCAAAAGTCCACAGCTCTTTAGTACTCTCCTCCGGTAACTCCAGCAGGAGTCTGGCGGAAGGGCTACAAATCAGGCCGGAACCTGGATACGCCAGGTTTCATCCCTCCTGTACAAAAGCAAAATACTGTGGATGCTTGAAACGTTAACTTTGTTTCTCTCTCCACAGATGCTGTCTGACCTGCTGAGTATTTCCAGCATTTTCGGTTTTTATTTCATCCCTCCTGTCGCAGTTTCTGCAGGTCTGTTTTAGGGGTCTGGATGCCTGAAGAGGTAAGAAACTTAAAACATATTTTTTAGCCACGTTATAAAGGTCTGCAACTCGGTCAGGCGGTCATGCAACATTGTTTGGATGTGGGTTGTGGACTCCTCCATAGACATCACCAAACTGCGCATACCCTCAAGGAACCACTGCATGAACTGCTCATGTTGTTGAAGCAAAATCCATAAATTCTTTCAAAAGGAAATTAAATAGTTGCTTGAAAAATAGGAATAATAAAGGAAATGGGGAGTCAGCAGGAGAGTGGGATTAGACTAGGTGGCTTCTGTGGGAAAAAAAAAACACTGGCAAGGATTTGATGGATGGATAAGTATGTTTCTGTGCTATTCTTTGTAGGATCTCTACCAGTGGCACTTGCAAAACTGCTTCATTAAACAGAATTGAGAGGTCGCGCAACACCAGGTTATAGTCCAACAGTTTTATTTGAAATCACAAGCTTTCGGAGCTATCGATCGCCCCTTCCTCAGGTGAAGTAGTAAAGAAATACAGACTCGACAAAGCATATATAAATAGAGAACAATGCATGTGTACCTTACAATTGCAGACAACTAAATTAAATCATCCTGACTATCTGCCGAGGTGTGATAAAGTTAATCAGGTCAGCCAGGAAGGTACCACATCAAAGACATAGCAAGATACAACTGAGACAATGAGGTGGAGTCGCAGGGGGTCTAACGTGTCAAAAGCTGCCGTCTGTATGTAAAACGATAAGCTGTAAAAAAAATTTACTTTTTTACTGGGAAAATTTTTACTTTTTTACTGGGAATCACATCTGTGAACAAGCCAACGACGACTCGAGTCCGGATCACGTCATGTATCTTGACATAAACCCAAGATCCCGGTTGCTTGCCTTCAAACAGCCGCCTAACCTCAGAAGTACCATCGTTCGCAGCAAATTACCCAGCTTTTAGGATAACAGCGACCACGACACCACACAACCCTGCCACGGCAAACTCTGCAAGACATGCCAGATCATCAACACAGAGACCACCATCACACGTGAGGACACTACCCACCAGGTACATGGTACATACTCATGTGATTCGGCCAACGTTGTCTACCTCATACGTTGCAGGAAAGAATGCACCGCGGCATGGTACATCGGCGAGACCATGCAGACACTGAGACAACGTATGAACGAGCACCGCGCAACAATCACCAGGCAGGATTGTTACCTCCCAGTCGGGGAACACTTCAGCAGTCAAGGACATTCAGCCTCGGATCTGCGGGTAAGCGTTCTCCAAGGCAACCTTAGGAACACACGACAGCGCAAAATCATCGAGCAGAAACTGATAGCCAAGTTCCGCACTCATGAAGACGGTCTCAACCGGGATCTTGGGTTTATGTCAAGATACATGACGTGATCCGGACTCGAGTCGTCGTTGGCTTGTTCACAGATGTGATTCCCAGTAAAAAAGTAAAAATTTTCCCAGTAAAAAAGTAAAAAATTTTTACAGCTTATCGTTTTACATACAGACGGCAGCTTTTGACACGTTAGACCCCCTGCGACTCCACCTCATTGTCTCAGTTGTATCTTGCTATGTCTTTGATGTGGTACCTTCCTGGCTGACCTGATTAACTTTATCACACCTCGGCAGATAGTCAGGATGATTTAATTTAGTTGTCTGCAATTGTAAGGTACACATGCATTGTTCTCTATCTATATATGCTTTGTCGAGTCTGTATTTCTTTACTACTTCACCTGAGGAAGGGGCGATCGATAGCTCCGAAAGCTTGTGATTTCAAATAAAACTGTTGGACTGTAACCTGGTGTTGTGCGACCTCTCAATTTTGTCCACCCCAGTCCAACACCGGCATCTCCGCATCATGATCATTAAACAGAGCCATTCTAGTGTGGGCATTTCCTGCAGATATTTCCTCCCCTATTCATGAGTAGGACAGCTTTAAAGGTGACAAGGAGCCCTTTCAGAGCTGCTGGCATTGGATAACCCACCTCTTGACTTCAGGGCATTCCGAAGACATCATCGATGTGCACAAGAGCACCAAAATGTTTTTTTATTCGTTCATGAGATGTGGGCGTCGCTGGCAAGGCCAGCATTTATTGCCCATCCCTAGTTGCCCTTGAGAAGGTGGTGGTGAGCCGCCTTCTTGAACCGCTGCAGTCCGTGTGGTGAAGGTGCTCCCACAGTGCGGTTCGGGAGGGAGTTTCAGGATTTTGACCCAGCAACGATGAAGAAACGGCGATATATTTCTAAGACTGGATGGTGTGTAACTTGGAGGGGAACTTGGAGGTGGTGGTGTTCCCATGAGCCTGCTGCCCTTGTCCTTCTAGGTGGTAGAGGTCGTGGGGTTTGGGACGTGCTGCTGAAGAAGCCTTGGTGAGTTGCTTCAGTGCATCTTGTAGATGGTACACACTGCAGCCATGGTGTACCGGTGGAGGAGGGAGTGAATATTTAAGGTGGCAGATAGGGTGCTAATCAAGCGGGCTGCTTTTTCCTGGATGGTGTCGAGTTTTTTGAGTGTTGTTGGAGCTGCACTCATCCAGACAAGTGAAGAGTATTCCATTACACTCCTGACTTGTGCCTTGTAGATGGTGGAAAGGCTTTGGGGAGTCAGGAGGTGAGTCACTCGTCGCAGAATACCTAGCCTCTGACCTGCTCTTTTAACCACAGTATTTATGTGGCTGGTCCAGTTAAGTTTCTGGTCAATGGTGACCCCCCAGGATGTTGATGGTGGAGGATTCGCCGATGGTAATGACACTGAATGTACAAGGAGAGGTGGTTAGACACTCTCTTGTTGGAGATAGTCATTGCCTGGCACTTGTGTTACTTGCCACTTATCAGCCCAAGCCTGAATGTTGTCCAGGTCTTGCTGCATGTGGGCATGGACTGCTTCATTATCTGGGGAGTTGTGAATGGAACTGAACACTGTGCAATCATCAGTGAACATCCCCACTTCTGACCTTATGATGGATGGAGGGAAGGTCATTGATGAAGCAGCTGAAGATGGTTGGGCCTAGGACACTGTCCTGAGGAACTCCTGCAGCGATGTCCAGGGGCTGAGATGATTGGCCTCCAACAACCGCAACCATCTTCCTTTGTGCTAGGCATGACTCCAGCCAGTGAAGAGTTTTCCCCTTGATTTCCATTGACTTCAATTTTCCTAGGGCTCCTTGATGCCACACTTGGTCAAGTGCTGCCTTGATGTCAAGGGCAGGCTCTCTCACCTCACTTCTGGAATTCAGCTCTTTTGTCCATGTTTGGACCAAGGCTGTAATGCGGTCTGGAGCTGAGTGGTCCTGGCAGGAACCCAAACTGTGCATTGGTGAGCAGGTTATTGGTGAGTAAGTGACACTTGATAGCACTGTCGACGATCACTTTCATCACTTTGCTAATGATTGAGAGCAGACTGATGGGGCGGTAATTCGCCAGATTTGATTTGTCCTGCTTTTTGTGGACTAGACGTACCTGGGCAATTTTCCACATTGTCGGGTAGATGCCAGTGTTGTAGCTGTACTGGATCAGCTTGGCTAGAGGCGCGACTAGTTCTGGAGCACAAGTCTTCAGCACTACAGCTGGGATATTAAGGCCCATAGCCTTTGCTGTATCCAGTGCGCTCAACCGTTTCTTGATATCACATGGAGTGAATCGAATTGGTTGAAGACTGGCTTCTGTGATGGTGGGGACCTCGGGAGGAGGCCGAGATGGATCATCCACTCGCCACTTCTGGCTGAAGATGGTTGCAAATGCTTCAGCTTTGTCTTTTGCACTTACGTGCTGGGTTCCGCCATCATTGAGGTTAGCGATGTTCATGGAGCCTCCTCCTCCTGTTAGTTGTTTAATTGTCCACCACCATTCACGACTGGATGTGGTAGGACTGCTGAGCTTTGATCTAATCTGTTGGTTGTGGGATCGATTAGCTCTGTCTATCTAGGAATGCTGTTTCCGCTGTTTAGCATGCATGTAGTCCTGTGTTGTAACTTCACCAGTTTGGCACCTCATTTTTAAGTACGTCTGGTGATGCTCCTGGCATGCTCTTCTGCACTCCTCATTGAACCAGGGTTGGTCCCCTGGCTTGATGGTAATTGTAGAGTGAGGGATATGCCGAGCCATGAGGTTACAGGTTGTAGTGGAATACAATTCTGCTGCTGCTGATGGCCCACAGCGCCTCATGCATGCCCAGTTTTGAGCTGCTAGATTCTGTTCTGAATCTATCCCATGTAGCACGGTGCCACACAACACGATGGAGGGTGTCCTCAGTGTGAAGATGGGACTTAGTCTCCACAAGGACTGTGCGGCGGTCACTCCTACCAATACTGTCATGGACAGATGCATCTGCGACAGCTAGATTGGTGAGGACGAGGTCAAGTAGGTTTTTCCCCCGTGTTGGTTCTCTCACCACCTGCCGCAGGCCCAGTCTGTCACTTATGTTCTTCAGGACTCGGCCAGCTCGGTCAGTAGTGGTGCTGCCGAGCCACTCTTGGTGCTGGACATTAAGTTGCCCCACCCAGAGTACATTCTGTGCCCTTGCTACCCTCAGTGCCTTTTCCAAGTAGTGTAATTTGTAATTAAAAACATAATTAAGTGAACTAACCTTGCATTATACTGCATAGCCAGGTCACTGCACTACAGCCGAACACAACGTGCATGGAGCAAAGGTCTGCAGGGATTGTGTTATTGGCCCCTATTTCCCACCTCAAATCTATCAGTTCTGTTTATTGGATGTCATTTTGACCTCTACAATTGGGGACTGCAAACAATGATGCCATGCACAATGGAGCATCATGGAAACAATATACCTAAGGATTTTTTAAGTATCACATTCAAGTAGACATTTAATAGAGAAGCTGGATGTTTTAGAAGATCCATTGTTAGATTCTCATGTATTTGAAATAATTATCTGTAATTAAGAGTGTATGCACTCTCAAGGACAAGCCTATTAATTATTTAAAATGCAGTATTTTCGGACTGAAAATGTTGGTCAGCTCATATCCTCCAAGCTCATTTATTTGCATTTTCTATGCAGGTATTGCTATAGTTTTGCTGAGCTAGCATCCATTAATTGAAGTGGCTTATGAAGAGGAGAATGAGGACAATAGGAACCATGCAATTGTGTTGTGTTTCCTTTGCTGTGACACTTACAATGGGTGGAACAGAAATGGAATGAGATTAGGTTGGCAAAATCTCAATGAATCCACACTGCATCAATTCACGGACCAAACAGCTGAGTAGAAGTGGGGGGGGGGGGAAATATACCAATATTTACAGGGCAACTTCTTCACGAAGAAGTGCTTGACTTTTGTTTGCAAACACACAATGCAACAATGTAACTCATGGTGAAAAGTGCCATTGTGTTCCTGGCACATGATGTCATCATGACGAAAATGGCGCACTGTTCTTCTGGCTCTTTCCCTTCCCCAGACAAGAATCCTGGGTGTACTTGATCATTAAACTGCAGGCCAGAAGTGGAGAAATGTTCCACCTTTGGGGATGCATTCCCTCTATGTGCGTAATTTAGTGTTCTGGTTAACCAGACAGCATCAACTCACTATTTTAACCCCTTTATTTTAAACAGCAATTTAATGTAAACACACTAATCAGTGCACTAAAGAAAGCACATAAAGGGAATTTAACCCCGTGTGTGCAAAAAAAATATATAAAAAGTGAGGAATGAATTGCTTTCAGTCAGAGCAGCTGCTTAACCTAGGTAGAGGTTAATTTTACCTTGCTGGAAATAATTTCATTGATGGTACATTAGAAGGTGGCTGTAAGGTATAAGAGTAGTTCCAATTTAATGAGATTTTAAAATGTTTGCAAAAATAATGGCAGTTGAGTCTAGGTAATCAGCAAAACAAGTTTCATTATACTATAAAAATCAATAGCTTTTATGCATCATGTATTATATTCCAAAGTATAAAGTAGAACAATTTACTTGTAATAATTATAAATTGGGATTAATACCAGTGTCTCAGTTCAATACAAATAGTAGGAGCCTGAAATTCTTGTGGGATTGCCCCACTGGTGGAAGTGTGTGGGAGCAGACCCTAAATCTGCCCAAGTGAACAGGCCCAGCCTAGGCCCAAGCCCAGCCCAAATTATGGGGCTGGATAATCTACATCTGTGGGGTGGGCACATTGCCCCAAGTAAGGGTGCTTCTGTGACGCCCTCCTCAAACCACTGGCAGGAATAGCTCCGTGTCACTCTGATGACGGAGAGGAAGCCTGGAAAAGCCCAACCAAAAGGTAAGTTTTTAGTTTTCAGCTTCTGAGGAAGCGGAATGGGCAGAATTCTTGGGGTAGGACGCAAACTTCTTCAGACTCTCCCCCTTGACGTGGGGAAAGGATGGGCAGAGGATTCACCCTCTTCCCATCCACCAGAATTTAAAGGGACATTGTAAGTGGAGCAAGATTCCAGTGAAACCAGGTTCCACCCCAAATTCCTGCGCCCTAGCGGAAATCTTTTTCACCTTCCATGAACCGAGGAATTTCAGGCCTCTTAAGCAGTTCTAACTGATTTTCTAACATCCATAGTATTCTTGTAAGGCTAAGGATATAAATTGAAATGGAGCTTTACAAATAACAGTTCCATGACACATTAATTTGATTAAGGTCAGAAATGATTCATTGCTCAGGTGCTATGAATGTTTAATGTTATAAAATATACTTTCCAGAGCAGTTCACCATCTGAATACTGAACTATTGTAGTTGAGTCAGTGAATTTAATTTACACACTCAAAAAAGTCATCACATAGGCATGCAGAGAGCTGAAGTCCAACACAAAGTTTATTGGACTTTTTTTTTATTAGTTTATGGGATCTGGGCGTCGCTGGCAAGGCCAGCATTTATTGCCCATCCCTAGTCGCCCTTGAGAAGGTGGTGGTGAGCCACCTTTTTGAACCGCTGCAGTCCATGTGGTGCCCCAGATGTTGGCGAGTAGGACTTTGTAGGGTTGACTGGGCTGCATGTGCCATTGCCGATGCTAGGTTTCATTCTTATTATTTTGTTTTGTAGCGGTTAGTTACAACTGAGTGACTTGCTAGAGCGTTTCAGAGGGCAGTTAAGAGTCAACCATATTGCTGTGGGTCTGGAGTCACATATAAGCCAGACCAGGTAAGGACAGCAGATTTCCTTCCACAAAAGGTCATTAGTGAACCAGATGGGTTTTATTGACAATCTGAGAGTTTCATGGTTACCATTACTGATACTAGCTTTTTATTCCAGATTTATTTAATTAACTGAATTTAAATTCCCCAGCTGCTGTGGTGGGATTTGAACTCACATCGCTGGATCATTAGTCCAAGGCCTCTGGATTACTAGCCCACTGACATTACCACTACACTACCGTTCCCTACTGAAAAGATTAATTAGAATTAACCCATTGTATTTGTTCATTATGTAGGAAAAAAGCCCTTTTTGTGTGTAATGTTGTGCTAAGATAGTAGTTGAGGCCAGGATTCTCCATGCGGCATGTTTTTCATCTTAACTGTGGTGTCAAGAGGTAAGGCTAAAGAATTTAGAGGAATCACTTGCTCTATTCAGACAAAGTTCAACCACTACACCGATTGTGGGACCCCGATGCAAAATTCATGTACCAGGTCTTGAGCGGCCTAACCAGTGAACCTCAAAGGAACCATTGGAGGCTGCTCAGAAAAAGCCATAAACCTTTTTCAAAGGTTTTTTTTGGAGCCAGAAGGAGCAGGATAAAGATTTTACTATGCAAACAAATTGGGGTCTTAGGCTTGTTGTAGGATCTCGCTGTAAAGTTCAGGTAAAAATCGGTAGAGCTTGTGCCGTGCAAGCTCCTCCCATTTGAGTGTCAGCTGTGGCTCAGTGGGTAGCACACTTGCTTCTGAGTTATGAAGGTTGTGGGTTCAAGTCCTACTCCAAGGACTTGAAGCACCTAAAGCTAGGCTGACACTCCAGTGCAGTGCTGAAGGAGTGCTGCACTGCCAGAGATGCTGTCTTTCGGATGAGATGTTAAACCAAAGTCCTGTCTGTGCTCTCAGGTGGATGTAAAAGATCCCATGGCACTATCTTGAAGAAGAGCAGGGGAGTTATCCCTGGTGTCCTGGCCAATTTATCTTCTTCAATCCAACATAACAAAAACAGATTATCTAGTCATTATCACATTGCTGTTTGTGGGACCTTGCTGTGTGCAAATTGGCTGCTGTGTTTCCCACATTACAACAGTGACTCCACTCCAAAGAGTACTTCATTGGCTGTAAAGTGCTTTGAGACGTCTGGTGGTCTTTCTTTATTTGTATCAGGCCTTGAGCGGTCTAACCAATGGCCCTACAAGGAACCAGAAACATGAAGCTCTTGCCCAGAAGAGAGGCCAAAGGGAATTACCTCTGGGTTGGGCAGAAATGTTGAAATTTGCAGGGCTATGGGGAAAGAGCAGGGGAGTGGGATTAATTGGATAGCTCTTTCAAAGAGCTGGCACAGGCATGATGGGCCGAATGGCCTCCTTCTGTGCTGTATGATTCTATGATTCCCGATAGATGGCCATGACGTACAAAGAAGGCAGGGCCAGCTGAATGGCATACCAGCTGGGATTCCTGCAGCTCCCACCTCCTGAATACCCATCATTCTGGATACTGATGTCCAAGTCCATTAAGGGCACAAATGGGGCCCGCCAGAATGTCCAGGTCTGTGTTGCAGCCTGAAGCAGCCCAGAAACCTGTCGGCAACATCAGGCAATTTTGCCCAATTATAAAGGGGGCAGATATTTTTTATTCATTCATGAGATGTGGGTGTCGCTGACAAGGCCAGCATTTATTGCCCATCCCTAATTACCTTTGAGAAGGCGGTGGTGAGCCGTGTGGTGAAGGTACTCCCACAGTGCCGTTAGGTAGGGAGTTACAGAATTTTGACCCAGCGATGATGAAGGAACGGCGATATATTTCCAAGTCAGGATGGTATGTGACTTGGAGGAGAACTTGGAGGTGGTGGTGTTCTCATGCGCCTGCTGCCCTTGTCCTTCTAGGTGGTAGAGATTGTGGGTTTGGGAGGTGCTGCCGAAAAAACCTTGGTGAGTTGCTGCAGTGCATCTTGTAGATGATACACACTGCAGCCACGGTATGCTGGTGGTGGAGGGAGTGAATGTTTAAGGTGGTGGATGGGGTGCCAATCAAGCGGGCTGCTTTGTCCTGGATGGTGTCGAGCTTCTTGAGTGTTGTTGGAACTGCACTCATCCAGGCAAGTGGAGAGTATTCCATCACACTCCTTGTGCCTTGTAGATTGCCACATTTTATAATACTTTTGACCGGTCGTGCCAGATTGCTTCCTGAGTGTACTGTCAATGCCGTATCTTCCTCCCCATCATCTAGCAGGCACCCAAGTTGTGCCCATACTACTGCGGGCACCTAATAGAAACATTTAAATTAGCCTACCCCTCCCTGACCCTGGAAACTCCGATGGGCTCAGGAGCGGAGGTTACAGGATTCCTGCTCCACTCCACATGTCTAGCGTCAACCTGTTTCCATCATACTTAAGGCGTCGTACCTCAATGTCACAATTAATGTGCTAAGTTTGCATCACAATTGTATCTGGTTCAAATTTTGTATTTGTGTAAAAACAAACCAAAACTGAACAAGTACTGAATGCTCCAATGAGAAAGTATTAAGCAGGAATGATGAAACATCAATCATGAAGCTCAAAAGCTACTAATCAAAAATGGTCAGTCAGTAAACAACAACTAATTAAAAAAATCCTTTCAGCCAGCCATCTAGCGCTCTTGCTAAACTGAGAAAATTAGTGCTGTAAATCAGGTTTGCAACATAATCATTAAAAAAATGATTAAACTTACATATTTAGTAGCATTTTGTGCATTTAAAATTTATCAAACGGTATTTTTTGTTGGAAGCTTGTACTGTTTTGAAAAGTCTTGGCTTGCATTCATAGGGCTTCCCACAGTTATCATTTCCCGTTAAATGACTCAATGAGGTAGCAAACTACAATTCCCAGCAGGGATCCCTGTTTATAACTCCCAGATTATTTTTATGACTGCCATTCAAAGAGCATGCCAGAGCCTGCCCTGCTTCTCCCTCTCATTTTGTCCAATGATGGAAAACCTTCTGAAGATTAAGCACCAAAATTCCCAAGTAGTTAAGGCAATTTAAGTTTGTTTTCTTTTTGTGTATAACATCAAAACCATGAACTTTGGTTATCATAGGTAACTTCCATCAGAAATAAATGTCTTACTATATTCAAGAGGTCATTTATTTAGCAAATGTAGCACGTGTGACAAGTTGAAAATTTGCCATTGTTTAGTTTTGGCTTGACTTGGGCCAATCCTCATTGTTCAAGTATTTAGTTTGACTTTTTAACAGACATGATAGCATCCATCCTTAAATAACTAGAGATAGTGGTGACCAAAAATGTAGTCTTAAAGGGATGACCAAAAATGTTGTGACTCCAGAAATGTACTTCCTTTGTTTACTAGTAATTTATAGCTTTCGAGTTTTGTATTAATTTTTTTGCCTTGCACAATACATCTGTTTCATATTATTTGTAACATTATCATATTATGTTATTGTCATACCAATAGGATTATGTAGTAAATTAGATATTGCAAACTAACTCAAGAATATTAAGTAAAAATATGAGGGCATCAAACTTTATGTGGCAAAATTGGGGCTCCCCTTTTCTGAATTCAGTTCCAGGAAAGCATGTGCTTATTGTAGACTAAAATCCTGGCAGAACTATCATCCCATCTTGTTACCATAGTTGTAGATATTCTGGGGGAGAAATTTCCTACCTTATCGCCACCCGTTAGCGCAGCGTAATGTGGAGAAAGCGGCAGCTGCCGCTCTTCCGCCAGCTGGTGGCGGTCCCGCGGCGTCCTCCATTGTCAAAGTCCTGGTAGCGCAGCCGGTAAGTAGTATCGCCCTGATAAGAAAAATGGTGCTGTGGTGAAGTCAGTCGGCGTGGGTCCTAAGTACGCCAGGTAAACCCAGCGTGCAAGCAGACTGACAGAGTCGCTGTCAGCACCTCTTAAAGGGACACACACATCTTTCAGGTAAGTTGGCATTTAAGCTTTTGGACAGCGTTTTTTGATTTTATTGAAGTAGTGGCTTGCTGCAATACATGTTGAAATTTTTTTAAGTGAGTAGGGAGTGCTGCTGGATGCTTGCAAGGCCTCAGATGGTAAGAGAAGGCCTCTGAGAAGACAGAAAATGCTGCAAATACTCAGCAGGACAGGCAACACCATGGAGAGAGAAGCAGAGTTCACGTCTCAGGTCAAGATGCTGCCTGACCTGCTGAGTATTTCCAGCGTTTTATGCTGTCATTTCAGATTTACAGCATCCACTCACAGAGGGAAGAGGAAGCCACAGAAGAGGAGGAAACCAAAGAAGAGGAAGCCGAGGAAGAGGAAGCAGAAGGAAGGATGCAACCCAGACAGCCCCTTTCTGGCTGGGATATCCGAGATGGAATCATTTGCCTGCGATCCCAGTGACCACAACCCCAATTCCCCTTTCAACATTAGCCCCACAGCTTACCTTCCCTCTTTTACTGACCATCACAGCATCCTCTTGGCCACAATGCTGAAATAAAAGCCACCACAAAGCAAACTTTCCAATCCAACTTTATACATCTATCCATCCAATATGACCTCAAGAAATCAACTCATCACCCTTATGCATTGCCTTAGTGACTGCCTTTGCCTATCCTACTGATGTCACGCAGTGCTACCCCAGTGGCTGCAGCATGGCTGGTGGAAGGCTGCTGACTTTTAGTGGGGGACACCGCAAATGGCCTTGCTAGTCGACCTTGAGGAGCTTGTGGCTGGGAGTGTGAAATGGAGCGATGGTGTTTCTTGTTTTTTTCTCTTCTTCTTCGTCTCTTCCTCCTCCTCCTCCTCCTTATTCTTCTCCTTCTTCTTTTTCTTCTCCTCCTCCTTATTCTTCTCCTCCTTCTTCTTCTCCTTCTCCTTCTCCTCCTCTCTCCTCTCTCCGCTCCCTCTTCTTGGTCAACCACTGGCTGGGCAGGCTGCATTTCTTGGGTGTGTGAAATGAGGAAGGCACAAGGGTGGAGTTGTTTTGAGGGGAGGGCAGGAAAGCAAGAGGTGCATGCCAGAAGAAGGATAAAGTATGAGGATACCAGCATCTTGTATCCTTTCAACCCCTCTGCTGGCCAAGGGCTCAGCCATGCCCCTGCCAAGAATGGCCAGCACTGTCTCCTCCAAGGGGGTGAGGTGAAGCTAGGAATGGGAGATGTGCCTCGTGATTGGTGCAGATTGTTGGTAGGTGAGTGATTGGGGAGTTGAGTCATGCATTGAGCAGTGTGCGAGGCTAGTGATTCAGTTTTAGGAGACGGCTTTTGAAGATGCATTCACTGACCTTGACCAGTGGTCTGAGGTCATGAAGCTTCTTTGGGCACTGGAGCCAGGTGGTTGGGGCAACACTGTTGGCAGTGACAACAATAACTTGCATTTATATAGTGCCTTTAACGTAGTAAAACGTCCCAAGGCGCTGCACAGGAGTATTATAAGACAAAAAATTTGACACCGAGCCACATAAGGAGAAATTAGGGCAGGTGACTAAAAGCTTGGTCAAAGAGGTAGGTTTTAAAGAGAGTCTTAAAGGAGAAAAGAGAGGTAACGAGGCGGAGAGGTTTAGGCAGGGAATTTCAGAGCTTAGGGCCTAGACAACAGAAGGCATGGCCACCAATGGTTGAGCGATTATAATCAGGGATGCTCAAGAGGGCAGAATTAGAGGAGCGCAGATATCTCAGGGGTTTGTGGGGCTGAAGGAGATTACAGAGATAGGGAGGGGCGAGGCCATGGAGGGATTTGAAAACAAGGATGAGAATTTTGAAATCGAGGCACTGCTTAACCGGCCTCGGTCATGTGGTCCCACATCGTTCTTTCTGGAGGGCCTCCTGGCCCCTGTGGGTAGAGGACCTCTCTTGCAGTGTTGACCCCCTGCACAAAGCTGGAATACTGCATGTGGGACCCTGGGTGCCCCTTCCCTGGCTTGCTGAGCCATTTGTATTAGTGCTGAGGCATTTTTCCCATTTTTTGAGGTTCTGAAGGGAATTCAGCTTTAAGTGCTGAAGACACCTATTTGGGACTTCTTTTTAATGTTAATTTTTTTTTGAAAGGTAGTAAGGGCTGAAAAATGCATTGTTTCACTTGATTTTACTTTGTATTAGTTCTGAATGCATTGCCCCTTTAATTCATAGCCCTTTTAATTGCCCACAATTCCTTGCGAACTCCACAGCCTTGCTCTCAGAGGCTGTAAGAAGCTGCAACGCCGCTTCAGGACGGGAACTTCGGGTCGGATACCTCCACTAACACTACCAGGAGGGCGTTACACAGTAAGTTAGTGCTGAGCTCAAAATCTTCAGCCCCCAGCACAAATTTTTGCCCGGTAACGCTGCGGCCATTTTCAGCAGCCGTAAACCCGAGGTCGCGGTGACACCGGCAGGTTTTTGTCGATGTCCAATTTCTAGGCCACTGTTTTTACCCAATCTGTATTCAATAGTAAAAAGTGCCTTTGTGCCATTCAATAAAGTTACCGCAATACAAGCCACGGTTTTAGGAAAGTTAGTAAAATCTATTAAACTATTGGTGAATTGAGGCAGGTTGGTCTAAAATTATGTTTCTGTTACAACTTCACTATTCTTTTATGTCTGCTACATTGTATTCCTCTGGACTGTAACATTGGAATGTATAAACTTGGCCCACATAACTTTTACACAATCTCAATTTTTTAATTTACTGTTCATGAGGTAGATGTACACTATTCATTGAAATCTTGCATAACACTTACCCCGGTCCACTTTCTCATCATCCCATAATCAATTGCAATAAACCATGTTTTTACGACTGAAATTACAGAACTTTTCTTCCTAAATGAACTGAATGCACACTGTAGAATATTCAGTACCCACATTGTATGTACAATGTTTTGGTTTATACTACTTCTGGAGTTCATAATGATTATGATGAAAAGTGGAACATTTTGCTCATAGCACATAATGACTGCACGATGTTCCTTTCGGTACGGTATGGGTAGTGATAATGTTAGGCACGCTGACATTGGTGGTGATGAGTGAAAATATCTGTGACTAGATCAAATAGGTAAGGCTTTTGGATGTAACGTTAATTACCTATCCTTTGGAGTCCATCACATTCAGTATTTAGTTCACTTCTAATTGCACGGTTTTCTCAGCTTGCCTGCAATGTCTGCTATTCACGATTCTTTACACTACCATTGGGAGAATTTGCTGTCTTTTTTCATTAAGTATCCGAACTACCTCATCAGTCATCCTTGAAATTGTTCTGCAGTCTTCTTGCAGTCTCTTACAGTCTCTTGGGATAATTTGGTCACAGACAAAAATCAAAAGATGGGCACTACGTATGTCGCAATATAATTTTCTTTACATGATCAGGATAATTTTAAAACGCACTGGGGTATATTAGTGCTCACAATGTCATAGAAATTCCACAATTTTGACATTTTGGAGCAAATATAAGATTTTTTTTAATTGCAGTAAAAATGTATTCATCACTTTTGTTGTTGGCTATTTATGGTTACCATGATTATCATCACAAAGGGGGAAAAACATAATTATCATGGATTCTATGTATGAGAAAAATCAATATATGGAAAAGACAATATAATTTTACCAACAAAATGTTTGTGTTTAAACCATTTTTACCATATTGTTAAAAAGGACAAATAAATCAAATGAATTGTAGTGCCTTTATTGTACTGCTTGTGGGCCAGGAGGAGCAGGAGTGCTTCCCCCGGCTCACCAAGCTTACTATTTAAACTTGTATATATTCCTGTTAAGTAAATCTTTAATAATATGAGCAGATTAATGCTATGCTTTAAATATATGTATGTAGTAGACAAAAGAATATTGTAGCAGATCAGTGCCTTTCCACTGAAAAGCAGGTTGGTGGATGAAATCATTCAGTGTGGGACACAGCATGAATGGTTTGTAACATTTATTGAACAATGAGTCTCCTGTCGATTGTTGGCTGGAAGGTAATGTATTCTCCACACAAACTGAAATCAGCTGCCTTTGCAGACGCAACATGAATTGGCGTTGTCAGTCAGACTTTAGCTTTGAATGAAGATGTTTTCACCTAGTTTATGGCCCCTGAAACTAACATTTAGGTTTATTATAGTTTTGTTATGATTTACTTTCCTCTCTCTCCCCACCCAAAAAGCAATGAAGCTGACAGGTTTTGGAGTCTTTGCAAACTAATTTCAATCATTTTAACTTAATTAATTGAAAAACAGGAGTAAAAAGAAAGGATGAGAGGGACACTCTGCAACAATTCTCATATTTTACTTGATGTGGGAAGAAAAGTGGCAAAACCGCCAAATCAAATCTCCATTGTTTTCTGTCAATGTTATGAAACTTTGGAGGTAATTTTAACCCCCAGGGTGGGTGGGGGTTAAAAACTAGAAAACGGGAAGCCCGACCCCAACCCGCCTCCAACCCGCCCACTTCCAGTTTTAACAGCGACGGGTCGGGGGGTGGGTGACCAACCCGCTCTCAGGAGGCGGGTCAGTCACTAAAATCTTTTAAGAAGGCTGCATGCTTCCATTTTAACTCAAGCTGTATTTTTAGCACCTGCAAGCCGGGATTCCCGGGCCTCAGGAATCCCAGCAGACGAAAGGAGGGAAGAAGGGCCGGATCCATGAGGGTAGTGCCTTTATTGTACTGCTTGTGGGCCAGGAGGAGCAGGAGTGCTTCCCCCGGCTCACCAAGCTTACTTTTTAAACACCCAGCCATTGGATCCCTCCATGGTCTCGCCCCTCCCTGTCTCTGTTACCTCCTCCAGCCCTACAAGCCTACGCGATCTCTGTGCTCCTCCAATTCTGGCATCTTGCGCATCCCCGATTTTAATCGCTCCACCATTGGCAGCCGTGCCTAAGCTCTGGAATTCTCTCCCTTTTCATTCCTGAATGGCCTAGATCCTAGGCCCCTGATCTCTATCCGGTGATTCCTGCTGGAAAGTGCTCGTATCGACATGGGGTAAGGACAGGATTGAGCTCTGCTGTGATGTCCCCAGATCGAATAGGCCTCTGCCTAGACTCTTAAGAAGAGTGGCTACTTGGACAAGATGCTGGAGGGCTGCGGAGACGTGTGGATCCATACCCCAAGCGTGTGTCCGTGCCTTCAGGAGAGGAACAGAGAAAAGGGGAGAAAATTGGGGAAAGATTACGTGAAAAATGTTCCTTTATAAATCTCTGGCAAAACAAAATATATTTACACATGACAGACGCACATCAGATTCTCTGAGATACAGCAACCTTTTAGCAGCTATACATTAATCTGCTGCTTAAGGAGGTTTGCAATCAACCATCTGCTTTACAGCGATGAAGATCAGCTCTGCTCTTTAAGTGTAAAGGTATCTGCACTCGTACACACGGAGCAGCTGGTGACGAGGCTTGGTTCTAATGGTTCTAACAATAAACACAGTGTGAGCGAAGCAGTTTAGTTACCTGACACCTTGCCTGGTCCCTGAAGGTCTCCAGTTATACCTTGCAACCTTTAATGTGGAACTAAGTAGCCGAACTCATAAAATGCAGGCAGGTAAGATTTGAAAGTAGCCATTTTATCTTTATTAATGTATCAAATATAATGGTAGCATTCACTCTTTAAATTACCAGTGTTTAAAATGTGCTATTTGTGTCATAACAAATGCAAAGTAAATTGCGTTAGTAAAAAAATGATTACCCAACTACAGTACTGTTAAGTCAGCTGAGTGTACAGTCAATTACAGGTGTAGAATAAAGGTGTTTTTATGTATACAGTAGCAATACAGTTGGGAGTTTTTTCTTTATAATGGTAATGGCAGATCAAAGAGGAAAGCAAGAAAGAGTGGGATCAACAAACAAGATAGAACACATAATATTGTATCAGCAAAGTGAAAACTTTTTATTTATGGTGAAAGAATTGTGCTATTATAATCGAATTTTAAATAGCAGTGGTTTATGCAAGTAATTTATTATTGCCAATGATCACATTTTTCAATAACAAGACTAAAAGCAATTAGGAATTGATAAGCTGTGTATTCAGTATTCTCTTTTTGTTCCATGCTGTTTTACAGGGCTCTATGGCAGTTACTGATCTTCATGGTCGAACTGTGTTTATTAATAATTCATTACAAGGCTGTTAATTGCTAATGATTTCAAGAAGTGGGTTTGTGTGAGGAGGAGGGTAGATGGCATCCCATTTGTGATGCATCTTGAGCAATGTAATAAACTAATCTTTAGAAAAAAGCCTGACAAAGTCTTCCTAACATTAGTTTTATTTATTTTGTTTTGCTTGACCTGAGGTGTCATCAAGCAGTTAAACTTTGACAGTTATGACAAGCAGGACTCCATCGTGAAACCATAACGAACAATATGCTAAAGTACCCCACCCGCCTACTTTATCTTCACCCATTTGTAATGACGTAATTACTCCTTAGCAAAATAAAGCCCTGTTTGAAGTGGTTACCTATTTTTAAGCTGGAATGACCTATTAGCCTGTGGTAAATCGAGATGGAAATACTAAACCATGCACCATATGATATGCTGCTTCGTAACAGGTTGGCGTTTGCTTGTATCGCTCTCCCCTTTCGTCAGACACACATTCGTTTCTGATCATTGGCATGGTCACTGCAGAAGTAATCATTAGTTCTTGTAGTTTGCTGAACGGCCTTGCTATTCTAGTCAAGTTCATCTCTAAGTGCTTGGCTTGGTCTGCCAAATACAAGTCTCAGCTCCTTTGAGGAGGTACTTTAGGATTCATAAAGTGATACAAAGCAAGTTTGCAGCGGTATGTGACATCGTTACCACAAAACAACACGTGCTCTATCCATTTGCCATAAAGCGCTTTGGAACATCTTGATGCAAGGTCCTTCTTTCTTTCCACTTCTCTTAACATTAAAAGGATGAGTGAAAATTCAGTTGACATGAAAGGCACCAGAGGAGGTGAATTAGTTATTGAACAAATCCAGGTGTCACCTGCAAACTGTAGGTATTTGGAAAATCTGGGTACTCATTACTTCAAGACTCAAAAGCTCCTGTGTATATATATATATTCAAACTACAGCAATTGTTACTTTTCCCACCAACAAACTGACAGTTTGAAGCAGAGAATGGCTGGCTGTTGCCATGGAACTATAAAGTTGCTTCATTTCACCTCTGATTGATTAGAAGTCCTGCTAAGCATACTGGTAGTTGCAGTCTGATCTTGGGCTTCAAGTCTTAAGGCCGAGAAATTCAGGTGGTTTTCACCACGCATTACCATGCACCACCCACATCCAGATAATCAACAGGCCCCGTTAGGCACAGAGGAATAATTAAACCTAATGTTGAGACTCTACCGGACCTGTTCCCAGATTAGATACTTATACAAGTATTTTTCATAAACCCTTCAATAAATGAGCAGACACCACAGGATTCACTGTTGGGAACTACATTTGCAGTCATGCACCTCTCTGTCTTTGCAACACAACAGGGAATATAGACAACAACAGAAAACGCTGGAAAAACTCAGCAGGACAGGCAACATCCGTGGAGAGAGAAACAGAGTTAACGTTTCAGGTCGAAACCCTTCATCAGAACTGAGAAAAAAGCAGGAAATGAAACATAAAAAAGCAAGGGGGAGGCTGGGGGGAGGAATAAAAGAACAAAAGGGGTGGTCTATGGTAAGTAGAGACATTAAGAGATGCTCAAGGCAAGACGAGATGGTAATAGGACAGGTTAAGAAACAAAAGGTGGCAGAAATGTGAAATGCTGGCAGAATGAGAGACAGCTGCTGTGGGGGGAGAGAGAGAAAAAAAAGGGAAAAGGCACAAACCAAATGGGTGGATAAAATGTGTATATATATATATATATATATATATATATATATGTATATGTCTCTACTTACCATAGACCACCCCTTTTGTTCTTTTATTCCTCCCCCCAGCCTCCCCCTTGCTTTTTTATCTGTTTCATTTCCTGCTTTTTTCTCAGTTCTGACGAAGGGTTTCGACCTGAAACGTTAACTCTGTTTCTCTCTCCACGGATGTTGCCTGGCCTGCTGAGTTTTTCCAGCGTTTTCTGTTGTTGTTTCAATTTTCCAGCATTTTGCTAGGGAATATAGACATTTCAGTTACTCATTTATTATATGGAGAAATATATGTAATGAGCCAGCATTATATATTCCAGCATATGTATTATCTAAGAATTATTTCATGTAATTATTGAACCTTCATGAATTATACAATGCGAATCGACCATATGCTTTTACCAATGAATCAATGGGTGAACTCCATTGCAACGATTGAAGATGATCTGTGATACCATCTCTTTTATCTGCATTCATATCATAAACAAATAAAAAATTGACAAACGTTGGGTGGCAGCAAATATTTTTGGAGCATGTACGGTAACTGTTCGGGCCACTCCTTTCTTCCCCGTTCCCCTACACTGCAAGCAGGAGACAGAGGCAACCTTTGGCCTCCTTCTGAGATTAATGCTGCAAAGAGCGCGTTACACTAGAAAATTGCCGCCACACTATTGTTAATGAGCAGGCAGTACCAAAATGCCGGTACTGCCTGCTCTCTCTCGGCCGGCAGCCGTTATCCTTGGCCGCCAGTGTTAACGGCAGGTTTCCTGCGTTCCCCAATTTCTAGGCCAAAGTCTCTAATCAGACTCCATCTCCTTTCATACACAGGATAAAATATCTTGTTGATATTAAAATTCAGAGGAAAAATATGTAAATAATTGTTCCTCAGCTATCATTTTAGCATCAAACAATCACAATGTTTATTTTACAGAAGTTTTTAAATTAAATTATTTCGCATCAAACAGAAATAAAAATGATTTTATTGTATTTTGTCAGAGGTCGGTTAAGACATTGGCCGGGAATTTCCCCGGAGTTGCTCTTGCTCTGCCATCGTAACTTTGCCGGAAGTTACAGTGAGAGCAGGTCTACATAGATACATAGATACATAGAAGATAGGAGCAGGAGTAGGCCATCCGGCCCTTCGAGCCTGCTCCGCCATTTAATGAGATCATGGCTGATCCTCCAATTCAGTATCCCGTCCCCGCCTTCTCTCCGTAACCCTTAACCCCTTTTGCCTGTAGAAATATATCTAATTCCCTCTTAAATATATTTAATGAGCTGGCGTACACTGCCCTCTGTGGCAAGGAGTTCCACAGGTTCACCACCCTCTGAGTGAAGAAATTCCCCCTCATTTCTGTCCTAAATGGTTTAGCCCTTATCCTTAAATTATGTCCTCTAGTTCTGTTCTCACCCGCCAAGGGAAACATTCCTTCTGCATCTAGTCTGTCTAGACCTGTCAGAATTTTATACACTTCTTTGAGGTCCCCTCTCAATCTTCTAAACTCCAGTGTGTACATCCCTAAACTACATAGTCTCTCCTCATAGGTCAATCCCGCCATTCCTGGTATCAGCCTGGTGAATCGCCGCTGCACCCCCTCCATGGCAAGAACATCTTTCCTCAGATGAGGCGACCAAAACTGTACACAGTACTCGAGGTGTGGTCTCACCAGTGCCCTGTACAGCTGCAGCAAGGTATCCCTGTTCCTGTATTCCAACCCTTTTGCTATGAAGGCCAGCATACCGTTTGCCTTCTTGATCGCCTGTTGCACCTGAGAGACACTGATTTGAGAATAGGATTTAGGTGCTGATATAAAAAAAACTGCTGAGAAATAATTTTGATTCCATATTATTTGATGCTTGGGTAGGCTGTAAATTACAAATTTTTGACAGTATTATAATCATGTGGCACAAAGCACCTCGTATTTTGATACATATGTTGTATCTTCATATAAGTATGACCTAAACTTGGGGATGTTCGAAAATTGAGAAAGGGATAGAGTCATAGGGGGAAAAATTTGGTTGGTTTGCGCCTTCTGTTAGCGCCTTAAGAGGGCGCTAATGGGGCGCAAAGCAACTAGCGCCCATGTGCGGCGATGTTTACGCCAATCACGAAATTAACTAGACATTTTGCGGCGGCGCTAAACACTACCGCCACGATCTCCTGCGCCGGCAGATCGTGACGTCAGTCGAGAGTGCAACGCCCCGGTAGCGCCCCGGACCGGATATTGAGTGGCGCCTCCTGTCTTACTGCCTGCCGCTAGCAATGACAGGTTGAGGGGAGCGTTTTGCAGTCAGGAAGGGACTGGGGGAGCGCTATTTAAAGGTGAACGCTTCCTGCCTTTTTTTGTCGGCGAAACTTTTGGACCACGCATTCTGAGTGAGAGAGAGAGACTGCAGGAGATATTCAAAGCTGCGTTGAGGAGTTTGGGGTACTGAGCAGCACTTTGCAGGTTCTTTCTGATTTGATCTTCCTTGCATCGATTTAGAAGAGAATATGGGGGCTGCACTCTGAGCTCTTTCCCTGGGTCTCTCCATTGTTCTTTCCAACAGATTTGATGTACTGGTCTCTCCAGGCCGAGATTCAAGGCTGCAATGAGCAGGGTGTGGATGGAGAGCAAGATCGAGCCTCCCCTTTAAGAACTGGCCGGCACCATTGTGTGTGTGTTCCATTGCTGACTGACATCACATGAGCTTCGCCAGCGCTCTGAGGTAGCGCCTCGCTCCTCAGCCTTTCCGCCTTAAGACAGGTGTGTAGCGCCTGATTTAGCACTCCAATCACCTCCAGGGGCGATAAAAGCCAAGTTTGCAGTCGGAGGCGATAATCTTTGCGCCCAGACGATAATTGCACCCCAGATGGGGCGATGCTGAAATTCTTACCCACAGTGTCATAGGGGGAAAATTCGGTTGGTTTGCGCCTTCCGTTAGCGCCGTAAGAGGGCGCTAATGGGGCGCAAAGCAACTAGCGCCTGTGCGCGGCGATGTTTGCGCCGCTCATGAAATTAACTCGACATTTTGTGCCAGCGCTAAACACTACCGCCACGATCCCCTGTGCCGGCAGATCGTGACGTCAGTCGAGTGCAACGCCCCGGTAGCGCCCCAGAGTGGATATTGAGTGGCGCCCCTTGTCTTACCGCCTGCCGCTAGCAACGACAAGTTGAGGGGAGCATTTTGCAGTCAGGAAGGGACTGGGGGAACGCTATTTAAAGGCGACCGCTTCCTGTCTTTTTTTGTCGGCAAAATTTTTGCACCACACATTCTGAGTGAGAGACACTGCAGGAGATATTCAAAGCTGTGTTGAGGAGTTTTGGGTACTGAGCAGCACTTTGCAGGTTCTTTCTGATTTGATCTTCCTTGCAACGATTTAGAAGAGAATATGGGGGCTGCACTCTGAGCTCTTTCCCTGGGCCTCTCCATTGTTCTTTCCAACAGATTTGATGTACAGGTTTCTCCAGGCCGAGATTCAAGGCTGCAATGAGCAGGGTGTGGATGGAGAGCAAGATCGACCCTCCCCTTTAAGAACTGGCCGGCGCCAGTATGTCTGTGTTCCATTGCTGACTGACATCACATGAGCTTCGCCTCGCTCCTCGGCCTTTCCGCCTCAAGACAGGTGTGTAGCGCCTGATTTAGCGCTCCAATCACCTCCATGGGCGATAAAAGCTAGTTTGCAGTCGGAGGCGATAATTAGCGCCAGGCGCTAATCTTTGTGCCTGGCCGATAATTGCGCCCCAAATGGGGCGACACTGAATTTCTCCCCCATAGAGTTATACAGCACAGAAAGAGGCCCTTCGGCCCATCATGTCCGTGCCGGCCATCAAGCTCTGTCTATTCTAATCCTATTTTCCAGCACTTGGTCCGTAGCCTTGTATGCTATGGCGTTTCAAGTGCTCATCTAAATGCTTCTTGAATGTTGTGAGGGTTCCTGCCTCTACCACCCTTTCAGGCAGTGAGTTCCAGATTCCAACCACCCACTGGGTGAAAAGGTTTTTCCTCAAATCCCCTCTAAACTTCCTGCCCCTTATCTTGAAACTATGCCCCCTGGTTATTAACCCCGCTACTAAGGGGAAAAGTTCCTTTCTATCTACCCTATCTATGCCCCTCATAATTTTGTACACCTCAATCAGGCCCCCCTCAGCCTTCTCTGCTCTAAGGAAAACAACCCCAGCCTGTCCAGTCTCTCTTCATAGCTGAAGCGCTGCAGCCCAGGTAACATCCTGGTGAATCTCCTCTGCACCCTCTCCAATGCAATCACATCCTTCCTATAGTGTGGCGACCAGAATTGCACACAGTATTCCAACTGCGGCCTAACTAGCGTTTTGTACAGCTCCATCATAACCTCCCTGCTCTTATATTCTATGCCTCGGCTAATGAAGGCAAGTATCCCATATGCCTTTTCTACCTGTCCTGCTACCTTCAGGGATCTATGTACATGCACACCAAGGTCCCTCTGATCCTCTGCCCTCCTAGGGTCCTACCATTCATTGTGTATTCCCTTGCCTTGTTAGTCCTCCCAAAATGCATCACCTCACACTTTTCAGGGTTAAATTCCATTTGCCACTGTTCTTCCATCTGACCAACCCATCTATATCGTCCTGTAGCCTGAGGCTTCCCTCCTCGCTATTTACCACTCCACCAATTTTCATGTCGTCTGCGAACCTACTGATCATACCTCCTACATTCATATCTAAATCATTAATGTACACTACAAACAGCAAAGGACCCAGCACCGATCCCTGCGGTACACCACTGGACACAGGCTTCCAGTCACAAAAACAACCTTCGACCATCACCCTCTGCCTCCTGCCACTAAGCCAATTTTGGATCCAATGTGCCAAATTGCCCTGGATCCCATGGGCTCTTACCTTCTTGACCAGTCTCCCATGCGGGACTTTGTCAAAAGCCTTACTGAAGTCCATGTTGACTACATCAACTGCACTACCCTCATCCACACACCTAGTCACCCCCTCGAAAAATTCAATCAAATTGATTAGACATGATCTCCCCCTGACAAAGCCACGCTGACTATTCTTGATTAACCCTTGCCTCTCCAAGTGGAGACTAATTCTGTCCCTCAGAATTTTTTCCAATAATTTCCCTACCACTGATGTTAGGCTCACTGGCCTGTAATTCCCTGGTTTATCCCTACTACCCTTCTTGAATAATGGTACTACGTTAGCTGTCCTCCAGTCCTCTGGCACCTCCCCTGTGGCCAGACAGGTTCTGAAAATTTGTGTCAGAGCCCCTGCAATCTCCTCCCTTGCCTCACACAGCAGCCTGGGATACATCTCATCTGGGCCTGGGGATTTATCCACTTTTAAGCCCGCTAAAGCCGCTAGTACCTCCTCCCTCTCAATACTAATTTGTTCAAGTATATCACAATCCCCCTGCCTGATTTCTATGCCTACATCGTCCTTCTCCATAGTGAACACAGATGCAAAGTATTCATTTAAAACCTCACCTACATCTTCCGGCTCTACACACAGATTGCCACTTTGGTCCCTAATGGGCCCTACTCTTTCCTTGGTTATCCTCTTGCCCTTAATATACTTATAAAACATCTTGGGATTTTCCTTTATTTTGCCCGCCAGTGCTTTTTCATGCCCCCTCTTCGCTCTCCTAATTTCTTTTTTAAGTACCCCCCTGCACTTTCTATACTCCTCTAGGGCTTCCACTGTTTTTAGTCCTTTGTATCTGCCAAAAGCCTCCCTTTTTTTCCCTAATCCATTCTTGTATATCCCTTGACATCCAGGGTTCCCTGGGCTTGTTGGTCCCACCCTTGTCCTTTACGGGAACATGTTGGTGTTGTACTCTCTCTATTTCCTTTCTGAAAGACTCCCACTGCTCTGATGTGGATTTTCCTACAAGTAGCTGATCCCAGTCCACTTTGGCCTGATCCTGCCTTATCATATTAAAATCGGCCTTCCCCCAATTTAGAACTTTTATTTCCGGTCCATCTTTGTCCTTTTCCATGACTACCTTAAATCTCACCGAATTATGGTCACTGTCACCAAAATGCTCTCCTACTGACACATCTACCACTTGCCTGGCTACATTCCCTAGAATTAGGTCCAGTACCACCCCCTCCCTTGTAGGACTTTCTACATGCTGGCTCAAAAAGCTCTCCTGGGTGCACTTTAAGAATTCCGCACCCTCTAAGCCTTTCACACTCTGACTATCCCAGTTAATATTGGGGAAGTTGAAATCCCCTACTATTATTACCCTATTATTTCTACACTTCTCTGAGATTTGCCTACATATCTGTTCCTCTATCTCCCCCTGACTGTTTGGGGGCCTATAGTACACTCCCAGCAAAGTGCTTGCCCCCTTTTTGTTTTTAAGTTCTACCCATATGGCCTCATTAGAGGAACCTGCTAAGATATCATCCCTCCTTACAGCAGTAATTGACTCCTTGATTAATATTGCGACACCCCCTCCTCTTTTACACCCCCCTCTGTCTTGCCTGAAGATTCTATACCCTGGAATATTGAGCTGCCAGTCCTGCCCCTCCCTCAACCATGTCTCTGTGATAGCAACAATATCATACTCCCATGTGTTCATCAACACCTTCAATTCATCTGCCTTACTCGCAAGACTCCTTGCATTAAATTAAATGCCATCCAGCCTTGCCATACTCCCTTGTGCCGTTACATATTTGCTCTGCCTTCCAGGCTGACTTGTTTTTTCCTCTATATTTGGCTGTGCATCACCCCCTACTATAGCTCCACTCCGTATCCCATCCTCCTGCCAAGTTAGTTTAAACCCCCCCCCCCCCCCCCCCAACAGTACTAGCAAACCTCCCCGCAAGGATGTTGGTCCCGTTCCGGTTCAGGTGCAACCCATCCGATTTGTACAGGTTCCACCTCCCCCAGAAGCAGACCCAGTGATCCAGGAAACTAAAGCCCTCCCTCCTGCACCAAATCTTTAGCCACGCATTCATCTGCTCTATCCTCCTATTCCTATACTCACTAGCACGTGGCATCGGGAGTAATCCAGAGATTACAACCTTTGAGGTCCTGCTTTTTAATCTGCTACCTAGCTCCCTAAATTCTTGTTGCAGGACTTCATCCCTCTTTTTACCCATGTCGTTGGTACCAATATGAACCACGACCTCTGACTGTTCACCCTCCCCCTTCAGAATGCCCTGCAGCCGCTCAGTGACATCCTTGACCCTGGTACCAGGGAGGCAACATACCATCCTGGAGTCACGTCTGCGTCCACAGAAACGTCTATCTGTTCCCCTTACGATAGAATCCCCTATCACTATTGCTCTCCCATTCTTTTTCCTCCCCTCCTGTGCAGCTGAGCCACTCGTAGTGCCACGGACTTGGCTCTTACTGCATTCCCCTGAGAAACCATCTCCCCCAGCTGTATCCAAAACGGATAATCTGTCGGAGAGGGAGATGGACCCAGGGGACTCCTGCACTACCTTCCTAGTTCTTTTACTCTGTCTGGCGGTCACCCATTTCCTGTCTGCCTGTGCACTCTTTACCTGCGGTGTGACCACCTCGTTAAACGTGCTATCCACGAAGATCTCAGCTTTGCGGATGCTCCACAGTGACTCTAGCCGCAGCTCCAGCTCCGAAACACGGATTTCGAGTAGCTGCAGCTGGAGACACTTCCTGCACATGTGTTCGCCCTGGACACCGAAAGTGTCCCTGACTTCCCACATAGCACAGGAATCACAGAATCACAGAATCCCCACAGTGCAGATAGAGGCCATTTCGGCCCATCGAGCCTGCACCGACACATATCCCACCCTATCCCCGTAACCCCACGTATTTAATCCCCCCTAACACTAAGGGTCAATTTATCATAGCCAAATCAACCTAACCCGCACATCTTTGGACTGTGGGAGGAAACCGGAGCACCCGGAGGAAACCCACGCAGACACGGGGAAAATGTGCAAACTCCACACAGACAGTCATCCGAGGCCGGATTCGAACCCGGGTCCCTGGCGCTGTGAGGCAACAGTGCTAACCACTATGCCACCGTGTTGCCCACACTGCCACACTCCACGCTGCCGAGCTGCCCTGCCATGTCCTACCCTTAATTTACTCCCTTTACTTCCTTTAAATTAAAGAATATTAAATACACTAGGGACCTTACTTCCCTTTAAACACAACTTACTCTAAACTAGAGACCTTACTTTCACTTTAACGACTGGACTGTAGAAATACTCACCAGGTCCTACTTCTTACCAATCAGCTCCTTCCCTGGTTGTGACGTCACTTTAGTGGTTTCACAGTTGTTGTTGTATGACTGCTCCCGCTCTTGGACTCTTTCCTTGGTGTACAGCAAGAACCAATTCCTACAGGGTGAAAAGTTAGGAAAAACAAAGGCGAAGCAAGGGAGCTCCTCCTTCCACTCCTCACCTATCTCCCTGACTCACCCAACTCTCAGCACTCTGTTTAAACCGCACTCATAAATGAGGTAACTATAGACCAGTCAGCCTAACATTGGCAGAGGATAACAGATCATAAATTACAAAGGAGCATAGGAACATAGGAACAGGAGTAGGCCATTTAGCTCCTCGAGCCTGTTCTGCCTTTAAATGAGATCATGGCTGATCTGCGACCTACATGCCTGCCTTTACCCCATATCCCTTAATACCTTTGGTTAACAAAAATCTATCAATCTATCAATCTCAGATTTAAAATTAACAATTGATCTAACATCAATTGCCGTTTGCAGAAGAGAGTTCCAAACTTCTACCACCCTTTGTGTGTAGAAGATTTTCCTAATTTCACTCCTGAAAGGTCTGGCTCTAATTTTTAGACTATGCCGCTAGTCCTAGACTCCCCAACCAATGGAAATAGTTTCTGTCTATCTACCTTATCTGTTCCGCTTAATATCTTGAAAACTTCGATCAAATCACCCCTTAACCTTATAAATTTCAGGGAATACAACCCTAGTTGGCAAATTTGAATATGTGGCTTTCTATCCCATCATCTAAGTCGTTAATAATTATGGTGAATAGTTGAGACCCCAACACAGATCCCTGCAGGACACCATGGGCTGATTTTACCAGCCCTGAGGAGGTGGGTTTGGAGGCGGGACTGCTGGGAAAATGGGAAAAATTGGGAGCGGGTCCCAACCCCGCTCCAAACCCGCCTCCGAACCATCTTCCCGGGAGGCGGGTCCCCGAGACAAGATTTGATGTTTCTGTGAAGCCTCATCTGATCGGGAGAATTGACAGATGGCTTCTGCAATCTCACATGCAGCTGCCATCTGTTTTCTCCTAAGGAGAGAGTCATTGGTGGGCATGGGTGCAAGGGCTCACCTTTGGACAGTGATTGTCAGTGTTTGACAGCACCTCAATGCTGTCAAACACTGCCAATTCATCTGTCAAAAAATTATGGGGCCTGTCACTTTAACAAAACTGGCAGATGAAGCGTCATGCACTGACGTCATCTGACACCGGCTTTCCCTTAATTGGCCGGCAAGCCCACAGGATGGTCTTAACAAGGCCAATCAAGGGAAAATAGCGTTTGTTCGTCAGACGTCGCTGGGGGTCGGACTAGAACCCGGAAACCAGCAGTCCCGCTCCCAATGCGCCTCCTCAGGTAAGATCCCGGCCCATTAGTCACATTCTGCCAATTTGAGTACCTGCCCATTACCCCTACTCTCTGTCTCCTGTCACTCAACCAATTTCCTTACCAGGTCAATAATTTGCCTTCAATTCCATGGGCTTCAACCTTAGTTAACAATCTCTTATGAGGGACTTTATCAAATGCCTTCTGGAAGTCCATATAAATAACATCCATGGACCTGTCCTGTCCCGTTCACTACTTTAGTCACCTCTTGAAAAAATTCAATCAGGTTTGTCAGATCTATCTTTTACAAATCCATGCTGGCTCTCTCTGATCAGCTGAAAATTTTCAAGGTGTTCAGTCATCCTATCCTTAATTATAGACTTTAGTAATTTCCCGACAACAGATATTAGGCTAACTGGTCTATAATTCCTTGGTTTTCCCCTCTCGCCATTCTTAAATAGCAGAGTGAAATGCGCAATTTTCCAATCTAAAGGAACGGTTCCTGAATTGAGAGAATTTTGGGAGATTATAGTTATTATAGTTAAGGCCTCTGCAATGTGCTCACCTATTTGGATGGAAACCATCTGGTCCTGGGGATTTGTCACTCTTTAGTGACATTATTTTCTTCATTACTATTATTTTACTTATGTTAATTTTGTTGAGTCCCTTTCCCTGATGCAATATTAGTTTCCTTGGGATATCTGGCATACTATCCTCTTCCACTACTATAAATACTGATGCAAAGTAATTATTCAACATGTCCGCCATTTCCTTATTATCATTGACAATATCACCATTATCAGTTTTGAAGGGGCCAGCATTGCTCCTGATCACCCTCTTTTTCCTAAGATAATGGCAAAAAAAATTTGTGTTGATTTTGATATCCCTTGCAAGTTTCTTTTCATACTCCCTTTTTGTAGCTCTTGCTATTTGTTTTGTCACCCTTTGCTGTTCTTTGTATCTTTCCTATTTGCCACATCTGTGCTAGTTTTTGCATTTTTGTATGCTTTTTCTTGTAGTTACATAGAATTGCATAGAATTTAAAGCAGAGAAACAGGTCATTTGGCCCAACTGGTCTATGATGGAGTTTCTGCTCCACATGAGCCTCCTCCCACCCTTCTTCATCTAACCCTATCAACATATCCTTCTATTCCTTTCACCCTCATGTACTTATCTAGCTTCTCCTTAAAAGCATCTATGCTATTCGCCTCAACTACTCCATGTGGTAGCAAGTTCCAAATTCTAACCATTCACTGGGTTGAAAAAATAAATCCTCACCTAGAAAGATATGGGTGAATTAAGGACAGCCAGCATGGACTTGTAAAACGCAAACCCTATCTAACAATTTAATAGAGTTGGTGGCAACTTGGATAGGAAGTTGGTTGAAGGACAGAAAATAGTGAGTAGTATTTAATGGATGTTTTTTAGACTAGAAGGATGTGAACAGTGGCGTCCCCCAGGGGAAACAAAGAGGCAAACAACAAACCTACAGCTAATAATAGAAAAGAAAGTCAAGGCAAATATCAAGGGGAAGCAAAAAGGAGATTAGAAAGGCTAGTGGAGGACATGAAGACAAGTAGCATAATAGGAAATAGTAAAGAATTTTATAAGCACACAAAAAGCAAAAGAATAGTTAAAGGCTGGTCAATTACAGATGAAAAAGAACATTTTCTTATGAAGGCTGAAGGAATGGCAAACATACATGAGTATATTTTGCTGAGTTTCACAAGATCACAAGATAATGAACGATGAAGAAGG
Organism: Squalus acanthias; assembly: GCA_030390025.1. NCBI lineage: Eukaryota > Metazoa > Chordata > Chondrichthyes > Squaliformes > Squalidae > Squalus > Squalus acanthias. The sequence goes on along the minus strand of CM059426.1, from coordinate 82,461,283 downwards.
CAATTCAACACATTTAAATCATCCAATCAAAGAGATCCTAACACCCTCTCCACCATACAGTTGTTTTTGCCTCCACTACTTTATCTGGAAGTTTTTTCCACGTGTTGAGTAATCTTTGCCTAACAAGAATTTCCTGATATCTATCCTAATGTACCTTTCTCTAGTTTGAACCTATTCACCCCAGTTCAAACCCTGCACTGGTTTTTCTATGGCTTTAACAATCTCATATACTCCCTCGATGTCCCCGATCTTCTCCACCCCCCCACCCCCCCAGGTCCCATGATGTTGGTGATCTTCTCTCTCCCCCACCCCCCACTTCCCCATGTCCCTCGATGTCGACAATCTTCTCTTTCCCCCCCCAGTCCCACAATGTCGGCGATCTTCCATCGAACCCCCTCCCCATCCTCTGGAGGCCGGCAGCGGCCCCCACCCAATCCCTCCCTCCCTCCTCTGTGCGACCTAATGCAGTAGGCCTACCCGCCCGCAGCCAGCCAGCCTCTCAATCTGGCTGGCTGCAGGCGGAAAACCAAGGCCTCGTATGCAAATCAGGCCCTGCCGTTAAAGTCGGCAGGGCCTGTGGGAAACCCAGCCTCCCGCGTTTCCCGACCGCCTTGGAGCTCCTGCCACACCCCCAACCCGCCTTCCTCCTTAAAATCCAGCCCTTTCTTTCTAGGATGAATAGCCCAAGTTTCTCCTGTCTTTTCTCATAACTCCTACCTCTGACACTGGGGATTAGTCTTGTGGCTCTTCTCTGCACTGACTCCAGTGTTTGAATATCTTTCTTATTTCTTGGTGATCAGAACTGGACACTGTATTAAAGGTAAGTCTGATTAGAGCACTATGATGTTTGATCACTACCTCCTCTGACCTATATTCTACCATTTTGGCGATGTAGCTTAATATCCTGTTGGTTTTGTTGATTGTTGCTCTACATTGGTTGGACATGTTTAGCATTGATTCTACCAAGATCCCCAGGCCTCTTTCAGTTTCATTCTTAGCTATCTCAGCACCATTCATGAAGTATGCATGTCATCTATTTTCCTTTCTGTGTACAGCACTTTAGGTTTGTCTGCGTTAAATTTCATCTGCCATTGTTCTGCCCACTTACATATCTTGTCCAACTCTTTCTATAATTTCTAAGCTGCCTCTACCAATTCCACCGCCTCTCCTAGTTTGGTTACGTCTGCAAGTTTGACTACTTTGCATTGAGGTTCTGAAACCAGGTCATATATGTCAATTAGAAATGGTAGTGATCCCAGCGCTGAGGACCCACCCCAGTCAGTACTCCACCCTGCCCCTCATTAGAGTACTTGTTGTTTCCTACTCTTCATCCAGTTTCTTATCCGTTCCCAGGGTTTACCTTTAATCCTCACATTTTTGAGGTTAATTAATAGTCTTTCATGTGGAACGTTGTCAAAAACCTTTTGGAAGTCAAAGTACACCGAGGGGCCGGGGGTGGAGGGGAGGTTTAATTTTTAACTTCGCTGCCTGGGTGGTAAACTGGAAGAGCGGATCGCCTGTCCCTTATTGAACATGCTTTATTTTTGTTCCATTGATTTCAATGGAATGAAAATTGGGTGAATTCCACAATGGGTCGGTGATCCGCTCTTCCAGGTTACCACATAAGCAGTAAAGTTGAAAATTACACTCACCACATCATAGGGCTTACCACTTGAGTTCTCACTTCCTGAAAGAAGTCGAAGAGTTTGCTCAGCCAGGTACTTCTCCTTCTGAATCCATGTTGAGTGCTGTTACCTAGATTATTGTTGTACAGATAATCTTTAAGGTTACACCTAATAATTGATGCCATGATTTTATATGGAACACAAGTAAGATTCATGGGTCTGTAGTTGTCTATGTCTGTTTTGTTCCCCTTGGGCAACACATTAGTCTGTTTCCAATCTACTGGTACCCCATTGACTCCCTCATAATGATTGTCAGTACCTCACAAATCTCTTCCCTAGTCTTTCAGCACTTTGGGATAAATACCATCTGTTTCTGGGGATTTATTTTTTGAGCCCGATTAGCCTCCCGACCTAACATCAATATGGGAGCATTATTACCACAAGGACTGCAGTGGTTCAAGGAAAATGCCCACCACCACCAACTTCTCAAGGCAACTAGGGATCGACAATAGTGGATAAGAGAGTGTCTATGGATGTTATCTATATGGATTTCCAGAAGGCATTTGATAAAGTTCTGCAGAAGACATTAATAGCAAAGATAAAAACTCTCGGAATTGGAGGTAGTCTTGTGACAGGGATTGGTAATTGGCTGGGAGTTAGGAGACAAAGAGTTTGGGGGGGGGCGCGGTTGTAAAGGCAATGTTCTCTGATTAGCAGGGATCTGAACGCATCAGGTTTTCACCATATATCATAATGACTTGGATGCAGGAATAAAGAGTTGTACTGTCCCCACCGCTTATAGGGAGCGTGTTCATGCGAATGTGATTTGCCTGCTATATGTCATGAATGCGGTAGCATTGATAAAATTAGAAATTATTCCAGTTAGTTAACCTTTAGTTGCTGCTGCGCTTAATTTGTATATTCATAAAGGAGATTTGTTTTAACTCGTATATGAAAAAATTATGTTCCACTAAGTCTGGCAGTATTTTACCTCACTAACCAATTTTCCGTCAAATCCAACAACAACAACAACTTGTATTTATATAGCGCCTTTAATATAGTAAAACGTCCCAAGGCGCTGCACAGGAGTATTTTAAGACAAAAAATTTGACACCGATCCACATAAGGAGAAATTAAGGCAGGTGACCAAAAGCTTGATCAAAGAGTTAGGTTTTAAGGAGTGTCTTAAAGGAGGAAAGAGAGGTAGCGAGGCAGAGAGGTTTAGGCAGGGAATTCCAGAGCTTAGGGCCTAGGCAACAGAAGGCACGGCCACCAAAGGTTGAGTGATTATAATCAGGGATCCTCAAGAGGGCAGAATTAGAGGAGCACAGATATCTCGGGGGGTTGTGGGGCTGAAGGAGATTACAGAGATAGGAAGGGGCGAGGCCATGGAGGGATTTGAAAACAAGGATGATAATTTTGAAATTGAGGCGCTGTCCAGGGTCAGTTTGCATCATTGCTCAGTGTCAGTGGAAAAAATAAAATAAAGAAGCAGCGCCAGCATATATTCAAAACAAATTTCATATAACACACCGTACTGGTTGGGCAGCAGAGAGTTAGCGGCAGTGACCTAATCTAAGGGTTCAGGTACTAACAAACTGCTGAAGTTCTACCACTAAGGTTTATAATACCACCATTCAATGGAATTACTGACTTATAATTCACTTCCTCTATCCTGCTATCTCCTGTGTTGTGGATGCGGCTTTGGAACATGTTTTCTGTCATACTAAATCTGCATTTTAAATTGTGGAAGAAATGGAAGCATAAGGGAAGTGAAGTCAGCGAACTAGTGAGTAAACACAGCTATTTCTGCCCGAAATAAACAGAGCACTTGGCTGATATAAGTGGATGCCCATTTTAAACGTGGGCGTTTTAAGTGGCAGGGACTGTATATTCAAGTTTGCAGATGATACTAAGTTAGAAGGCCCAGTAAGTTGTGTAGATGAGAGCAGGAAGTTACAAAGGGACATAGACAGCCTAAGATATATTGGCCTTGGAGTGGGTACAATGCAGATTTACCAGAATGATACCAAGCCTTAAAGGGTTAAATTATGAGGACCGGTTGCAAAAACGTGGTTTGTATTTCCTTGAGTTTAGAAGGTTGAGAGGTGATCTAAATGAGGTCTTTAAAATGATAAAGGAATTCAATCGGGCAGATATAGAGACACTATTTCCTCTGGGGAATCCAGAACAAGGGGGCATAATCTTAAAATTAGAGCAAGGCCATTTAGGAATGAAATCAGGAAGCACTTTTTCACGCAAGAGTAGCGGAAATCTGGAATTCTCTCCCCCAAAAGGCTGTGGATGCTGGGTCAATTGAAATTTTCAAGATTGGGAGTGATAGATTTTTGTTGGGTAAGAGTATTGTGGAATATGGAGCATAGGCTGGAAAATGTAGTTGATGCACCAATCAGCCATGATATAATTGAATGGCGGAACAGGCTCATCGTGGCTGAATGACCTATTCCTGTTCCTATGTGTTCCAGCCTTGCCAATGTCTCCAATATCCTGTGAACAAATGAAAAGTCAAATGTTCCCAGTAAATGAGTTAAATATTAAGAACTAGAAATTCATTATAGCCCAGGAATGGGCGGTATCGTTAGAAAAGTTTGAGAATTAGCGCCAGGCGCTAATGCTTTAGACTGCATGCAAAATTCATTCTCACTGCTCAAAGAAATGATTGGAGCGCTAATTCAAGTCATAAAGGCTTAGCTTATTGGCGTTACACTTAAAGGGTGGACCAATATCGGGTGCAGTCTAATCGCAAGTCATTATTGCCACAGGCTTTTCCCAGTACTTAAAGGGGAAGTTCATTGATACTGCAGCACCTCATTCTCAGCATTGCTGGCTGTGCAGCTGCCTCAGCAAGGAGAAGCACAACAAGGAGAAGGATCTGGAGGACTGAAGCAGGTGTGCTCATGGCAGATCCATCTCAGTCAGGTGGTCAGGGTGATTGAATGCTTCAACAAATGCTACAAACCACCATCTGTACCACAAGCTTCACACACTGCCCAAAGCACCAGACCCCCAGCACTCACCCACCAACAATCTCTACCTACCAAAACTCACACCTACAGCTCACATCTTGCATACAATGACAGCTATTCAAATATAGGAGGCACAAGGGTCATTAGTTATTAGAATGAATGTAATATGTGTGATATGCTTATGCATAAATTTATTAATGGAGTTTGCAATATTTTGTGGTCTCATTTCACCTTTGCGCCCAGGAGGACGCTGCGATATGGCATGACACAGGGATGGTATGATGGGCATGTGGTGAGCAAAAGGGATCTGGAGTTTAAATTATCCCGGTGTGAGGCTGGAGGTCTGTTTGGAGGAGGTGGCAGAGTTCTGTGACCACCACCTTGGTGATGCGGAGCCATCTAATACACTGCTCCTCGCTTAATTGAAGGTAGGAGAAGTGCTGTCGGAAAACCCTCGGAGGGTAAGGCTTCCTGGTGAGAGCCCTGATGTCCCTCCTCATCCCTCTGCGCACATGTGCCCATATTTCTTGCTGCCTACGCTCCCTCTGCCGTAGATCCTGGAGGGCGAGGTGGCATGCCACTACAACCCCCATTAATGTTGCCAAGTGTATCAGCTTGAAACTTTGAATAATAAATGTAGCTACTTTGTAGTTGCCAGAAGACTGCTGATACAAAGGAAGCTTGAAATTACTCATAGGAACTGTTCTAATGGGTGAAACTGACAACAAACTATTGAAACTAACCTGCCCTGACAGCTGCGAGTGATGCCTTTAAATAACGTCGCTGGAGCCGGCTTCCTGGAGCTCTCCCTGTTGCTGTCTGGTTGAGACGCTAAGGTAAATGGCGACAATGAATTTTCCAGATCGGGCGGCCAGTGACCGTTGCACGCTCACTGACGTCACGATCTGCCTGGCGTTGAAGTCCTCAGCGGTACCTCGTAGCGGCAGCACAGCAGGCCAGGCCAGATTTGCTGTGCGTCGCTGGATTCGCCTCGCCCCGGCGCTACTGCATCAGCGCCCCATTACCGTCATCTGCTGGCGCTAACAGGAGGTGCTAAGGTACCAAATTTTTCCTCCTAAGTCTTTTACAAAGGGACTTAACAAGTTGCTGAGGGAGGAAGAGATTGTGACATATCAGATGTGCGTTGTATTGTTAAATTGTCCAGAGATGCATCATGAGCAACCTGGAACTTACTTGATTGCCAGATGGAGTCCAGAGGAATTTCTTGATCTTGAGATAGGCTGTAGGTTTCTTCCCTGTTTTTTTGCCTCTTCCTGGAGTCACCATTATTAATGGCTGAGGAGGGCCTGACAATTTTTTCTTAGCTTACTTTCTGTGCGTTCTTATGTTTGTGTGTGAACGACAGATGAGGACAGAATTGGAGTCAAGTGTGAGGCCCGCATGGTTGACTTAGTGTCTAAGCTCATATAAGAAAAACATTATTTTGGGTACGTTATCAGAGGACCAGCAATTGTGGAATCAAACCACACATCTCCAGGCTGAGAGGAGAAACTTGATAAACATAAAATCCATACCAGTGATACACATATTTTCAAACTCACAAAATACTTAAGAATGGTTCATCATCATCCCATTTTGTTCAGTGAACCAATTCCCGTGAAACATGGCTGGTCCGAAATTAATCCTCTTTATCGTCTAAAGTTTACTTTTCCAGCACCTTCGTGATTTAAAAAAAAGTTACATTCTTTTTGCTGGTGTGTGTGAGTTGATGTAGGATATTCTGGAATGTGCTTAAAAGAAACTGAGAAATGATTGGAGAAAAAGTAACAAATTTGTGTGTAGAGTTTTCCTTTCTGCATCTGGTGAATCAGTATCAGAGCTGGCCTTCCTGTTGCTGCCCTGACACTACCTTTGCCTCAGAGCTGCAATTTCCATTGGCCCGGAATTTGCGGTCAGGATGACAGCGCTCTGGCAGTGTTCACCGTCATTCCGCCTTTGAAACTGACCGCAACTTTGGGATCAGGCGCATGCGGAAATTCCAAAGTTGCGGTCTGTCATTGACAGCTCCGAAACAGGCTGCGCTGTGCCCCCGACCCCCTCATAGAGCCGGCAATCTGTGTAATCAGCCAAACCAGGGAAACGGATGAAAACTTCGGCTCTTCCGCAGTAATTACGATGTTAAATTCCCCACTAAAAGTTAGACTCAAAGGGATTAGGTGTAACTGGGGTTTTGACAGCGTATTGACTGCTAAACAAATGTTAAGTGCCTGGAAAACTAATTTTAATTTTGTGCAGTGTGAAATTTGTCCATTTTTTAAAAAATTTTTAAAGTTTGTCTATCTTTATTTGAGGTTTGCCTTTTCCCCAATCTTTGTTTTTCTCTCTCTAACATTTTTAAAAAGTTAGAATTTTAAGAGCTTACTCAGTTCCTTGTTCGCTGTCTGTGAGAACTTTGCATTTTGATTGGCTGCTTAGACAGCCTGTTGTTGTCACTGCAGTTTGCACAAGGGGATCCCCATTAACTTCTGTTGATTTGAATTGAAAGTTGGAAAACCCAAAGTTCTCGATACAGGGATCGCGAAATCCATGTGCGAAGCGTATTTCGGGACCAGCAGCAAATGCCTTCGCTTCGCTGCTGACTTAAATTCCGGGCCAATGAGTCCTCTTTAAAAACAGCCATATAGCTGAATCACTTACATGCCATCAGTTTATCTGTTATGTGGTCAAAGATTAGGCTGTTCGAATAGAGTTCACGTGTGCTCTCTTCATCCATACTCATTATTGGATTCAAACCTTCCAGGTTGAAGGCTAACATAAGATTATTGGTCTTATCTCATTTACCCCAGCGATGGTCAATTTAATTTCAGGAGTGCTTAATGAATTAAGAGGCCTGATCAGAGAGGTAATCAGTAGAGATATGAGGATGGGTTGTTTCTTGCTAATGTGAAATGTCAGAGAGTAATGATGACACAAAGTGAGAGTTCTGTGTACGCCATTCACAATCTGTATTGCTGTGCTTATTGCTGTTTCAGTGAAGCAGATGTAATCATGACAACAGAAATAATTCACACTAAAGAAGATGTTATTGCAAAGTGTACTGACATCGATGCTGCAGGTAAATAGAGGCAATTGTTTGAAGAATTTCATTTTTTAAATTCAATTAACTTTGAACCTTTGAAAAGCTTCTGCTTTCACAGGAAGTATTTTACTACCTGTACAGAACTAAATTAAATTCTGGATTCATATATGGATTTCAAAGTTTTGCCTTGCACCATCATCCCTTTAGTTATTTAGGGCTGGATTTTCAATGACCCGTGGAGTCGGGTTTGGAGGCGGGCGGGGGGGGGGGTTAAAATTGCAGATTCAGGGGTCCCGACCCCATCCCACCTCCAACCCGCCTCCATGCCAGTTTCTCTGGCGGCGGGTACCCGACCTGTGCTGAGACCCGACTCCCCGAGGCGGGAAGGGATTAGTGACAATTAACTGCTTGTTAACAGGCAGTTTTTTGCATAATCCCTATTTTAAAAAGAAAAGTGTGGGCTTCCCGACAGGTGGCAACCACGCCAAGTTATCGGGGCGGGCCGTGGGTCTGCAGGGGTTGGAGGGGTCGATATGTCCGGTGGGCAGGTGAGTGATGGGTGCATGTGTGCAGAGGTAAGTGTGTAAGGTAAGTGCTAAGTGTTGGAAAAAGTTTTACTTACCTTAACTTCCTCCTGCAGGTGTCAGCCCTTCAGTTCTCGGGAGTTAGAAATCTCACCGGCACAGAAAGCAGGAAAGCCGTGGTTCTGTCAAAAACTGCAGCCTTCTGTTTTCTGTGATGGAATGATTTCTAACTCAGCCTGAGAGGAAGGACTGAAGTTAGAAATCATATTGTCAGTGTTTGACAGCTTCACAGAGCTGTCAAACGCTGATATTTCATCTGTCAAAAGCTCTTGACAGATGAAATGTCAGTCTGTGATATCACCTGTTGCCGGGTGGCCCTTAATTGGCCTGCTGAGCCCACTGGGCGGGCTCAACAAGATCAATCAAGGGAAAATACAGTGGGTTGGCCACATCTCGATGGAGGCGGGTTCACAAGCCAGAATGTGTGATTCCCGACCCCAACCCGACCCCAGTTTCAAAATCCAGCCCTAATCTCTCCTGCCTTCCACCCTATCACAGACCTTCCCTTTTGTTCATTCCTCCCCTCCCCCCTTTCCCTGCCTCTGTACTTGCTTAAAACCTGTTACGTCTCTAACTTTTTCCAGTTCTGATGAAAGGTTATCAACCCAAAACGTTAACTTTGTTTCTCTCTCCTCAAGTGTGAGAAGGCAGGATCTGAGAAACCAGAATACATTTATTCAAAGGGTCATTAAATCACAATTTGCGAGTTCTTGGCATGCTCTAAGTGATGTGCACTGTGTAACAATAACCAGAGTTTTTGGAGTTGTTAACTAAAGACTGTTATTGCTTTGATGTGCAATTTGTTTCTTATTTGATTGGAATATACTGTGATTTGAAGTGACGTGGACTTTTTATGTTCTATTCAGTTGACTTCAAATTATATGTACCTGTCATGCATGGTGTGATTTAGTTTAGTGTCTGTGTTATTTTCTATTTATGTTTTAGATGTGTTGCTAAGCAAAGTAAGTTGTCATTTACATTTGCATTACTTGGCCCTGTGCCAGTGGTATAATTTCCAACTCATTTCCTGCTGCAATCTACAAGCTTTTAAAACCCAAGCTTTAATGTTAGCAAAACATTCCTTTTGTCTGGTCAGCTGAGTGCATTGACACAAATGGAAACCCATCTCCATGTATAAGAGTCTGCAAGCCAAGCAATGAGAAATCAACACTCTCTTCCCATAGGGATACATTCCACTTACCAAAGTTAGAGAGCTTAGCCACAGGTTTGTAGAACCAAGGCTTATGGACCCCCAAGTGTGTGCAGGGGTATTACTGGAGTTTAACCAGCTAAAACTGAGCAACCAACCATTACAGAACACTTGCAAGCTTCAACAAAAGCAGCAACAGCCTTTAGCATAGAAAATTGTCCCAAGGTGCTTCTCAGAGGCTTAATCAAACAAAAATGTTCACTGAGACGAAAAGGAGAAATTAGGAGGAGTGACCAAAAGCTTGGTCATAGAGGTGGGTTTTAAGGATGTTCTTAAAGCAGAAACGGGAGGTGGAGAGACAGAGGTTTTTAGGGAGGGAATTCCAGAGCATGGGTCATAGAGGGCTAGAGGCACGGTCGCCGGTGCTGAGGTGAAGGCAGAGGTGGGATGTACAAAAGGCCAGGGTCAGAGGAATGGAGAGTTCGAGAGATAGTGGGGGTTGTAGGGCTGGAGAAGATTACAGAGACAAGGGGCCATGAAGAGATTTAAACATTAGGATGAGAATTTAAAATTTGAGGTGTTGGAGGACCGGGAGCCAACGTAGATCAACAAGTTGGGGTGATAGGTGAACAGGACTTGGTGTGGAATAGGAGACAGGCAGCAGTGTTTTGGATGAGCTAAAGTTTACAAAAGATGGAGGATGGGAGGCCAGCCAGGAAAGCATTGGAATAGTCAAGTCTAGAGGTGACAACGTCATGGATGAGGATTTCAGGGGCAGATGGGCTGAGGCTGGAGTGGAGGCAGGCGATGTTAGATGTTGAAGTAGGTGGCCATTGTAAAATGGAGAGTATATGGGGTCAGAAACTCAGCTCGGGGTCGAATAGGACGCTAAGGTTGTGAACAGTCTAGTTCAGCCTGAGACAATGACTGCGATTGAAGATGGAATCGGTTGTGAGGATACGGACTTTGTGGTGAGCACCGAAGATGATGGCTTTCGTCTTCCCAATGCTTAACTGCGGCTCATCCAGAACTGAATAACAGACAAACCTCCCACTGCTTGCCCAGCTAGGACAACCTTATTTGTTACAGCACTAGCTTTGAGGGTTATCTAGAGCCGATTTGGATGATTGTTAGCCCCCATTGATAGGTATACCCCTCCATATTCCATTAGTGAGCCAGCCTGGCTGGTCAATGATTAACAGTGCCCTGGAGCAGTGCTTGGCTCAGGTTTCAAATTATTGAGTCTGTTCAGAGGGTTGACATGGTTCTGAACTTTCATCATTCAGTATGTCATCTTGGAGCCACCTTGACCACACAGAAACCTGTTTATGCCCCTCCCCACGCCCCCACTTCCCAAAGGAGAATAGCCATATGTTGGTCTTTAGACAATTGTTAGGTGCATTTTGAGCCTTTACTTGGTACCAGGTGCTCCTCATGAGTGGCATAGAAACATAGAAACTAGGAGCAGGAGTAGGCCATTCGGCCCGTCGAGCCTGCTCCACCATTCAATACAATCATGGCTGATCATCCAAATCCAGTACCCTGTCCCTGCTTTCTCACACAGAATCCCCATCGAGCCTGCACCGACACACATCCCACCCTATCCCCGTAACCCCACGTATTTAATTCCCCCTAACATATCCCATCCTATCCCCGTAACCCCACATATTTAATACCCCCCTAACACTAAGGGTCAATTTATCATAGCCAAATCAACCTAACCCACACATTTTTGGACTGTGGGAGGAAACCGGAGCACCCGGAGGAAACCCACGCAGACACGGGGAGAATGTGCAAACTCCACACAGACAGTCACCCGAGGCCAGATTCGAACCCGGGTCCCTGGCGCTGTGAGGCACCAGTGCTAACCACTATGCCACCGTGTTGCCCTAATGGTAATCACTGTTTCTTAATGTATCTTGTCATCTAGAATAGAGAACCGTGTATCTAAGTTTGAGGACGACACTAAGTTAGGTGGCACAGTAAGTAGTGTAGATGGGAGCAGAAATTTGCAAAGGAACATTGATAGGTTAAGTGAGTGGGCAAAGCTGTGTCAGATGGAGTTCAATGTGAGGAAGGGCAAGGTCATCCACTTTGGACCTAAGAAAGATAGATCAGAGTAATTTATAAATGGTAAGAAGCTAGGAACTGTGGAAAAACTATTTCCTCTGGTAGGGGAGACAAGAACAAGGGGCCATAATCTTAAAACTTGAGCTAGGCCATTCAGAGGTGCTGTCAGAAAGCACTTCTTCACACAAAGGGTAGTGGAAATCTGGAACTCTCTCCCCCAAAATGCTGTTGAGGCTAAGTCAATTGAAAATTTCAAAACTGAGTTTGATACATTTTTGTCAGGCAAGCATATTAAACTTGGCGGGTAAATGGAGTTCAGATACAGATCAGCCATGATCTAAAGAAATGGTGGAACAGACTCGAGGGACTTAATGGCTTAGTCCTGTTCCTATGTTCCCTCCTACTCTTTTCAAACTTGGTGGTTTCCTGCACAATGGATCTTAGCCCTTCATCTAGATTTCTGAATAAAAAACGATATATTGCTGCAGACACAAAGGCCGCGATTTTGCCGGCGCTCAGAGGGCCGGTTTGGAGGCGGGTCAGAGGTTAAAGTCGTTTGACGACGGGTTCCGCACCCGCCGTCATCCCGCCTCCACACAACCTTCCCAAGTGTCGGGTCCCCGATTTGCAAATGGACCCGACACCTAGCGGCGGGAAACGGATTAAAGGCAATTAACTGCCTATTAACAGGTACTTGTGAGCAGTTTTCAGGGCCTTTTTCAATTTTCCAGCTTCTGGGTCGGGTTTTACGACGTCCGGACAACACGCCAGGTAAGTGTGGTGTGTTGTGAGTCTGGTCTGATGTTTGTGAAAAGATGACAGCTGCAGAAGTGGTGTCAAGGATGCCATGTTGCACATGGTGAGTTTCAGAGCAAAGAAAATGTTGGTTACTGCATTGTTAATACATATACAGATTTCTTTAGCTTACAAGTTTTTAAATCCAACTGTATGTCCAGTGCCACCTCATTGGGAGAACCTCTCTCACCAGTAACAGATCGCTTCTGGCATCTCAACTGCAGCTGCCATCTATTCCAGCAACATTGGAGCCAATGAAACAATCAGACCTTGGTCCTCCGAATCCTTCCACAATCATCCCCAACACCACCATCACCAACCTCATCACCAACCTTCGCCGCCATCACCTGATGCTGCACAGGACACAGGGCATCAGCCCCTGACAAAATTGCTGGCCAGGAGGCCAATGATGGCATCACCATGGCCAGACTTTCTTCACTTGATGCTGTAAACCCTGGCTGCCACATGATGCGCCAGGTTGACACCATCCCACACCAGCACCGTGAAGCATCCCTTTAGTGTCCAAGCCATTCCATGCACACACATCACTATAGCAGGGCGGGGTGTGTGGGGGCGGGGGGGTGGGGGAGTTGTGACTGAACAATCACTGGAACTCAGTAAGACACTTCTCAATGTGCGCTCAGATCTGTCCAATAAGGGGCACTTTTGAAAAAGAGATTTCACTGTATGACAACACATTACCGGAAACTTCACATGGACATTGGCTAAACCTCTCAAGTGCCCACCCTTGTGTGTTGTTAGTTGGTATGCTTGCAGTAGAATGAGGGTGAGTGTGAGGGGTGGTGAATTCCCTATTAGATTTCTTGGTGACTATCTTATATTGATGGCCTCTAGTTATGCTCTTCCCCAAAATGGAAACTTTCTCTCTGTATCCACTCTATCAAAACCTTTCATAATTTTAAAGACCTTTATTAGGTCACCCCTCAGCCTTCTTTTTTCAAGAGAAAAGAGACCCAGCCTGTTCATCCTGTCCTAATATGTATACCCTCACATTTCTGGTATCATCCTTGTAAATCTTCTCTGCACCCTCTCCAGTGCCTCTATATCCTTTTTATAATATGGCGACCAGAATTGTTCACAGTACTCTAAGTGTGGTCTAACCAAGGTTTGATACAGGTTTAGCATAACTTCTCTACTTTTCAATTCTATACCTCTAGAAATAAACCCTAGTGCTTGGTTTGCTTTTTTTATGGCCTTGCTAACCTGTGTCACAACTTTTAGTGATTTGTGTATTTGTACTCCAAGATCCCTTTGTTCCTCTACCCCACCTAGACTCGCACCCTCCAAGTAATAAGTGACCTCCCTATTCTTCCTACCAAAATGTAATACCTCACATTTATCTGTGTTGAACTTCATTTGCCAATTATATGTCCATTCTGCAAGTTTATTAACGTCCTCCTGTAATTTGTTGTAGTCCTCCTCAGTATTGACTATCCCCCCCAAATTTGGTGTCATCCGCAAATTTAGAAATTGCGTTTTTGATTCCAAAGTCTAAATCGTTAATGTAAATTGTGAACAACAGTGATCCCAGCACTGATCCTTGTGGAACACCACTACCCACCTTCTGCCACGTTGAATAGCTACCCTTTACCCCTACTCTCTGCTTTCTGTCTTGAAGCCAGCGAGCTATGCATTCTGCTACTTGTCCCCTGACTCCGCATTCTCTGACCTTGTTCATCAGTCTATTATGGGGTACCTTATTGAAGGCCTTTTGAAAATCCAGATAAATTACATCTACTGCATTACCATTGTCTACTCTCTCTGTTACCTCTTCAAAAAATTCAATGAGGTTGGTCAAGCAAGACTTTCCCTTTTGAAATCTATGTTGACTATTCATTACTATGCTTTTGGTTTCTAGATGTTCTTCTATTCTCTCCTTTAGTAGGGATTCCATTAATTTTCCTCCCATCGATGTTAAGCTGAATGTAAATATGAAAAACCCTCCTGTGGTCCACAGGTTTTTTTTCCATTTGTTCTTGACGTTGGCAAGGCTGCATTTATTGCCCATCCCTAGGCCTTCTCCTGGAAATGCTGCAGTCCTTGTGGTAATGGTGGTTCTACAATGGTATTTGGTAGAGAATTCTAGGCTGTTGACCCAGTGACAATTAAGGATTGGTGGTATATGCCCAAATCAGGATTTTGTGTGATTTGAGGGGGGTTTGCAGGTAATGGTGCTGCCAGGACATTGCTGCTCTTATCCTTCTTGATGGTACAGGGAAAGAAGGTGTTGTCGAAATAACCTTGGTGAGTTGCTGCAGTACACTGTGTAAACCATACTGCAGCTACAGTACTGGAGGGATGTATATTTAATCCAGTGGCAGGGACATCGATCAAGCAAACCACTCTGTCCTGGATGTTGTTGAGCTGCTTGAGTGTTATTGCTGCACTCATCCAGGTGAGTGGTGAGTATTCCATTACACTCCTGACTTGAATCTTGCAGATGGGGAGTGGCTTTGAGGGGTCAGGAGGTGAGCCACACATTGCAGAGTACTCAGCCTCAGTCCTGCTCTTGTAGCCATGGTGTTGATATTAGCTAGTCCAGTTGAGTTTCTGCTCAGTGACGACACCCAAGAAAGTGGTGCCATTTCAGGTTAAGGGGAGATGACTGGGCTTTCTTTTGTTCAAGATGGTCATTACCTGGATGTTACCTGCCACTTGGGTAAGGAAGATGCCCTGCTCTTAGTCTACCTCTAATCATGCTCTTGACTAGTTGTCAGGAGATCTACAAGGATGACCCTGTGAAGATTTTTCAACTGATTTTCCTGCCCCTGTAGAGAGGAACTCCCCATTCTCTTCAGAAAAACGTTGTGCTCAATGAGATTAATTTTAGAGGCCAGTTTGACAAATATAACATCCCTTGAGTTACAAATGGTTATTTTGACACTGAGTTCCAGGTCCTCCGTGAACAGCCTCCTCTGGGCCTACCTTGACGCCAGCCAGTTCAACCTATGGGCTGCCCAATATTGCGCCAGCTTGGAGTCAGTCAGCTGTAGTGGGCCGTCCATAGAGTAATGAGGCCTGGGCCTCAAAATGGACCAGGCCTCCCGTCGACACTACAGGGCGGGCGGTCCACTCAACAGTTAAAATCTACCCCAATATTTCTTTAGTGAATTTAACTACATTCAGAAAAAAATAATACATTGAAATAACAGCAGGGTGTGTAAAATCCATTTGTTATGTCAAAGTAACCACTTGGAACTGAAGGGATGTTATATTTGTCATACTGGCATCTAAAATTAATCTCATTGAACACAACATTTTTCTGAACAGAGCACATCATGAAAAAATACAATACACAGTTTGTTGGAGTAGCAATTTGGATCCGAGTGTGACAGTGTCAGAGAGATAGACGAATGAGAGAATGAAAACCTTTGAAGAATTAGATGGTAGTGAGAAAGGCATTTGACAAGGTGCCACACAAAAGATTATTGCTTAAGGTAAAAAATCACGGGATTGGGGGTAATATTCTGGCATGGATAGAGGATTGGCTATCTAACAGAAAGCAAAGAGTTGGGATAAATGGTTCATTCTCAGACTGGCAATCAGTAACTAGTGGTGTTCCACAGGGGTCAGTGCTGGGTCCCCAACTCTTCACAATCTATATTAACGATTTGGAGGAAGGGACCAAGTGTAACATATCAAAATTTGCAGATGATACAAAGATGGGAGGGAAAGTAGTGAGTGAGGAGGACATAAAAAACCTGCAAGGGGACATAGACAGGCTAAGTAAGTGGGCAGAGATTTGGCAGATGGAATACAACACTGGAAAGTGTGAGGTGATGCACTTTGGCAGGAAAAATCCTAGAGCAATTTATTATCTTAATGGCAAGAAACTGGAGAGTACTGAAGTGCAAAGGGATCTGGGGGTCCTGGTGCACGAAACTCAAAAGGTTAGTATGCAGGTGCAGCAAGTGATTAAGAAGGCAAATGGAATGTTGGCTTTCATTGCTAGGGGGATAGAATATAAAAATAGGGAGGTATTGCTTCAGTTGTACAAGGTATTGGTGAGACCGCACCTGGAATACTGCATACAGTTTTGGTGTCCTTACTTAAGGAAAGACATCCTTGCTCTCGAGGCAGTGCAAAAAAGGTTCACTCGGTTAATCCCGGGGATGAGGGGGTGGTCATATGAGGAGAGGTTGGGTAGATTGGGACTCTACTCATTGGAGTTCAGAAGAATGAGAGGCGATCTTATTGAAACATATAAGATTGTGAAAGGGTTGGATCGGGTGGATGCGGGGAGGATGTTCCCGATGACGGGTGAGACGAGAACTAGGGGACATAGTCTTAGAATAAGGGGCTGCTCTTTCAAAACTGAGATGAGGAGGAACTACTTCACTCAGAGGGTGGTAGGTCCATGGAATATGCTGCCACAAAAAGCTGTAGAAGCTACAACATTAATTAAATTTAAAACAGAAATAGACAGTTTCCTAGAAGTAAAGGGCATTAAGGGTTACGGGGAGCGGGCAGGAATTTGGACATGAGTCTAGGTTCGGATCGGTCATGGCCCTGTGGGTAGTGGAGCGGGCCCAGGGACTGTGTAGCCTGATTCTGCTCCTATTTCGTGTGTGCAATTCTGTTAGATGCAGGAGATGGTTCTGTGATAGATAGTAGATTGGCGGTTAGGATCAGATCAGCCATGATCTTATTGAATGGCGGAGCAGGCTCGAGGGGCCGATTGGCCTACTCCTGCTCCTATTTCTTATGTTCTTATGTTCTTATGTTAAGTGATACTGTAAGATTTGGAAGAAGCTGGCAGGCAATTCTGAATGCTATGAAAAATGGCACACTGGTCATTGGGAACCTTTTTATTTATCAGGGACAGGTGAAGGAGGTGGCAGTATTTAAATACCTATTCTTATTCTGTGATGGGGCTGGTGGTGTTAGTACCTGAGTGCCAATGCCAGATACATTGTGACTAACTACAATCTTTAAAGAGACTGCCACGGTGACATAACTGAGCACGAATAGAGAAAAACATAAGAATTAGGAGCAGGAGTAGGCCATACGGCCCCTCGAACCTGCTCTGCCATTCAATAAGATCATGGCTGATCTTCGACCTCAACTCCACTTTCCCGCCTGATCTCCATATCCCTTGACTCCCCTAGAGTCCAAAAATCTATCTATCAAAGGCTTGAATATACTCAACGATTCAGCATCCACTGCCCTTTGTGGTAGAGAATTCCAAATATTCACAACCCTCTGAGTGAAGAAATTCCTCCTCAACTTAGCTTTAAACGGCCGACCCCTTATCCTGAGACTATGCCCCCTCATTCTAGACTCTCCAGCCAGGGGAAACAGCCTCTCAGCATCTACCCTGTCAATCCCCCTCAGAATCTTATATGTTTCAATGAGATCACCTCTCATTCTTCTCAACTCTAGAGAGTATAGGCCCAATCTACACAACCTCTCCTCATAGGACAACCCTCTCATCCCAGGGATCAATCTAGTGAACCTTTGTTGCACCGCCTCTAAGGCAAGTATGTCCTTCCTCAGATAAGGAGATCAAAACTGTGCACAATATCTCAGGTGTGGTCTCACCAAAGCCCTGTACAATTGTAGTAAGACTTCCTTACTCTTGCACTTCAAACCCCTAGTAATAAAGGCCAACATGCCATTTGCCTTCCTAATTGCTTGCTGTACCTGCATGCTAACTTTCTGTGTTTCCTGTACGAGGACACATAAAACTCTCTGAACACCAACATTTAATAGTTTCTCACCATTTAAAAAATATTCTGTTTTTCTATCTGCCACCTTATTGTCCACTCACTTAACCTGTTTATATCCTTTTGCAGGCTCTTTGTGTCCTCCTCACAGCTTACTTTCCGCCTAGCTTTGTATCGTCAGCAAACTTGGTTCCTTCATCTATGGGGAGAGAGCGGGAATTGAGATAGAGGCTCAGCCATGATCATATTGAATGGCAGAGCAGGCTCGAAGGGCCGAATGGCCTACTTCTGCTCCTATTTTTCTATGTTCTATGTTTCTAAGTCATTAATATAGATTGTAAATAGCTGAGGTCCAAGTACTGATCCTTGCAGCACCCCATTAGTTATAGCCTGCCAACCGGAAAATGACCTGTTTATCCATACTCTATGTTATCTGTCCGTTAACCAATCTTCTGTCCATGCTAATATATTACTGCCAACCCCATGAGCCCTTATCTTGCGTAGCAATCTTTTATGTGGCACCTATCGAATGCCTTTTGGAAATCCAAATATGCTACATCCATTGGTTCCCCTTTATCTACCCTGCTAGTTCAAAAAACTCTAATAAATCTATTAAACACGCTTTCCCTTTCATAAAACCATGTTGACTCTGCCTAATTGTATTATGATTTTCTAAGTGCCCTGTTACCACTTCCTTAATAATGGATTCCAGCATTTTTCCCAATGACTGATGTCAGGCTAACTGGCCTGTAGTTCCCTGTTTTCTCTCTCCCTCCTTTCTTGAATAGCGGGGTTACATTTGCTACCTTCCAATCCGCTGGGACTGTTCTAGACTCTAGGGAATTTTGGAAGATCACAACCAATGGATCCACTGTCTCTGCAGCCACCTCTTTTAGAACCCTCGGATGTAGGCCATCAGGTCCAGGGGATTTGTCTGCTTTTAGTCGCACTAGTTTCTCAAGTACTTTTTCTCTACTGATCTTAATTACTTTGCATTCCTCCCTCTTATTAGCCCCTTGGTTCCCCACTATTTTTGGTATGCTTTTTGTGTCTTCTACTGTGGCAGTCTCTGTCATTTCCTTATTCCCCATTATAATTTCTCCTGTCTCAGCCTCTAAGGGACCACGCTTACTTTTGCTACTCTCTTCCTTTTTACATGTAGAAGCTCTTACAATCTGTTTCTATATTTCTTGTTGTTTACTCTCATTCGATTTTCTCCCATTTTATCAATTTTTTGGTCATCCTTTGCTGGTTTCTAAAGCTTTCCCAATCCTCAGGCTTACTACTATTCTTCGCAACATTATAAGCCTCTTCTTTTAATCTAATACTACCTTTAACTTCTTAGTTAGCCACGGATGGATAACTTTTCCCGTGGAGTTTTTATTTCTCAATGGAATGTATATTCGTTAAGAATTTTGGAATATTTCTTTAAATGTTTGCCACTGCTTATCTACCATCATACCTTTTAATCTAATTTCTGGGGAAGGTGGGACCTGTACAAGCTGGACGGGTTACACCTCAACAGAGCCTGGACTAATATTCTCGTGGGGAGGTTTGCTTGTGCTGTTGGGGAGGGTTTATTCTAGCTTGGCAGGGGGATGGGCACCAGCAGGGGAGGAATGGGGTGCATGGAAGAGTGATTGTGTTGGACGGTACTGGAGGGGAAGGTAGTGCTGGAGGTGAAAGTAGTACTATATTAGATAGGAGCAGATAAGAAAGACTATGAAAAATTCAAAAATGGGTTTAGAATGCATGTACGTAAACGCACAAAGTGTGGTAAATAAGGTTGGTGAGCTACAAGCACAATTAGTCGTATGGCAATATGATATTGTGGCAATAACGGAAAAGTGGCTTAAAAACGGTGAGGACTGGGCACTTAATATTCAAGGGTACAAGGTGTTCAGAAAAGATAGGGAAAGAAAAAAGGGAGGTGGGGTGGCAGTGTTGATTAAGGAAGACAATGGCCCGAAAATTAGACCTAATACGCGAGAGTACGCACTGTGTACTCTCGCGTATTAGGTCCCGAATTGCCGGTTTCCTGCATGCACTGCGCATGCGCGGGAAACCGGCACTTCGTGTATTGCAAAGGGGGCGGTTCCTAAGTGAACCACATGCGCACTACAGGTTGTGCGCACACAGTGCACTTCGTTTTTTTTTCAGGTTTGAACGCGCAGGTAAGTGGTGAAGATTTTACACATAAAGAAAGCAGGTGTAGGACCCCCTTTTAACAAGGTAAGTAGTTAATTAAGTGTTATTTAAAAAAATGTCAACAGGTTTATCTTTTTTAGAGACTTTAAAGAAAGGTAAGTTTATTTTTATAACTTTTAAAAAGATTTTAAATTTTTTCAAAAATTTAATTTTTTGTTTAAAGTGGTTAATTTATTTAACTATAGTTATTTTATTAATGTGATGGCTTTTTTTAACTTAATTGAGGTTTAGCTGTTCTTTTGGGGGCTTGTAGTATTCATAGCTTTGACGGCCCTTGCTGTCAAAACTATGAATGAAAGATGGTGTGCTGCCATTGGCTCTAACTGAATCACGTGATCCCAGAGCTCGCACGAACTAATTGCGCCTCTGGGACACGCAAGCACTGCACGGTTGCAACAGGGAGAGGCCCTGAAACTGAAGTTCGTGTGGGCCCCAAACAAAAAGGTAGGCGCGGAGTGCGATATCGCGGGGAATCCTTACCCCCGCGAGAACCATTGATGTTTAATTTCTGGGCCATTGTAGTGTTGGAAAGGGAGGATGTTCTTGAGGGGACAAGGACAGAGTCCATTTGGTTAGAGTTGAGGAGCAAAAAGGTTATGATCACGCTATTGGGGGTATTCTACAGGCCTCCAAATAGTGAGAGGGAGGTAGAGGAGCAAATCTGCAGGGAAATCGCAGAGATATGCAAGAGCTATAGAGTGGTGATACTGGGGGACTTTAATTACCCAAATATCGATTGGGATAATGCTAGGGTAAAGGGAAAGGAGGGGGAGGAATTTCTGATAATGTGTTCAGGAGAATTTCCTTGACTAGTATGTTCTTGGCCCAACTAGGAGGGAGGCATTGCTGGATCTGGTGCTGGGGAATGAGGTGGGCCAGGTCGACCAAGTGTCTGTGGGAGAACACTTGGGTACGAGTGATCATTGTATCATAAGATTTAGATTAGCAATGGAGAGGAGCAAGGAACAATCTAGGGGGCGATTTTCTCAGCTCCGAGGAGGCGGGTATGGAGGCGGGACTGCCGGGAAAGTGGCAGAGTTTGGGGGTGGGTGGCAAACCCGCTCCCAACCTGCCTCCGTGCCCTCTTGCCAGGAGGCGGGAAGCCGTCCCGCCCCGGGTCCCGTCTCCTTGGAGACGGGAAGGGATTAAAGCCTATTAACTGCCTGTTAACAGGTAGTTAACAGGCAGAAAATAGGATTATCCCCATTTTTCGTCCTGAAGTGTGGGCTTCCTGACCTGGGGGAACCCCGCCAGGGTATAGGAGGCGAGCAGTGGGTCTGTGGGGGTCGGAGTGGTCTTAAAGTGCAATGTAGAGGTGAGTGATTGGTGCAAGTGTGGAGTGGTAAGTATGTGAGGTGAGTGTAAAGTTAGAAAATGTTAACTTACCTTTATTTCTACCTACAGCCATCAGCCACTGTGGAGCCGGAGTCCCCAACATCTCCATTGTAGAGATCACAGACTGGCTGCTGCATCCTCTGATCCAACAGCCAGCTGATTTCTGTAAAGTTGGAAGGTTTGATGTGTCCTGAACACAAGGCCTCATCAAATTACGCAGAATGTCAGTGTTTGACAGCTTCACAGAGCTGTCAAACGATGACATTTCTCCTTTCAAAAATTCTTGACAGATGACACGTCATACGTTGACGTGCTCTGCAACTGCCTTTGCCCTAATTGGCCTGCTAAGCCCGCCGGGCGGGCTTAACAATGTCAATCAGGGGAAAATCCCGCTAGTTGGCCAGAAGCTGATAGAGGCGGGACTGAAACCCGACAAGTGGGCGTCCCGCCTCCAAAACTTCCCATTCAGAAAATCATCCCCTAGAGTTCAACTTCTAAACTAGAATAGGGCTAACTTCAATGAGATGCGAAAGGATCTAGCCAGGGTAAAATGGAACCAAAGACTGACAGGAAAGACTGTAACAGAACAATGGGTTAACTTTAAGGAGGAGATGTTCCAAGTACAGGCTAGGTACATTCCAACAAGAGGGAAGGGTAAGGGAACCAAAGCAAGGGCTCCTTGGATGACGAGGGAGATAGAGAAGATGATGAAACAAAAAAAGAGGGTGTATGATGACTGTCAGGTGAATTCTTCAAGGGAGAACCAGACCAAATACAATAAGTTGAGAGGGGAAGTGAAGATGAAAGTAAGATTGGTAAAGAGAGAATATGAGAGTAGAATGGTGGTTAATATAAAAGCGAACCCAAAAATCTTCTACCAGCATGTAAACAGTAAGCGGGTAGTAAGAGGCGGGGTGGGGCCTATTAGGGAAAAAGAAGGTGATATCTGCTTAGAGGCGCAGGGCAAGGCTAGAATACTCAATGAGTACTTTGTATCGGTGTTTACTCAGGAGGTGGATGCTGACAAAATATCGGTAGAAGTGGAAAAGGTAGAAGCAATGGAAGGGGTGAAAATTGATAGACAGGATGTACTAGAAAGGCTGGGTATGCTTAGAGTGGATAAGTCGCCTGGTCCAGATGGCTTGCATCCCAGGTTGCTAAGGAAATTGGGGGAGGAGATAGCAGAAGGACTTGCCATAATTTTCCAATCTTCCCTAGATGCGGGGGAGGTGCCTGAGGATTGGAAAGTGGCAAATATGACACCATTGTTCAAGAAAGGGTGTAAGGACAATCCTAGTAACTACAGTTTAACATCAGTGGTGGGTAAAGTTTTAGAAAAAATAATCAAGGAAAAAATTAACAGACATTTGGAGAGGTTTAAGCTAATTAAGGTGAGCCAACACTGATTTGTAAAAGGCAGATCGTGTTTGACTAATCTAATTTAATTTTTTGATGAAGTAACAGAGAGGATTGATGAAGAGAATGCAATTGATGTTGTCTACATGGATTTTTGGAAGGCATTTGACAAAGTATCACATAGAGGGCTGGTTAACAAAATTGAGGCTCATGGAATAGGTGGCAGCTTGGATAAGGAATTGGCTTAAGGACAGAAAACAGCGAGTTGTGGTAACTGGCTGTTTTTCAGACTGGAGGATGGTAGACAGTGGTGTTCCCCAAGGGTCAGTGCTGGAGCCACTGCTTTTTTTGATATATATAAATGACCTGGATATTGGAATACAGAGTAGAATTTCTAAATTTGCCAATGACACCAAACTTGGGGGTGTGGCAAACAGTGAGGATGATACCAATCGACTGCAACAGAACATAGAAAGGCTAGCAGAATGGGCAGACAAGTGGCAGATGGAATTTAATACAGAGAAGTGTGAGGTGATGCATTTTGGCAGAAGGAACAGGGAGAGGCAATATATACTAAATGGCACAGTTTTAAAGAGTGTGCAGGGACAGGAGGACCTGGGAGTTAATGTGCATAGGTCCCTGAAGGTGGCAGGACATATTGAGAGAGTGGTTAACAAAGTATATGGGATCTTGGGCTTCATAAATAGAGGTATTGAGTACAAAAGTAGAGAAGTTATGCTGAACCTTTATAAAGCGCTAGTTAGGCCACAACTGGAGTATTGCGTCCAGTTCTGGTCACCACACTTTAGGAAGGATGTGAAGGCCCTTAAGAGGGTGCAGACGAGATTTACCAGAATGGTTCCGGGGATGGGCGATCTTAGCTACAAGGACAGGTTGGAGAAGCTGGATTTGTTTTCATTAGAGCAAAGGAGGTTGAGGGGTGATTTGATTATGACGGGTTTGGATAGGCTAGACAGGAAAAAGCTGTTCCCACTAGTTGATGGTACAAGGACTAGGGGACACAGATTTAAGGTTTTGGGCAAGAGATACAAGGGGGTGTGAGGAAAAACTTTTTTACGCAGCGAATGGTGATGACCTGGAATTCGCTGCCAATGGTAGTGGTGGAAGCGGAGACACTCAATGTTGGAGAAGCTGGATTTGTTTTCATTAGAGCAAAGGAGGCTGTTCACCCTCCCCCCTCAGAGTGTCCTGCAGCCGCTCAGTGACATCCTTGACCCTGGCACCAGGGAGGCAACATACCATCCTGGAGTCACGACTACGGCCGCAGAAACGCCTGTCTGCTCCCCTAACTATTGAATCCCCTACCACTATTGCTCTTCCACTCTTTTTCCTCCCCCACTATGCAGCTGAGTCACCCATGGTGCCGTGGACTTGACTCTGGCTGCACTCCCCAGAGGAACCATCGCCCTCAGAACAGAATACTGGTTGGAGAGCGCGATGCACTCCGGGGACTCCTGCACTACCTGCCTGGTCCTCCTCTTCTGTCTAGCGGTCACCCATTCCCTCTCTGCCTGCGTACTCTTAAGCTGCGGGGTGACCATCTCCTGAAACGTTCTATCAACGTAACTCTCAGCCTTGCGGATGCACCGCAGTAACTCCAGCCGCCGCGCAAGCTCCGAAACCTGGATCTCGAGCTGCTGTAGCTGGTGACACTTCCTGCACATGTGGTCGTCCAGGCTACGTGAAGCGTCCAGGACTTCCCACATGGTACATGATGTGCACTCCACGGGACTGAGCTGCCCTGCCATGCCTCTATTTAATAGACTAAGAACTAACCCAGCAGAAATAAACTTAAAACTTAACAAAAACACTACCCAGCTACTCACCAATCAGCTCTTTCCTTCTATTTAATAGGCTGTTAACTAACTTAGCAGAAATAAACTAAGAAACTTTAAAAAAAATACACTCACCAGCTACTCACCAATCAGCTCTGTTGAGTTGCTGCTGCTCGGGACTGCTCCTTTTAACTGCTCGCTCTCGCTGTGCTCCCTCCAGGTCCGCTCTTTCCGGTCTCAGGCATTTGGACAGTTGGATGTGTCTCTATGGGCGGAGAGTGTGCACTCCCTATTAGGTAAATAGACATCCTATAGGCGGTTGTAGATTACTCAGTATATTAATTTGGAGACTCTTGAATATGGTATTGGGTTTCCATGCATGTCAAACACCAAGCTCACAATAAAAAAGGTGGGTGAATGTTTCTGGAGAAGAAAATGGCTAGGATTGATGAGTGGGGACAAGAGTACAGACAACCATTCTGGAGTTCTGCTTGATTACCTTTGAAGACTAGGGAGTATTTTTACAGAACTTTCCTTCTGGAGCTTAAACAGGTGGAGCAGGGTCCATGACAGGGTAGATAGTCAATGAGAAGAGTTTGTTCGCTCAGGTAAATGGCATTTATCGTTCATTTTTATGTTCTTATGTCTGCTTTCAGTCTTCTTTACGCCATTGAAAATAAGCTTAGTTCTGTGAATCTTAGGGAGTGAAATTGGGTGCCTTTGCACCTCCTGTTAGTGCTCCCGGGGGCGCTAACGGGACGCAAATGGCTTTGTACCGGGCGCGACACTGACATCGACTCACGCCATATTCGACGGGGGTTTTGCGGCGGCACTATGGCGTTGCGCCCCGATCTCCTTCGCCTGGAGATTGTGACATCATCGCCATGCGCATCGCCCCGGTAGCGCCCCGGACCTGAAATTGACTTCCGCCCCCTGCAGCAGCACCGGGCGAAAACACCGACAGCTGCAGGAGGCATGCATTGGGCAGCCAGCCGCTTCGGGGGCGATGATTAAAGGCGAGGTGGCCGAGGTAAGTGGAAAAAAACTTACCTTTCTTGTTCCAGTTTTTTTCGCTGGTTCCTGCCCGCGATCGATCAGCCGTCACTCTGCTTGAGTGCCGGGCTGATCGCGCGGGATCGCGGCTGCCTTGGTGGTCCAGGTAGGTACATTTATATTGCAGAACCTGCAGCGATGGCCCTTCCCTTTAAGGGAGGCAACGAGCCTTTGAACGCGGCAGCGCTGCACGGCCCAGTGTGCAGCACTGCTGAAGTCTCAGCCCCATTCTCCGACATTAGCGCCCTAAGAAGGAAGTGGAGCGCTTGATTTAGCACTCCACTTCCCTCTTGGGGTGCTAAAACTCAATTTCGCAGTCGCTGGCGCTAATTAGCGTTGGCCGCTAAAGTTAGCGCCGGCCGCTAAAGTTAGCGCCCAGGCGATGTTAGCGCCCCAAAATGGTCGATACCGAATTTTTCCCCTTAGAGTTTTCACTCCTGTAATCATTTTTGTTGATCTTCTCTGAACTCTCTCTAATGCAACAAAATCCTTTTCAAGATAAGGTCCCCAAGCTTGTGCCCAGTATTCTAAATGTAGCAATACGTATAAGCTCTTGAGCAGGGATGTCAAACTCAATTTACAAGATGGGCCTGATTTGATTTCCTGGCACTTGGCATAGGCCACATTCAGCAGGAGTTATTTGGACACACTGGGGGTAGAAGTATACTAATTTCTGAGCGCAAGGTCAGAAGCAGAGTTAACTGGTGCCCACATTTCAACTGGCAGAGTGGGGCTGAGGATTTTTAGCCCCAATTTGTTTCCACTTATAATCAAACGTCCTTTATATCCATCTTAATACTTAATTTGCTTTGTTGATAATAGTTTCAATGACTTGATGCTGCTCATGGTTATTCATTAATCATCACCGAGTCCTTTACCTTTTCCATCTTCATGGGTTACATTGTGTGCAGTCTTACCTGCAAGTACATCTGGTCCTGTGACCCTGTAGAAATGTTACTGTTATCAGTGGAAATGTAGGCAGTTTCGTTGTGGAACTTAAATTCAAAGGCCCAGCAAAAGTTCAGTCTGTAATTTAATTGGAGTTAGAGATATTGATAGATAAAAGGAGTAAGGAAACAAAAGTAGCATTTTATCTATCATTCACGCACTCCCACGTTTTTGTAGTATGAAGGGACCACAGATCTAAAGTGATGGGAACAGTGTACCTGCAATTAATATTTCCTGCTTCAGCATTCGTTACCTATATTTATCTACTTTAAAATGTATGGGGGCTAAATTGGGCTGTGTAGAGCTTGTTGTTTAGGAGCTACGTGGCCACCTAATGTTCGAAAATGGAGTCCGAGATGCGTGTGCACACTCCCAACAGGAAGTGCGCAGGACACGATCTTGGTAAAGGGGTTTGCGCACGTGCACCTAATGCCCGCTGGCAGCATGCAGAGCAGCAAGATGATGATGATGATGATGCGAATCAGTGTGCAATGCTGATGTGACGCCAGTGCTGCCATTTCCAACTGCATGCTCCAGGCAACGCCCTGTCTTAACCTCATACAGTTCAACATGACGCTAAACAGAATGAAGGACCCCCCCCCCCCTGACCAGTGCTATTTAAAGGGATCATGAACTACTTACAAGTTAGAAGCTGGATTATTTCTTCTGGCTGCTGGTGCAATTGCACATGTTTTTGGAGCTTTCCTATACTTGGCTAAAGTATGAATAGTCTGTCTGCTGCTGAAGTACTTTTTCGTTCATTTAAAAGCTTGTGTTGAAACAAGTTGCCTCCAGACATGGGTGGCCTGGTAGGGCATCCTCTGGGATTTGAGCATGACTGGGAGAATGAAGAGAGGCCACGCAGAGCAGGACAAGCTGCTAGAAGAGGGAGGAGGAGGAGGGGGAGAAGGTCTCCCAGCAGGAGGCCATATCTGCCGAGTGTCTTTAGTGGGCAATTTTCTTACCTCAACTTCAGTGAGGACCAATGCTTGAGACGTCTTTGTTTCACAAAAGAGATCGTGACTGACATCTGCCACTGCTGCAGCCACAACTACAACCTCAAAGCAGGGCATGGGCAGCATTGCCTGCAGCTGTCAAGGTGACCATGGCTCTTAACTTTTATGCAACTGGCTCCTTCCAGGCTGCTGCTGGAGATATAAGCAACATCTCGCAGTTTGCAGTGCACTGCTGCATAAGGGATGTCACTGAGGCTTTCTATACACAGAGAAACAGTTTAATCTCATTCCCTCTTGCCACAGTAAAAGAGGCGGAGTGAGGACATGGGTTTTCACAGATTGCAGGCTTCTCCATGGTGCAGGATTCCATTGACTTCACATATATTGCCTTGTGGCGCCTCATGTGAACTCAGCCAATTTCATGACCCAAAAGTGATTGCACTCCATAATGTGCAGCTGGTGTGTGGCCATAGGCAGCGCATCATGCAGGTGAATGCCCGTTATCCTGGCACCAGGCACGATTCCTTCATTCTGCGGCAGTCCTCTGTGCCAGCTGTATTTGACCCACTACGGCAAGTCAAAGGCTGGCTACTGGGTGACAAGGGTTATCCACTCTTGACATGGCTCATTACTCCGGTCTGGAACCCACGCACACGTGCACAGCAGGCCTACAATGAGAGCTGTGCTACCACAAGGAGCACCATCGGCATCCTCAAGCAACAGTTCCACTGCCTGGACTGCTCGGGAGGAGCCCTGCAGTGCCTCTAAAATACGGGCGGTGTCAGTCTCTGAGCTGGTGGCAGTGAGTGTAAGATCGAGTGATGGTGTCTCTTTATCTTCACTATCTTCTTCCTCTTCCTCCATAGGAAATAGGCCCAGCACAGATTTCAGGCGTGCGCCCTGGATAACTCCAGGGTAGCCTTACCAATTTGGCATGCTGCGCTCTCCCGGCATGGAAAGAGTGCATGCACACTGCATGACATATTGGACACTTCAATGCCCATTTTTCTATCTTGGGCATGGGAGTTCAATTTGATAACCCCGAAAACAGCCGTGGGGATCGCAGTACGCGATTAGCCTGTGCAAGTTCATTACGATGCAGGCAGCATGTTAAATGGCGCTGCCTGCTGTTTTAAATGATTGCACTGTTCATTGGCTGCACGCATCAGCATGGGGCCTGATATCGTGAGTGGCTAGCACTACTTAAAGGCAGCCTGCACCTCTTAAAGGGGAGGTACATTGTGGCTGCAAGAAGTGGTTGGAGTTTTTGAAACGTGTATCTGGGCTGTGATACTTTGAGAAATGGCTGAACATGCGAGAGAGTGAGCACCAAGGTTTTCTGACAATGCACTGGAGGTCTTGGTGCAAGACGTGAGGAGAAGGAGAGACATCCTGGCCTAGAAATTGGATATGGCCACAATACGGGTACTGTTAAGGCCCAACGATGTTAAACTGCACCAGGTCAAAATGGTCCAGGTAGCACACAAAATTTGTGCTCAGTCCTCAGCAACATGAGTACAGTCTTGATCTCAGCACTAAAACCGCTGCTAATTGGCTTAACGCTCAACAGGTGGGCCAATATCGGTTCCAGTCTAATTCCCAGTCATGTTTGGCACAGGCTTTATTCAGTACTTAAACGGGAGGTGCATTAATGCTGCAGCACCTCATTGTCAGTCCAGTTACAACTTCACCTGGAAGAAGACGGCAGTGGAAGCACATGGCTGAGCCTCAGCACAGGAAGAGCCCATAGATTCTCAGATGCAGCTCTGGAGGCACTGGCCATGGCCATGAAGAGGAGGCGGGCTGTCCTCTTCCCGTAGACTGGCAGGAAGCCATCGCCACATACATCTCGAAGGCTCTGGCAGGAGATAGCCGCCTATGTGACGGCCAGCACTGTGGTCCCCACTGCGATCAAGTGCCAAGAGAAGTTTAATGACCTCACACGGCAGGTCAAGGTGAGTGAAGGCTTCAGCAAAAGCCGTATCCCATGGCACCACAAGCCTCACACACTGCTCAATGCACCACACCCCCATCACACACCTACCAACAATCTCTACCTATCACCACTCACACCTCACAATCATAGCTTCAATTCACCCTCACAACCTTACCACTGCTGCAACACTCACATCCACATCTCACACCTTGCACACATGGACAGCTATTCAACTATGGCAGGCACATCACCCAAACACATTGCACCACACTCACTCACACACTTCCCTTTCTATTGCAGGCCAAGATCGCGCATAACAGGAGGGAGCAGTGACAGACAAGCCACAATACAGAACCTCACTGACCTGGAGGAGACAGTGCTAGGGATGATTGGGTGGCATATCATGGAGGCCGTGGCAGCCGGCAAGGTTGAAGCCCATGGGGACAACAATGTCATTCCTAATCCTTCTTCCCACATCCCACTTCCCCCTCATCCCACAATCACGTCTCGTTTTCAAATTGCTGATTGCGTATCTTGCTTTCCCCTGCCCCTCCCCTCACCGTAACCCAACTCTTGTGCCTTTCTGCTTTCAGCTAATCAAGAACAAGCACCCGAGCAGCCTGTCCCCGAGGCAATGCAGGAGAGCGAGGGGGGAGAAGAAGAAGACACAGCGTCATTGCATCTGTCACTCGCAGACACCAGCTCAGTAACTGGCACTGCGCGTACTTTAGAGGCTAGTGTAGATGCTGGATCTGCACAGGGCAAGACACCAGGCTCGAGTGGGCTGCAGCAAGGCCAGGGGGAAAGGGTAGCTCGGGGGCCAGCTCCCTGGAGGTCGAGTTCTGCTGTACAGAATTCAGATGAGGACCTTGATGGGGTGGCCTTCAGAAGAAGGGTGATGGGCATGCACACCGAATTGCTAGGTGCAATGGCAAGCCTGCCAGAGAGCCTTTTGGCAATGTCAAGGAGCATGGAGGAGTCCGCCTCCAACATTGCACGGGGCTTTGCGCAGTGTTTGGAGCCCAGGATTTCCAGGCTGGAAATGATGGAAAACTCCCGAAGAGACTGTGTCGACCCAGACATGATGCTGCGTGTGATGGGCGATGTCGCGGCTGCCATTGCAGCACAGGCGGAAGCGACCCAACGTCTTAGTGCTGCTACGGAAGCGCAGACCACTCTCATGAAGTCTCAGCTTGATGCCACACAAGCTCAGACCATTGTCATGCAGTCTCAGCTTGATTCCATCCAAGCTCAAACTGCTGCCATCGTGGCAGGATTTACCAGTGTTGACCAGGGCCTTCACGGTGTCACAGCAGGCCAGCAATCTGTGCTCCAACAGATTGCTAGGAATGCTGAGGTGCTGCCCCGGGGAGTGGCAGTGGGCCAGTGGAGCAAGACCCTGCTGTCCTCTCTCAGGTTGAGAGCATTCCTGTTCCCACCACTGCCACTCCGCCATTGCCCTTGCCACTGCCTGTCAGCCAGCCAGCCCAGACTGCTGCCGCCCATGCTGAGGTGGTGCAGTCTACTGCAGGCCTTCTAGGTCCAGAGCTGCTCGAGGTCATCCTGCAAGACCATCTGAAGTCTCCCCCATGGAAACTCAGCAGCCTTCCACCAGCCATGCTGCAGCCACATGGGGAGCACCTTGTAGGAGCACATCGATCAGGAAAGGGCACCTGAACGACAGGCATGAAGGATTGCACAAGAGTGATTAGTTCATATCATATGTGTCAATTGATTATTGATAAATTTATTCATTTTGTTTGGAATCTTTTGTGGTGGCTCTCATTTCAGTTTTGTGCCCAGGAGGACACTGTGCTATTCCATGACAGAGGGATGATATGATGGGGAAGTAGTGAGCAACGGTGACCTGGGGTTTCATTCATTGGAATCGGAGTCTGATGAGGCATTCATGGACAGTCCGTCCAGAAGGGGGATTGGCTGCCTGCCTCCTCCCTTCCTCCTCGTCCTCTTCCACTTCCTCTTCTTCCTCCTCCTCCTCCTCCTGAGGTGGTCCCGCAATCCCTGCTGGCAAGGGCTGCGCCCTCATGATGGCCAAGGTGTGGAGCATGCAGCAGACCACCACGAAATGGGACACCCGCTCTGGCGAGTACTGGAGGGCTCCTCCCGAGCGGTCAAGGCAGTGGAACTGTTGCTTCAGTAGCCCGATGGTCTGCTCGATGATGTTCCTGGTGGAAACATGGCTCTCATTATGAGTGCTGGAGTCATGAGCCAGGTGCAGAGCGGATAGCCCTTGTCTCTGAGCAGCCACCCTCGAGTTTCATGTGGTGTGGCTGGAAGATTGCTGGCACACCGGACTGATGCAGGATGAAGGCATCATGGCTGCTGCCAGGATAGAGGGCATTGACCATCAGGGATCGCTGGGCATGGTCGCACACCAACTGCACATTAAGTGAGTGGTAGCCTTTGAAGATTTCAGGATGGTTATATGGCGTCTGCAAAGCTATGTGTGCGCCCTGCACCATAGGGAAGCCCGTTATCCTGGCAAGGCCACTTGCGCACTCATCCTGCTTGTCTCTGCTCAGAGAGAATAAAATGTAATCCCTTCTCCTGGTGTAGAGAACCTCAGTGACCTCCCGGATGCAGTGATGGACGGCGAACTGTGAGATGTTAGCTATATCTCCTGCTGCAGACCGGAAGGATCCGCTGGTGAAGAAATTGAGGGGCACGGTGACCTTGAGGACCACTGGGAGAGCCGTGGTCGCCCTGCTCTGAGGCTGGACATTTGGTTGCAGGAGGTGGCAGAGTTCTGTGACCACCTCCTTGGTGAAGCGGAGCCTCCTAATGCACTGCTCCTCGCTTAATTGGATATAAGAGAAGTGCTCTTGAAGACCCTATGTGGGTAAGGCCTCCTGTTGAGAGCCCTCCTGGCCCTCCTCCTCCTATCTCTGCGCGCATCTTCTCGTCTTCTTCACTGCCTCCGCTCCCTCTCCCGAAGATACTCGAGTGCAAGGGGGACTGCCAGTAGAGCCCCCATGACCGAGCAAGTGTTGTGAGCAGAAGCCTTTAAATAAGAATGGAGGCATTCTCCAATCCCTGTTACCTTAGAACCTTGCAATAAGTTAATAAAGCTACTGGAGTTGCAGAAAGTTGCACAGAGCCAGTCAAACTGCAGAAACATGTCAGGTGCAAGTTGTTGCCGATGATCCCTTTGAATATCGCTTTTGGAGCCTCCTTCCTGCTTGCTCAGCTCTTCGCACTTAAGGCATGGCGGTAAGTGGAGCAGCGAAGTCGAAACTCGCAGATCGGTCATCAAGTGAGCATTGCACACTTACTGACGTCACGATCTGCATCATCTACATAATTTTGGCGAGCGCTGACATCGGCAGTGCTGCCGGCCATCTGAAAATGGCATTTTTTCCCCGAATCTGGTGGTAATGGGTGGTGCCAAACCCCCGAATCTCTGGCTCTTGGGGTCGCATCCTGGTGACACAAGAAAACCAATTTCACATCCGTTTAGGCATGGTCACTGCTGAATTCGGGCACTAACCAATTTCTAGGCCATAAAGTTTTTAATTCTACTAATCTGCTTAATCACCTGGCCACATAGTTTTGCACCATTGGAACAATTTAAAATGTTCTACTTGCAGTACCCTCCAGAAGGTGAATTTTCAAGCATTGTACAAGCACCTCACCTACCTCTTTTCAAAAGATGCACTGTAAGAGTGATAGCTTTATCCACTTTCACAGAGTGTGGAGAAACATAGTTGTCTTATCCAGAGCATTAGATGCAGTCAATTATACACACAGTTCAATCTGATGGGATAAAGATTCTTTCATAAGGATTTCCTGTTCCCTCAGTATGTAGCAATTTTTGGAAAATGATCCTTGTGGGGAATATACGATACCTGCAGCTAATATATACCAATCGAATTTACAATCTGGTTTATGGTTTTTAGGATATCACAGCTATGGCCAAAAAACCATGGCTCATAACCCCATTATAGGAGCCAGAAGCTCATGCAGGGAACAACCAGACACACAACAATAATGCAATCAATCGTAGAACAAACATTCAGTGTTCTCAGCAGTTTCAGTGCTTGACTCACTCGTGCTTTGCAATATGAGCCATCCAAAGTAAGCTGTATTGTGTATATGACCTTTAGAGGAAGACTAAGAAGCGATGGTCCCATGCTATAGCTATGGATGATAAAGTCTGCCGCAGTACCTGCACCAGAAGATGAGCCAGCATTTGTATGGCAGGTTCACAAAAGCCTCATCATATAATTGAAGTCCAACTGCAATCTACATGTTCTACCCATTTCATATCACCCAGAATCACTCAATCACTGTTCAAACACATGTAAGAGCCGATTCCCTGTTGTTGTGCATGAGTCCCGTGGAATCGGGTGAGTAGGCCTTACTGAATTATGGGAGGAAAAGTTTTTGAAGTCATTGTTAAACCATACAAAATGATTCTGCATTGGAGCTCCTGGTTTACTCAGTGCCCATGAAAGGGAAAGCTGTTCACTCCAGAACTCCACAACTTAAAGCTAGACTACCATATTTGTGAAACTTATATTCTAACTGCTGTTTTTGACTTGATAAACAGAACTTTGTGCCTTAAAGCTAATGTGTTATTTTTTCACTGCTTTCATCTCTTTTACTACAATTTAGCACATACAACAGCATTATTCTTGTGGCCACCAGTTGCCACCCTCTGCCACCTGACACCAATTTCAGGTTTCCCATGGAAGTGATGCCAGGCATACAATACATCTGCCCAAATATGGGTTATTATGATAGGCACAAATGATGGTATGACAATAATACAATGCATTTCCCATTATTTGTGCCCTAGCAATGCCGGGCTTAGGAACAACAGTACATTCCTGCCATCCAGCATTGCTCTGAGCTGTGGTGGGGAAGGAGGTGGTAGATTCAAATTTAAACGGCCAATTTGCCTAGTTCAGTTCATTCAGTAATCAATCGTACTAGTTAAAGCTTCAGCTGACACCACTGGTCATGCTACGCTGCACCAATGCGGGTGTCCTGGTGGAAATAGCCCTGGGGTTCATCCAGGTTATTTTAATAAGCTTGACCCTGGGCAAATCAGCCATGGCCAAGGATACAGGCATGAGACGGATAGAAGTCCCACCTATTACGGCACATAGGAAAATTGGCCCTAACAGCTTTATGTATGTACCTAGTACCTCTTTCCACTGTGCTTTCCTTAATGCCTGTGTGTAGTTTGTCCATTCTTAAACTTAATTTTGTGTGTCTCTTAGGTGCTAGCTAAGTGGTAGGAGTGAATGAGCTGTCTGGTTATTGTTTGACAGGAGGAGTTTCTTAGGACTGAGTTGCCCCTTGCCTCTAGTCCTGAGATGGACCTCCTGCAGGTGGCACCTCTTGTGCTGATCCATGAGCAGCCTGACCATGCCTCATTCCTGCCACATTGGAGGACACCGGTTGTGCTACTATCCTAAGAGACAGCTCCATTATCTGAGCACTTTCCTGCCATGCGAGTATTGAACAGTGGCTCTGCATGGCCACTAACCTGTGCAAAAGCAGACCTAATGGTCCCAATGAGATGAGTGAAGCCCTGTGTCATACTTGCCTGCAACTGGTCACAAAGTCAATCCAAATCGGAAGAGACAGCTCTCTTCAGTCTAACAACTAAGGCTGCTATGGAAGTAGTCTGAGCATCCATGAAGATTTACATGATAGGCACTTCATTGCCAGGATGTGGCTGTTCTCATCACCATTTAGGAATGCTTTCTGACATCTGGGTTGCATTTCATATCAGCACGCAGGGTGTCTTCACTCTACTCTTTTCTTAAAGGGAAAATATTCCACAGCCAAAGACAGGGAGGTAAAATGAAACACAGTTAAATGAATAATGATTTTGCCAAGTAATTGGGGGGGTTAAGCATGATCTTTTGGGGAAGTGTTTGGCAGAAACACGGGGTGGGAATGGGCCAGGGAAGTGTTTGAACCAACAGTGGTGCTCATTTGATGGCGCTTAAATTGCTACAGCTGCAAGAATGCTTCAGCTGTCACCGCTTTTTTAAGTGAGTGCAGGCAGGGGCAAATGTTTTATTGCAGAAAGGGGAAGGGGATTTTTTGGGGGGGGAAACGATGAAATATAATTTACTGGGATTTATTAGACATCCGTCTACAAATTAAGAGGGGAGCAATGGGGGGGACAGCAATTCAGGTGGAGTTCTATCATTAAGGTCAAATAAAAACATCCCAAATGGATGTGGGATGAGTTCACTGTCAGTATAATGGGCCAGTCTGATAACTTGCTCAGCAGGGTTGTGGGGGGTTGGGTGTGGGGGAGGGGTTGAAGGGGACCATTGTATTTTTTAGGAGGGGAGAGGCAGGCTCAAGTGCTCATCGCATACCCACATACCTCATGACCTGGTCTTTTCACTTCCTTTCTGCCATTTCTTTTAAGGGCTCTCTGTTGCCATGCCTTTCATGTTAAGAAGTTTTTTTTAACTGGGAAATCCTTCCATTTTCAGCTTCCATTCTCATCTCTGCCTCAGCAGGCAACTTGATTGTGACTCCCGTTTGACAGTATTTTCTCTATGGGCAGCCAGACTCAGTCACTTCTGCTTGGTTCTTTCTGAAAACTGGTTCTGCTTTTGATTTGTTTAAAGATGTTTAATGGAACCATGACCGACAATACTGTTTGACAGTACACCATGCTTTTTTGATGGTCCCTCTGCTGCAGATATCGCTAATTATCAAGGGGGGGGGGGGGTGAGGATAGCTGGGACTTATTCAAGGTGGCGTTTTGGCTATCACGTAACGTTAGGTCAGTTCCCATAGATATCGATGTTTTCCGTAATGGTACGTTAACAGCACCACATACTGGTGTAGTGTTTTAGAATCGCAGGACCACTAATGTACAGCTTGAGCCCTAGCACCTGATGAGGCTCTGAAACATCACTGAATTGGTTACTAGGCGTTTTTCACACCTAGACAGAACCTCTTGCAAAAAAAGCTTAACACATCAGCTTTAGCGACACAATACAACACTTTATAACATAAGAACATAACATAAGACGTAGGAGCAGGAGTAGGTCATTTGGCCCCTCGAGCCTGCTCTGCCATTCAATAAGATCATGGCTGATCTGATCTTGGCCTCAACTCCACTTCCCTGCCCACTCCCCATAACCCTTGACTCCCTTATCGTTCAAAAATCTGTCTATCTCCACCTTAAATATATTCAATGACCCAGCCTCCACAGCTCTCTGGGGAAGAGAATTCCAAAGATTCACAACCCTCTGAGAGAAGAAATTCCTCCTCATTTCTGATTTAAAAGGGTTTCCCCTTATTCTGAAATTATGCCCCCTAGTTCTAGATTCCCCCACGCGGGGAAACATAATTTCTGCTTCTACTCTGTCAAGCCCCTTCAGAATCTTATATGTTTAATTAAGATCCCCTCTCATTCTTCTAAACTCCAATAAGTATAGGCCCAACCTGCTCAACCTTTCTTCATAAGACAACCCCTTCAATGCAGGAATCAAATTCGTGAACCTTCTCTGAACTGCCTCCGATGTGAATTGTAAAAGTCTGGATTTATTCATTTAACATTTTATTCATTTAACAGTTATTCATTTAACAGGAACAGATAACATTGGAGAAGATAGAAAAGGGATTTGTGCATGGAGATTATATTCTCTTAAATGGTTTATTTTTTTATCAGTTATTCATTTTAGTGGGCATGACTGGTCCCCCGCCTTCTTGGGACACCACCAGTGAATTTCGCGGCGCTACGTGCAACAGCGTCACACGCATCAGCACGTAGGCCACGTCATTGCAGGCTGCCCTCCCCTGATTAAAGGGGAGGGGCCTAGCGCTGCGCGCACCGGGGCCCTGCTAGACCACCGAAGAGTGGGATGCTGGGAAAACAGCCCGGCTCTCAAGAGGAGTGCTCGGTTGAGCAATCGCGGCGGCACCCCGGAGAAAAAAGGGGAAGGGGGCAGGTGCTGGCAGTCGGCCAAATAAAAAATGTCTGCCCGACACCTAGGGGTAAAAATTCAGTTGGTTGCGCCTCCCGTTAGCGCCTTAAGAGGGCGCTAATGGGGCGCAAAGCCGCTAACGCCCGGGCGCAGCGATGTTTGCGCCGCTCGGGAACTTAACTTGACATTGTGCGGCGGCGCTAAAACTTACCGCTGCAACCACCTGCGCGCGCAGATTGTGACGTCATTCCATGGTGCAACGCCCTTGTGGCGCCCCGGAGCGGAAATTGAGTGGCGCCCCCTGCCTTACCGCCTGGCGCTTCCAACGACCAGAAGACTGGAACGCTATCAATCGCTGTGGGGCTGGGAGGGGCGCTATTTAAAGGGGGCCTCTTCCTGTCTTTTATTGTTGGTGGCATTTTTGAACTACGCATTCTGAGAGAGAGAGGGAGAGACTTCTGGAGAGATTCAATGTTGTGTGAAGGAGTTTTGGGTACTGAGCAGCACTTTGCAGGTTCATTTTGATTTGCCATTCCTTGTATCGATTTAGCAGAGACTGTGGGAGCTGCACTCTGAGCTCTTTGCCTGGTACTCTCTATTGTTCTTTCCAGCACATTTGATGTGCAAGTCTCTCCAGGCCGAGATTCAAGGCTGCAATGAGCAGGATGTGGATGGAAAGCAAGATTAACCATCCCCTTTAAGAACTGGCCCGTGCCATTGTGTGTGTGTTCCATTGCTGACTGACATTACATGAGCTTCGCCAGCGCTCTGAGTTAGCGCCTCACTGCTCGGCCTTTGCGCCTTAAGACAGGTGTGCAGCACCTGCTTTAGCGCTCCACTCACCTCCCGGGGCGGTAAAAGTGAAGTTTTCAGTCAGTGCCGATAATTAGCGCCAGGCGCTAATATTTGCGTCCAGACGATATTTGCGCCCCAAATGGGGCGCGACCTAATTTCTACCCCCTACCCTTTAAGTAGCGCCGCCGCGGCTGCAAAAAACGCCCCCCTGACCCTGTCGGACATAGCGACCGGTGATAGGTCAGGGGGCGCAACCCAAGGTTGCGGCTGGGGTGTTGCGCATGGCAATGATGTCATCGCTGGCGGCGCAGAGATGCATGGGCACTACCGGCAACCGCCGCTGCTAACCTCCTTCTGAATTTCGCAGGAGACATTGGCGGCACCACGCCCGGGCGCTAGGGGCTTTGCACCCCGTTAGCGGCCCCTGGGGGCGCTAACAGGAGGCGCAAAGCAACCCAATTTTTCCCCCAAGACTCATTTAGCAGTGGGCTTGGATCTTAGTCAGCCGAAAATGCCACTTATAAGTTTATCCACAGCTGTATTTGGCAGCTGACATGACTCAGTTATTGCTTCGTGGGGGCAGTGCAGCCTTCTCAAGCAATGCTGAGAGATCATAATGAAATAGGCCAACCTGGATCTCAGGACAGGAAGGCATAGGTACCAGTGGGTAAAGGCTGGAGGTCGCTTACAGTGCCTGATTAGCCAAGCATCTCTTCAGTGGTCCTCGTGATATTCCTCATATTTCTGCTCATAGCAAAGGAATGGGGAAGACCTAAGGGAAACCCCATTGGTTCCTGAGGCCAAGTTCACAATATTAAACTTTAAAAAAAATCTGTCCAATAAACTTTAAATAATACTCTGCAGCTTACTCTGGGTCTCTTGTGGTCTTCAACTCTGCAGTGTCTCTGGCCCGGCACAAGTAGGCCTTAAAGCCTGTTCCACAGCGCTCATTGTTTTTAGGCGGTGGGCCAGGAGGGGAGGGAAATCGATAGTCCACTAAGCCACACCCTTCTGCCATCAGTTGCATGTGGGCTGGGCAAGTCACAGCCAATGAAACAGGAGCAAAAGAAAATGAAACATGCAGATTTTTGGGGCGGGGATTCAGTGATGGGCGTCCCTAACCCATTTTCATCTGACTTACACCCTGGAGCATGTACAAAATGGGTGGAATCCCCAGGGAAAGTCAAGGCCATGATCTTTCAAGCAAGACTTTTGGTTTTCTAAATTAGAAAAAAATTGAGATGTACCTGCAGCGGCCCTTTTATTACTGTCATAAACATTGCCGGTCTGGCTTAAGCACTAACAACTCTTGTTGTGCTGCTCTAGTTAATAGGACTGGGAATCTAGTCACATATCTGAAATGTTGTAAGGGAACTCTGGCATGAAGTAAGCAATCCTCATGCAGTCCACTTTGTGCGTGACTTTGGATGCAGTGCAGCAAAGTATGAATTGCTTGTTTCTTTTAAATAAAGCTCCAATTGTGTCTTTGATCAAAAGATCAAATTGGTTCATTTCCCTGAATTACTTAATAGCATTGTTCCTTTGATCAAAATGACATGGATTGTTGTGAGAATTTGTATGTTTACCACAGATGTATAAAGTGTTCGTATCTTCCTGAATATTCGCCATTGTCTATTGGTATCTGTTTTCCATTATTAATTACATATATGCATGAAGTATTATTGAGTGTGTCTGAGAAACGCTGCATCAAGAAGTTACTAGAAGTTTTAATTTTGACATTTAAGGGCTTAAAAACAGGGGGCTAGAAATTCGTTATAGCCAAGGCAGTGTTTAGACTAAGAATGGTTAAGTAGCGCCAGTTGAAAATCATCTAGGCTGCATGCAGAATTCGTCCTCACTCCTCATTAAAATGAATGCAGCCATGATTCTCGTCTAAAAACTCAAGCTCATTGGCATTACATTGAAAAGATGGACTAATATCGGGGGCAGTCTAAACGCAAGTAATAATTGCTACAGGCTTTTTTCACTACTTAAAGGGGAGGTTCATTGATGCTGCAGCACCTCATTCCTAGCATTGTTGGGTGTGCAGCTGCCTCAACAACCATAAGAAGAAGGAAAAGGAAAAGGAGCACTTATTTACAAATCCTGATGACAGATCGCTGCCCCAGGAAGAGAGCCCAGAGGTTTTCCGATGAAGCTTTGGAGGCATTGGTTTTAACAGTGGAGAGAAGGTGGGCGGTCCTGTACCCGTCAACAGGCAGGAGGCCTTTGCCACAAGTCTGCCGGACTATGTGGAGGAGGTGGCACACCATGTCACGGGCAGCACTGTGGTCCCCAGGACCCACACACAGTGCAGGAAGATGTTTAACGCACTCACACGGGTGGTCAGGGTGAGTGAAGGCTTCAACAAATGCTACATACCATCATCTGTACCACAAGCTTCAAATACTGCTCAATGCACCACACCCCCAGCACTCACCCACCAACAATCTCTACCTAGCAACACTCACAACCACATCTCACACCCAATGACAGCTATTCAACTGTGGCAGGCACAAGGGTCATTAGCTATTAGAATTCATATGATATGTGTGATATGTTTATAGATAAATTTATTAATTGTGTGTGGAATATTTAGTGGTTTCTCTTATTTCACCTTTGTGCCCAGGAGGATGCTGTGATGTGGCATGAGACAGGGATTGTATAATGGGGATGTGGTGAGCTACGGGGATCTGGGGTTTCATTCATGTGAATCGGCGTCTGATGAGCTGGTCACAGACAGCCCATCCGGAAGACTGATTGTCTTGCTGCCTCCTCTCTCTCTGCCGTAGATCCTGGAGGGTGAGGTCCATTGCCAGTACAGCCCCCATGACTTTTAGCAAGTGTTGTATGTTTAAGCTTTTCAGAAATAATTATGGAGTTTTGTACTTGTCACAACACTCCCTGATACCAAAGAACCTTGAAATGAATAAAGAAAACTCTTCCAGTAGCAGGAAGTAGCACACAGCCACTCAAACATCAAAAATCTGTCAGGTCCCAGTGATTGGTGATGATCCCTTTAAATAGCGTTGCTGAAGCCGGCTTCCTGCTGCTGCAGACCACCTGAAGCTGTCATTTCTCCAGCCGGTAAGTTCATTGGCTGTAACGAAGTTGGGAGATCGGGCATCAAGTGAGCGTTGCACACTCACTGACGTCATGTTCTCCATGATGGCGAGGTCCCTGGTGATCGCATTCAGCGGCAGCGCTACCAGCAACACTGATATGGTGTGCGGTGCTGGAACCAAGTTCTCAATGGCATTTTAGCGCCATCTCGTGGCGCTAACCTGTGGCGCAAACCACACAAATTTCTCCCCCAGGGAGTTTGAAGTGGTAATGGAATTATTTGGGAAACGGTTGTTTGAATTGAACAAGAGTTCAGAGAGAAGCAAGTCCTGCCTCAGACAAAGCGAAGATTCAAGCAGGAGAAATTTGCCCTGTTGTAACAAGAACTTAATTTGTTATTTAGTAGTGATTCTTGAACCCAAACAAAAGCTGGTCTTATGAAGAGTAATTGATCCAATATGGACATTTTCACTCTACTGTATTGTATTTGCTGAATACTGTGGATGATATAACTATTTATTTGTAAATAAAGATATTGGTTGCTTTAGTCTGCAAGCTTCTGGTCTGTCCGGTAATATCTGCCATTGCAAAGAAAAGTTGGCAGTGGGGCCAGTGTGAGACAATCGAGAAGATTTTCTACTTCCTCATTCGTGGCACATGCTGGTAGCACATTTTGGGAAATTGCACACCCCTAGTCATTACTTTCTCACCTTTAAAGTTAATGAATGGAAAATTTCTAGCTAGTTTCCCGATATGTGCACCGAAGTGGAAAATCTCCCCTTGCATTGCAACCAGTGAGCAAATTACTGCAAATGGGGTCATTCTTAGTCCTTCTAGTATGCAGTAAAGGCACAGCTTCAGATTTGCAGGGGACAGTGGTCTACTTAAAGAAACTCCTTTAACTGTTGGTCGAGAAGATGTTACCAATACTGCCAAAACTGTAAAGTATACTGAGTCCAGGTCCAATGGGTTCATTTTCTCAGCAGCCTGAAAAACTAGGTTGCAATATTTCATCACTGAGTGGATTCTCAGCTTTGTAAAACACAAAAGTTGCTGACTGGCTTTTAGGGCTGAGCTGTCTTCTTGTGCCCTCTTCTTATCAAAAATAAATCTAATTGACAGAAGAAGCCTCCTCACCCATACCAGACTTTGGTGCAAAAGTCACAGATGCAGTATAGGCAGCCATTTGTGAGATTTGCAACTGAGGAATATTCTTCTAATACTTGGTTTTCATTGGGTTGATTATTCTCTAGGACCCTCTTAATTTTCTTCGAAGTATCATCTGTTAAGAATTTACTTGTAATTAGTTAAATTTATTAAATAT
Source organism: Squalus acanthias (assembly GCA_030390025.1). NCBI lineage: Eukaryota > Metazoa > Chordata > Chondrichthyes > Squaliformes > Squalidae > Squalus > Squalus acanthias. Next base: position 82,418,644 of record CM059426.1, on the reverse strand, counting down.
TGGGGGTTAAAAAGCATATGTGTTACTTGGGTTTATAAATAGAGGAATAGAATATAAAAGCAGCGATCATGCTAGAACTTTATAAATCCCTGATTAGGCCTCAGCTGGAGTATTGTGGACAATTCTGGGCACCACACTTCAGGAAAGATGTAAAGGCCTTGGAAAGGGTACAGAGGAGGTTTACCAGGATGTTACCAGGGATGAGGGACTTCAGTTTGAGGAGAGGTGGAAAAGTTAGGACTGTTCTCCTTGGAACAGAGAAGGTTAAAAGGTGACCTAATAGAGGTTTTCAAGGTGATGTTTTGTTAGAGTAGATAGAGAAAGATTATTCCCTATGGCAAGAGGGTCATAGATTTAAAATCATTGGCAAAAGATCTAAAGGGGCGATGAGGAGAATTTTTTTCACTCAGAGAGTTGTTGGGATCTGGAAAGCTCTACCTGAAAAGGTGGTGGAAGCTGATTCCATAAATAATTTTAAAAGGGAGTTGAACAGGTATTGAGGATGAGGAACTTACAGGGTTATGAACAAAATGCAGGGATGTGGGACTAAGCATGACTGCTGTTTCAAAGAGCCAGCACAGGCACGACGGGCCGAATGGCCTCATTCTGTGCTGTAAGTTTCTATGATTCTATGAAATTGGTCTTCATCAATTTGATCTATATGTGATAACTTGAACTAAATGTCTTTGCACTCAATCTGCATTAACAGATGAAAACACCTTTGTTTCACAGAAATCACTGCTCCAATACGTATTAATTGAATGTCACCTGTCTTAACTGTTGACCCTTTAAATATGGTGCCTTGCGGTTTCAGACACCAGATAAACAAGCTCACAACAACAATTTAATTTAATAACTTTATTGCACAGCAATGCAAAATACAGAAAGAGTATAACATTACCTCAGTTTCCAAGAACAGAAGTACAGTGGTTTCAGCACGCTATCTTCTCGAGTCTGTGGCTACATTTATATCCAACTAGCCTTCCTTTATCCAGAACCACAAAGCCATCGGCTGCGATTTCGCTGACCAAGGCGGGTCCGGGGCGGCCGGGGTCGGTGTCGCGGTCCCAGCCCGCTGTCTACTGCACCCCGCACTCACCAAGTGATTTTACATTAATAGGACTTGTTATGCCCGCCTTGCGAGGTTCCCAGCCAATTAAAAGGAAGCGGGTCTGATTACATCATTTGATGACGCGTCATCAGCCAGTTTCCTTAAAGGGGTCATGTCCCAATTGATTTTGACAGTTCTGTCAGTGCTCTACAGCATTGAGGTGTTGCAAACACAGACAAGCACTGCACAAAGGTGCACGGCTGCACCCAGGCTCTCCCATGACTCCCTCCATATGCTTATGGTGGGAGTCACAGCACGCAGGGAGGTTCTCTTCCCTTCCCATGGGCAGAAGAGACCTCCCCATGGACAGAAGAGACCTCCCCAGGAGATCAACAAAGCCTGGTTGCACATTTCACAAGAGAGCAAAAGCAGGGATGTCGTCAGGAGGACCAGGCTGCAGTGGCACAAGCCTTTCAATGATCCCAGTAGATCACGAAATGTTACTGCCAAGCCACACTCAACCTCATCCTGCTGTGCCACTCATCACATTCACATCACTCTGCCTTCCCTACCCTACTCCTGCACATCCTTACTCACACTAACTTACCTTGCACCTCCACCCATCCCTCTCTATCTAGATTATCACTTCCCCATCTCACTAGCCACCCCTCACACTCACCCTCATGCTACTGCAAGCATACCAACTAACAACACACAAGGATAGGCACTTGGGTGGTTTAGCCAATGTTCATGTGAAGTTTCTAGTAATGTGCTGTCAAACATTGAAACCTTTATTGTCACCACTTTGACTTCTTGGACAGATTTATGTGCACCTTTGGAAGTGACTTAGTGAGTTGTAGTGAATGGTGAGACATAAGGGTACCCCCCGCAATGGTGATGAGTGTGAAAGGAATGGCTTGGACATTGTAGGGATGCTTTATGGTGTTGGTGTGGGGTGGTGCCTACCTGGCAATCATGTGGCATCCAGGGTGTGCAGCATCAAGTGAAGTAAATCTGGCCATGGTGAGGCCATCCCTGGTGTCCTGGGCAGCAATGTTGTCGGGTGATGATGCCCTCTGTCCTGTGCAGCATCAGTTGATTGCGGAGAAGGCTGGTGTTGTTGTTGTTGCTGGTGTGCCTGGGTCTGCTCAGTGCCGACAGACCTGACACCTGGGAGACTCGCGTGGAGGTGGGTTGACAGCGAATTCCCAACCCACTGTCAATCTTTGCTATTTTGACAGCTGACCCGCCTCCGAACCCGCCCTCTGAGCGCCGGCAAAATTTAGCCCATGGTGTTTCTCACAAGTGATACCAGATACTCCCATAGACATTGCAGCTTCAACAAAACTACCTCTTCATCCTGATAACAGTAATGGTTTTTATTGGTTTAAAAATTATTCAGTATTCTGGGAAAAATGCACAGCAATACAACAACAGTTTAACACAATCGCACTGTTCTACAGTAATTTTCTATTATAGCAAAATGTTACCATGGCAAGACAGGAAGAATTTATAATGTTACATAGAAATACAAGGTTTGTGACATATACATTCATTTATGGTCATGTCATTCCAGCTAGCTACAGGGCCTGTGCTATACAACAAACTGTGCATTGTCTGTCCCTTGCAGAAAGCAGCTCACAGAGCATCACAAATAACCCTGTGTTTACTCTTCCTAGAGATTTAAATCAAATATCTGATGCAGACAAAAAAATACCTTTTTGCCACAGTGGTGAACGTATGGAATGGATTGACCGCGAAGGTATTTCAAGTTTAGAATCTTGCCTTGCCTTCTGAAGGCAGACAAAAAAAACACCTAGTAAAACAAGGTCAGATGCAAATAATTATGCTGCTTTATTTCACAGCAAATCATAGGATCATAGAAATTTACGGCACAGAAGGAGGCCATTGTGTCTGCGCTGGTCGAAAAAGAACTACCCATCCTAATCCCACTTTCCAGCTATTGGTCCGTATCCTTGTAGGTTACGGCACTTCAAGTGCATATCCAAGTATTTTTTAAACGTGATGAGGGTTTCTGCCTCTACCACCCTTTCAGGCAGTGAGTTCCGGACCCCACCACCCTCTGGGTGAAAAAAGTTCTCCTCAACTCCCCTCTAATCCTTCTACCAATTACTTTAAATCTATGCCCCCTGGTTATTGATCTCTCTGCTAAGGGAAATAGATCCTTCCTACCCACTCTATCTAGTTCCCTCATAATTTTATATGCCTCAATTAAGTCTCCCCTCAGCCTCCTCCGTTCCAAAGAAAACAACCCCAGCCTATCCAATCTTTCCTCATAGCTAAAATCCTCCAGTCCTGGCAACAACCTCATAAATCTCCGCTGTACCCTCTCTAATGCAATCACATCTTTCCTGTAATGTGGTGACCAAAACTGTATGCAGTACTCTAGCTGTGACCTAACTAGTGTTTTATACAGTTCAAGCATAACCTCCCTGCTCTTATATTCTATACCTTGGCTAACAAAGGAAAAGTATCCCGTATGCCTTCTTATGCACCTTATCTACCTGTCCTGCTACCTGCAGGGACCTGTGAACATGCACTCCAAGGTCCCTCTGTTCCTCTACACTTCTCAGCATCTTACCATTTATTGTGTATTCCCTTGCCTTGATAGCCTTCCCTAAATGCATTACCTCACACTTCTCCGGATTGAATTCATTTGCCACTTTTCTGCCCACATGACCTACCTTCCTGCAGTCTACAGCTTTCTTCCTCACTATCAACCTCAATTTTCATATCATCTGCAAACTTCTTAATCATGCCCCCTACATTGAAGTCTAAATCATTGATATATACCACAAAAAGCAAGGGACGTAGTACTGAGCCTTGCGGAACCCCACTGGAAACACCCTTCCAGTCACAAAAACACCCGTCGACTATTACCCTTTGCTTCCTGCCACTGAGCCAATTTTGGATTCAACTTGCCATTTTCCCATGGATCTCATGGGCTTTACTTTTCTGACCAGTCTGCCAAGTGGAACCTTGTCAAAAGCCTTGCTAAAATCCATGTAGACTACATCAGACATGCTACCCTCATCAACCCTCCTTGTTACCTCCTCAAAAAATTCAATCAAGTTAGTCAGACATGACCTTCCCTTAACAAATCTATGTTGACTGTCCTTGATTAATCCGTGCCTTTCTAAATGACGATTAATGCTGTCCCTCAGAATTTTTTCCAATAATTTTCCCTTGACATCCAGGGGTTTCTAGATTTGGGAGTCCCACCCTTTTTCTTTGTGGGAACTATTTGCTCTGAACCCTCACTATCTCCTCCTTGAATGCCTCCCACTGCTCTGACACTGATTTACCTTCAAGTAGCTTTTTCCAGTCCACTTTTGCTAAATTGCATCTCAGCTTAGTAAAATTGGCCTATCCACAATTGAGAACTTTTACTCCTGGTCTATCTTTGTCCTTTTCCATAACTACGCTAAATCTAACTGAATTATGATTACTACCACCAAAATGCTCTCCCACTGATACCCCTTCTACCTGCCAAGCTTCATTCCCTAAAACCAAGTCCAGAACTGCCCCCTCTCTTGTTGGGCTTGCTACGTACTGGCTAAAAAAGTTCTCCTGAATGCATTTTAAGACTTCTGCACCCTCTATACCTTTCATACCGATACTATCCCAGTTAATATTAGGACAGTTGAAATCCCGAACTATTACTGCCCTATTGTTTTTGCACTTCTCAGAAATTTGCTTACACATTCGATCATCTATCTCCCTTTGACTATTTGGGGGTCTATAGTACACTCCCAGCAGTGTGATTGCCCCTTTTATGTTCTTCAGTTCAACTCATATGGCCTCAAATGAAAAACAACTATAATCAGACCCATTTAATTCAATCAGTATAACTTATTATGCTTCCCCACATCAGTGGGTCATCTTGCTTGACTTAAACAGGATAACTTCTAGCTACTCTCCAGCATTCTAATCTTCTGAGCCTGGTGAATTTTGTCTGTTTAAAAACCTGTGTCTCAGTCTCTGTTCTTTATCGTCTTGTATTCACAATTTGAGAGGAGGGCCTGTGCCAGACAACCCCTACTGCGTGTTCGGGACTAGGGACCTCGTAACACAATTGGTGTGAGGTGTTTATTAATGATCGAGATAAGCACATAGTCTTTGGAGAAATAACTTTAAAGCCTAGTTCATTAGCATGTTAATCACTTTTCATCTCAGTACCTTTTTTTAGATGAGTGTGACTACACTTTGCTTTAGAACACAACACTTATAAGTAACACTTTTTTCCCAAATTCTTTCTGTGGACCAAAGAAAATGATCAAAAATCCTGAAACATGATAGAGGCAGTGGACGCAGATATTGTGGAAAAAAGGGAGAATGGATAGATATTTGAAGGAGGGGGTGAATGAGGGGAAGTGGGTGATTGAGGGTATTAGTTTTTCGGACAGATCAGATGGACTGCATAATGTTTTCTGGCCCTGCACTCTTTCTTTTGCCTATTTGTGAAATAATTGCTCACTATTGATTGGGGAGAAAGTAAATTTGAAATAAGAAAGAACTTACATTTACATAGTGCCTTTTGTGACCTCAGGATATCCCAAAATACTTTACTAGAATCTGTTATGAGGGACAGAGTGACTGAACATTTGAACAAATATGAGCTGATCAGAGAGAGCTAGCATGGATTTTTAAAGAGTAAGTCATGTCTAACGAACCTAGTTGATTTTTTTTGAGGAGGTAACTAACAGGGTAGATAAGGGAATGTCTATGGATGTTATTTATGTGGACTTCCAGAAGGCATTCGACAAGGTTCCATGTAAGAGACTGAACAAACATGAGGGCATATGGAATTGGAAGCAACCTATTGGCTTGGATAGGGAATTGGTTAGGAGGTAGGAGACGAGAGTGGGGATAATGGATATGTACTCCAATCTTTTACCTCATCTCCATTTCTTAAACTCCATCTTGTCTTCTCAGCAAAACAAAAGGTGGTTAAGAAGGCATACGGGATACTTTCCTTTATTAGCCGAGGCATAGAATATAAGAGCAGGGAGATTATGCTTGAACTGCACAAAACACGAGTTAGGACACAGCTAGAGTACTGCGTACAGTTCTGGCTACCACATTACAGGAAAGATATGGGCCCAGAAATTCCGTTCACAGCCCTCCCGCGGGCGGAGGGCTGCGATCCAGAAAGATCTGCGCCTGGACCGGAGGGCTCCCGGGACGCGCACACTTTCGTTGCTGTGCCTCTTCAATCTGCCGGTGTGCAGGGCTCGCGTATCCCAGAGGCGCAGCTAGTTCGCAGCGTCCCTGGGATCACGTGGGCCATGGGGAGCCAATCAGAGCAGGGAATCTCCATTCATAGATTTGACAGGAAGAATAGAGATCAGCCCCAAAACATAAGTAAAACTTCAAATAAATTTTTTTTTTAAATCACATTTTTAAAATGACTAAATTACATAAATTAACTATTTTAAACAAAAATTTTAATTTTGGAAAAAAATAATTAAAGTTTTTAACGGGGCTACAAATAAACTTACCTTTCTTTAAAGTATTTTAAAATGATAAATCAGTGGAAAAATGTTTTTTTATACTTAATTAAACTATTAGCCTGCTAAAAACAGGCCTTGCACCTGCTTTTCTAGGCGCAGCTGTTCCCGACTTACCTGGACTCAAGCCAGTGTAGAAAAAAACGGAAGTTTTTAACGTAAGGGCTGCCTATCCGGCGCAGGCGTTTGTCCAGTCAAGCCCTTTCTGCAGAGAACGGAAGTGCTGGTTTCCAGCGCATGCGCAGTGCATGCGTAAAACCGGCACTTCCGTTGGCCCTACGGGTGAGTACACAGCGTGTACCCATCCGTAGGGAACGGAATTTCTAGGTCATGATCGCACTAGAGAGGGTACAGAGGAAATTTACGAGGATGTTGCCAGGACTGGAGGATTTTAGCTATGAGGAAAGATTGGATAGGCTGGGGTTGTTTTCTTTGGAACAGAGGAGGCTGAGGGGAGACTTAATTGAGGTGTATTAAATTATATGGGGCCTAGATAGAGAGGTCAATAACTAGGGGGCATAGATTTAAAGTAATTGGTAGAAGGATTAGAGGGGAGTTGAGAACTTCTTTCACTGCCTGAAAGGGTGGTAGAGGCAGAAACCCTCATCAAATTTTAAAAGTACTTGGATATGCACGTGAAGTGCCGTAACCTACAAGGCTACGGACCAAGAGCTGGAAAGTGGGATTAGGCTGCATAGCTCTTTTTCAGCCGGCACAGACACGATGGGCTGAATGGCCTCCTTCTGTGCCGTAAATTTCTATGATTCTAATTGGCAGAAGGTGGTGTCTCCCAGGGATCTGTAGTGGAGCCGCAACTTTTCACTATACTTATAAATGACTGGGATGAAGGAATAGAGAACCATATATCTAAGTTTGCTGATGACACTAAGTTAAATGGCATAGTAAATAGTGTAGATGGGAGCAGAAAATTGCAAAGGGCCATTGATAAATTAAGTGAGTGAGCAAAACTGTGGCAGATGGAGTTCAATATAGGAAAGTGTGAGGTCATCCACTTTGGACCTAAGAAAGAGAGATCAGAGTATTTTATAAATGGTAACAAGCTAGGAGCTGTGGAGATTTAGGGGTTCAGGTACAGAAATCACAAAAATCTAGTGCACAGGTACAAAAAATAATTTAAAAGGCTATTGGAATATTGGTCTTTATCTCAAGAGGGCTGGAATACAAAGGGGTGGAAGTCATGTTACAGCTGTACAGGGCTCTGGTTAGACCCTATCTGGAGTACTGCATTCAGTTCTGGGCACCGCACCTCAGGAAGGCTATATTGGCCTTGGCGGGCATGCAGCACAGATTCATTATTATGTTCTGAGGGCGGGTTGCATTCTTGCAGGTTTATATTCCATTGAGTATAGAAGATTAAGTGGTGGTCCAATTGAGTGCTTAAGATGATTAAAGGAGTTGATAGGGTAGATAGAGAGAAACTATTTCTTCTAGTGGGAGAGTCCAGAACAAGAGGGCATAATCTTAAAATTAAAACTAGGCCATTTAGGGGAGATGTCAGAAAGCACTTCTTCACACAAAGCGTAGTGGAAATCTGGAACTCTCTCCCCCAAAAAGCTGTTGAGGCTAGGTCAATTGAAAATTTCAAAACTGAGATTGATAGATATTTGTTAGGCAAGTCTACCAAAGGTTATGGAACCAAGGTGGGAAGATGGATTTAAGATACAGATCAGCCATGATCTAATTGAATGGCGTAACAGGCTCGAGGGGCTGAATGGCCTACTCCTGTTCCTATGTTTACAGCCAATGAAGTACTTTTGAAGTGTAGTCATTGTTGTAATGTAGGGAAATGTGGCTGCCAATTTGTGTGCACCAAGATCCCACAAACAGCAGTGAGATAAATGACCAGATAATCTATTTTTTTAGTGATATTGGTTGAGGGATAAATATTGGTCAGGACACTAGGAGAACTCTCATGCTCTTCTTCAAATAGGCTGGAATCTTTTATGTCCACCTGAGAGAGTAGACAGAAACCTCAGTTTAACATCTGATCCAAAAGACAGAAACTCTGACAGTGCAGCACTTTCTCAGTACTACACTAAAGTGTCAGCCTAGTTTACGTGCTCAACAGTGTTCCTTGTAAAAAAATTTGGCCCTGCGTGGGCCATTCAAAATACTGCACATGCGTGGTTTTTACATTGAAAAGCCGGCAAGCCAGCTGCACGGGTTCCCTGGAGCAGTGCGCAGCTTAAAGGAAACATTGATGCCAAGTGTCTGGAGTCGAACTTGAACCTTCTGACTCACAGGCGAGCGTGCTACTACTGGGCCAAGACTGGCATCTAATAATTGATGAAATCTCAAGCATTATAACAAAGGTTCTCTTAATATTCAATAAAGTGGTGTACATTTACTAGAACAGTTAACTATGGGACTAATATTAATAATAGAATTCTCTCTAAAGGGTAATGGTGGAATGAAATGAGTCTAAGTAGTAATTTTATTACAGATGGAAAGACAATTACAGATGTGGAAGCTTAATTCACAAGTTCCACTGAGAATTTGAACACTAGTTGTTAAAATAGCAGTTAAATGTGAGACATCAGAAACAGTGAGCAACACAATTACTACATTGATTTATGTGTGCTAAGATATAATTATGCTTGTAAATTTATATTAGCATGCTGAATTCAAAGAGATTGCAACTTGGCCAATAACTGGATAAATGAAAAAGTGATTTTTACCACCATAGTTCATTTACTGTATATAATTACTAGCCTTACTAATGCAGGCAACTGTAAAAGACAACCTGCAATTTGACAACTTGCATTTTGCTTTCTTCTCATGTGGGCAACTAAAAATAGACAGGAAGCTCCCATAACAAGCTCTTCAGGTACTGAGACCAATTAGATAATACTGCACACATTCTTGAATCCTTGAATTTTGTTTTACATGTGGCTCTTTTGTTAAAAGAAAATTAGCCTAGCTCTCCTGCTAGCTCAGTAAGTAACTCAGCAGTACAGACCAAAAGCATCCCAAGATTGACCCCTGGTCTGTGCTCAGTTAGCTGTTCTCAGGATAGGCAGCAATAGGAGCACTACAATAAAAACAGAAAATGCTGGAAATACTCAGCAGGTCAGACAGCATCTGTGGAGAGAGAAACAGAGTTAACGTTTCAGGTTGATGACCGTTCGGGTTTGGGAGGTGCTGTCGTAGAAGCCTTGGTGAGTTACTGCAGTGCATCTTGTAGATGGTACACATTGCAGCCACATTGGTGGGACTGTTGTTGAATGGGGAATTGGGGTTGAGGTTTCTGGTATCGCACTTGAATTAGTTCTTCATGTATAGCCCAGGCAGAAAGGGGCTGTCTAGATTGCAGCCTCCCTTCCTCTTCCTCCTCTTATGCCTCCTCCTCCTCTTCCTCCGCCTCCTCCTCCCCCTCTTCCTCCTCCTCGTGCTCCTCAGCTTCTCATCTGAAAGGTGGTGGCAAGGATATGCAGCATAACACGACAAATCTTGAGACCCACTCAGCCGAGTACTGCAGGGCTCCTCCAGAGCGGTCCAGGCACTGCTTCAGGACACCAATGGTCTGTTCTAAAAGATTTCTTGTGGCAGCATGTCTCTCATTGTATGCCTGCTGCGGATATGTGCGTGGGTTGTGAACCGGAGTCATGGGCCATGTCATCAGTTGATAGCCCTTGTCACCCAGCATCCACCCTTTGGTTTGCCGTGGTGATTAAAATAAAGCTGGCACAGAGGACTGCTGCAGAATGAATGCATCGTGACTGCTGCCAGTATACCGGGCATTGACCTGTCACACACCAGCTGCATGCTGAGGGAGTGGAATCCCTTTAGGTTAAAGTACATGGCAAAGCTGACATGAGGCGCACGCAAAGCAATGTGCGTGCAGTCAATGGCACCTGCAATCTTTGCAAATCCTTGTGCTCGCTCCACCTGCTTCTCTCTGGCAAAGGGGGATGAAATGAAGTTATCTCTCTTTGCATAGAGAGCCTCAATGACCTCCTTTATGCAGCAGTGCACGGCAAACTGTGAAATGTTGATAATATCTCCAGCAGAAGCCTGGAAGGAGCCAGACGCATAAAACTTCATCACCACGGTCACCTTCACAGCCACTCGCAATGCTCTCCTTGCCCTGCTCTGAGGTTGGCGTTGTGGCTGCAGCAGGTGGCAGATTTCAGTGGTGACCTCCTTAATGAAGCGCAGATGTCTCAAACATTGTTCATCGCTGAAGTTTAGGTAGAAGAATTGTGCCCTGAACACCCTGGGTGGATATGGTCTCCTACTGAGAGCCCTTCTCCCCCTCCACCTCTTCCCTCTTCTAGCAGCCTTTCTTGCTCTATGTGGCCTCTGCTCATTCTCCCAATCACGCTTAATGCCAAGAGGAAGGCCTACTAGGCCACCCATGTCTGGAAGCAACTGATTTGTGTGCAAGCCTTTAAGTTACCAAAAAAGTACTTCAGCACCAGCCAGACCACTCCCTGTAGACTACTGAAATGTTTAACAAGTATAGAAAAGCACCCAAAACATGTAGAATTGCAGCAATAGCTAGAAGAAATAATTCAGCAACTAACTTGTAAGTAGTTGATGATTCCTTTAAATAGCCCTGGTGGGTGGTCCATCATGCCGTTAAACGCGTGTTCAGCTGTGCAAGGTTAAGAGTTGGCGTAAGCTGGAGCGGGAGCTCTAAAGTAGCAGCGCTGGTGTCAAATCAGCGTGACACCATGATCTGCCTGTTCTGCATACTTCCGTTGGATGTTAGGTCCGGGCACGCTAACTCCTTTACCAATAAGGCGTCTGGCGCACTTCGCATCAGAAGTGTGCGCACGCACCATGGACACCATTTTGGAACCTTAAGGGACCTCATAGCGCCCAAAAATCGGGCACTACTGAGCCCAATTTCGCCACCCACTAGTTTATTATTAACACTTGATTGCCACAGTTATCATTTATTATTAGCACACCGTTTTATATACAGCCATGTCTGTTTTTTAAATTCATTCTCATGTGGGTGTCACTGAGAAGGCTGGCATTTATTATCCATACCTAGTTTCTCTTGAGTAGGTGGTGGTGGGCCTGCTTCTTGAACCACTGCAGTCCGTGTGATGAAGGTCCTCCCACAACTCTGTTAGGTAGGGAGTTACAGGATTTTGACCCAGCGACAATGAAGGAACGGCGATATATTTCCAAGTCAGGATGGTGTGTGACTTGGAGGGGAAATTGGAGATAATGATGTTCCCATGCACCTGCTGCCTTGGAGTTTGTTCCAAGGAAGGTGAAGACCCTGTATTCTGGTGCTGAATGGAAGTCTTTACAAAAGACAGTAAAGGATGGCCTGGCTTGGTTCCATGGACTCCAGGTGTGATGGACAGCACAATTTCATAAAATATGCCCACACTGAAATAATGGCACTAGAAAAGAGATAGTCACTGGAAAGGTGAATGTGCTCAACCTCTTTACCACACCATAGAAAATGACAGAAGATATTGGCCCAAAAATTAGTCTTGCTACGCGAGAGTACGCACTGTGTACTCTCGCGTATTCTGTCTCCAATTGCCGGTTTTCTGCATGCACTGCGCATGCGCTGAAAACCGGCACTTGGTGATTTCAAAAGGGGGCGGTTCCTAAGTGAACCGCGTGCGCGCTACAGGCTGCGCGCACGCAGTGCACTTAGTGCTTTGAACGCGCAGGTAAGCATGGAAGATTTTGCACATAAAGAAAGGAGGCGTAAGACCCTCTTTTAACAAGGTAAGTAGTTAATTAAGTATTATTTTGAATTTTTTTCAACAGGTATATCTTTTTTAGAGACTTTAAAGAAAGGTAAGTTTAAATTTTTTCAAAAATTTAATTTTTTGTTTAAAGTGGTTAATTTATTTAACTATACTTATTTTATTAATGTGATGGTTTTTTTTTAAATTTAATTGAGGTTTAGCTGTTCTTTTGGGGGGGTATAGATTCATAGCTTTCACAGCCCTTGCTCTGAAAACTATGAATGAAAGATGGTGTGCTGCCATTGGCTGTAACTGAATCACGTGATCCCACAGCTCGCACGAATTAACTGCGTCTGTGGGATACGGAAGCACTGCACAGCTGCTGTCTAGAAACTCAAGTTCGTGCGAGCTCGGAATGAAAAGGCAGGCGCGCAGTGAGATATCGCGGGGAAGCCTTACCCCCGCACGAAGGCTCCGTCTTTAATTTCTGGGCCATTAAATAAAAACAGAAAATGCTGGAAATACTCAGCAGGTCAGGCAGCATCTGTGGAGAGAGAAACAGAGTTAACGTTTCAGGTCGATGACCTTTCGTCAGAAAATATTATTCTGTTCCAAATAATGCACCTTGACTCACTTTCTGGACTTATGGTACGTTTATTGTTATAAACAATGATTGTGTACAGATAAGATTCCATTTAGGACCCCCTATTTTGCCCCTTAGAAGTAGGTTTCCACCTGAAGCAGGGAAGTACTCTGGAAACCCACTTCCATGATGGATCGGAAATGGTGGTGGACGTATTGGGAGCAGGAACAGGATGCACTGCCATTTTAGACCCTATATCACCCCATTCCAGCTAGGTGGAGGACATGAAAATTGGTGGCCATATCTTATCTGTGCACAGAATCTGCCCGCAGAGAGTGATGAATATTTAACTGTGGACATAGAATTGAGCACTCATATTTCTTTCTGCATAAGACCAAAGGCCAGATACATCAACAACATGCAGTCATCCTCGAAACAGAAGTTCCAGTGTAATGCACCAGTGGATACATTTGCCGTCTAAGCATGTTAGTAAGATGGATGATACTGCTCATGTACAGATTGAAAATGCAACTGATTAAAATAAGCAAAATTCTGCTCGTTTACCATATCACTTTATCGAGCTATCACCATTAACAGATTTTTATTATTCAAGCTTGAAAGGTTCAGACTCAGATAACGAGATTCAAATCAGTCACGGATCTGGCAACCATCTGAAGATGTTATGCTGCCTCAGACAGCGTTGCATGAAAAAAAATCAAAGCGTTGAAATTTCAATTTTATTAGAAAATGGGTGAACTTCATTCTTTTGGTCAAAGTTAACAAACTGCAGTAAAGCATGTTTTTTTTTAAATGTGCGCTTCCTGAGTCAGTGGTAATGAAAAAAACAATCACAGCACACCTACAATCTTTTATTACGATAGCAAAATACTGCGGATGCTGGAAATCTGAAATAACAACAGAAAACGCTGGAAAAACTCAGCAGGCCAGGCAGCATCCGTGGAGAGAGAAAGAGAGTTAACGTTTCAGGTCGATGACCTTTCGTCAGAACTGTGAAGAGCCGGAAATCAAATAGATTTAAGGCCAGAGTAAAGCTGGGAAAAGGGGGAGGGGATAAAAGAACAAAGGAGGAGATGAAGAGACATTAAGAGACATTAAGAGATATGCAAGGCTGGAGATGGTGTTAATGTGACAGATTAAGGCTGAAAGAAGTGTGAAATCCACTGGCAGAATGAAGGACAGCTGCCAGCTTCTAGGAGGAAAAAAAAGGTGGGGGGGGCAAATAAAAGGATGGAAAAAATAAAATATAAATGTGATTGGAGCTGAGGTTATGATCTAAAATTGTTGAACTCGATATTGAGTCCAGAGGGCTGTAGCGTGCCTAAACGAAAGATGAGGTGCTGTTCCTCGAGCTTACGCTGCGCTTCCGTGGAACAGTGTAATAGGCCGAGGACGGTGAGGTCAGAGTGGGAGTGAAGCGGTGAATTAAAGTGACAGGCCACCAGGAGCTCGGGGTCCCCCTTACGGACTGAACGGAGGTGTTCCGCAAAGCGGTCACCCAATCTGCGTTTGGTCTCCCCAATGTAGAGGAGACCACATCGTGAGCAGCGAATACAGTATACTAAATTGCAGGAAGTACAAGTAAATCGCTGTTTCACCTGGAAGGGGTGTTTGGGGCCCTGGACAGTGGGAAGAGGGGAGGTGTAAGGGCATGTGTTGCATCTCCTGCGCGTGCACGGGAAGGTGCCGGGCGAAGGGGAAGGGGTGCTGGGGGTGGTTACAATCTTTTATTGTAAGCCCACCTCCCCACGACTCTTCCAAGCATCGAAAATGTTGCGTTAGCACCCCAAACATCTACTCAGTGAGTCTCCTGGTTCGCCCATGTGATTGGTTGTACCTGTTTTCTGCTGGAGTATGCATGGTTGTAGAAGATATCTTTGAGAAGATAAGACAGCCTGTCTTCCTTTTCCTTCAAAGACCCATGTTACATTTGATTGCTTCAGAATGAAAACACTCCTCTTCGGGGACCATGCATTGACACAATAGCCTTTCCTATATAGGTATGCCATAGGGTCTATGATGGGCACACAAATTGCACACTGTCAATGACATCTTGTACATTGGAGAAGCCAGCAACTTGGAAAAACTTGCTGCTGCTGCTGCAACTGTTGAGTGGGATGTGTGGTGATACAGCATTTCAATTGCTTTCTTAATGGAGCGATACATGACAATGGTTGAGAATTTCCTCAGAACTGCTCCTGCTCTGCCAGCGTAATTTTACCTGCTGCACTTGCGGTGAAGTTACGTGGTGGAGTGAGAGCAGCCCTGCGGTAAATCGTGGCCAAAGTGCACATCAGGCATGCTGACCTCCGTGCCCAGTTCTCCGAGCTGCACTCCCATTGAGCGAGACTCTAGGCTGGGACTGGAGCCTAGCAATTTTGTAGTCTGCATGTCTGAATGATGATTCTGCCATTCCCATTTACAGCTCATCTAGACTCATCTTTTGTTTCTTAATTTATCCCATTACCATCTCCTTTTGCCTTGCACCATCATCCCTTTTGTCTTTTAATCTCTCCTGCCTTCCATCCTATCACTAACTCCTTAGTGTTTACAATTGTTATTATCAGTAATGTATCGTGCAGAGGGTAGAACTTTAATGTCAGACTGTAAAAGTAATCTTGCATAAAAACCAAGTTGTTTAAAGTATGTTAACATATGTAGTCCCGTGAGCCTTGGTGTCTCTGGAGGGTTTGGCTGATAAATCCTTTCAGTTAAAAACATCCATTTAATTGTAGATGATTGGAATCTCAGATCAGCTGACTAAGAACTTGGCACAATAACTGCCCACAGATGGTGAAAGATGAAAACAAGTAAAGATCAAGTAAAGATATTTCCTGTTTTGATTTCTGTGATATAGATACGTTCAGAGATCTAAAGCTAACTGAAATGGCTGCAACATTTTTGGGGGTCTCATATTAAAGACATTTCCATTGAGGTAAAAGTCAAGATAATTGCCCAATTTCTCACTAATGTTTCCCTAATTTGTGTTAGATTTCAATATGCCTCATTTTAAATTTTGGTTACCAAACCAGAATGCAGCATCAGATACAAAAAATAAATTGGTTATCCTCCAGGTTTGTCAGATTGCTAAGTTACCAGGTCACACCCTGCATCTGAGGGATGGCACTAAGTGGAAATCAAATGGTTTCAGGCATTATTCACTGCATTTGCTCACTTATGTCTGCCTTCCAAGCAACGTGTCCCTTGTGTTCTGACAGCTGCTAACTCAAGCTTCACATATGAGATTCTTGAGCCACTTGCTAGGGAAAAGTACCTGAGATAGTTTCCCATCGTCTTCCTCGTGGTCTTTATCTTCACAGTATCTTCTCCAAGGTGGGCTGCAACCAAGGCTAAAGAGCTCCATCTACTCTTTCTACCCTTACATTGAGTGGGGGGGGCGGGATGTGCACCACACCCATCGGACGCAAGTACCCCCGCTGGACATCAACTCAGTTATCAGAGCCAGTGCTCCACTTGTTGGAGCTGTCAGGAGTGGGGCTGGAACCAAACCCTTCTGACTCAGAGGCAGGAATACTACCACTGGGTCAGTAGTCACCCCGTCTAGACACAAATATTCTGCTGAATGTCAGCCCAGTATTGAGAGACCTTATTCGAGTCACCACTCGTCAGAATAGTCTGGAGTGGTACTTGAACCCTTTGCCTTCTTATTCAGAGATGGGAATACTACCACTAAGCCAAAGGCTCACTCCTATGCAATGTCTACGTGATTGCATATAAACTTGCTGGAAACACTCAGCAGGTCAGGCAGCATCTGTGGAGAGAGAAACAGAGTTAACGTTTCAGGTCGATGAAATATTTCCAGCATTTTCTGTTTTTATTTCAGATTTCCAGCATCTGCAGTATTTCGCTTTTGTATATAAACTTATTGAATTTGTATAAATAAGTGGGTGTTTGAACTATATGTCACCAACTCAATCTTCTTTATGATCACAGTTTATGTTACCCCAACACTTTGGGGTAGAAATTAGGTCGCGCCCCATTTGGGGCGCAAATATCGTCCGGACGCAAATATTAGCGCCTGGCGCTAATTATCGGCACTGACGGGAAACTTCACTTTTACCGCCCCGGGAGGTGAGTGGAGCGCTAAAGCAGGCGTTGCACACCTCTCTTAAGGCGCAAAGGCCGAGCAGTGAGGCGCTAACTCGGAGCGCTGGCGAAGCTCATGTAATGTCAGTCAGCAATGGAACACACACACAATGGCACGGGCCAGTTCTTAAAGGGGATGGTTAATCTTGCTTTCCATCCACATCCTGTTCATTGCTGCCTTGAATGTCGGCCTGGAGAGACTTGCACATCAAATGTGCTGGAAAGAACAATGGAGAGTACCAGGCAAAGAGCTCAGAGTGCAGCTCCCACAGTCTCTGCTAAATCGATACAAGGAATGGCAAATCAAAATGAACCTGCAAAGTGCTGCTCAGTACCCAAAACTCCTTCACACAACGTTGAATCTCTCCAGAAGTCTCTCCCTCTCTCTCTCAGAATGCGTAGTTCAAAAATGCCACCAACAATAAAAGACAGGAAGAGGCCCCCTTTAAATAGCGCCCCCCCCAGCCCCACAGCGATTGATAGCGTTCCAGTCTTCTGGTCGTTGGAAGCGCCAGGCGGTAAGGCAGGGGGCGCCACTCAATTTCCGCTACGGGGCGCCCCAAGGGCGTTGCACCATGGAATGACGTCACAATCTGCGCGCACAGGTGGTCGCAGCGGTAAGTTTTAGCGCCGCCGCACAATCTCAAGTTAAGTTCTCGAGCGGCGCAAACATCGCTGCGCCCGGGCGTTAGCGGCTTTGCGCCCCATTAGCGCCCTCTTAAGGCGCTAACGGGTGGCGCAACCAAGTGAATTTTTACCCCTTTATGTTTTATTATCTTAAAGTTACTAGATGAAAATTCTGAGTGAACCAGTCCCTTTGAATAAGTTATGGCACTGCTACCATATTTCCTCCAATTATCATCAGTGAAAGGAGGGAAATCCTTTTATCCATCCTCATTAACAAAAGCTTTTTGAGATTTCATATAAGTATGCATAAATGTTTCTGATGGGCTAGAGAAAACTACACATCAGCTCAGCCATGTAGTCTTAAAATTCAGATCAGCCCAGAGGATCCAAATCCTGACTCTCTGAAGCCAATAGCTCATTCAGAGAGGTACCACAGCTGTGATGAGCTGAATGGCTGCCTTCTGTGCCATGAGATTCTATCGACTCTATGGAGTGAATTTTCAGGCCTAGCAGAAACAGGGTGGTAGCACCTCGAAAGTGATGGTCAGTGACATACTGCCCCGTTGCCGCCATCGCCAGTAGGCCCATTTAAGTGCAAATCAGTGTCTTACGACATGCATAGGACTGCAATTGCCATTTTTGGACTGAACTGGGCGGAGCAGAAGTGCTCCTCCAGGCTCCAGAAAACCAGCCTGGGCTGCAGCTGCTCCACCCCACCCCTCCAGACATCTGGGCCTCCCCACAGGCCTATCTGCTTCGGGTCCAGAGGCCAGACGGGCTGCCCAGGGCACTCCATTTCCAGCTGCAGCCCCCCGTGCCCCCGTCTCACTGCTAATAAGGCCTGGCCCTCACAATGAATAAATTTAAACCAAATAGTTGAAATAGCAAGATGCTTATCTCTGCACTGTTTTTAAAAAGATTTTCTTTATTAACAGTGCTGAAAATTACAAGATGAACTAATACTAAAAATATTATACCATGAGAGTCTAATGTGTATTTGTGTAAGTTTTATAAAACATTTTTAAAACAGAATGGAGAGATACTCAACTCCAATGCCATAGTATAAGCAGGCCCCAGAACTGTTTCATTTTACAAAAAGTTCTTGCTGGAAATGGCAATGAATCATCAGAGTTACAGCAACAAGCTGCTTCAGCGGGATATTTCTGATTTTGCCACATTACAGTAACATTCAGGAGGTTTTCTATAAATTCTTTGATGAAGTGCACACAAAACAAACTCACTGAAAGATTCACAAAAAGTAAATGTTCAAGTGAGCACTCTTTTAGACTGCACTTGCCCTCTTTATGTTATTAGCAACCACACCTGTGCCTGTGGGGTGCATTATGTGATTGTGTGAGGGAATGAGCCTGAGGAGTTACCAGTCACTGTATCTTAAACGGATATTGGGGTGAATTTCCTTGGGGCTTCTCTCGCTCCGCTGTCGTAGCTTCAGCAGATGTTCGTTAAACGGGGTTTCGGCCGAACTTTTGGCGAAGCGGAGTGGGAAAAGGCCTGAGGAAATTCTCCCCCACTCAAATACAGGTGCATATCGCCTAGACATTATAATTCATTATAATTAAACCAGCTTAGCGATTCGTTTCTGGCCTCATTTTACCAGGTGTTTTCTCAGTCTGCTTTACAAAAGATTGGAGAGGCACATGTGAATATATTAAGAGTAAGAGGATAACTAAAGAAAGGGTAGGGCCTATTAGAGATCATGAGGGTAATCTGTGTGTGGAGGCGGGAGACGTCGGTAGGGTTCTTAATGAATACTTTGTGTCTGTTTTCACAAAGGAGAGGGGTGAAGCAGACATTGCTATCAGGGAGGAGGAGTGTGAAATATTAGATGAAATAAACATAGTGAGAGAGGAAGTATTAAGGGGTTTAGCAACTTTAAAAGTGGATAAATCCCCAGGCTGTTAAGCGAAGCAAAAGAGGAAATAGCAGAGGCCCTGACCATCATTTTCCAATCCTCATTGTCTTCAGGTGTGGTGCCGGAGGACTGGAGGACTGCTAATGTGTTACCCTTGTTTAAAAAGGGAGAAAAGGATAGACCGAGTAATTACAGGCGAGTCAGCCTAACCTCGGCGGTGGGAAAATTATTGGAAAGAATTCTGAAGGACAGGATAAATCTTCATTTAGAAAAACACGGATTAATCAAGGATAGTCAGCACGGATTTGTTAAGGGAAGGTTGTGTCTGACAAACTTGATTGAATTTTTTGAGGAGGTAACGAGGGTAGATGAGGCTAGTGCATTTGATGTAGTGTATATGGACTGTAGCAAGGCTTTTGATAAGGTTCCACATGGCAGGCTGGTCACGAAGTTAAAAGCCCATGGGATCCAGGGCAAAGTGTCAAGTTGGATTCAAAACTGGCTCGGAGGCAGGAAGCAGAGGGTAATGGTTGACGGGTGTTTTTGTGACTGGAAGGCTGTTTCCAGTGGGGTTCCGCAGGGCTCAGTACTAGGTCCCTTGCTTTTTGTGGTATATATCAATGATCTAGACTTGAATATAGGGGGTATGATTAAGAAGCTTGCAGATGATACTAAAATCGGCTGTGTGGTTGATACAGAAGAAGGAAGCTATAGACTGCAGGAAGATATCAATAAATTGGTCAGGTGGGCAGAACAGTGGCAAATGGAATCAATCCGGAGAAGTGTGAGGTAATGCATTTGGGGAGGGCTAACAAGGAAAGGGAATACAAATTAAATGGTAGGACACTGAGTAGTGTAGTGGAACAAAGGGACCTTGGAGTGCATGTCCACAGATCCCTGAAGGTAGCAGGCCAGGCAGATAAGGTGGTTAAGAAGGCATACGGAATGCTTGACTTTATTAGCCGTGGCATAGAATACAAGAGCAGGGGGGTTATGCTTCAACTGTATAAACACTAGTTAGGCCTCAGCTAGAGTACTGCGTGCAGTTCTGGTCACCACATTACAGGAAAGATGTGATTGCACTAGAGAGGGTACAGAGGAGATTTACAAGGATGTTGCCGGGAGTAGAGAATCTTAGCTATGAAGAAAGACTGGATAGGCTGGGTAGGCTGGGTTCGTTTTCCTTGGAACAGAGGAGGCTGAGGGGAGACCTTATTGAGGTGTATAAAATTATGAGGGGCCTAGATAAAGTGGATAGAAAGGACCTATTTCCCTTAGCAGAGGTGTCAAAAACCAGGGGGCACAGATTTAAAGTAATTGGTGGAAGGTTTAGAGGGGATTTGAGGGGAAATTTCTTCACCCAGAGGGTTGTGGGGGTCTGGAACTCACTGCCTGAAAGGGTGGTAGAGGCAGAAACCCTAACCACATTTAAAAAGTACTTGGATGTGCACTTGGGATGCTGTAATCTGCAGGGCTACGGACCAAGAGCTGGGAAGTGGGATTAGGCTGGATAGCTCTTTGTTGGCTGGCGCTGACATGATGGGCCGAAATGGCCTCCTTCCGTGCTGTAACTTTCTATGATTCTATGAAAGACATAGGCTGAGATTTTCTGGGGGGGGTCAGCGAGTGCGATCAGTGGCGGGTCGGGTAGGCAAAGTGTTTTTTTTCCCCAAGCGGGTTGGGACCCCGCTGTGAACCCGCCGCCACACGCCTTTCCCCGATGTCGGGTCTGTCAGCGCTGAGCAGACCCGACACGCAGCGGCGGGGGACCCAATTCAGGTAATTATGACCTTGTTTAGAGATCATTAAGAATACATTTGAGCTTACCTTTTGATTTACATGCTCGCTCACGGGGTCCTCGCTGCTTGGGGATCACGTCTGTTAAGCTGAGGCGGGAGATGAATGGCCATTGAATCAGCTGTTGAGTTGGCAGCTTCAACTGCAAAGTAAAAGCTCCCACCTTACAGAGATATCTTCCCTCAGCCATAAGCTCTTCCTCACTGCATTTCCACAACAGAGTCACCATGCTGCAAGTCTTTACACAAGTCTCCGTCCAATCTGACCTCATTACCTCTCTCACTATTCACAAATCGCTTCAGTCATCTTTACTTCGCCTGCCATCTATTCCATCAGCATGGGTGCCGTTTATACTCTCATAGCTTGGTCCTTAGAATCCCACCACGATCAGCCCCAACACTAGCAGCACCAAGCACACCAGCAGCACCAACACCAACACCAACCTTCTCCACAATCAACTGATGCTGCACAGGACAGAGGGCATCAGCACCTGACCACATTGCTGCCCAGGAGGCCAGGGATGGCCTCATCATGGCCAGATTTACTTAACTTTATGCTGTACACCCATATGGCTGCCACATGAAGCCCAGGTTGGCACCACCCCACACCAACACCATAAAGCATCCCTACATTGACCAATCCATTCCTTTCACACTCATCACCATTGCGGGGGGGTACCGTTATGTCTCACCATTCACTGCAACTCACTAAGACACTTCCAAAGGTGCACACAAATCTGTCCAAGAACGCAGAGTGTTCAAAATTAAGGCTTCAATGTTTGACACCACATTAACAGAAACTTTACATGAACATTGCATAAAAGACCCAAGTGCATACCCTTGTGTTTTGGTAGTTGGTATGATTGCACTTGGATGAGGGTGAGTGTTAGGGGCGGCTAGTGAGATGGAGATGTGATAATATAGATAGAGAGGGATGGGTGGAGGTGCAAGGTAAGTTGGTGTGAGTAAGGATGTGCAGGAGTAGGGTAGGGAAGGCAGAGTGATGGGGATGTGATGAGAGGCACAGCAGGATGAGGTTGAGTGTGACTTTGTACTAACGTTTCGTGATCTACTGAGGTCATTGAAACATTTGTGGCACTGCACTCAGGTCCTCCTGACCACATCCCTGCTTGTGACCTCCCCTGCAATCTGCAACCAGGCTGTGTTGATTTCCTTGGGAGGTCTCTTCCACCCATGGGAAGGGAAGAGGACCTCCCTGCGTGCTAGGACTCCCTCCATAAGTCTATGGAGAGAGTCATGGGAGAGCCTGGGTGCAGCCCTTGCCTCTGTGCAGTGCCTTGTCAGTGTTTGCAGCACCTCAATGCTGTAGAACACTGACAGCACAAATGTCAAAATAAAGTTGGCCGTTGTCCCTTTAAGGAAACCGGCTGATGACGTGTCATCAAATGACGTCACCAGACCCGCTTCCTCTAATTGGCCAGGAAATGCGCTGGGCAGGCTTAACAAGCCCAATCACGGGAAATTCATTTCAGACAGCGGGATGGAGGCAGCAGCGGTGTCGGGACCCGCCACCGATGTCGCCCGCCACAGACCAGCCAAGGTCAGCAAAATCGCGGCCATAACTATCCGGTTCAGATCACTACGTGGTATTATGGTTACACCCTTGACTTACGCTACCATATGAGTAGAAATTGGGCAGTGTGAGTCTATTCTGATATGTGAGGGCATGGAATCCATTTACAAGAGTGACTGATGCCACTGAATCCAAGTTTAGGCAAATGCAAAACTTGTAACAAAGACCAAAACTCAAAATTTTTCAATGTGCTTCCTGAAAAATGTATTAGATAAACAAGTAAGTGGCATGTCTGAATGGAGTCTCTGAAAATCACTTTCTTACTGCTCGATGCTTCTTCAGACAGCTTCTTTCATACTCCTTATTTGCTGTTACAGGTTTCCCAGCATGGACTCTCCATTAGTCTTAGTCTTCCTGTAAGGATACTGCACTTGATGCATCAAAGCATAAAAGCTTCAGTATTGACTAAACGTACAGTACCGTACAGCAGCTTTCAGACTTGGATTCCTCCAGAATGGCATCCAGGTTTTTAAATGATCTGCGTTGGACCCCATGGGCACACTTCCTGCTGGGACCCATAGCTGATAACAGCTGAGCAACTCTGGTGTGTTTAGAAATGTGAAATTGCAGGGCCTTGGTGTGCTAGGACACTATAATACATTACAAATATCTTTTACTGTAAAGGAGGTAATGAACTGTGACAATCTTAATGAACAAAGTGTACACTGCCCTTTTACCTCTGGGACCTATGTTCAAATCAAGCCCAGACTGTTAGGATGAAAGTCTACTATTAACTATAAGGCCCTATGTGGAATGAAGTTGGTCAACCTCATTCCAGCTCTTTATGGTCATGGACCACAGCACAAAACAGCCATCATACAGCATTAAATTGACTGTTTTTAGAAATGTGAAAATGTCGCATGAGAGTGTGGTATACTTCTGAGAAACAAACGAAAGTGCAGCAAAGCACATCGGGGGAGCGGAGCATTTAAAAGCAGCGTGGGAACCAGGCGGCAGCGGCAGTGCAGCAAAGCACAGACCAAAACAGAGGCAGGAAAAAATTCAAAAAGTAACATTATATCTAAATCAACACAGGGAGGAGCAGCAGAATCCGAGGTTTTAAAGCAAGTATATAGGTTATCTATATACTTATATATACTATACTTGTGTGTTTAGTATTTTTAGCATCTGATCAATTAGTACTAGAATCGGAGAGCCCGGAGGTGAGGGAGCGCGACCATCAGGGAGAGAGGTAAAAACACCTAAAGTCACCTCAGCACAAGGGAAGGAGCTGATTGGTGGGTAGCTGGTGAGTTTTTTTTCCTGGATTAGATCAGGGACAAGTCTTAAGTTTATTTCTGGTAAGTTTAGATAGTAGTCTAATAAATAGAGGCATTTAAAAGTTTGTCCAGTGTTTTAGTGCTTAGTGCAAATTAGTGTGTAAAAAAAAATTTAAGTAGATATAAATATATAAATAATCTAGACTAAGATATGGCAGAGCAGGTTGTGTGTCTGGACTGCAGTATGTGGTAGTTTGTGGACAGCGAGATTGTCCCGATCAAACACATCTGCAGTGAATGTCTCTGTCTCGAATCTGTCCGGCTCAGAATCATTGAGCTGGAGAGCGAGTTGGAGACACTCTGACACATAAGGGAGGGGGAGCAGTATCTGGACAGTTTGCTCCAGACTTCGGTCACACCTCGTAGAGAGGTGTAGGTTCAGAACGGGGTTGGTGTGACCGATAGTGTGTAAAGTAAGGGGAACCCTGGTGAGATAGAGAATGAGGATTCGCAGAAACTGATCCTATTCAACTGGAAAAATGTACTTGCTACCTGTGAGAATAAGGATAAAGACTGTCGGAAGGACAGCCAGAATGCAGACCACGGCACCTTGGAGCAGGAGGCTGTCCAAAGGGAGAAGGAGGAGGGGAAGCATAATGTGGTAGTTGTAGGGGATTCAATAATTATGGGGACAGATCGCATCCTTTGTAAGCAAGATCGAGAGTCCCACATGGTATTTTGCCTACCTGGTGCCAGGGTGAGGGACATCTCGAACCGGCTTGAAAGGATATTGGAGAGGGAGGGGAAGGATCCAGTCATTGTGGTCCACGTTGGGACCAACAAAATAGGGAAGAGTAGGCAAGAGATCCTGTTTGGGGTGTATCAGGAACTAGGAGCTAAATTAAAGAACAGGACCTCAAGGGTTATAATGGGAACACCGTCACCTCCAAGTTCCCCTCCATGTCACACACCATCCTGACTTGGAAATATATTGCCGTTCCTTCATCGTTGCTGGGTCAAAATCCTGGAACTCCCTCCCTAACAGCACTATGAGAGTACCTTCACCACGCAAACTAAAGCGGTTCAAGAAGGCGGCTCACCACCAACTTCTCAAAGGCAGTTAGGGATGGGCAATAAATGCTGGCCTTGCCAATAAAGCCCGCATCCCAGGAACGAATAAAAAAAAAATTAAACCAGGAGAGAGAAATAAGAAACACATGAGTAAAACATTAGAGCTGAAGGACAGGTTAAAAAAAAGACTTACATTTATATAGCGCCTTTCACGACCACCGGACATCGCAAAGCGCTTTACAGAGGTATTTCTTGAAGTGCAGTCACTGTTGTAATGTAGGAAACGCGGCAGCCAATTTGCACACAGCAAGTTCCCACAAACAGCAATATGATAATGACCAGATAATCTGTTTTTTAGTGATGTTGATTGAGGGATAAATATTGACTAAGACACCAGGGATAACTCCCCTGCTTATCTTCCAAATAATGGCATAGGATCTTTTATGTCCACCTGAGAGGGTAGATGGGGCTTCGGTTTAACGTCTCATCCGAAAGACGGCACCTCCGACAGTGCAGTACTCCCTCAGTACTGCACTAGGTGTGTCAGCCTAGATTTCAAGTCCCTGGAGTGGGACCCACTGACTAAGAGGCGGTGGTGCTACCAACAGCTGACACTTAGGGTATGGTACACTTAAGGTTAGGGTGTGTGACTTATACAAATGCATGGAGTATAAGGAATAAATTGAATGAACTGCAGGTGCAAATTGAACTTGGAGGGTATGACATGGTAGCCATTACTGCAAGATGGTCAGGACTGGGAACTAAATATACCAGGTTATAAGATCTACAGGAAAGATAGGGAAAATGGTAGAGGGGGAGGAGTAGCCTTAGTGATTAAGGATGAAATTGCTTCAATGATAAGAGAGGAAATAAAGAGAGGTAAGCAGGCAGTGGAGACTTTGGGCTGGATTTTGTCTTGGGGTCGGGTTGGGGTCGTGTCATCCGCATTTTGTGTTCCCCCCCCCCCGACTCCAGATTAATGTGGATGAATGATGCAATTTTCACTTAATTGGGCAATTGAGTTCCAGCATGTGGGAACCCATGAACTAATTAGTGGTTTGAGTCTGAAAGTCGCCTCTGATGATGTCATCATTGCTGACTGCCTGGTCTCAGAGACTGTCTGGCTGTTGGTGAGAGAGGAGCTGCCTGGCTTTTGATGTGAGTGGATCTATAAGAGAGAGAGAGAGAGAGAAAGAGAGAGAGAGAGAGAGAGAGAGATTTTTGCATCAAGTCCTCTCACAGCAAAGGCCATGCAGTCTCTGAAGACATTCAATGCAGCAGCATCAGAGGCGACTTTCAGACCTAATACTACTACTACCTTCATCACATCTCCATTGTAATAGTGGACCTGCAGCCGATAGTCAGCTATCCACTTGTGCTCCCGCCAGGTTTCACTGGAGTGTTTCACATCAGGCGTACTTCACGTCGGAAAAGGGTTAAACTAGCTGAAACGTTTCAAAATGGCATTACAGAGCCAATTTAGGGCTTGTTAAGGGCTTTAATGGCCTCTCCCGCCTCTTGGAGGCGGGACAGAGTCGGGAACCCCGCGACTGATTTTGTCAAAATTGCATGGAGTTGAGATGGGGTCGGGACCCCCGACCCCGCAAATTTAACCCCCCACACGCCTCCAAACCCGACTCCATGGGTCATTCAAAATCCAGCCCTTTATGTGTAGAATTAATAAATAGAAAAGGATGTAAGACTGTAGTGGGAGTTGTGTATAGGACCCCTGCTAGTAGCTGTGAAGTGCTAGATTGTATAAATGTAGAGCTTACACAAGCATGTAGTAAAGGCCGAGTGGTTTTAATGGGGAATTTAACTTTCATACAGATTGGGATAAGCAGACTAGCACATGTCAGAAAGACAGTGAATTTCTTGAGTGTGTCCGAGATAGTTTTGTGCAACAAGGGGGCATGCCACATTAGATTTAGTAATGACTAATGAGACAGATTTAGTTAACAGCCTAATGGTGTGAGAACATTTATCTAATAACGATCATAACATGATTGAGTTCAATGTAGTGTTTGAAAGGGGGAAACGTGAAACAGCTCCTAAGATTCTAGATTTAGGTACGGCTGACTTCAATGCTATGAGACAGAGACTGTCCACAGTAAACTGGGGAAATCTGTTAATGGGTAAAACAACAGAAGATCAGTGGGTGGTGTTCAAAAAATAATTTAATGTGGTACAGAACCAGTTTATACTCCTAAGGGGCAAGAGCTCTACTTGCCAAAAGAAACAGCCAGGGATGATTAAAGTGGTAAGAGACAACTTAAAACTAAAAGAAAAAGCATACAAAAATGCAAAAACTAGCACTGGCCCCCAAACAGTAGTTGTAATGTAGGGCAAAGTATAAATCAGGAAATTAGAGTCGCATGTAACAAGGGTAATACTGTAATCATGGGGATTTTAATCTACATATAGACTGGGCAAACCAAATTTGCAGTAATAGTATGGAGGACGAATTCATGGAATGTATGCAAGATAGTTTTCTACATCAGTATGTTGAGGAATCAACTAGTGAACAGGCGATTTTAGATCAAGTATTGTGCAAAGAGAAAGGGCTGGATTTTCAATGACCCGTGGAGTCGGGTTTGGAGGCGTGTGGGGGGTTAAAGTTGCAGATTCGGGGGTCCCGACCCCATCCCGCCTCCATGCCAGTTTCGCTGGCGGCGGGTACCCGACCTGTGCTGAGACCCGACTCCCCGAGGCGGGAAGGGATTAGTGACAATTAACTGCCTGTTAACAGGTAGTTAACAGGCAGTTTTTTGGATAATTCCTATTTTAAAAGGTGAAATGTGGGCTTCCCGACAGGTGGCAACCACGCCAAGTTATCGGGGCGGACCGTGGGTCTGCAGGGGTTGGAGGGGTCGATATGTCCGGTGGGCAGGTGAGTGATGGGTGCATGTGTGCAGAGGTAAGTGTGTAAGGTAAGTGCTAAGTGTGGGAAAAAGTTTTACTTACTTTAACTTCCTCCTGCAGGTGTCAACCCTTCAGTTCTCAGGAGTCAGAAATCTCACCGGCACAGAAAGCAGAAAAGCCGTGGTCCTGTCAAAAACTGCAGCCTTCTGTTTTTGGTGGTGGAATGATTTCTAACTCAGCCTGAGAGGAAGGTCTCAAGTTAGAAATCATATTGTCAGTGTTTGACAGCTTCACAGAGCTGTCAAACGCTGATATTTCATCTGTCAAAAGCTCTTGACAGATGAAATGTCAATCTGTGACGTCACCTGTTGCCGGGTGGCCCTTAATTGGCCTGCTGAGCCCACTGGGCGGGCTCAACAAGGTCAATCAAGGGAAAATACAATGGGTTGGCCACATCTCGATGGAGGCGGGTTTACAAGCCAAAATGTGGGATTCACGACACCAACCCGACCTGAGTATCAAAATCCAGCCCAATGGGTTAATTAATAACCTTGTAGTAAAGGGGCCTTTAGGGAAGAATGACCATAATATGATAGAATTTTATATTGAGTTTGAAAGTGATTTAGTTAAATCCGAAACTAGGGTCTTAAATTTAAACAAAGCAAACTACGTAGGTATGAGGGGCGAGTTGGCTAAGGTAGATTGGGAAATGACATTAAAAGGTATGACGGTAGAGAAGCAATCGCTAGCATTTAAAGAATTAATACATCATTTACAACAAATATATATTCCTTTAAGGCACAAAAACCCCACAGGAAAAGTGGTCCAACCATGGCTAACAAGAGACGTTTAAGATAGTATTAGATCAAAGCAAGAGGCTTATAATGTTGCCAGAAAGAGCAGTAAGCCTGAGGACTGGGAGGATTTTAGAAATCAGCAAAGGAGAACCAAGAAATTGATAAAGAAAGGGAAAATAGAATATGAGAGTAAACTAGTGAGAGACATACAAACAGACTGTAAAAGCTTCTATAGGTATGTAAAAAGGAAAAGATTAGCAAAAGTAAATGTGGGTCCCTTACAGGCTGAGACAGGAGAAATTATAATGAGGAAGAAGGAAATGGCAAAGAAATTAAACAAATATTTTAACTGCGATCTTACCTGAAGAAGCGAGTTGGGAGCGGGTCAGCTGACTTGCGGGTTCCAATCACGCCCCCAACGATGCCCGATGCACAGACGCTATTTTGCGTCAAATGGCCTTGTTAAGCCCGCCCTGCGGGCTTGCCGGCCAATTAAGAGAAAGCCAGTGTCAGATGACATCAGTTGATGATGCGTCATCTACCAGTTTTCTTAAAGGGGACACGGTCATTTTTGTTTGACAGATGATTTTTCAGTGTTTAACAGCATTGAGGTGTTGCAAACACTGCCAATCACTGTACAAAGGTGAGCCCTTGCACCCAGGCTCTCCAGAGACTCTTTCCTTAGGATAAAACAGATGCCAGGTGCAGGTGAGGTTACAGAAGCGATCTGTCACTGGTGAGAGAGGTTCTCCCAATGAGGTGGGACTACACAAACACTTCAAACCTTATTACCTACAGAAAAGTCGAAATACATTAAAAATGATTTTCCCAGCATTTCCTTACCTCTGAAACTCACTAGTGTACCATTGGATCCTCCACACCACTTCTGCAGCTGTCATCAATGAAGAAACACTACAGCAGACTCACAACACGCCACACTTACCTGTCGTGGTGTCCAGACGTTGGGAAGCCCGCAGTTGACCTGGCAAAATTGGAAAAAGCCTCTTACCTGCCTGTAAACTACCTGTTAACAAGCAGTTAAGTGGCTATAATCCTCTTCCCGCCGCTAGGAGTTGGGTCCCTGCACAAATTGGGGACCCGACTCCCGGGAAGATTGATTGGAGGTGGGTTGGAAACGGGTTTGGGACCCTGCGTAAATCGGGGACCCGACTCCCAGGAAGATTGATTGGAAGCGGGTTGGAAGCAGGTTTGGGACCCGCTGCCAATCTTTTTGATTTTGCCAGCAGTCCCGCCTCCAAACCCGACCCCTGAGTGCTGGCAAAATCGCCCCCTTTGCGTCTGTCTTCACAGAAGGAGATGCAAAAAACTTCCTGGAAATAGTGGAGAACCAAGGGTCTAGCGAGAATGAGGAACTGAAAGAAATCAGTATTAGTAAAAAATAGTACTGGAGAAATTAATAGGACTGAAAGCCGATAACTCCCTTGGACCTGATGGCCTACATCCTAGGGTTTTGAAAGAGGTGGCTATAGAGATAGTGGATGCATTGGTTGTCATTTTCCAAAATTCCATAGATTCTAGAACGGTTCCTGCGGATTGGAAGGTAGCGAAATGTAACCCCACTATTTAAGAAAGGAGGGAGAGAGAAAACGGGGAACTACAGACCAGTTAGCCTGACATCAGTAGTAGGGAAAATGCTAGAATCTATTATTAAGGACGTGGTAACAGGGAACTTAGAAAATAATAATAGGATTGGGCAGAGTCAACACGGATTTATGAAAGGGAAATAACAACAGAAAACGCTGGAAAAACTCAGCAGGCCAGGCAGCATCCGTGGAGAGAGAAAGAGAGTTAACGTTTCAGGTCGATGACCTTTCATCAGAACTGGGAAGAGCCGGAAATCAAATAGATTTAAGGCCAGGGTAAAGCTGGGAAAAGGGGGAGGGGATAAAGGAACAAAGGGGGAGATGAAGAGACATTAAGAGACATTAAGAGATATGCAAGGCTAGAGGTGGTGTTAATGTGACAGATTAAGGCTGAATGAAGTGTGAAATCCACTGGCAGAATGAAGGACAGCTGCCAGCTTCTAGGAGGAAAAAAAAAGGTGGGGGGGGGACAAATAAAAATAAAATATAAATGTGATTGGAGCTGAGGTTATGATCTAAAATTGTTGAACTCGATATTGAGTCCAGAGGGCTGTAGCGTGCCTAAACGAAAGATGAGGTGCTGTTCCTCGAGCTTACGCTGCGCTTCCGTGGAACAGTGTAATAGGCCGAGGACGGTGAGGTCAGAGTGGGAGTGAAGCGGTGAATTAAAGTGACAGATTGGGTGACCGCTTTGCGGAACACCTCCGTTCAGTCCGTAAGGGGGACCCCGAGCTCCCGGTGGCCTGTCACTTTAATTCACCGCTGCCTGGCCTGCTGAGTTTTTCCAGCGTTTTCTGTTGTTATTTCGGATTTCCAGCATCCGCAGTATTTTGCTATCGTATTTATGAAAGGGAAATCGTGTTTGATGAATGTTAGAGTTTTTTGAGGTTATAACTAGCAGAATAGATAAGAGGGAACCAGTGGATGTGGTGTATTTGGATTTCAGAAGGCATTCGATGAGGTGCCACACAAGAAGTTATTAAACAAAATTAGGGCTCATGGGATTTGGGGTAATATACTAATATGGATTGGGGATTGGTTAACGGACAGAAAACAGAGAGTAGGAATAAACGGGTCATTTTTGGGTTGGCAGGCTGTAACTAGTGGGATACCGCAAGGATCAGTGCTTGGGCCTCAGCTATTCACAATCTATATCAATGATTTGGGTGAGGGGACCAAATGTAATATATCCAAGTTTGCTGATGATACAAAGCTGGGTGGGAATATAAGTTGTGAGGAGGATGCAAAGAGGCTTCAAGGGGATATATACAAACTAAGTGAGTGGGCAAGAACATGGCAAATGGAATATAATGTGGAGATATGTGAAGTTATCCACTTTGGTAGGAAAAATAGAAAAGCAGTGTATTTTTTAAATGGTGAGAGATTGGAAAATGTTGGTGTTCAGAGGGACCTGGGTGTCCTTGTACAAGAATCACTGAAAGTTAACATGTAGGTACAACAATCAATTAGGAAAGCAAATGGTATGTTGTGTTTATTGTGTATAAGAGTAAAGACGTCTTACTGCAATTATATAGGGCCCTGGTCAGACCACACCTGGAGTATTGTGTACAGTTTTGGTCTCCTTACCTAAGGAAGGATATACTTGCCATAGAGGGAGTGCAATGAAGGTTCACCAGACTGATTCCTGGGATGGGGGGATTGTCCCATGAGGAGAGATTGAGCAGACTAGGCCTATATTCTCTAGAGTTCAGAAGAATGAGAGGTGATCTCATTGAAACATACAAAATTCTTACAGGGCTTGACAGGGTAGATGCAGGGAGGATGTTTCCCCTGGCTGGGGAGCCTAGAACCAGGGATCGCAGTCTCAGAATAAGGGCTTGGCCATTTAGGATTGAGATGAGGAGAAATTTCTTCACTCAGAGGGTGGTGAATCGTTGGAATTCTCTACCCCAGAGGGCTGTGGAGGCTCAGTCGTTGAGTATATTCAAGACAAAGATCGATAGATTTTTGGATATTAATGGAATCAAGGGATATGGGGATAGTGCAGGAAAGTGGAGTTGAGGTAGAAGATCAGCCATGATCTTATTGAATGGCGGAAGAGGCTCGAGGGGCCAAATGGTCTACTCTTGCTCCTATTTCTTATGTTCTTATGAATGGGAAAGATACAAAGATCAGCAAAGGGTGACAAAACAGATAGTAAGAGCTACAAAAAGGCAGTATGAAAAGAAACTTGCAAGGGATATCAAAATCAACACAAACATTTTTTGCCATTATATTAGGAAAAAGAGGGTGGTCAGGAGCAATGTTAGCCCTTGAAAACTGATAACGGTGATATTGTCAATGATATTAAGGAAATGGTGGCCATGTTTAATAATTACTTTGCGTCAGTATTTACAGTAAAGGAAGAGGATAGCATGCTGGAAATCCCAAGGAAACTAATATTACATCAGGGACAGGGACTCACTAAAATTAACGTAAGTGAAATAACAATAATGAAACTAATGGCGCTAAAGAGTGACAAATCTCCAGCACATGATGGTTTCCATCCCAGGGTTTTAAAGGAAGTAGGTGAGCAGATTGCAGATGCCCTAACTATAATCTTCCAAAGTTCTCTCCATTCAGAATCGTTCCTTTAGATTTCAAAAATTGTGCATGTTTAAGAATGGTGAGAGAGGGAAACCAAGAAATTATAGACCAGTTAGCCTAACATCTGTTGTCAGGAAATTACTAGAGTCTATAATTAAGGATAGGGTGACTTGAAAATTTACAGCTGATCAGAGGGAGCTAGCATGGATTTGTAAAAATTTGACGAACCTGAGTAAATTTTTTGAAGAGGTTACTAAAGTAGTGGACAGGTTAACTAAGGTTGAAGCCCATGGAATTGAAGGCAAATAATTGACCTGGTTAGGAAATTGGTTGAGTGACAGGAGACAGAGAGTAGGGGTAATGGGCAGGTACTCAAATTGGCAGGATGTGACTAGTGGCGTCCCGCAGGGATCTGTGTTGGGGTCTCAACTATTCACCATATTTATGAACAACTTAGATGATGGGATAGAAAGTCATATATCCAAATTTGCCAATGACACAAAGATAGGTGGCATTGTAGGCAGTGTGGACGAAAACATAACATTACAAAGAGATGTTGATAGATTCAGTGATTGGGCAAAACTGTGGCAAATGGATTTCAATGTAGGCAAATGTGAGGTCATCCACTTTGGACCTAAAAAGGATAGAACAGGGTACTTTCTAAATGGTGAAAAGCTAAAAACAGTGAAGGTCCAAAGAGACTTGGGGGTCCAGGTACATAGATCATTAAAATGTCATAAACAGGTACAGAAAATAATCAAAAAGGCTAATGGAATGCTGGCCTTTATATCTAGAGGACTAGAATACAAGGGGGTAGAAGTTATGCTGCAGCTATACAAAGCCCTGGTTAGACCACACCTGGAGTACTGTGAGCAGTTCTGGGCACCACACCTTAGGAAGGATATACTGGCCTTGGAGGGAGTACAGCGTAGGTTTACCAGAATTATACCCGGACTCCAGGGGTTAAATTACAAGGAGAGATTACACAAATTAGGTTTGTATTCCCTGGTATTTATAAGGTTATAGGGTGATTTGATCGAAGTTTTCAAGATATTAAGGGGATCAGGTAGGGTAGATAGAGAGAAACTATTTCTGCTGGTTGGGGATTCTAGGACTAGGGGGCATAGTCTAAAAATTAGAGCCAGACCTTTCAGGAGTGAAATTAGGAAACACTTCTACACACAAAGGGTGGTAGAAGTTTGGAACTCTCTTCTGCAAACAGCAATTGATGCTAGATCAATTGTTAATTTTAAATCTGAGATTGATAGATTTTTATTAACCAAAGGTATTAAGGGATATGGGCCAAAGATGGGTATATGGAGTTAGGTCGCAGATCAGCCATGATCTCATTGAATGGTGGAACAGGCTCGAGGGTCTAAATGGTTTATCTTTTGTTCCTAGGTTCCTATGTTCCTAGGCGGGGCAAGGCAGAATAGCTTTATTCTGTATTTAATCATGCTGTGCCAAACCTGGGAGTGCTTAATACTGATATTGGAGCCTCGATTTTAAACTAATCTGCCTGGCGGGAACAGGGCAGATTCGGCTTCGACTCCCGTTTCACACCCCGCCTGATTTTACGCTCCAATATAACAGTTACTTTTGCGTTTAAGGAGCCAAACTAAAGGCACATTTCAGTTCTGGGCTGTCCTCAACGTTCACAGTTTTATCATTTGAACTTGGTTCCGCCGTATTTGTAATGCTTTTACAGTTACACAGGATTAAAGGTTTAGGTGTTTCTTATTGCTCTAATTTCAAAATTGCGTCAGAGTTTGTGGTGGTTTATTGCTATATGTGGGGCACATTCACTTTCACTTCTTGATCACATGAACTTCCCAAGCATGTTGAAATTATGGAAGAATGCAGTAATGCATTGTAACGCAGGCTACAAACTCCACATTTTAGTGTTGACCCCACCCTCACTGCACAGTATTGCTCGTGTGAGACTTGCCGTCTCAAGTTGTTCCTTCTAGTTTATCTTGTCAGTCGTAATAGCTTCTTTGAGCAAAACAAATAACAGCCTTTATACCGTGATGTTGAAAAAAGTTTATCATTGTATATTGCAGCTTAATAATTTTTATAACAATTTTTAGAGGGTTACAATATGGTTCACAGTGAGATATAGTGAACATCTGCACAAGCAAGGCTGAGCTTACAAGTGATGAAGACTTAAGGACTTTATGGTCATGCTCACAAGCAGAAGTACTGACTGCTCATTGCGAGCTGTCACATGCAGTTTGTATCATTATGTTAAATATATTATTTTTAAAGTAATTCATGGGGCGGTGGGTTTGGCTCTGGAGCCTAAAAATTCCCGAAGCGCCATTGTATCATCGGAAATGTGACAGCGGAAATCCACCCATCAGCTTGGCTTTGCTGTGACCCCTTCCCAAATCCGAGGACTGAAATCATTGAAATATTAGGAGCGGGAGTTTAGAGCAGCTCATTGCACTCTCCTTGGGGGTGAGGAGGGGAGGGGATGGCAGGTGAATCTGACTGAAGGTATGCAGGGATCTACTGGCCTTTACTGATCTTATTTTGCACAGTTGAACAGCAGTCAATCTCTCTGGGATTGATTACCGTTTGAATATGGTATTATGAGGCCCAGATACGACCCTGCAACAACAACTTGCGCCTTTAACATAGTAAAATGTCCCAAGGCATTTCACAGGAGCAATTATCAAACAAAATTTGACACCGAGCCGCATGAGACATTAGGACAGGGAAGAGGTAGGTTTTAAGGAGCATCTTAAAGAAGGAGAGAGAGGTAGACAGGTGGAGAGATTTAAGGAGGGAATTCCAGAGCTTAGGGCTTAGGCAGCTGAAGGCACAGCCGCCAATAGTGCAGCGAAGAAAATTGGGGATGCGCAAGAGGCCAGAATTGGAGGAGCTCAAAGATCTTGGAGGATTGTAGGGCTAAAGGATGTTACAGAGATAGGGAGGGGCGAGGCCATGGATGGATTTGAAAACAAGGATGAACATTTTTATATCGAGGTTTTGCTGGACCGGGAGCCAATGTAGCTCAGTGAGCACAGGGGTGATGGGTGAACGGGACTTGGTGCAAGTTAGGATACAGGTAGCAGAGTTTTGGATGAGCTCAAGTTTATGGAGTGTACAAGGTGGGAGAGCATTGGAATGGTCGAGTCTAGAGGTAACAAAGGCATGGATGAGGGTTTCAGTAGCAGATGAGCTGAAGGAGGGGCGGAGACGGGCAATGTTATGGTGCTGTAGGTAGGCACTCTTGGTGATGAAGAGAATATGAGGCCGGAAGCTGAGCTCAGGGTCAAATAAGACACCAAGGTTGCAAGGCAAGTACAACTGCTACATACAGGTGTACTTACTGCTGGCTGTATGGGATTTCGGGGGATCCCAGGATGCTGTCAGACAGACTAACAAAAATGATACTGAGATGTGGGCGGGGGTGGGGAGTGGTGCAGGTGGAAGTTGTGTCTGCAACCCCTTCAATCAGAAGTTTTTATTGTAGTGAGTAAGAGGTGAGAACCTGTTAGAAACCAGCTCCTTCCCCTTCCCCTCTATTACAAGTCTAATCCATTAAAGAGCAGAATTTCTATGCTTGTTTTTGCTTCTGAAACCTGCGTTTAAATCCAGGCTAATGCGATAAAAGTCTTCTCTGTCTATTGGCTGTAAAGTCCTATGTGACTTTGGGTACTCTCAACTAAGCTCCTAGTGGGCAGGGGCCCACAGCCCAAAATTACCCTAATTTAGCCCTAACTGGCCAACATCATTCAGATGTCTGGTATGGGAAATATAAAAATGTCTGGTGCAAAAAAGAATATTCTTCTGAAATTGGAGCTCAGGAAAATTGCTTGGGCAGAAAAGAAGGAGCACTACCTGGTATCTAACTTTTCTAAACCCACCTTAAGAATACCTTGATGCTGTCAATGGGTGTTCTGTAACTCTGAGCAAAGATATATTCCAGTGAGAAAGAAAGACTCTAAGAGAAGAATGAACCATCCATGGCTAACTAAGGAGATGAAGGGGTTGTCTTATGAAGAAAGGTTGAGCAGGTTGGGCCTATACTCATTGGAGTTTAGAAGAATGAGAGGGGATCTTATTGAAACGTATAAGATTCTGAGGGGGCTTGACAGGGTAGATGCAGAGAGGATGTTTCCCCTCGTGGGGGAATCTAGAACTAGGGGGCATAGTTTCAGAATAAGGGGTCGCCCATTTAAAACGGAGATGAGGAGGAATTTCTTCTGTCAGAGGGTCGTGAATCTTTGGAATTCTCTACCCCAGAGAGCTGTGGAGGCGGAGTCATTGAATATATTTAAGGTGGAGATAGACAGATTTTTGAACAATAAGGGAGTCAAGAGTTATGGGGAGCAGGCAGGGAAGTGGAGTTGAGGTCAAGACCAGATCAGCCATGATCTTATTGAATGGTGGAGTAGGCTCGAGGGGCCAAATGGCCTACGCCTGCTCTTATTTCTTATGTTCTTATGTTCTAACATTAACATATCTTACCTCGATGGGTACAAAATTTATTTTTTAAAGAAAAGCTATATTTTTTATCCAGTTCTTGTGATATTTTCTATTAGGCAAGAAGATGTTATCACACTCACACTCCAGCTGCAGACTTTATCACTCAATGCGAGAACATCACAACTGGAATTATATCAGCATGTACTTCTCTAACATTCCATTCCATCACCTATGTCATACTGCTTCTTAAAGAAAAGTCTTCATTAAAAAGCAATCCTGAGCTATAAAGAATATGAAAAATTTTATCAGTTTTCCTTCAAGTCTGATGGCCTCTATCTTCCCACATTGTTCCGACTAAGACACCAATCAGCCAAAATTACCTCAAGTCTCTCCCAAAAAATTTGGTCCTTCTGGGACATTCGATCCTCGTACTACAGTTATACCGTTAACAGAATCAAATCCACTTTCCACTCCCTGATTCCCTTCAAGAATATTTGATCTGTGTACGTACCTTACTGCAGTACAGTATTATCGCCAATGGCAGCTGTATGTCTGTCTCTCTTCAACCAAGTTATTCCAGTGATGCTGCCAGTCCAATACCTCTGTTAGGCCCATAGTTCCCCCAAACCATCTTGATGTTTGATGACCTTCTGGCTTCCCTTTTCTTCCACTCTTGTTATTTGCCACATGGTGCAATATCACAGTCTAGCTACAGAATGTCTGAATCAGCTGCCAAGGCCTCACTGGTGCTGCATCTTCTGACATCCAAACCTCTTCACCATGTGCACCTCGATACCTCCCCACACTTGCAGTTGATAAAAGGAAAGAAAACAAGGCATTTTCAGCGTAACATTCATACTGCTCAGTAACGTTTCTCGCATTTGATGTATTCCCATTAGGTATCCTCATTTAAGGTACCAAATATAGAAATGTGAAAAATATTCCT
Source organism: Squalus acanthias (assembly GCA_030390025.1). Taxonomy (NCBI): domain Eukaryota; kingdom Metazoa; phylum Chordata; class Chondrichthyes; order Squaliformes; family Squalidae; genus Squalus; species Squalus acanthias. The sequence continues at coordinate 82,380,296 of CM059426.1, read as the reverse complement.
TGACTCCATGTGTGATAGAAACAAATCATCGGATTGCCTCACTGCCAACATTTATTGTGTGCATTAAAATGGAAATATCTTACAATTCCATTGGCATTGTGGTATGTACATTCCTTTGGTATAACAGTACAAAGGTTTCTTTGGTATTGTGGGCATCGCTGTCTTACATCAGAGATCCCAACAGAGACTCTGGCCGGAATTTTGCCTACCTCGGCAGGTCCGGTGCGGGTGGTGTCCGTGGTGGGTCGCAACCCCGCTGCTGGCTCCATCCTTCTGTTGAAAATGAACTTACCTTAATGGGGCCTATTAAGCCCGCCCAGCGTACTACCTGGCCCAATTAGATAGAGCGGGTCTGGTGATGTCATTCATGACGCGTTTTCAGCTGGGATCTTCAAAAGGGACCATGGCCACATTAGATTTGACGTTTAATCTAACATGGTGCTGTCATTGCCGTACAGCATTGGAGTGCTGCAAACACTGACAATGACTGCACAGAGGCAGAGGGCAGCACCCAGGTTCTCCAATGACTTCCTCCATATGCTTATGGAGGGAGTCAGAGCACGCAGAGAGGACCTCTTCCCTTCCAATGGGCAGAAGAGACCTCCCCCAGGAGACCAAGACAGCCTGGTTGCAGGTTGCAGAGGAGGTCACTGAAGGGATAATTACTAGTCCTAGCCCCTTTAGGGCTACCCCGGATCAGGCGTATTTCTCAGACGTTCACTTACAACTAAAGTTTGAGGTAGCCGAATCCTAAAGACGCTTAATTGGGTCTAAAGGTCCGGGCTATCTCTCCCTAAAGGAAAGGAACAACCCGAGAATGTTACCGTCCTCCAGATAGCGCTTTTAATAAGTTTAGCTAGACTGTAACATCCCGGATATTATGTGGGTCCGGAAAACTCGCTCAGAAATGTAACTCTCCACCAAAGAGTGTACAGAAATTGAGTTTGCGAGTTTTTGATACAGAAGACTTATGCAAGACAATTCTAAAAATATATGGAGATTTATTAAAGAACCGTCATGCAATTTACAGTTGGTGAATCAGTCAATCGCAACATTAACAGTTCTAAAAGGAGAAAACATACAATCTTTTTAACAGAGAATCTTACTTTTAAATCTTAACTTCGCTACAGTATTACAGTTCTTAAAGGTTTCTTATACAGGATATCCATCAATATCAAATACCTTTGATCCCCAAGGTACAAAGAGTGGTAGACTACAGAGCCGCCTCTGAAGCCGAGAATCGTTTTGCCCGATTAAAGCGAGTCTGATATTCCATTTGAGAGTTCAATATTTATACCCTTTTCCAGTGGTATTTCCTTTAAGGTTTTCTGCTGATGCAAGTTAATTATCCCGAGTCATTTTTCTGCCAACCTCTGCAACTCTTACTGCCACATCAGCCAGAATCTTGTCTCATCTCCAGGTGTTCTAGGGTCACCATATAAAAACGGTGTGATGGGCAGGTGTTCCTTATTTTATGTCATCTTTACAAGGGCAGATGTTCCTTATCTTATGTGCCATCTTTACAAAGTTTAAATTAGAACACCTTATCCAGGGTGAACCATTGTGTTGTTCCCAAAAGGTCAGCTTATCGGAGCCATGCACCTTCTGTTTCAGTAAGGTTATTTATTCAGGGTCAACAATTGTCTTATCTCAACAGCCAGAATGCTTTCATAACTATTTCATAGTTAGGTTTCTAAATTTCCAAACCCAGTTTGTCATGTTTTAATAAGGCCAGAATTCTTTCATGAGATAGTGTATTTTTCTGAATAGGTTATATGGCTTATTCCTTCACAGTCACAAGCAGGGATGTGGTCAGGAGGACCTGTGTGCAGTGCCGCAAACATTTCAATGATCTCATTAGATCAGGTAACATTAGTACAAAGCCACACTCAACTTCATCCTTCTGTGCCTCTCATCACATCCCCATCACTCTGCCTTTCCTACCCTACACCTGCACATCTTTACTCACATCAACTTACCTTGGACCTCCACCCATCCCTCCCTCTCTATCTACATTATCACATTCCTATCTCACTGGCTACCCCTCACACTCACCCTCATCCTAGTGTAATCATGCCAACTAACAAATCACAAGGGTAGCCACTTGGGTGTTTTATCCAATGTTTATGTAAAGTTTCTGTTAAAGTGGTGTCAAACATAAAAATCTTTATTTTCATCACTTTCCAGTCTTGGACAGCTTTGGAAGTGGCTTAGTGAGTTGCAGTGAATAGTGAGCCATAACGGTACCCCCTGCAATGGTGATGAGTGTGAAAGGAATGGATTGGTCATTATAGGGATCTTTTATGGTGTTGGTGTGGGGTGGTACCAACCTGGCGCATCATGTGGCAGCCATATAGGTGTACTGCGTAAAGTTAACTAAATCTGGCCATGGTGAGGCCATCCCATGCCTCCCGGGCAGCAATGTGCTTGGGTGCTGATGCCCTGTGTTCTGTGCAGCATCAGGTGATTGCGGAGAAGGTTGGTGTTGTTGTTGGTGCTGCTGGTGTGCCTGGTGCTGCTGGTGTTGGGGCTCACTGGTCAGATTCTGAGGACCAAGGAGAGACAGTATAAATGGCACCCATGTTGATGGAATAGATGGCAGGTGAAGTAGAGATGACAGAAGCATTCTGTCAATGGTGAGAGAGGTTCTTCCAATGAGGTGACACTGGATGGAGACTTTGCTTTAAAGACTCGCAGCCTGCAGAAAGCTCAATCTGTGTTGCAAATGCAGTGAGCAACAGCTTCTGCCTGAGGAAAGTGATCATCTGTCAGGTGGGAGCTTTTATAATACATTTCATCCTAGCAACTAATCAGCTGCAGCAATGGCCACTCAACTCCCGCCTCAGCTTAACAGACGTGCTTCCCGAGCAGCGTGGTCCCTGTGGGCATCCAGTTAAATTTAAAAGGTAAGTTTAAAAACACTCTTAAGGGTCTGACAACAAGCTAATAATTGTTTAAATTGGGTCGCCTGCCTCTGCCCTGCCGGTCTGATCGGGTTCACAATGACAGATACGCCTGGGGGAAATGTGCATGGGAGCGAGTGACAGCGGGTTCCCTGACCCGCCACCGATCTCGCCCACTACCACCCAGGAAATTTCCGGCCACTGATTTTATTCAGTAAAATCTGGATGTCTATTTGCTTTGGAAACTCAGAGAGACTCCAAGAAAATGTGGACAGACGGATTTTATTGAATAAACTCAGAGACTCTATATTAAATACTTAAAGTTGCTACCTCTGCTACACCTGTGCACTTCAATACAATGGCTGAGATTTTTTTTTAATTCATTTATGGGATCTGGGCGTCGCTGGCAAGGCCAGCATTTATTGCCCATCCCTAGTTGCCCTTGAGAAGGTGGTGGTGAGTCACCTTCTTGAACCGCTGCAGTCCGTGTGGCGAAGGTACTCCCAAAGAGCTGTTAGGGAGGGAGCTCCAGGATTTTGACCCAGCGACGATGAAGGAACAGCGATATACTTCTAAGTCAGGATAGAAACATAGAAACATAGAAGATAGGAGCAGGAGTAGGCCATTCGGCCCCTCGAGCCTGCTCCGCCATTCATGAGATCATGGCTGATCATCTAAACTCAGTACCCTGTACCTGCCTTCTCCCCATATCCCTTGATACCTTTAGCTTTAAGAAATATATCTAACTCATCCTTGAATATATTTAATGACTTCGCCTCAACTACCTTCTGTGGTAGAGAATTCCACAGGTTCACCACTCTCTGGGTGAAGAAATTCTTCCTCATTTCTGTCCTAAATAGTTTACCCGTTATCCGTAGATTATGACCCCTGGTTCTGGACTCTCCGACCATCGGGAACATTCTTCCTGCATCTAGTTTGTCCAGACCTGTCAGAATTTTATATGTTTCGATGAGATCCCCTCTCATTCTTCTATACTCCAGTGAGTATAAGCCCAATCGACCAAATCTCTCCTCATATGTCATTCCTGCCATCCCAGGTATCAGCCTTGTGAATCTTCGCTGAACTCCTTCCATGGTAAGAACATCCTTCCTCAGATAAGGCGACCAAAACTGCACATCGTACTCAAGGTGTGGTCTCACCAAGGCCCTGTACAACTGCAGCAGGACATCCCTGTTCCTATACTCAAACCCTTTTGCTATGAAGGCCAACATACCATTTGCCTTCTTCACTGCCTGCTGCAACTGTATGCTTACTTTCAGCGACTGGTGCACAAGGACACCCAGGTCTCGTTGCACTTCCCCTTCTCCCAATCTATTGCCATTCAGATAATAGTCTGCCTTTCTGTTTTTTACACCAAAGTGGATAACCTCGCACTTATCCACGTTATATTGCATCTGCCACGCTTCTGCCCACTCACCCAACCTGTCCAGATCATCCTGGAGTTTCTCGGTATCCTCCTCGCAGCACACACTCCCACCCAGCTTTGTGTCATCTGCAAACTTGGAGATATTACATTTAATTCCCTTATCTAGATCATTAATGTATATTGTGAATAGCTGGGGTCCAAGGACCGATCCCTGCGGTACCCCACTAGTCACTGCTTGCCACTCGGAAAAAGACCCATTAATTCCTACTCTCTGCTTTCTGTCCGCCAACCAGTTCTCTATCCAAGTCAATACCTTGCCCCCAATCCCATGTGCCTTAACTTTACCCGCTAATCTCTTATGCGGGACCTTATCGAAAGCCTTTTGAAAGTCCAAATACACCACATCTACTGGTTCTCCCTTATCTATTTTCCCAGTTACATCCTCAAAAAATTCCAGTAGATTAGTCAAGCCCGATTTACCTTTTGTAAATCCATGTTGACTTTGTCCGATCCTGTCACTGTTTTTCAAATGCTCAGCTATTACATCCTTTATAATGGACTCTAGCATTTTCCCCTCTACCGAAGTCAGGCTTACCGGTCTGTAATTCCCCGCTTTCTCTCTACCACCCTTTTTGAATAGTGGGGTAACATTTGCTACTCTCCAATCCATGGGTACAGTTCCAGATTCCATCGAATGTTGGAAGATGATCAGCAATGCATCTACTATTTCTAGGGCCACTTCCTTAAGTACCCTAGGATGTAGATTATCAGGCCCTGGGGATTTATCGGCCTTCAATACCGTCAATTTCCCTAACACCATTTCCCTGCAAATACTGATTTCTTTCAGTTCCTCCCTTTCATCAGACCGTATGTTCTCCAACATCTCTGGGAGGTTATTTGTGTCCTCCTTTGTGAAGACAGAACCAAAATATGCATTTAATTGGGCTGCCATTTCTTTGTTCCCCATTATAACTTCCCCCGCTTCTGACTGCAAGGGACCTACACTTGATTTCACTAATCTTTTTCTCTTCACATATCTATAAAAGCTCTTACAGTCAGTTTTTATGTTCCCAGAAAGCTTACTTTCATATTCTATTTTCCCCTTCTTAATTAATCCCTTTGTCCTCCTTTGTTGAATCCTAAACTGCTCCCAATCCTCAGTGCTACCGCTTTTTCTGGCCAATTTATATGCCCTCTCCTTGGATCTTATGCTATCCCTAATTTCCCTTGTTAGCCACGGTTGAGTCACCCTTTTTGTTTTATTCTTATGCCACATTGGGATGTACAAATTCTGTAGTTCATCCATGCAGTCCTTGAATGTTTGCCATTGCCTAGCCACCGTCAACCTCTTGAGTGACATTCCCCAATCAATCCTACCCAATTCGCGCCTCATACCATCGTAGTTTCCTTTATTTAAATTCAGGACCCTAGTCTCTGATTCAACTACTTCACTCTCCATCCTAATGAAGAATTCTATCATATTATGATCACTCTGACCCAAGGGGCCTCGTACAACAAGATTGCTAATGAATCCTTTCTCGTTACATAATACCCAGTCTAAGATGGCCTGATCTCTGGTTGGTTCCTCGACATATTGTTCCAGAAAACCATCTCGTAAACATTCTAGTAATTCCTCCTCCACAGTATTTTTACTAATTTGGTTAGCCCAATCTATATGTAAATTAAAGTCACCCATGAGGACTGCTGTGCCCTTACTGCATGCTTCTCTAATTTTCCTTTTAATGCCGTCCCCAACCTCCGTATTACTGTTTGGAGGTCTATATATCACTCCCACTAACGTTTTCTGCCCCTTGTTATTTCTCAGTTCTACCCATACAGATTCCACATCATCAGAGCTAATATCCTTCCTTTCAATTGTGTTAATCCCCTCTTTAACCAGCAATGCTACCCCACCTCCCTTTCTTTTTTGCCTATCTTTCCTAAATATTGAATAACCCTGGATGTTGAGTTCCCAGCCTTGGCCACCCTGGAGCCATGTTTCTGTAATCCCAATCAAATCATATTCATTTACCTCTATTTGCGCAGCTAATTCATCCACCTTGTTCCGAATGCTCCTTGCATTAAGACACAAAGCCTTCAGGCTTGTTTTTTTAACGCTTTCAGACCTATATGAATTATTATTTACTATGACCATGTTTGATTTAAACCGTTGAGTTCTTTGCCTTCTACTTTTGTTTTTCTCCTTCCTGTCTTTAGCTTTTATCCTTATTTCCCTTTCCTCTGTCTCCCTGCTCAGGTTCCCAACCCCCTGCCACTTTAGTTTAAACCCTCCCCAACAGCACTAGCAAACACTCCCCCTAGGACATCGGTCCCGGCCCTGCCCAGGTGCAGACCGTCCCGTTTGTACTGGTCCCACCTCCCCCAGAACCGGTTCCAATGTCCAAGGAATTTGTGTGACTTGGAGGGGAACTTGGAGGTGGTGGTGTTCTCATGCGCCTGCTGCCCTTGTCCTTCTAGGTGGAAGAGGTCGCGGGTTTGGGAGGTGCTGCCGAAGAAGCCTTGGCGAGTTGCTGCAGTGCATCTTGTAGATGGTACACACTGCAGCCACGGTACGCCGGTGGTGGAGGGAGTGAATGTCCAAATATTTCCTGAAAAAAATGTCTTTAGGTTTCTGGGAATCATCACAAAATTCACAGTAAAAGAAATTCAAAAAATAAAACAATCTAGTCCCATGAGCCTAACTATTGTCTAGTCAGCTGGGAAGTGGCATACTCACGGGAGCAATTGAAAAAAATCCATTTAAACTGTTACAGGTCATAATGTGATTTATTGTACAATGTACAATTCCCTAGAGAATTGGTATAAAAGGAACAAGATTTTTAGAGGTTTATTTCATTGGGACTGTTTACTCATTTATGTTTAATGTTGCAAGACGGCATTATCTTAAAAGATATTTAATTTCACAGCAGTTAAAATTGATAGGAACTCAAACTGCTGTGCTGGAAATAAACCGTTATAAGAATTGTTTCCATTTAGTGATTTCATATGGCCCAAATCATATATTTATCAGTTTCCGGAACTTAAGTATTTGGGATAGATACCCTGTTAATTCTCCTGACATGTTTTCTCATAACCCCATTATGTCATTGACTCTTGTTCTCATATCTTATGTGCAGTGATGTGTTGGTACTCCTTAATAGAATGGTTGTAGCCTCTGTGATATGTATTCTGCATAACACAAGTCTTTGCCTATTTCGATAGTCTAAAGAGGCTGTGAAATGGTGAAAAGGAAATGGTAGAGGATGAAGTTGTAGCAGAAACTGATCCACCGAGAGTGCCATAATAAATGTAATAGTCGCTGGAATTTAATTTTCGCCTCATCCTTATTACTCATTCAAGTATATCTTTTGATGGCCACCGCAGGTGATTGTGATACAGAATTTGTGGTGATGAATTTGGGTGGAAAACCCATCCATAATGTGCCACAAAAAATCTTCCAGGGAAGGGTAATGTGGGCAGACAAAACTGTCACCAATGAATTTATAATAGTATGCAAATCTGCACTTGCACAACTTTCCATGATACTTCTCGGGTGGGCTGTGTGTTATTGTCACTGGTATAAACTGAGGGTTGCAGGGAGGGCCATTCTATGCTGAAAGAATGTCAGCATTTAAAGGGAGATTGGTGATTTTGAATTGCTGTAAATTAAATCTGCAATTTAAGTAAAGATTCTTGTTTTGTGTTATTTTGGCAGCTCTCTTATTGCCATGTTATTTTTTTGTGGGTTTTGTGTCAAGTGTTTTCAAGAGGTTAACTCGTACTGTTGGGGAGGGTTTAAACTAAATTGGCAAGGGAAGAGGAGCCAGGGGGATTGTGATATACTTGAACAAATTAGTATTGAGAGGGAGGAGGTACTAGCGGTTTTAGCGGGCTTAAAAGTGGATAAATCCCCAGGCCCAGATGAGATGTATCCCAGGCTGCTGTGTGAGGCAAGGGAGGAGATTGCAGGGGCTCTGGCACAAATTTTCAGAACCTCTCTGGCCATAGGGCAGGTCATGATGCGGAGATGCCGGTGTTGGACTGGGGTGGACAAAATTGAGAGGTTGCACAACACCAGGTTATAGTCCAACAGTTTTATTTGAAATCACAAGCTTTCGGAGCTATCGATCGCCCCTTCCTCAGGTGAAGAGAACAGCTAACGTAGTACCATTATTCAAGAAGGGTAGTAGGGATAAACCAGGGAATTACAGGCCAGTGAGCCTAACATCAGTGGTAGGGAAATTATTGGAAAAAATTCTGAGAGACAGAATTAGTCTCCACTTGGAGAGGCAAGGATTAATCAAGGATAGTCAGCATGGCTTTGTCAGGGGGAGACCATGTCTAACCAATTTGATTGAATTTTTTGAGGGGGTGACTAGGTGTGTGGATGAGGGTAGTGCAGTTAATGTAGTCTACATGGACTTCAGTAAGGCTTTTGACAAAGTCCCACATGGGAGACTGGTCAAGAAGGTAAGAGCCCATGGGATCCATGGCAATTTGGCACATTGGATCCAAAATTGGCTTAGTGGCAGGAGGCAGAGGGTGATGGTCGAAGGTTGTTTTTGTGACTGGAAACCTGTGTCCAGTGGTGTACCGCAGGGATCGGTGCTGGGTCCTTTGCTGTTTGTAGTGTACATTAATGATTTAGATATGAATGTAGGAGGTATGATCAGTAAGTTCGCAGATGACACGAAAATTGGTGGAGCGGTAAATAGCGAGGAGGGAAGCCTCAGGCTACAGGATGATATAGACGGGTTGGTTAGATGGGCAGAACAGTGGCAAATGGAATTTAACCCTGAAAAGTGTGAGGTGATGCATTTTGGGAGGACTAACAAGGCAAGGGAATACACAATGAATGGTAGGTCCCTAGGAAGGACAGAGGATCAGAGGGACCTTGGTGTGCATGTACATAGATCCCTGAAGGCAGCAGGACAGGTAGATAAGGTGGTTAAAAAGGCATATGGGATACTTGCCTTCATTAGCCGAGGCATAGAATATAAGAACAGGGAGGTTATGATGGAGCTGTACAAAATGCTAGTTAGGCCACAGCTGGAATATGGGCAACACGGTGGCATAGTGGTTAGCACTGGTGCCTCATAGCGCCAGGGACCCGGGTTCGAATGTGACTGTCTGTGTGGAGTTTGCACATTCTCCCCGTGTCTGCGTGGGTTTCCTCCGGGTGCTCCAGTTTCCTCCCACAGTCCAAAAATGTGCGGGTTAGGTTGATTTGGCTATGATAAATTGACCCTTAGTGTTAGGGGGGGATTAAATATGTGGGGTTATGGGGATAGGATAGGATATGTTAGGGGGAATTAAATACGTGGGGTTACGGGGGTAGGGTGGGATATGTGTACTGTGGGGATTAAAGCAGGGACAGGGTACTGGACTTGGATGATCAGCCATGATCGTATTGAATGGTGGAGCAGGCTCGATGGGCCGAATGGCCTACTCCTGCTCCTAGATTCTATGTTTCTATGTGTGCAGTTCTGGTCACCACACTATAGGAAGGATGTGATTGCATTGGAGAGGGTGCAGAGGAGATTCACCAGGATGTTACCTGGGCTGGAGCGCTTCAGCTATGAAGAGAGACTGGACAGGCTGAGGTTGTTTTCCTTAGAACAGAGAAGGCTGAGGGGGGACCTGATTGAGGTGTACAAAATTATGAGGGGCATAGATAGGGTAGATAGAAAGGAACTTTTCCCCTTAGTAGAGGGGTCAATAACCAGGGGGCATAGTTTCAAGGTAAGGGGCAGGAGGTTTAGAGGGGATTTGAGGAAAAACTTTTTCACCCAGAGGGTGGTTGGAATCTGGAACTCACTGCCTGAAAGGGTGGTAGAGGCAGGAACCCTCACAACATTCAAGAAGCATTTAGATGAGCACTTGAAACGCCATAGCATACAAGGCTACGGACCAAGTGCTGGAAAATGGGATTAGAATAGACAGGACTTGATGGTCAGCGTAGACACGATGGGCCGAAGGGCCTCTTTCTGTGCTGTATAACTCTATGGGGGAAAAATTCAGCTGCTTGCGCCTCCCGTTAGCGCCTTAAGAGGGCGCTAATGGGGCGTAAAGCAGCTAACGCCCGGGCGCAGTGCCGCCCACGCCTCCCAAAAAATTCAGCGGGAGGTTAGCGGCGGCGCCAGCCGGTAGCGCCCTGTGGCGCTGCACCGCCGGCGATGACGTCATCGCCGTGCGCAGCACCCCGCTCGCGCCCCGGCCGTGATCTTCAGTCACGCCCCCTGATTTACCGCCAGACGCTATGTCCGACGGGTTCAGGTAGGCGTACGTGCGGCCGGGGCGGCGATATTTAAAGGGGAGGTGGCAGGCGGCCATTTTTGTTGCTGGCCGCCTGCCAGCACCTGTCCCCGGCCCCCGTGAAGCCCCCCCACCGTGAAGTGCCGGCTGCGCTCCAAGAGCCCGACACTTCTCTTGAGTGCCGGGCTCTTTTGCCGGCACTCCCGATCCCTGGGGGCCCAGCTGGGCCCCGGTTTGCGCTGCGCAGGGTCCCTCCCCTTTAAGAAGGGGAGGAAGGCCTGCAATACCGCGGCGCGACGTGCCGCAGCGCGTGGCGCTGCGGCACGTAGCGCCAGGATATTCACTCGCAGCGCCCCAAGAGGGATGCGGGGTGCTTCCAGTGGCGCCCCGCTTCCCTCTTGGGGCGCAACCACTGAAGTTCCGGCGCGGGGCCGCTAATTTTTTCGGGGCGCTAAATGTCGCGCCCCGGCGAGGTTAGCGCCCCAAATGGGGCGCGACTCAATTTTTACCCCTATAACTCTATGGGGTAGAAATTAGGTCGCGCCCCATTTGGGGCGCAAATATCGTCCGGACGCAAATATTAGCGCCTGGCGCTAATTATCGGCACTGACGGGAAACTTCACTTTTACCGCCCCGGGAGGTGAGTGGAGCGCTAAAGCAGGCGCTGCACACCTCTCTTATGCGCAAAGGCCGAGCAGTGAGGCGCTAACTCGGAGCGCTGGCGAAGCTCATGTAATGTCAGTCAGCAATGGAACACACACACAATGGCACGGGCCAGTTCTTAAAGGGGATGGTTAATCTTGCTTTCCATCCACATCCTGTTCATTGCTGCCTTGAATCTCGGCCTGGAGAGACTTGCACATCAAATGTGCTGGAAAGAACAATGGAGAGCACCAGGCAAAGAGCTCAGAGTGCAGCTCCCACGGTCTCTGCTAAATCAATATAAGGAATGGCAAATCAAAATGAACCTGCAAAGTGCTGCTCAGTACCCAAAACTCCTTCACACAACGTTGAATCTCTCCAGAAGTCTCTCAATCTCTCTCTCAGAATGCGTAGTTCAAAAATGCCACCAACAATAAAAGACAGGAAGAGGCCCCCTTTAAATAGCGCCCCCCCCAGCCCCACAGCGATTGATAGCGTTCCAGTCTTCTGGTCGTTGGAAGCGCCAGGCGGTAAGGCAGGGGGCGCCACTCAATTTCCGCTACGGGGCGCCCCAAGGGCGTTGCACCATGGAATGACGTCACAATCTGCGCGCGCAGGTGGTCGCAGCGGTAAGTTTTAGCGCCGCCGCACAATCTCAAGTTAAGTTCTCGAGCGGCGCAAACATCGCTGCGCCCGGGCGTTAGCGGCTTTGTGCCCCATTAGCGCCCTCTTAAGGCGCTAACGGGTGGCGCAACCAAGTGAATTTTTACCCCTATGACTCTAATATAGCAGAAGGGAGCAGAAATTAGATCAGAGGACAGAGAGATATAAACAGCAGTAAAATTAGAAATATCCCAAGTATTGCAGGGACCAGATTGAGGAAAATAGCAAAAGTGACAAAGGAGGTATTAAATTGTATGTACATCAATATCCGTAGTGCAACTAATAAGGTTGATGAGCTGCAGGCACAAATTGCTACATGGGGTTATGACGTGGTTATATTAACAGAGACATGGCACAAACAAGGCCAGGAATGGGTTCTTACTAATCCTGGTTGGCAAGTATTCAGGAATGATAGAGAAGTAAAAATGGACGGAGGCGTGGCAGTTGATTAAGGATGATGTTACAGTTCTAAATAGAACGGATATACTAGATGCTTCTAGGACTGAATCTATTTGGCTTGAGTTGAGGAACAGAGGGGGAGCCGTTACATTGTTGGGAGTTTTTTATAGAGCTCCAAACAGTGAAAAGGAGATAGATGGGCAAATTTCCCAGTAAATTTCAACAGCGTGTAACAAAAATAGCGTAGTAATATTAGGAGACTTTAATTACCCTAATATAGACTGGGAAAAGCATAGTGCTGAGGGTAGGGATATGTGTACAGCAATGTTCACTTTAATTTTTTTTTGGCTCGCGTGGCCCCTTTAATGGGCTATGCGGGTCATTCAAAATTCTGCATGTGCACGCTGTTTCTGTTTAAAAGCCAGCTCACCAGCTGCACGGGACCGCAAGAGCGCTGCGCAGCTTAAAGGGAACATTGGTGTACAGGAGAAATTTCCCGATCAATATGTCTCCATTCCAACAAGAAAGGAGGCAGTGTTGGATCTGGTTCTGGGAAATGAAGCAGGGCAAGTGGAGTGTGTTACTGTAGGAGATTATCTAGCTAACAGTGACAACAGCATAACTCGGTTTAAAGTAATTATGGAAAGAGACCAGAAAATATCGAAGGTAAAAATGCTCAACTGGGGAAGAGCTAATTTCAGTGATTTAAGAAGGGACCTCGCACAGGTAGATTGGAGAAGGCGATTGCAGGGTAAAGCAGTAACGGAGCAACGGAGGGCATTCAGGGAAGAGATAGTTCAGGTACAAACTAGGCATATTTCTTTGAAGGAAAAAGGTAGCGCGTCCAAAGCTAATGCGTCCTTCATGACAAAGGAAATAAAAGTTAAAATAAAACAGAAAAAGGAGGCTTATGACAAATGTCAGGAGCAAGATTCAGTTAATAACCAGGAAGATTATGGAAAGTACAGGAGGGGATTGAAAAAGTTAACACGGGAGGCAAAGATAGGTTATGAGAAAAGATTAAAGTGAACCCTAAAACATTTTTATAAACATATAAGCAGTTAGCTAGGGAAAAAGTTGGGCCTATTAAGGACCCAAAGGGAAATCTTCATGTAGAGACAGAGGACATGGGAAGTGATGCACTTTGGAAGGACTACTATGGAAAGACAGTATACTTTAAATGGCATGATTTTGAAAAGTGTAGATGAGCAGAGAGACCTTGGTGTCCATAAACACAAATCCTTAAAGCTGGCAGGGCAAGTTGATCAGGTGGTTAAAAAAGCAGATGGGTTACTCGGGTTTATAAATCGAGGAATAGAATATAAAAGCAGCGATCATGCTAGAACTTTATAAATCACTGGTTAGCCCTCAGCTGGAGTATTGTAGACAATTCTGGGCACCACACTTCAGGAAAGATGTAAAGACTTTAGAAAGGATACAGAGGAGGTTTACCAGGATGTTACCAGAGATGAGGGACTTCAGTTGTGAGGAGAGGTTCGCACTGTTCCCCTTGGAAGAGGTGACCTAATTGAGGTTTTCAAGATGATGAAAGGTTTTGATAGAGTAGATAGAGAAAAATGATTCCCTCTGGCGCGTGGGTCAATAACCAGAGGTCATAGATTCAAAATCATTGGCAAAAGATCTAGAGGGGAGATGAGGAGAATTTTTTTCGCTCAGAGAGTTGTGGGGATCTGAAACACTCTCCCTGAAAAGATGGTGGAAGCTGATTCCATAAATAATTTTAAAACAGAGTTGGACAGGTATTGAGGATGAGGAACACTCAGGGTTATGGACAAAAAGCGGGGATGTTGGACTAAGCACGACTGCTCTTTCAAAGAACCAGCACAAGCACGACAGGCCGAATGGCCTCTTTCCCTGCTGTAAATTTCTATGATTCTATGACATAGGCATTTTTAATTGCTGCAGTTATAAGTTGAAATGTGGAGATTCCAGTTGGAATGACATTATTTCTGTCTTACTTGTGCCTGCTTCACCTTCTACAAATAAGATAATACTGAATATGTAATTTTTTAAACTTCCTAATACTAAATTTCTGTCATGTGATGATATAAATTTTCAAACCTAATATAGCAGTCAGCTTTACCAGCCTTTCGCCTTCGCACTGCTTCTTCCACTTCATTCGTTCACCATGTTGTGATATTTTGCACTGCATTGTGGGCACTGTGCTGTCTCCAGCTGTCTCACTGAACAGACACAGCACTACCGCAGCATCAGACCTACCTATATAGATCTGTCTTACTGGAAGAAGTCTGGGCTGCCTTATTTTCAATTTGGTGGTATTGTGCTATGAATTTGGTAGCAAATTTACACCAATGCTGCATGCATTTAGTACCAGGTTTTCCTGCATAACAATAGCATAAATGACGCAGCCCCAGCTGAAAGACCAATGATTGTATACAATCTAATAAGATACTTAGGTTTGAAGTATTTTGAAAACAGCTTATCGATGATGCCTCTCTCACAAAGGACCTGGCCATTTTATCAGCAAGCAGCTTTTTTTAAGTAAGAGTACTACTTATCTAAATGCCTTGTGATATCTATGAGGATGATATTGGGCCTATCTAGCTTTGTAGCAATGGAGCTATGATTACTGACTTAAGTACAGACCTCACCGGAGACCCTACATCATTAGCATTTAATTGTAAACTGACTAACTAAGCAAACAGCAGAGGAATCCTTTGAGCAAATACACCATTGTTATGTTTTGCAATTACCAGAGTACTTTTTGTGTTAAAAAAAGTAAAATACTGAATATGATACAAAAAAACAGGATTTAAACAATGCTAAAATGACTGTAGTTATATTGTTAATTGAAGAGGCACTGGGGGATAATTGTCACCTTCACCTGGACAGTAATCTGGTGGTAGAACCTGCCCAATTTGCATCCCATTGAAATCAATGTTTTCATGAAAAGCGTTTATACATAAGCGGGTTTGCCATATGGGTCATTTTCCGACTTTGCGTTGCAGGTGGGGAGTCTTCCCTGCCAGTAACATGTATCAGAAATTCGGGCGTACATGGCACACGATTTTACGACTTATGCTACCTGCAGACAAAGCTTCCCACTGGCAATGCAGTTGGAAAATTACCCCTTATAAGTTGATGTAAATCATAATGATAAAAGTATTACAGGCTCTTCTCCCTCCCCAAACAAACCAAGGATTGCAAAATTTTTTTTCATGAAGACATTGGGCTTTTCAGTCAGAGGGGTACAAATTGGTCACCGTTGCCCCAGTTTTCTGACCAATTTTGCACCCAAGGACACCTGAAAAAACATCAGACGATTTTTAGGTGCCCGGGGTGGCCACCTTAAAAAGGCTTTATGCCCTTTGCCTATGCTAATGAGGGTCCTAACAGCTGTTTTAGGGCCCCTCGGGGAAATAGGGCTGCCCTGAGCGGACCAGGCATGGTTACAACCTAACAAACGTCCTCCACCAAAAAATTGAAGTACATTTGTTTTTTAATTTTAATGTGGAGCCAGGAGAAGCAGGTGTGCTCCTTCCAGCCCCACAGCACTCCTGACTGCTGACCATGATCAGCCCCCCTCCAGCTGTCCTCCCCACCCTGGAATTACCTAAGGTCGCTGCCAGTGAGGAAAATGACTCAAAATTCAATCCTACTGAAGGGAGCTGCCTGTGGAAGCGCAACAAACATCGGCAACTCGCCCGGAGTATTTTGATGAGCCTCAAGGCCCAACTTCGAAAATGGTCCTAGACTAATTTCTACCCCATAATGTTTGATTTTCATGGTTTGTTATATTTTTGGAAGATCTATTAGAAGAAAACTCAGCACTTCATTGGAAATGCTGCGAACCTTACGTATTGTATTCTACTTGTGTTTGTGCTACGTACCATTAATGGGTCTATGATGAGTAATGATTGTTTTTCTCTCCATTAATGAGAAAAGTACAATATATTCCAATTTAATATTACTGAATTTAGCATATTACCAGTACACCAGAAGTATTATACTATTAACTCAAGCCTAAATTGTAATATGTATGAAATGTATGTATGAAAACCTTCTTTTCCATTTATTTATTTGACATTTAAATGATGCTGGTATGCTCAACAGATTATTAGATAGGGTGGGCCTGTTAACTGATATAATCTGGATTGATGGACTATTAACTCAAAGTTTATAGCAGCATCTGTATCATTTATTGAAAGACAAAAGGACAAAGTTCAACTTTAGTATCAGAATCATCCTGCATTAGGGTTGCCAACTCTGGTTTGACGTATTCGTGGAGATTTGATTATGTGATATTATATGGCATTCAATCACACGACACCGCGCATGTGATGCTTAATCACATGACATTTGATCACGTGACATTTGTCCACTGTTTGCAAATGTTATTGCATTTAATTTAGTTGAGTGTCTAAGTATCAACAAGCCCCGAATAAAATATTGGACCTTTTGGCCGTAAAATTCTCTGTTGTAGCGCTGATACTTTTGGCCCACTTCTGGAGTGGCCCGTGCTGGTCACCATCTTGGTGGGGGTGCTAGCGCGGGCGGTACGTGCGTGCACCGGCAGCATGCAGAGTAGGCAGATCGTGACGTCAGTCAGTGTATAACGCTGATTTGATGCATGACCTGCCATTATTGACATCGCCGCTCCATTGAACGCCCTCTCCTAAATATGCACAGCTGAATGTGCGTTCAGCTGCACAAGGGCCCCGCCACCAACGGTACTTAAAGGGATACATCCAACTTGCAGGTAAGTTGCTTATTGCTTTTGTACTGGCTCTTGCAGAGTTTGTAGGAGGACTGGATTGCTGTAAGAGATTTCAAAAGTTGTTAAAGTGTGCAGGGAGTGCTGCTGGACCTTGGGAAGGCATTGGCTGCTATTTGAAGGCCTCTGACTACACCACTGGCTCCCAGTTATGGGTGCTCTAGTTGTTATCCCCCTTGCACTGCAGCATGATAGGGAGATGGAGCAGAGGCAGCAAAGAAGACAAGCTGCTCACAGAGGGAGGAGGAGAAACAGGAGGAAGAGAAAGGGAGGAGGTAGCCTGCACATCCATGTTCCAGGCAGTCTGTCCATGAGCGCATCATCAAACTCCAATTCCCCTGAATGAATCCCCAGATCCACATTGCTCAACACTTCCCCACCTTACCATCCCTCTGTCACAGAACATCACGGTGCCCTCTTGGCCACAATGAAATGGAAGCCACCACAAAATAAACATTCCAAACCACATTTATAAATCCTTCAATTCAATATTACATAACAAAGTCAACTAATCACCCTTGTGCATTCCCTTAGTGCCTGCCTTCCGTGTGCCTTTGCCTATCCTAGTGCTCCTACAAAGTGCTCCCCAGTGGTTGCAGCATGGCTGGTGGAAGGCTGCTGACTTTCAGTGGGCGAGACTGCAGATGGCCTTGCAGGACGATCTCGACCAGCTCTGGGCCTAGAAGCATGGGTGGCAGCAGTCTGCGTTGGCTGGCTGACAGGCAACAGCAAGCGCACTGGTGGAGTGGCAGTGGTGGGAGGACGAATGCTGTCATCCTGAGAGAGGACAGCAGGTTCGTGCTCCCCGGAGCCACTGCCACTCCCCCGGAGTGGCACCCCAGCAATCCTAATAATCTGTTGGAGGACAGATTGCTGGACTGCTGTGACACCCAGCAAGCCCCTTTCAACACTGGTAAATGCAGCCATGATGGCAGCAGTCTGAGCTTCCACTGCAGCACTCAGACATTGGGTCACTTCCACTCATGCTCCAATGGAAGCTGAGACATCGGCCATCACACCCAACATCATGGTTAATCAACAAGTTCTCTAATAGAGTTGCCCATCACTTCCATCCTGGAAATCATGGGCTCCAAGTTCTGTGCAAAGCCCTGTGCAAGGTTGGTGCCGGACTCCTCAATGCTCCTTGACAGTGACAATTGGCTCTGTGGCAGGCCTGCCATTGCACCAAGCATTTCTGTGTGCATGCCCCTCACCCTTCTTCTGTAGGCCGCCCCATCGACGTCCTCATCTGAGTCCTCTGCAGCAGAACTCGTGTACAACCTCGCCCTCCGGGGTGCTGGTACCTGTGCTACCCTTTCCCCTGCCCTGGCTGGAGGCCACTCGTGCCCGGTGACTCACCACGTGCAGGTCCTGCCTCTGTACTACCCTCTAAATTACACACAGTGCCAGTATCTGAGCTGGTGCCTGCGAGTGTGAGATCGAGTGATGGTGTTTCTTCTTCTCCATCACTCTCCTCTTGCTCTTCCTGCACTGGCTGGCCAGGTTGGAGTTCTTGGGTATCTGAAAGGAGAAAGGTACAAGGGTAGGGTTGTGGTGAGGGGAGACAGGGGTTGGGGGGGGGGGGGGGGGCGGGTGGAAAGCAAGGTATACACCATCAGCAGCTTGCAAGTGAGAAGAGATTGTGGGATGAGGGGGATGTGGGATGTGAGAAGAAGGATTAGGTATGAGCACACCATCATCATCAATGCTTTCAACCTCGTCGCTCGCCACAGCCTCAGTGACGGCCCCTCCAATTATGTCGAGCAGCGTCTCCTCCAGCTGAGTCAGGATATACAGGCTTGCCCATTCCCCACCTGTTAGCTGCTGCTGCCTGCGGTTATGAGCCATCTTGCCCTGCAAGAGAGAGGGAAGTGTGTCAGTGAGTGTGGTGCAATGTGTCTGGGTGAAGTGTGTCAGTGAGTGTGGTGCAATGTGTCTGGGTGATGTGCCTGTCATGGTTGAATAGTTGGCAGTGTGTGCAAGATGTGAAATGTGGGTGTGAGGCTTGCAGCAGTGGTAAGCGTGTGAGAGTAAGGTGAAGCTATGAATATGAGTCGTGATTGATAAGATTGTTGATAGGTGAGTGATGGGGGTCTGGTGCACTGAGCAGTGTGTGAGGCTGTAGTTGGTGGGAGATGGCTTTTGAAGATCTATTCACTGATCTTGACCACATGTGAGAGGTCAGTGAACTTCTTTTGGCGCTGGATCCAGGTCCTTGGAGCAAGACTGCTGGCAGTGACTGCTTCGGCTATCTTCTCCCACTGTCATCTCACTGTGTGTCTAGAGGGCCTCCTGGTCTGTCTCTTCCTTTCTACCCCCTGTACTAAGGCCTCTAGTGCTGCTTCGGAGAACCTTGGAGCCCTTTCTCTGCCCTGTTGAGCCATTATCCACTCACAGTTGCCTTCACAAGCAGTTCCATCAGCTGCTGAATGCAGAATGCACCTCATCTTTAAGAGGTGCAGACTGCCTTTAAGAAGTGGAGGCTAGCTTTAAGTAGAGCCCCCTGCTGAGCGCTCAGCACTCAGCAGCGTGCTCAGCGCTGGGTTGAACGCAGCAATCATGGTAATTAGCAGGCAGCACGAAGGTCATGTGCTGCCTGCATTACTATGAACAGGCCACCTCGTCCACCGGAGGACAGGCATCAGATCCCCGCACCTGTTTTTGTGCCTAATCGAATTTTTAGCCCTTTGTTTTATAGAGAGAGGAGTAACATAATTTATAAATCGAAGAAAGAACACAAAAGAATGGAAAGATTTAAGGATAAGTAATGTTTAAATAAAAACTAGTTCTATGATGTTTCTACAGTATTGACCGCAATGAGAAACACCAAGTAAATTCCACTGATTCAACGAGAACATCATCGATTAAAGTAACTTCTAACTAAAGTTTTCATACAAATTTATGACTTTTTACAATACACAGCAAGTTATAAAAATAATAAATAACACCAAAACTAAACCTAATTCAATACACTGACTCCCACAGCCAAGCTTCAGGGAGGTGAGGCTCAGTCCTCGGAGAGAGAAGCACTAAAGCTGCCTGATTCCCATAATAAAACACATTATACAACAGTGTACATCACAGGCCGACATGAACTCTCCCTGGCTCCAGTTTGTGTTTCTCTCTCTCCCTCTCCCTAGTTTGTGTTTTTCTCTCCCTCCCTCCCCAGTTTGATGTTTCTCTCTCTCTCTCCCTCCCCAGTTGCTTTCTCAGGATTCCTGGAGTATCCAGGCGATTTTCATTGGCCCCGACGCCGTCATCCTCACATTCGGCAGTGGAGCGGTGTTTCCGAATAGCGGGGCACCAGCGGGGCTCAGACAACACTCTTTGGTTGCAAACCACATTCCCTAGGGTACTGCGCATGCGCGAACTACTCATACTGAGTTAATTTCTCCCGAGTCTCCAGCAACAGCACTCGGAGACTAATCGCTCATTCGGGTAGACTCCCGCCCAGAGTGGGAGGGTTGGGAACCCTATCACTTGCATATTAGTACTCATTTACACAACAACAACAACTTGTATTTATATAGCGCCTTTAACGTAGTAAAACATCCCAAGGCGCTGCACAGGAGTATTTTAAGACAAAAAGAAATGACACCGATCAACATAAGAATAAATTAGGGCAGGTGACCAAAAGCTTGGTCAAAGAGGTCGGTTTTAAGGAGCGTCTTAAAGGAGGAAAGAGAGGTAGCGAGGCAGACAGGTTTAGGCAGGGAATTCCAGAGCTTAGGGCCTAGGCAACAGAAGGCACGGCCACCAATGGTTGAGCGATTATAATCAGGGATGGTCAAGAGGGCAGAATTAGAGGAGTGCAGATATCTCGGGGGGTTGTAGGGCTGAAGGAGATTACAGAGATAGGGAGGGGCGAGGCCATGGAGGGATTTGAAAACAAGGATGAGAATTTTGAAATCGAGGCGTTGCTTAACTGGGAGCCAATGTAGGTCAGCGAGCACAGGGGTGATGGGTGAACGGGACTTGGTGCGAGTTAGGACATGAGCAGCGGAGTTTTGGATCACCTCAAGTTTATGTAGGGTAGAATGTGGGAGGCCAGCCAGGTGTGCATTGGAATAGTCAAGTCTAGAGGTAACAAAGGCATGGATGAGGGTTTCAGCAGTGGATGAGCTGAGACAAGGGCGGAGACGGGCGATGTTACGCAGGTGAAAATTGGCGGTCTTAGTTATGCTGCGGATATGTGGTCGGAAGCTCATTTCAGGGTCCGATATGACACCAAGGTTGCGAACAGTGTGGTTCAGCCTCAGACAGATGTTAGGGAGAGGGATGGAGTCAGTGGCTAGGGAACGGAGTTTGTGGCGGGGACCGAAAACAATGGCTTCGGTCTTCCCGATAGTTAATTGAAGAAAATTTCTGCTCATCCAGAACTGGATGTCGGACAAGCAGTCTGACAATTTAGAGACTGTGGAGGGGTTGAGAGAAGTGGTGGTGAGATAGAGCTGGGTGTCGTCAGCGTACATGTGGAAACTGACGCTGTGTTTTTGGATGATGTCACTAAGGGGCAGCATGTAGATGAGAAATAGGACGGGGCCAAGGATAGATCCTTGGGGGGACACCAGAGGTAATGAAGCGGGAAGAGAAGCCATTGCAGGTGATTCTCTGGCTACGATTGGATAGAAAAGAATGGAACCAGGCGAGTGCAGTCCCACCCAGCTGGACGACAGTGGAGAGGCGTTGGAGAAGAATGTAGTGGTCAACCGTGTCAAAGGCTGCAGACAAGTCAAGAATGATAAGGAGGGATAGTTTACCTTTGTCACAGTCACAAAGGATGTCATTTGTGACTTTGATGAGAGCCGTTTTGGTACTGTGGCGGGGCAGAAAACACATGGGGCCAGAAATTCGGCTTTCTGGCTTCCGGCGGGTGCAAGCATCGCGCGCGTACTTGCCTACCGCGCCTGCTATTGTGCTTTGGGCCCACGAGGACTTCGGCTCCTGGGCCTCCTCCAGCTGCCGGCGCGCAGTGCTTGCGTATCCCAGGGGCACGGTTAGTTCGAAGCATCCCCTGGAATCACATGGGGCCATGGAGAGCCAATCCTAGCAGGGCATTTTCATTCATAGATTTGACAGGAAGACCTGTCAAATCTATGAATAGAGATCGGCCCCAAAACCACACTTAAACTTCAAATAAAAAAAATTTTAATCACATTTTTAAAATAACTATAAGTTACATACATTTTTGAAAAAATTAATTATACTTTTTAACGGTGCTAAAAATAAACTTACCTTTCTTTAAAGTATCTAAAAAAGATAAACCTGTTGAAAAAATTTTTAAATTGTAATTAATTAACCACTTACCTTGTTAAAAACAAGCCTTGCGCCTCCTTTTTAAAAGTGCAGCCTCTCCATACTTACCCTCCCAGAAAAACCTGAAAAAAAAAACGAAGTTCGCTGCATGTGCGCAGCCTCTCCCACACACGCGTTCGACTTCTGAACCCCTTCCTTCAGGGGAACGGAAGTTCCGGTTTCCTGCGCATGCGCAGTGCATGCAGGAAACCGGCACTTCAGGTGGCCTTACGGGTGAGTACACAGCGCATACTCACCCGATAACAGCCGAATTTCTGGCCCATTATGTATGTTACTACCGCATCACTACCTCTGGTGTCCCCCAAGGATCTATCCGTGGCCCTGTCCTATTTCTCATCTACATGTTGCCCCTTAGCGACATCATCCAAAAACACAGCGTCAGTTTCCACATGTACGCTGACGACACCCAGCTCTACCTCACCACCACTTCTCTCGACCCCTCCACGGTCTCTAAATTGTCAGACTGCTTGTCCGACATCCAGTTCTGGATGAGCAGAAATTTTCTTCAATTAACTATTGGGAAGACCGAAGCCATTGTTTTCGGTCCCCGCCACAAACTCTTTTCCCTAGCCACTGACTCCATCCCTCTCCCTAACATCTGTCTGAGGCTGAACCACACTGTTCGCAACCTTAGGGTAGGAACCATGGGGAAAGACTTCCTCTGGTTGCTATGAGTTAGTGACGCTATAAACACAACAGGAGGCTTTCCTATGTTTAATGTTTCTATCAAAATCTCAAACCTGTTCCTTTAGAAACCTATACAAGTTTGCTAGAAATAGCAACTGGAGGAAATCACCCCGACCCCCCCCCCACCCTGCTAAGTTTTAATTTTCCACATGCAATTTAACCTATTTATAATTGATTTGTTCATTAACAAAACATCAATTAAACCAATTATTAGGGGCTGCTCTGATTTGCATAAGACAGAAAGCATTTCCGTTTTTCGTGGCCTAAACATTTGCACTGTAAAATACATTGGAAATAACCTTTAATAGTTTCCACTATGTTATATTGATATTTTGCAAAGTACTCTGTGTCATATCACATTAACCTTCACTTTGATGTAATTACTGATACACTGCAGTGTAAGCAATGTGTGACATTTTAAAGCTGACAACTGTGATTGAGTTACAAAATGCACTTAGAGACTATTTAGGGCTATATTTTCCCCCTTTGTTAAAAAATTAGTTATTTGTCTATTTTTCATCCTTATTTACAACTTGCTAACAAAATAGTGGGAATGCACAGGTTTGAAATATGCAATTTTGTTGTACTGTATGTGTTTGCATGCTAACATTGTCCTGCATGATTTCATGCTATAATTCTTTAACAATCCTTTAAGAATTCTTTTTTAATCTAAAACTTTCTGGAATGCCAGTATAAGAAGGCAACAAATATCAGTGGTATAGCTAAGTACTATTTGAAACCTTATCAGATTAGCCTGTATTATATCTGGTATACGGTGCATTAGATTATTTTATATGTAAATTTGCAAGATATTAGAAATGAGATCCTTTCTGCTATCGTCCATATTACTATCTTTTTTTTGTGACCTTCATTTTTTGGCACCTTTACTCTGGTTAAATGACAGAAATGGCCAGTCAAATTGT
This sequence comes from Squalus acanthias, assembly GCA_030390025.1. Taxonomy (NCBI): domain Eukaryota; kingdom Metazoa; phylum Chordata; class Chondrichthyes; order Squaliformes; family Squalidae; genus Squalus; species Squalus acanthias. Next base: position 82,356,365 of record CM059426.1, on the reverse strand, counting down.
GTGTGCACACTCGCATGGGAGTGAAATTGGTCTTCAGTAGTTGCACAAAATGGGCGATAATGAATCTGCAGCCCATTTTACACTTCACCTGATTTTCTTTTTCAGGTGGAGTGTAAAACGGGCTGCCGATTCGCTATCGCCAAAGTGCCCAAAACCTTTTTCTATCAATTGCCATAGGGACACACAAATAACATAGTGCAGAGTGCTCCTATCTGCCTCATACACATTGCCATAGAAATACAGAAGTGAGAGGAACTGTTGTGTGTGTGTAGGGAGCATTTCAATGTCTCAGCAGGATGATTAGAAATTCTGACACCTCGTCTGAAATGGCCTTTCAGTGATGTGACCTTATAAGGTCTTGAGGTTGTACTGAGGACAGATACCTCCAACAAGTGTGCATGTTATTTTTTAACTAAAAGAAACTCCAGTATGATTCTAGATGAAATGTATGGTTGATCTAGTAATTGCCCTTTGACCGTGTTTTGCATATGACTATGACTGTTTATTCTGCCTACTCAGCATTGAACCCTTGGCAATAACAGCAGTCAATATACATAAAGTGTATGTGATCCTTGCAATTAACAGAGAAGAAAAAGCAGGGCAAATTCCAACCATTCAGGAAGCTGTTCGGTAAAAAGAGAAGGAAGGTGCCTACCATAATTCCTGGGAAAGTAAATCTAAAATCCAGTCAATCCACTGGGGATGTTCGAAATGGCATTGGGTCGGCTGATGAGGAATCTGAAGATGAATTAAGGTAAAGCCTCCTTGAACTACATTTTTTCATCGCGGATTAAACGCACAAAGTATATAAGTCTTGTGGTGCAGTGAAGTCATGAACCAATGTACCTGATTTATGTTACATTCAGCAGTAGTTTTGATCATTCATATTGTTTGTTGGTTTGAGAAATTAGAATCAGGATGAAGTGAAGGAACAGCAAGGGTAATTTGAGGAAAACAGTAAACAGCAGACTTAATTAATAAAGCTAATTTCCTCAATTGGATTTGAGTGTCTGGCATTGCTAAAAATAGGAATAAAACAAAGGAGCTGCAATGAAAGGTGAAAGGGTATGGTGCATTCTGAACCTACCCTCTATAATATGCACTGTGCTATTCTTATGTGTTCAGAACATTCCACTTTCAGATATTGGTAATACAATTCTGAAAATAACATTTTGAATCAATTGATGAGGTAGGGCTTGCAGCTGAGCTACCAGCTTTATGGATTTCAATTTTACACATGGAAATGTCATGCATTGTTGTCTCGTCTCAGTGCCCACCAAACCTTGCTACTCATTTTGCTCTTCTGCAACCTCTAGTCTTCCTCACTAGAAGGTGACTTGGAACTGCTAAGCCCTGGATAGCCCTCTACTGGCTGAGTATGGCACAATACCTAGCTGCTACACTGTTTTACCAAAACCTAACGATTCAGATCAGCTCGCCAGCTCATTTCAGTTTAATGGAGCCACGCATGCATGAGGCCCTTCTCTGTAACGTATGGAATGCATGAGGAAGGTTGGTCCCCATTCTATCATATGCCTGATGCTGCTCCTGGCATGCCCTTCTACACTCCCCATTCAAGCAGAGTTGATTCCCCAGATGGAGGAGTGAGAAATGCGCTATGCCATGAGGTTACTGATTGTGATGGTATACAATTCTGCTGCTGCTGATGGCCCCTAGCTCCTCATACAATTCGGTTTTGGGCGGCTAAAGCCCTTACTATGTCCCACTTCGCATGGAGTAGTGCCACACTACATGATGGAGCGTGTCCATATTGTGGAGATGAGAATATGGCCTAGAAATTGGTTCATGCCATCTGGCTGGCACATACTGGGTGCAGAGAACGATCCCTGTGCCGGAAAGGGTAAGCCCAAGACAGACCTGATATTGGGCCTTGGGCCTCATTTAAATGAGACCGGCTAGCTGCGGACACATGCTGAGCATCCCCAGGCAGTTTGCCAGCGCATCGACATTGGATTCTGGGCCACTGCATTGGCAGCAGCGACCCTCAGGTCCTGAGAAGGGGGAAACAATTGGAGTTGGGCTGGGGGGAGGCGATCAGGAGGTGATCAGGAGTGAATGGGGAAGGTGATCAGGAGGGGGCTGAGAAGGAGCTTGCAATGGTAATTGAATTCCACATTTAGGTAAGTATTTTTTTAACAAACTTAATTTTGTGGTGGCGACTCCCAGTGGTCCCTTTAAGGACTGTGGGTTAGACCACGTGTAGACCACTTTTCTGAACACAGCTGGCCCGGCTTCTTCAGCAGCCCCTCCCAAACCTGCGACTTCCACCACCTAGAAGGACAAGGGCAACAGGTGCATGGAAACACCACCCTTTAAATCACACACCATCCTGACTTTGACATAGATTGCCATTTGTTCGTCGCTGAAACAAGATCCTGGAAAACTCTACCTAACAGAACTGGACTTCACCATGTGGACTGCAGCGGTTCAAGGAGAAGGCCTTCCACCACCTTCTCAAGGCAACTAAGGATGGCCAATAAATGCAGCCTGTTAGCAATGCCCACATTCCGAGAATGAAAAAAAAAGCCTAGTGCTAGGTTGAGATTGCCTGAGTCTTGTTACAGATCCTGTTTCTCTTATTGTTCTGCTTTTTGATGGTTGTTTTAAGAAAGAAATAAAGACTTTCATTATATAGTGCCTTTCACGACCACCGGACATCCCAAAGCGCTTTACAGCCAATTAAGTACTTTTTGAAGTGTAGTCACTGTTGTAATTTACAACTACGTGGCTTGCTAGATCACTTCAGAGAGCACTTAGAGTTGTGTAGGCCTGATTTGGTAGGAGTGACAAGATCCCTTCCCTAAAAGACACTCTAAGTTACCAGATTTATGGAATTTAATTTCACAAATTTACATCATGAGATTTGAACTCACAACCTCCATGAGGCTGGTCCAGTACCATAACCACTAGGCTACCATACCCAGGTCTCTGTGAGGCAGAAAATGTGATGGTTGTTTCTGTCAGGTGCCATAGGTTCTGCAAATTTCTAGCTGCAGAGATGAAGGGAGTACTTGGAATATAAAGTACTGTCCCTCAACTTTTCTTTATGTTTCACCTGTGGCACTCAAAGTGCCAACTAAATGGAAAGAATTATTTCTAGGCACAAAAAGTCAAACATCTACAACTGAAAGCCATTGAAGACGTTGGTGCATTGTAGGCAAGAAACAACACATTTTTCTAAGGTTATAAGAATATACGAGATCTGCAGGAAGTGCATCAACAACTTCCAGTGAGTGACCAGACAACAAACTCGAGTTCAACAAAAAGATGATCCAAAGTTCAGGAACTGGATACACCCAAGGAGGGAAAAATCTGATGTGAGCGGAATTAGTTTAGCCTTCTCTTTATCCCAATGTTGGGACAGCAGCATGGCATTGTGATTGAGAGGAGAAGAAGGACATTTCTGCCAGCACAAAAGATCCTAGTGTATTTAAGGAAAGATGGAAAGAGAAGACACTTGACTAAGTCAATGTGGGCAGCAGAGGTCGACGGAAAGGAAAATCAGGCGGGGTGTATAATGGGTAGCCAATCCAATATCGTCTGTTTTATGCCATTGCCGAAAGTTAAAATGACCCCGTTCAGCCTTCCTCCTTACTGAGCCAGAATATTACTACACAGACCTCCACCTTCCACATAGTCAACTGAAGGCAATGTTGAGACTTTGATTTGCCAATCCATCCTCAGGGTAGTTAATATGCAGAATATCTCTTTTGAGATCCTCAGATAGTAAACTGGAATACCTGTAAATAAATGAAGTGTAAATGATTTCAGTGAATTTTACTTTGTCAACATTTGGCTACTTTGAAAAATAGTTAATATTTTCAAATATAAAGTCATGCAATATTATTATTGAGTTATTTTAGCATTTTTACATTATACTATTTGCAAATTTGCTTGTATTTATACATATCACAATTAAAACTAATAAGTGAATGTAATTTCATTAAACTTTGTCACTGTAAAATCAGATTTCATTTAACTTAATCATAACAATTATTGTAACAGTTGTCCATATTGCTATTTGAAATAAAAGTTTTATATTGATTACTTCCTAGTTTTGTGAAAATGTTTCATTCACATCTTATCAGAAAGTTGAAAATGAAGTTACATCTAATGTATTTCTGATTATACTTCTGACTGTGGAATATAGATTTTAACAGCTTCTAGAAACATCTGATCTATGTGTCTCTCTTTAAACCTGTTGATCTTACCTTGATTTGCATCTTAACATGACATCTAATCTGCATTTTAACAATGTTTAACCAATATGATTCATAAACATGTCACAAACACATTTTGCAATTGCATTCCTTTCTAGCTATCGAATTATACGAGTGAACTATGTTGCAAAATCAAAATACGGCATTAATATGTCTGAATGTATGTATTCATTACTGGGGAACAAAGTTGAAAATGCATTTTTATTATGTATATTTTAATGATAAATGAGTAAAATTCTTATACCGTGCAATTTTTATACCATGTTTCATTTGGCCTAAATTCTGCGGACAATTTGTCATCATCGTGGATGACTGAGTTGAATCTGAAGTAAATTGGATCTATTGTCTGATACGTGGCTGAAAGAGCTGATTTTCTAACTGTGTGGAAAACTTTTTGCACCCAGTTATATGATCAGGATGATGAGAGGACAAGTGACAATACATTCAAAACCCAGGTTTCGATCCGAATAAATGTTCTGTCTGGCAGAGAATTTACCGATATTGGATGGCCCCTATGTATTTTTTAAAATAGGTTTGTAATGTGTTATTGCCAATGACTGGTTTTGACTGATATTTTTATACAACAAATCACAATATATGGTTTAAAAAAAAAGCAATTATGAGAATCTAGGTGGATGAGTGGTAAATTGCAAACACTATTAAATTGAATGGAGCTGCTGCAGGACACAGGAGGCTCACTCTCCATCACTGATGTTGCCAGAGCAGTTCTGGAGACTCAAAATGGCAGATTTCCATCAGGCAGCAGATTTAAAGATATTTTCTTTTTAATTTCAAAAGATATATTTCTGACTATATTTTTTCCATGTAGTACTCCCCTTAGACTTTCCTTCACCCTTAAGGCTAGCTATACCAATTACAAAATCAATGCTCCTCATTTAGATGAGGTGTGGCAAACGCTTGCGGCACATCCCGAATCAGGGTACCTGGGCAAAAAAAGGCCGATGCAAAAGCAAGGCATGCTTCTAAAATGTCTTTTCCAAAACTTGGACTTGAAGTGTATGCCAAAAAATAAGAATCATAGAGCTGACTGTCAAAAGAACTGCAATGAGGAATCACAATTTGACTTTTCATCAACTTTTTTCCCAGCATTATTTTTGTAATTTATATTTTATGGGGTTAATATTTAAGCAGGTGGATGTAGAACATAGCTCTATTTCCATTGCTTTGCAATCCTTATACGTAATCAAAATTTAAATGAATTGGGGCGATACGGTAGCACAATGGATTAGCACATTGCGTTTTCATCTCGAGGACCTGGGTTTGAAACTACCCCAGCCTTATGAACTCTGAGGAATGTTGTTGTTTGGGACTTTTTTTCATCATGTGGTTTAATTCCCCTACCTTTTCATTAAGGAGAACACTCTGAGGATATGTCCATAAATGCCATGCAGTTTGTCCAGGATGAGACAGAAAATTATTATTTTTTAAAATTGTTTTCTAACAAATTGACACAATGGGCCGTGTACACACCCGTAGGGACTTCGCAAATGCCGGTTTCAGGTATGCGAAGCGCATACGCTGAAAACCGGCATTTCCGATCTGTCAAGAATCCTCTTGACAGATCGGATACCTGCCCTGGAGAAGGGCCTCTGTGGGTGGAGAGGTCCGCTTTCTGCAGAACCTCCGCCCGCAGAAATTGCTTAAAAATCTTACGCCTGGTAAAAGCAGGCGTAAGGCCTGCTTTTACCAGCATAAGAGCTTAAAAAAGTTTTTTTTAAATGTTTTTTCACTCATTTATAATTTTAAAATACTTTTAAAAAGCTAAGTTTATTTTTAGCCCCGTAAAAAACTTTAATTTTTTTTTCAAAAAATTAAATTTTTGTTTAAAATATTTAATTTAATGTAATTTTAACTAATTTTAAAAACATGATTTAAAAAAAAATTATTTAATGTTTTGATGTGTTTTTGGAGTGATCTCCATTCATACTTTTAACAGGCGTAAGCTGTCAAAAGCATGAAGGGAGATTCCCTTCTCCCATTGGCTCCCCATGGCCCACGTGATCCCAGGGACGCTTGTGACCCGCATGCGCCCCTGGGATACCTGGGCCCTGCGCATTTCATCGTGGAGAGGCCCAGGAGCAGAAATGGCCGGATCTCTGGAGCCCTCAGGTAAGGGCGTAGATTTTTTCCAGATCGGAGGCCTCCGCACGCAGGAAGCCTCCGATCGGAAAATACGGGCCATTATCCTCCGCGGTCCAGTGAACTCTCCACAGCACCTTCCCCACCTCCTGTGAAGAGCTGCAATAATGTTGACAATCTCAGTCTCCTGCAGCAACCTCAGGGTGATCATGCAATATATATTGGAATTGATATTTACTTTTGCAATTTTACACCACAAACAGTGTGCTGAAAATTCCACTGTTGTGATGCACTGTTTCACATATATGATTTACATCACCTTTGGAAAAGTGAGTTTCTCAAAGCTTGCAGTTGTTTCATTTAACACGCCGCCCTCCTCCCCTTCCAGTAATTAGTTCCCCAAACCCCTGTTACCCTCTCCTGGAGGCAGCATGGTTCCAGAAGTGCTGACCATCTTCCTGTACCTTGTTCAAGTTGCCTTTCTTCACCTATAAGTTTCGACTGGTTATTGAACTACAGGCGTGACTAAGCCCAATCCTGTGTTCACCCAATGTCCACATATACATTACCTTCATGACCAACACAAGACAAAAAGCCTGAAGAAAGCTGATGAACCAGACCTAACCCAGCCATTAATGCAGGAGCAGTGGCTTAAAAAATATACAGATATGGATATACTCTTCTAAAAAATATCTGTGGATGTATACTTTTACAAAATATATGTGTGACTATACACTTTGATAAAATATAGGTGAATAAATATTTTTGAGAATTAAAAAAAAGTGAAAGATGGAATCTCATCCTAAAAATAAATGAAAAATGGAAATGGCAGAGCCAAATTTGCCAGGTTTTTATTGCACCTTTTTAATACTAGTAAAAATTAAGCAAGGTATTAATGCAATTTGTACCTTGTAACCTATTTATAAAATGTTGACAGGTCCGCTAGCACTAGCATGGGAACCAGGGCTTTGTCACATGACAGTATTTTTATCCCAGAGGGTTCAACAGGCGACGGAGCAACGGCACAAGTGACATCCCAGGAAAACATCCCAGGAAAAGTCCAAACCCTTCAGGTGAGAGGTGTTACAATGACAGGGTGATACCAAAACTGCATTGACCAGAAAAGGCTGGTGCATTCAGTGCGGATCGCGTGGATCTGACCTGAACCAACTCATGCAGTTGTTATTGGCTTTGCATATGTATTGATTGTCTCAAACCGACCCCAATTTTGGATGGTTCAGTGCCCATTTGCAGGAAATATTTTTAAATTCCCTTACTTTTAAGGAGTTAAGAAGTGCCTGCAGATAACCGCATGGAGTGAAACAGCACTGTAAAGTGGGCATTTACTGCTAGACTGAGATTCTCACCTCTAATCTAACACATGCTGATTACTTTTACAAATTATACACAGGGGGTCACTTTTTTTATTGATTCACTACTGCTGGCAAGGTCATTTGCCAGCAGATAAGCAGCTGGGTGGAGGAGTGAGTTATTGCCCCTCTGAGATTTGACATGAATCAAGCACAGACTGATGGGATGAAAGTCTCTGTGGCAGCTATAAGGATCTTACACAAAACAAATTTGAGTAGTCTCAACTTAATTTGTGGGCACAGGACCGCAGCACAGGGAGAACAGGTTTACATCCCACAATCCTACTGACTTTGAACCCAAGCCTCAGAGCTGAAGAATAGTGTGCTGATCCATTGCACTACCCAATCATCCACGATGTATGCTCCACAATTTTCAGTCTGTGCATTACAGAAATTATTGTGCTTCAAGCATTTTAACTACTCTATAAACATTTTGGCGACTATACCCCATACTTAAGTTACTACTTTATGTATGTACTCCAATATAAATGTGAGGTTGGTGGAGGGTCATTTTCAACCTACTGTTGGAGTGTAACACTGGTTTTAGGGGTTAACCGCCAATTATAGACACCGTGCAACTGATTTAAATGGAAAGGAAATGGAAAGGTGGTTTCTATAATGGGTGCCAACCCGCAAAGCCAGTTACACGCTTCAGCATTAAGTAGAAAATTACCCTCAGGATCTCTCAATCAAACACATAAGCATCAAAAAGATTTCATATTCCTAAAAGATTAGCTTAACCTAACTTACTACAGTATAAGGTCAGATTTTCCATTCTGCATGGCCAGCCTACGGGATGTGTGAGCGCTTTATTCGACTGCATGGTAATAGCAGTATAATGAGTGCTCCTGTCTCGGGGGCTCAGATGCTGATGCCCCTGAAGTTATCATGTGGTCCATGGTGGACTACATGTCAGACAAAGGTTCTACATGACTGCAATGATACAGGTTGTTAGATCCTCCACTGTTGTCGTCCAAAGCCCGGGGCCATGGCAGTACGTGAGCTGACCCTCAGCAGCAGGTTCCTGCTCTTCTTGTTACAAGTTTTGTGTCTGTCTTAGGTATTCTCTCGAGTACAATGGTGCCGGTCACTCCTGAAAGCACTTTGAGCATCTTACATTCAGGAGTGTATATCTATCTTCTATTCTGGAAAACCTGTCTTCACTCATGTGCGCTTCTCTAATCTTTCCAAGAGCAGATTGAGAAACACCAGATGCAATTGTTAAGCTGCTTTATTTACAGACAATAAGTGAAGGTGTAAAGTAAGAGGGAAGCAAATTCCCACTCAATATCACTTCTTTCCTCAAAAATTAATTAACCACTGCTTCTTCTGTGGGCTGACTTAATTGTTTCTGGCATTACCTTTCCTTCTGGACACCTGGATGGAAGTACTTCTGCTGGTGCCTGCAATGGATGGAATGTTTCATGCAGGTTGCAGTGAGATGCTGGCTTGTTTGCTGTTTCAGGGAGGTTGGGCTGGTTCTTGGATAGAAACAGAAAAGGAACCTACATTGGCATGCTGGCTACAAGGCATCTCTTCAAACAGTATTTACTTAGTTATATTAGTGTGTTATGGTGGTATCCTGGAGTGCACGCTTGTGAGTTTTTAAGTCAGTATCTGAGTTGACAAATACTAACTAAAGAAGAAAAAGAAAGACTTGCATTTATATCGTGCCTTTCACAACCTCAGGATGTCCCCAAGCGCTTTACAGCCAATGAAGTACTAAGGACGGTAATAGCCCTCAATTTTCCAGCTTCAACGTGGCCCATTGTTCAATGTTTTTCAGCCCGAGGATGTTCAGCCTGTTCTAAAATCTTTAGTATCATAGTGCCATACCCCATTGGGGGTTGTTCCTGTCTGTTGTGAACCTCCTTATCCTCCAAGTAGAGCAGTAGTGCTGAGATGCTGGAAGTTTGATGAGTAAATAAATTGAGTATCACCTATATCTCAGCTTGTGTGTGAGTAAATCACAATATGATTAGGCAGAGCCAACTTGGTTTTATGAAAGGGAAATCATCCTTGACTAATGTATTACCGTTTTTTGAGGGTGTATCTAGCAGGGTAGTTAAGGGGGAACCAGTGGATGTACTGTATTTGGATTTTCAGAAGGCATTTGACAAGGTGCCACACAAGAGGTTGTTGCACAAGATTAGGGCTCATGGGATTGGGGGTAATATATTAGCATGGATTGATGATTGGTTACCGGACATAAAACCGAGAGTAGGAATAAATGGGTCATTTTTGGGATGGCAGGGTGTAACTAGTGGAGTGCCGCAAGGATAAGTGCTTGGGGCTCAGCTATTTACAATCTAAATCAATGACTTGGATGAGGGGACTGAGTGTAATATATCCAAGTTTGCCGACGATAAAAAACTAGATGGAAAAGTAAGCTGTGAGGCGGACGCAAAGAGGCTGTGACGTAATAAAGACTCACTACGCACTTGAACATAAAGCAAGGCTTTAATCAACTTGTAACAAAACATGGAGGTCTAGTTAGCAGTCACTAGCTTCCTGTTTCCAGATTGTCTCTGCCCAAGGTGGGCCCATGCCTGAGTATTTATACTCCCTGGACGGCGCCCCAGCTGGCCACCCAGTAGTACTTCCTGAGTTGTTACTTGCGATTTATGACAGGCTGCAAAGGGATATAGATCGGTTAAGTGATTGGGCAAGAAGGTGGCAGATGGAGTATAATGTGGGAAAGTGGGAAATTATCCACTTTGGTAGGAAGAATGGAAAAGCAGAATATTTTTTTAAATGTCAGAGACTAGTAAATGTTGGTATTCAGAGGGACCTGAGTGTCCTTGTACACGAATCACAGAAAGTTAACATGCAGGTACAGCAAGCAATTAGGAAGGTATATGGTATGTTGACCTTTATTACTAGGGGGCTAAAGTACAAGAGTAAGGAAGTCTTACTACAATTGTACAGGGCTTTGGAGAGACCACACCTGGAGTACTGGGTACAATTTTGGTATCCTTACCTAAAGAAGGATATACTTCCCTTAGAGGGGATGCAACAAAGGTTCACTGGATTGATTCCTGGGATGAGAGGGCTGTCGTATGAAGAGAAATTGAGTAGATTGGGTTTATATTCTCTGGAGTTTAGAAGAATGACAGATGCTATCATTGAAACGTATAAAATTCTTAGAGGGCTTGACGTTTAAAAAAAAATTAATTCATGGGATGTCGGCATCACTGGCAAGGCCAGCATTTATTGCCTCTCCCTAATTGCCCTTGAAAAGGTGGTGGTGAACCATCTTCTTGAACCACTGCAGTCCGTGAGGTGAAGGTACTTCCATAGTGCTGTCTGGGAGGGAGTGCCAAGATTTTGACCCAGCAATGATGAAAGAACAACGATATATTTCCAAGTCAGATGGTGTGTGACTTGGAGGAGAACCTGCAGGTGGTGGTGTTCCCATGCGCCTCCTGCTCTTTTCCTTCTCGGTGGTAGAGGTCATGGGTTTGGGAGAGGCTGTCGAAGAAGCCTTGGTGAGTTGCTGCAGTGCATCTTGTAGATGGTACACACTGCAGCCAAGTTGCGCCAGTGATGGAGGGAGTGAATGTTTAAGGTGATGGATGGGGTGTCAATCAAGTGGGCTGCTTTGTCCTGGATCGTGTCGAGTTTCTTGAGTGTTGTTGGAGCTGCACTTATCCAAGCAAGTGGAGAGTATTCCATCACACTCCTTACTTGTGCCTTTTAGATGGTGGGAAGGCTTTGGGGAGTGAGAAGGTGAGTCACTCGCCGCAGAATACCCAGCCTCTGACCTGCTCTTGTAGTCACAGTATTTATTTATTTATTATTCATTTTATGGGATGTGGGCGTCGCTGGCAAGGCCAGCATTTATTGCCCATACCTAATTGCCCTTAGGAAGGTGGTGGTGAGCCGCCTTCTTGAACCGCTGCAGTCCGTGTGGTGAGGTACTCCCACAGTGCTGTTAGGTATGTGGCTGGTCCAATTAATGGTGACCCCCAGGATGTTGATGGTGGGGGAATCGGCGATGTTAATCCCGTTGAATGTCAAAGGGATGTGGCTAGACTCTCTCTTGTTGGAGATTGTCATTGCCTGGCACTTGTGTGCACGAATGGTACTTGCCACTTATCAGCCCAAGCCTGAATGTTGTCCAGGTCTTGCTGCATACAGGCACAGACTGCTTCACTATTTGAGGAGTTGCAAATGGATCTGAACACTGTGCAATCATCAGCGAACATCCCCGCCTCCAACAGCCACAACCATCTTCCTTTGTGCAAGGTATGACTCCAACCAGTAGAGAGCTTTCCCCCTGATTCCAATTGATTTCTATTTTTCTAGGGCTCCTTGATGCCACACTTGGTCAAATGCTGCCTTGATGTCAAAGGCAGTCGCTCTCACTTCACCTCTAAAATTCAGCACTTTTGTCCATGTTTAGACCAAGGCTGTATTGAGGTCTGAATCCGAGTGGTACTGGCGGAACCCAAACTGAGCATTGGTGAGCAGGTTATTGGTGAGTAAGTGCTGCTCAATAGCACTGTAGATGACACCTTCCATCAATTTGCTGATGATTGCTGGTAATTGGTTGGATTGGATTTGACCTGCTTTTTGTGGACAGGACATACCTGGGCAATTTTCCATTTTGGTAGATGTGGAGAGGCTATTTCCCCTGGTTGGAGAGCCTAGAATTAGGGTCATAGTCTCAGGATAAGGGGTCAACCATTTAGGACTGAGATGTGAAGAAATTTCTTCACTCAGAGGGTTGCGAATCTTTGGAATTCTCTTCCCCAGAGGGGTGTGGATGCTCAGTCGATGAGTATATTCAAAACTGAGATCGACAAATTTTTGGGTACTAAGGGAATCAAGGAATATGGGGATAGGGCGCGAAAGTGGAATTGAGGTAGAAGTTCAGCCATGATCTGATGAATAGCAGAGCAGGCTCGATGGGCCATATGGCCTACTCGTGCTCCTATTTCTTAGGTTCTTCAGTTCTTAAGTAAATGAGCATTCATCATGAAGCTAGCTTATGTTGTAAGCTTGCTTTGTCTGGCCCCCTTGACCTTCAATGACACCACCTTCACCAAGTCCCAAGTCTTGGGAGTTTTTGCACCCAGGAAACTGACATTTGATACATTTTGGTGCATTTTGAAGTGTATTGTGATTCAGCAATAAGGAGAGGGAGACCCAGAGAAAGAAACCATACACAAAGGTGAAACAAAGATAACTGTATGGAAAGATCTAGAAATATCTGTTATTTGCAAGAAGAACATTTTGTTTAACAAAAAAAACTGCTCAAAAAGTCAAGAAAGATCTTCAGAGCAGTGAGAGTTACAGACCTATCTCCATCATCCACATTAACTGCAAAATCTTCACCAACTTACACCTGGGAGGTGGAGATTGTTCTGTTTTGTACAGAATGGTGATAGGTGGCATTCAGCAAGCCCAATGCCATCACAAATACTTATAATGATATTGAGACTTTCGAGAGAGTACAACACAGATTCACTAGGATGCTCCCTGGAATGGAGAAATACAAATCTGTAGATAGATTTTGTGACTTTTTTCTTTAGAACAACTTAGATTACAGGGCAATTTAAAGATGTGTTTAAAATTATGAAAGGCTGAGACAGGGTATATAGAAGCAGATTTTTTCCAGTAAGTGAGGGGTCTAGAATGAGAGGCCATGGATACAATGTTAAATGTAAGAGATTTAGGGGAAAAATTGGGTTGATTTGCGCCTCTCGTTAGTGCCCCCGAGTGCCTCCTCTTGAGTGCCGCGCTGTTTTCACAGCACACCGCTCCCCGGTGGTCTAGCAGGGCCTTGGTGTGCACAGGGAAGGAGGCCTGCAATGATGCGGCGCTTACGTGCCGACGTGCATGGTGCTGTTGCACATAGCGCTGCAATCTTCAGTAGTAGCGCCCCAAGAAGAAGGTGGAGTGCTTCCAGTAGCGCTCCACCTCCTGCTTGGGGAGCTACGACTGAATTTCAGGCGGAGGGGTGCTAATTTTTCGGGATGCTAAAATTAGCGCCCCGGTGATGTTCGCGCCCTAAAAAGGGCAACACCCAATTTTTCCCCCTTAGAACATAGTGCAGGAGAAACTTCATCACACAGAGAATTGTGAGGCTGTGGAATTCACTTCCAGGGTTAGTTATTGAGGCAGAAGCTATGTCAAGATTAGATGTGATAGGTGGAAGAAGGAAAAGGGGAACGGGGTGAAATAATTGTGATTAGAACTGATTGTTTGCTTTGAGGATGCAAACAGGCTGGCTGAGCTGAATGGCCTGTTTCCATGTTGTAACTTCTATGTATTTCTATGTACATGGTCTGTCCAACCTAACATCCAGATCTGACCACAAAAAAGTTGGATCAAGGAGCAAATATTAATCAAATACATTTTAACTTAAATCGTAATTATTAGATCAAGTAGAAGGAAGCAGTCAAACCCGTTCAGTGCCCAGCGGTTACGGAATGCTTCTTGTAAACCGGTGGACACTGTGTGAGACTCTTTCCAAGGTGCGACCACAATAAAAATGTTGGATCAAGAAGCAAGTTTCCTAGAACAATACGTTGTGGAACAAGCAGGGAACAGGCTATTTTAGATCTTGTATTGTGTAATGAGACAGGGTTAATTAGTAATCTCATAGTAAAGGGTCCTCTGGGGAAGAGTGATCATAAGAACATAAGAAATAGGAGCAGGAGTAGGCCAATTGGCCCCTCGAGCCTGCTCCGCCATTCAATAAGATCATGGCTGATCTGATCCTAACCGCCAATCTACTATCTATCACAGAACCATCTCCTGCATCTAACAGAATTGCACACACGAAATAGGAGCAGAATCAGGCTACAAGGTCCCTGGGCCCGCTCCACTACCCACAGGGCCATGACCGATCCGAACCTAGACTCATGTCCAAATTCCTGCCCGCTCCCCGTAACCCTTAATGCCCTTTACTTCTAGGAAACTGTCTATTTCTGTTTTAAATTTATTTAATGATGTAGCTTCTACAGCTTTTTGTGGCAGCATATTCCATGGACCTACCACCCTCTGAGTGAAGTAGTTCCTCCTCATCTCAGTTTTGAAAGAGCAGCCCCTTATTCTAAGACTATGTCCCCTAGTTCTAGTCTCACCCATCATCGGGAACATCCTCCCCGCATCCACCCGATCCAACCCCTTCACAATCTTATATGTTTCAATAAGATCGCCTCTCATTCTTCTGAACTCCAATGAGTAGAGTCCCAATCTACCCAACCTCTCCTCATATGACCACCCCCTCATCCCCGGGATTAACCGAGTGAACCTTTTTTGCACTGCCTCGAGAGCAAGGATGTCTTTCCTTAAGTAAGGACACCAAAACTGTATGCAGTATTCCAGGTGCGGTCTCACCAATACCTTGTACAACTGAAGCAATACCTCCCTATTTTTATATTCTATCCCCCTAGCAATGAAAGCCAACATTCCATTTGCCTTCTTAATCACTTGCTGCACCTGCATACTAACCTTTTGAGTTTCGTGCACCAGGACCCCCAGATCCCTTTGCACTTCAGTACTCTCCAGTTTCTTGCCATTAAGATAATAAATTGCTCTAGGATTTTTCCTGCCAAAGTGCATCACCTCACACTTTCCAGTGTTGTATTCCATCTGCCAAATCTCTGCCCACTTACTTAGCCTGTCTATGTCCCCTTGCAGGTTTTTTATGTCCTCCTCACTCACTACTTTCCCTCCCATCTTTGTATCATCTGCAAATTTTGATATGTTACACTTGGTCCCTTCCTCTAAATCGTTAATATAGATTGTAAAGAGTTGGGGACCCAGCACTGACCCCTGTGGAACACCACTAGTTACTGATTGCCAGTCTGAGAATGAACCATTTATCCCAACTCTTTGCTTTCTGTTAGATAGCCAATCCTCTATCCATGCCAGAATATTACCCCCAATCCCGTGATTTTTTACCTTAAGCAATAATCTTTTGTGTGGCACCTTGTCAAATGCCTTTTGGAAGTCTAAATACACTACGTCCACTGGTTCCCCTTTATCCACTCTATATGTTACTTCCTCAAAGAACTCCAGCAAATTTGTCAAACATGACTTCCCCTTCGTAAAACCATGCTGACTTTGTCCTATTAAATTATGATTATCCAAATGTCCTGTTACTGTTTCCTTAATAATGGACTCCAAAATTTTACCTACCACAGATGTTAGGCTAACCGGTCTATAGTTACCAGCCTTCTGTCTACTGCCCTTTTTAAATAAGGGTGTTACATTAGCAGTTTTCCAGTCTGCCGGGACCTTAGCGGAATCCAGGGAGTTTTGAAAAATTATTACCAATGCATCTACAATCCCTACCGCCACTTCCTTCAAGACTCTAGGATGTAAGCCATCAGGTCCAGGTGATTTATCCGCCTTGAGTCCCATTATTTTACCGAGTACCACTTCCTTAGTGATTTTGATCGTGTTTAGCTCCTCTCCCCCTATAGCCCCCTGTTTGTCCAGTGTTGGGATATTCTTAGTGTCCTCTACTGTAAAGACTGATACAAAATATTCATTCAGTGTTTTTGCCATCTCCATATTTCCCACCATTAATTTCCCGGTCTCATCCTCTAAGGGACCAACATTTACTTTAGCCACCCTTTTTCTTTTTATATAACTATAAAAACTCTTACTATCTGTTTTTATATTTTTTGCTAATTTACTTTCATAATCTATCTTCCCTTTCTTAATCAATCTTTTTGTTATTTTTTGCTGCCTTTTAAAGTTTTCCCAATCCTCTGTCCTCCCACTAGATTTCGCTACCTTATATGCCCTTGTTTTTAGTCGAATACTATCCTTAATTTCTTTACTTAGCCACGGATGACTGTCCTTTCTTTTACACCCTTTTCTTTTCAGTGGAATATATTTTTTTTGGAAGTTGTAAAACAACTCCTTGAATGTACACCACTGATCATGTGTCGTCTTACCCTTTAATCTATTTTCCCAATCCACTCTACTCAATTCCGCTCGCATACCTTCATAGTCTCCTTTATTCAAGCTTAGCACGCTTGTTTGAGATCCAACCTTCTCACCCTCTAATTGAATATGGAATTCAACCATGTTATGGTCACTCATTCCAAGGGGATCCTTTACTAGGACATTTTTAATTAATCCTGTCTCGTTACACAGGACCAGATCTAAGGTTGCTTGCCCCCTGGTCGGTTCAGTTACATACTGCTCAAGAAACCCATCCCTAATACACTCAATGAACTCATCCTCAAGGCAGCCCTGCCCCATTTGATTTGTCCAATTAATATGATAGTTAAAATCCCCCATAATTATAGATGTTCCCTTATTACATGCCTCAACTATTTCCTGATTGATACTCCATCCAACAGAGTTGCAACTGTTCGGAGGCCTATAGACTACGCCCACTAGTGTTTTTTTCCCCTTATTATTCCTTATCTCCACCCAAACTGTTTCATTATCATGACTTTTTGACCCAATATCATTACTCTGTATTACAGTGATTCCTTCCTTTATTAACATAGCCACCCCACCTCCCCTTCCTTCCTGCCTGTCCTTCCTGATCGTTAAATAACCTGGTATGTTTAATTCCCATAACATGATAAGTATTTCAGCCTCAAACTCAATGTGAAATTCTAAGTCCGAAACTAGAGTCTTTAACTTAAATAAAGCCAATTACATAGGTATGAGGGGCGAGTTGGCTAAGGTAGATTGGGAAATCAGATTAAAAGGTATGATAGTAGATATACATTCCATTGAGAAATAAAAACTTCATGGGAAAAGTGATCCATCCGTGGCTAGCTAAAGAAGTTAAGGATAGTATTAGATTAAAAGAAGAGGTTATAATGTTGCAAAGAATAATAGTAAGTCTGAGGATTGGGAGAGCTTTAGAAACCAGCAAAGGATGACCAAAAAATTGATAAAAAGGGAGAAAATAAAATGAGAGTAAACTAGCAAGGCATATAAAAACAGATTGTAAGAGCTTCCACAAGTATGTAAAAAGGAAGAGAGTAGCAAAAGTAAGCAATGGTCCCTTAGAGGCTGAGGCAAGAGCAATTATAATGGGGAATAAGGAAATGGCAGAAAGTTTAAACAAATATTTTGTATCTATCTTCACAGTACAAGAAACAAAAAGCATGTCGAATTCTTCATTAAGATGGAGAGTGAAGTAGTTGACTCAGAGACTAGGGTCCTGAATTTAAATAAAGGAAACTACGATGGTATGAGGCACGAGTTGGGTAGGATTAATTGGGGAATGTCACTCAAAGGGTTGATGGTGGAGAGGCAATGGCAAGCATTCAAAGATCGCATGAATGAACTACAGAATTTGTTCATCCCAGTTTGGCATAAAAATAAAACAAAAAAGGTGACTCAACCGTGGCTAACAAAGGAAATTAGGGATAGCATAAGATCCAAGGAAAGGACATATAAATTTGCCAGAAAAAGCAGAAAACCTGAGGATTGGGAGCAGTATAGGATTCAGCAAAGAAGGACAAAGGGATTAATTAAGAGGGGGAAAATAGAGTATGAGAGTAAGCTTGCGAGGAACATAAAAACTGACTGTAAAAGCTATTATAGATATGTGAAGATAAAAAGATTGGTGAAGTCAAGCGTAGGTCCCTTGCAGTCAGAATCAGGGGAATTTATAATGGGGAACAAAGAAATGGCAGACCAATTAAATACATACTTTGGTTCTGTCTTCACAAAGGAGGACACCAATAACCTCCCAGAGATGTTGGGGAACATAGGGTCTAATGAGAAGGAGGAACTGAAAGAAATCAGTATTTGTAGGGAAATAGTGTTAGGGAAATTGACGGGATTGAAGGCCGATAAATCCCCAGGGCCTGATAATCTACATCCTAGGGTACTTAAGGAAGTGGCCCTAGAAATAGTAGATGCATTGCTGGTCATCTTCCAAAATTCTATAGACTCTGGAACAGTACCCATGGATTGGAGGGTAGCTAATGTTACCCCACTATTCAAAAAAGGTGGTAGAGAGAAAACGGGGAATTATAGACCAGTAAGCCTGACATCGGTAGTGGGGAAAATGCTAAAGTCCATTATAAAAGATGTAATAGCAGAGCACTTGGAAAACAGTGACAGGATCGGACAAAGTCAACATGGATTTACAAAAGGCAAATCGTGCTTGACTAATCTACTGGAATTTTTTGAGGATGTAACTGGTAAAATGGATAAGGGAGAACCAGTGGATGTGGTGTATTTGGACTTTCAGAAGGCTTTCGATAAGGTCCCGCATAAGAGATTAGCATGTAAAGTTAAGGCACATGGGATTGGGGGCAAGGTATTGACTTGGATAGAGAACTGGTTGGCAGACAGAAAGCAAAGAGTTGGAATAAATGGGTCTTTTTCTGAGTGGCAGGCGGTGACTAGTGGGGTACCGCAGGGATCGGTCCTAGGACCCCAGCTATTCACAATATATATTAATGATCTGGACGATGGAATTGGATGTAATATCTCCAAGTTTGCAGACGACACAAAGCTGGGTGGGAGTGTGTGCCGTGAGGAGGATGCCGAGAAACTCCAGTATGATTTGGACAGGTTGGGTGATTGGGCAGAAGCATGGCAGATGCAATATAATGTGGATAAATGCGAGGTTATCCACTTTGGTGTCAAAAACAGGAAGGCAGATTATTATCTGAATGGCAATAGATTGGGAGAAGGGGAAGTGCAACGAGACCTGGGTGTCCTTGTGCACCAATCGCTGAAGGTAAGCATGCAGGTGCAGCAGGCGGTTAAGAAGGCAAATGGTATGTTGGCCTTCGTAGCGAAAGGGTTCACGTACAGGAACAAGGATGTCTTGCTGCAGTTGTACAGGGCCTTGGTGAGACCACATCTTGAGTATTGTGTGCAGTTTTGGTCGCCTTATCTGAGGAAGGATGTTCTTGCCATGGAGGGAGTGCAGCGAAGATTCACCAGGCTGATACCCGGGATGGCAGGAATGGCGTATGAGGAGAGATTGGGTCGATTGGGCTTATACTCACTGGAGTTTAGAAGAATGAGAGGGGATCTCATTGAAACTTATAAAATTCTAACAGGACTAGACAGACTAGATGCAGGAAGGATGTTCCCGATGGCCGGGGAGTCCAGAACCAGGGGTCACAGTCTAAGGATAAGGGGTAAGCCATTTAGGACTGAGATGAGGAAGAATTTCTTCACCCAGAGAGTGGTGAACCTGTGGAATTCTCTACCACAGAAAGCAGTTGAGGCCAATTCATTAAATATATTCAAGAAGGAGTTAGATATATTTCTTAAAACTAAAGGGATCAAGGGATATGGAGAGAAGGCAGGGACAGGGTACTGAATTTGGATGATCAGCCATGATCTCATTGAATGGCGGAGCAGGCTCAAGAGGCTGAATGGCCTACTCCTGCTCCTATCTTCTATGTCTATGTTTCTATGTTTCTATACCAAAAATAGTGGGGAACCAAGGGGCTAATGAGAGTGAGGAACTTAAAGTAATTAATATCAATAAAGAAAAAATACTTGAGAAACTAATGGGACTAAAAGCCGACAAAACCCCTGGACCTGATGGCCTACATCCTAGGGTTCTAAAAGAAGTGGCTGCTGAGATAGTGGATGCATTGGTTGTGATCCTCTAAAATTCCCTGGATTCTAGAATGGTCCCAGCGGATTGGAAGTTAGCAAATGTAACCCCGCTATTCAAAAAAGGAGGGAGAGAGAAAACAGGGAACAACAAGCCAGTTAGCCTGATATCAGTTGTTGGGAAAATGCTGGAATCCATTATTAAGGAAGTGGTAACGGGGCATTTAGAAAATCATAATATGATTAGGCAGAGTTAACATGGTTTTATGAAAGGAAAATCGTGTTTAACAAATTTATTAGAGTTTTTTGAGGATGTAACTAGCAGGGTAGATACAGAGGAACCACTGGATGTAGTATATTTGGATTTCCAAAAGACATTCAATAAGTTGCCACATAAAAGGCTGTTACGCAAGATAAGGGCTCATGGTGTTGGGGGGTAATATATTAGCATGGATAGAGGATTGGTTAACAGACAGAAAACAGAGAGTAGGGATAAACGGGTGGAGTTGAGGTCAAAGATCAGCCTTGATCTTAATGAATGGTGGAGCAGGCTTGAGGGGCTGTATGGCCTACTCTGGCTCCCAATTCTTATGTTCTTATGTTCTCATTAGCAATTATTAACAGTTTATTTTTACAACTCATTGCACAAATAAACCAAAGAAATTGGCAATTTAAGCAAGGTAGCAGAGGGCTGCTAGCAGTCACGGGATTGTACCCAGCATGTGTTCAGCTCTTCAAGAGAGGAAAGAAGACAAATGTGTGAGGAGAGGGGAGGGGAAGCATGGAATAATGTGTGGCAGTGGGATTGAAATACGAAGAATATTTAGCAGTTATCAATTTCCAAAAATCAATTTTAGTGAGATTATTAAGCAATATGGACCAAACCTTAGCATTCTCACTCCAACATGTATTGTTCAGAGGCCAGCATTCAAATCACCTTTTACTATCTGCAGGACATTCAACATTTTAGTTGGGAAGAATTGAAACAAATGTCAACATGAAATTACATTTCATAAAAATAAATGTATTTTATAATAGGACAAAGTTGTTCAGTTCAGCTTAATTAACGTCTTGCATTGACGGATGTTAGCTCACATGTTAGGAAGCACAAAAAATGGTGATACAGTTTAAAACAATTTTTTGCATAGAAGTCCTCTACAGCATCTAAGATCTCATCTTCTGATTTGGGTTGGTAAGCTTTACAGTGAGATCATTTGTAAATCACTAGTCATTTTCCAATCTTATTTAGACGCCACATACATTTGCTAGCATCAGATCAATTTTTAGATGAGGACTATTTTTTCACAGAGACTGAGAAAAACATGAAATACACACTCTCCCCCAGGTGGATTTTCACTGCCATTAATGGGGCAGTAACAACCTCAAAATGGAGTCGGCAGCCTTACCGCCCTGTTAACACCGGCAATGCGGCTGGCTCCATTTTGAAAGTGTCCAAAGCCCCCACCTGTTTCAGGTGATAGGCCCCTTTTAATATGAATATCGGGATCCTATGACATAAATAGGAACCTGATTGCCATTTTAGGTTGGAATTGGTCGGAGCCTGCGCCGCGCACACTCCAACCAGTCCTACGGGCGATGGAACTGAAGAGGCCCGCCCAAAGGTAAGTATCAAATTATTAAATAATAATCTGGCCCGCTGCCACCCTGGGACCCCCACCCTCTGCAATCCCCCTTCGCCCCGCAACTTACCTGGCTGGCAGCTGCCCCAACCCCACCTTGAGGCCTCAATCCTGAGCCTGGTTGAAGCCCCACAGCTTGCCTGTTGGATTTATTAGTGACTATCTTATATTTATGGCCCCTAGTTCTGGTCTTGCCCATAAGTGGAAATATCTTCTCTACGTCTACCCTATCAAACCCTTTCATAATCTTAAAGACCTCTATCAGGTCACCCCTCAGTCCTCTCTTTTCTAAAGAAAAGGGCCCCAGTCTGTTCAATCTTTCCTTATATGTATAACCTCTTAGTTCTGGTATCATCCTAATAAATCTGTTTTGCACCTTCTCCAGTGCCTCTATTTCCTTTTTATCTTATGGAGACCAGAACTGTTCACAGTTCTCCAAATGTGGTCTAAACCAAGGTTCTACATAAGTTTAACATAACTTCTCTGCTTTTCAATTCTATCCCTCTACAAATGAACCACAGTGCTTTGTTTACTTTTTTATGGCCTTATTAACCTCCATTGCTACTTTTCGTGATTTGTGTATCTGTACCACCAGATCCCTCTGTTCCTCTACCCCATTTTTAGACACTTACTTTCCAAGGAATATGTGACCTCCTTATTTTTCCTACCAAAATGTACCACCTCACACTCATCTATATTGAACTTCATTTGCTAATTACATGCCCATTCTGCAAGTTTATTAATATCTTCCTGTATTTTGTCTGAAGTCCTCCTCTGTATTAACTGCACCCCCCAATTTGGTGTCATCCACAAATTTTCAAATTGTACTTCCGATTCCCAAGTCCAAACCGTTTATGTAAATGGTGAACAACAGTGGTTCCAGCACCAATCTCTGTGAACACCACTTCCCACCTTTTGCCAGTCTGAGTAACCACCTTTAATCCCTACTCTCTGTTTCCTATTTTGTCGTCAGCTTGCTATCCATTCTGCTACTTGTCCCCTGACTCCACATGTTCTGACTTTAGTCATGAGTCTATTATGCGGTACCCTTTTGAAGGCCTTTTGGAGATCCAAATATATTACGTCTACTACATGACCTTACTCTACCCTTTCTGTTACTTCTTCAAAGAATTAAAGAAAGTTGGTCAAGCATGACCTTCCTTTCTGAAATCCGTACTGACTACTCTTTATTATATTTTCAGTTTCTAGATGTTTTTCTATCACATCTTTGAGTAAGGATTCCATTGTCTTTCTTACCACCAACATTAAGCTAACTGGTCTATAGTTCCTTGAACTTGTTCTATCTCCCTTTTTAAATATAGGAATCACATTAATTGTCCACTAGTCCTCTGGCACTTTTCCTTTTTCTAATGAATTTATATATATATGTAATAGTGCCTCTGCTATCTCTTTCCTAACTACTGTTAATATGAGAAGTCGCACAACACCAGGTTATAGTCCAACAGTTTTATTTGAAATTATGAGCTTTCAGAGCGCTGCTCCTTCGTCAGGTAAAGTGAGGGAATACGAATCAGTTACAAAGCATATATAGACAGAGAACAATGTGTCTGCAGAGATACAATCCGTCAGGGAGGCATTACATCAAAGACACAGCAGAATACAGCTAAGACAATGAGGTGGGGTCACAGGGGGTCCAACGTGTCAAATTCTGCAGTCTGCAGTTAAGCTTTTTACTTTTTTTTAAAAACTGGAAATCACATCTGTGAACAAGACAACGACGACTCTAGTCTGGACTCTAGTCACGTCCTGTAGCGTGACATGAAACCATACTTTTAATATGCACAGGTGCAAATCCATCCGGACCAGGGGTTTTATCCTCTCTTAAGTTTGATTAGTTTATCAATTATCACCCCCTTTTATAACTTAAATGTCTTCATATCTTTTTGATCTCTTCTTCTAATGTCATGTCCACCATGTTAGCTTCCCTGGTAAATACCGAGGCAAAGTAATGATTTAACAGTTCTGTCATTTTGCTGTCATTACCTGTGAATTTATCGTGTGTATCCCTCAGTGGCCCTACACCTATCCTGATATTTCTTTTGTTATTTGTGCGTCTGTAGAATACTTTACTATTTATTTTTATATTCCTTGATTATTTAATTTTGTACTTTCTCTTTGCCTTCCTAATTGTTTTTTTTTACTTCTTTCCTAACCTTGCTTCACAGCACTGCAGTCTGTCCTCTCTGCTTAGAGTTGCTACAATTGGATGTGTACAGGACCTGAAGGATGAACTCTAAAAAGCAGTTATATTTTTTTTAAAGCAAGACCATGGATATACTCTAAGTGCTTATAAGTGACATTTACTTGTGGAGTTGGCCTCATTTATAAGTCAACATTATTTAGCAAAAAGCAGGGTACACTACCAATAAAGTTGGTGTGTTCTTTAAGTCTCTTCTGAATGGTGAAATCAGGAGTTTATTCTATGCCAAAATAGATCTCTGTGCACTCAGACTGGTATGTGTTAGATGGATTTAAAGTGTATCCCTACAACAACATGTTCCTAGACATTTTCAGTGTTTGTTTAATCGGAGTACTCTGGATACACAACAAATAATTTGGAAAAAATATTTAAGCATATTGCAGAAAACAAGGCTGTTTTACCCAAATATAAGGAGCAGGGACAAACATTCTCAGGGTCACTTTTTAGCAACGAAAGTGGTTTTCATATATTTTTTCATAATTTATGTATTTTCACTCTCTTTCCTCCTCTGTAGTCTCTTTACATGAACTACGTGCCTCAGCCAAAAGAACAGCACTGATCCCAGATTCATGTAGTGCCTCCTAAAATAGTCTTTCTGGTTCATGCTCTATAAAGTTTTGTAAGTTGCCTCTTCTGCCCATGTGCGAAGTAGCCACAAGCAGAGAAGAAGCAAATTACGCTACTTTATGGAACAAGAGCCAGCTCAGTGGCAAATTCAGTATTTTAGGGGCTACTGTGAGAACGGAGCGAAGGGGGATCGAAAAAGTGATTGCCTGCTGGGAAAGCAGACAGCTGGTAACTTCGATATTAAGGAATCCCCCCAAATGGTGAATTCTACTAGTTACATCGGTTGTTTTGTAAAAAAAAATATGACTAGGTGTACATCAAAGATTAATTTTCCAGAGAAATTTGTATTGAGATCCAAAATGTTATTGCAGAGATTTGAATTCCAAGAGGAATGTCGAGGATAAAACCATCATCACAGAATGATACAGCACAGAAGGAGGCCATTTGGCCCATCATACAATTTTCCCCACACCCCTGCAGTTTCCCCATAACCCTGCAAATCATAGGGTGAGAAATTCGGTACCTTAGCGCCTCCAGTTAGCGCCTGGCAGGGGCGCTAACAGGGCGCTGAGGCAGTAGCGCCGCGGCAAGGTGAATCCAGCACCGCAGCCAAATCTGGTACCCCCGTAGCGCCGCCACTACGAGTTAGCGCCAGGGACTTCAGCGCCAGGCAGATCGTGACGTCAGCAAGCGTACAATGCTCACTGGGCGCCCAATCTGCCAAATTGATTATCACATCCTGCCTTAGCACCTCGCCCCGACGGCTCCACATCACCAAGGTGGTGGTCACAGAACTCTGCCACCTCCTCCAAACAGACCTCCAGCCTCACACCAGGATGACTTAAACCCCAGATCCCTTTTGCTCACCACATGCTCATCATGCCATCCCTCTGTCATGCCATATCACAGCATCTTCCTGGGCACAAAGTTGAAATGAGAGACCACAAAATATTGCAAACTTCATGAATAAATTTATTCATAAACATATCACACGTATCACAATCATTCCAACAACTAATGACCCTTGCACCTGCCATAGTTGAATAGCTGTCATTGTGTGCAAGGCCTGGGATGTGGGTGTGAGTGTTGGTAGGTAGAGATTGTTGGTGGGTGAGTGCTGGGGGTCTGGTGCTTTGGGCAGTGTGCGAAGCTTGTGGTACAGATGGTGGTATGTAGCATTTGGTGAAGCATTCAATCACCCAGACCACCTAACTGAGGTGGATCTGCCATGAGCACACCTGCTTCAGTCCTCTGGCTCCTTCTCCTTGTTGTGCTTCTCCTTGCTGAGGCATTGCTCAGAATGAGGTGCTGCAGTATCAATGAACCTCCCCTTTAAGTACTGGGAAAAGCCTGTGGCGATGACTTGAGATTAGACTGCACCTGATATTGGTCAGTGCTTCGAGTTTAACGCCACTGAACTAGACCATTAGCGCTTGATTTAGCGCGCCAATCCTTTCTTTGGGCAATGAGACTGAATTTTACATGCAGTCTGAAGCATTAGCACCTGGCACTAATTCTCAAACTTTTCAAAATTTACCAACCATTCCTGGGCTATAATGAATTTCTCCCCTGTAGAGCCTTATCCTAGGGTATTGTTTTTAATTACAAAGCAACTGTGTTTCATTGCAGCTTGCAGTGCATTTAAAAAAAAATTTTTAGAACCTTTTCTAGCCACATAGCATGATAGGTATCAAATATATCTAATTATTATAATTTTTTGAGAAACACGTTTTCAATAAAGTTGGACTAAATACGTCCTTATTGTTGGAGAGTGGCATTGATTGTAACCTTACTGAGTCTCACTAAATTGGGTCAGCTATCAGTTTGCTACGCTGTAATTACCAATGTCTATAAACCTGGCAGCTGTCTTGTTACTTTTTGACAATTTTAATTACTGAAACTAGAAAAACAACTGACCTAAAATTGCTCTTCAGAGATCTGCTTACTGCTAATGAAATCCTCAATAAAGTCCCGGAGTAAACAACAACCAATCACAAGCATTTGTTTACACAAATTACGCTGAAAATTATGCACAGAAATTACAGTGTTTGATACAGGAATAAACTGCAAATATTCAATTTTCTAAATCTTTTCTAAATCTGTTGCTTCCCATTTCCCTTAACAGACTAGCCAATTGTCACTCCCTATTTTGATGTACTCATTCAGAAAAGTAAAAATGATTAAATGAGTTTTTAATCGGTATTGCTGTATATAAATATCACTTCTAAGATTTCCTTGATGTTGACATTTTGGTTATAATTGCGTAGCTGTCATCTTTAAAAATAAATTTAGGTTGTAGTTGAATAATTGGAAATGGCATCTACGCTGATATCTAGCAGGATCACTGTAACTTTTCACATGATCATCAGTGGCAGAAGCATGAACAGGGAACGGGATCAGGACAGAGGGACAGAGGAAAAAGTTGATTCATTCTTCTGTATGTATTTTTTGGATATTGGACGTGGTGGAAATGATAGTGATCCTACTACATACTCTCAAACATGCCCCAATATAGAGCAGTCCTGCTGATTATAGATTATATGCAACTTCTGGTGTAATCCAAGGCTTACAGATCAAATTCCATAGAGCCAGTCCTTGAACTGCCATGAGTTAGTTTATCTCAGCTGGTATAGCAGTTAGAGCATTGTAGTTAGCATCAGCCATTCTGGGCCAGAGAGGGGTGAAAACTCTGCTAAGTTATGCTGTGGAGTTGTACCCCAACAATAAGTAACAGAACTAGGAGAAGAGGGGAAAAGAAGTTTTAAAAATAACATGCCCAATGTAAATGAAGGTGCTTGCAACTTCAACCTCTTTACAGGAAGGACAAAGGTCACACATGATAGAGGTGGGTTTTGCTGGACTGTATTTTGAATTAGCATTTGTCCACAAATGTTTAGTATATTTAAGATAGTCAACTTCACATATATCCTAATATGATGGAGGAAAGGTTCCTAACTTGGTTCATTTCTGCCAATTTTGCAAAATACTAGAATACTAGAGTTATAGAGATCCAGTCTTCATAAAGCTGCTGCCTACTGTTCATTTGGGAAACTCATGTGCAAAGACAGCTAACTGGATTCACCCAATATAAAGACAGGGAAATGAAGTGCGGCAAATAACTGACCTGAGAGTAGATCAATTGGGAAATAGCTGCAACAATACCGTTCAGTTCAATGTAAGAACAGAAAAGGATAATGAAGAGTCAAAGATAAGGGTGCTGAACTGTAAGATAAGTAGGGATATGGTACAAAGTAACAGGGCAGAAAAGTTAGCAAACAGGTTGACAGATCAGCAGTGGGAAATCTTCAAATGCATAGGCCGAAAAATGCCTTGGAGTTGCTCACACTTCAGTGGTGTGTGGTGAAGGCCCAGTTTACGCGCACTTTATTTCCGGCGAAGTAACGACAGCGGATCGGGAGATGACATTTGGCAGGAGGGTGTGGTAACCCACCAGCTATACTGTAATATGAAAAAAGGCTAGCAAATAATATAAAAGGAAATAGTAAGTGTTTTTAGAAGCATATGAAAGGTAAAAGAATGATTAGAGAGGGATATACCACTCGGGGATGAAGGAGGGAGTCTGACTTTGGAGGATGTTGTTGTGGCAGCAATATATTATATGGATATTTTGCTTCAGTTTATACAAATGGTGGCAGTGAGAACGTTGCTGTACTAGAGGAGGATGTGGAATAATTGTCAGAGATAACTGTCAAAAATACGTAGGCCAAATTCCTGGCAGTCAGACTGAGATCGGGCCTGCTGGTGTCCTCCAGCACTGATCCACTGAAGTCAGTGGGCGGCCACCTTATTTGCATGGAGCTGGTGGCTTCCCGCGCCCTCTTACCATATTTCTGCTGGCTGCCATCCAGGGGAGTGTCCAACCGACCCCAGAAACTTCATTCATTCCTCCCCTAGGCCTTTGTGTAACGGAGATGATCCATAATTTTCTTTTTAAATTCTTACCCCTCTTCATATCTAATAGGAGGAGGAGGAGGAGGAGGAGGAGGAGGTGGAACAGGAGCGAGGGCGGAGGCAGCCACTCAATTGGCCTTCTGGAAGGGCGGTCCGTGACCGCCTCATCAGACTGCGGTTCCAATAAATTAAACCCGAGATCCCCGTTGCTCACCACATCCCCATCATTCCATCCCTGTCACAGGCCAGATCACAGTGCAAAGCTGAAATGAGAGATCCCCACAAAATCATCCAAAGCCAATTAATAAATTTATCAATAATCAATGAACACATATTTACAACAACAATATTAGCTATTCACCCTTGTGCAATCCCTTAGTGCCTTTCGTTACTGTGCCTTTGCCTACTCTAGTGCTCTACGAAATGTTGGCCTATTGGCTGCAGCACGGCAGATGGAAGGCTGCTGAGTGTCCGTGCGGGAGACTTCAGATGGCCTTGCAGGACGCCCTCGACCAGCTCTGGGCCTGGAATACCCGGCTGTAGACTGCATCACCTCAGCATGGGCAGCAGCAGTCTGGGCTGGCTGGATGACATGCAGTGACAAGGGCAATGGCGGAGTGCCAGTGGTGGGAGCAGGAATGCTGTCATCCTGAGAGAGGACAGTAGCTTCCTGCTCCACTGACCCACTGGCACTCCCCTGGGGCAGCACCTCAGCATCACTACCAATCTGCTGGAGCACAGATTCCTGGCCTGCTGCAACACCGTGAAAGCCCCATTGGACGGTGGTACACCCAGCCACGATGGCAGCAGTCAGAGCTTGCGTGGCATCAAGCTGAGACTGCATGAGAGTAGTCTGAGAATTGATGGCACCAAGCATAGACTGCATTACAGCACTAGGACGTTGCGTGGCTTCCGCCTGTGCTGCAATGGAAGCCGCAACATCGCCCATCACACACGGCATCAGGTCTGGGTTGCCACGGTCTCTCAGGGAGCCCACCATCCTTTGCAGACTGCAAATGATGGGCTCCATGGTGTGCGCATAGCTCTGTGCAATGTTGGAGACAGACTCCTTCATGCTCCTTACCATTGCTGAGAGGATCTCAGGCACCCTTACCATTGCACCTATCATCTCTGTGTGCATGCCCATCACCCTTCTTCTAAACGCCTCCCCATTGAGGTCCTCATCTGAGTCCTGTGCAGCAGAACTCGCCCTCCGGGGAGCTGGCCCCCAAGCTACCCTTTCCCCCTGGCCTTGCTGCAGCCCGCTCGTCCCTGGTGCATCACCCTGTGCAGATCCCGCTACTATACTAGCCTCTAAAGAATGCATAGTGCCAGTATCTGAGCTGGTGCCTGCGGGTGAGACATGCAGTGACGCGCTGTGTTCTTCCTCCTCCTCTTCTCCTGCCTCGCTTTCAACGGTGCCCTCAGGGACAGGCTGCTCAGGTGTTTGCTGATTATCTGAAAGCATAAAGGCACAAGAGTCAGGTTAAGGTGAGGGGAGGGGGGCAGGAAGGGAGAAATGCATGCATACAGAATGATTAGCTGGAAAATGGTAAAGGCTTGTGAGGTGAGGGGGAAGTGGGATGTGAGAAGAAGGAGTAGGGATGAACATACCGTTGTTGTCCCCAAGAGGGTCAACGTCGTCGGTGGCCACGGCGCCCACCACCTGGCGCCCAATGATTTGCAGCACTCGATTCTCCAGCTCAGACAGTGGTTGGGTGTCAGGTTGTCCCCCGCCTGTGCGCTCCTGCTCCCTCCTGTTGTGAGCCACCTTGGCCTGCAAGAGAGAGGAAAGTGAGTGAGTGAGTGTGAAGTAATGTGCTTGGGTGATGTGCCTGCCATAGTTGAATAGCTGTCATTGTGTGCAAGGTGTGAGATGTGGGTGTGAGTGTTGTTAGGTGGAGATTGTTGGTGGGTGAGTGCTGGGGGTGTGATGCTTTGGGCAGTGTGTGCAGACTGTGGTACAGATGGTGGTATGTAGCATCTGTTGATGCATTCACTCACCCATACCACCTGAGTGAGGTGGTTAAATTTCTTTCTGCACTGTGTGTGGGTCCTGGGGACCACAGTGCTGCCCAAGACCTGCTGGACTACCTCCCTCCACATGACGCGGAAGACTTGCGGCGAGGGTTTCCTGCCTCCTGCCGGGTACAGCACCGCCCTCCGTCTCTCCACAGCGAAGACCAAGGCCTCCAATGCTTGGTCGCAGAATCTGCGAGCTCTCTCCCTGGGCCGTTGATCTGCCAGAATGACACCTCCTTCAGTGGTCCGGTTCCTTCCCCTTGGCCTTAGAAACATAGAAACATAGAAAATAGGTACAGGAGTAGACCATTCGGTCCTTCGAGCCTGCACCGCCATTCAATGCGTTCATGGCTGAACATGCTACCTCAGTACCCCATTCCTGCTTTCTCGCCATACCCCTTGATCCCCTTAGTTGTGAGTGTTATATCTAACTCCCTTTTGAATATATTTAGCGAACTGGCCTCAACAACCTTCTGTGGAAGAGAATTCCATAGATTCACCACTCTCTGGGTGAAGAAGTTCCTCCTCAGATCAGTCCTAAATGGCTTCCCCTTAATCCTTAGACTGTGACCCCTGGTTCTAGTTTTCCCTAACATTGGGAACATTCTGCCCGCATCTAATTTGTCTAAACCAGTCAGGATTTTAAATGTCTCTATAAGATCCCCCCTCATTCTTCTGAACTCCAGAGGATACAAGTTCAGTTGACCCAATCTTTCTTGATATGTCAGTCCGGCCATCCCAGGAATCAATCTAGTGAACCTTCACTGCACTCCCTCAATAGCAAGAATGTCCTTCCTTAAGTTAGGAGACCAAAACTGCGCACAATACTCCAGGTGTGGCCTCACCAAGGCCCTGTACAACTGCAGCATCACCTCCCTACTCCTGTACTCAAATCCCCTTACTATGAAGGCCATCATTCCATTTGCTTTCTTGACTGCCTGCTGCACTTGCATTCCCACCTTCAGTGACTGATGTACCATGACGCCCAGGTCTCGTTGCACCTCCCCTTTCCCTAATCTGCCACCATTCAGGTAATAGTCCGCCTCTCTATTTTTACCACCAAAGTGGATAACCTCACATTTATCCACATTGTACTTCATCTGCCATACATTTGCCCATTCACCCAACCTGTCCAAGTCACTCTGTAGCCTCCTAGCATCCCCCCCCATTGTTCACACTGCCTCCCAATTTAGTGTCATCCGCAAATTTGGAGATATTACATTTAATCCCTTCGTCCAAATCATTAATATATAATGTAAACAGCTGGGGTCCCAGCACCGAACCCTGCGGTACCCCGCTGGTCACTGCCTGCCATTCTGAAAAGTACCCATTTACTCCTACTCTTTGTTTCCTGTGTGCCAACCAGTTCTCAATCCACGTCAACACATTACCCCCAATCCCATGTGCTTTAACTTTGCTCACCAATCTCTTGTGTGGGACCTTGTCGAAGGCCTTCTGAAAGTCCAAATACACCACATCTACTGGTTCCCCCCTGTCCACCCTATTGGAAACATCCTCAAAAAATTCCAGAAGATTTGTCAAGCATGATTTCCCTTTCACAAATCCATGCTGACTTGGACCTATCATGTCGCCACTTTCCAAATGGTCTGTTATGACATCTTTAATAATTGCTTCCATCATTTTACCCACGACCGATGTCAGGCTGACCGGTCTATAATTCCCTGCTTTCTCCCTCCCTCCTTTTTTAAAAAGAGGGGTTACATTGGCCACCCTCCACTCCATCGGAACTGATCCAGAGTCTAAGGAATGTTGGAAAATGATCGTCAATGCATCCACTATTTCCAAGGCCACCTCCTTAAGTACTCTGGAATGCAGACCATCAGGCCCCGGGGATTTTTCAGCCTTCAGTCCCATCAATTTCCCCAATACCTTTTCCCGACTAATAAGGATTTCCCTCAGCTCCTCCCTCTTACCAGATCCTCTGACCCCTTTTATTTCCGGCAGGTTGTGTGTGTCCTCCACAGTAAACACCGAACCAAAGTACTTGTTCAATTGATCTGCCATTTCCTTGTTCCCCATTACGACTTCCCCTGTTTCCGACTGCAGGGGACCTACGTTTGTTTTTACTAACCTCTTCCTTTTTACATATTTATAGAAGCTTTTGCAGTCCATTTTAATGTTCTCTGCAAGCTTCCTTTCATATTTTATTTTCCCTGCCCTAATCAAACCCTTCGTCCTCCTCTGCTGAGTTTTAAAGTTCTCCCAGTCCCCGGGTTTGCTGCTACTTCTGGCCAATTTGTATGCAACTTCCTTGGTTTTAATACTGTCCCTGATTTCCCTTGTTAGCCATGGTTGAGCCACCTTCCCTTTTTTATTTTTACGCCAGACCGGGATGTACAATTGTTGTAGTTCCTCCATGCGATCTCTAAATGTCTGCCATTGCCCTTCCACTGATAACCCCTTAAATATCACTTGCCAATTTAACCTCGCCAATTCACGCCTCATACCCTCAAAGTTGCCCTTATTTAAGTTCTGGACCATGGTCTCTGACTTAACTGTTTCCTTCTCCATCCTAATGTAGAACTCCACCATACTATGGTCACTCTTCCCCAGGGGGCCTCGTACCACAAGATTGCTGATTAGTCCTTCCTCATTACACAACACCCAGTCCAGGATGGCCTCCCCTCGAGTTGGTTCCTCAACATATTGGTTTAGGAAACCATCCCTTAAACACTCCAGGAAATCGTCCTCCACCGTATTGCTTCCAGTTTGAGTAGCCCAATCTATATGCATATTAAAGTCACCCATGATAACTGCCGTGCCTTTTTTGCACGCACCTCTAATTTCCTGTTTCATACCCTCCCCCACCTCACTACTGCTGTTTGGAGGTCTGTACACAACTCCCACTAACGTTTTCTGCCCTTTGGTGTTCTGCAGCTCAACCCATATTGATTCCACATCCTCCAAGCTGATGTCCTTCCTAGCTATTGCATTAATCTCCTCTTTAACCAGCAATGCTACCCCACCCCCTTTTCCTTTTATTCTATCCTTTCTGAATGTTGAATACCCCTGGATGTTCAGTTCCCAGCCTTGATTGTTCTGGAGCCACGTCTCTGTAATCCCAATCACATCGTATCCGTTAACATCTATTTGCACAGTCAATTCATCCACCTTATTACGGATACTCCTTGCATTAAGACACAGAGCCTTTAGGCTTGTTTTATTAACATCCTTTGTCCTTTTAGACTTATGATTTAGTACGGCCCTTTGTGTTTCTTGCCTTTGTTTACTCGGCCTTCCCCTATTGTTTCTCACCTTTCTAACATTTGTTTCTGACTGCATATTACTTCCCCCTGTTTCGCTACATAGGTTCCCATTCCCCTGCCATATTAGTTTAAATCCTCCCGAACTGCTTTAGCAAATATTACCCCGAGGACATCAGTTCCAGTCCTGCCCAAGTGCAGACCGTCCCTTTTGTACAGGTCCCACTTCCCCCAGAACTGGTTCCAATGCCTCAGGAATTTGAATCCCTCCCTCCTGCACCACTGCTCAAGCCACGCATTCAATCTCACTATCCTGTTCTCTCTATTCTGATTAGCACGTGGCCCTGGTAGCAATCCAGAGATTACTACCTTCGAGGTCCTACTTTTTAATTTAGCTCCTAGCTCCCTAAATTCTGCTTGTAGGACCTCTTCCCACTTTTTACCTATATCGTTGGTACCTACATGCACCACGACAGCTGGCTGTTCACCCTCCCTCTTCAGAATGTTCTGCAGCCGCTCCGAGCTTGCTGAAACAGCTGCAGAACCGGCAGTGCTGAGAATGAGGTTCTGCAGCATGATTGAACCTCCCCTTTAAGAACTAGAAAGATCCTGTGGCAATGATGACTAGCGATTAGACTGCACCTTAAATTGCTTTAGAAGATAGGAGCAGGAGTAGGCCATTCGGCCCCTCGAGCCTGTTCCGCCATTTAATGAGATCATGGCTGATCATCCAAATTCAGTACCCTGTCCCTGCTTTCTCCCCATATCCCTTGATCCCTTTAGCCTTAAGAAATATACCCAACTCCTTCTTGAATATATTTAATGAATTGGCCTCAACTGCCTTCTGTGGTAGAGAATTCCACAGGTTCACCACTCTCTGGGTGAAGAAAATTCCTCCTCATCTCAGTCCTAAATGGCTTACCCCTTATCCTTAGACTGTGACCCCTGGTTCTGGACTCCCCCGCCATCGGGAACATCCTTCCTGCATCGAGTCTGTCTAGTCCCGTTAGAATTTTATAAGTTTCAATGAGATCCTCTCTCATTCTTCTAAACTCCAGCGAATATAAGCCTAATCG
Organism: Squalus acanthias; assembly: GCA_030390025.1. Classification (NCBI taxonomy): domain Eukaryota; kingdom Metazoa; phylum Chordata; class Chondrichthyes; order Squaliformes; family Squalidae; genus Squalus; species Squalus acanthias. The sequence continues at coordinate 82,321,467 of CM059426.1, read as the reverse complement.
ACCCAATCTCTCTTCATACGTCATTCCTGCCATCCCAGGTATCAGTCTGGTGAATCTTTGCTGCACTCCCTCCATGGCAAGAACATCCTTCCTCAGATAAGGCGACCAAAACTGCACACAATACTCAAGGTGTGGTCTCACCAAGGCCCTGTACAACTGCAGCAAGACATCCTTGCTCCTGTACTCGAATCCTCTCGCTATGAAGGCCAACATACCATTTGCCTTCTTAACCGCCTGCTGCACCTGCATGCTTACCTTCAGCGACTGGTGCACAAGGACACCCAGGTCTCATTGCACTTCCCCTTTTCCCAATCTATTGCCGTTCAGATAATAATCTGCCTTCCTGTTTTTGCCACCAAAGTGGATAACCTCGCATTTATCCACATTATACTGCATCTGCCATGCATCTGCCCAATCACCCAACCTGTCCAAATCATACTGGAGTTTCTCTGCATCCTCCTCACAGCACACACGCCCACCCAGCTTTGTGTCATCTGCAAACTTGGAGATATTACATTTAGTTCCCTCGTCTAGATCATTTATATATATTGTGAATAGCTGGGGTCCTAGCACCGATCCCTGCGGTACCCCACTAGTCACTGCCTGACACTCGGAAAAAGACCCGTTTATTCCAACTCTTTGCTTCCTGTCTGCCAACCAGTTCTCTATCCAAGACAGTACCTTACCCCCAATCCCATGTGCTTTAACTTTACATGCTAATCTCTTATGCGGGACCTTATCGAAAGCCTTCTGAAAGTCCAAATACACCACATCCACTGGTTCTCCCTTATCTATTCTACCAGTTACATCCTCAAAAAATTCCAGTAGATTAGTCAAGCATGATTTACCTTTTGTAAATCCATGTTGACTTTGTCCGATCCTGTAACTGTTTTCCAAGTGCTCTGCTATTACATCTTTTATAATGGACTCTAGCATTTTCCCTGCTATCGATGTCAGGCTTACCGGTCTATAATTCCCCATTTTCTCTCTACCACCTTTTTTAAATAGTGGGGTTACATTAGCTACCCTCCAATCCATGGGAAATGTTCCAGAGTCTATAGAATTTTGGAAGATGACCAGCAATGCATCTACCATTTCTAGGGCCACTTCCTTAAATACCCTAGGATGTAGATTATCAGGCCCTGGGGATTTATCGGCCTTCAATCCCGTCAATTTCCCGAACACCATTTCCCTACAAATACTGATTTAATTCAATTCCTCCCTCTCATTAGACCCTATGTTCCCCAACATCTCTGGGAGGTTATTTGTGTCCTCCTTTGTGAAGACAGAACCAAAGTATGTATTTAATTGGTCTGCCATTTCTTTGTTCCCCATTATAAATTCCCCTAATTCTGACTGCAAGGGACCTACGCTTGACTTCACCAATCTTTTTCTCTTCACATATCTATAGAAGCTTTTACAGTCAGTTTTTATGTTCCCTGCAAGCTTACTCTCATATTCTATTTTCTCCCTCTTAATTAATCCCTTTGTCCTCCTTTGCTGAATCCTAAACTGCTCCCAATCCTTAGGTTTGCTGCTTTCTCTGGCCAATTTATATGTCCTCTCCTTGGATCTTATGCTATCCCTAATTTCCCTTGTTAGCCACGGTTGAGTCACCTTTTTTGTTTTATTTTTATGCCAAACAGGGATGAACAAATTCTGTAGTTCATCCATGCGATCTTTAAATGTTTGCCATTGCCTATCCACCGTCAACCCTTTAAGTAACGCTCCCCAATCCATCCTAGCCAACTCGCGCCTCATACCATTGTAGTTTCCTTTATTTAAATTCAGGACCCTAGTCTCTGAGTGAACTACTTCACTCTCCATCTTAATGAAGAATTCTATCATATTATGATTGCTCCTCCCCAAGGGGCCTCGCACAACAAGATTGCTAATTAATCCTTTCTCATTACATAATACCCAGTCTAAGATGGCCTGATCTCTAGTTGGTTCCTCGACATATTGGTCCAGGAAACCATACACTCTAGGAATTCCTCCTCCACAGTATTGTTACTAATTTAGTTAGCCCAATCTATATGTAGATTAAAGTTACCCATGATAACTGCTGTGCCCTTATTGCACGTGTCTCTATTTTCCCGTTTAATGCCATCCCCAACCTCAGCATTACTGTTTGGGGGTCTGTATACAACTCCCACTAATGTTTTCTGCCCCTTGGTATTTCTCAGCTCTACCCATACAGATTCCACATCATCAGAGCTAATATCCTTCCTTACTATTGTGTTAATCTCCTCTTTAACCAGCAATGCTACCCCACCTCCTTTTCCTTTTTGCCTGTCCTTCCTGAATATTGAGTACCCCTGGATGTTGAATTCCCAGCCTTGGTCACCCTGGAGCCATGTCTCCGTAATCCCAATTATATCATATCCGTTTACATCTATTTGCGCAGCTAATTCATCCACCTTATTACGAATGCTCCTCACATTAAGACACAAAGCCTCCAGGCTTGTTTTTTTTAACACTCTTAGTCCTTTTAGAATTATTATTTACTGTAGCCCTGTTTGATTTACACCCTTGATTTCTCTGCCTTCCACTTTTGCTTTTCTCCTTGTCTTTTGTTTCTATCCTTGCTTCCCTTTCCTCTGTCTCCCTGCACAGGTTCCCAACCCCCTGCCATTTTAGTTTAAACCCTCCCCAACAGCACTAGCAAATATTCCCCCTAGGACATCGATCCCGGTCCCGCCCAGGTGCAAACCGTCCAGTTTGTACTGGTCCCACCTCCCCCAGAACCGGTTCCAATGTCCCAGGAATTTGAATCCCTCCCCCTTGCACCATTCCTCTAGCCACGTATTCATCTGAAATATCCTTCTATTTCTACTCTGACTAACAAGTGGCACTGGTAGCAATCCTGAGATTACTACCTTTGAAGTCCTATTTTTTAATTTACCTCCTAACTCCCTATATTCAGCTTTTAGGACCTCATCCCGTTTTTTTACCTATATCGTTGGTACCTATACGCACCACGACAACTGGCTGTTCACCCTCCCCCTCCAGAATGCCCTGCAGCCGCCCTGAGACATCCTTGAACCTTGCACCAGGGAGGCAACATACCATCCTGGAGTCTCGTTTGCAGCCGCAGAAACGCCTATCTATTCCCTTTACAATAGAATCCCCTATCACTATAGCTCTCCCGCCCCTTTTTCTCCCGTCCTGTGCAGCAGAACCACCCATGGTGCCAGGAAGTTGGCTGCTGCTGCCTTCCCCCGATAAGCCATCTCCCTCAACAATATCCAAAGTGGTATATCTGTTTGAGAGGGGGATGGCCACAGGGGACCCCTGCACTACCTGCCTGCGCCTACTACTCTTCCTGGCGGTCACCCATTCCCTTCCTGCCTGTGCAGCCTTTACCTGCGGTGTGACCAACTCATTAAACGTGCTATCCACGATGTCCTCAGCATCGCGAATGCTCCAGTATGTATCCATTCGCAGCTCCAGCGCCGCAATGCGGTCTGCCAGTAGCTGCAGCTGAATACACTTCCCACACACATGGTCATCAGGGACACAGGAAGTGTCCCTGATTTCCCACATAGTGCAGGAGGAGCATGCCACGGGGCCGAGCTGTGCTGCCATGACTTACCCTTTAATTAATTTAAATTAAATTAAATCAAATCAATACCACTAATTACACTACAATTAAATGATATACTCAAGGGCCCTTGCTAACTAGCACTCCCCGCTACACAACAGAGACCTTAGAAACTATAACCACAAAAATTAAGACCTTCTAAACTTTATAAACTATTAACCTTAACTATCAAACTATATAGTATAAATACTCACCTGGCCGTACTCACCCAATCAGCTGCTTCCTCTTGCCCGTGTCACTTTTTGAATCGTGACGTGGCTCTGGAACGCCGCCGCCAGTCTGTGAGATTGGTAAGCCTCTGAAAAAAAGCCCGCAAAACTGAGTTTAAATACTCACTGTTCTCTCCTGTTGCTCCCGACACCGGCCTCTGAAAGAAAGCCCGCAAAACTGAGTTTAAATACTCACTGTTCTCTCCTGTTGCTCCCGACACCAGCCTCTGTAAAAAAGCCCGCGAAAGTGAGTTTAAATACTCACTGTTTTCTCCTGTTGCTCCCGACACCGGCCTCTGTAAAAAAGCGCGCGAACGTGAGTTTAAATACTCACTGTTCTCTCCTGTTGCTCCCAACACCGGCCTCTGAAATTGCTTTGCGCTTTGAGTCTAACACCACTGAGCTAGGCCATTATCTCTTGATTTAGCGCTCCAGTCCTTTCTTTGAGCGATGACACTGAATTTTGTGGGCAGTGAGATTCATTAGCACCTGGCGCTAAATCTAAAACTTTTCCAAAGTTAGCGCCCACTCCTGGGCTATAATGAATTTCTCCCCCTACATGTTTTTCTATTTTCTCTTTTAGTAGGAATTCCATTATTTTCCTAGCACCGATGTTAAGCTGACTGGTTTGTAGTTCCCTGGACATGTTCTATCTTCCTTCTTAAATATAGGTGTAATGTTAGCTATCCGCCAGTCCTCTGGCACTACACCTTTTCCTAACGAATTATTAAATATGTGTAATAGTGCCTCTGCTATCTCTTCTCTAAATTATTTTAAAATACGCGGATGTAATCCGTCCGGACCAGGGGTTTAATCCTCTTTGAATTTGATTAGTTTATTTAGTATTTCTCTTCTTTTTATTTTAAATGTGGTTATATCATTTCTAATCTCATCTGTCGATGTCATGCCCACCTGATCTGTCTCCCTGGTAAATACTGACGCAATGTAATTACTTAACATTTCGGCCGTTTCGCTGCCTGTGATTTTATCCTGTCCATCCCTTCGTGGCCCTATTCCCATCACGACGTTCCTTTTTTTATTTATGTGCCTGTAGAATATTTTACTATTTTGTTTTTATGTTCCTTGACAGTTTAATTTCATAGTTCCTCTTTGCCTTCCCAATTGCTTTTTGACTTCTCTCCTAATCTCTTCATATTCTCCCTGTTAATGCTCTCCCATGCACTCCATTTCCTTACCCTGAATTTTTCCCTTATCTCTTTATTCATCCATGGTGTCTCATTAGTGTTTAGTTTATTCTTGTTTTTTAGGGGAATAATTCTTCGTGGACTCTGTTGAACACCATTTTAAATGTTTCCCATTGCTGTTCTACATCATTGTTTGCCAATATTGTTGTCCATTTTATTTTCCCAAGTTCTATTCTCAGTCCCTCAAAATTGTCTTTTCTCCAATCTATTACCCTGGTCTTTGTCATATTTATGTCCTTCTCAATTATTTGGTTTTATTGCTGGGACTGTGTGCATTGCTGTACAGACAGTTTAACTAACTTTTAATAGCAGTTCCTCTCGCTTTGTTTTTAACCATCTTTTCACACTCCTGTTCTATAACTCTGTGGGGGGAAAATTGGGTTGCTTTGCACCTCCCGTTAGCGCCCCTAGCGCCCGGGTGCGGCGCGGCTAACGCCTCCTGCGAAATTCAGCAGGAGGTTAGCAGCGGCAGTAGCCAGTAGCGCCCCGCAGCACTACGCCTCCAGCAATGACGTCATCGCCCCGCTCGTGCCCCGGCCGCAAACTTCAGTTGCGTCCCCTGACCTATCGCCGGACGATATGTCCGACAGGATCAGGGGGCGTTTTTGCAGCCGTGGCGGCGCAATTTAAAGGGCAGGTGTCGGGCGGCTATTTTTTTTTTGGCCACCTGCCAGCACCTGCCCCCTTCCCCTTTTTTATTCAGGGTGCCGGCCGCGATCGCTCAGCCCGGCACTCCTCTTGAGTGCCGGGCTGCTTTCCCGGCACCCCGCTCTCCGGTGGTCCAGCAGGGCCTCGGTGCGCGCAGCGCTAGGCCCCTCCCCTTTAATCAGGGGAGGGAGGCCTGCAATGACACGGCGCTACGTGCCGACGTGTGTGGGCTGTTGCACGGAGTGCCACGATATTCACTTGTAGTGCCCCAGGAAGGAGGGGGAGCGCTTCCAGTACCACCCTGCCTCCTGCTTGGGGCGCTACTACTGAATTTATGGCGCAGGGGTGCTAACTTTTTCGAGGCGCTACCGAATTTTTCCTCCTATTTATTCCCTGCCATTTATGTCCTCCGTTAGTTTAGTCTGCCCATGCTCTCCTTTCCTGTTTTGTGTATATTCAGGCTTGTTACATTTCTTGTAGATCCCTCCTCCCGTCTTACTAGTTTAAAGCCTTTGCCACCTCCCTATTTATCCTTTCTGCTAGGACACTGGTCCCATTCTGGTTCAGGTGGAGCCCGTCCCATCGGTACAGCTCCTTCCTGTCCCACCACTGCCGCCAGTGTCCCATGAAAAGGAACCCCTCTTTTCCACACTAGCCCTTTAGCCACGTGTTAATTCTCCTGATCGGTCTGGTTCTATGCCAATTTGCATGTGGCTCGGGCAATAATCCAGAGTTTATTACCCTCAAGGTTCTGCTTTTTAATTTAGCTCCTAACTCCTGATACTCCCTTAGTAGGTCCTCCTCCCTGTTCCTACCTGTGTCGTTTGTTCCGTCATGGACCACGACAACTGGAGTTTCCCTCTCCCTTTCCAAATTCCTCTCCAGCCACCTCAAGACATCCCTTACCCTGGCAACACACCCTTCGGGACTTTTGTTTGTGGCTGCAGAGGATGCTATCTATCCCCCTTATTATAGAATCCCCTATCACTACCACATTTCTATTCTGCTCTTCCACCCACCCTGCCCTTGGACAGCCTTCTGAGCCATGGTGCCTTGGTCTGCATTGTGGCTGTGCTCCCCGCAGTCTTTGCCGTTGCCCTCACAGGTAGCGAGTACATCGTACCTGTTGCACAGGACCGGTGTCTGCAGGACCTCCTTCTCAACCTCTCCTAAGTCTCATCTACCCGCTTCCTGACAGTCACACTCTCCCTTTCCGGAACCTGTGCTTTCCTCTGGGGCGTGACTGTTTACTGGATAAAACTATCCAGAAATTCCTCCCCTTCCTTTATGTTTCGGAGTGTCTCAAACTCGTACTCCAGCTAATAAAGGAAAATATCCCGTATGCCTTCTTAACCGCCTTATCCACCTGTCCTGCTAACTTCAGGTCCAAGGTCCCTCTGTTCTTCTACAATTCTTTAAAAGAAAAAGCATACAAAAATGCAAATAAGAGCACAGATCCTGGCGAATGGGAAAGATACAAAGAACAGCAAAGGGTCACAAAACAGATAGTAAGAGCTACAAAAAGGGCGTATGGAAAGAAACTTGCAAGGGATATCAAAATCAACACAAAACATTTTTACAATTATATTAGGAAAAAGAGGATGGTCAGGAGCAATATGGCCCCTTGAAAGCTGATAACGGTGATATTGTCAATGATAATAAGGAAATGGTGGACATGTTGAATAATTACTTTGTGTCAGTATTTACAGTAGAGGAAGAGGATAGCATGCTGGAAATCCCAAGGAAATTAATATAGAATCAGGGACAGGGACTCAACAAAATTAATGTAAGCAAAATAACAGTAATGATGAAAATGATGGCATTAAAGAGTGACAAATCCCCAGGACCAGATGGTTTCCATCCCAGGGTTTTAAAGGAAGTGGGTGAGTACATTGCAGATGCCCTAACTAGAATCTTCTAAAGTTCTCGCCATTCAAGAATCGTTCCTTTAGATTGGAAAGTTGCGCATGTCACTCCGCTATTTAAGTATGGTGAGAGAGGGAAACCAGGGAATTATAGACCAGTTAGCCCAACATCTGTTGTCGGGAACTGTGAGCAGTTCTGGGCACCACACCTTCGGAAGGATAAACTGGCCTTGGAGGGAGTGCAGCGTAGGTTTACCAGAATGATACCCAAACTCCAGGGGTTAAATCACGAGGAGAGATTACACCAAAAAGGTTTGTATTCCCTGGAATTTCGAAGGTTAAGGGGTGATTTGATCGAAGTTTTCAGGATATTAAGGGGAACAGATAGGGTAGAGAGAGAGAAACTACTTCTGCTGGTTGGGGAGTCTAGGACTCGGGGGCAGAGTCTAAAAACTATACCCAGACCTTTCAGGAGTAAAATTAGAAAACACTTCTACACACAAAGGGTGTTAGAAGTTTGGAACTCTCTTCCGCAAATGGCAATTGATGCTAGATCAATTGTTAATTTTAAATCTGAGATTGATAGATTTTTGTTAACCAAAGGTATTAAGGGATATGAAGCAAAGGCGGATATACGGAGTTAGGTCACAGATCAGCCATGATCTCATTGAATGGCGGAACAGGCTCGAGGGTCTAAATGGCCTACTCCTGTTCCTATGTTCTCAGTATCCTACCATTTATTGTGTATTTCCTTACCTTGTTAGCCCTCCCCAAATGCATTACCTCACACTTCTCCGGATTGAATTCCATTCGGCACTTTACTGCCCACCTGACCATTCCACTGATATCTTCCTGCAGTCTACAGCTTTCTTCCTCACTATCAACCACACGGCCAATTTTTCAGAGAGTCTGAAATATATTACATTGTTGCATAAAATGCTGTAAGTGAGCATGGTGTTCTGTCTAAAAAAAATATGAAATTTGTGTAATTGTAGACAGGAAAGTTCACAAGCTTTTATTTATAATGGCCCAGAAATTTGACTCGGAGGCTTGCCGCGGGGGTAAGGATCCCCTGCGATATCACACTCCGCGTCGGACGTTGTGTTTCGGGCCCACACGAACTTCTGGTCCTGGGCCTCTCCCTGGTGCCGGCACGCAGTGTGTGCGTGTCCCAGAGGCGCAGTTAGTTCGATGCGACCTCTGGGATCACGTGGGCCATGGAGAGCCAATGGCAGCACACCATCATTCATTCATAGATTTGACAGGAGAACTGTCAAAACTATGAATACAAATTGCCCCCAAAAGAACAGCTAAACCTCAAATAAATTAAAAAAAAACCATCACATTAATAAAATAACTATAGTTAAATAAATTAACCACTTTAAACAAAAATTTAAATTTTTGAAAAAATTTAAATTCTTTTTAAAAGTTATAAAAATAAATTTACCTTTCTTTAAAGTCTCTAAAAAAGATAAACCTGTTGAAAAAAATTTAAAATAATACTTAATTAACTACTTACCTTGTTAAAAGGGGGTCTTACGCCTCCTTTCTTCATGTGTAAAATCTTCCATACTTATCTTCGCGTTGAAACCTGAAAAAAAACCTAAGTGTGCTGCGTGCGCACAGCCTCTACCGCGCACGCGGTTCACTTAGGAACCGCCCCCTTCGCCATGCATGTGCAGTGCATGCAGGAAACCGGCACTTCGGGACTGAATACGCGAGAGTGCACAGTTCGTACTCTCCTGTATTCAGCCGAATTTTTGGGCCAATATACTGTATTGTAAGTCTTGCATATAGCACACAGTTCTGTAACTGCCACGCCTTGATAATGCCCCTATATATAACACACTGTATCCTACAACTCACTGTCAACAATGCCGCAGCAGAACTGCTAGTGTATCATAAATGTTTCAGTGTCACTCAGCTAGGGGTGCGTGTACCAGTAAGTTGAAAGACCAGACCAAACTCTGAATTTAGTTTGCCCTACTTGTTTCTATTCTTATTGTTGCACTAAAACTTATCAGGGTAACAGTAAAATGTTATTCATCATCAGTGTTTCTTTTCATTATATTTCATAAAATAACTAAAGACAATGGGCTGAATTTTGCCGGTGCTCATGGGCGGGTTCGGAGGCGGGATTGCTGTCAAAATAACAAAGATTGACAGCGGGTAGGGAACCCGCTGTCAATCCGCCTCCACGCGGGTCTCCCAGGTGTCGGGTCTGTCGGCGCTGAACAGACCCGACACCAAGCGGCGAGGGAGGCAATTCACATCATTAAATGGCTTGTTAACAGCTAATTAACTGTTATTTTAATCCTACATTTCAATTTTACATGCTCCCCCATGGGTTACCCACTGCTCAGGGAACACGTCAGCTCAGCATGTTCTGGGTGGATTCAACATTGAATTATCTCATGACCTGACAGCTGCCAAAGTTGTATAAAAGGTCCCATGTTACAGCTGTTCACTTTCAAAGCTCAGAAACTGTTGGTTACTGCATTTGGAAGACATATTGAGATTTCTGCAGCTTGCAAGTGTTTGGAGTCAACTCTCTATCCAGTGCCACCTCATTGGAACAACCTCTCACCATTGACAGATCACTTCTGTCATCTCAACCTCACCTGCCATCTATTCCATCAGCATCGTTGCCCTTGAAAATATCTCACCTTGGTCCTCAGAATCCCACCAAGATCAGCCCCAACACCAGCATCACTGGGCACACCAGCAGCAACAACAACAACACCTGCCTTCTCTGCAATCAACTGATGCTACACAGGACACAGGGCATCAGCATCTGACCACATTGCTGCCCGGGACACCAGGGATGGCCTCACCATGGCCAGATTTACTTCACTTGACGCTGTACACCCTGGATGTCAAATGATGAGCCAGGTTGGCACCACCCCGCACCAACACCATAAAGCATCCCTACAATGCCCAAGCCATTCCTTTCACACTCATCACCGTTGGGGGGGGAGGGGGGGTGGGGGGTACCGTTATGTCTCACCTTTCACTACAACTCACTAAGCCACTTCCAAAGGTGCACACAAATCTGTCCAAGAGGTCGAACTCCAAACCATCGTTAACACCTTCACCGAAGTGTACGAGAGCATGGGCCTTACACTAAACATCCGTAAGACAAAGGTCCTCTACCAACCTGCCCCCACCATACAGTACTGCCCCCCGATTATCAAAATCCATGACAAGGCCTTGGACAACGTGGACCACTTTCCATACCTCGGGAGCCTACTGTCAACAAAGGCAGACGTCGATGATGAAGTCCAACACCGCCTTCAGTGTGCCAGTGCAGCCTTCGGTCGCCTGAGGAAGAGAGTATTTGAATACCTGGACCTCAACTCCGGCACCAAGCTCATGGTCTTCAGAGCAGTAGTGATACCCGCCCTCCTGTATGCCTCAGAGACATGGACCATGCACAGCAGGCACCTCAAAGCACTGGAGAAGTACCACCAACGCTGCCTCCGCAAGATCCTGCAAATCCATTGGCAGGATAGGCGCATCAACGTCAGTGTTCTCGCTCAGGCCAACATGCCCAGCATCGAAGCTTTGACCACGCTCGATCAGCTCCGATGGATGGGCCACATCGTCCGCATGACCGATACGAGACTCCCAAAACAAGCACTCTACTCGGAGCTCTGACAGAGCAAGAGAGCCCCAGGTGGACAGAGGAAACGCTTCAAGGACACCCTCAAAGCCTCCTTGAAAAAGTGCAACATTCCCACCGACACCTGGGAATCCCTGGCCCAAGACCGCACAAAGTGGAGGAGAAGCATCCGGGAAGGCGCCGAACACCTCGAGTCTCTTCGCCGGGAGCAAGCGGAAGCCAAGCGCAAGCAGCGCATGTCAACTCAAGCACCCCACCCACCCGCCCCTTCAACCACCGTCTGCCCCACCTGTGACAGAGACTGTTGGTCCCGCATTGGACTCATCAGTCACCTGAGAACTCATTTTTAATGTGGAAGCAAGTCATCCTCGGTTCCGAGGGACTGCCTAAAAAGACACAAATCTGTCCAAGAACGCAAAGTGCTGAAAATAAAGGTTTCAATGTTTGACAGCACATTACCAGAAACTTCACATGAACATTGGCTAAACCACCCAAGTGCCTACCCTTATGTTGTTAGTTGGTATGCTTGCAGTAGGATGAGGGTGAGTGTGAGGGGTGGCTAGTGAAATGAGAAAGTGCTAATGTAGATAGACAGGGATGGGTGGAGGTGCAAGGTAAGTTGGTGTGAGTAAAAATGTGCAGGAGTAGGGTAGGGAAGGCAGAGTGATATGGGTATGATGAGTGGCTCAGCAGGATGAGGTTGAGTGTGGCTGGGCAGTAACATTTCGTGATCTATTGACATCATTGAACGGTTTGCGCCACTGCAGCCTGGTCCTCCTGACGACATCCCTGCTTGTGCCCTCCTATGCAATGTGCAACCAGGCTGCGTTGATGATCTGGGGAGGTCTCTTCCGCCCATGGGAAGGGAAGAGAACCTCCCTGCGTGCTGTGACTCCCTCCATAAGCATATGGAGGGAGTCATGGGAGAGCCTGGGTGCAGTTGTGCACCTCTGTGCAGTGCTTGTCAGTGTTTGCAGCACCTGAATGCTGTAGAACACTGACAGCAGAACTGTCAAAATCAATTTGGACATGGCCCCTTTAAGGAAACTTAAATGATGTCATCAGACCCGCTTCCTTTTAATTGTCTGGGAACTTCGGTCGGCAAAATCATGGCCAATGTTTATTTTGTTCTACTAACACTAGTTAACGTAAAGAAGCACATTAACACAAGGCAACATTGAATGGATGCAATAAGGTTTTATAAGCTGAGCAAAGTTCCATGTGCAGGCAGTAAAAGTTGCTCTGTTAGTCATTTTCAGATTGGTACAAATGAAAGTTTCCACATTTCTCTAGAAAGTGACCTGAATTACCTGCTTTCCCTATTGCAACACTCATTCTATGAAACAAATGGCTTGATATTAATTTATTGTGCAGTGAATAAGTTTATTAAAAGAGAAGGGAACTATAAGATTAAGCCTTTTCACTGTAAAACACTTCTGTGTCCCATATTGCTCTTTTAGTTTTAACCGCCCCTGCCGTTTGTTGAGTAATTCTCAGTTGAGCACTTCTCTTGAGACTGGTCTTCCACAGTTGCGAGCTCCAATGTGCTGAGCATCCAGTGAGTCTGAAAATCTACAATTTCTTCTCTCGGGTGGCAGAAATTGCAACCTTTTTTAACAATGGTGTTGATTTATATTGCACAGTAAATTACTGTCACATCTTTCTGATCAATAGGGCTGCATTCGCATAGTTGCATACAATCCATGGAATAATTGTTCCTTCCAATATTTGGTGTGACCAAAAAACTCTAATATTTTTATGGAGGAGGGGGCGTGGGGGAGGAAGAAGGTTAGATTAAATGCATTTTCCCCACGGTATAGCATTGTACTTTAGTGGACCTGTGATTGAGAACAGAGCCTTCAGTGTAAACAGGTGAAGGGTTTCATTTGGAGATCAAGATAAAAACAGAATAATTAACATATACTGTGTGATTTTATTGAGATGAGATGTTATTGCTTTTATGAATTGACACCAAACAATTTGAAAAGCTAGAGAAAACATAATTCATTTTCCATTTTGTTCTATTTCTTAGCATCAGCTGGCAAAAAGTATTAAATTTGGCCAGCCCCCACTGACTCTTACTGTGAAAAGAATGGAAGATACGAGAGCCAATTCAGAGGTTGATGGGTTTCCCAGAAGTCCATTGGAACAATCTGCTCTGCAGGAAACCCAGTTACCAGGCTCAGCACGCAAGGTGAGTGTTCAGTTGTTACTAGATTTCATCTGCAGATCTTACATTTTGTATAATATAAACTCTGAGTCTCATTTTCAAAAGTAAGGCTGTACAATTGGGCAAGTGCTGAACCGTTCTCATCTATCCCATTTAAATTGCCGATTTTACTGCCCACAGGCTCATTTTCACAACAGTATGGGGCTGATAATGTGTTGGCAGACGTGTCATTAAAAGACCACAAAAAATATTTCAGTTAGGGGGCTCCCCATAATGTGACTGGAGCAACTGAGCAAGACTCAAAAGATGTATTTTGTGGGAGGAGAAATTTCAGCAAAGGATGTTTGCAGCTCTGGACAGATTATAAAATTAGGCCCTTCAAGTTTAAAGGGGCACTTTCTTCATGAGAAATAGCTTGCGACTTTTCTCCAATTTTTAGAAACAATTGACACAATGATATAAATGCATTATTGTGTTGATTGTACATGGTTTCATCACATTCTCATGGAGACGAAGTCCCTTTAGCAATCCGTGAGTGGGGCAATGGCATTGCAAAGTCCTACTCAGTGACTATTTTATCCAAGCACTTTTGAGGGATTACCATATTAAACAAAATATTAGCCTAAATTTTGGAAAATTAACCTCTTTACCACCAATAATAAGTTTCTTGCATTCTACTTACCTGCAGCAGTTTACCTTGGTCTTGAAACTAGAATAGAACATGGGGAAAATAGATTCCGTGCCCTAGAAATTTGTTTTAGGCGGTGGTGCAAAACGGGCAGTATCAGAGCGGCCGCCCGTTATACGCAGTGCCCGAGGCCTGAGGTGCTGCTATAACGGGCGGCCGATCCGACACTGCCCGTCTTGTGCCACCACCTGGGTTAAACTTCTGGGCCCGCAAGTCAGATATTTCTATTAGTTGTAACAAACAGCAGGTGAAATTATAATTTATTTCAAAAAGTGCAAAGCACCTTTTGTTACATAGTTTATCAACAATTCCCATTCAGATTTAAGTAGCTTTCCCCCTGTTTTCCATTTTATCTTTCATAATTATCATCACTTTTATAACCATCAACATTTTTTAATCCATCCTTCCATTTCATTTTCCCTTCTCCAGTCCCATGACCCAGCCAACCGACTAAGCTCCTTGAGTTTAGGTGGAACAGGAAGTGAAATGGAAGAGCAGGTAACAAAGCTTGACATCACTAGAAAATGGTTGACCAGTTTATTTACATCTTGCAAGCTGGAAAATAAATGTGAAAATGAAGAGTGGTGACAAAATTGCCATCATTCTACAATGTCTATAAGCTCTGCTATCTAATATTCCAGCTAGAAATACTATTATTTGTTTCATTACAATCTAGTACTGTGCACCAATATTTAAGTTAAGCGTAAACAATAAGTGCTGGAAACACGCAGCAAGTCAAACACAGCATCTGTAGAGAGAGAAGTAACAAGTTAACATTTTAGGCATAAACCTTCATCAGAAGTGTTCCAGTGTTTTCTATTTTTGTTTGAGTTCCAGCATCTGCAGTAGTTTCTTTTTAATTTTAAACTAAAACTAAAAAAAATTGTAGTCAACCCATTTGCATTGTGTGTCCTTAATGTATTTTGTAAATCTTTACATTTTTAAACCTAAGGTGTCTGTTATGAATACAGCTGTTGTTTTATAGGTTACACCTGTTGGATCTTCATGGCCCACTAGTCCCCTGTCTTCTGTGAGTTCTGGTGGGACCATTGAATCAATTAATCTTGATGCAGTTCCACAGTCTATGAGCCGCCTGGACAACACTGCTGCGAAACATAAACTTTCTGTCAAGCCACGAAATCAGAGAGTCTCAAAAAAACACGGGAGACTGGCACAGGTAAATGTACTGTTAAGTTTATTGTGAGAATTTTGTATATTTTTGTTTTTAAAGTTAGGAAAGTTTATTGTGAGAATTTTGTATATTTTTGTTTTTAAAGTTAGGACAGTTTTCAATCACCACATAATGCGTGTGATACAATATCAGTAAGGTGCCAGTGAGGTTCCATGGAAAAATCATCATTCAGTTTAAGTGTGCTCTGAAATGTTGATTTAACTGTTATTCACTGGACAGTGAAATTATTCACAGTACAGTAATTGAATAAATAAATGTAATTTTTTACAGTTCTTATATATTAAACAATAACATTAACCATAGACATTTACAGCACAGAAGGTGACCATTTGGCCCATTGTGCCTCTGCTAGCTCTATGCCAGAGTAATCCAAAACTGATCCCACTGCCCGCTTCATACCATAGCCCTGTATCTTCCTCTGCTTCAAATATTTATCCCATTTCCCTTAAAGCAATGGTCTCTGCCTCAACCACTCCCAGTGGCAAAGCATTCCATTCTCCAATAACCCTGTATGTAAAGAAATGTTTCCTAACCTCTCTCCTCGCTCTCTTAGTGCTAATCAGAAATGAATGATCCCTTGTTACTGACTCTTCAACCAGAGGAAAGAATCTTTCCCTATTTACGCCATCGATGGGCCGTATTTTGCGACCCCGATGAGTGCGTACGAGGTGTGTACGCGCCCGTAGGGCCGCGCAGGTTCCGGGTTTAGGCATGCGAAGCGCATGCGCTGAAACCTGGCACTTGCGATCTGTCATGAATTCTCTTGACAGATCCTCCGCATCCGCGGGAGATGGGCCTCTGCGGGTGGAGTGTTGCGCTATTTACCCAACTTCGACCCACTGAATGCCTGTGAAAATCTTACACCTGGTAAAAGCAGGCGTAAGGCCTGCTTTTACCAGCATAAGAGTTTTAAAAAATAGAAAAATAAAATGTTATCACTCATTTATACATTAAAAACCCTGTCCAATAAGGTAAATTTATTTTTAGCCCCGTTAAAACATATAGGGCCATATTTTGTGACCCCCACAGGTGCGTACGAGGCATGTACTCGCCTGTAGGGGCCGCGCAAGTTCCGGGTTTAGGCATGTGAAGCGCATACGCTGAAACCCGGCACTTGCGATCTGTCAAGAACTCATCCGCGGGAGATGGGCCACTGTGGGTGGAGATTTGTGCTATTTGCCCAACTTCCGCCCGCTGAATGCCTGTCAAATTCTTATGCCTAGCAAAAGCAGGCTTGCTTTTACCAGCATAAGTTTTAAGAAATAGAAAAATAAAATGTTATCACTCATTTATAAATTAAAAATACTCTTCAAAAAGATAAGTTTATTTTTAGCCCCATAAAAACATTTGATTTTTTTCCCCAAAAATTAAATTTTTGTTTAAAATATTTAATTAAATGGCACTTTAAATATGTAATTTAAAAAAAAATGTATTTCATGTGTTGGTGTATTTTTTAAGTGATCCCCATTCATACTTTTGACAGTTCTGTACGTACAGAACTGTCAAAAGTATGAATGGGGATTCCCTTCTTTTATTGGTTGGGCCGGCCACGTGATCCCAGGAGCGCCTACGAACCGCTTGCGCCCCTGGGATACGTGGGGCTCTGCCCGCGTGGACCCAGAGAGGCCCAGGATCACGAGTCTCCGTACCTCCCAGGCCACCAGGTACTTTCGTAGATATTTTGTAGGTTGGAGGCGTCCACCCACGGGAAGACTCCGATCGCAAATGTTGGCCCATAATTTATTTTTTCAAAAAATTTAATTTTCATTTAAAATATTTAATTAAATGGCATTTTAATTAATTTTAAATATGTAATTTTTAAAAAATTTATTTCATGTGTTCGTGTATTTTTGAAGTGATCCCCATTCATACTTATGGGAGTTCAGTACGTATGGAATCCCCATAAGTATGAACGGGAATTCCCTTGTTTTATTGGTTGGGCCGAGCCACGTGATCCCAGGGGCGCTTGTGAACCGCATGTGCCCCTGAGATACGTGGGTCTCGGCCCACAAGGACCCGGAGAGGCCCGGGATCGCAAGCCTCCGTATCTCCTGGGCCACCAGGCAAATGCGTAGATTTTTTACAGGTCGGAGGCATCTGCCCACGGGAAGCCTCCGATCGCAAATTTTAGGCCAATCCCTTCATAATTTTAAAAAGCTTTATAAAATTTCCTCTTAGTCTTCTAGCTCTCAAGTCTGTCCTCATAACTATAGTTTCTAATTTCTAGTGTACCTACACTGGATGTGCTCTATGGATTTAATGTCCTTTCTATAATGGCACTCCCAAAACTGCACTAACTATAGCCTAACCAATGTTTTGTATACATTTATAATTACCTCTTTACTTTTTTACTATATGTACCTATTTATAAAACTCAAAATACTATTGGCCTTTTTTATGGCTTTATCTACCGGTACTGCATTTTCATGGAATTATGCATTTGAACCCCTAGGTCTCTCTGTTTATCCATATCCTTCCATTGATTGTATACTCCCACTCCTGGTTTTTCCTCCAAAAATGTATTACCTCAAACTGATCCACTTTAAACTGCATTTGTCACCTGTTTGCCCATTCTATTTCCATCAGGTTAAATAATTATCTCAAAGAAGTAGAATAATGTAATCTGGATGAAGAGATGGAATTATTAACTTACATTCCAGTTGCAGTGATTATAAAGCATCTATGTTTTCTTCCTTTTTTGAGAGCATAAACCTCTTTTTTTACTCAATCCTACATGTTCTCTCCTTGACACACTCCGACTCAGGTGAGCAGGTTGATATGTGACCTGCTTTCAAGCCTCCACCTGTGGACTAATATGTCACTAAATCATCAGTCTCACTCAGAGAAGTGGGAAAGTGTCACACTGGTGCAGTGGGGGTTGTCTTTTGAGGCTGGGATTGAGGTATCTGATATTTAAGTTATTGTGAATAGGTGCAAATTGTATAGAAGTGTTTGGAATGAATTAAAATCTTTGCAACTTGTAGGATATGCAGAACATGACTGTCCATGAATTTGAATATGAGCTAGAAGAGGAGCAGATTCATGTTGCGAACGAACAAAAACATTACAAAATAGCAGAGGAAAAAAGAAAGGAAGAAAAAAGGCCTCATAAGGATCAGGAACAAAGATGCAGAGATGAAGCAAAGAAGCACAAATGGCAGGAAGCAGAACAAAGACATAATGAGTTGGAGGAACAAAAGAGATGGGAAGACGAACAAAAACAGGAAGCTGAAGAACAAAGTATACGAGAGGAAAAACAGAGACGTCGTGAAATGGAGGAGCAGAAATTGTACGAGGAAGAACAGAGACGTCGTGAAATGGAGGAGCAGAAATTGTACGAGGAAGAGAAGAGACGTCGTGAATTGGAGGAGCAGAAATTGTACGAGGAAGAGAAGAGACGTCGTGAATTGGAGGAGCAGAAATTGTACGAGGAAGAGAAGAGACGTCGTGAATTGGAGGAGCAGAAATTGTATGAGGAAGAGAAGAGACGTCGTGAAATGGAGAAACAAAATAGGGAAGCAGAAAAGCAATATCATGAGATGGTGGAGTTGAAAATGAAGAAAGAGGAGCAAAGATGTGTTGAGGCAGAAGGTCTGAGACAAAGGCAGGAGAAAGAGGAACTGCATTTCCATGCTGCTGAAAACAAACATCTGAATGAAGAAGAGCAAAGAGAACAAGATTTGGAAGTGCAAAAACAACAGAAAGAAGAAAAGAGGCAGCATGATTTGAAGAAACAACAAAGGGAAGAAGAACAGAGGCAAAAGGACAGTGAACTGTTAAATCAAGAAGAGCAAAGACTCCTTGAGGCACAGGAAGAGGAGCAACGTCGAGGGGAACTTAGATGGAAAGAGTTAGATCAACAACAAACAATGTCAAGGCCATTTTCATTCCAAGTTGCTTCAGGAGAAAAGCAAATTATTTTTCAGAAAGTTAATCTGACCCCTGTGACCCATCCAAGAGAAACAGTTCCTTCTTTAGATGCAAATGACTTACAGTCCTCTCCAAAGTCAAGTAAAGGGCTCTCTTCTTCAATTTATGTTCCTCATACAGCCATTTTGGTTACTGGAGCTCAACTATGTAGTACAGCTGTTGATCTGAAACAGATCAGAGACACTGCCTGCAAGTCTTTGCTTGGTTTTTCAGAAGAGAGAAAAACTGTAGATTTGCCACCTGTTGAAAAACCAAATAAATCCAATCATGATACGAGAAGTAGAATTGGTAAATCCAAATTCAATCCAGAACAATCAGTTGACCAGTCAAGATCAACAACTTTAACTGAGTGGGCTACCATTAGGGCTAAAATTCTTAAAAGTTCTGATGAAAGGTTGCAAGAAAAAGATAGAAGGGTCCATGGCAGACTTAGTGACGACTGGACTACCTTCAGAGTTTCCAGTATGCATAGCAGCTTGAGAAAAACGCTATCTGCTAATGCAAAATTTTCAATAACACCCGCATGGCAGAAATGGGCAGATGGCAATAAACTCAATGATTGTGAGAAAATAAATATCTCTCATGAAACAGAGAAACAAAATATACCTGAGGAAACTGTGTCTGCACGTAATTGCACAATGGACTCTTCTGAATCTAGTAGGTCTTTGACATCTGGAGACATTGTACAGGATGAAGCCAAAGACATAAGAGATGGCTCACACTCAGATAATCACAATATTAGGATAGCAGATGCTGCTGAAGGCTACAAGTTTGCCAAAGATCTTCCATCATTTCTAGTTCCAAGTCTTCCTGCTACACCAAGGAAAGAACGTTCACTGCCGCAAGCTCAACCTTCCTTTAGCAACCAAGCTGCTATGAATTTGATCTCACAAACTGAAGGGGCAATGGATACATCACCATTTGGTATAAAATTACGGAGGACACACTATTCCCTTCGGTTCCACTATGAACAGCAAGGAGAACAAAAAAGGAAGAAGCGATACAGTGCTGGAGATAGTATGGAAGGAATTCCAGCCTTCCTGGCCGCAAAAGAGAAAGAAGGTGAATCATACACTGTTTCTGGTAAGCAATGCTCTTATAGCAAAGATAATAAGAATAGTAACATTTTGAAAGACAGCTCAAATAGCATTTCAGACATTTCACAGACTGGGATTACACATCTAAGTAGTATCGATGTGGCAAAACATGTTAAAAATAAACTTGCTGCACTTTCAAATGAGAAAATTTCATCAAGGCCACAACCATCTCAAAAACCAACTTTAGCGCCCAAGCCTACACAGTTCACTCCACCTCCGTCCCCTCACAATACCTTAAACAAGACAGACTTTATTGAGATTGCAGATCACAAAAACACAATGGCTTCACTTGATTCAAATGTGAGAAAAGAAGATGAGAAGAATGATACCTCAGTACAAACATACAGATTAAAGAAAGAAGAAGAAGAAATAAAAGATAGAAAATCTTTTTTCCCATCCATCAACATTCCATGGAGGGAGAGGTCAGACAAAAAGTCAGACTCCATTAAGAAAGGTAGGCAAAGTGTGATTTTTTTGTAGGTATTTTGGTTTCAGTGTGCTTCGGTAACAGTGGTAGGACATTTCCCTTACTACAAAGGATCATGCACTTCAATTCCCCAGGAGCACTGTATTGTAAAAAGAAATGAAAGACTTGCATTTTTCGCACCTTTTATGACCTCCCAACGCGCTTTACAACCAGTAAAGTACTTTTGAAGTGTAGTCACTGTTATAGGAAACATGGCAGCCAATTTGCACACAGCAAGGTCCCACAAACAGCAATGTGATAATGACCAGATAATGTTTTTAGGTGTTGGTTGAGGGATGCTCTTCTTTGAAATAGTGCCATGGGATCTTTTACATCCACCTGAAAGGGCGGATGCAATCTCGGTTTAATGTCACATCCAAAAGATGGCACCTCCGACAGTGCAGCACGCCATCAGTACTGCACTGGAGTGTCAGCCTAGATTTTGTGCTCAAGTCCCTGGATTGAGACTTGAACCTACAAATTTTGACTCAGAGACTAGGGTGCTACCAACTGAGCCACAGTTGACTAGATTCTTATTGTTGGAGTTCTGTATCAGGAGCTGTAATAATACTGCTATACAACTTCTCCCATGGGGAACTGGCGTAGGTGCTGGGAACCACTTATGGCCACATTATTCATAGCTTGTCAGCCATTCTGTTGATCTACAATGGAGAAGCATGCAGGATGTAGATGCATATAGGTGAACAAAGAAGATTTATGGGTTCTAGATACGTAAGTCATTAAAAGCTATCTGGAAGGTGCAAAAACAATCAAACAGGCTAATGGGATGCTGGGCTACACCACAAAGGTAATAGAATAGTAACAATGAAATGCTACTGCAAATATACAGAGTGCTAGTCAGATCTTATTTGAAGTGTTCAGTTTTAGGATCCCACCTTAGAAAATATACACCAGCCTTGGAGGGAGTTCAACGACATTTCACCAAGATGAACTGAGTAAACATGTTTTATAGTCCCTTGAAATGAGGAAGTTAGGGGGTGATCTTATTGAGGTGTTTAGAGGAACTGTTAGAATGCTTTAAGATAATTTAAATGGCCAGGGTATCCCAGCATCATTTCCCTTAGCATTTTTAGTGTCAGAGCAAATGTGGGAGAAAAGGGAACTTGAATCTTGTCTCTATGCATGAACAACAGACAGTTTGGAAACGCAAGGACACAGATTGATAAACACCCAGGTCGAGAAAAAGGCTCATACCCTGATAAGAGACTAGTTGCCAAGACACCACATGCCACAGTAAAAGATAAAGGGGGAAAAATTTGGTTGGTTTGCGCCTCCCGTTAGCGCCTTAAGAGGGCGCTAATGGGGCGCAAAGCAACTAGCGCCCGGGCGCGGCGATGTTTGCGCCGCTCGCGAAATTGACCAGACATTTTGCGGCGGCGCTATACACTACCGCCACAATATCCTGCGCCCACAGATCGTGGCGTCAGTCGAGCGTGCAACGCCCTGGTAGCGCCCCGGACCGGATATTGAGTGGCGCCCCCTGCCTTACCGCCTGCCGCTAGCAACGACAGGTTGAGGGGAGCGTTTTGCAGTCGGGAAGAGACTGGGGGAGCGCTATTTAAAGGCGACCGGTTCCTGCCTTTTTTTTCGGCGACATTTTTGCACCACGCATTCTGAGTGAGAGAGAAAGACTTCTGGAGATATTCAACGCTGTGTTGAGGAGTTTTGGGTACTGAGCAGCACTTTGCAGGTTCATTTTGATTTGCCCTTCCTTGCATCAATTTAGAAGAGACTATGGGGGCTGCACTCTGACATCTTTCCCTGGGCCTCTCCATTGTTCTTTCCAGCAGATTTGATGTACAGGTCTCTCCAGGCCGAGATTCAAGGCTGCAATGAGCAAGGTGTGGATGGAGAGCAAGATCGACCCTCCCCTTTAAGAACTGGCCAGCGCCAGTGTGTCTGTGTTCCATTGCTGACTGACATCACATGAGCTTCGCCAGCGCTCTGAGGTAGCGTCTCGCTCCTCGGCGTTAGCGCCTTAAGAGAGGTGTGTAGCGCCTGATTTAGCGCTCCAATCATCTCCAGGGACGATAGAAGCCAAGTTTGCAGTCGGAGGCGATAATTAGCGCCGGGCGGTAAACTTTGCGCCCAGCCAATAATTGCACCCCAAACGGGGTGATACCGAATTTCTCCCCCAAAGATTGGCTATGCACTTACTGTATTAAAAGCAAAGGCTGAAAAGATTATAAGCGGGGTAAAGACCAAAAAATGCAGCCTCAGCTAAACATGTCTACGTAACAGGCCAAGGTTGTATTATAGTATAAGAATAGAACCTGCTTCCCCACAAGGCAGAGAGCGTGCTCGAGGTGGTCATGGGCTACGCAGCCACCTAGAGGGCTGCATCTGGTTGCACCATGCCTTGGAAACATGGGATGCGTGCTTCTCTAGGGGGTGGGAGCGTTCTTGAGGTAGTCGGAGCCTGGGAACCAGGTTGTATTATTTGCATGTCATTTAATACAATATGGCAGACTGTTATCAGTCAATGTATTAAAGTTTGTTATAAAAAACATTCAAGTCTGGAATCAGGAGCAGAGTTATTGTTGCCAGACTAATAACCCTTTGTTGCAACAGTAACCATGGAGAAACTCCGTTAACAAGATCAAAGAAAACTGATAGGGTGAATAAGGAAAAATTCTTTCTAGTAGAGGAATCCAGAACAAGGGGACATCATTTTAGGATTAGAATTAGCTCAATGGGTGGAAATGGTCTTTTCTAGTGCTATAGAGTCCAGCGACATTGACACATCTGGAGGTGCGGGGAGGGGGAGGAGGGATGGAACGGGAAAGGGTGTGGTTTGTGATGCCCAATGGGTAACCGTGGTCTGCTGGAGCATGCTTGATTGGCTTTCTGACTCAGGGTTAAATTTCCCAGAGGTTTTTTTTCTGAAATGAGCTAAAGTTTTTCTTCCCCCTGCCTTCCCCAAGAATGACCATTAGGAATGGCCGGGGAGAATTCCTTCCCCAGGAATTACCAACAGTATTAGATGGGGAGGGTGGTGCACAAGGTTGCATCATCTGACGGTTAGGGTGATTGTTGATGAGCCTGATGGGCTGTTCGTGCCCTTTTCTATGTATTTTCTTATGCATGCATTCTTATGAATCAAGCTGGTTTAAAATGAATCCAAAAAACTCTTCACACAAGAGGTTGCAAGACTGTGGAATGTACTGCAGACGGCCATAGATGCAGAATCAACTGAGATGTTTAAAAAGGAGATAGATACTTGGGAAGTAAGGATATTAAGGGATATAGAGTAAAGACAAAGAATTGGGATTAAAAGATAAAGATCAGACATGGTCTGATGGATCAAATGGCCTACTCCTGGTTCTGTGTTTTTGTACATGGGGTTCACTTTAAAGAGGCATGGTTTTCATGAAAAAGTGTTTGGCAAGCCAATTTTCTTTGAGAGAGGAACAAGAGCCAAATGTCACTTTGTCACAATGATGGCACAAACAGGTTATGTAATTATAAGGTACATTTTTAAATTCACTGCATCAGCAACAGTCTGTCAGACCAGATTGCCTGCCCACCAATTATAGAACAATCAATGGAATGAAAATCAAGTAGGTTCTATAATTCCTGGGTGATCAGCTCCACCAGACGACTGCACAGGCGGTGAAGACAAAAATCTATCCCCATGTTTTTTGACTTGATTTATGTCACTGTGGTTTATGAAAATGACCCTGTCCCTGGGATTTGGGACAGGTTTAAGGGTAAGACAGACTGGCGGCTGATAATCTTGCACTTCTGGCTCAAGGAATTTCAGGTCAATAGTTTTCAAGAAGAAAAATTTGGCAAATCTTTTCTGATGACGAAAATATTACCAAAATATTTTACCATACCACTTAGGCACGACATTACCATTATGTAAATAATGCATAACTCTTCAAATCTCTCCAAGGTTTCCCAAACACTTTTCATGAATACAGTGCCTCCAATGTCAAATGAGCACAGTTTGCAATTCCAATGCCTTTCATCAAAGTTTTGGTGTTACATAGAAACATAGAAACATAGAATCTAGGAGCAGGAGTAGGCCATTCGGCCCGTCGAGCCTGCTCCGCCATTCAATACGATCATGGCTGATCATCCAAATCCAGTACCCTGTCCCTGCTTTAATCCCCATAGTACACATATCCCACCCTACCCCCGTAACCCCACGTATTTAATTCCCCCTAACATATCCCATCCTAGCCCCATAACCCCACATATTTAATCCCCCCTAACACTAAGGGTCAATTTATCATAGCCAAATCAACCTAACCCACACATTTTTGGACTGTGGGAGGAAACCGGAGCACCCGGAGGAAACCCACGCAAACACGGGGAGAATGTGCAAACTCCACACAGACAGTCACCCGAGGTCAGATTCGAACCCGGGTCTCTGGCGCTGTGAGGCACCAGTGCTAACCACTATGCCACCGTGTTGGTATGCAAACAAGGTCCACATTGTGAAATGGATCTTGCTGAATCTAGATGGGTACATGCACTGACTAGTGGTACACCATGCTGGAAGGGAGCATAGTTTTAAAAAATCTGTTTTCAGTATTGGACGATGGTAGCAAGGCCGCATTTATTGTTGATTCCTAGTTGCCCTGAGAAGGCACTGGTCATTCTCCATGAACTACTGTAGTCCTTGTGGCAATGGTGCCCCCACAGTGGTGTCAGATAGTAAATTCCAGGATTTTGACCCAGAGACGATGAAGAAATAGTGATATATGTTCAAGTCAGGATGGTGAATGACTTGGAGGGGAACCTTGAGATGATGGTGTTCCCATAACATTGCTGCTCTTGTCCTTCTTGGTGGTAAGGGAAGAGAGGTGCTGTCGCAGCAACCTTGGTGATTTGCTGCACTGAATCCTGTAGATCGTACATACTGCAGCCACGATACGCCAGTAATAATGGGGATGGATATTGAGCCTGGTGACAGGGGCACCAAACAAGCAGACTGCTCTGTCCTGAATGGTGTCAAACTTCGTGAGTGTTGTTGTGGCTGCATCCATCCAGGTGGGTGGTGAGTTTCCAACCCACTCCAGACTTGATCCTTGTACATGGTGGAGAGGCTTTGAGGGGTCAGGAGGTGACCATCTCGTTGTACCCAGTCTCTGCCTAGATGTTGTAACCATTGTGTTGATATGGCTGGTCCACTTCTGATCTTTGATGGCCTCCACAACGTTGATGGTGGGGGACTCAGCGATGGTGGTGACACTGAAAGTTAAGGGAAGGTAGCTGGGCCTTTTCTGGTTCGAGATGGTCATTACCTGGAACTTATGTGGTGTGAGCGTTACTTGCCATTTGTCAGCCCAAGGCTGGGTGTTATCCATGTCCTGCTTATGTGGCGAGGACGTGAGAGTGCCTGTTTGAACTGTCACAGGACGGGAGAGCGTCAATTCAAACTGTCACAAGATGGGAGAGTGTCAGTTCAAACAGTCACAGGACGAGAGAGCGTCAGTTCAAACAGTCACAGGACAGGGAGTGTCTGTTCAAACAGTCACAGGACAGGGAGTGTCTGTTCAAACAGTCACAGGACAGGGAGTGTCTGTTCAAACAGTCACAGGACAGGGAGTGTCTGTTCAAACAGTCATAGGACGGGAGAGTGTCAGTTCAAACTGTCACAGGACGGGAGAGTGTCAGTTCAAACAGTCATAGGACGGGAGAGTGTCAGTTCAAACAGACACAGGACAGAGAGTGTCTGTTCAAACAGTCATAGGACGGGAGAGTGTCAGTTCAAACAGTCACAGGACAGGGAGTGTCTGTTCAAACAGTCATAGGACGGGAGAGTGTCAGTTCAAACTGTCACAGGACGGGAGAGTGTCAGTTCAAACAGTCACAGGACAGGGAGTGTCTGTTCAAACAGTCATAGGACGGGAGAGTGTCAGTTCAAACTGTCACAGGACGGGAGAGTGTCAGTTCAAACTGTCACAGGACGGGAGAGTGTCAGTTCAAACAGACACAGGACAGGGAGTGTCTGTTCAAACTGTCACAGGACGGGAGAGTGTCAGTTCAAACTGTCACAGGACGGGAGAGTGTCAGTTCAAACAGACACAGGACAGGGAGTGTCTGTTCAAACAGACACAGGACGGGAGAGTGTCAGTTCAAACAGTCACAGGACAGGGAGTGTCTGTTCAAACAGTCACAGGACAGAGAGTGTCTGTTCAAACAGTCACAGGACAGGGAGTGTCTGTTCAAACAGACACAGGACAGGGAGTGTCTGTTCAAACAGTCACAGGACAGGGAGTGTCTGTTCAAACAGTCACAGGACAGGGAGTGTCTGTTCAAACAGACACAGGACGGGAGAGTGTCAATTCAAACTGTCACAGGACAGGGAGTGTCTGTTCAAACTGTCACAGGACAGAGAGTGTCTGTTCAAACAGACACAGGACAGGGAGTGTCTGTTCAAACAGACACAGGACAGAGAGTGTCTGTTCAAACAGACACAGGACAGGGAGTGTCTGTTCAAACTGTCACAGGACAGAGAGTGTCTGTTCAAACAGACACAGGACAGGGAGTGTCTGTTCAAACAGACACAGGACAGAGAGTGTCTGTTCATACAGTCACAGGACAGAGAGTGTCTGTTCAAACAGTCACAGGACAGGGAGTGTCTGTTCAAACAGACACAGGACGGGAGAGTGTCAGTTCAAACAGTCACAGGACGGGAGAGGGTCAGTTCAAATAGTCACAGGACAGAGAGTGTCAGTTCAAACTGTCAGAGGACAGAGAGTGTCAGTTCAAACAGTCACAGGACGGGAGAGTGTCAGTTCAAACTGTCACAGGACGGGAGAGTGTCAGTTCAAACTGTCACAGGACAGAGAGTGTCTGTTCAAACAGTCACAGGACGGGAGAGTGTATGTTGAAACTGTCACAGGACGGGAGAGTGTCAGTTTAAACAGTCACAGGACAGGGAGTGTCTGTTCAAACTGTCACAGGACGGGAGAGTGTCAGTTCAAACTGTCACAGGACAGAGAGTGTCTGTTCAAACTGTCACAGGACAGGGAGTGTCTGTTCAAACAGTCACAGGACAGGGAGTGTCTGTTCAAACAGTCACAGGACAGGGAGTGTCTGTTCAAACAGTCATAGGACGGGAGAGTGTCAGTTCAAACTGTCACAGGACGGGAGAGTGTCAGTTCAAACAGTCATAGGACGGGAGAGTGTCAGTTCAAACAGACACAGGACAGAGAGTGTCTGTTCAAACAGTCATAGGACGGGAGAGTGTCAGTTCAAACTGTCACAGGACGGGAGAGTGTCAGTTCAAACAGTCACAGGACGGGAGAGTGTCAGTTCAAACTGTCACAGGACGGGAGAGTGTCAGTTCAAACAGACACAGGACAGGGAGTGTCTGTTCAAACTGTCACAGGACGGGAGAGTGTCAGTTCAAACTGTCACAGGACGGGAGAGTGTCAGTTCAAACAGACACAGGACAGGGAGTGTCTGTTCAAACAGACACAGGACGGGAGAGTGTCAGTTCAAACAGTCACAGGACAGGGAGTGTCTGTTCAAACAGTCACAGGACAGAGAGTGTCTGTTCAAACAGTCACAGGACAGGGAGTGTCTGTTCAAACAGACACAGGACAGGGAGTGTCTGTTCAAACAGTCACAGGACAGGGAGTGTCTGTTCAAACAGACACAGGACGGGAGAGTGTCAATTCAAACTGTCACAGGACAGGGAGTGTCTGTTCAAACTGTCACAGGACAGGGAGTGTCTGTTCAAACAGACACAGGACAGGGAGTGTCTGTTCAAACAGACACAGGACAGAGAGTGTCTGTTCAAACAGACACAGGACAGGGAGTGTCTGTTCAAACTGTCACAGGACAGAGAGTGTCTGTTCAAACAGACACAGGACAGGGAGTGTCTGTTCAAACAGACACAGGACAGGGAGTGTCTGTTCAAACAGACACAGGACAGAGAGTGTCTGTTCATACAGTCACAGGACAGAGAGTGTCTGTTCAAACAGTCACAGGACAGGGAGTGTCTGTTCAAACAGACACAGGACGGGAGAGTGTCAGTTCAAACAGTCACAGGACGGGAGAGGGTCAGTTCAAATAGTCACAGGACAGAGAGTGTCAGTTCAAACTGTCAGAGGACAGGGAGTGTCTGTTCAAACTGTCACAGGACGGGAGAGTGTCAGTTCAAACTGTCACAGGACGGGAGAGTGTCAGTTTAAACAGTCACAGGACAGGGAGTGTCTGTTCAAACTGTCACAGGACGGGAGAGTGTCAGTTCAAACTGTCACAGGACAGAGAGTGTCTGTTCAAACTGTCACAGGACGGGAGAGTGTCAGTTCAAACAGTCACAGGACAGGGAGTGTCTGTTCAAACAGTCACAGGACGGGAGAGTATCAATTCAAACTGTCACAGGACAGAGAGTGTCAGTTCAAACTGTCAGAGGACAGAGAGTGTCTGTTCAAACAGTCATAGGACGGGAGAGTGTCAGTTCAAACTGTCACAGGACGGGAGAGCGTCAGTTCAAACTGTCACAGGACGGGAGAGTGTCTGTTCAAACAGTCACAGGACAGAGAGTGTCAGTTCAAACAGTCACAGGACAGAGAGTGTCAGTTCAAACTGTCACAGGACAGAGAGTGTCAGTTCAAACAGTCACAGGACAGAGAGTGTCAGTTCAAACAGTCACAGGACAGGAGAGTGTCAGTTCAAACAGTCACAGGACAGAGAGTGTCAGTTCAAACAGACACAGGACGGGAGTGTCTGTTCAAACAGACACAGGACGGGAGTGTCTGTTCAAACAGACACAGGACGGGAGTGTGTCAATTCAAACTGTCACAGGACAGAGAGTGTCTGTTCAAACTGTCACAGGACAGAGAGTGTCTGTTCAAACTGTCACAGGACGGGAGAGTGTCTGTTCAAACTGTCACAGGACGGGAGAGTGTCAGTTCAAACTGTCACAGGACAGAGAGTGTCAGTTCAAACTGTCACAGGACGGGAGAGTGCCAGTTCAAACTGTCACAGGATGGGAGAGTGTCTGTTCAAACTGTCACAGGACAGAGAGTGTCTGTTTAAACTGTCACAGGACAGAGACTGTCTGTTCAAACAGTCACAGGACAGAGAGTGTCAGTTCAAACTGTCACAGGACAGAGAGTGTCTGTTCAAACTGTCACAGGATGGGAGAGTGTCTGTTCAAACAGTCACAAGACGGGAGAATGTCAGTTCAGTCACAAGACGGGAGAATGTCAGTTCAAACAGACGCAAGACGGGAGAATGTCAGTTCAAACAGTCACAAGACGGGAGAGTGTCAGTTCAAACTGTCACAGGACGGGAGAGTGTCAGTTCAAACAGCCACAGGATGCAATTGAAAGGAAGGATATTAACTCAGTTAATACAGAATCTATATGGGTGGAGCTAAGAAATAGCGAGGGGCGAAAAACATTAATAGGAGTGGTATATAGGCCTCCAAATAGTAAAATAGAGGTTGGGGAGGGCATCACGAGGGAAATTAGAGAAGCGTGCAATAAGAGCACAGCTGTCATCATAGGTGACTTTAACTTACATATAGATTGGACTAGCCTAATCAGTAAAAATAATGAGGAGGAGGAATTCCTTGAGTGTTTAAGGGATGGTTATCTGGATCAATATGTCGAGGAACCAACTCGGGAACAGGCTATATTGGACTGGGTACTGTGCAATGAGAAGGGACTAATTAGTAATCTTGTAGTACGGGGACCCTTGGGTCAGAGCGATCATAACATGATCGATTTCTCACTCGAAATGGAGAGCGAAGAAATTGACTCAGAGACTAAGGTCCTGAATTTAAATAAGGGGAATTATGATGCCATTAGACGGGAACTGAGTAGGTCTGATTGGACAACGTTCCTGGGAGGACTGGAGGTAGATAAACAATGGCAAGCATTTAAAGATAGAATGACAAAATTGCAAAAATTGTTTATACCAATCTGGCATAAAAGGAAATCTAAAAAGGTGACTCAACCGTGGATAACAGGGGAAATTAGAGACAGCATAAAATCCAAAGATAGGGCGTATAAAATAGCAAAAAAAAGCGCCAGAGCGGAAGATTGGGAACAGTTTAAGATAGAGCAAAGGAGGACAAAGGGCTTAATCAAGAGGGGCAAAATAGCTTCCGAAAGCAAGCTGGCGGAAAATATAAAAACTAACTCCAAAAGCTTTTATAAGTATATCAAGAGGAAAAGACTGGTGAAAACCAAAGTTGGTCCATTGCAGTCAGATACGGGGGAATATATAACGGGAAATAAGGAAATGGCAGACCAACTAAATGCATACTTTGGGTCAGTCTTTACGAAGGAAGACACAAAAAACCTCCCTGGGATATCGGGAAAAATAGGGACATTGGCAAAGGAGGAACTGACGCAAATCAATATCTCTAAGGATATGGTGTTAAGGAAGCTAAAGGGATTGAAGGCGGACAAATCCCCAGGGCCTGATAACATGCATCCTAGGGTACTGAAGGAGGTGGCCCTAGAGATAGCGGATGCACTAAGTATGATTTTTCAGAATTCATTAGACTCGGGAACAGTGCCCATGGATTGGAGGGTAGCTAACGTTACCCCACTATTCAAAAAGGGGGGTAGGGAAAAAGCAGGTAATTACAGACCTGTAAGCCTTACATCAGTTGTGGGCAAAATGCTGGAGTCCATCATTAAGGATGAAATAGCGGAGCACTTAGCAAATGGGGACAGGATAGGACAGAGTCAACATGGATTTACAAAGGGTAAATCGTGCTTGACTAATCTATTGGAATTTTTTGAGGGAGTAACTGGTAAATTAGATGGGGGAGAGCCAGTAGATGTGGTGTACCTGGACTTCCAAAAGGCCTTCGACAAGGTCCCACATAAAAGATTAGCATGGAAAATTGAAGCTCATGGGATAAAGGGGAAAGTATTGACGTGGATAGAGAACTGGCTGTCAGATAGAAAACAGAGAGTTGGAATAAACGGCTCATTTTCTGAATGGCAGGCAGTAACAAGTGGGGTACCACAGGGATCTGTCCTGGGTCCCCAGCTGTTCACAATTTACATTAATGACCTGGATCAGGGAGTCGGATGCAGCATTTCCAAATTTGCAGACGACACTAAACTAGGAGGGGGGGTGGGCTCAGAGGAGGAGACCAGGAAGCGCCAGAGCGATTTGGACAGACTGGGTGATTGGGCGGATAAATGGCAGATGCACTATAATGTGGACAAGTGCGAAGTTATCCACCTTGGGTGCAGGAACGGGAGGGCAAATTATTATTTAAATGGCAATAAATTGGGAGAGGGGGAAGTACAGAGAGACCTGGGTGTTCTTGTACACCAGTCACTGAAGGCGAGCATGCAGGTGCAACAGGCGGTCAAGAAGGCAAACGGTATGCTGGCCTTCATAGCAAAAGGGTTGGAATACAGGAACAGGGATACCTTGCTGCAGCTGTACAGGGCACTGGTGAGACCACACCTCGAGTACTGTGTACAGTTTTGGTCGCCTCATCTGAGGAAAGATGTTCTTGCCATGGAGGGGGTGCAGCGGCGATTCACCAGGCTGATACCAGGAATGGCGGGATTGACCTATGAGGAGAGACTATGTAGTTTAGGGATGTACACACTGGAGTTTAGAAGATTGAGAGGGGACCTCATAGAAGTGTATAAAATTCTGACAGGTCGAGACAGACTAGATGCAGAAGGAATGTTTCCCTTGGCAGGTGAGAACAGAACTAGAGGACATAATTTAAGGATAAGGGCTAAACCATTTAGGACAGAAATGAGGGGGAATTTCTTCACTCAGAGGGTGGTGAACCTGTGGAACTCATTGCCACAGAGGGCAGTGTACGCCAGCTCATTAAATATATTTAAGAGGGAATTAGATATATTTCTACGGGCAAAAGGGGTTAAGGGTTACGGAGAGAAGGCGGGGACGGGATACTGAATTGGAGGATCAGCCATGATCTCATTAAATGGCGGAGCAGGCTCGAAGGGCCGGATGGCCTACTCCTGCTCCTATCTTCTATGTATCTATGTAGGATGGGAGAGTGTCTGTTCAAACAGTCACAGGACAGAGAGTGTCTGTTGAAACTGTCACAGGACAGATAGTGTCTGTTCAAACTGTCACAGGACAGAGAGTGTCTGTTTAAACTGTCACAGGACAGAGAGTGTCTGTTCAAACTGTCACAGGACAGAGAGTGTCAGTTCAAACAGTCACAGGACAGAGAGTGTCAGTTCAAACAGTCACAGGACAGAAAGTGTCAGTTCAAACTGTCACAGGACAGAGAGTGTCTGTTTAAACTGTCACAGGACGGGAGAGTGTCAGTTCAAACAGTCACAGGACAGAGAGTGTCAGTTCAAACAGTCACAGGACAGAGAGTGTCTGTTCAAACTGTCACAGGACAGAGAGTGTCAGTTCAAACTGTCACAGGACAGAGAGTGTCTGTTCAAACTGTCATAGGACACAAAGTGTCAGTTCAAACTGTCACAGGACGGGAGAGTGTCAGTTCAAACTGTCACAGGACAGAGAGTGTCAGTTCAAACTGTCACAGGACAGAGAGTGTCAGTTCAAACTGTCACAGGACAGAGAGTGTCAGTTCAAACAGTCACAGGACGGGAGAGTGTCTGTTCAAACTGTCACAGGATGGGAGAGTGTCTGTTCAAACAGTCACAAGACGGGAGAATGTCAGTTCAAACAGTCACAAGACGGGAGAATGTCAGTTCAAACAGTCACAAGACGGGAGAGTGTCAGTTCAAACTGTCACAGGACAGAGAGTGTCTGTTCAAACTGTCACAGGACAGATAGTGTCTGTTCAAACTGTCACAGGACAGAGAGTGTCTGTTCAAACTGTCACAGGACAGATTGGATAGCAATGTGATGATGTGATAGTGATGATGCCACCTTCCATACCAGTGCTTCCGACATGTCTTCCTTTTTCCTCAACCGAGGATTCCCCTCTACCGTGGTCGACACGGCCCTCGACCGTGTCCGTTCTATCTCCCGCACATCTGCCCTCACCCCTGCCCCTCCCTCCCGGAACCACGATAGGGTTCCCCTTGTCCTCACCTTTCACCCCACCAGCCTCCACATTCAACGGATCATCCTCCGCCATTTCCGCCACCTCCAGCGTGATCCCACCACCAAACACATCTTCCCCTCACCTCCCCTTTCAGCATTCCGTAGGACCGCTCCCTCCGCGACACCCTAGTCCACTCCTCTACCACCCCCAGCACCCCTTCCCCTTCGCCCGGCACCTTCCCGTGCACGCGCAGGAGATGCAACACATGCCCTTATACCTCCCCTCTTCCCACTGTCCAGGGCCCCAAACACCCCTTCCAGGTGAAACAGCGATTTACTTGTACTTCCTGCAATTTAGTATACTGTATTCGCTGCTCACGATGTGGACTCCTCTACATTGGGGAGACCAAACGCAGATTGGGTGACCGCTTTGCGGAACACCTCCGTTCAGTCCGTAAGGGGGACCCCGAGCTCCCGGTGGCCTGTCACTTTAATTCACCGCTTCACTCCCACTCTGACCTCACCGTCCTCGGCCTATTACACTGTTCCACGGAAGCTCAGCATAAGCTCGAGGAACAGCACCTCATCTTTCGTTTAGGCACGCTACAGCCCTCTGGACTCAATATAGAGTTCAACAATTTTAGATCATAACCTCAGCTCCAATCACATTTATATTTTATTTTATCCACCCTTTTATTTGTCCCCCCCCACCTTTTTTTTCCTCCTAGAAGCTGGCAGCTGTCCTTCATTCTGCCAGTGGATTTCACACTTCATTCAGCCTTAATCTGTCACATTAACACCACCTCTAGCCTTGCATATCTCTTAATGTCTCTTCTTCTCCCCCTTTGTTCCTTTATCCCCTCCCCCTTTTCCCAGCTTTACCCTGGCCTTAAATCTATTTGATTTCCGGCTCTTCCCAGTTCTGATGAAAGGTCATCGACCTGAAACGTTAACTCTCTTTCTCTCTCCACGGATGCTGCCTGGCCTGCTGAGTTTTTCCAGCGTTTTCTGTTGTTATTACAGGACAGATAGTGTCTGTTCAAACTGTCACAGGACAGAGAGTGTCAGTTCAAACAGCCACAGGATGGGAGAGTGTCAGTTCAAACAGTCACAGGACAGAGAGTGTCAGTTCAAACTGTCAGAGGACAGGAGAGTGTCTGTTCAAACAGTCACAGGACGGGAGAGTGTCTGTTCAAACTGTCAGAGGACGGGAGAGTGCCTTGCAAACTACTGCCCCATCTCCAACCTCCCTTTCCTCTCCAAAGTTCTTGAAAATGCTGTCGCCTCCCAAATACGTGCCCATCTTTCCCAGAACTCCTTGTTTGAATCCCTCCAATCAGACTTCTGCCCCTGCCACAGTACCGAAACTGCTCTTACCAAGGTCACAAATTACATCCTGATTGACATCCTGGTAGATTTTTCCAATCTTCTTTGTTCCCTCATGTTTCCCTTTTATTTTATTTCCTCAAACAATATTTGCAACAGCCTGATATACTCCTGAATCAGAGCGAGCCTATTGTATATTTTTGTGTTGTGTACTTTTTTTGTCATTTTGCCAAAAAGGGGTCACATTGTTAGACTAGTGCCATGACAAAATGAGCTATCGCATCTAAGTATCTGTCTATATTTTAAAAATCTTGAATCCGCATGATATATGTCAAGTGAGAAGGTAGTGTTGTATGTCATTAAAGAATTAAATAATTTGGGGCTTTCCCCTTGGTACCCCAGCACAAATTGTCTTGGATTTTGGGGGGGTAAATTTACTGATGCTGTGCTCCTAGTGGAAAGCCAGGATCAAAGGGAGCATGGGTTGGAGAATTGCTGCGATAGTGTTGTAGCCCCATCTCTATCTAGCATTCCCTTTGAATGTGGTTCCTGGACGCAATGCAGAGCACTGCAGATGGAGAAGGGTGGGATCAGTAAAATTACCTTTGGTCAATCTTGCAAAACATCTGTCATTAGTACAGTTGCCCTATTGTTCTGCTACCTAATACATGAAAAAAGGTTGCTGTTCAAACCCATGTTACAGTGGTGTAAAGCAAGCAAACTATATTTAGACCAATTCAATTCATAAATCAACTTTAACACCATCATTTAAATAGCTTGGCATATTAGCAACAGCTTCTGTATGAGTTTTTGAGTGTAATATATACATCATACATAAATCCTAGATCATGGAGCATATTGGAGGCTGACAAAAATAGGAAACAATTATCTAAACAGTTCACAGAAACCTATTTAAACTCTAAGAAAGTTCATTATGGGGCATGCACAAATGTGGTTTATCTGAATATAAAACATTTATATCTGTATAAATTGTAGATTATGAGGAATTCTGACAACTAGAAGTTCGATTAAGAATTTTGAATCTCATTTTTAAACCATGATCACAGATAGACAATCCTAATCCCATCCTTTGGGATCAGCCAGCTAGACCATAAATGGTCTTTTCTGGTCCTGTACATTCTAGCCTTAATTTAAATCTAGGCCTCAGAAGGGGTCAAGTGTTTAACAAATCCAACAGCCAATATCCATAAAATAATGAATCACTAATAGCTTCTGAACCTTCAGCTGAAAAACTGTGATGCTTGAATAACCCGTTATCTGAAAAAAAATGAATTACCGGATGAGGTTTGCATAATCACTCAGTTATATAAAAGAAAAAAATCAGCAATTGATTTGTAGTTTGAGTGTGTTTATCCCCAAATTTCTCCTCTGATTGCTATGTAAGAGATTTTATAAGGAGCGATGATCATCTTGCTTTAGAAACATAGAAAAATAGGAGCAGGAGTAGGCCATTCGGCCCTTCGAGCCTGCTCCGCCATTCAATATGATCATGGCTGATCCTCTGGGGGGAAATTTCCAGCCCTGGGGAGGCGGGTTTGGGGGCGGGACTGCTGGGAAAATGGCAGAATCTAGGGGTGGGTGCCCATCCCGCCCCCAACCCGGGTGGGTGCCCAACCCGCCTCCGTGCCATCTTCCCAGGAGGCGGGTACCCAACCCGCACTGGGAGCCGCTTCCCCGAGGCGGGAAGGGGATTACAGCCACTTAACTGCCTGTTAACAGGTAGTTAACAGGCAGTTAAGAGGATTATCCCCATTTTACCCCTGCAAGTGCGGGCTTCCTGACGTCGGGAAACCCCGCCAGGGTCAGCGAGGCGAGCAGTGGGTCTGCGGGGTCCAAAAGTGCACTGTGGAGGTCAGTGATGGGTGCAAGTGTGGAGAGGTAAGTATGTGAGGTGAGTGTAAAGTGATAGAAAATGTTTACTTACCTTTGTTTCTTCCTGCAGGCTTCAACAGTTGGGGAACCGGCATCTCACCGGCAGAGATGACAGATGGCTGCTGCATTCTCCGATGTAGTAGCCATCTGATTTCTGCTCAGCAGATAGGTTTGATGAGTCTTGAATACAAGGACTCATCAAATAACAGAGAATGTCAGTGTTTGACAGCTTCACAGAGCTGTCAAACAATGACAATTCATCTGTCAAAATTTTTTGACAGATGAAGCGTCATACGCTGACGTTCTCGGTCACTGGCTTTCCCTTAATTGCCCTGCTAAACCCGCTGGGCGGGCTTAACAAGGTCAATCAAGGGAAAATAGCGTGGGTTGGCCAGAAGTCGATGGAGGCGGGACTGAAACCCCGACAAGTGGGAGTCCCGCCTCCAAAAGCTCCCCATTGGCAAAATCCAGCCCTCTATCTCAATATTTCTGCTCTCTTCCCATACCCCTTGATGCCTTTTGTGTCTAGAAATCTATCTATCTCCTTCTTAAATATATTCAGTGACTTGGCCTCCACAGCCTTCTGTGGTAGAGAATTCCACAGGTTCACCACCCTCTGAGTGAAGAAATTTCTCCTCATCTCAGTCCTAAATGTCCTACCCCGTATCCTGAGACCCCTCGTTCTAGACCCCCCAGCCAGAGGAAACATCCTTCCTGCATCCAGTCTGTCTAGCCCTGTCAGAATTTTACACGTTTCAATGAGATCCCCTCTCATTCTTCTAAACTCTAGTGAATACAGGCCTAGTCGACCCAATCTCTCCTCATACGACAGTCCTGCCATCCCAGGAATCAGTCTGGTGAACCTTCGCTGCACTCCCTCTATGGCAAGTATATCCTTTCTTAGGTAAGGAAACCAAAACTGCACACAGTACTCCAGGTGTGGTCTCACCAAGGCCCTGTATAACTGTAGTAAGACATCCTTGCTCCTGTACTCAAATCCTCTTGCAATGAAGGCCAACATACCATTTGCCTTCCTAACTGCTTGCTGCACCTGCATGTTTGCTTTCAGTGACTGGTGTACAAGGACACCCAGGTCCCTTTGTACATCAACATTTCCCAATCTATCACCATTTAAATAATACTCTACCTTTCTGTTTTTCCTACCGAAGTGGATAACTTCACATTTATCCACGTTATACTGCACCTGCCATGTATTTGCCCACTCACTCAACTTGTCTAAATCGCCTTGAAACCTCTTTACATCCTCCTCACAACTCACAATCCAACCTAGTTTCGTGTCATCAGCAAACTTGGAAATATTACATTTGGTTCCCTCATCCAAATCATTGATATATATTGTGAATAGCTGGGGCCCAAGCACTGATCCCTGCAGTACCCTACTAGTCACCACCTGCCACCCCGAAAAAGACCCATTTATTCCTACTCTCTGTTTCCTGTCTGTTAACCAATTTTCACTCCATGCCAGTATATTACCCCCAATCCCATGTGCTTTAATTTTGCACACTAACCTCTTATGTGGGACTTTATCAAAGGCCTTCTGAAAATCCAAATACACCACATCCACTGGTTCTCCCTTATCTATTCTACCAGTTACATCCTCAAAAAACTCCAGTAGGTTTGTCAAACACGATTTCCCTTTCATAAATCCATGTTGACTTTGTCTAATCCCGTTGATATTTTCTAAGTGTCCTGTTATCGCATCCTTTATAATAGACTCTAGCATTTTCCCTACTACTGATGTTAGGCTAACTGGTCTGTAGTTCCCTGTTTTCTCTCTCCCTCCTTTTTTAAATAGTGGGGTTACATTTGCCACCCTCCAATCTGCAGCAACTGTTTCATAATCTATAGAATTTTGGAAGATGACAACCAATGCATCCACTATTTCCATGGCTACCTCTTTTAGTACTCTGGGATGCAGATTATCAGGCCCTGGGGGCCTGTTTTATCTTCATGAACTATAAATGAACAACAAGCTGAATTCATATTGAGTCAATCTTATTATTTATGAGCTAAAGCTGAAACCATGTGCAGTGATTGAGCTCTGCATAGTCAGGTTTTAGACTCACTTCATGCTAACTCTTTGAGGTTTACAGTGGAATTTGAATAGTATAATTTGAACTGATGAAGCAACCCTATTCTAGTTTGTTAATACCAAAATGACATAATCCCCAAATTCCCACACAGAGGTTGAACTTCCATAGGGGTTCACCTGATCGTCTGTCATAACTTTGGTAGAAGATCCGTGGAAACCCCAGCCAATTTTCTGTTACACATACTATTACTATTTTTAACACTATTTCTTCTATTTACCTATGATTGGTTCTGCCATCGATCCAAATGTATTACTTATAAAATGTATTTTAAGCAATTTTATCTAAACATCTTGCAATTGATTGGGTGCTATACAAATTTATTCCATTGACACTTATGCTAGCAACTGAGCTAAGCTTGCCGCGATGTCAAAGGCTGTGAGTAAAGCCTCACTCCAGGAACTGAGCGCCTAAGGTAGGCTGACCCTTCAGAGCAGCACTTAGAGAGTGCTTTATTGCTGGAGGTGCTGGCTATCAGATCAGATGTTAAACCAAGATGCTGTCTGCCTGTTCAGGTGGATGTAAATGTTCCCATGGCACATTGTGGAGAAGAGCAGGGAATTCTTCCCTCAACCAACACCACCATAAACATCGCATTTACTTTTCTCAGGACCCTGCTGACTGTATATTAGCTGCTGCAAAAACTGACATAACAACAGTGACTGCACTTCAGAAGTAATTCATTGGATGTAAAGTGTTTTAGGGCATCCTGAGGACGTGATAAGGTGCTATATAAGTGCAAGATCTTGCTTTCTCTCCTCTGAACAAATTTCTTCTAGGTGATTGAGTTACACACAGTGGGTACGGCTAGCCAATCAATTCACAGAAAAATATTTTGAGTCCTTTCCTCGACCATTTTTGCTTAGGAACTGAAATTTCCAATGTTTAAAATAAGGTTTTAAACAAAATAAAAATATTCAAAAAATTAGATATTGCGCAATAACATTATTAAATTTACTATAGAATTGTCTCTACAGTCTTTTGAAGATTTTACTTCACAGCCACCATCTCAAAAGCCAATGGTTTGACTGGACATGTTTTAGTAGAAGGGAATTACAGATCATTCCTGTGCAGTCTGAGCATGTGTAGTTCCCAGAATTTCCTTGCATGCATTAGTAGAATAACTCTGAATTATGCACATACAAACTGTATCCATAATTGTTTAAGAGGATTTCTATGTGTTTCAAAATGACTTGAAAAGCACATGGCAAATTTTCAAACACTACAGTCAGGTAATATTTCATATTTAAACAATACCATATGATTATTTTTTTACACAGAGACACAGAATAAGGCAGAGACAGTGAGGGAGAGAAAGAGTGAGAGAAACACATAGACCTAAACTTGGAGATAGATATAATCAGTATTCTGAAATATTTAATTTTTTCTCTCTTTATTGTATCACAAAGCCTATTTCTGAGAGTTTTTTTTTACAAAAGACAAACAAATTAAATTCTGAAAGCTTTTCAAGTAAAGAAACTTGGAAATTGGAAAAGGATTTTTTTCACTTTTATTTTTGTGGTTCACAAGGTACAGGAGTGCTCCTCCTGGGCACATAAAAATCTCTGGCCTTCTGCCGGCTCGTTCGAGTGTAGGTGTAAAGTGTAGGTGTGTCCCCCTTTAAGACTTCAAACTCTGGTTGCCGCTAAGTAAACACTGAGCTCAAGCGGAAGTCGGTTAAGAACTTGCTGCTGTCAACTTAAGTGAGCTCCTACAGATGTCAAGAAAGAGCTTGCAGACACCCTGGCTCCAGTTCTTTTGAATCTTTACATAAAAACACTGGCAACATGGAGTGATCATGAGACTGTCATTTTATCTAAGGACCACATGATGGTTCTAAAGCACTCAAACTTCCCTCTCTCAGAGTTTATGCCATTATTTGAACCACTTGATTGAATTACAGTGTTACGATCACCACAGGGTATCCATTGCTCTAGAAATAATTCCATAATGCTGGAAAAAGGTTAACTTAAAAACCACCCTTATTCTCAGTTGATATGAGGTTGAATTAAATATACGCCCAGTACCAAAAATGGTAGCTGGAGGTCAATCTACTATGTGTATCAAACACATGAAAAGAACAAAACACTGCGGCCATACAAAGTGTGGGATGTTAACCCACACCTTTTTATTTGCCCAGTCTGTTCATCTATGGAATTATTTTCCTACTTGGGCATCGGTTTCTGCAGCTGCTACACTCAGCTGTAAAAACATAAGCTATATATCAACATCATAACTTGACCTGGAGCGAAATTAACTTTCCAGGTCCACAGCACAGGCACTGTAAATATTAAAAAACCATATAAATTAATTTGAACAGCACAGCTATAGGAACACATCTCCCCAGTCAGCAGGTAGGGAAAGGATGATAAATTCTGAAACAGACAGCATGCTACTATTACTGTTAACATTTTGATCTTAAATTTATATATTTTATAATACTCAGTGTTGTTCAGTTAGAGAGCTATTATTTAAAGCGCTGTAGAGTGGAGGCCAGAAGTTTTCTTGCGGGAGGTAGGGGCGAGAACAGGGAAATTGGAAGGACAGTGACCACAAGGCCAATCTGGAGTGCCATTTGGTGACTAATTTAGAATGGTATTGACAGAAGTCTGCCAGCAGGTTGCTGAGTTTCCTTTTAAGTTGCATTTTCTCAGGAAGACCAGAGAAAAGAGAGAAACAGTAATCTTACCCTTAAAACTATTTTATGCCAATATTATGCCTTTAGATGTAATAATTGATATTTAGATCATGAATTTAGTATTTATCCCACACAACTTGAAATCCCTGACTCTTTATTCACATCTGTTCTTTGCTAAAATTACTGAAATGTCAATATTTCAGTCCCTTCATATCTTCATCATCTGGGGTTATGTGGGGTAAATTCTGGAGTCAGCGTCTGAACATGGAGTCTTTGATATTTACTATTTAGTATTGAAACATGCTTTTTACTGATATCATCTCAGCCCCATCAAACATTAAGCTTAAAATTGAAAGTCTTTATTTCCTTTTGTTACAGCTTGGAGTAAAATGTGTATTCATTACAATAATTGATATTACTGAGCTCTTTTCCTCTATCTAGTTTTCATTTGTCAAGCGCCGTAAATAATTTGCAGTTACAGGAAACTCTTTATTAACCGGCACCGACGGGACCGGCGTGGTGCCGGTTAATCAAAAAGTCCGGATAATGGAGAGTTATATCTCCCAACGTACGAGAGCCCCGTACACACTGACATGCGCCTGCATTCGGAGCTCCGTCTCCCCGGGGACCGCCAGCTGACCATCTGTCGTGTCCGCTGCCTACCCGGGCTGCACATTCCCCTCCCAATCTACACGCTCCGATACAAGGCAAACGCCTCGGGGTTTTTTTCAAAGTTATTTTTAAAGGAGAGATGAAGGAAAACCCCGGTTACCTACTCAAGAATTTTGCCGGTTAAGAGAGATTTCCGGTTATTTGGGTGCCGGTTAAAAGAGAGTTTCCTGTAATTTAGATAATCTGACCGTAAATGTATCTGTATCACCAGTTTTATTTCGCTAACATCCTTTTGGTGAAAATTAATCAGCTCCACAATTTGTTTCCAGAGAAACCTGTTCTTCAGAGCAGACATTCTCTGGACAGCTCAAGGCTCGTGGACAAGGTGGAATCTGCCCAACCTTTATGGATCACCCTGGCGATGCAGAAGCAGAAAGGATTCCGTGAGCAGCAGGCCAGCCGAGAGGAGA
This sequence comes from Squalus acanthias, assembly GCA_030390025.1. Classification (NCBI taxonomy): domain Eukaryota; kingdom Metazoa; phylum Chordata; class Chondrichthyes; order Squaliformes; family Squalidae; genus Squalus; species Squalus acanthias. The sequence goes on along the minus strand of CM059426.1, from coordinate 82,278,749 downwards.
GAAGGCAAGCCAGAGAAGCCAAGATAGCAGATAAACAGGCTAAAGAAAATGTATGCACTTCCTGTTATTCTAAGGTTTAATGCTAGACTTAACCAAATGGACTGCACATCTAGTCTGGTGGGAGCTAGTTTCATTATAAAGCTGCTGGTCGTATTAAGATTGTTACTTCTAGTAGAGATCAACAGGACCGATGGTGACAATATTTCCTTCCTTTAATACAACCATCATTTGCACAGTGTAGTTGTCGATTTTCTACTGCTTTCATCATTGGGACCACAATTAATGTTTGAGTTTTTTTTTAATTTGCCTTTAGTCCTGTTGTTTGGGAGATTTGGCAGCATTGAGTGAGCCTAAGTTAAAGAAAACAGTTGGTTTGAAAATATATAAATATGTTAAAAGTTTGTGGTTTACTTGTCCAACATAGATAAGAGTTAATTTGTGGCCACTTTTTAAATATTTTCTTCGAATTTTAAGTACAGCTTCTTTTTTAACTTCTCTACACCTTGTAGGGTACTTACAGCATGAGAAGAAATTGCTGTGAATTACCAGCTTTAATTACATTAGTATAGTGCCAGCAATGTGGATTAAAAATCATAAAACTTAGCAAGTTGTTTCAGATATGTGACTATCCATATCTATCACTGCCTCCTTAAGAGCAGTAACTCCAACTGTCCTATCCTCCTCTCTCACTGACCTTCCCAGTCCCAACATTACGCTCCAGAATGTGTGTTCACTTGCAAGCAGGGCCCTGGCCATCAGCAACCTTATTATGGATGATCGTATTGACATCCTGGCTTACTGAAACTTGGAAACTTGGCTCATGTGTCGCGGCATCTTGCCCTTTACCAAAGTGTCCCCCGACTATACTTTTCAGCACCTGCCTTGCCCAAACTGCCACGTTGATGGCATGGTCCTCATCACCAAGTCACACCTTGGCTTTCTCCCCCTACTACTCTGGCACATTACCTGTTCCACCGCTCTCGCCTGTCCCTTAAACTCCTCATTGTTTACTACACCCTTCCCGCCCCACCTCATGTTTTTCCTCAAGATAACCTTCCTCCTTTCCTACATTACAACAATGACTACACTTCAATAATACTTAATTGGCTGTAAAGCGCTTTGGGACGTCCTGAGGTCATGAAAGGCGCTATATAAATGCAAGACTTTCTTTTTCTTTTTTCCTCAGCCTCTGTCGTGATTTCAATCTCCATCTCAACCCCCCCTTGTTCTCTCTCCTCCGAATTTACTGATATTCTCTCCTCCCTAAGCCTCTTCCTCTATATAAACTCACCTACCCATATTCATGTCAGCCCCTAAGCCATCCATCTGACCAGATCTGGCTCAACTACATTAAGTTCTATTAGGCTTTGTTCTCCTCTGTCAAAACTTCCCACTACTTTAGGATTATCCCAGAGGACAAAAATAAGCGAAGGATCCTTTTCTCTACTGCTAACCACCTCCTTAAACCCCTCTCCCCGATCCATCCTTGGCCCTCCTCTTCCTCATTTACATGTTGCTCCTTGGTGACATCATCTGGAGATGAGGTCAGCTTCCACATATATGCTGTTGATACGCGACTCTACCTCTCCACTATCTCACTTATCCCTTCCACTGTCTTTGTGCTATCACACTACTTATCTGACATTCAGTCTTGGATGAGCCATAATTTCTTCTAGCTAAACATTGTGAAGACATTATCTTTGGCCCCGGAAACAAATTCTGTGCCCTTGTCACTGACTCCCATTTCCCTCCCTGGCCACTGTCTCAGGTTAAAGCAGACTGTTCAAAACCTCAGCATCCTGAACTGTTTCCAAACCCATATCCACTCAATTATAAAGACCTCTTGCTTCCATCTCTGTAACATCGCCCATATTTTCCCCTACCTCAACCCATCTGTCTCAGAAACCTTCATTCCTGCCGTTGTCACTTCCAGGCTCAATTATTCCAGTGCTTTCTTGCTCACTCTCTGTGAGCTTCAGTTCATCCAAAACTCAGCTCCCCAAATTCTATTCCACACTAAGTCCCACTCACCCATTGCCCTTGTCCTCGCTGACCTACACTGGCTCCTGGTCTCCAAACACCTCCAATTCCAAATTCTGATCCTTGCATTTAAATCCCTTCATGGCTTTACCCCTCCCTATCTCTGTAACCTCCTCCAGCACTACAATTCCACCCCCAACTCTTCATTCTTCTGACTCCAGTGCATATCTCTCCCCCTTCACCCATCATTGGCAGCTGTGCTTTCAGCCGCCTAGCCTTCATGCTCTTAAATTCCCTCCCTATAGCCCTTCACCTCTATCTCATCCTTTAAAATATCCACCTTACCACTCACCTCTTTAACCAAGTTTTGGTCACTCCTCCTTTGGGTTGGCATCTGGTTTTCTTTATGCCTCTGTAAAGTGCCTTGGAATGTTTTTCTGTATCAAAAGTGCTATATAAATGCAAGTTTTTGTTGTAAATGCATTACTCTAAGGATAACATGTATCTAATCATGCAGAACAGACCAAAGTTATATGTACTAAATAGGTTTAATCCAAATGAGATTTGCCTTATAACCTTATAACTTTGCCGGCATGAACTGGTTGGACCGAATGGCCTGATTCTGTGCTGTATATTCGATATAAAACTACATATTCTGGGGTACTGTTTCTGCTCATTTACGCTAGTAATATCAGCGCAATCTGGGTGGAATTGGCCAAACCAGTGCAAAATATCGGGGAATTTTAAACATGAGTTTAGCCCAAAACCATTTATGTTCATGTTTTCCGCTGGTTTAAGATTCAATTCGACCAGATTAGGCCCCGCCCACAAAACTGGCCACACCCCCAGGTCAAAATTCCGAGATTGCACTGTTTAGGGAAGGTGCTTCAAATTGAGCTCATTGTCTTAGGTGCACAGGCATTATTTGGCACGTTTTAAAAGTTTTTTTCATATCAAAAAATACTGAATTTACTAAGAAACAGACTAGTGTACACAAATGAAACTATTAAATGGTTCAGTATAGTTTTTTTTAAAGTAATTTTGAGTGATTTTAAATCCGGTTACTCACAGGTGGAGGACTAGGACACTCATTAAAATGCTTATTTTTGGTGATAAACCCATTTTCAGCTGGATTAATAAAACTGCACCAGGTTACCACTCTTAAATACTTCAAGGAATAGTTTATAATGAAAAGAAAAAAAAGAAACAATTACGTTCTATTACACTGCCTGATTGCACTGGTTCATGGAAGATTTTATGTTTATGATTATGAAACTTGAACTGTAACCTAACCAGTGCAGTTTTGAGCGCAGTTTGGGTGCAATTTCACGATTGCGCCCAAAGTAAAAACTCCAACCCCCTATCTTTATTAAACACAGAACGTTTTGATCTATTAAAGATTATTTGCAAATTCTGCTCACTAAACCTTAATCTATATATGTAAATTGAGAGTAGATGCTTCATTATAGCTCAGCAATTACATGTGCTGGCTTTACAAAACCTGGGGTGAGGTCGGGGAGTAATGGTAATGGCATTTATGCTAATGAAACTTAACTTACGATATTAAAAAATGATTTTGCCATTATCTTTAAAAAAACTCTCTGAAGAAAAAAGAATCTTATTTAAATACCTCTAACATGGGGAAGGAGGATGCTATCACTATAACTTAGTGAGCCTGCTCGAAACAGGTTTACAAATATATGGATCAGGTGAGTGAGCGTGAATGTCTGTCACAACACTTCTATACAAAATTTAAATTAGTGATTTTTTTTGTATATATTAACTAGATGCTTGTTTCCACAACTGGAGACAGGCAGTTACTAAGCAGCTGTTGTTAACAACAATCCCTACTATTCTTGCATTATTTAGAAGCCTTGCTATACAAACTGGAATCATGTTCTTATAATAGGCCTTCTGATTTAATTCTGTAATCAGATTATAACTCTAAGCATAAAAGTGAGCATAACAGACATTTTCAAGGTTGTGTTGAACCCAAGCGAAGCCACGAATCTTGCTTTGACTCTCAAACCTCAAGCCAAGCCAATAAAAATATAAGCCAGTGTTTAAAGTATATAAGAGGGAAAATGTTAATCAGTAACATCTGTGTTATGTGTCTATCAATCCCTTACCCATCTGACACAGTTCATGCAAGGAATTTTTTTTAAAGTAATTTGAGTTGATCTACCACAGATAACAAGTCATGTGCACAGTGAAGGAGAATTTGTTACACATGGCCTCAAAGTCAGCTAGCATATGGAGATTGTGCTACATACTATCACACTCTAGAAGAAGGAAGAAAACTAGCAGGAAACAATTTAAATCAAGATATAACAGCTGGAAAACCAGCACTGTAGCATGTTTTTTTTAAATTAGATATGTGGGTGTGAAATTGGAGAAGAAAACGGCAAGTGGGTTTGAGTTAGAGAGACATTCAGCTCTGGAATGTCAGAGGGAAGATACAGATGGTTATTATCAGAAACTGCTCAAACAATTTTTTTTTAACAAAACTAGGTTTAGAAAAACAGTTTGACAAGGTAATTGCTATTCTTTGTAATGGTTTGATTTTGAAAAGGAAAGTCGATGATGAGACTCACTCTTTTTAAAATAGCATGCAGTCAGTTGCTCATCCACGGTAATGTTATCCTTCAACACCAAAGTACAGACATTTCAGAAGGTCACTTCCAAAATATTACAAAGATGGACTAGGGTTGCCAATCCTCCAGGATTGTGATGGAGTCTCCAGGAATTGAAAATCGATCTCTAGGTCACTGCTGTGAGCAACCCAGGAGAAAAATCATAGGGGCATTGAAAAGAATGTGTTTTTATCAATTTCTTTAAACACTTTAATTTATTGATTATAAAAATATTGCAGATGGAGAAGAAAGCTTGTTTGATTAACAGTCAAGATTAATTCATTCGGATATCAAAGAGCCTGTTCACTCTCCAATTGGCCGGGGAAAGCAGTGCGCCCGGAGGATGGACCAATGGCGGGAATGTGGGGGTAGGATGGTTTGAGGTGGGAGGTCATGTGATGAAACCTTCATGAATACACCCAGGGCAACCCTAAGATGGACATCTTCCCACAACTGAACTTATCATGGAAAAAAATAATTTTAATTCAACAAAGATCATCAAATCTTTGGGCCGACAAAAGAAAGAGTGTAACTCGACTGTAATAGAAAACATGCATATAGTTTACCCTGCTACTCAAACAGCTAAATAATGCACCCACCAGATACTGACACCAGATTTAAGCCACTTGTAGTTCTAACAAACAAATAGGACAACTATCCGGTAAAATGCAAAATATATTGGGAAAAAAATATAAAGAAATGTCTTCTCATTTATATTGGTCTGTCTTTGCCATTACAGACAATGGTCTCCAGCTGCACAGACAATAAAGGAGGCAATCATTATGTAACTACACTGCAGAAATCCAGTCAGGATGAAGAAAAGAAAATTGGGAGCAATATTTTGTCAAAAGTGGAACGTCGTGAACACCTGAAAAAATCTGCCACACTTCCAAATTCTGTCACAGGTACTTGATATAATTGTTTTAAGAGGACAGACATATTGTCAGTTCATGGGGTAGAGTTTTCGCTTTGGGCACAAACGGTGATTCCTGCGCAAACTGTGCCCAAAATTCCACCCGTTTTGAAAAATGTTTTTCTCCCCCCCCCCCCACCCCGAGTTTCCATTCAAACTCATTTGCATATCACCGAACACAAAATCTACCGTGAACCAGCGCAATTGGGCAGCGTTTTAAAACGCAATTTAAAAAAAAAAAATTTGTTTTAAAAAACATTCCTTGATATATTTAAGAGTGGCAACTTGGTAAAGGTTGATTAATACAGCTGAAAATGGGTTTATCATAAAAAGTAAGTATTTTAAATCACAGTGTAAATGCACCACTGAGAGTAACCTGATTTTAGATTAATAAAAGTGACTTTAAAAAAAAACCTATTTTCTAGTTATATTGGGGTACAGTAGTCAGTTCCTTAGTAAATTAAAAATAAAAATTCATTCAAAACGTGCCTATTAGTGTCCTTGCGCCCAATAGATCCAGCTTAATTTTTGGAGCCTCCTCGAAGGCCTGCAAACGAGCGTAGTTTGCGGAAACTTCCAATGGTTATTAATTCACCCTGGGGACGTGGCCAGTTTTGTGGGCGGGGCCTGCTTCCAATGCGATGTTTTTAAAGCTAGCGCAAAAGATCGCAGAAACTCGAGTTGTGCTGAACGCAATTTGTGCTTAACAATTCCACGATCTATTGTGCCAGTTACGCCGATATCGGGGGAATTGCGCCAAAAAACCAACGCAATCAAGCGGAAACTCTAGGCCATGTTTAAACAGGATAACATTTCTTACACATTACTATTTTGAAATTACATTAAATGAGTAATGTCGCTGCCTTAGATGTGTTTTGGGAACAAGTGGATCCTGGAATAGTGTGCTTCTAACATTTCTGCAGCTCAGTTCGTGTGAGAAACTCATCCTCTAGAACGCTGACTTGTCACAGTGATTTTTTTTTCAATGCTGTTTTCATTTTATTAACCCTAAATTAAAAATAATGGCCCTGAAAATCCTATGGGATTCCACCAGAAAATGGTGTAGACCTAGTTGATTTCAGTGGAATGCAAATCAAGCGAGTTCTATAAAGGGCGTGAGATCAGCCTTAGAAAGAATAACTTGCATTTATATAGCGCCTTTCACAACCTCAGGACACCCCAAAGTGCTTTACAGCCAATTAAGTGCTTTTGAAGGGTAATCACTGTTGTAATGTAGGAAACGCGGTAGCCAATTTGTGCACAGCAAGATCCCATAAACAGCAATGAGATAAATGACCAGATAATCTGTTTTATTGATGTTGGATTAGGGATAAACATTGGCCAGAACAGTGGGAAAACTCTCCTGCTCTTTTTCAAATAGCACCCTGGGATCTTTTCCATCCACCTGAGAGGGCAGACAGGGCCTCAGTTTCACGTCTCATCCGAAAGATGGCACGTCCAACAGTACAGTACACCCTCAGTACAGCACTGATAAGCACATAATCTAGGCTGACACAAGTCCCTAGAGTGCACAATGAACTCAAAACATTTTGTCTCAAGAGGCAAGAGTGGTCCCATTGAGCCAAAGCTGGCACCTAATATCTAACCTGACAAAGAATGATTGCGTGTTATCCTATATGCATTCTCGGCATGTGTGCGTCACTGGCAAGGCCTCCATTTATTGCACATTCCTAGTTGCCCTGACAAGTTGGTAGTGGACCGTCTTCTTAAACCACTGAAGTCCATGTCACTTTGTTATACTTTGTGGCGGTTTAATACAACTGGGTGGCTTGCTAGGCCACTTCAGAGAGTAGTTAAGAGTCAATCACATTGGTGTGGGACTGGAGTTACATGTAGGCCAGACTGAGTAAGGACAGTAGGTTTCCTTCCCTAAAGGACATTAGTGAAATAACTGGGTTTTCATGACAATCTAATGACCCGGGTTTTGCAGTCAGCAACGAAAAAAATGGCGCTTGCCATTCATTACACTTACACATAAACTTTCTAAGGGCTTTTGCACTGCGACTTACGGTAATTAGAAATCCAAAACACCGCGGCACTATCTGCAGGGGATCTGGGACCTGTGTGAACAGGGCAAGCAATGATGTGTCTCCTTAACCAATCAGAATGAAGAATCCTTACTGAGCCACGCAGAGTCTAAAACAGGAAATGTCAGTTAGAATATTTAATTCAATGCCAAATCATGTACAGAAATCAAAATAAAGAGAGGGAAAGAAAGATGGGATAAAGTGAGATAAAAGGTTAAACAAAAATTTAATTTTTTTAAATCTCCAACAATAATCAAATCTGAAGGAATGAGACTCCACACTTTTAAAAGTAAATTTTCAGTGCCAGAGAGGTTGTTTGGCAGTAATTAAGACATATCTCGTTGTTAGAAATTCACTTACACTTGAATGGACAAGCCCTAACTTTTTCTTGTGTGTTTAGTGGGTAAGTACCACAACTTCATGTATTTGAATGGGGAGTCTCTCGCCGAACTACCGGTATAGCGAAGCTTCTGGAGGATCAGGGCAAATCGGACAGCAACTTCCTGACTTCCGCATTTAACCATACGTGTGGACGCCGGACATTGCCGTCCGATTTACTCCTTAATAATGGTGAGTGCTGATAGCCTCACCGTTATTCTTACCGCAAAATCATGACCATAATCTTCATGCGCATTTTTTTACTGAGTAAAGATTCCATTATCTTTCCTACCATCGTCGTAAAGCTAGCGGGTTTATAGTTCCCTGGACTTGTTCTATCTTCCTTTTTAAATATAAGAATAATATTAACAATTTGTGCACAACTAAAATAAAGCAGTTAAATGCTGAGAGAAAAAGTCTGCTATGAAATTTGTTTTATTCTTATTGCTGAAGTTGGGACATCAAATCATACTTTCTGGTACTCTAAACCTCCCACAGCCCAATCTGTCACACAGAGCACTAATATTTGGCCAAGAGTAGAATGGCAAGTTAAATTTGGTTTGTTAGAATTTCCACTTCCAAAACTACTTCATTGACTAAACAAGAATTATTATTCTCGGAAATCTTTTCCCCCACAAAAGCAATGTTGTACAGTAATACCATGTCAACAGAAAGGATTGTGAAGAAATGGCGGCACATTGAATTAGATTGATAATATATAGTTCTACTTCTTTATAATAAGCTCCTCCTATTCCCCATTGCAATATTTTCCTTATATTTTACTCTTCAATAAAATCAATTTTTGGTATTTTCATGTATATAATTTTTTCTAAATTCTCTTTGCATAGTTGAAATTTGTGATTCGGTGGCATCAACTCCAGCAGTTAAAGAATTACCGAAGAGATTCTCAACTCCTGATGCTGCGCCAGTATCCGTGGAACCTGCCTGGCTAGCCCTTGCCAAGAGAAAAGCTAAAGCTTGGAGCGACTGTCCTCAGATAATTAAATGACCCCAAATGGTTTGGGAACTGCCACTATATCCTGTATAGCTATCACTAAACAAAAAGTGCTAAATTGTATTTTTTTCAAAATAGATTAAAACCATAAAAACCACCGCATGTGCTGCAGACATCACCTTTCTCAGTATATCAAGAATGCAAATAACATCTAGCTTGTAAATCTATCTCCGTTCACATTCTCTGTAGTTTCCCAATATCAATTGTAAATTTGAACATACATGAATAGCAATTGCCACTGCGTACATTTAACTGTTGTGGTCCTCGACTGCGTATGGTATTGTTCCCTCCTGCTAACACCACTTCAAACCCAGGCTTACTTTCAGAACTTGTCAGAAAGGATGTTCCCTTTTCTCTAAAATGTCTCAGTTTTGACTTGTATTGTAGGGTCATCTAAATGGGGTCTTAAAGACCTACAATAAAATATTAAATATTTTCATAACTTGACTGTAAATGAAACCTGATCTTAATTTTAGCATTTACTTAAATTATATTTAATACAGGCAGATTGGATTCTGGCATGATGTACATGCTTGTAATTCTAGAACAAAAAAGATGTTTTTTTTCAAAAAATACTGACATGGACAAGAAACAAAGGTTATTTGTTTCAAATAGTTGGTTAATTTAGTCAACATTTAAAGCAGAAATGACAGAATTGCAGTAATATAGATCGGAAGACAAATCCAAAATGCCACGGTAAAAGTTAAAACAGCTTACACATGGTAGTTGAAATAGTGATGAAAAATAGCTTCTCCCCCCATGAAACATAAGAACATAAGACGTAGGAGCAGGAGTAGGTCATTTGGCCCCTCGAGCCTGCTCCGCCATTCAATAAGATCATGGCTGATCTGACTGTAATTAAGAATATAGTCTTAATTTTTGATCTTTTGCACAGAATTTGGGTAAGTGACATTTGCTGCATTGAATGGCGGTGAGGATATCTCCTCTGCACTTCAGTGGTTGCTTCTCACTTTAATCTGTCTCAGACTGTTTGAGGTTCTGTTTTATTTCTCCTGCTCTGTGGGACAGTCTCATCTTTAGAAACAAGATTGGAAAAGACCACGGTGGATGAATTTCTGCTGGGGTTCTCCTGTAACTTGTGCAGAAGAATCACAGAAACCCTGGAAAAATGACGTAACTACCGCTTACGCTATTTTTCCAGGACTTCCACGGCTCTTATAGCAGACTACCAGGAGAACCCCCATGGAAATTCACTCCTCAGATGTCCATCTAGTCCACCTTTTGCTATCCTGTTGTAGCTGATGTGTTACTCTTCAAGATACTTGTCTGCTGTGACCTTGAAGGGAGCTAAGCTACTTGCCCCTCTTTCGAGCTCCTGTTTGTGTCTCCCTGTTTGTGCAAATTCCTCTTCTGCTTTCTGGGCCTGTCTCTTTCGCTCCTTTCTGGCAAGTCAGTATTCTTCTTGTTGAGGTTGCCTCCTACTCCAATATATCCCTGTATTTTCTCTTACTCTTTTCTGTCTTTCTCACTGGGCCATTCTCTTCTGTTCTCCAAGTCCTTTTTACTTGTTCTTGTCAATTGGTTTCTCTCCCTCTTTCTTCGCTTATCTTTTGAGTAATTATTTCTTGACTCATTTGTGTGTCTGCTCTTTCTTCACTTATGTACACTCCTCTATACACTTTTCTCTTTTTCTCTCCTATACGTCAGTTTTTATTTGTTGGCAGCTTGATTCTCCTTTCCATGTCTCTTCACATCACTTCTCTGTTTCTTCTCTCTATTGCTCAGTTCCTTCTCCCCAACTGGCGGATTCACATACATGAAAAGAACAGCAGGATTGAAAACTCCTGACGATGCACACAACATTCAAAATCTGGCCACAGTACAGTGCACGTCACTCCTCCAAAATTTGCCAAAGGGAAAAATAAGTTTGCAAATGTGTGACTTATAAACTATTTTGTAAATTGTCATATCTGCAACACTTCCAGCAACCGAGCAAATGCTATTAACAGAAGATATTGAACAACGAAAAAAAAAAATTCAGATATATTTTAAGCTGGAAGATAACCAAAATTTAAGCAGGATTTACTGCTTAAGATTTTTTTCCATTACTGAGGAGAGGAAGAAGCAGCTTTAGGGTTACTTTTCTTTATATCTCGAATTACTATTCATATTTCACAGATGAGCAGAATTGAACTGCAAATTAGTTTCTTAATCTGAATATAGCTAACTTGGATTTTTCTAAATTAACCCATTTTTGAGTATTATATCAATTCCGACTGGTGCTCCAGCACTGACATAATGTTCCCCACCATTGTCCCAGCGCTGGTTGGGATATACTGAAGATAGCATGGCCAAAGTAGATTGAAATTCAACACCTATGATTTTTATGCTAAGTTTACATTGTTGCAGGCATAAATTCAGTGTGAAAATTATAGTATAATCGCCCAAGGAAAATAACAGATATCGGAAAAACCTATAGGGTTGCACTGGTCAAATGTCTGGAATATTGTTGTTCCCTGGTGGCTTTTAAGATGCAGTGTAGCCATTAAAAGACAACCCTTTTCAGTGGGTTATGTATAATCATTATTTAAATTTTATTAAACAGCTATTCATTAGGGTTACAAGATTTACTCAAAGCTATTCAGGAATCAACTGTTTACTGGTTTGAACTTAGAAAAGTTACTGTGAACTATTGTGATCAAAACACACTTTAATCTATCTAAATAGTTTATGGCAGCCCTTAAATTATATATAAAATTGCACACTTTCATAGGAAGCATTTTTTCTACTTTGTTGTATTTGAGGGACCCCCACAGAAGAAAAATGTATTTTATTAAAAACATACAGCCTTATTCCATCACATGTAATAATATAACTTTCTGCTTACCTGACACTAAATTTAAACTCACAAAGGAATAATTAGGCCTGACACATAACAGAATGTCAACTCTTCAGCATGCTTGCAGTAATGGAATTATCAACTGTTTTAGTCCAAGCACTAATGTTTTTATAAGCAACAACAAAAGAAAAACCATATCATGACTGAAACTGAGACAAAAACTTCAGCAGAAATAGCAACTCTGCCTATCTTGCACCCTGCAATGGAAAATAGCAGGCTGATTAATTCAGATTAAACCTGCTAATCCTCTGTTTCGTTGTGTAATGTAAGCAGCCATCCACTATTACTTAAACAATATGTATTCATTGACCTGTATTTAAGTTGCCAATTTATGCATTTTGTTTATTATGGTGTTTTTACATTTCATGAAACTATAGAAATTAGTCAATATTTGAGAATGTTCTGCTTTGTTTATTTTGACCATCAGTTTCTGACATAAAAGCAAAATCATGATCAATTTTAATTTTGATTGCTAACTGTCTAAAATGATGTAAGCAATGTATTTTATGGGATTTGCTTATATTATTTATCCTAGGAAGAGAAAAACCCAATAAAATAAGATTAATTAATGCTCTAGGCCATAATAAAAACTAATGAAACAACATAAAGCCCTCAGCTTTTATGTAGCATGTCTAGATAAAAATGAACCATTCTAATCTAATCTAGAAGCTATTGCAGTCTACAATTATTGAAACAAACACTACTGTAACTCTTTGGGTAATATATTAGCTTCATTATCTTTATGAGTCATCATTGACTGCTTGTTCAATAATTAAACTATCACAGGGATTTTAGATAACTAAATCATGTGCGCGCAACATACTGTTTTCCATAATTTTATTCAATTTATGTAAGTTGCTTCCATCAGTCAATTTAATTATTTAAAAAAAACTAAATTATCAGTGCTTCCAAGCAGTCTGATGATTTTTACATGGCCTGTTTCAGGAACTGTAGGACCTTTCCAGGAGTACAGTTGTCATTGTTTCCATTTTTAATTTCTATCAGATGTTAATGAAGTTGGAATTTCAAGAGAAATAGACACAGAAAATCACTTTCTTCATGTTTCTTACTTTTTAAACTTTGGCTACATGCCTGTCTATGGATGTGGCATGTGGACAGAAACAATGGATGTGAACCGCACATTCAGTACAAAAAGACTCTGTAAAAAATGGCTTTATAATTTACCAGTTTATAATCCATGCCTTTCAAGCCTTTAGACATGGCAATAAGTCAAACAGAAGACAGCTGAACATCCTAATTTACATTGAGTTGTGTAAGTTTTCCTGAAATTACAATTCCCACACAGTTCAACAAAGTAGAACTTTGGCTTTAATCGGTGTTGATATTGGTTTGTGAAATTCTGATTGAACAGACTAATGTGTAACTAAGATTGGAAAATGCTTAAAACACACGTCAGGTTTGTCCGCATCTAAAAGAAAAGCTGGGCTAATATTACAACTATAACCATTAGTCAGAACTTGAATTGGATTATGTGTCAGTCTATTTCTGACAAAAGGTATACATCAGAAACCGTAATCATTTTTTCTCATATGCTATGTGTTTGCAGCATTTTCTGTTTTTATCTCGGATTTTAACTATCCAGTTTTTTTTTAGTGTTTTATCTCTAACTCACAACTAATTTTTTAATGATTTTTGTCAAATAGTAGCTCATTTTTTAAAACTTGACATTGCAGATTCTTTCTGCTGCCTGTTATGCCCTGCTACCAATTACTCTGGTCCCTCGACTGAATTTCTGACTTATTTCTGTCCCCACTGTATCCATTCCTTCTCCATCTCCAAGCAGCCTCTAACACTAGTTCAACCTAAATCAAACTTATTACTCCCAAAAGTGCCTGGGGTACAATTCCCCTTTGGGATTATTACATTTTAAAATGGACAAAAATGAGTTCATTCTAAATAAACAATTTTTTTTTATTTAGATTGGACAAATCTGATCATTTCTGAATTTACTTACCCTAAAATCAAAAGGAAGGAAGGAAGCACGGTATAATTTTTTTGTAACATTGTTTTGTTCCCTGGAAGATGTTACACCTGATTCTGGATTAAATGAAATCCTAAAATAAGGCCTGAAAATTAAGAACCTTATGCATAATTTGCAGCATATTAACGTGGAAGTAATTTTAAGGTTAAGTTTACGATCAATGCCGGTTTTCACAAAACATATCTGTTGTTTAGGTGTGTCACACACAGCTTTCTTGCTGCAAACATCTCGTCAAGGTTTTATAGATTAAATAAACTTTAATTTGTGAGGATAAATTTTTTGCTGATTTCCCACAGTGATTCATTATGGATTCTAAAATGAAAGAATTAAAAAATATTTATTTATATAGAACAAAAGACAAATTATTGTTTAATCCGTATTGCAAATTGTAAAGCGAATTCAATTTAACTAAAATTGGCTTGCTGGAGATTCACCCCAAACTATTTACAGATACACTTCTGGAGAACCATATTTTAAGATACTGTATTACAGTAAAGTTTCATTCCAACTTAATGTTCTAGGTGGGGTTCAATGTCATCCAATTTATTTGTAAATGCTATATCAATGGTGTCAATACACAGTATTTCATGTATTTGATAGGTATTATGCTGAGATACATTGAAATTTATAAAAGATGGGGGTCACGTATTAAAATATATGACAGCTATTTAATGTGCTAACTGTGTTTATGTATAGTTACTATGCAGACAAACCTGACACCGGAAAACTTAACGACCCTGTTACTCCAGTTAATAATTTTATTTGGAGTGGCAATTTATACTGGTAGAAAGTGAAATATGATATCTGTATATTGTCCAAACCTTTGCTCAAGATACGTTGCACTAACAAACATTAAGTACTATTATGCTGTCGCTTTACATTAATCCTTAAAATTCTGTCACAGCATTTGTTGAGCTAATTGTATGGAGTTCTCGTTTATTCAGCACTGAAAGGAACAAGCACTGTGTAGTTCATTTTAATATAAAATAAAATATCAAAATGTTTATTCAAGGGCACAATTCTTAACTTTTTTTGGAATACAAAACTTTTGTCATTGCTGAATATTTTGTGTTTGTAATTTTACATTTTCATTTACTGTTTTTAAAAACAAAATGTAAAACTATTTCCTGTAACCATACAAATATAAATGGCTAAGAGTTACATATAATCAAAATAAATGTTTCTAATACTACTCTCATTCCATGTACAAAAGTGATTTTATGATACAATGTTACTGTAACTTGGTTTAATTTTATTTTTTAAAGTGTTGCAAAGTGCAATTGTTTCTAATTGTGTTGTCTTTTTAGGTTTACATTACTTTGAATTCCAACACTGCATTTGGTCCTGTAGTGTGTAATGATAAAAGTGTTGTATGTAATAAACACCTTTTATTGACCAACGGAACACATGCTTGGGTGTGTTATTCAAAAATTAATTTTGGCCTAGAAATTGGATATGGCCCGAAAATGGGCGGTGTCATGGCCCAGTGCTACTTAGCTGCGCCGGGTCAAAGTGGTCTAGGTAGAATGCAAAATTCGTGCTCAGTGCTCATTTACATGGTTATAGTGCTGATCTCAGTGCTAAAACTGCTGCTCATTGGCTTACCGCTCAACAGGTGGGCCAATATCAGGTGCAGTCTAATTCCAAGTCATGTTTGGCTTAGGCTTTCTCCACTACTTAAACAGCACCTCACTGCCATTCCATTTGGAGCGCCACTTGGAAGCAATACTGACTAGGAAGAGATGGCTGAGCGGCAGCAGAGGGGGAGAGCAACACTGTTCTCAGATGCGGCTCTGGAGTCACTGGTGGTGGCCGTGGAGAGGAGACAGGCTGTTCCCTTCCCACAAGCAGGCAGGAAGCCATCGGCCCATACGTGTAGAAGGCTGTGGCAGGAGATATCTGATTACGTGACAGCCAACAGCGTGCTCCCCAGGTCCTCCATCCAATGCTGCGAGAAGTTTAATGACCTCAGGTCAAGGTGAGTGAAAGCTTAAGCAAATGTCATATTGCACCATCTGCACCACAAGCCTCACACACTGCTCAATGTACCACACCCCCATCACTCACCTACCAACAATCTCTATCACCACTCATACCACACAATCATAGCTTCACTTCACCCTCACAACCTTACCACTGCTGGGTAGTGTAGATGCGGGATCTGCACAGCATGAGTACCGGGCATGAGTGGGTTGCAGCAAGGCCAGAGGGATAGGGTAGTTTGGGGACCAGCTCCCCAGAGAGCATGTTCGCGCATGGGTTCTGCTGCACACGACTCAGATGTGGACCTCGATGGGGCGGCCTTCAGAAGAAGGGTGATGGGCATGCACACCGAATTGCTAGGTGCAATGGCAAGCCTGCCAGAGAGCTTCTTGGCAATGTCAAGGAGCATGGAGGAGTCTGCCTCCAACATTGTCCGGGGCTTTGCGGAGAGCTTGGAGCCCATGATTTTCAGGCTGAAAATGATTACATAGGATATACAGCACTGAAACAGGCCATTCGGCGCAACCAGTCCATGCCGGGATTTATGCTCCACTCGAGCCTCCTCACATCTTTCCTCATTATCAGCATAACCCTCTATTCTCTTCTCCCTCATATGCTTATCTAGCCTCCCCTTAAATGCATCTATACTATTTGCTTCAACCACTCCCTGTGGTAGCGAGTTCCACATTCTCACCACTCTCTGGGTAAAGAAATTTCTTCTGAATTCCATATTTGATTTCTTGGTGACTATCTTATATTGATGGCTTCTAGTTTTGTTTTTCCCCACAAGTGGAAACACTCTCTCTGTGTCTACTATATCAAAACCTTTCATAATTTTAAAGATCTCTATTAGGTCACCCCTCAGCCTTCTCCTTTCAAGAGAAAAAGAGACCCAGCCTGTTCATCCTTTCCTGATAGATATACCCTCGCATTTCTGGTATCATCCTTATAATTCTTTTTCGCACCCTCTCCAGTGCCACTATATCCTTTTTATAATATGGCGACCAGAATTGTACGCAGTACTCCAAGTGTGGTCTAACCAAGGTCCGATACAAGTTTAGCATAACTTCTCTACTTTTCAATTCAATCCCTCTAGAAATAAACCCTAGTGCTTGGTTTGCTTTTTTTATGGTCTTGTTAACCTGTGTCACTATTTTAGTGATTTGTGTATTTGTACTCCGAGATCCCTTTGCTCTTCTACCCCATTTAGAGTCACATTTTCTAAGTAATGTGTGATCTCCCTATTTTTCTTACCAAAATGTAATACCTCACATTTATCTGTGTTGAATTTCATTTGCCAATTATATGCCCATTCTGCAAGTTTATTAATGTCTTCTTGTAATTTGTTGCAGTCCTCCTCAGTATTGACTATCCCCCCCAATTTGGTGTCATCAGTAAATTTAGAAATTGTGTTTTTGATTCCAAAGTCTAAATCGTTAATATAAATTGTGAACAACAGTGGTCCCAGCACTAATCCTTGTGGAACACCACTTCCCATCTTCTTCCACTTTGAATAGCTACCCTTTACTCCTACTCTCTGCTTTCTGTCTTTAAGCCAGCTAATTATCCAATCTGCTACTTATCCCCTGACTCCACATTCTCTGGCCTTATTCATTAGTCTATTATGTGGTACCTTATCGAAAGGCTTTTGAAAATCTAGATAAATTATATCTACTGTATTACCCTTATCTACTCTCTCTGTTACCTCTTCAAAAAATTCAGTGAGGTTGGTCAAGCAAGACTTTCCCTTTTGAAATCCATGCTGACTAGTCATTATTATATTTTTGGTTTCTAGATGTTATTCTATTTTCATCTTTAGTAGGGATTCCATTATTTTTCCTACCATTGATGTTAAGCTGACTGGTCTATCGTTCCCTGGACATGTTCTTCCTTCTTAAATCAAGGTAATGGCCCAGAAATTGATCTCGCTCTGTTCCCATGGGGGTAAGCCTTCCCCGCGATGTCTCACCTCGCTTATGCTTTTTCTGATCCAGCTCGCACGAACTTGATGTTCCAGACATCAGCTGTGCTGGGCTTGCGTATCCCAGCGGCGTAGTGAATTCGTGCGAGCTGTGGGATCACGTGACTCAGTTAAAGCCAATGGCAGCACACCATCTTCCATTCATAAGTCTCACAGCATGGCTGTGAGACTTATGAATCTTACACCCCCCCAAAATAACAGCTAAACCTCAATTAAATTTAAAAAAAAACCCATCACATTAAGAAAATAAGTATAGTTAATTAAATTAACCATTTTAAATAAAAAATTAAATTTTTGAAAAAATTTAAAATCTTTTAAAAAGTTATAAAAATAAACTTACCTGTCTTTAAAGTCTATAAAAAAGATATACCTGTAAAAAAAAATTCAAAAAAATACTTAATTCACTACTTACCTTCTTAAAAGCGGGTCTTACTCCTCCTTTTTACATTTCCAAAATCTTCCCTACTTACCTGCGCGTCCAAAGCATGAAGTGCACAGCGTGCGCGCAGCCTGTAGCGCGCACGCGATGCACCCAGGCCCCGCCCCCTTTTCGGAAGAGCAATTGCCGGTTTTCAGCGCATGCGCAGGGCATGCAGAAAACCGGCAATTGGAGTGGGAATACGCGAGAGTATGCAGTGCGTACTCTCGCGTCCCGGGATCAATTTTCGGCCCATTACGTTAGCTATCCGTCAGCCCTCTGGCACTACACCTTTTTCTGAGGAATTATTAAATACGTGTAGTAATGCCTCTGCTATCTCTTCCCTAGATTCTTTTAAATTGCACAGATGTAATCTGTCTGTACCAGGGGTTTTATCCTCTTTGAGTTTGATTAGTTTATTTAATATTTCTCCTCTATTTTAAATGCAGTTATCTCATTTCTAATCTCATCAGCTAATGTCATGTCCACCTGTTCTGTCTCCCTGGTAAATACTGAAGCAAAGTATTTATTTAATATTTCTGCCATCTCTCTATTGCTGCCTGTGATATTATCCTGTCCATCCCTATTTGATACTGAAGAAGGAAGCTGTAGACTGCAGGAAGATATCAATAAATTGGTCAGGTGGGCAGAACAGTGGCAAATGGAATTCAATCCGGAGAAGTGTGAGGTAATGCATTTGGGGAGGGCTAACAAGGAAAGGGAATACACATTAAATGGTAGGACACTGAGTAGTGTAGAGGAACAAAGGGACCTTGGAGTGCATGTCCACAGATCCCTGAAGGTAGCAGGCCAGGTAGATAAGGTGGTTAAGAAGGCATACGGAATGCTTGCCTTTATTAGCCGTGGCATAGAAAACAAGAGCAGGGGGGTTATGCTTCAATTGTATAAAACACAAGTTAGGCCTCAGCTAGAGTACTGCGTGCAGTTCTGATCACCACATTATAGGCAAGATGTGATTGCACTAGAGAGGGTACAGAGGAGTTTTACAAGGATGTTGCCGGGAGTAGAGAATCTTAGCTATGAGGAAAGACTGGATAGGCTGGGTCTGTTTTCCTTGGAACAGAGGAGGCTGAGGGGAGACCTTATTGAGGTGTATAAAATTATGAGGGGCCTAGATAAAGTGGATAGAAAGGACCTATTTCCCTTAGCAGCGGGGTCAAAAACCAGGGGGCACAGATTTAAAGTAATTGGTGGAAGGTTTAGAGGGGATTTGAGGGGAAATTTCTTCACCCAGAGGGTTGTGGGGGTCTGGAACGCACTGCCTGAAAGGGTGGTAGAGGCAGGAACCCTAACCACATTTAAAAAGTACTTGGATGTGCACTTGGGATGCTCTAACCTGTAGGGCTACGGACCAAGAGCTGGGAAGTAGGATTAGGCTGGATAGTTCTTTGTTGGCCGGCGCGGACACGATGGGCCGAAATGGCCTCCTTCCGTGCTGTAACTTTCTATGATTCCCATCCCGACTTTCCTTTTTTTATTCATGTGCCTGTAAAATATTTTACTATTTTGTTTTATGTTCTTTGATAATTTAATTTCATAATTTCTTTTTGCCTTCTTAATTGTTTTTTTGACTTCTCTCCTAATCTCTTCGTATTCTCTCTTGTTATGCTCTCCCCTGCTGTCCATGTACTTAGTGTATGCCTCTTTCCTTACCCTCAATTTTTCTCTTATGTCTTTATTCATCCACGGTGTCTCATTAGTGTTGTTTGTTCTTGTTTTTTAGCAAAATATATTTTTCCTGGACTCTGTTGAACAACGTTTTAAATGTTTCCCATTTCTGTTCTTCATCATTGTTTGCCAATATTGTTGTCCATTTTATTTTCCCAAGTTCTATTCTTAGTCCCTCAAAATCAGCTGGAAATGATGGAAAACTCCAGGGGAGACCGTGCCGGCCCAGACATGATGCTGCGTGTGATGGGCAATGTCACGGCTGCCATTGCAGCACAGGCAGAAGCGACCCAATGTCTTAGTGCTGCAGCAGAAGCGCAGACTGCTGTCCTGCAGTCTCAACTTGCTGCCACGCAAGATCAGACTGCTCTCATGCAATCTCAGCTTGCTGCCACCCAAGCTCAGACTGCTGCCATTATGGCTGTGTTTACCACTGTCGAACGGGGCTTGCAGGATGTTGCAGCAGGCCAGCAATGTGTCCCCCAACAGATTGCTAGGAATGCAGAGGCGCTGCACCGGGGGAGTGGCAGTGGGTCAGTGGAGCAGGAACCCGTACTCC
Organism: Squalus acanthias; assembly: GCA_030390025.1. Classification (NCBI taxonomy): domain Eukaryota; kingdom Metazoa; phylum Chordata; class Chondrichthyes; order Squaliformes; family Squalidae; genus Squalus; species Squalus acanthias. Next base: position 82,258,290 of record CM059426.1, on the reverse strand, counting down.
TCTCTCAGGATGACAGCATTCCTGTTCCCACCACTGCCACTCCACCATTGCCCTTGCAGCCTGTCAGCCAGCCAGTCCAGACTGCTGCCGCCTATGCCGAGGTGGTGCAGTCTACAGCCGGGCCTTTTAGGTCCAGAGCTGCTCGAGGTCATCCTGCAAGGCCATCTGAAGTCTCCCCCACGGAAACTCAGCAGCTATGCTGCAGCCACTGGGGAAGCACTTCGCAGGAGCACTAGAGCAAAAAAGGGCACCCGATCGACAGGCATTAAGGGATTGCACCAGGGTTAGTAGTTGATATAGTATTTGCGAATTGATAATTGATCAATTTATTCATTTTGTTTGGAATCTTTGTTTTATGGTGGCTCTCATTTGAGCTTTGTATCCAGGAGGACGCTGTGTTATTCCATGACAGAGGGATGGTGTGATGGGGATATGGTGAGCAACAGGGATCTGGGGTTTCATTCACTAGAATTGGAGTCTGATGCGGCCTTCACAGAGAGCACGTGCCATAGGGAGATTTGCTGCCTGCCTCCTCCCTTCCTCCTCATTCTCCTCCTCCTCTTCTCCCTTGTCCTCTTCCTGAGGTGGTCCACAATTCCTGTTGCCAAGGGCTGCGCCCTTATGATGGCCAAGTTGTGAAGCATGCAGCAGACCACCACAAATTGGGACACCCGCTCCACCGAATACTGGAGTGCTCCTCCCGAGCAGTCAAGGCAACGGAACAGTTACCTCAGCAGCCCAATGGTCTGCTCGATGATGTGCCTGCTGTCAGAATGGCTCTCATTATATGAGTGCTGGGCAGGAGTGTTGGGGTTGCAGAGTGGAGTCATCAGCCAGGTGCAGAGCGGATAGCCCTTGTCTCTGAGAAGGCACCCTTGGGTTTAACATGGTAGCTGGAAGATTGCTGGCACAGTGGACTGATGCAGGGTGAAGGCATCATGACTGCTGTCAGGAAACCAGACATTGACTATCAGGATGCGCTGTGCGTGGTCGCACAACAACTGCACATTAAGTGAGTGGTAGCCTTTGCGGTTACAGAACATCTCAGGATTGTTATGTAGCACCTGCAAAGCCACGTATGTGCAGTCGATGGCGCCCTACACCATGGGTAGGTCTGCTATCCTGGCAAAGCCACATGCGCAATCCTCCTGCTTCTTTCTGTTCAGAGAGAAGAAAACGTGGTCCCTTTTCCTGGTGTAGAGAGCTGCAGTGACCTCCTGGATGCAACGATGGACAGTGAACTGGGAGATGTTAGCTATGTCTTCTGCTGCAGACTGGAAGGATCTGTTGGCAAAGAAATTGAGGGCTATGGTGATCTTGCCTGCCACTGGGAGAGCTGTGGTCGCCCTGCTCTGAAGCTGCAGGTCTGGTTGCAGGAGGTGGCAGAGTTCTGTGACTACTTCCTTGCTGAAGTGGAGCATCCTGCTTAAGTGGATATAAGAGTACTCTCTGAAGACTCTAGGTGGGTAAGGGCTCCTGTTGAGAGCCCTCCTGGCCCTCCTCCCCCTGCGCACATCTTCTCCTCCTCCTCGCTCCCTCTCCCAAAGATACTCGAGCGCGAGGGGGACTGCCAGTCGAGCCCCCATGACTGTGAGCAAATGTTTTGAGCAGAAGCCTTTAAATAAGATTGAAGGCATTCTCCACTTGCAATAACACTCTCTGTCATCTTCGGACCTTGAAAGAAGTTTAGAAAGCTGCTAGAGTTGCAGAAAGTTCCAGAGCCAGTCAAACTGAAGAAACCTGTCAGCTGCGAGTTGTTGCTGATGATCCCTTTAAATAACGCTGCTGGCGCCTCCTCCTGCTGGTCAGTGCTAGCTCAGCTGGTCGTAATTAAGACAGGCCGGTAAGTGGAGCAGTGCACTCCAAAATGGCAGATCGGGCATCAGGTGAGTGTTGCACACTCACTGATGTCATGATCTGCATAATCTCCATAATGATAGCGAGCGCACACATCGGCAACGCTGCCACCCAGCCAAAAATGGCAGCCGCTGGGAGACATAAGAACATAAGAAATAGGAGCAGCAGTAGGCCATTTGGCCCTTCGAGCCTGCTCCACCATTCAATAAGATCATGGCTGATCTTCTACCTCAACTCCACTTTCCTGCACTATCCCCATATATCTTGATTCCCTTAATATTCAAAAATTTATCGATCTCCGTCTTGAATATACTCAACGACTGAGCCTCCACAGCCCTCTGGGGTAGAGAATTCCAAAGATTCACCACCCTCAGTGAATAAATTTCTCCTTATCTCAGTCCTAAATGGCCGACCCCTTATTCTGAGACTGTGACCCCTGGTTCTAGACTCCCCAGCCGGGGGAAACATCCTCCCTGCATCTACCCTGTAAGAATTTTATGTGTTTCAATGAGATCACCTCTCATTCTTCTAAACTCTAGAGAATATAGGCCTAGTCTACTCAATCTCTCCTCATAGGACAATCCCCCCATCCCAGGAATCAGTCTGGTGAACCTTTGTTGCACTCCCTCTGTGGCAAGCATATGCTTTCTTAGGTAAGGAGACCAAAACTGTACACAATACTCCAGGTGTGGTCTGACCAGGGCCCTATATAATTGCAGTAAGACATCTTTACTCTTATACTCAAATCCTCTTGCAATAAAGGCTTTTTTACTTATTTGCTTTCCTAATTGCTTGCTGTACCTGCATGTTAACTTTCAGTGATTTGTGTACAAGGACACCCAGGTCCCTCTGAACACCAACATTTCCCAATCTCTCACCATTTAAAAAATACTCTGCTTTTCTATTTTCCTACCAAAGTGGATAACTTCACATTTCTCCACATTATATTCCATTTACCGTGTTCTTACCCACTCACTTAGCCTGTCTATATCTCCTTGAAACCTCCTTGCATCCTCCTCACAACTTACATTCCCACTCAGCTTTGTATCATCAGCAAACTTGGATATATTACATTTGGTCCCCTCATCCAAATCATTGATGTAGATTGTGAATAGCTGAGGCCCAAGCACTGATCCTTGTGGTACCCGACCACTTACAGCCTGCCAACTCGAAAATGACCCATTTATTCCTACTCTCTGTTTTCTGTCCATTATCCAATCCCCAATCCCATGAGCCCTAATTTTGTTTAATAACCTCTTGTGTGGCACCTTATCAAATGCCTTCTGAAAATCCAAATACACCACATCCACTGGGTCCCCCTTATCTATTCTGTTAGTTACAACCTCAAAAAACTCTAACAGATTTGTCAAACACGATTTCCCTTTCATAAATCCGTGTTGACTCTCCCCAATCCTATTATTATTTTCTAAGTTCCCTGTTACCACGTCCTTAATAATAGATTCTAGCATTTTCCCTACTACTAATGTCAGGCTAACTGGTCTGTAGTTCCCCGTTTTCTCTCTCCCTCCTTTCTTAAATAGTGAGGTTACATTTGCTACCTTCTAATCCGCGGGAACCGTTCTAGAATCTATGGAATTTTGGAAAATGACAACCAATGCATCCACTATCTCTATAGCCACCTCTTTCAAAACCCTAGGATGTAAGCCATCAGGTCCAGGAGATTTATCGATTTCAGTCCCATTAATTTCTCCAGTACTATTTTTTTTACTAATACTAATTTCTTTCGGTTCCTCATTCTCGCTAGACCCTTGGTTCTCTACTATTTCCGGGAAGTTTTTTGCGTCTTCTTCTGTGACGACAGACACAAAGTATTTGTTTAATTTCTCTGCCATTTCCTTATTCCCCATTATAATTTCTCCTGACTCAGCCTGTAAGGGACCCACATTTACTTTCGCTAATCTTTTCCTTTTTACATACCTATAGAAGTTTTTACAGTCTGTTTTTATGTCTCTCACTAGTTTACTCTCATATTCTATTTTCCCTTTCTTTATCAATTTCTTGGTCCTCCTTTGCTGAAGTCTAAAATCCTCCCAATCCTCAGGCATACTACTCTTTTTGGCAACATTATAAGCCTCTTCCTTTGATCTAATACTATTAACTTTTCTTGTTAGCCACGGTTGGACCACTTTTCCTGTGGGGTTTTTGTGCCTTAAAGGAATGTATATTTGTTGTAAATTATATATTAATTCTTTAAATGCTAGCCATTGCTTGTCTACCGTCATACCTTTTAATGTAGTTTCCCAATCTACCTTAGCCAACTCGCCCCTCATACCTACGTAGTTTGCTTTGTTTAGATTTAAGACCGTAGATTCAGATTTAACTAAATCACTTTCAAACTCAATATAAAATTCTATCATATTATGGTCATTCTTCCCTAAAGGCCCCTTTACTACAAGGTTATTAATTAACCCTTTCTCATTGCACAATACTAGATCTAAAATAGCCTGTCCCCTAGTTGGTTCCTCAACACACTGATCTAGAAAACTATCTTGCATACATTCCATGAATTTGTCCTCCACTCTATTACTGCAAATTTGGTTTGCCCAGTCTATTTGTAGATTAAAGTCCCCCATGATTACTGTATCACCCTTGTTACATGCACCTCTAATTTCCTGATTTATACTCTGCCCTACATTACAACTACTGTTTGGGGCCTATAAACAATTCCCACCAATGTTTTCTGCCCCTTGCTGTTTCTTAGCTCCACCCAAACTGATTCTACTTCTTCATTTTTGGAGTTAAGATCCTTTCACTTTACTGTCTTTATCCCATCCTTTATTATCAGGGCTATCTCTCCTCCTTTTCCATTTTGCCTATCTTTTCTAAAAGTTAAGTATCCTGGAATATTTAGTACCCAACCTTGGCCACTTTGCAACCACGTCTCCATTATGGCTATTAGATCAAACCTGTTAATTTCTATCTGCACTATTAATTCATCTATTTTGTTGCGAATGCTTCACGCATTCAGATATAGTGCCTTTAGCTTTGACTTTTTTCTATTTTACCCTGATGTCACCTGAGTCAGTGATGCCTTATTACCTTTGTTACTCTCTCTGTCCCTTCCTGACCCATTCTGCCTATTTTTACCGAAAACTCTACTCTGGAGCCTTGACATTTCTCTCGCTGCTTTTAAATTTACTCTTTCCTGAATCCTCCCACCCCCCTTCATTAGTTTAAAGCCCTGTCTACTGCCCTAGTTATTCGGTTCACCAGGACACTGGTCCCAGCCTGGTTTAAGTGGAGCCCGTCCAAACGGAACAGCTCCCTCTTTCCCCAGTACTGGTGCCAGTGCCCATGACCTGAACCCCTTCCTCCCACACCACACTCTTTGAGCCAAGCATTTAAACCTTTATTCTGTTTGTCCCTATGCCAATTTGCACATGGCTCAGTTAACAATCCAGAGATTATTACCTTTGATGTTCTGCTTTTTAATTTCGATCCTAGCTCCTCAAACTCCCTCAGCAGAACCTCATTCCTAGTTCTACCTATGTTGTTTGTTCCTACGTGGACCACAACAACTGGATCCTCCTCCTCCCACTCCAAGTTCTTCTCCAGCCGCGAGGAGATGTCTTTAACCTTGGCACTGGGCAGGCAACACAACCTTCGGAACTCTCGGTCATGGCTGCAGAGAACAGTATCTATCCCCGACTATACTGTCCCCTACCACTACATTCCCTTTTACTCCCACTTGAATGGCCTCCTGCACCATGGTGCCATGGTCAGCTTGCTCATCCATCCTGCAGGCTTTTCCCTCATCCACACAGGCAGCAAGAACCTCATACCTATTGGACAAGGGCAAAGGCTGAGGCTCCTCCAGCACTGCACCCGGGGTCCCCTTACCTGCCTGAGTTGCAGTCACACCCTCCTGTCTCTGATCACTAACCAGACCTGTACCACTACCTAACCTAAGGGGTGTGACTGCCTCCTGGATCAAAGTGTTCAGGTAACTCTCCCCATCCCTGATGCCCCACAATGTCTGCACCTCAGACTCCAGCTCAAAAACTCTGAGCTGAGGTTCCTCAAGATGCAGGCACTTACTGCAAACGTGGTTGTCCGGGATCACAATGCTCTCCACAAACTCCCACATGCTGCAGTTGCGGCACACCGCCTGCACTGCCATCCCTATATGACCTTGTTTTATTTAATTAAATTTGTATTTAGGTAATTTTATTTGTTTTATTTAATTAAATTTAATTAAATTTTTATTTAGGTAACTCAGTTTACAGTGTAGTTTCTTGACTACTTACTTGATCTAGATTAAGTTATGGGTACTGAAATTAAATATCTACCTGTAACACAAAGCACTACAAGTAGTGTAGGCAAAAAGCAACAACTCCTTCCCCCTCTTCTCCAAATAAAACACTCTGTTCAAGTCCACTCCGTTTAATCCCGCTCTGTGCAGACATGCCGGCAGTGGGCAGAAGTGTGGCGGCCACCAATTTTTATCCTGAAACAGGCCTTAGCGGCCGGCATTAACCCCCCGAATTTCCAGGCCTTAATCTTTAGTTTTTCCCTTCTTAAGGTCTCAAAGAAGTCCTGCAAGAAAACTCTCGCTTGTATTTTTCCCCCACACACAGTAGGTAATCACAGTATTGCATCATCTCTTGCACCTTATTTTACAAATCTGAACAAGACTATGCTGGGTAGTTAGTGCTGTGACAGATCAAGGCTAAAACTTTTTTTCACCCCTGTTGCTGAGGGTCATGGTAGCTTTGAAGTGCAGATGGTTTCTTAGTTCTCAGATTACAGGGCAATATAATAGAAGTTTTTAAAACTACACAAGGATGGGACAGGGTAGATAGAAGCAGCCTAGTTTCAGTAGTTGAAGGATCAAGAATGAGGGGCCATAGTTACAATGTTAAATGCAAGAGATTTGGAATAGAGGGCAGGAAAAACAACTTCAGAGTTGTGAAGCTGTGAAATTCACTTCCAGGATTAGTGGTTGAGACAGAAACTATGACAACATTCGAGCTTAGATTGGATAGGTGGATGAAGGAAAAGAGGCTGAAGGGATATGGGGACAAGGTGGGTAAGTAGGATTACAACTATTTGCTCACGTGGAGGGTAAACGCCAAGACGGACTGGTTGAGCTGAATGGCCTGTTTCCATTTCGTAAATTCTATGTATAAGCTGACAGAGCTCCTTTCAGTACACAAAAACAATTCTGCTCATTGATGGAAGAGAATACAAATGTCGAAGCATAGAAGATAAAGAAAGACTTGCATTTATATAGCGCCTTTCATGACCTCAGGATGTCCCAAAACGCTTTACAGCCAATTAAGTACATTTGTTGAAGTGTCGTCACTGTTGTGATGTAGGAAAAACAGCAGCCAATTTGAGCACAGCAAGGTCTCACTAACAGCAAATGAGATAATAACTAGATAATCTGTTTTAGTGATGTTGGTTGAGGGATAAATATAAGCTTGTTTAGGCAGCTAATAGACAGAATAGACCGTAAACAGTATTATCTGAATAGGCTGATCAATGCAATTCTCTAATAACAACAGAAAACGCTGGAGATACTCAGCAGGCCAGGCAGCATCCGTGGAGAGAGAAACAGAGTTAACGTTTCAGGTCGAAGACCTTTCGTCAGAACTGGAAAAAAGCAGGAAATGAAATAGATTTAAAGCAAGTATAAAGCTGGGAAATTCTCCACCCTGCTCACCTAACTGAATGTTTTGGTCTGGAGCTTTTCAAAACAAATCAGCTGCTGTTTTTTCCTATTTGCAACTTTTCAATGAGGTATCCAAGTGAATAAAGTCTCAAAAAAGAATCATTAACTCATTTATCTCAAATACTTTCCTATAACCTGCTATTTGATATATTATTTGCAACCCAGAATCCTGGTTAATGCAAATCATCTTAGACCTTTCCCCAGTGCAAAACCTAGCCACTATTGAGTCACAAACTCTACAAGAAACAAGTAGCACATCCCATAGTAGAACACTACAATTTTACTACAGAACAAAGTTTCACCTACAGAAACAGTTTAAGTGGTGAGAAACTGATATAACTTTACAGTTTCTATAAAACAATACTTATTTGAGGTCAGCTAAGATAAAATAAATCAGTCAATCTTCCTTCAGATCGCACACCCTTCATTCACACAACTTCCATTACTCATAGCTGTGACACAATCACATCTTCTCCATGCCACGCAATGGGTAATTAAAACTTTGCTTCTTGCAATTACATAAGAACATAAGAAATAAGAGCAGGAGTAGGCGATATGGCCCCTCGAGCCTGCTCCACCATTCAATAAGATCATGGCTGATCATCGACCTCAACTCCACTTTCCCGCTCGATCTTCATATCCCTTGATTCCCTAGAGTCCAAAAATCTATCTATCTCAGCCTTGAATATACTCAAAGACTCAGCATTCTCAGCTGGGACAGAGAATTCCAAAGATTCACAACCCACTGAGTGAAGAAATTCCTCATCTCAGTCTTAAATGGCCTACCCCTTATCCTGAGACTATGCCCCCTATATCTAGACACTCCAGCCAGGGGAAACAACCTCTCAGCATCTACCCTGTCAATCCCTTCTTCAAGGACGGTTTCTTCAGGTCTCCCAAGTCCAATCAACAACTAGTATCTCTTACTTTTGATGGCTACACTAAGCCCTTTTTCATTTATTGAGATGTATAGTCTCACTATCTTCTCTTTCCCACATTACAACAGTGATTACACTTCAAAAGTACTTCATTGGCTGTAAAGAGCTTTGAGACGTCCGGTGGTCGTGAAAGGCGCTATATAAATGCAAGTCTTTCTTTTCGCAAATGAAACATCTAAAACTGTTGCCTCTTTTGTACCAAATATTTAATTTCATCTTGTTAACTCTTAATTCTCTAAAGTTCATTCAAGACTTGAATACTGTTCTCATATCTGGGGAGGGTCTTCTAAATCCTCACACATTTCTGGACAGAATACAAGCAAAATATTGTTGTATAATGTTAATCCTTCACTGAATTCTAGGTCTATCTCTATATCCTCTTCACAACCTTTCTTGTCTCTATTTTTTCACTACTACTATGATCAACGCTGCTCTGAACTTTCTTCTTTTGCTCCTAGTAAACTGAGAATGTGGGAAAAAGGAACAGCATGTAGGACAGTGAACTTGCAATGTGTTGAAGTCAAGACTCACCACAATACCTTCTTCTAAAACTCATTCCTTCCCAGCAGCTCAGAACTGTAAAACTCATGTTGCTTAGTTTCCTTTTTCTCTACAATCAACAGGGTTTAAAAACCCAAGCCTAATCACTACTTTTTGAACTAGCTTGTCATCTCCCAACCTGGGTAAGATCCTACATTATAGGCCTTTGCCCTTCACCTAGGATTTCGCAATGAAAACCCCCCCAAAATAAACTGTTTTTTCCCAATCCAAAAAGAGTTTCATACAGCACCTCTGTTATATTGCCTTCAGGATAATCTTTATTGTTTTGAATCTGTATGAAAGTAACAGCAGTGTCAATTTGCAAAATTAGTATTAGTCAAATTTAAAAATATTAAATTTAATTGAAACCCAATGCCCATTAAAATGATTTTATAAATTATTTGGTGGAGTTTCAGCATCAATTATTGACCTTTATTAATTCAGACAACTCTTTGGGTCCATCAAATATTTATACATTTCAAATTAAACACAATCTCGTGCACCTTTCTGATGTCAACAGTGAGAAATGAATACCTTGTATGTCTGCACCAATATACAAGTTTTCACAACAGAGAAGAATTTTCCAGAGTATATTTTCCCTTATTGGGCCTGGTTTTTTTTTGCCTCTCCCAGGTGATTATATGGGGGTGGGGAGGAGGGAAGGAGTATTTAGTCATGATGGTCTGGCCATCATGGTGTGGGGCTGGCTTGATGGACCAGCTGGCCTTTTACTGCCCGTCAAATTCATATGTTCGTATCAACAAACCATTTCTTTAAATCAAACCATATGCTAATTAAATCAATGAACCAATCTGACTAAGATCAAAAAGGCATCATTTGAATCAAGTAAACAAAAAAAGAGACTAACACACAGGTACATTTTGTTTATATTTGAAATCCCTTTATTTCCTTCATCCCAACAAGACATGCAGTTTCTGTAACTAAGGGACCAGGCAGCTGACCTGGTGTCAGACCTCTGCCTATGTCACTTCTCAGCCAATTGCTAGCAAATACTGATGGTGTCCGACTTCTTCTTGTGAGGATGCGCCTTCCCACAGCAGTACAACTGAATTCATGAGGCAGGGGAATATAAATGCATTCTGCTACTCTCTAGCACCATCCAGTGGCATTCCATCATTGTCCAGGAGCAACATTCAAGTATATTTTAGTGCAGTAGTCAAGAGTTGGATTCAATCCAAGCACAGATGTAAGTACAGGATGCTAAGTACTGTGTTATCTAGTTTTTTTGATTATTCATTCCCGGGATATGGACGTCGCTAGCAAGACTAGCATTTATTGCCGGTCCCTAGTTGCCCTTCAGCAGGTGGTGGTGAGCCGCCTTATTGAACGGCTGTAGCCCATGTGGTGAAAGTCCTCCCACAATGGTGTTAGGTAGGGAGTTCCAGGATTTTGATCTAGTGATGATGAAGGAATGGCGAGATATGTTCAAGTTAGAATGGTGTGACTTGGAGGGGAATTTGGAGGTGATGGTGTTCCCATGCACCTACTGCCCTTATCCTTCTAGGTTTTGAAGGTTGCGGTTTGGAGGTGCTGTCGGAGAAGCCTTAGATAGTACACACTGCAGCCACAGTGTGTCGGTGTAGGAGGGAGTGGTAGTTAAAGGTGGTGGATGGGCTGCCGACCAAGCAGACTGCTTTGTTCTGGATGGTGTTGAGCGTCTTGAGTATTGTTGCAGCTGTACCCTCTAGGCAAGTGGAGAGTATTCCATTACACGTCTGACTTGTGCCTTGCAGGTGGTGGAGTGGCTTTGGGGAACCACACACTGCAGAATACCAGCCTCTGACCTACTCTAGTAGCTGTGAGTAGTTCCCCATTGCATTTACATACTTTAAAAAAAAAATCACTGCTCAAGTAAAACAATAAATAAAATGACAAGACATTTATTAGTTTCATAATTTTTGAACAATGAATCTGACAATAATCATAATGAACTTAAACACAAACTATTTTGCCCCATTATAATTCAGCAGGATTCTACTCCATGCAAATGATCTGTAATCTGCAGAAATTCCCCAAGAAAACATAAAACTATTGATATAATGATTCCATAGGAATTAAGAATACACAAAATAATTCATATTCATTTGCATACAAATAGCTTAAATCTGCTAGGCCTTTTTAAGATAATGTAGTATCAATGATCAAAATGCTGAAATCTGTCTGGTTTCAATTTTTAAACTAATGTACATTTTAGTTTTGCATTAATATGGGCTTTATTTCAAAGTCCGCTAGCACCCTGTCAGTTATTCGGATCTTTGCCTGACTTTTGGGAGAGTCAACAACAAACCAGGTTGTTCCTATTGCAGCAGCATCCTTATAAGTTAATATGAAAATTGACTGTCAGGAAAAGACCAGCTGATCCATCAAATCTGCCCCACATTCATGGTGGCCAGAGCATCATGATTATAATCTGTAATGAGGGAAGCTGAACAGCTTTATCTTCAAAAGTGACGGATAAAAACAGAGACTTTGCAAGGTCCCACTGAACCTCTCCTACAATCAGAAGCAAGCACAGAGCAAAACTGAATGAGCAGACCTGTGCAATTCCCAGCCACAGAATATGGATCCAGTTCACTCTTCAAAGCTGATGGCTCGATAGAAATGTCTACTCACTGACGCCATATTTGATGAATGATGCCCTGCTGTTAAACAAACTGCCTGCACAACTTAACATAGCATCACCAATACAAAATAATGGTTCATCAGGTTAGATCTTACACAAACCAAAGTTTCAAGCTGGGATTTTAAAAAAATGACACCAGGGCTAGATGAAATGGCTCTTATTCCTTAATTTAAAAAAAACAATAACACTCTCTACATTTTAATTTAATATGGATCTGGCTTTCCTTCCTTTTATGGATCATGTTTAACTTCCAGCCATGTCTAATAAGTCTGCTGACCCTCGGGGAGTTGTAAGAAGATATTGTTCAAACCAATAAGCCTGGTTTGGTAGTTCCAGACTTTTCTAAGTAATTGTGCAGATAGTTACTGACACCCTTTCCAGTGTAATTCAGATTACATAAGTGTTTGGAGTTACACACAAAAACCTGCAGTAGCTCTGGAAGCAACTCTAGCTCAAGGACTGTCATTGCCTGCGCTTGGATGATTATAATGGATAAATATCCAGAATTAACCAAGGCAGGGACTCATATAAAAGGTGCATTTAATTATTGAGGAAACTACTCACTTTCACCCAAGACCATTTGTTTTTTTTGTTCTGATGTAGACATCTCCAAACAATAGACATAGTTGTTTCTACAACCTACAATAAGTGTTTTTTTCCATAGGACTGGTGAAGAGAACACCTCACCTGGAAGGGAATATGAAGTAACCAATTCTCCTGTTGTAGCAGCCAAGATCCATAAGTTTCCATCTGTAGAGATCACAGCAACTAATGTTCGATCATTAAGATCACAGTTGGTAAAAACAAATGGAACTGCATATACTTGTTTGCTGGTTTCAAACTTCCACACTAGATCTCCATCTTCATTCAAGCAGTACACAAAACAGTCATAAGATCCACATATTATTTTCTGATTTGTTGCAGAAAAACTGTAGATGCATGGTGAAGAAAAGATAGGGCCCCCAGTTGAGAACTGCCAAAGCTAAAAATCAATAACCATGTTAAAGAGAAGAACAAACTTGGATTTATATAACACATTTTATGTCCTCAGGACATCCCAGTCTGCTTCACAGACAATGAACTACTTTTGAAGTGTAGTCACTATTGTTCTGCACTCGAATGCAGCACAAGGCAAAATCCCACAAACATCAGAGAGATGAATGATTATGCTTTAATGAGGTTGGTTGAAGGACAAATGTTGGCCAGGAAACCAGGAGACCGCTCCTGCTTTTTTTTGATAACTGCATCTAGATCTTTTACGTCCATCTGAGGGGACAGACGGGGCCTCGGTTTGACGTCTCATCCGAAAGGCGACACCTCTGACAGTGCAGCACTTCCTCAGTACTGCACTGAAGTGTCAGCTTAGATTGTGGGCTCAAGTCTTTGGAGCGGAGCTTGAATCAACAACCTTCTGACTAAGAGGTGATAGTGCTACCACTGAGCCAAGGCTGACACCTGAGTAAGTTAATCTAGCATGCTCAACAAATTCACCCATGCACTATTTCTGACAATGTCAACCAACCTACTTTAGAATTATTATACAAATTAGATACACCTGGAACAAAAAGACCTGGCACCTCGAAGGATTATTTAAATTTATTTTAAATAGTGGTTTTAAAACGTGACAAAGTTTAGATAGATACTAAATCAAAATACTTGTTAGGTACTTAAATGTCAGTTCAAATCGTACCTGATCACCATTATGGCTAAAGCATTGCAGGCTCCCATCAACACAACCAATGTACACAGACTGAGAAGTACACTGTGGCGAAGAAAATAAAGGCTTGCCACAGGAACGTTTCCAAACTACACTCCCAGTGTCCTGAAATAATTTAAAAAATCACAGTCTAAATGCTGCTGTTTTTCCTTCCATGTTCATTAATGATTGCTGAAAAATGGTCAGTTATATCTAAATTCATTTCCATTTTTAAACATGTGAATATATGTAATGTCCCTTATTATATCCTTAGTATATCATTAAGGAAGTGGTAGCAGGACATTTAGAAAATCATAATATAGTCAAGCAGAGTCAGCATGGTTTTATGAAAGGGAAATCATGTTTGACAAATTTTCTAGAGTTCTTTGAGGATGTAACGAGCAGGGTGGATAAAGGGGAACCAGTAGATGTCGTGTATTTGGATTTCCAGAAGGCATTCGATAAGGTGCCACATAAAAGGTTACTGCACAAGATAAGAGCTCCTGGGGTTGGGGGTAATACATTAGCATGGATAGAGGATTGGCTAACTAACAGAAAACAGAGAGTCGGGATAAATGGGTCATTTTCAGGTTGGCAAACTGTAACTAGTGGGGTGCCGCAGGGATCAGTGCTGGGGCCTCAACTATTTACAATCTATATTAATGACTTGGATGAAGGGACCGAATGTAATGTAGCCAAATCTGCTGATGATACAAAGATAGGTGGGAAAGCAAATTGTGTGGAGGATGCAAAGAATCTCCAAAGGGATATAGATAGGCTAAGTGAGTGGGCAAAAATCTGGTAGATGGAGTTTAATGTGGGAAAATGAGAGGTTATCCACTTTGGTAGGAAAAATAAAAATGCAAATTATTATTTAAATGGGGCGAGATTACAAAATGCTGAGGTACAGAGGGATCTGGGGGTTCTTGTGCATGAATCACAAAAAGTTAGCATGCAGGTACAGCAAGTAATTAGGAAGGCAAATGGAGTGTTGGCCTTTATCGCAAAGGGAATGGAGTATAAAAGTAGGGAAGTCCTGTTACAACTGTACAGGGTGTTGGTGAGACCACATCTGGAGTACGGCGTGCAGTTTTGCTCTCCTTATTTAAGGAAGGATATACTTGCATTGGAGGCAGTTCAGAGAAGGTTCACGAGGTTGATTCCGGAATTGAAGGGGTTGTCTTATGAAGAAAGGTTGAGCAGGTAGGGCCTATACTCATTGGAGTTTAGAAGAATGAGAGGGGATCTTATTGAAACATATAAGATTCTGAAGGGGTTTGACAGAGTAGATGCAGAGGATGTTTCCCCTCGTGGGGGAATCTAGAACTAGGGGGCATAATTTCAGAATAAGAGGGCACCCAATTAAATCGGAAATGAGGAGGAATTTCTTCTTTCAGAGGGTCGTGAATCTTTGGAATTCTCTTCCCCAGAGAGCTGTGGAGGCTGGGTCATTGAATATATTTAAGGTGGAGATAGACAGATTTTTGAACGATAAGGGAGTCAAGGGTTATGGGGAGCAGGCAGGGAAGTGGAGTTGAGGCCAAGATCAGATCAGCCATGATCTTATTGAATGGGGGAGCAGGCTCGAGGGGCCAAATGACCCACTCCTGCTCCTACATTTTATGTTCTTATGTATATGTTTCTTTTTCATGCTTCTCATACATCCAAGTGTACTTATTTATCTAAATGGAAGTTTGATATATTTGGTTATTTCTGTTCAGCCTCCTTCCTTTGCAAGCATCAAATATTCAATGTAAACAGTATAAATTCAAATCATAGTTTATCTTGCCATATTGTGAATGACGTGAATTCTTTACAATGTCTTACATTATAAGTTGCATTTACACACTATGTATTTTATAGAATTTGCATTATTTTGACAACTAATTAGGATGCTCAGATACACAAGCATAGTATAAATTGATGAGATGGTGTTGTGTAGCACACACACATCATTTACTGATTACTTATTAGCCACTTACTGGATTGACAGCTACCAATGATTCTCCAAGGGTTGCTACATAGAGCAGCCGTGGTGATTTGTTTAAACAAGGAGTTGAGAACACAGCACCTCCTCCACAGTGCAATTTCCAGACACACACTTTACCCTATACACAGAAAATAACAAGACATTTTGAATGTAAAGAATTTTAGTTATGATCAATGTTCCCTCTAATTTTTTTTTGTGCGCGGTCCCTTTATATTTGCTACGCGACCGCACATGCGGGGTATCTCCTCCAGCATCAACAACTCGTGAGCTGCCTGCACGGGACTTCCCGATCAGTGCGCGGCCGCATAGCTCAGGGGAACTTGTTGGTTATGATACTGAAAATTACTGGATTTTGCATCTTTAGGGTATCAATTAATTATCTGTTTATAAATGATGACATAAATCACAGTTCAGCTTGAGAATTTTGATAAGGTTATCCACTGGAATACTATCTTAGGCAGACCGAATCATGCTCAACATTAGCTGACAAAACTTCCTGAGCCTCGCTAATCACAATCTAGTCCCAAGGTCACAGGATTTAAATTTATGCTTAATGCAACCCTGCTCTGAGCACAGATAATAGGGAAGTCCCATTATTTAGCAGAGTAATGCCTTCCAAAATTAGATATACTGTATATACTTCCACCTCTGTAGTATCGCCCATCGCCGCCCCTGCCTCAGCTGCTGCTGAAACCCCCATCCATGATTTTGCTACCTTCAGATTCGACTATTCCAATGCTCTCCTGGCCAGCCTCCCATCTTCCACCCTCCGTAAACTTCAGCACATCCAAAGATCTGCTGCCCGTATCCTGTCGCCCCAAGACCCCTTCACCAATCAGCCCTGTGCTCCCAGTCCAGCAATGCCTCAAATTTAAAATTCTCATCCTTATGTTCAAATCCCTCCATGGCCTCGCCCCAGCTTCTCTCTGTAACCTCCTCCAGCCCTACAACCCTCCGAGAACTCTGCCTTCCTCCAATTCTAACCTCTTATGCACCCCCGCTCCCTCTTTGATCAAGTTTTGGTTACCTGTCCTAATATGTGGCTCGGTGTCAAATTTTGTTGGATAACACTCCTGTGAAGCGCCTTGGGACGTTTTACTACGTTAAAGGCACTATATAAATGCAAGTTCTTGTTGTGTAGAAAACATTACATGTGATTTGTACCATAATGAATTATAGAACATTTCTGACTAATACAAATGTATGTTCTAATGTATGTATGTTTTCCAAAATCAGTTGTTCAAAACAGATTTTTAAACTGCAAACAAAGAACTGCTGAAATTCTTACAAGAATGTCCAAAGCGTAGACGTGCTGGTCATGTGATCCAACAAAGACCAGTCCCAGGTCAGGATCCACAGTAGGAGAACTTTTCACTGAATTCTTAGTGCAAAAAATCCAGTATGTTTCCCCATCACTGCCTCTTAGCACACAGACGGAGCCATCATAACAACCTGGATAAATAAATCACACAATATAATTACCACTAAGACCTTTTCACTTAAGAATAATTTATATATGGAGAACTGAAAATGGAAAATACCTGTTGTGTTGTGACAAGGCTCTGAATCCCTAGATACAGTGGAGTGTTTTACAAGAACAACAACGTGCATTTATATAGCACCTTTAACGAAGTAAAATGTCCAAAATCGCATCACAGGAGCGTTACTAAACAAAATTTGACACCGAGCCACATAATGAGATTTTAGGGCATTCTGAGGATGCGAAAGGTGCTATATAAATGAAAAGTTCTCTTTCTTATGGGATAACTTGTTGATGTCCTGTGGTGTTGCAGGTGGGATGTCAAGGTCAAGTGCAGTATGCAGATCAAGTAGGGTTAGCGGGTGGGAGGGAAACTGAACCAAGGTGGAAGAGACGAAAGAAGGTGGAAGGGGGAGGTGAGGAAGGCGGATGAGAAGAGGGAAGGAGAGAGGAGAGGTGGGAAAGGGGAGAAAAGGTTTAGCATATTTTGACACCCTGACACATCCATTGTTTTAATATTTGAAACCAGCTTGAAAAACACACTTAGCATTCTGGATATCCTAATAGGAGGAGTAGTACACTAATTCTGTCTGTGTTATTCCCTCACGTATATTGAAAACAGCTCACTGATATTTGTTGGTTCTCCTGCTTCTCCTGTTTTCAAGGATCAGAGCAGAGGAGAAGCAACACAAACTGTTTGAGATGTGTGCTAAGTAATATTACCCCCTGCCTGTAATGTGCCCTGCAGTCTTCAACACAAATGAGTTTTCTTTCATCTTCTTTTAGTTGGTATAAATATCACATTTGAGGTTTGGGACTTCTAGTTTGTAACCAGGCTAATTCAGCTTCTAGACCCTACAGTCAAATAATTCTACGTTTCTTGCTCCAGTTATTTAGCCAAGTTACAGTATGGCCTAAGGAGTAAAAGTATGGTTTCATACCTACAATAATAAAGTTTCCACATCTGGACATACATGCCGATGATTCAATCCGATCTCCAAGAATCCTCTCCCATTTTATTTTTCCAGAAAGCACATCAATCGCCTGCATCCTGTGCGAGTGAGATCCAACATACACAGTTGCATCCGAGCCACTATTCCCTGATATTACCAGCAGAGGAGATGCATCAACACATTTTGCAGTGTCAGATTTCCACCTAATCTTCAATGATACTGTTCTGCAATTAGCAACATGATCTTCTGGAATGAACTTTCCATCACTACGTTGTGGCTTTACTACTTTGTTTACAAATGATTCCCAAGAGTTATTCTTAACTGGCATTTTCTCTTCATTTAATGACATATTTGCATTCACGTTTTCAGACACATTAGAGGAATCATTTCCTTTCCTTTCTTCTCCATTTGATTCAGCGTCCATCAACTCTCTTCCTTCTTGTACATCAGGTCTATTTTCACAATTTTCATAACTTATATTAGTGTTTAGCTTTGCGATCCGACTCCCTCTACTTATAGTAGTAATGTTACCAATACTGGCTGTTGATCTCCACTGTTCAATCTGCTTTGAATGAGACCCTGCACTTTCATCTTTTATCCTTTTTCTTTTCATTTTTCTGTCATTTTTATCATTAAGTTCTTCCTTGTTCTTAGCTTCAAAGAATATGGCCTTGATAATATGATTGTAAATATCCAGAAGAGAATTATTTAAAATAACTTCAGCAAGTCCGAATACTGTTTGTCCTACAAGTGTCTCAATTTCTTCTGTAAGCCTCAAAGCTTTTAGGGAGTCCCCTCCACTGTACAGGAACATACAATTTTCAGAGACATCTGGCAGATCTTCTGGAAGATTGAGCACAACCTGCAAAGATACAACTGCATAAAGACACTGTATGGGCCACCTATTAAATCTACTTAATTCTACTAGTCATGCCAGAAAGCAAAAATAGGACAGTTTCATTATGTGTTACGACATGCATTCTATTCTATATTGGTTCAACTTATCATCCAGCCATATAGAATTCTTTGAAGAAGTAATAGAGAAGATAAGGGAATACAATTTTTAAAACAAGCTTTTTCTGACTTGTTTTCCCTTTTTTATATACATCCCTGAATGTTCACCACAACTTCTATTAAATTAAATATGAATGGATTTGTAACATTTATATATCACAAGATAAATATAGAACCATAGAAGTTTAGAGTGCTGACAAAGGCTTGTCAGCCCATCATGTCTATGCTGGCTCTTTGATAGAATATATATATTTCTAAAATAAACAGTGATACTGAATACTACTGTTAAATGTTTACAATAAAGATTAAACAAACATATTTTTCATAACATTCATGAATTTCAAGAGGAACTGGAGAAACCTTCTGATGATTCGGATGACCAACCAATTAGTATGTATAATAGATATGTAGGACATTCTTAGTCAGGCTACAGGTCTGTAGTTATGTCTAGATGTGTTTTCTTTTAGCAAAGTGGTTCTTTTGTTTTACCGAAGCTGTGACTGTTTAACATCGCAATTCTGATTCTCTAACTCCTGAACTGAAATGCTATGGAATCGCACATAACTACATACCCCTGAAGTTCTCTAAGACACATAGATTTGCTAAATGCTTGTCATCTTCCTTTTTTCTGATTTTCTATTAAATAAGGGACTCAAAGTTTTTGTCTGTAACCAAATAAAAAAAGTTTTCTACAGTGGAACATTTTTCAATCGCTTATTCAGATCTGCTCTTAATCCTACTGAGACAAATTTTCTATACTCTCTGAAGGTATATCAAACTGAAGCATAATTCATTGAATTGCTTTTCAGGTGATATACTAATATTCTCTGGACTGATCAATTAACTGTTATCAATGTACTTGTATTATACCCAACAGCAGCATTTCTATTTGCAATATTACTTGAATATTTTCATTCACAATTGGTCACTTTATTTTGGTTTTACATTTATTTTTTGTGTGTCAAATACTTTTCAACAAAGCAATGCTGTTGTGTAGCTGCATATGGAGAACACTAGATGTCACTGCACTGTACCAGAGAATTGAGGATAGACAGTCATCACATTCTTTAATCACCTGTTATCATTAATTCTCTGGTCTATTGTTCAATGTTATGAAAGAAAAAAAAATCTGAAATTAAAGTGCACAGCTTGCACTATACAAGACACAGCCTGCACTATATCAGAGAATTAAGCATAGATATTTGCTAGCCAAGGGTATTGAAGGATATGGAGCCACGGCAGGTGGAAGAGGTTAGGATACACATCAGCCATGATCTCATTAAATGACAGAAAAGGCTCGAGGGGCTAATGACCTACTCCTGTTCCTATGATAACAGGTGATTAAAGAATTTGATGACTGCTTATCCTCTATTCTCTGGTACAGTGCAGTTATCCATCATTAATATATATATAAATAAGGAAATGATCCAGACAATAATAAAACCATAAAAATTTTACCTTCCAAAGCCGATGAATACCTTCCCAAAGTTCTTTTTTCCCCAGCATGTTGTTTGCATTCTTTGCCTTTGTCTTTTCTTGGTATGTCTGAATTAAAGTAGTTTGGTCTATTTTTCCTAGTTATAACAGGTAATACAAATATATATATATTGTTTTAATTGAATCAATATCAACTTTATGGTCCACATCAAGAAATTCTAAAGAAAAATGCTATTGTAAGATGACAGTTGGTGTGTCTTACTTTGAAATAATCTCATTAGGCCAACTTAAGTATAAATAGGACTCAAGTTTTTAACAATGAATGGAGTAAGTAAAATGGATGCACTGTTATCACATTTTACGCAAAACCAAGATAAGAACATAAGAAATAGGAGCAGGAGTAGGCCATTTGGCCCTTCGAGCCTGCTCCACCATTCAATGAGATCATGGCTGATCTTCTACCTCATCTCCACTTTCCTGCACTATCCCCATATCCCTTGATTCCCTTCAAAAATCTATCGATCTCTGTCTTGAATACACTCAACGACTGAGCCTCCACAGATAGAAAACCAGGTGACATGATTATAAAAGGAGGAAGCCACAAACTAAATTTAGCAAAAGGAATAGTTTCATGCTTGCCTTAGTTAACTTAGAGGAAAATGACACCTAGTGCAGTAAGTACTGAATTCACTGAAGCATTCAAACAGAATCACATCAATTTCTAAATGAGTGAAGTGTAGAAAGTTTGGAGAAGGAAAGTTCTGGATAAAAGGCTTGGATTTTAGAAAGGCATACAGTGAGACATTTTTATAGGCACAAAACTTATTAACATTTGTGGCTTTTCTTGCAAACAGAGCAGGAGATTGAGCAGTGTGTCTGGTGGGACCAGATGATCAAGGTGATCAAAATGAAGGCCAACACCAAGGATTAGGCAAGGGTGGGTGCTAAATTGAGGTTTGAGATGTTCAGATAGGAAGGTTGTGTGTTGGGAATGCAGTGTGACTTACAAAAGAAAGAAAGTTAAGCGTAGAAGTGGAGCATATGTGACTCAGAAGGGGAGTAAAAGGGCCCAGCAGAAGAGTACAGATGGGCCTGGGCTCATTAAATCGAGTTTGGGGCTTGTGGAGGCTCAGCTGACACCATCAACATGCTGTAAATGGAATAGCAGGTGATCTGTCATGTTATTCCTAGTGGTACAGTATATACATAATCCTATCACGTGAAAATTCACAATATTTAAAGCAACTTATCAAAAGCTTTCCCATCAGTCTGAGCCTAGGTGGGAAATATCACGATGACTGCATCCTAGACAATTTTTTTGCTCCAATGCCATGAGGTAGATTTTTTTGAAATATAATTTGAGACAAAATTGAAATTGCAAAGTACAAAATAATCAGAAAGGAAAAAAATAAACTTAAACACAGAGAAGAAAACAGATCAATGGCTTGACTATCATGAAGTAGCCATGATGCGGAGATGCCGGTGTTGGACTGGGGTGGACAAAAGTGAGAAGTCGCACAACACCAGGTTATAGTCCAACAGCTTTATTTGAAATCACAAGCTTTCGGAGCGCTGCTCCTTCGTCTGGCTTCACCTGACGAAGGAGCAGCGCTCCAAAAGCTTGTGATTTCAAATAAAGCTGTTGGACTATAACCTGGTGTTATGCGACTTCTCACTTTTATCATGAAGTAGGCAAAGAATCAATATATATGAGGCAAGAGATTTTATTATAATGAAGACAGATTTTTTTTCCCCCCTGTAAGCATTTATAAGTTTCCTTTTAAAACTGAACCAGACACTTGGAATGGGAGTATATACTCAATGGAAAGACAGTGAAATGAATGAACAGAGAAACTTAGGAGGTCAAACATATAA
Source organism: Squalus acanthias (assembly GCA_030390025.1). NCBI lineage: Eukaryota > Metazoa > Chordata > Chondrichthyes > Squaliformes > Squalidae > Squalus > Squalus acanthias. The sequence continues at coordinate 82,236,171 of CM059426.1, read as the reverse complement.
TTCCTTGAAAATGAAAGTGCAAGTGCGAGTAGATAAAGCCATTAAAAAGCACTACAGTATTTGGGGTTTTATAGACAGGGGCATAGAAGACAGAAGCAAAGAGGTCATAATAAATATGAACAAGACAATGATAAATATGTACAAGGCCAGAATAAGAGTATACTTTAGGGCAACCCATTATAGAAAGACAGGATGTGGTTGGTTCTTGTAAGGGAAAATTGGATAAATATTTGAAACAGAGGAAGATATAGAGCTAAAGGGAGCGAGCAGGGCAGAATAATTAGTTTTAGATTGTTCAAGCAAAGTTATGATGAGCCGATTAGCCTCCTTCTATAGGTTATTCTTGAAACACTCTGCATTTTCCAGACTGGTTTTGCATGTTCTAAAGCTTTGCGCTCAATTTTCTCAGCCAAAGATTTGTTAGAATATATTATCAATGAAAACTAAAACTTCTGTCACATTTAAGAAAACAAATACACAAGTATAACATATGATTTAGAACGTTTAATTGAAATTTATGATTTATTTACCATGAGCTGTAAACGGTACTGAATTGATTTGGACAACATCATCTGGAATAGCATGGGAAGAGAGGTGCTTTCCAAGGTCAAGGAGGATATCTCTGCGGAAATTAGTGGTACTTCCTTTATGCTGTTCAGAAATGCCCCTGGGCACTACAAAGAGAACCAGCTTATCTTGATCACATTTGGTCACTACACAGGCTTCCACTTGCTTCAAACCTTCAGCTACCTAGAAATATTTGTAATTCATTACTGTTTTTGCAGCAATAAGAAAATTCAATGCACCTTTGTCACTATTGCCAAATCAAAACAAAAGCAATCTGAGTTTTATTAAAAGGGGCACAATTTATTAGCAATTCTGACACCCATAATTCTAGTGCTGCTCCTTTAAAAAAAATCATTACAGCTTTGTGGAGACATTATTTTTCAAAATATTTCATGTCTTTGTCCTTATAACAGAAACCTGATTACACCAGGGAAAAGACTAGATGATTAAAATACCAGGGTATTGAAGAAGACGTCCTAGAAATCAGCAGTAAATATTCTGGTCGGACTGTTAAGAAATGTTAGTGCTTGCCAGGTATTTTCGTGGTTCTTCCTCTCTAGGTTCTGCAAAGTATACACCTGGTCATCTCCCTTCATTCACCACCTCCAAGTTCCCCTCCAAGTCACACACCATCCTGACTTGGAAATATATCACCAATCCTTCATCGTTGCTGGGTCAAAATCCTGGAACTCTCTACCGAACAGCACTGTGAGAGTACCTTCAGCACACGGACTGCAGCGGTTCAAGAAGGCAGCTCACCACCACCTTCTCAAGGGCAATTAGGGATGGGCAATAAATGCTGGCCTTGCCAGTGATGCCCACATCATAAAACGAATTAAAAAAAAATGTGCTCCCAGATGCCTCGGATAATTGCACTCCTTAAGAGCCGCTAAGTTTGAATCCAGTCCTTTTCCCATGATGCGTGTGCTTGGCTGATGGAAGCATTATATTTCCAATCGGGTCCCCAGCCTACTGAGAGAAATTATATGATCTCCTTCCTTTGCTGAGACCAGCTACCAGCTGCCCTCCCCCACCCCCCTCTACTGTTCCCCCTCCACCACACTTGTCAGCATTTACAGCCTTTCCCCCTAACTGAGAGCATTTACTGGCCTTCTTCCCTTCACTCCCACTGAGACAATTCATCACCCACCCTTTGCTCACAGCACTTACCAGCCTCTTCCCCAACCCCTTGTGCACCACGTAAGATATACTTGGATTTTCAGAAAGCTTTTGACAAAGTTTCACGATAAATAATGGCTTAAGTAAGCAGCCATGGAATAGGAGGTAAAGTGGATAAAAGATTGCTTAAAAACAAGAGACATTGGTAGCCATAAATGGGAAACTTTCACGTGGAAATAAGTCACAAGCAGAGCACCCCAGAAATAAGCCTTGGCAACCTTGCTATTTATATAATTAAAAGTCTTGCATTCAGTAAAGGTTGCATGTTAAATATTCCAGGGGGAAGATTTTCTATCACACTGCTTTGATTGGTTTAAACCAATCAAACATAAGGAATGAGAAAGTTACATAAAACCAACCAATACAATCACTCAATTTTTTTCTAAAGGTACTAAGCTGGTAGCATCTACCACATTGCTCAATTTATTTTTTCGATAGGCAACTTTATCTTAATTTCTGACCCAGCTGAATGTATGGCCATAGACATTTATAACAAAACAAATACATTAAAAAATTATATTATCCTGTAAAAGACCCACTAAACTCATCCATAAAGTCAGCAACAGTATGTTAGATATGCCTCTAAGAAGTCTCCCGTACATTGGTCTGCTCCTCTTTCTGGAGCACGGGCTTGACTTCCACTATTTCCCACCTTCCTTCCCTGAATGAAGAAGCTCAACCAAGTAGTGACTTTTATTGTCACTGCACTTATCACTCTGTTGGACTGCAACTCCCAGAACGCATTTTAACGTTGACATCTTCTATAGAGTACTGGACAGGGAGGGCAGGACTTAAAGTAGTTAAATCACATGGCAAGTCTTGCAGTCAGTCAAGAAAAAAAGCGATTTATAGACACGTCCTGATTTTCCAATCAGATAAATAAAATTACTTTCTCTAGATTCAGCTCTTTGATTAGAAATCAGATCCAGGAAGAAAAATAAAAAATTCAGAATAGATGCCATCACATTTTGCCACATCCCTAACGCTGTTAAAACAGATAGACTCCTACTTCTCTTGTGGTCCATTGGTTTTAATTTAAAAATTTTATATCCTGCTCCCAACCCAGTCCCACTGCTGTGCTCAATGAAAAACAGACAGACCTATTGCTACAGAATTTGTATCTATATTTAATTTGTACACCCGCAATTTCACTAACTATTGTTGCAGTTTTTATCTGTATCAAATTTGATACAAGTGGATTTAACCATAGAATTACCTGTTGTACACTTTCAAGATTCACACGTTTCCCATGGCGTTTAATCTGGTTGTCTTGGCGACCTAAATAATACAAATGTCCATCTTTAACGATTACCCAGTCCCCAGTGGCTCTCATTGTTCCTGGACACACAGTTATTTCATCATCAAGAAAACATACACGCTCTTCACCACCTGTCAAAGAATAAAGTACAAATGAAACTTCACTGCCACATAACATTATATCAATAATATAGATTTAGAATTCCACCAGTAACTCATCCATGTGCTGATGTGCCTTGCTGTTAACAGACACCAAGGCATAGGTAACATGGCATGGTTTAATTAGTGTCAATATTTATTTAACACAAAAAATGTGCAATGTTATGAAATTCCTGCCTATGTCTTAAGAGTCTCTGTGCCTTAAACAGACTGCATATGCGGAAGTATAATATTTGAAAAGGTGTACGTATGTGTAAAATATCGGTGTAATGTAATTAAAATGGATGCGAAGTGAATGGGTGAGATGAATATGCTCTGTCCATGTATGCCGCTGTCAGCCTGGCCAAAAATGTGGGTCCTAATCTGTATCTTGTGGTCTCCAGGGGTGTACCAGAGACTAGAGGCATTGAAACACCCCTATCCTTTGTGGGCGAGAAGGCGGCCTTCTGCCTCTAGTAACTCCGGCACAACGCATCAATCCCAAGAGCTTTGTGAGATGCTGCTGGCCTTATAGTCAAGGACTGAGAGTGACATTCTGCTGACACTTGTTCTAGCTTTGGTGTTTGTAGAGATGCTACCAACCCAAGTGCGAACCAGAAAACCCTGCACATTCAAACTGCAGGAAGGCATGTCCTCACAACGTGCACTGGTCTGCTGGTGCACAGAGTCGTGCACCTGTATGACATTCTGCAGCCTTGTTCTGGATTTGAAGCCAGACCCTCACAGCTGCCTTCATTTTGACACCCAAGCTCCCACAGCTGTAGAATAAGTATCCATGTGAACTGCATCCATTGTTTATGGTCTCACATATGGAAGTTGCTACAGTTCATGCCACAACAGCTGGCCCTTGCTGCATTTCAAATCTCCAGCTGCCTAGTAAGCCTTGTTGCTGACCTGAAAAGAGATACTTACCTCTTCAGGATCACAGCTACAAATTCAAAGAGACTTTTCCTTGAACTGAGTTTTACAAGTACATAATCAAAATACAGTGGCTTTAGAATTGCGCTCTCTGTAGCTGGCTTAACATCACTAACCATATACTAGTTTAGTGGCTGTTTCTTCAGAAGTTTGAAACCAGCATTATCAAAGGTCAGTCAGGATTGAATGAACTTCCAGTGTTAATTATAAAACCAAAGCAGTGAAAGACTGCTCTCAGTGGAAAATGCAGGATTCTAATGGAAGAATGCTAGCATTTGATAAACTTGAAAAATAGGGATATTAATAGAGCCAAGAACCTGAGGCTGAAAACATATACATAGATGTTTCCTGCAAGATAAGAAAAATAACCAATATTTACTTCTCATTCACCTTAAAATAGCTGAGACTGGCAAAACTTAGACATGATCAATCAGAATGATTACTGAGGCTAATAACTTTTTCAGAAATTTATTTTAAAACTCTAGCCTCCAGCAAGGAAAAAATCAGGGACAAACAGATTAATTATTTTATTATGAAGCTACACAAGGAAAAATCTCTACCTATGAAAACTTGTCCCTCTCCTTCCTGGATTACTTGACCAGAGTTATCCATGACATCCAAAGTGGTTCCCAAAAGAGGGAATCCCAAAGGGACACGTTCTTCATGTCTAAAATGCAAACATATGTAACAATTCATTCTCAAACTACAGTTAAGATATCAACTATTTACCGAACTCACCAGGATTAAGAACATAAGAAATAGGAGCAGGAGTAGGCCATTTGGCCCTTCGAGCCTGCTCCGCCATTCAATAAGATCATGGCTGATCTTCTACCTCATCTCCACTTTCCTGCACTATCCCCATATCCCTCGATTCCCTTAATATTCAAAAATCTATTGATCTCTGTCTTAAATATACTTAACGACCGAGACTCCACAGCCCTCTGGGGTAGAAAATTCCAAGGATTCACCACCCTCAGTGAAGAAATTTCTCCTCATCTCAGTCCTAAATGGCTGAGCCCTTATTCTGAAACTGTGACCCCTGGTTCTAGACTCCCCAGCCAGGGGAAACATCTACCCTGTCAAGCCCTGTAAGAATTTTGTATGTTTCAATGAGATCACCTCTCATTCTTCTGAACTCTGGGGAATATAGGCCTAGTCTACTCAATCTCTCCTCATAGGACAACCCCCCCATCCCAGGAACCAGTCTGGTGAACCTTCATTGCACTCCCTCTATGGCAAGTATTTCCTTCCTTAGATAAGGAGACCAAAACTGTACACAATATTCCAGGTGTGGTCTCACCAGGGCCCGATATTACTGACCATTATTAAAAAAAACTAGGTTCTGGCCTGACATTCTGTTTACTCCAGAATACAACAATTGATGTCTATAGGCACAGTGATGAGATAACTACTGATGCTTTACAAAGAAGATTAAGTACTGCACCAAAGTATTGACATGGTTAAAATTACATATTTCTTGGGGAATAACACAATTGCAGTCAACATCTGTGTGTTCCTAAAATAATTAAGAGGCCCATATTTTAAGAGGAACACCTTACTGCACAGAAAAATAAGTCTGGTCGCTACCTAGTTGAGCAATATGATCTGAATATTTAAATTCACCACCAGTGGGACGCTCAAGACCCCTGGAACCAGTAAAGGATGGAAATGGAAGGATCCCACTCAGCAGAAAATTTAGGCTGGATGGTTTGCTAAAAAAGAATTGTCCCCGAGTGTGGAGCAACTAATGGTTTCAGTCCTGCCTCATCAGAGCTAGCCTCCAGCTGCGTTTTTCCTCCTTCCAAAATATATCAAAATCCTCAACAGAATATTCTATTATCAAAATATTCGGTTGTCGCAACATTACATTAAACCAACAAAGCTCAGTAACATTCAAACATACATCATAAACTCTTCCTTATTGTCAAATCAATACTAAACACTGCCAGTCGGCAAATACTTGGCTAGATGATGGGAAAGAGAATTAGACCAATTTCTGATTCAACAAGAATATAATGGATGAGTTAGAAAAATATGTAAAATTATCAGTTTAGGAACCAAACATAACTTTGAAGATAGAATGAATTGGATGGTTAAATGGCCATTTTTCATTCTTGTTGAGCTCATTAGCTCAGTTGATAACACACTTGCCTCTAATTCAGAAAGTCATAGGTTCAAGCCCCAGTGTAGGATATGAGCACATAGTTCAGTGCAGTACTGAGTGAGTGTTGTATTGTTGGAGATGCTGTCTTTTTGAGGAGACGTTAAATCAAGGTCCCATCTACCTGCTCAGGTGGGCATAAAAGATCCCACTACTACTCGAAGAGCAAGGTGTTCGCTTGGTAACCTGACCAAATTTAATAACCAACACCACCAGAACAAATCAACAGACTATTCAGCTCATTGCTGTTTGTGGGACCATGCTTCTGCAAATTGGTGCCACGAATAAAAGTGACTACACTTCGAAATAAAATAATTCACTGTGAAGTGCTTTAGGACATCCTGAGCTCTTGCTTTTCATACAAGAAATTAAACAGATTTACAACCTAGTGGCACTAGACAGGATCTCTTCAGGAATTTTGTAGTATGTGGCCCAACTTGACACTTCTGTAATCCCATAAAGATTAAAAATTTGGGTTTTGTTTCCTTCTCCTCGCCAGCTTTTGAGTACACATAGTGAAGGAAATGCTTCTCCCCCTAGAGCTAGCACACGGAGTGAAGTATTGGCTGAAAGCACTACTGATGCCAAGATTTCCGATCCAAACCGTTTGATCAATGTTGGGGTGGCCTGGAGAAAGAGAAGGGAATTAAACTGTCATAATATTTCAAGATTGGCAACAAAAAGAGATATATCCACATGTATAGCTGCCTCTTTACTGCTATTTATTCCCTGATCCCCCATTTTCTCCCCTCCTTTCCAGAAGGTGCAGACTCATGTTGAGCTCCAGTTCCAAAAATTCTGGCTACCCTCTAACACCCAAGTGATCATTCCTCATATGTGAACTTAGGCAGCGAGTATCAGTGGGCTATTTGACTGGAGTGGGCATCACAGCCAAGCCCAATCCTATCCTCACACAAGCACCAGTGGAAAATATTATTAAATATGGATTAAAAAAATGAGGTTACAAAAAGGGTTTAAAGCAGTGGGAATATAAACTAAATGATTGTAGGACACAATACAGGAGAGCATTCGTAACAAGATAGATGAGTCGACGGCACGAATAGAAATAAATGGGTATGATCTGATAGCCATTACAGAGACGTGGTTGCAAGCTGACCAAGGCTGGGAACTGAATATTCAGGGGTATTTGGCATTTCGGAAGGATAGGCAGAAAGGGAAAGGAGGTGGGGTAGCTCTGTTAATAAAGGATGAGATCAGTGCAGTGGTGAGAAATGATCTTGGCTCAGAAGATCAAGATGTAGAATCAGTTTGGGTGGAGATAAGAACTAGTAAGGGAAAGAGTCACTGGTGGGAGTAATCTATAGGCCCCCTAACTGTAGCTGCACTGTAGGACAGAGTATAAATCAAGAAATAACGAGGGCTTGTTAGAAAGGTACTGCAATAATCATGGGCAATTTTAATCTTCATATAGATTGGACAAATCAAATTGGCAAAAGCAGCCTTGAGGACGAGTTCATAGAGTGTATTCGGGATGGTTTCTCAGAACAATACGTTGTGGAACCAACCAGGGAGAAGGCTATTTTAGATCTGGTAATGTGTAATGAGACAGGATTAATTAATGATCTCATAGTAAAGGATCCTCTAGGGAAGAGTGATTATAGCATGATAAAATTTTAGAATTTCAAATTCAGTTTGAGGGTGAGAAACTTGGGTCTTAAACTAGTGTCCCAAACTTAAATAAAGGCAATTACAAAGGTATGAAGACAGAGTTGGCTAAAGAAGACTGGGAAAATAGATTAAAGGGTAAGACGGTAGATAAGCAGTGGCAAACATTTAAGGAGATATTTCATAACTCTCAGCAAAGGTTTATTCCAGTGAGAAAGAAAGACTCTGTGAGAAGGATGAACCATTTGTGGCTAACTAAGGAAGTTAAGGATGGTGTCAAATTGAAAGAAAAGGCATACAATGTTGCGAAGATTAGTGGTAGGCCAGAGGATTGGGAAATTTTTAGAAACCAGCAAAGGATGACTATAAAAATAATAAAGAGGGAGAAGATAGATTATGAGAGTAAACTAGCAAAAAATATAAAAACAGACAGCAAGAGCTTCTGCAGGTATATAAAAAGGAAGAGAGTAGCTAAAGTAAACATTGGTCCCTTAGAGGATGAGACTGGGGAACTAATAATGGGAAACTGGGAAATGGCAAAGACTTTGAACAAATATTTTGTATTGGTCTTCACGGTAGAAGACACTAAAAGCATCCCAATAATTATTGATAATCAAGGGGCTATAGAGAGGGAGGAACTTAAAACAATGACTTTCACTAGAGAAAAAGTACTAGGCAAACTAATGGGACGAAAGGCTGACAAATCCCCTGGACCTGATGGCCTACATCCTAGGGTCTTAAAAGAAGTGGCTGCAGAGATAGTGAAGGCATTGGTTGTAATCTACCAAAATTCCCTGGATTCCGGAGAGGTCACAGCGGATTGGAAAACCGCAAATGTAACGCCCCTATTCAAGAAAGGAGGGAAGACAGAAAGCAGGAAACCATAGGCCAGTTAGCCTAACATCTGTCACTGGGAAAATGCTGGAATCTATTATTAAGGAAGTAATAGCAGGACATTTAGAAAATCATAATACAATCAAGCAGAGTCAACATGGTTTTATGAAAGGGAAATCGTGTTTGACAAATTTTCTAGAGTTCTTTGAGGATGTAACGAGCAGGGTGGATAAAGGGGAACCAGTAGATATAGTGTATTTGGATTTCCAGAAGGCATTCGATAAGGTGCCACATAAAAGGTTACTGCACAAGATAAGAGCTCACGGGGTTGGGGGTAATATATTAGCATGGATAGAGGATTGGCTAACTAACTGAAAACAAAGAGTCAGGATAAATGGGTCATTTTCCGGTTGGCAAACTGTAACTAGTGGGGTGCCACAAGGATCAGTGCTGGGGCCTCAACTATTTACAATCTATATTAAATGACTTGGATGAAGGGACAGTATGTACTGTAGCCAAATTTGCTGATGATACAAAGATAGGTGGGAAAGCAAGTTGTGAGGAGGACACAAAGGGGGCGATTTTGTCTTCGCTCAGGGGTCGGGTTTGGAGGTGGGTCTGCTGGCAAAATCAAAAAGATTGGCAGCAGGTCCCAAACCCGCTTCCAATCAATCTTCCCGGGAGTCGGGTCCCCGATTTGCGCAGGGACCAGACTCCTAGCGGCGGGAAGAGGATTATAGCCACTTAACTGCTTGTTAACAGGTAGTTAACAGGCAGTCAAGAGGCTTTTTCCAATTTTGACACTTCTACTGCGGGCTTCCTGGCGTCGGGAAACCCCGTCAGGGTAAGTGTGGCATGCTGTGGGTCTACTGTAATGTTTGTGTATAGATGACAGCTGCAGAAGTGGTGTGAAGGATCCAATGGGACACTGGTGAGTTGCAGAGGTAAGAAAATGTTGGGAAAGTCATTTTTAATGTGTTTAGAATTTTCTGTACCGTGACAAGCTTTGAAGTGTTTGTGTAGTCCCACCTCATTGGGAAAACCTCTCTCACCAGTGACAGATCGCTTCTGTAACCTCACCTGCAGCTTCCATCTGTTTTAGCCTAAGGATATATTTAAGGTGGAGATAGACAGATTTTTGAAATCTAGGGGAGTCAAGGGTTATGGGGAGCAGGCAGGAAAGTGGAGTTGAGGCCAAGATCAGATCAGCCATGATCTTATTGAATGGCGGAGCAGGCTCGAGGGGCCAAATGGCCTACTCCTCCTGCTCCTATTTCTTATGTATAGTCAGAGGATAGAGCATAGGTCCCAGGTAGTGATTCTGAGTTTGTACAGAGCATTGTTCTGGCCCCTGTAATGGAGACATCTTGGCTTTGGAGAGGGTGCAAGCAATTAATAAATGAGATTAGGCACCTGAACTACCAGGAGAGGCTATAAAAACTGTGAGTATTTACATTTAACAAGAAGGGCTTCTTGAATTATGCAAGATATCAAGATGTATAGACGAACTGAAAGATAACATGTTTGATATTCTGAAACAAAGCGTAGTGCACTCAAGGTCAGAGAGGAAAGACAGCCAGACAACTTGGATTTAAATTACTTTACATACAGTTTGGTGAATATGTGGAACAGACTACTGAGAGAAACAGTGAAGGCTGATTACGTTGATAAAATTCGAGAGGAAACTGGATGGACATTTGACAAGGAAGTAATTGAGGGATACAAGAGAACAAGTGATATCTGGTATTTTCCAGACTTTTGAGACTAGCCTGATGGAATGTAATAGTCTTATGACCACATATAAGCACACTTCCCTGCAGGGCTTTTAGGGCAGCAATCCGAGGCAGGAACCTTGATTCCCCCCACCCCCTTCTCCTTAGTTCAGGAGCATGAAAGCTCTTAGACCCACCCTCAGCAGACTGGGGATCAAACCAGAATCTTCTTAGTCTCTATGGCTCAGTTCCACACTGGTATGTGCATTTACCAACTGAGCTATGTGTTAACATTCTGCTGTCCTTTCTGATGTGGCCTGTTATAAAGCAGCAGCTCTCTGGTTGGAAAAACAGTGACAATTTGCAAACTTCTAAGTTAATCTATACCACCATACCTGCAAAACAGAAACTTTGTGATGGTTAAAAAGAACCTTGGTTAGTCTCTTTGGCATCATTTTAATGACTGGTGGAACAATGAGCAGTGTAGCTCCACTGCACAGTGCAACAAACATTTCAACAATCGAGGGGTCAAAAGTCAGAGGAGAAGCCATAAAAATGACATCGTCTGATGAAACCTCAAAGATAGACCTGCAAAACAAAAAAAGATTTAAATAAACAAAAAATAGAAAAGTAAAGCAGCAATAATGAGGTATCCTTAAGTTTAATTTCTCTCAAGATATTTTATAATGCAGTGAAGTCAATAAAATCACAACAAATGTTGCCAGTGAAAGGTATGATCAGAACAGTAATCTGATTTTGTAAATCGAAAGAAAAGGATAGAATCCTTTCAGTATAAATTACTAATAGAACATTGTGAATATATGAAACTCTTGTTCCAATCTAATCTCACTGTGTGCCCACTGGTCTATCAAACCATTAACTATTAAACCATGACCGTACTTTGCTGGCGCTAAAGTAAAGGTCTAGCCAATGCAGGAGACCTTTTAAAATTAGCAGCTAAGTAATGATAAATAGTTACAAGATCACAAATAGGGTCAGATGAAAAGAGCCCTTCAGCCCATGACAGCTCCTCCTTCCAGATTATTAAACCTACCACCTTCCCATTACAACATCTAGCTGTTTCCTAAATGAGTCCAGTGTCCTGGACGCAACCACCCATTCCACCTGTTGATTACGCTCTGTGTGAAGAATTACTTCCTGATGTCAGTCCTAGGTTTTTCCTTTACAACCCTGAACCTGTACCCTCTTGTCTTGCTCTCTTTGCAGATCTGAAACTACTATTTGGGGTTTACTTTTCTCTATCCTATTAAATATTATAAGATCTCTCTGAGATATCTTCTCTGGAGGTTGAAGAGCCTCACCGTACTAAATTGTTCCTCTTCGGTCTTCCCTCCAATGGTGGCGGGGGGTGCGGAGAACAGCCCTCTCTTCCACACACTGACTCTAAGTCCCAGTTGGCCCCTTCAAGTGCGCTGTCTAAAACTGTATGCAGTCCTCCAGGTGTGACTGACCAGAGCATGATACAGCATCAAAAATGACCTTTGGAGGAAATTGTACTCATCCTATATGTCAATATAAGACAATGTCCCTTTCTTGCCAACTCAGATTTCTTAGGCATGGTAATTGGCAAGTGAACTAACATGCAAAGGCCTCTGAACTTCCCCCTTGGCAAGTTCTATCCTACACTGTGGGATTTTTACTTTCAATATGCAGGACCTTACATTTGGCTGTATTGAACTTAGTCAGCCCAAATGCAAACCCAGTCTTATCTTAAATTCACAACAACTTGAAGAAATTAATTCAACTGAACTAGATTTTCAAAGGCACGTTCACTAAAGGCAATGAATTGCATCTGTATCCTGTAATCATAGAATCATAGAAGATAGGAGCAGGAGTAGGCCATTCGGCCCCTCTAGCCTGCTCCGCCATTCAATGCGATCATGGCTGATCATCCAAATTCAGTACCCTGTCCCTGCTTTCTCCCCATATCCCTCGATCCCTTTAGCCTTAAGAAATATATCCAACTCCTTGAATCTATTTAATGAAATGTCCTCTACTGCCTTCTGTGGCAGAGAATTCCACAGGTTCACCACTCTCTGGGTGAAGAAATTCCTCCTCATTTCTGTCCTAAATGGCTTACCCCTTATCCTTAGACTGTGACCCCTGGTTCTGGACTCCCCGACCATCGGGAACATCCTTCCTGCATCTAGTTTGTCCTGTCCTGTCAGAATTTTATAAGTTTCAATGAGATCCCCTCTCATTCTTCTAAACTCCAGCGAGTATAAGCCCAATCGACCCAATCTCTCTTCATACGTCATTCCTGCCATCCCAGGTATCAGCCTTGTGAATCTTCGCTGAACTCCTTCCATGGCAAGAACATCCTTCCTCAGATAAGGCGACCAAAACTGCACACAGTACTCAAGGTGTGGTCTCACCAAGGCCCTGTACAACTGCAGCAAGACATCCTTGTTCCTCTACTCAAACCCCCCTTTCGCTATGAAGGCCAACATACCATTTGCCTTCTTAACCGCCTGCTGCACCTGCATGCTTACCTTCAGCGACTGGTGCACAAGGACACCCAGGTCTCGTTGCACTTCCCCTTCTCCCAATCTATTGCCATTCAGATAATAATCTGCCTTTCTGTTTTTGACACCAAAGTGGATAACCTCGCATTTATCCACGTTATATTGCATCTGCCATGCTTCTGCCCAATCACCCAACCTGTCCAAATCATCCTGGAGTTTCTCGGCATCCTCCTCGCAGCACACATGCCCACCCAGTTTTGCGTCGTCTGCAAACTTGGAGATATTACATCTAGTTCCCTTGTCTAGATCATTAATATATATTGTGAATAGCTGGGGTCCAAGGACCGATCCCTGCGGTACCCCACTAGTCACTGCCTGCCACTCGGAAAAAGACCCGTTTATTGCAACTCTTTGCTTTCTGTCTGCCAACCAGTTCTCTATCCAAGTCAATACCTTGCCCCCAATCCCACGTGCCTAAACTTTACACGCTAATCTCTTATGCGGGACCTTATCAAAAGCCTTTTGGAAGTCCAAATACACCACATCCACTGGTTCTCCCTTATCTATTTTACCAGTTACATCCTCAAAAAATTCCAGTAGTCAAGCATGATTTACCTTTTGTAAATCCATGTTGACTTTGTCCGATCCTGTCACTGTTTTTCAAGTGCTCAGCTATTACATCTTTTATAATGGACTCTAGCATTTTCCCCACTACCGATGTCAGGCTTACCGGTCTGTAATTCCCCGTTTTCTCTCTACCACCCTTTTTGAATAGTGGGGTAACATTAGCGACCCTCCAATCCATGGGTACTGTTCCAGATTCCATCGAATGTTGGAAGATGATCAGCAATGCATCTACTATTTCTAGGGCCACTTCCTTAAGTACCCTAGGATGTAGATTATCAGGCCCTGGGGATTTATCGGTCTTCAATCCCTTCAATTTCCCGAACACCATTTCCCTACAAATACTAATTTCTTTCAGTTCCTCCCTTTCATCAGACCCTATGTTCCCCGACATCTCTGGGAGGTTGTTTGTGTCCTCCTTTGTGAACTGTGATCTCTCACGATGGCATGGCCATTCACATTATGCATCACATGTTTATCATGTGATAACTGCCTGACAACACCCTTCCTTTCATTACAGACTTTTCATAATAAAATTGAATGTGATTGAAGTTATAACTGTAACAAGAATTAATAACCATGATATACTGACATCAATAAACATGTAATTCCCAAAGAAGTTGACAATAATCCCTTGTGATTAAACTTACTTGAGATGCTGTATATTAGGAACAATACACTGATGAGGTACTCGAACAATTTTTGGAGTTCCTGTAGTACCCGATGTTTGCAAAATATATGCCACAAACCCTTGCCTTTGACAGTCCACATATTTATGTGCATGTTTTTTTTCATGCTCGTCAGTAGTTTCCAATCTGCCTTCTTTTAAACTTCCAACTTTACTGCAAATGACATTTTCTTTGTTTCCGGGTTCTGGAGCTAGGGAATCCATATTAGTCACCTGCCACTGAATTTTCACAAGTACCACGTAGAGCGTAGGTATATCATATTCAACATCAATGCACAACCAGGTTGACAGCAAGTCCCTGAATTGCTGAAATATAAAATTATAGTACACCATTATTTATTAACTTGTAAAAATTAGTTTCCTCCAAAAATCCATAATTCTTACACCAATGCAGGGCATATATGGCGACAGAAAAACAAAGATTGGAAAATGTTAATAAATAAATAAGAAAGCAACCTGATGTGTAGATGAGGATGGCTACCAAGATCCTCTCTAGTTGGATTGCTATTTAGAATTTGATTTTTAGTCAAAGCTCTTGATGGAAGATATACTTATACTGCATATGAAATGAAAATTATGTTTCTGTTGAAAACAACTTGAACTAATCAACTTGAAACTTGTGGGGTGATATATGGGCTTTAAAAAAAACATAATTTTGCTCAACCATATATGAATACTGATGTTGATAAAAAAAAGTTTAACTGGCTGCGAGGAACACATCAATAACTATTTTCTTCTCAGGAATTGACCTTTCAGTTGATCATTGATTGATCAATGGATACAACAACCTGCATTTATATCGCACCTTTAATGTAAAAAAAAGTCCCAAGGCGCTTCACAGAGATGTAAAGAAAAAAGAAAAACCAAAGAGCAAAGTTGTGTTTAGAAGATGTTTTTAAATTGGAAAACATATTAACATAATACAGCAACTTTAAAAATATTATAGCACAATTTGCAAGGCAGACAATCACAAATGATTTGCTATCAATCTGTGCACTAAAACTAAAGAAAAACTTTTCTATAAAGAAAATGGTCTCAGTGATATGAATGCTCAAAATCTCTATTTGCTTAAATCAGGAGTGCTGATACAAGGATTTTTAAAAAAGTAATCAAGATATTCAAATTAGTTTGCCACTTTCATTTAGAATAGCATTTTACTATGCACTGAAGGATTTTCCATTATAAAGAAAAAAGTCTTGCATTTATATAGCGCCTTTCACGACCTCAGGACGTCTCAAAGCACTTTACAGCCAATTAAGTACTTTTGAAGTGTAGTCACTGTTGTAATGTAGGAAATGCAGCAGCCAATTTGCGCACAGCAAGGTCCCACAAACAGCAAAGTGATAATGACCAGATAATCTGTTTTTGTGATGTTGATTGAGGGATAAATATTGGCCAGGACACCGGGTATAACTCCCCTGTGCTTCTTCGAAATAGTGCCATGGGATCGTTTATATCCACCTGAGCGAGCAGACGGGGCGGGGCCTTGGTTTAACGTCTCATCTGAAAGACGATTCACAATAGGATCAGAATATTCACTTCTACTTAAAAATCATCCAGATACTGGAAAATCAAGGAGGCACAACCTCAACAGTAGCTTTATTCTTAGGGCCTTTGAGACTATAAGGGCAGTTTTACAAAATTGCATGCTTGGCAGGAAACCTTGCCTGCAGGAGCTCATATCAGGAAATTGCAGGTGCACGCCCTATAATTTTCCATGAGCACCTGTAATTTCCTGACATGCACTTCTGGGATAGCACACTTGTAAAAGCAGCCCTTGTTTGCAATTCTTAGCTCGTGATAGTGAATTGCACAGAATGGAACAGAGGGGCACTGGCCAAGTCGTATTGAGACAAGACAGAAACAGGCATCCTACTTGGTTCAGTTTAATGATACTTTACAACTGAACCTTTTTTCTCCACGTAGGCTGCTTAGGTATGTATCATGGAGCTTTGTGATTTGCATATAAAGTTTAAAACGATGCTTCTACTAATTTGCATGTATGTCAATCTGTGGTTACAAGCAGATCTACATGTTCCAACCTAGGCTTTATTCACCAATGAGGTAAAAGCACTAGGAACAGCCTTTTCCAAATCTTTGGGCTCACGAAAAATCAAATAGGAAAAACCAATGAATAGGAAATATAAGCAAAAATAAAATCGAGATGTCTGTGCTTCACAAACCAAATATGCCTCATTTGCTATTGCCATACCGCTCCTGCCTTAGGAGGAGCCCAGTTCCCACTTATGTGGAAAACTCCAGATGCAATATGTAAGAACTCACCGATGGCTCCGCTGGTTAAGACAGTGAGCAGCTGAGCCATCCAGACAAAGGTGGCTGTTGGAAAGTTTATGTATAACATGAAACGGTCCCGTTTTAAGATAGGCTGGTAGGAATTGTGGGGTTGGGCTAGGCCTGACTCTATAAATATTCACCACTAAATAGCCAAAACCACTAAAATTTCATGGCAGGTTGGGCCATCCAAACTAGTAATTTTGAAAAACAATTTACATTGATATAGTGCCTTTAATGTTTAAAAAAAAACCAACTTTACAAGGTGCATTACAGCTGGGCATAAGGAAAACTAGGAGATTAGGAGGGGTGGCCAAAGGTTTGGTTAGAGATTAGTTTTGAGCCAGTGGTGGGGCAAACGAATGAGAGCAGTAATGGCCAAAGGAACAGAATGTTTAGTGGGTGACATAGGACTGAAGAAGGTTAGAGAGAAAACTAAAAAAAGTAATTAAAATAACATGAAAGCCTCCCTTTAAAGGGGTAAAGCCACTACAATTCCAGGGAAGAATATCCCACCCAAACTGGTTTTCAAATAAAACAAACTAACAATAGTAACTAAAATAACAAAATACCATGAAAAGGACTCTACTGACAGAGGTTAAAAAGTTAAAGGACATGAGTGATCATTGATCATACCACGAAATAAATATGGTCAGTGTGTAGTAGGTATCAATAAGGCAAATCAGTTTAACTACAGAAGTTTACAGCACAGAAGGCCGCCATTTGGCCTGTCTTTGTTGGTTCTTTGCTAGATCAATCCAAAATATTCCCACTACCCTGCTCTCTCCCCATAGAACTGTATCGTCCTCTGCTTGAAACAGTTACCCGATTTTTTCTTGAAAGATGCAATGTCTCAGCCATTCTCTGTAAAAAGCATTCCATGCTCCAACAACCTTCAGTGTAAAGAAATGTCTCCCTCTGTGTAAAGTCCTTTCTCCTAACGCTTCTCCTTACTCTCAGTGAGGATTTTAAATAAATGACCCCTTGTCGCAGACTCTCCAACTAGAGGAAATGGTTCCTCCTCATCAAAAGCCTTCATAATGTTTTTTTAATAAACCTGAACTATATCTCCCCTTAGGCTTCTCCCACAGAAGGGAGCTGATTCGGGGTCAACTGACACTTTAAAAAGGAAGCTGTATTATTAACTGTTGGTGGGGGTGGGTACAGTTACAGATATTGGCATTGTTTGATTTTTTAGGGGTCTCGGGATCAACAGGTGGAGGGGAAGGGGAGGTTCATGATAAAATAATTATCCACGGACCCTACATGGAGTGGGTTTGACAGGCTGTAAATAAAAATCAAATTGTCATGAACTTAATGCACTATACAAACATTATTGAATTTAAATAATTAAACATTTTAATTACTATATTTTTAAACTGAAAAAGTGAGTGTCATTGGAACATCCTCTATTAATTTAAAAAATCACGAGGGCCTAATTACCTCCAGTATGTAAAAATACATCAAGCTTGTATTTTTTTAATGAATGTTATTTGTTCATATCTGTTTATAACTCAGTAACTCACCTGTATCATATCTTTCTGAATAAGGATATACTTCAACTTACACCTTTGAATAAAATATGCTGATAAGCGAGGTGAACACTCTGGATTAATTGGGCAGAAGGCTGCCCCAGTTTGAAGAATTCTGAAAGTGTACAGAAACAGTAACACTAAACATCATTATTTTTGAAATAGTAACTGTCACTCACATTTATATATAATAAACAGAAGGGGGGAAATAAAAATCGCCTACTCTTCCTGTGATCCTTGCTCATTCTTTAAATATGTTTTTTCCTCCAGATACTTAGGATATTGAAACCCATGGGATTAAAGGGACAGTGGCAGCATGGATACAAAATTGGCTAAGGGACAGAAAGCAGAGAGTAGTGGTGAACGGTTGTTTATCAGACTGGAGGGAAGTATACAGCGGTGTCTCCCAGGAGTCGGTATTGGGACCGCTGCTCTTTTTGATTTATATCGATGACCTGGACTTGGCAGATGACACAAAGCTTGGAAATGTAGTAAACAGTGAGGAGTATAGTAGCAGACTTCAGGAGGACATAGCTAGACTGGTGAAATGGGCAAACACGTGGCAGATCAAATTTAATGCAGAGAAGTGTGAAGTGAGAAACTATTAAATGTTGGTGTTCAGAGGGATTTAGGTGTCCTTGTACACGAAACACAGAAAGTTAACATGCAGATACAGCAAGCAATTAGGAAGGCAAATGGCATGTTGGCCTTTATTGCAAGGGGGTTGGAGTACAAGAGTAAGGAAGTCTTGCTGCAATTGTACAGGGCTTTGGCGAGACCACATCTGGAGTATTGTGCACAGTTTTGGTCTCTATACCTGAGGAAGAATATACAATGAAGGATCACTAAATTGATTCCTGGGATGAGAGGGTTGTCCTATGAGGAGAGATTGAGTAGAATGGGCCACTACTCTCTGGAGTTTAGAAGAATGAGAGGTGATCTCATTGAAACATATAAGATTCTGAGAGGGCTTGACAGAGATTCTGAGAGGCTATTTCCCCTGGCTGGAAAGTCTCGAACTAGGGGGCAAAGTCTCAGGATGAGGAGTCAGCCATTTAAGACTGAGATGAGGAAGAATTTCTTCACACAGAGGGTTGTGAATCTTTGGAATTCTCTACCCCAGAGGGCTGAGTCGTTGAGTATATTCAAGGCTGAAATCGATAGATTTTTTTGGACTCCTACTCCTAATTCTTATGTTCTTAAGTGATGCATTTTGGAAGGAAAAATGAAGAGAGACAATATAAATTAAATGGTACAGTTTTAAAGGGGGTGCAGGAACACAGAGATCTCTGGGTTCACATATATACATTTTTGAGGGTGGCAGCATAAGTTGATGAGGCTGTTACAAAATCATACTGAATCCTTGGCTTTATAAATAGAGGCATAGAGTACAAAAGCAAGGAAGTTATGGTAAACCTTTATAAATCACTGGTTATGCCTCAGCTAGAGTATTGTGTCCAATTCTAGGCACCACACTTTAGGAAGGATGTCAAGGCCTTGGAGAGAGTGCAGAGGAGATTTACCAGAATAGTACCAGGGATGAGGGACTTCAGACTAGAGAAACTAGTATTGTTCCCCTTGAGTAGAGAAGGCTAAGGGAAAATTTAATAGATGTGTTAAGTGGCCTTGGCATGTAGAAATCAGATGGACATTAAAAATGGTCTATGTCGAATAAATCCAAGAATACAGCTTTCATGAACAGAACCAGAACTGTTCCACTCATCCAGAGACTCTGAAGAATCTTTGGAAAGGGAAAGCATGGAACATGTGAACAGGAGTAAGCCATTCAGCAACTAGAGCCTGTTCCACCATTTAATTAGATAATGTCTGCTCTGTACCTCAACTCCATTTACCTGTCTTTGTTCCATATCCCTTGATACCCTTACCTGACAAAAACTATCTATTTGTTTTGAGTATTTGAATTGACCCAGTATCCACTGCCTTTTGGGAGAGAAAACTCTCCATATCTACACCCCGTTGGGTGAAAAAGTGCTTCCTTATTCCACTCTTGAATGACCTAGCTCTAATTTTAAGATTGTGCCCTTGTTCTGAATTCCCCCACCAGAGGAAATAGCTTTTCTGTATCTACTCAATCAAATCTTATCATTTTAAACACCTAAACTAGATCACCCTCAACCTTCTAAAGAGAACACAACCCTAGTTTATGCAGCCTGTCCTCATAATTTAACACTTTAAGCCCCAGTATAATTTTGGTAAATCTATGCTGTACCCCTTCCTCAGGTGTGGTGCCCAGAACAGAATGCAGTACTCCAGACAGGGGCTGATCAAGACTCTATACAACTGAAGCATCACTCCGGCCCTCGAGATAAAGGCCTTTATGATTACTTTTTGTATCTGTGCACTAGTTTTTAGTGATTTGTGTACTTGAACACCAAAATCCCTTTTCTCCTCCAGTTTTTAGTCTTTCTCCATTTAAAGTATCATTCCTCTCTTCTTGAACACAGGGCTGAAAGTTTTTACTATTTAATTACTTTTTTAAATTGATACATAACAGGGCAAAAATCTGCATCCCATCTGACACAATCCCACCATAAATTCAGCAGGCATGTGCCCAGAAAAAACAGAAATTAAGGTGAGGGCCAGATTTCTGGATCTCAGCCTAACATCAGAATTTCTGTGGGGTCTTGTAAGGGCTGGAACCTTTGCCCTCACAAGGCCAATGATTTATGTGGTGAGAGGGCCAAGGACCTGGCATAGGTTTGGCAGTAATACACCTGGTGGACAAGGCATGCCATGCTTGTCCCCTTCAAAAGCAATCCCCTTACAGGGGCTGCTGGGGGTACATGCAGGTTCATTCAAAGGGGAAACCCTGTACCTCCCTTCTCCAGAACCACCAAGTTGCACTGTACTTTCCAGTATGTTGGGGTAGACAGGCACCCTAAAACAGACCTTCTGTAGTATGCGGGGTAGACAGGCACCCTAAAACAGACCTTCCTTCTCCCCCCACCCATGAATTTTTAACCACACGGACTCCAACCAATAGAAATTGTGCGCACAGAATGGCTTCATGTTCCTGCTGGAATATTAAAATGAGTACATAGTGCACTGGTACTCTACACATGACATATTAATGGTGATGAGTAGGGCTACTCTTTTACAGTGACTACATGGGATTCCAGAATCTTACTGGTGTTTTGAGACTGCATTCCGTCCATGAAAACCACATATTGCTGATGGGTAAATAACTGGGGTGGGGGAGCAGCAGCAAAAGAAAACTAAAGTAGGATTACCCTAAAATGCAGCTGGGTAGGTTTACTGTAGGCTGGCAGTATAACCCAATCACATAACCCTGGCTAAAATCGCAGTGCAAATGCAGCAGTTCTTTGAGCGTATTCCCCAGGCAGGTGACTCGGCTGTAGGTGTAACACAATCGAGCCCCGTCCGCCTCACTCTCGTAACACACCGCGGTCCTCGTGCCGTGCAGCGCCGCCGCGCACACCACCAGCTCATGCAGGCTGCCCGGGCCCGTCGTCGTCACACACATCGCGCCCGCCGCCGATACCGCCCAACCACAAGCGCCGACTCCGGCCTCTTCTTCCGCTGTATCCGGCGCTGCTTTAAACATCGTTAAAGGCTCGTCTGGGTCACAGCGACACACCTGTCATACTCACACACGCCATGCGGCGCCGCAAACTCAAACTTGTTTGTAACGGCCAGTGCAGTGACGGAAGCAGCGTCATGACGATCGCTCGTTCCGTCTTCAGCGACATGCGCAGGAGCAGGTGCGCGTGTCGAACAGGTTCGCTGGAGTGTGATTGGAAGGTGTAAATCCCTATATTATAGACTGCTCTGTGTGTTTATATATTTCGTTTAATTTCCATACAAGGCGAGTTAAAGCCAAAACCTTAAGACTATCCGACAAAAGCAAACTACTGCAGCTGCTGGAAATCTGAAATGAAAACAGAAAATGCTTCTGTGGAGCGAGGAAGGTAGAATTAACGTTTTAGGATTTATGACCCATCCTAAGAATTGGACATTGTTACAAATGAACAGCTTACGAGGAGAAGGGAGCCACGCAGTAGGAAAGAAAAATAGACTGCGATGATCAAATGACATAAGTGATAATGATCTAAGATTGAGGTTCCCAAACTTCCTTTTGCTGAACATCTCCCCTCTAGGAAAGAATAGCTTTGCATAATTGTCAAAAAGACTTTGTTAAGGCAAGTTTTTTCTAGATTACCCAATTAAATTTCTTTGTGAAAATGAAATTCTTCTAAATTTGTATATTATGTGGTAACCTAGCCAATTACCACCGCATCAGCCTACCCTCAATCATCAGCAGTGATGGAAGGAGTTGTTAACTGTACTATCAAGCAACACTTACTCACCAATAACCTGCTCACCGCTCACAAGTCAGGAGCGTGATGGAATACTCTTCACTTGCCTGAATGGGCACAGCTCCAAAAACACTCAAGAAGCTCGACAATATCCAGGACAAAGCAGCCCGCTTGATGAGCACCACATCCACAAGCTTAAACATCCACTCCCTGTGGGAACACCTTTACAACAGACTGCAGTGGTTCAAGAAGGTGGTCAGCACCTTCAAAGGGCAACTAGGGATGGGCAATAAATGCTGTCCTTACCAGTGACGCCCACATCAAGAATTAATTTTTTTAAAAGCAAGTTTTTCTTACAAGGTGGTTCTATGAAACTGACCACATGGTGTTTGAGAGCACAAGAAGGCCCAAAACTGCAACTTCAGAGCCATCTCCCCCCAAATACCAGATGGTGACCTCTACATTTCAATTTCAGCATACAGAATTCTAGGGAATGACAGTCAGGCTGAGGCTGGTGGTAAAGATTTGCTGTTGGCATATCATGCAAACCTTCAGGATCAATACAGTATATTGAGGTACAGCTGCATTAGATTATGTTCATGATGCGGAGATGCCGGTGTTGGACTGGGGTGGACAAAATTGAGAGGTCGCACAACACCAGGTTATAGTCCAACAGTTTTATTTGAAATCACAAGCTTTCGGAGCTATCGATTGCTCCTTCCTCAGGTGAAGTAAATTAGATACAGAATCGCCAAAGCATATATAGATAGAAAACAAAGCATGTGTACTTTACAATTGCAGACCAATTGTAAAGTACACATGCTTTTGTAAAGTACACATGCTTTGTTTTCTATCTATATATGCTTTGGCGATTCTGTATCTAATTTACTTCACCTGAGGAAGGAGCAATCGATAGCTCCGAAAGCTTGTGATTTCAAATAAAACTGTTGGACTATAACCTGGTGTTGTGCGACCTCTCAATTTAGATTATGTTCCCAGTGTAAACACAGCATGTTCTAATGATTTTTTTTAAATTATTCGTTCATGGGATGTGAGCGTCACTAGCAAGGCCAGCATTTATTGCCCATCCCTAATTGCCCTTGAGAAGGTGGTGAGCCGCCTTCTTGAACTGCTGCAGTTCGTGTGGTGAAGGTACTCCAACAGTGCTGTTTGGAAGGGAGTTCCAGGATTTTGACCCAACGACGATGAAGGAACGGCGATTTTTTCCAAGTCAGGCTGTGTGTGACTTGGAGGGGAACTTGGAGGTGGTGGTGTTCCCATGCGCCTGCTGCCCTTGTCCTTCTAGGTGGAAGTGGTCGCGGGTTTGGGAGGTGCTGCCGAAGAGGCCTTGGCGAGTTGCTGCAATGCATCTTGTAGATGGTATACACTGCAGCTACGGTACGCCAGTGGTGGAGGGAGTGAATGTTTAAGGTGATGGATGGGGTGCCAATCAAGCGGGCTGCTTTGTCCTGGATGGTGTCGAGCTTCTTGATTGTTGTTGGAGCTTCACTCATCCAGGCAAGTGGAGAGTATTCCATCACACTCCTGACTTGTGCCTTGTAGATGGTGGAAAGACTTTGGGGAATCAGGAGGAGACACTCGCTGCAGAATACCTAGCCTCTGAACTGCTCTTGTTGCCACAGTATTTGAGGCTGGTCCAGTTAAGTTTCTTGTCAAAGGTGACCCAAAGGATGTTGATGGTGGGAGATTCGGCGATGGTAATGCCGTTGAATGTCATGGGGCGGTGGTTAGACTCTCGCTTGTTAGAGATAATCATTGCCTGGCGTGAATGTTACCTGCCACTTATCAGCCCAAGCCTGAACGTCGTCCAGGTCTTGTTGCATGCGGGCATGGATTGCTTCATTATCTGAGGAGTTGTGAATGGCACTGAACACTGTGCAGTCATCAGCGAACATCCCCATTTCTGACCTTATGTTGGAGGGAAGGTCATTGATGAAGCAGCTGAAGATGGCTAGGCCTACAACACTGCCCTGAAGAACTCCTGCAACGATGTCCAGGGACTGTGATGATTGACCTCCAACCACCACAACCATCTTCCTTTGTGCTAGGTATGACTCCAGCCAGTGGATAGTTTCCTCCCCCCCCCCCCCCCCCCGATTCCCATTGACTTCAGTTTTACTAGGGCTCCTTGATGCCACACTCGGTCAAATGCTGCCTTGATGTCAAGGGCAGTCACTCTCACTTTACCTCTGGAATTCAGCTTCTTTGTCCATGTTTGGACCAAGGCTGTAATGAGGTCAAGAGCCGAGTGGTCTTGGCGGAACCCAAACTAGGCATCAGTGAGCAGGTTATTGGTGAGTAAGTGCCGCTTGATAGCACTGTTGATGACACCTTCCATCACTTGCTGATGATTGAGAGTAGACTGATGGGGCGGTAATTGGCTGGATTGGATTTGTCCTGCTTTTTGTGGACAGGACATGTTGTAGCCAGTGTTGTAGCTGTAGTAGAACAGCTTGGCGAGAGGTGCAGCTAGTTCTGGAACACAAGTCTTCAGCACGACAGCTGGGATGTTGTCGGGGCCCATAGCCTTTGCTGTATCCAGTGCGCTCAGCAGTTTCTTGATATCACGTGGAGTGAATTGAATTGGCTGAAGACTGGCTTCTGTGATGGTGGGGACCTCAGGAGGAGGCCGATATGGATCATCCACTCGGCACTTCTGGCTGAAGATGGTAAATGGGAGATACTGCTTAGCAGATTTAGACTTTCATTGGTGATAGGTCTAGAAACATTATAACATTTCAAGAACATACACTGATACACCTGAATACACATTTATTGTAGAAAAATTAATTTGGTATTATACTGCAACAGAACCTTGAAACCCAAGTTGTTTTGTAATTTTATATTCCCACTATGATACTACAGTACATTTGCCTAGTGATTAACACAAACTTTTGTATTAGCTTGCCTTTAACCAAATTACACAAGGATGTCTTACACAATCGGTTTACATTTAAAATAAACAGTTAAAAAGAGAAAATGTTGAAACCTGATGCATTTTGCACAGTAATTAAATGTTTAATGAAATATAATGTAATAAAAGCAATACCATGAATTAGAACACTAATACTTCCTAGGACCTGGCATCAAAATTAATTCAATTATGACCAAAACAGATCCCAAATGGTAAAATAAAAAGAATAAACTTGCATTTATACAAGAGCCTTTCGCAATCTCAGAACATCTCAAAGCACTTCACAGCCAGTTAGTAACTTTGAAGTGTAGCATTGTCATCATGTAGGCAAATGTGGCAGCTAATTTACCCACAGCAATGCTCCACAAACAAAAAAGAGATAAATGATCAGTTAATTTTTTGTATGTCATTGGTTGAGGAACAAATTGGCCAGGACACTGGTAAAACTTCCTTGTTCTTCTTTGAATAGTGCCATGGGATCATTTAGATCCACCTGAACAGCCAGATAGGGCCTCGGTTTAATGTCTCACCAGAAAGATGGCGCCTCTGACAATGCAGTACTACTCCCTCAGTACTGCACTGAAGCACCGACCTAGATAATAAAAAACTACAAATGCTGTAAATCTAAAACAGTGTTACATACCCAAAACATCAATAAACTGTCTTTTTCCTTTGCAGATGCTGACTCACCTGCTGTGTATTTCAAACATTTAATGTTTTTATTTAAGATCCCAAGTGGAACTGAAGAGCATTATTACTCAGATCCCAAAGGTCACAATTTTGCAAACACAAAAGTTACTCAATTTCAAACTCATTCAAAACAAAAAGAGGACAGAAACATCACACTGGCACAACTAGCGATGACCGTCTGCCATTTTGGGTCAGAGGCCACTGTCAAAGCAACGGATATGGAGCTAAACATTTTATTTAGCCTGATATGTAGGACAAAATGTAAGCCAATTTTCCAGCATGGATATTCCACACCTAAAGAATGCTTAACTTGGTTGGTATTGCCATTCAAAATGATTGTATGGCTGGAAGATAAAAAATGTAAGAGAACTGGTTTCATTTTCTCTAACAATATAGTCAATTTTCCAAAGGCGGCAATAATACAAGTCAGATAAATAGTTCGGTTACAATATATTAAAACAAAACGATACACTGGTAGAAGTTCCAAAAGTACAAATTATTTATTATGTCAATTCATCGTATGAGTTCTCAGTGAACATGAAGGGGGGAAAAGTTAACTTTGGCTTTTTTTAAACTTGATTATGACCAGAAGTTACACAAGGGAATTAATGGACTCAATATGACTCCTTTATGTACATCTCTCATATGAAAGTTTTTTTTGTTAGACAAAGACAGTATTGCATTCTGAATGTACTGCAGTTTCATTAATTAATATTCTAAAATCAAAAATACAGGTGTTTGAAAGCTTTACTTCGCCCTGAAAGGAAAATTCTTGTATCTGAGAATGGAAGGCACATTACGTTTCATAACTACAGAACATTCAGTAGTACAGGAAACTTTCGTTTATCCGGCACCCAAATATCCGGAATTCTCGCTTAACCGGCAAAAATCAGGAGTAGGTTCAGGTAAGTTTTACTATACAGACAAGATCCCGATTCTGACCTTTCGCCCCCATGAAAGGGGGGTCAACGTTCTTCCGACTCGGACCTGTCGCCGCCACGGAGGAAAAAGCCGGAGTCTCGTGATTCGGAATACAGGACCGGCTCGGGGAGCTCAGACCCATCGCCCCCTCGGCAGAGGCTGCCCTCCCGTAAGCCGGCTCCCTCAGGATATAAAGGGTGCGATGATGGTTGCGCTTGCCCCAAGCACTCTCTGCTCGGTGTCCACAAACTCTAAAAAATTGTTAAAACAATTGGAATACTGTAAAGGTTTCCTCCCATCGTGTTAGTTTACTTTCCCTCTCCGGGTCCCAATTTTTAAGCCTGTGGCCATGTACGGGGCTCTCGTACCTTGGTAAGTATACCTCTCTGTAATCCGGAACTTTCGATCAACCGGCACCACGCCGGTCCCGTCGGTGCCGGATAAACGAAAGTTTCCTGTATATTAAAGTTAGAAGGCCACTTCTGCTCCAGAAAAGTTAGGAATGGCTGGCCACTTCTGCTCCAGAAAAGTTAGGAATGGCTTTTCCATTTAAACCACAAGGCATCCTTTGCCAATTTAAGTAGATAATGAGCTAGGGTAGCCAATCCAAGATTATTTGAACACTCAAAATCTCGAAATGTACTGTAGAATACTTAACTATTATATTTACTTGTAACTCAATAGGCTGAAGTAACGTACCTCTTAAAAATGATAATTTACCAGTAAAATCCTGTCAGCTGACTGCATCATAACCTTGATCTAGTGGCATATTACAAACTTTACCACTCATATGACCAGAAGCTACACAGCAAAATTCAGCAGTCTTAAGGATGGTTAGAGAAGACAAAACTCAAGTGAAACCCCAGAAAGGTAAACAAAAATACACATACACATATCTCACACACACTGTTTGATAGTACTGTATGTTCAAGGCTACAACACACTCCTGTAGTTTATGAATCAGATCTTGTAAAACATATCCAGTGTAGTTGAGTTTCCCCACAATAAGCAACTGCATCAGGAAGTGAATCATTTTTAATTCAATCATTTCCAAACCAAAGTATTTTTGACAATAGTTGAAAATGAGTTTGCTCTTTGCCGTTAGAATGATTTCAAATAACAGTAATTCATTTGACAGTCCTCATGAAACAAATAAGAGCTGTCTAAATCTCTACAATTGAGGGACACATTCTTACTTGCAATGTACCATGGAGGTGCAAATAGAATGTAATTGAGGACGTTGATTTGTGTGTGCAGTGTAAATAATCGTGGCACCACTTTAAAAAAAAACACAGACATGCATGGAAACACCTAGAGGCAGACTGAAAATACTCAACTGATAAACTGACAAGAAAATACCTCTATATGGACGCGGACTAGAAAATAACAGAGCACCATCATGCCCTTTTCGGTTGTATTCAAATCTGCAAAAATTTCACTGGTGAATCACTCAGAACTATACAATCAAAGCAACTTCACCATTCAAGCTCCACAGGGTATTTTCCGGTGAGACAAGCTGTACAGTGACCCGTTTGTCTAGAAGATGATTTTTTGTCATTTTCAGTATTATTTAGGATGGAATTTGCTCGCAGGCTCTTAATCCCCTCTTGTACAGCAGATACCAATCCATCAACAGAGAGATAAACCACACTATTTGCTCCTACAAAAGACAGAAAACAAGATTTTACGAAAGTTTAATTATAAAAATGTTTTTAGTATAGTTAACAAATAGTTGAGTCATTCAGCCTTTGATATTATCACGACTCAACTGTCTAAACACAAGCAGCAGCACTTTTCACAAAATATAAATGGTCACACACTGCAATAGCTAGAGAAAACTGATAATACTCGGTGAAAAATGTAAACATTTTATTTAACATATTAATTCAGAATCAAAATTAAATCCTCAGCTCTAATGCCAATTATTGTACTCAGAAAAAGACAAATCCGAGAAAAGTTAAAAAAACACAACTCCAACTAATAGAAATGTGCATTACAGAGATTAGCCAGTTCAATAAATACTGCTCTCAAGAGGCGTAAATTACATTTTTGAGTACAAGTATCAAATGGTCCAGTAAAGGTGCGTTTTTGAGGTGACAACATTGGAGAAATTGTAAGGCATCTTTTTTAAGGGATCAAAATTCCTCAATTTCCCTTCCCAAATAGCTTACAAGCCATACAACTGGTTCTCATCATGCAAGTAGATATTGAGCACTGTGAGCCAACTCCCATTAAAGCAAAGACACACAGATCACTTACAAGAGCACCTAACGCTACTGAACCCAAGAAATTATGGTAAACCCAAATTTGTAACACCTCACAACTGTTGCAGTTGGATAGATTGATAGATTATAAATAAATACAAACATACACACATATATACCGGCTGGGCAAAGTACACTATTATTTTTGTAAATAAGAGACAGTATGCATTAAATTTTCCTCAAATTCTACCATCTCATGGTATTTTTATGCACCCATTTATGTAAACCAGTAGTGCTCAAAGATTGGAGCGGGAAGTAAGCCCTAGAAGGCTGATTCAGTACTCCCATTGGGGAGCTGCACTCACAGGGAGACCTGGCGGAATTTTAATGGATAGAAAGTCATGAATTGCACGCTGATGATTTCCCACCATGGGTGCTGAAAGTGCCGCTCCCTATGAGCGCTACTCCCAAGTGGGAGCGTGGAATTCACCTCTAGATGTACAGGTAATAAGGTGGTAGAATGGCTGAAAGAGTTTAAATTAGACAAGATGGTCAAGAAGAAATAAATCAGAATATGGGAAGGCAATAAAATAAAAACTTGGCAAACCAAGGAAATTCAAACATATATATATATATATATATATATACTGTATACATATATATATATATATATATATATATATATATATATATATATCTCAATGCAGAGAATATAATAAACAAAATTGAAAACTAGTGACTATAAATAGAAAATCATGACATAAAAACAGTAACTGAAATGTGGCTGCAGCTAGACCTGGAATGGCAATTAAATATACCTGGGTATAAAACTTTCAGAGGGGACAGGGAAAGAAGAACAGGAGAAAGCATAGCAGAATTAATTAGAAACAACATCCCAGCACTAGGGTATAAGGATTTAAATTGAGAAGTGGTCCAAACAGAATCCCTTTCGATTCAGCTGAATTGCAGCAAGGGATCAGTCACATTACTGGGATTAACAGTGGAAAAGAAATTGAGGATGAAACTTGTAGATTAGAGAGGTGCATATTAAAAATTGAGTCCTAACTGAAGAACATTTTACATTATCTAAAAATAAACTGGGATAGGGAACGTGCTTATGGTAAGAAAAGGAAGGGTTTTTTTTGCAATGTGCACAAGTCTCAATAAATATGCTGCTGCTCCAACAAAGAGGCAAACTAAAGCAACATTTGGGAAATAGTGACCACTATTAAATTTAATATTAAGAACAGAAAAGGAAAGAGTCAAGCTCAAGGATACTTGACTGGAATAAAGTATTTTATGACATTCTAATGAAGTATTAAGGCGCTATATAAATGCAAGTTCTTTTATCTTTGAGAGAAGAAAAAAAGGCCTTTGGAACCAAAAGGACAGATAATGAAAAAGAAAGGCCAAAACAAATTTAAGTATAGGAAAGCTGCAAAGTAGAAGATTAGAACGGTTAAGGAGTCTGAGGGAAAATTAGCAAAAACAAAAGGCAAAAGAAAGGCTTTTTATAGGTAGATTAGTAATAAACGGATAGTAAGATTTGGGCTAAGACAGACATGAAGGAGGCAGGCTTGTAGTGGCGTTATGAAGGAATGGCAGAGAAAAGTACTTTACATTAGTTTCACACAGGAGATTGATAATTGAGATTGTAGAACCACCAGTGGTGAGTGTAGAACAGTTAGTGGAGGTTATTATTCAAAAATAGATGTTATTAAAGAAGTTACTCAAACCTGAGGTCGACAAATTACTAGGACTTGATAGCTACCATTTGAGGATCCGGAGGGAAACTTGGGAAGAAACAGTAAAAGCTCTGGCTTGGGAAGAAATAGTAAAAGCTCTGGCTATAATTTTCCAAAGTTCTTCTGGAAGGAAAATTGTGCTGGAGGACTGGAAGATCGCAAAGGTGACAGAAAAAAGTCAAGAAATTATAAGCCACTTAGGGGGCAAAATTGGGTCGCGCCCTCTTTGGGGCGCTAACTTCGCCGGGGCGCTACTTTTAGCACCCAAAAAAGTTAGTGCCCCCGCGCCTGAAATTCACTGGTAGCGCCCCAAGAGGGAGGCGGGGCGCTACTCGAAGTGCCCGCCTCCCTCTTGGGGCGCCATCAGTGAATTTCGTGGCGCTGAGGCATGTTGAGCCGCGGTACTGCAGGCCTTCCTCCCCTTATTAAAGGGGCAGGGCCTTGCACAGTGCAACCCGGGACCCAGCTGGACCACTAGGGATCGGAGTGCTGGCAAAAGAGCCTGGCACTCAAGAGGAGTGCTGGGCTCATGGAGCCCAGCTGGCACCCCGCGGGGGGGGGGCTTCACAGGAGGCCAGGGACGGCAATGGCGACATGTTCTGGCATGCGGCCAGCAACAAAAGTGACCGCCCGGCTCCTCCCTTTAATTTGCGCCATGCCAGCCGCAGGTAGACCCCCCTCACCCTGTCGGACATAGTGTCCGGCGGTAAGTCAGGGGGGGGGGGGGCTGCCGAAGATCATGGCCGGGGCATGAGCGGGGCGCTGCGCACGGCGATGACATCGCCGTGGGGCGCTAACAGTTACCGCCGCCGCTAACCTCCCGCTGAATTTCGCGGGAGGCATTAGCGGCGCCGCGCCCGGGCGCTAGTTGCTTTGTGCCCCATTAGCGGGAGGCGCAAATCAACCGAATTTCCCCCCCCTAATCTTACTTCAGCTGTTGATAAACTACTAGGGGTAAAAATTCACTTGGTTGCGCCACCCGTTAGCGCCTTAAGAGGGCGCTAATGGGGCGCAAAGCCGCTAACGCCCGGGCGCAGCGATGTTTGCGCCGCTCGAGAACTTAACTTGAGATTGTGCGGCGGCGCTAAAACTTACCGCTGCGACCACCTGCGCGCGCAGATTGTGACGTCATTCCATGGTGCAACGCCCTTGGGGCGCCCCGTAGCGGAAATTGAGTGGCGCCCCCTGCCTTACCGCCTGGCGCTTCCAACGACCAGAAGACTGGAACGCTATCAATCGCTGTGGGGCTCGGGGGGGGGCGCTATTTAAAGGGGGCCTCTTCCTGTCTTTTATTGTTGGTGGCATTTTTGAACTACGCATTCTGAGAGCGAGAGGGAGAGACTTCTGGAGAGATTCAACGTTGTGTGAAGGAGTTTTGGGTACTGAGCAGCACTTTGCAGGTTCATTTTGATTTGCCATTCCTTGTATCGATTTAGCAGAGACTGTGGGAGCTGCACTCTGAGCTCTTTGCCTGGTGCTCTCCATTGTTCTTTCCAGCACA
This sequence comes from Squalus acanthias, assembly GCA_030390025.1. NCBI lineage: Eukaryota > Metazoa > Chordata > Chondrichthyes > Squaliformes > Squalidae > Squalus > Squalus acanthias. The sequence goes on along the minus strand of CM059426.1, from coordinate 82,203,842 downwards.
TTTGATGTGCAAGTCTCTCCAGGCCGAGATTCAAGGCAGCAATGAACAGGATGTGGATGGAAAGCAAGATTAACCATCCCCTTTAAGAACTGGCCCGTGCCATTGTGTGTGTGTTCCATTGCTGACTGACATTACATGAGCTTCGCCAGCGCTCCGAGTTAGCGCCTCACTGCTCGGCCTTTGCGCCTTAAGAGAGGTGTGCAGCGCCTGCTTTAGCGCTCCACTCACCTCCCGGGGCGGTAAAAGTGAAGTTTCCCGTCAGTGCCGATAATTAGCGCCAGGCGCTAATATTTGCGTCCCAAATGGGGCGCGACCTAATTTCTACCCCCTAGAGTCTACAATACAGCAGTAAATTACTAAACACTTGGAGAAATGAGCTAATCAGGACCAGTCAGCAGGGATTTCTAAAAGGCTGGTGTGCTTGACCATCCTTACAGAATTCTTTGAAGAAAAAAAGGGGTACAGTTATAGGAATTGCAGTGGATGTGGTCTATTTAGATTTTCAAAAAAACATTTGATAAGGTATACATTTATGATAAAAATAAATGTGCACTGTAATGCTTGTGTAGACAATACTAATTTGGTTGCTCTTATAAGCAGTCAATTTAGTGTCTTTGGCACATGCATCAATGTGGCAAGGAGTGAAATTATGCATTCAGAAATCCTGCTAATGAACATTGGTCCACCATTAATGAAACAAACAAAAATAGCATTCCAATACAATCTCACTACTCCCTAAGAAGCCACAGTGAAACCATGAGAGGTCACCAACTTTATCACCAACACTATCAGATTGACAGTAAATTCTACTTTACATGGCAAAACAGAAATCTCAACAAACCTATATAGCCTGCAATGTCTTCAAATTCTGGTTTGTTGGCAATCAATTCTTCTTTTGTTGGAATGTTAATTCCCATATAACAAGGAAATCTTATTGGAGGTGAAGCTACACGGATGTGTACCTATAAAAGCAATTTTATAAAGATAAGAAACCAAGATTGTATTCTATGCTTCTCAGTTAAGAACAACAACCAATTAAAACCCATTTTTGGATGATTATTTAAAGTGCTACATCATTTAAAAAACATGAAATGCCTCAAGTAAGCAAACCACAGAAGAACTCCATGTGTACAAGAACAACTTTTAAAAAATTCAATTACTTAATTTTGACTAAATACTGAATTTCATTTTAATGCACAAAGTATAATGGTCTTTCAAAATTTTAAGAAATCACAACTTCTTTATTAATACCTCTTTGGCACCTGCTTCCTTCAGGACTTTAATGATTGGAGAAATAGTATTTCCACGCACAATCGAATCATCTATTAGCACAACCCGCTTTCCAGCAAAATTATCACTCAAGGCTCCAAATTTTTGTGCCACTCCAAGCTGCCGCAGTCTTGTATTTGGTTGAATGAATGTTCTGCCCACATAACGGTTTTTGCAGAGTACTTCTACATAAGGCAGTCCTGCCTGTAACAGAAGGAAACAAACAAAAATAGCATTCCAATACAATTTCAGTACTCCCTACCTAAGAAGCTACAGTGAAACCATGAGAGGTCCATCACTTTATCACCAACACTATTAGATTGAAAAAAAGGAACAATTTGTAAATTCCCAAAAGATTTAAATAAATAAAGTTAACTCCTTCCACTTTTTTTTAGACCTCCCTATGGCAATCACCTGTTCTTAGAGCATTTAAATTAGCTGCTAGAAGAGGGATAAGAATTCTTTCCCTCAGATTGTCAATTGCTTGTTACTGAGGGAGACTTTGCCACTATTTGCACCACTAAAACATATTAGTAGAGCAACATTCATAATATTGCACTGTTACTTAGTCATCAAAGTTTACAAATCCAAATGAGTTATGTTGCTTGATGAAGCAACGGAGAGGGTTGATGAGGGGAGTGCAGTTGATGTTGTGTATATGGACTTTCAAAAGGCATTTGACAAAGTACCACATAATAGACTTGTTAGCAAAATTAAAGCCTATATGATTAAAGGGACAGCGGCAGTGTGGATATGAAATTGGCTAAGGGACGGAAAGCAGAGAGTACTGGTGAACGGTTGTTTGTCAGACTGGAGGGAAGTATACAGTGGTGTTCCCCAGGGGTCAGTATTAGGTCCACTGCTCTTTTTGATATATATTAATTACCTGGATTTGGGTATACAGGGCAAAATTTCAAAGTTTGCAGATGACACAAAACTCAGAAATATAGTAAACAATGAGGAGGATAGTAACAGACTTCAGGAGGACATCAACAGACTCATGAAATGGGAAGATAGATGAAATTTAACGCAGAGAAGTGTGAAGTGATACATTTTGGTAGGAAGAATGAGGAGAGGCAATATAAACTAAAGGGTACAATTTTAAAGTGGGTGCAGGAACAGGAACTGGGGGTGTATGTACACAAATCTTTGAAGGTAGCAAAACAAGTTGAGAATGCTGTTAAAAATGCATATGGGATCCATGGCTTTATTAATAGAGGTCATGATGCGGAGATGCCGGTGTTGGACTGGGGTGGACAAAATTGAGAGGTCGCACAACACCAGGTTATAGTCCAACAGTTTTATTTGAAATCACAAGCTTTCGGAGCTATCGATTTGCTCCTTCCTCAGGTGAAGGAGCACTTCACCTGAGGAAGGAGCAAATCGATAGCTCCGAAAGCTTGTGATTTCAAATAAAACTGTTGGACTATAACCTGGTGTTGTGCGACCTCTCAATTTTATTAATAGAGGCATAGAGTACAAAAGCAAGGACGTTACGCTGAACCTTTATAAAACACTGGTTAGGCCTTAGCTGGAGTATTATGTTCAATTCTGGGCACCACACTTTAGGAAGGATGTCAAGACCTTAGAAAGGGTGCAGAAGAGATTTACTAGAATGGTACCAGGGATAAGGGACTTCAGTTATGTGGAAAGACTGGAGAAGCTGGGGGTTGTTCTCCCTAGAGCAGGGAAGGTTAAGAGGAGATTTGACAGAGGTGTTCAATATCATGAACAGTTTTGATAGAGTGAATACAGAAATCTCTTGGAGGTAACAAGGAGAGTCGATGAAGGTAGCGCGTTTGATGTAGTCTACATGGAATTTAGCAAGGCTTTTGACAAGGTCCCACATGGCAGACTGGTCAGAAAAGTAAAAGCCCATGGGATCCAAGGGAAAATGGCAAGTTGGATCCAAAATTGGCTCAGTGGCAGGAAGCAAAGGGTAATAGTCGATGGGTGTTTGTGACTGGAAGGCTGTTTCCAGTGGGATTCCACCTGGCTCAGAACTAGCTTCCTTGCTTTTTGTGGTATATATCAATGATTTAGACTTCAATGTAGGGGGCAGGATTAAGAAGTTTGCAGATGATACAAAAATTGGCATGTGGTTGATAGTGAGGAAGAAAGCTGTCGACTGCAGGAAGATATCAATGGACTGGTCAGGTGGGCAGAAAAGTGGCAAATGGAATTCAATCCGGAGAAGTGTGAGGTAATGCATTTGGGGAGGGCTAACAAAGCAAGAGAATAGGCAATAAATGGTAGGATACTGAAAAGTGTAGAGGAACAGAGACACCTTGGAGTGCATGTCCAAAGATCCCTGAAAGTAGGACAGGTAGATAAGGTGGTTAAGAAGGCATACGTGATCCTTGATCCTTTATTAGCTGAGGCATAGAATATAAGAGATGGGAAGTTATGCTTGAACTGCATAAAACACTAGTTAGGCCACAGCTAGAGTACAGCATACAATTCTGGTCACATTACAGGAAAGATATGATTGCACTATAGAGGGAACAGAGGAGATTTACAAGGATGTTGCCAGGACTGGAGAATTTTAGCTATGAGGAAAGATTGGATAGGCTGGGGTTGTTTTCTTTGGAACAGAGGAGGCTGAGGGGAGACTTAATTGAGGTGTATAAAATTATGAGGGGCCGAGATAAAGTGGATCGGAAGAACCTATTTCCCTTAGCAGAGAAGTCAATAACCTGGGGCATAAATTTAAAATAATTGGTTGAAGGACTAGAGGGGAGTTGAGGAGAACTTTGTTCACCCAGAGGGTGGTGGGGGTCTGGAACGCACACCTAAAAGGGTGGTAGAGGCAGAAATCCTCATCACATTTAAAAAGTTATTGGATATGCACTTGAAGTGCCGTAACTTACAAGGCTACGGACCAAGAGCTGGAAAGTGAGATTAGGCTGGATAGCTCTTTTTCGACTGGCAGACATAATAGGCCGAATGGCCTCCTTCTGTGCTGTAAATTTCTATGGTTCCATGAAACTGTTTCCAGTGGCAGAAGGGTCAATAACCAGAGGGCACATGAGGAATACATTTTTTTTTATACACACACAGCGACTTCTTGTGATTTCGAATGCACTGCCTGAAAGGGTGGTGGAAGCAGCTTCAATAGTAACTTTCAAAAGAAAATTGGATAAACACTGGAGGGAAAACATCTACAGGGCTCTGGGGAATGAGCAGGGGAGTGGGACTAATTGGATAGCTCTGCCAAAGAGCCTGCACAGGCATGATGGGCCAAATGGCCTCCTTCTGTGCTGTTTCATTCTACGATTCTAAGTAATTGCACTCTGTTCACCACTGGTTTACTGGTCTGGAGCTCTTTACATACCTCTTGTGCATAACCTAGTGCTGCTGGAGTTGCAGATTCTGGAACCGTGCTGACCAAGTCTGCATCGACAGGTGCCTCAATGGCAAGCTGCCGCCCACAACGCTGCCTGACTGTATATACCATCTGTCCTTATGAATTAAAGGAAAACAATATACAAATGAGTACAGTACAGCTACATTGAAAAGTACAGATTAGTGTGACTACATGAAATGGAAATCTGGGATAACATTTCTTTTTTGCTGAACTGCACAATACAAGTACAGACAGTTTCATTTTGAAGCAGGCGTTTTGGCAAGATTGAGTGTATAAGCCAGGTATCATGGTAAGAAGCTTGAATGTGTGATATTATTCATAGCCACCTTCTGACAATCTTGACAACCTAACTCTATAGTTACGTGGGCCAAAATAAAATCAATACAGCAGACAAGTGTATTCCTGATTGCATTTTTGGTTCCTTCATAGGGCAATTGGCAACATTACAAGTAAACTCTAAGTTACAAAGAGATTCAAAAACAACTTACAATTACAGTAAAGCATTCAGCTGAAGATTTAAAAATGAGGGCAAACAAGTTATAATATACAACAGGATCCATATGAAGAAAATTAAAAATGATTGTGTGAAGCATCCTGTTGAAAATTCAGAATTACCTTCAAATATGGAGTCAGGTCTGGCAAAATAAACATACTCAAAAATACAGAATGCAGGTGGATCTCCTCCAGGCCTTGGTACAAGGTCAAGTGTCTGGATTCCATTCTTAGAGATCTGTACAATTTCTCCTGGTAATATTTCACGATAATACCTAGAAAAAAAGTAGAGGAGCAATGCTTAAAAAGTTCTACCAAACAGTAACTACTGACATTCCAAGCCGCTCACTCAAAATTTATAAATGACTTCAAGCCAGCAATGAAACACTTTGTAGCAGATGATGGCACTAAGGAACAAAGAACAGTAACGTAAAGTTTTTCTGAAAATCAGCCTCATTAACTGCTCAACTCTCCCGCTCAACAGCCTTGATCATGCAACCCTGCATGGTGTACACGTGCTTGGCGTTAGCCCTACTCAAATACATAACACTACGGCCGCGATTTTATCATCGGTGTTTGGATGGTGGCGGGAGATGTGGTTTCCGGGTTCCAGTCATGATCCTGGCTGCAGCCGCTCTGTCAAAGGGATTTTCCCTTGATTGGCCTAGTTAAGCCCGCCCTGCGGGCTTCCTGGCCAATTAACAGGAAGCGGGTCTGATGACATCATTTGATGATGCGTCATCAGCTGGTTTCCTTAAAGGGACCACGGCCACATTGAGTTTGACAGTTGTTCTGTCAGTGTTTGACAGCATTGAGGTGCTGCAAACACTGACAAACATTGCACAAAGGTGGACACTTGCACACGGCTGTTCCCTTCCAAGGGCGGAAGAGACCTCCCCAGGACACCAACGTAGCCAGGTTGCAAATTGCACAGGAGGACAAAAGCAGGGATGTCGTCAGGGGTCCCTGGCTGCAGTGGCGCCAACCTTTTAATGATCTCAGTGGATCATGAAACGTTACTGCAAAGCCACACTCAAACTCACCCTACTGTGCCACTCAACACATCCCCATCACTCTGCCTTCCATACCCTTCTCCTGCACATCCTTACTCATACCAACTTACCTTGCACCTCCACCAAACCCTCTCTATCTACTTTATCACTTCCCCATCTCACTAGCCACCCCTCACACTCACCCTCATCCTACTGCAAGCATACCAATTAACAACACACAAAGGTAGGCACTTGAGAGGTTTAGCCAATGTCCATGTGAAGTTTCTGGTAATGTGTTGTCATACAGTGAAATCTATTTTTCCAACACTGCCCCTTATTGGACAGATCTGAGCGCACCTTGAGAAGTGTCTTACTGAGTTCCAGTGAATGTTCAGACATAACTCCCGACACCCCCCGCCCCACCATCCCCCGCTATAGTGATGAGTGTGAATGGAATGGCTTGGACATTAAAGGAATGCTTCACGGTGCTGGTGTGGGATGGTGTAAACCTGGTGCATCATGTGACAGCCAGGGTTAACAGCATCAAGTGAAGTAAATCTGGCCATGGTGACGCCATCGCTGGCCTCCCGGGCAGCAATGTTGTCAGGGGCTGATGCCCTGTGCAGCATCAGTTGATCGCGGAGAAGTTTGGTGATAATGTTGGTGCTGCTGGTGTGCCTGGTGATGTTGGTGTTGGGGCTGATCGTAGAAGGATTCAGAGGACCAAGGTCTGATTTTTTCAAGGGCTGCAATAAGAACATAAGAACATAAGAAATAGGAGCAGGAGTAGGCCAATCGGCCCCTCGAGCCTGCTCCACCATTCAATAAGATCATGGCTGATCTGATCCTAACCGCCAATCTACTATCTATCACAGAACCATCTCCTGCATCTAACAGAATTGCACACACGAAATAGGAGCAGAATCAGGCTACACAGTCCCTGGGCCCGCTCCACTACCCACAGGGCCATGACCGATCCGAACCTAGACTCATGTCCAAATTCCTGCCCGCTCCCCGTAACCCTTAATGCCCTTTACTTCTAGGAAACTGTCTATTTCTGTTTTAAATTTAATTAATGTTGTAGCTTCTACAGCTTTTTGTGGCAGCATATTCCATGGACCTACCACCCTCTGAGTGAAGTAGTTCCTCCTCATCTCAGTTTTGAAAGAGCAGCCCCTTATTCTAAGACTATGTCCCCTAGTTCTCGTCTCACCCGTCATCGGGAACATCCTCCCCGCATCCACCCGATCCAACCCCTTCACAATCTTATATGTTTCAATAAGATCGCCTCTCATTCTTCTGAACTCCAATGAGTAGAGTCCCAATCTACCCAACCTCTCCTCATATGACCACCCCCTCATCTCCGGGATTAACCGAGTGAACCTTTTTTGCACTGCTTCGAGAGCAAGGATGTCTTTCCTTAAGTAAGGACACCAAAACTGTATGCAGTATTCCAGGTGCGGTCTCACCAATACCTTGTACAACTGAAGCAATACCTCCCTATTTTTATATTCTATCCCCCTAGCAATGAAAGCCAACATTCCATTTGCCTTCTTAATCACTTGCTGCACCTGCATACTAACCTTTTGAGTTTCGTGCACCAGGACCCCCAGATCCCTTTGCACTTCAGTACTCTCCAGTTTCTTGCCATTAAGATAATAAATTGCTCTAGGATTTTTCCTGCCAAAGTGCATCACCTCACACTTTCCAGTGTTGTATTCCATCTGCCAAATCTCTGCCCACTTACTTAGCCTGTCTATGTCCCCTTGCAGGTTTTTTATGTCCTCCTCACTCACTACTTTCCCTCCCATCTTTGTATCATCTGCAAATTTTGATATGTTACACTTGGTCCCTTCCTCCAAATCGTTAATATAGATTGTGAAGAGTTGGGGACCCAGCACTGACCCCTGTGGAACACCACTAGTTACTGATTGCCAGTCTGAGAATGAACCATTTATCCCAACTCTTTGCTTTCTGTTAGATAGCCAATCCTCTATCCATGCCAGAATATTACCCCCAATCCCGTGATTTTTTACCTTAAGCAATAATCTTTTGTGTGGCACCTTGTCAAATGCCTTTTGGAAGTCTAAATACACTACGTCCACTGGTTCCCCTTTATCCACTCTATATGTTACTTCCTCAAAGAACTCCAGCAAATTTGTCAAACATGACTTCCCCTTCGTAAAACCATGCTGACTTTGTCCTATTAAATTATGATTATCCAAATGTCCTGTTACTGTTTCCTTAATAATGGACTCCAAAATTTTACCTACCACAGATGTTAGGCTAACCGGTCTATAGTTACCAGCCTTCTGTCTACTGCCCTTTTTAAATAAGGGTGTTACATTAGCAGTTTTCCAGTCTGCCGGGACCTTAGCGGAATCCAGGGAGTTTTGAAAAATTATTACCAATGCATCTACAATCCCTACCGCCACTTCCTTCAAGACTCTAGGATGTAAGCCATCAGGTCCAGGTGATTTATCCGCCTTGAGTCCCATAATTTTACCGAGTACCACTTCCTTAGTGATTTTGATCGTGTTTAGCTCCTCTCCCCCTATAGCCCCCTGTTTGTCCAGTGTTGGGATATTCTTAGTGTCCTCTACTGTAAAGACTGATACAAAATATTCATTCAGTGTTTTTGCCATCTCCATATTTCCCACCATTAATTTCCCGGTCTCATCCTCTAAGGGACCAACATTTACTTTAGCCACCCTTTTTCTTTTTATATAACTATAAAAACTCTTACTATCTGTTTTTATATTTTTTGCTAATTTACTTTCATAATCTATCTTCCCTTTCTTAATCTTTTTTTTTGTTATTTTTTGCTGCCTTTTAAAGACGGCAGCTGCAGGTGAGATGACAAGCAATCTGTCAATGGTGAGAGAGGTTGTTCCAATGAGGTGGCACTGGACATACAGTTGGCTCTAAACACTTGCAAGTTAAAGAAATCTCTATATGTATTACAAATGAAGTGACCAATACTTTCTGCGCTCTGAAACTGACCATCTGCAACATGGCATCCTTTACACCACTTCTGTAGCTGTCAGCTTATCAATTACATCAGAGCAGCCTCAAATCACGCCAGGTTGAGCTGGCGTGTTCGCCGAGCAGCAGGTAACCCATGGGGGAGAACGTAAAATTGGAAGGAAGCCTCAAAATAGCATTAAATTGGCTCTTAACAAGCCATTTAACTATCTCAATTGTATCTCCTGCCGCTTGGTGTCAGGTCAGTTCTCCGCTGACATATCCGACACCTGGGAGATTCGCGTGGAGGTGGGTTGACAGTGGGTTTCCTACCAGCTGTCAATCTTTGCTATTTTGACAGCAGACCCGCCTCCAAACCCGCCCTCTGAGCGCCGGCAAAATTCCGGCCGACATTTATCTACATTAAATGACATCTGCCAGACACAGGCACATTTCCCCACCACATCTAGATCTTCCCATCATCTATTTTTCTCATTTACAGACCTGACACCCACAAATATTTTTGTTTCATTTGCAAATTTACGGACCGTACTCACGATACCTTCATGGAGATCATTAATAAAAATGGTGAAGCGAAACGGCCTGAACACCGATCCTTGGGGGGTCCCTATTAGTAATTGGTCCCCAAGCAGAACTACTGCTATTAATAACAACCATCTATCTACATGAATGCAACCAATTTTTTATCTAACCCAAAATCTGCCTGATAATCCCATGGGACTCCATCTTATTCTTCTTCTCTTAGGCAGTCCCTCGGAACCGAGGATAACTTGCTTCCACACTAAAAATGAGTTCTCAGGTGACTGATGAGTCCAATGCGGGACCTACAGTCTCTGTCACAGGTGGGGCAGACGGTGGTTGAAGGGGCGGGTATGTGGGGTGCTTGGGTTGATGTGCGCTCCTTCCGCTGTTTGCGCTTGGCTTCCGCTTGCTCCCGCCGAAGAGACTCGAGGTGTTCGCCGCTTTCCCGGATGCTTCTCCATCTTATTAAGTACTGTGTGGCACCTTGTCAAATGCTTTTTGAAAATGAAGGTCAACTTGGCTACCAACTTGCACCAACCTAGTTACTTCCTTAAAAAATTTAACCAGGCTGGTGAGGCAGGACTTAAAGTCAAGCAAATGGACCTGTAATTTCCTGGTTCTGACTTACTGCCGTTTTTAAATATTGACACCACATGAACCACTCCCCATTCTATGGGAAATTTCCTAGACACCAGTGAGCTGTAAAATGTATTAGCAAGGGGCTTACAGAACATAGTCCCTTGCATCTTGGTGAAGGAAGGGATATAAGAACATAAGAAATAGGAGCAGGAGTAGGCCATTTGGCTCTTCGAGCCTGCTCCGCCATTCAATGAGATCATGGCTGATCTTCTGCCTCAACTCCATTCACCGGCCCTATCGCCATATCCCTTGATGCCCTTACTAGTCAGAAATCTATCGACTTCTGTTTTGAATATACCCAATGACTGAGCCTCCACAGCCCTCTGGGGTAGAGAATTCCAAAGATTCACCACCCTCTGTGTGAAGAAATTTCTTCTCATCTCAGTCCTGAATGGCCTACCCTTTATCCTGAGGCTGTGGCCCCTGGTTCTAGACTCCCCAGCCAAGGGAAACATTCTCCCAGCATCCATCCTATCAAGCCCTGTAATAATTTTGTATGCTTCAATGAGATCCCCTCTCATTCTTCTGAATTTAAGAGAATATAGGCCTAGTTTACTCAATCTCTTCTCATACGACAGTCCCGCCATCCCAGGAATCAGTCTCGTGAACCTTCGTTGCACTCCCTCTATGGCAAGTATATCCTTCCTTAGGTAAGGAGACCAAAATTGTACACAGTACTCCAGGTGTGGTCTCACCAAGGCCCTATATAATTGGAGTAAGACTTCTTTACTCCTGTACTCAAATCCTCTTGTAATGAAGGCCAGCATACCATTTGCCTTCCTAATGGCTTGCTGCACCTGCACATTCACTTTCAGTGATTCATGTACAAGGACACCCAGGTCCCTTTGAGCATCTGCATTCCCCAATCTTTCCCCATTTAGGAAATACTCTGCCTTTCTGTTTTTTCTACCAAAGTGGGTAACTTCACATTTATCCACATTATATTCCATCTGCCATGTTCTCACCCACTCACTGAGCCGGTCGAGATCCCCTTGAAGCCTCTTCACAACTGACACTGCCGCCTAGCTTTGTATCAGCAGCAAATTTGGAAATGTTACATTTAGTCCCCTCATCCAAATCATTGATATAGATTGTGAATAGCTGGGGCCCAAGCACCGATCCTTGCGGTACCCCACTAGTCACAGCCTGCATTCCTGAAAAAGACCCATTTATCCCTACTCTTTGTTTTCTGTCTGTTAACCAATTCTCAATCCATGCTAGTATATTACCCCCAATTCCATGTGCCCTAATTTTGTTCACCAACCTCTTGTGTGGGACCTTATCGAAGGCCTTCTGAAAATCCAAATACACCACATCTACCGGTTCCCCTTTGTCTACTCCACTAGTTACATCCTCAAAGAACTCCAATAGGTTTGTTAAACAGGATTTCCCTTTCATAAATCCATGTTGACTCTGCCCAATCTTACTATTAGTTTCTAAGTGCCCAGTTATTGCATCCTTTATAATAGATTCCAGCATTTTCCCAACTACTGATGTGAGACTAACAGGTCTGTAGTTTCCTGTTTTCTCTCTCCCTCCTTTCTTAAATAGCGGAGTTACATTTGCTATCCTCCAATCTGCAGGAACCGTTCCAGAATCTATAGAATTTTGGAAGACGACAACCAATGTGTCCACTATCCCACCTCTTTCAAAACCCTAGGATGTAGGTCATCCGGTCCTTGGGATTTATCGACTTTTAGTCCCATTAATTTTGCTAGTACTGTTTTTTTACTAATAATAATTTCTTTAAGTTCCTCATTCTCGCCACACCCTTGGTTTTCTCGTATTTCTGGGAGGTTTTTTGTGTTTTCCTCCGTGAAGACAGAAACAAAGTACAGGAAACTCTCTTTTAACCGGCACCCAAATAACCGGAAATCTCTCTTAACCGGCAAAATTCTTGAGTAGGTAACCGGGGTTTTCCTTCATCTCTCCTTTAAAAATAACTTTAAAAAAAAACCCGAGGCGTTTGCCTTGTATCGGAGCATGTAGATTGGGAGGGGAATGTGCAGCCGGGTAGGCAGCGGACACGACAGATGGTAGGCTGGCGGTCCCCGGGGAGACGGAGCTCCGAATGCAGGCGCATGTCAGTGTGTACGGGGCTCTCGTACGTTGGGAGATATAACTTTCCATTATCCGGACTTTTTGATTAACCGGCACCACGCCGGTCCCGGTTAATAAAGAGTTTCCTGTAGTTATTTAATTTCTCTGCCATTTCCTCATTCCCCATTATAATTTCTCCCATCTTTGACTGTAAAGGACCTACATTTACCTTCGCCAGTCTTTTCCTTTTCACATACCTATAGAAGCTTTTACAATCAGTTTTTATATTTTTTGCTAGTTTGTGCTCATATTCCATTTTCCCTTTCTTTATCAATTTCTTGGTCCCCCTTTGCTGATTTCTAAAAAGATCCCAATCCTCAAGCTGACTGCTTTTTCTGGCAACTTTATAAGCTTCCTCCTTTGACTTAATACTAGCTTTAATTTCTTTTGTTAGCCATGGTTGGATCACTTTCCCTTTTGGGTTTTTATGCCCTAGAGGAATATATGTTTGTTGCAAATTATGCATTATTTCCTTGAATGTTAGCCATTGTATGTCCACCTTCATACCTTTTAGTGTAGTCTCCCAATCTACCATGGCCAACTTGTCCCTCATACCTTTTAGTTTCCTCTGTTTAGATTGAAGACCTTAGTTTCAGATTGGACTACATCACTCTCAAACTTAATGTAAAATTCAATCATATTATGGTCACTTGTCCCTAAAGGTCCCTTCACCACAAGATTATTGACTAGTCCTTTCTCATTACACAGTACCAGATCCAGAATAGCCTGTTCCCTGGTTGGTTCCTCCACATACTGATCCAGGAAACCATCTCGCATGCATTCCAAGAATTCGTCCTCCACACCATTAGTGGTAATTTGATTTGCCCAGTCAATATGTAGATTAAAGTCCCCCATGATTACTGTATTGCCCTTGTTACATGCACTTCTAATTTCTTGATTGATACTGTGCCCTACATTACCACTGTTTGGTGGCCTATACACAACTCCCACCAATGTTTTCCGCCCTTTGCTGTTTCTTAGCTCCACCCAAACTGATTCCAGTTCTACATCACGATCTGCCTAGCCAAGCTCTTTTTATCTCTACCGTACCGATCTGATCCCTTATTAACAGCGCTATGCCACCTCCTTTTCCTTTTTGTCTGTCCTTCCTAAATGTTGAGTACCCTGGAACATTCAGTTCCCAGCTTTGGTTACCCTGCAACCATGTCTCTGTAATGGCAATTACATCATACCCATTTACTGTACTTCTATTAGTGCCATTAATTCATCCACCTTGTTGCGAATGCTACGTGCATTTAGATAAAGTGCCTTCAACTTTGCCTGTTTAATATTTTTCTACACTTTGACCCTCTTTACTGTTGGCCTTTGTTTCTGCTCCCTACTAGTTTTGCTGACTACTTTTCTAACTTGCACTTCCAGCTTTGTTTCTCTCCGTTCCAGGCCCACACTTAGGTTTCCAGCCCCCTGACAAACTAGTTTAAATCCTTCCCAACAGCACTAGCAAACCCCCCTGCGAGGATATTGGTCCCGGTTCTGCCGAGGTGTAATCTGTCCAGCTTGTACAGGTCCCACCTTCCCCAGAATCGGTCCCAATGCCTCAGGAATTTAAATCCCTCCCTCCTATACCATCTCTCCAGCCACGCAGTCATCTGGTCTATTCTCCTATTTCTGCTCTCGCTAACATGTGGCACTGGGAGTAATCCTGAAATTGCTACCTTTGAGGTCCTGCTTTTTAATTTATTTCCTAGCTCCCTATATTCTGCTTGCAGGACCTCGTCCCTCTTTCTACCTATGTCATTGGTACCGATATGGACCATGACCTCTGGCTGTTCGCCCTCCCCCTTCAGAATGTCCTGCAGCAGCTCAGTGATATAGGGTTTGAAGCTGAGCTCATGGCTAAACATGATACTGAGGCTGAGTGCAGTCAAAAAATGTAGTACAAATATATGTAGTTGTGTGTCAGGAGACAGTATTTTGGGTTATCGCAGGATGAAGTAGTGTTTGCAGTATTTTGACGTACCCCCCCCCCCCCCCAAACAAATATCTTTATTCTCAATTAAATAGCTTGATGATATTTTGCATAAGCAGAGCACATCTCCTATGAACTGAAACCTGCATCTCTACTGTTTATTCTACTGGAAGGCTGTTTCCAGTGGGGTTCCGCAGGGCTCAGTACTAGGTCGCTTGCTTTTTGTGGTATATATCAATGATTTAGACTTCAATGTAGGGGGTAGGATTAAGAAGTTTGCAGATGATACAAAAATTGGCATGTGGTTGATAGTGAGGAAGAAAGCTGTCGACTGCAGGAAGATATCAATGGATTGGTCAGGTGGGCAGAAAAGTGGCAAATGGAATTCAATCCGGAGAAGTGTGAGGTAATGCATTTGGGGAGGGCTAACAAGGCAAGGGAATACACAATAAATGGTAGGATACGCAGAAATGTAGAGGAACAGAGGGACCTTGGAGTGCATGTCAACAGATCCCTGAAGGTAGCAGGACAGGTAGATAAGGTGGTTAAGAAGGCATACGGGATACTTTCCTTTATTAGCCGAGGCATAGAATATAAGAGCACGGAGGTTATGCTTGAACTGTATAAAACACTAGTTAGGCCACAGCTAGAGTACTGCATACAGTTCTGGTCACCACATTACAGGAAAGATGTGATTGCACTAGAGAGGATACAGAGAAGATTTACGAGGATGTTGCCAGGTCTGGAGAATTTTAGCTATGAGGAAAGATTGGATAGGCTGGGGATGTTTTCTTTGGAACAGAGGAGGCTGAGGGGAGACTTAATTGAGGTGTATAAAATTATGAGAGGCCTAGATAGAGTGGATAAGAAGGACCTATTTCCATTAATAGCACTCATCAGATTTTGTTATTTTTATTTGGATGCATGGAGGTGGGAAAATACAGGGGTTTTGTTCAAATGATATTGAAATGTGTGTACCATGCATTGTAACCTTGATGTTATGCATGTTAGGCGAGCCATCAGCCTACATGTGCTTCAACCTGAAACAAAACATTTTATTTTTTTTAATTCATAGTTATTTTTGTTAAAACCCTCTGTCACCATCAGCCTCACCTAGCTCCAATAGATTGGAAACTGCACGATTCAGAAGAAACCACCCATCCTTCAGTTTCTGTTTCAGTATCTGGTTCACCTATATTCAAAAGAAAAAGCACAAAAGCATCCAAATAAAAATGCACCAAGTTTCAATAATTAGTAGAAACTATACTTCTTAAATAATCTTAATTTCCAATTTAGAATTTGACCTGAAATGAAAGTATTGTTACTTTATAAGACAGTTATGATCACATTTAAAATGGAAAATGTGTTAATGTGTCATCTCCCTGTGCAATATGAGGAAGAAACATGTTCCCCTTCCTGGCCCTGAAGTAAGCCAACATTGTCCTTTTCCCCTTCGAAATGGCTATCATCACCCCCTCCTCAAATAAATACCTGACTTCTCCCCAACTACTGCCCCATTTCCAACTTCCCTTTCCTCTCTTAGGTTATTGAACATGTCCGCTTTCCAGCTCGGTGCTCACCTCTCCTGAAATTCCCCTATTTGCATCCCTCCAGTCTGGCTTCGTCCTTTGTCACAGCGAAAAATAGCTCTAGTGAAAGTCACGAATGATATCCCTTGTGAGGGCAAATGTAGTGCATTACCCCTCCTCATCTTCCACCAATGCCATTCATGTCATCCTGCTCCATAAGAATGTCCTTGCATATTTCTAATTCTACCAGTCAACATGCAGCCATAGCTTCTCTTCCCTTTCTTCGTACCATCAACTCCAGGATTCCCCAAGGATCTGTCCTCGTCTCCCCTTGGCACAGGGTCAGTTTTCTACTCTTGATACCCATCTCCAGATCTCCACCACTTCTCTCGACCTCTCAATTCCCTCTCTGCTGTCTGACTACTTGTTTGATATTAAGTCCTAGATAAGACAAAACATCCTCCCGCTCAACACCAAGAAGAGTGATGCCATCATCTCTTGCACCTACTACAAACTCTGCCACTGATTCTATCTCCCTCCTAGGCCACTCACTCAGGCTTAACCAGACCTTTTGTCATATCCTGTTTGAAACCAAGCTGAGCTTTAAACCCACATCTGATCTATTACAAAGGGCACTTATTTGCACCTCTGTAGCTGTGCTTACCTTAGCCCTTCCACTGCTGGAACCTCTTGCTTACATCCAAACTTGATTACTCTAATGTTTTTCTTACTGCTCTTCCATTCTCCACCCTGCATAAACTCCAATTTGTCCAAAACTCTGCTGCATATATCCGCACTAAATCCTGCCTGCCCATTAACCCGTTCTCACTGACCTACACTGGATCAGAGTTTTGCAACGCACTAAATTTAAGATCTTTGTCTTCATCCATAAAACTCTCCATGGTCTTGCCCCACCTATCTCTCTAATATCCTCCAGCCCAACCACCCCCCCCCTCCATGATCCATTCCTGACTCCAACCTGTGTACTCCACTTTGACCCTCTTTAGTAGCAGAGATTTCAACCCCCTTGTTCCTACTCTCTCAAACTTTCTCCCTAAACCTCTGTCTCTTTCTCAACCTTTAAAACCCCCGAAAAGCCATCTGCTCAATAAAGCTTTCTGTCACCCTTCCTAACGTCTCTCTTCCCAACTGGGTATCTGTTTTCCTGAGTTGTGAAGTGCCTTTCTTTACACTAAAGGATCTATATAAATGCAAGTTGTTGTTTAGACCATTAGGGTTAAAATTCCACCATCTTTGAGAAAGAAACTAACCACCACCTGGGGGTGGGGGGGTGGGGGGGGGTTGGGTGCGGGAGGAGCCTTTTATACAGTGCAAGAAGGAAAATAATGTGGATCATACCATGGCATAATTGATGTAAAGAGGAAACTTGCTAGCGACTTTCTCTACTGTTAACCTGAACTTAGTCCTACAGCATGCAGATAATACTTCCACATCTTTAAGAATTGAGGAGAGTCACTGCAAGGAGCTGACCTGCTGCAGAATGATTGGTATTGGCCAGTATCAAGTTATCTCTTCTTGCAGCCCTTTCAATGCTGAGGAGTTGAAGAATAACTCCTCCCCATGGAGGCAGAAGAAATTGAACTCAAATTGCTTGGGTCCCTAAGAGTTACTGTTGCCAATATTAGTAGCAATAACCAATCTATTTGAAATGGATTAATGCCTCTGTTAAAATAGCAAAGAAAGGAATATCATATGAACATGTTAAGCATTCATGTGCTAATACTGCCTACAGTAATTTCTGGTGTAATCTATTTTACATTTACTGATAAACAACTCCTCCCCATGGAAGCAAAAAACTGAACTCAAATGGTCTCTTAGGTGATACATTTGCCCAGATTTCTCAGATCCCACAATTATATCTAATTTACCTGGTATCACCAGGTACTAAAGTCCCATAAGCCTCCATATGCTCACTCCTTTTACGGCAATGGAGTTTCAGGATTGCCTCCCATCAGTCCTCTGCAGCCATCAGTGGCGAAGTGAAGGCAGGTGAAACAGAAACTGGATGAAAAGCACTTAAGATGCATTCTATAGCCAGCTATTACAGTGAATTCTCATGCACAAGCTCCAACATTTTATCCAATCTGATGAAAAAATGAAAACAGTGAAGAAAAGCTTTTAAGTTTTAACTTTTTATTATTTTACTCCCCTAAGACAAGTACAGATGAAAAGCCAACTTGACCATCAGCTTCATCACTCCGTAGAAAACTATGGTCCACCAACACAGCACCCAATGCCTCGAATAATTTTGGAGTTTTTGTCTCCATTATCCTATTCAGAAAATCACCCCAGGTATTACATCACTTTTTGCATGAAGAAATACTTCCTGACATCTATCTTGAATTTGCCTTTCATCAAATTGTACCTTGCCCTACAGTCAGAATTTAAATTGAAATAGAGCTCCAGATTAACCTTTCTTCTTCCACTTAGTAGCTTAGAAATGTTGGCAATCTTTTAAACAGATGAACTCTTACATATTCAACATTACTCTGCCATTTTAAAGCTGGCATTAGCCCATCTAACTGCTTGGCTAAAATTGTGAACAAAGGAATGCCAAATAAATGCATTAAGTATTCATCTGCTAATATTGTTAATAGTTATTTCTAGGCTATCTTACAGATCTCTATAAGATTCCATCTGATTCACCACTTTTCAAGGTTCAAAAAATCTGAGTTCTTCTAACCTTTCTTCAGAGCACAGTCCCCTGACACAAGAGATCAACCATGTGGCCATTCTCTGCACCATTTCCAGGACTTGGATGTTTCCAGCATGTATTGGTAACCAAAACTAAATACAGTGTTCCAGATGTGCCCTGACCAGAGTACTGGAAAGCATCAGTAGGATGGCAACAGACTTGTAGAAGCAGATCCCCCCCACCCTCCGGATGTTAGTCAGGCAGTCCTCTGCCTGGCATGATCCAAACTTACCTGTTTTTCTGGGTTCAGGAAATTTCCATTGGCCTGACATTCCCCCGCCCCGGCACAGGCCCGCCCTTTGGCAGGCTTGTAGTAGCAGCAGCAAGGCTTTCTAGCTGCTATCCAAAAATAGAATAAAACGAGTCCACAACTTCAGGAAACGTGGAGGCCTGGCCGATTTTAAGGGCCAAGCCTCATTTACACAAGGCTTCTGGGATTCCCGGCTAAGTGGCACATCTGCCGGTGTCCCGCCCACCCATATGACGCAATCTCCAGTGAGAGTCCTGGCCACTATTAAAAGCGCCACATATTCAAGGGAGACTGCATTCAGTCAGGGCTTAAATCTAACTAACTGTAAATCACTGGTGGAAAGTCTTTATGTGCCTGTGGTTGTGCCTTTTTTGCTCCCATACTGGCAGAAGTTAGCTTATCCAACTTGGGAACTTCAGCTAGTTCACATGGCATGGTTGAGGGATCAGTAGTATTCCTTGATAGTGTAACAGTAAAGGAAAGAGAGCTTCAGACAGTCATTATGCAGGACTCGCGGCCTTTGAAGGAGGAACTTGATATGGTCTCATGCACTGTTTTGATATGAAAGACAAGCTTCTGGCTTGCATTCAAATATCCTTTACCTGATACCCCCTATTTAGGTCACTGCTGGTGAGCATCTGTTCAAGGCTGCCAGTGATTAGTCTTCATATATTGAATCATAGGTATTGCCTCAGAGCTGACTATATTCTACTTTGAAGTCTGTCCTGCCCTGAGCAATTAGTTACTTGGATGATGGACCCTGTATTAAACATACCACCAGAGTAATCTAGGCTATTCCCCCATGTTGTTTGGTCCTTGGGTCACAAGATTTCCATTGCAGATGCCATGTTGGTACCATTCGTACTCTGGTGAACATGGTCGGTCTAGCATATCAGCCATGCCAGAGATGGAGCTACTCTTCTGAATTGGAAGTATTCATCCAAGAGATGATCTCCCCATCTTGCCCAGCCTCTCATCCAGCATGGTGTGTATGGTGGCCAGGATATTGTGCATATTCTTTTGGTGTTCAACTTCCTCATGTAGCAGGTGGGGCCACTGACCTCTTCCAACTTTTTAGGAAGAAGTCGTTAAATTAAAAAAAAAACACAACACTGACTACAAAGTCACAGCCGCAATGGAGTGAAAGACGACTGTTGCAGCTGTATTCTCATCGTAGACCCTTTACATCCAGCACACTGAACAGTGCCAATCTAATCCCACCTAGCGATGTACCCGACCTCAATGTTTCCTGTGCTACAGCAATTAAAATAACATCGGGGTCATAAATGAGCTCGATTTACATATAATTATGAGCCTCCCACCTCTCCATAGCCGGAGACCTGTCGGCCCCGAAACTCGCCGCTGTTAATATCGCGGCGGGAATCAGAATTTCCACCATTTTAACCCTTTCCAGCCCATGGGGAGGGGGGCGAGGTCATTTAAAATTGAGGCCTATATCTTTTCTATAGATTAGAAACAGTATGGGGCCTTGACTACTAAAAATAATTATATATATTAAATGTTTATACCAGGTTAAAAAAAAAATCACAAGAAAAATATCTGACACTGCTGGGCAGTATTTTCTACAGAATGTGCCCTAGTCTTTCATTTCCATTTAAGTTTTTAAAAATTAGGTTGTTCCTTACCTGAACTGTGCAATTTGGAAACTGGTACAAGGCAGCCAAGACATAGGGGACGATTCCCATAAGGGTCACGGACAGCATAGATTACATCTTTGTACATAAGAAGTATTGAATAAGAGGTAGACGTTGCAGTCATCAAATTTCTAATCCTAGAAATCAAGATCAAAACCGGTGACTTAGGTCTCCTCTTTACAAACCATTAATCACCATAAAGCAATAACTACCAACATCACCTTGCTAGAAGATTACATAACTAGCTTTATTGGACAGTTTACTAATTCCTTGTAATTTAGTGTTGTTAATGGGGCACTCTGTGACAAAGTGCCTGCCAAATTTTTTCAATGTGAGCAGAAGAGGATCCATGCATGAATTCAACTGGATAACATACAAATGACAATGCATTGGAACTTTTTTCATCTAGTTGTGTACTCCAATTTGGGGATTTACAATGCTGTCATACCCAGTCAAACCAAAAGTATTGTTTCGGCGCTAACTTAATATGTTTACCAGATTATATTTTGATTATTTCCTTTCTCAATCATACTCACATTGACATCATGATGCAGACATATTCTGAAGGAATCCCTTTTACTTACGTCCCCTAGCACACCTGATTCACTGTTTGGCAGCTAAAATGAAACATATCTATGCACTCAAGTCAGTATTGATTTTAGCTGGCTCATATACCTTCCGATCAGCACCCAGAACTGGTCCAGATGCTGATCCACAAGAATCTCCATAGAACTATTTGCTGGTGCTCCAAAGCAGAGAGTGAAGAGATCTAAAATGATGATTCTCCACATGACTAAGAAACAGATGAAAATAGAGCCCACAAGATTTTTTTTAATGAATTCTGAAAATTATTTACAGTTGATGGTTATGGTAGAAATACTTTATATTGCAAGTTCTTGTGTCTTGAAGCCATGTATAAGCACAAAGTGCAAGGAATGTTGGCATCTAATGCATGGCACACCTTCCTTTGGGAATACTTGATGTGACCGTAGAAACTTAATTTTCTGATTGGGCATAAGCCTGACCAGAAGTAGGGCAGTACAAGAGGAGCATTCACGTATCCCTATTTGCATTTCATGAGCCAGCATCATTTACATAATCTCAGAGAGCCACCAGCATGGAAAAATATTATGATTGGAAACACATCCCATGGCTAAGTGTAGAAATCATGTCGTGCTGCACGAATTAAAGGACTGCAGCAGCTTAAAGGGGCAGGCATTGTGGTTTGGAAGGCAGTACCCTTGTGTTTTGAAACATGTAATTAGTATGTTCTTATTATATTATGTCTGCAAGCAGTTCAGCAGAGCACAGTTTTCGCCAAATGGGACATACAAATCCCGATGGAAGAAGTGAATCACAGTGGAAAGATCACTTCAGGATAAGTATTGCAGGACCACTGGGCAAGCTGCCTAAGAATGGCAATGCGCATCAATGCCATGCTACTCTACTTGCAGAAGACAGCCCATAACAGAAAACTAAGAAAGCACACACAGGAGGAAGACCCCCTAACCTCCATGCACTAAATCTGTATGAGATAAGAAGTTTTGTGACCTTATCAGTTCAAACCAAGAGAAACCATTGTCACCTTCCATTAATTTACTGTTCTATGTACCTATGTCACTTATAATTACTTCTACTCTCACTCTATCTTAAATTACACAAATTCTTATTTAGTACATAATTCACTTAGCACCACCAGCCATCCCTTGGAAGTGCTCCTTCACATACATCTTTGCATGTAATCAGGTCAAAGTTATCATTCCCATCTAACGTAACTGCATGGTGAAAATACATGTCATCACATCCACTGTAGCTACTTGCTGACACTTTGATATTACCACATATCATTAAGACAATTGAAACCTCTCACAACTTCTACTCTACTTGCAGAAGACAGCCCATAACAGAAAACTAAGAAAGCACACACAGGAGGAAGACCCCCTAACCTCCATGCACTAACTCTGTATGAGTTTTTCCTGATTGCAGGGAGTCTCACTCTGCCTTGCTCCAGTGTCAGACCAGGCCCTGAATCCGATTGCACTTCAACTTGTAACTGTACTTAAAATGAGTCTGCTCTGTCATACTTAGAGCTGCTGTGCTCTCCCAGAGTGGAGCTGGAAGTTTCAGAAGAATAGTTTCCCCTACCTGGCCACCCAGTCAGGTGTATCAGCTTCCTCCTTTGGTGGAGTCAAAGCCAGAAGCTGTATGATAAGCTCACTGTCAGAGCTGGTTGATAAGCCAACTCCATGTCGTAGTACCTATATTAATGGAAGTTATTTTAGTCAACTTGAAAAATACACAGGTGTCACACCTAACTTAACTGTACAAATTGAATTCATCATTCTGTATCATCAAGCTTCAAAATTGTTCTGGTTTATATGGCAAAATGCATATAAATATTTGACACAGCATTAAAACATATCTACTTAAAAGGCATATTAAGGGGGAAACAGCAGTAGTCGCCAAATAGCATTTTCATCAGAAGACCAAGGTTGAACCAAAGGAAACGGGGTAGCAGGTGGGTTGGAACAGGAAGTGTTTAGAACAGGCGCCCCCTTTTTAAGCCTATTCAGCCCTTGCTTTTTTGCTCAGCAAGAGGGGTTGCTGGTCAAAGTCTTGCTCAGCCACATATGTATGTACTCGGTTGTACACTGGATTTATGACCAACACATCAGATTTGATTAGCATGTTTACCAGAAAACTCAACCTTAGATCTGATTTCAATTATCCATCCCTAATCTTTCATCCTGTTAGGATATAACATTTACTGAGGATGAATTAACGGTTCAAATACAATACTTTCTTATATTAACTTATTTAATGTAACAAGACTAGTAGCAATGCCATACTGTACCTTCATTTTTAATTTTTTTGCATTGACTAATTCTCCATTGTGAGCTACAGCGATCTTTCCATGAAGAGTTTCCACTACAAATGGCTGACAATTCTGCAATTCAGAAATACCCGATGTAGAATATCGCGTGTGTCCTATTCCTAGGTTTCCACTGCGAAGCTTTTGTATTTGTTCTTCACGAAAAGTATTATTTACGAGACCCATTCCCTATAAAAAGAAATACATTTTTATATAAAAATCTACTCATGATCTGCATAACTTAAGTTAAAAATTAAGAGCATAGTTTTGATGGGAAACTAAAGAACTCACTGCTTTAAGTTAAAATAAATAACTTCTCTAATTGTACTTTTGGAGACCTTAGATCAAACTAAAAAGTAACTTGTTAAATTTAATGCACATTTACTATAAAGTTCCATTTCTACTCCCAAAAGTACCATTCTAGGACTTGAAAGTACCATAAGTCCATAGTCTGAGACTTGTTTTATTTGGGCTGTACTTAAAAAAAGAAATGAAAAACAAGTAATAAATGGTATTGCTACAATCTTCTCTTAACACTAGGAGCTGTGACCATCTCATAGGATGTTCTTTGGGGAAGCACCAAGGATTAAGTTGCACAATACTATAACAAAAGCAGAATTTAGGTCCTGGGCCAACATTGCCTATTTTTTTGTTTTGAGGACACAGTAAGTCATTACAGTTCTAAAGCCAAAGAGGCATAGCACAAAGTTCGTATTGGAGTATCTTTATCTTGTCTTTTGAAATTACAGCCTCAAGGCTTAAAATATTTACTTAGATCCAGTACCAAGCTCCAAAGAACAGTTGCACAAGTTTTTGACCTGATGGTTAATAAGGTCTCTGACCTGCAACATTTCATAGAATCATAGATATTTACAGCACAGAAGGAGGCCATTCGGCCCATCTTGTCAGTGCCGGCCGACAAAGAGCTATCCACCCTAATCCCACTTTCCAGCACTTGGTCTGTAGCCTTGTAGGTTACGGCACTTCCAAGTGCATATCCGAGTACTTTTTAAATATGATGAGGGTCTCTGCCTCTACCACCCTTTCAGGCAGTGAGTTCTAGACCCCCACCACCCTCTGGGTGAAAAAATTTCTCCTCAAATCCCCTCTAAACCTCCGACCAATTACTTTAAATCTATGCCCCCTGGTTATTGACCCTTCTGCTAAGGGAAATAGGTCCTTCCTATCCACTCTATCTAGGCCCCTCATAATTTTATACACCTCAATGGGGACCTTGTCAAAGCCTTGCTTAAATCCATATAGACTACATCAGACGCATTACCCTCATCGACCCTCCTTGTTACCTCTTCAAAAAATTCAATCAAGTTAGTTGGACACGACCTTCCCTTAACAAATCAATGCTGACTTTCCTTGATTAATCCGTGCCTTTCTAATTGAAGATTAATACGGTCCCTCAGAATTTTTTCCAATAATTTTCCCACCACCGAGGTTAGACTGACTGGCCTGTAGTTACTCAGTCTTTCCCTTTCTCCCTTCTTAACAACGGTACAACGTTAGCATTCCTCCAGCACCACGCCTGTAGCCAGAGAGGATTGGAAAATGATGGTCAGAGCCTCTGCTATATCCTCCCTTGCTTCTCTTAACAGCTTGGGTTACATTTCATCCGGGCCTGGTGATTTATCTACTTTCAAAGATGCTAAACCCCTTAATATTTCCTCTCTCACTATGTTTAACTCATCTAATATTTCACACTCCTCCTCAACTACAATGTCTGCATCATCCCCCTCTTTTGTGAAGACAGACGCAAAGTATTCATCAAGATCCATATCTTCCGCCTCCACACACAGGTTACCCTTTTTGGTCTCTAATAGGCCCTACTCTTTCCTTAGTTATCCTCTTGCCCTTAATATATTTATAAAACATCTTTGGGTTTTCCTTGATTTTACTTGCCAATATTTTTTCATGCCCTCTCTTTGCTTTCCTAATTTTCTTTTTAATTAAACCCCTGTACTTTCTAAACTCCTCTAGGCTTTCTGCAGTATTTAGCTCTCGGTATCTGACAGAAGTGTCCCTTTTTTTCCTTATCCTA
Source organism: Squalus acanthias (assembly GCA_030390025.1). Classification (NCBI taxonomy): domain Eukaryota; kingdom Metazoa; phylum Chordata; class Chondrichthyes; order Squaliformes; family Squalidae; genus Squalus; species Squalus acanthias. The sequence goes on along the minus strand of CM059426.1, from coordinate 82,178,474 downwards.
CCCTGTATGTGCCTTGACATCCAGGGGGGTACTAGATTTGGGAGCCCTCAACCTTTTTCTTTGTGGGAACATATTTGCTCTGAACCCTCACTATCTCCTCCTTGAATGCCTCCCACTGCTCTGACACTGATTTACTTTCAAGTAGCTTTTTCCAGTCCACTTTTGCTAAATCGCATCTCAGCTTAGTAAAATTGACCTTTCCCCAATTGAGAACTTTTACTCCTGGTCTCTCTTTGTCTTTTTCCACAACTACACTAAATCCAACTGAATTATGATCACTACTACCAAAATGTTCTTCCACTGATACCCGTTCCACCTTCATTCCCTAAAACTAAGTCCCGAACTGCCCCCTCTCTTGTTGTGTTTGCTACATACTGGTTAAAAAAGTTTTCCTGAATGCATTTTAAAGAATTCTGCACCCTTTATACCTTTTACACTAATTCTATCCCAGTTAATATTAGGGTAGTTGAAATCCCCAACTATTACTGCCCTGTTGTTTTTGCACGTCTCAGAAATGTGCCTACATATTTGCTCTACTAGCTCCCTCTGACTATTTGGGGGGTCTATAGTAGACTCCTAAGTAGTGTGATTGCCCCTTTTTTGTTCTTCAGTTCAACCCAAATGGCCTCATATGATGATCCTTCTAACATATCATCCCTCCTCACAGTTGAGGTACAACCCATCTGGCTGGTACAGGTCCCACCTCCCCCAGAACCAGTCCCAATGCCTCAGGAATCTAAAGCCCTCCATCCTGCACTCTCTCTCCAGTCACACATTCATCTGCTCTGTCCTCCTATTTCTGTATAGCGCATTTAACGTTAAAAAAACACCCCATGGCACTTCACAGAAGTGTAATCAGACAAAAATGGATACTGAACCAAAGAAAGAGATATTAGTCGAGGTTTTCCTCAATAATTTGCTTTTAAAAACTACTCAGTTAGCACACGACTTTCAGTCCTGGGTGCTGCATTCAAAAGCAGCCAATACCAATGTGTTAAAAGCATTTCAGCATCAACATGAAATTAGTTTGGACAGTCTGTAAACAATTCCTAGTAGGTCCATCTCCTCAGCACACAGTTATACATTGATACCATCACTCAGACACCATTATAGTCTACTTCTATCAACAGAAAGTTGGTTTTTGCTTTAAAAAATTTAATTATCTAGTAGTTTGAATTAAGCAATTTAAACAGTACAAAGTTGCATAATTTCAATCTGAATTAAGCAATTTCTAATTAAGAGAAGACGCTAATGGCTGGTATGGAAATTCACACTGGTGCACAAGGGGATGCTCTTTTGACACTGGGACTGAGTAGAGGGAGTTTTATTCTGCAACTGGCTTCACTAATTTTGACCTGGGAGCACTCAACACAGATACTGCGTGCACATTACCAATATCCCCTGCTTCAAGGAGCACAACATTTACTGAAACAATAAAAAATATCTTCACACATTATCTTTCAATATACTTGACAAAACATAAATTCTATCAAAATACAATCTTATTTTGGCAGAATCAATTGTCTATCATTAAATCACGACAAAGTCCTTGATCTAGGAAATTCATATTTAAGTAAATGTTGTAAAAGTACTGGAAGATGGTAAATCAGGTTTTCTGAAAACAAAGATGGAGTAACGTGATAGAGGGAGACAGTACAAAAGAATACTGAACCCGATTGATTTATCAATGCCTTAAAAGATCAATATATGACATAACAACACTCCATTGCAGAGTAAAAGACATACCTTGTGCGTCATATATAAAGGTGGGGAACCTCCATTACTTGTCACAATTCCAGCACTTTCCTGACCTCTGTAAAAACATTTTTCCAGAAGTTTCAACAATAATTACCGATAAGTACAGTTTAGAAACGACTTCCATTGAGATTAATTGTTTTCTCAATGGAAAGCAATTACCCCTCAGTTGCTCCATAACTTTTAAGTCCTATAGGAAAGCTCCCTTTCCAATTAGTCTGTTATGCCACTTTAGTAACTTATATCTGATAATAAAGCAGTGCATAAATAATAAAGATGACATTTATTCTGACAAAGGAAGATCTCATATCACAGATGAAGGTATTACTCAAGTGGGATAAACAGTATTCCATTGATCTCAGATACCAAAGTTCCGTGAAGGACTACTTCCATATCTATTCACAAAAGCAGGGCAAAATTCCATACAAAATGCATGTTTTTAGGTTGTCTCCAAATACCTGTAGTTTGAGATTATGCAAAACAGAACAGGTGCAACTGAGTGATACCAGTAAGCATATGGATCTCTCCCTTTACAAGACATTTTTGAAACTACCATGGAAAAATAGTTTGCATTTCTCTCATTAGACAATTGTATTACTTGCTGCTGCCAGAAATGTTCTCAGTCTAGTGCTAGAAACATTTTAGACCCTTCATCTTACTGCGGATTGTACATTTAGTTTATAAAATAAAAATGTAACATTGTAAGATTTACTTCAGGTTAACTTTAAACACTCAAACCAATATTACTCCTTATTTGAACGGAAGCTATGCAAAAGAGTTGGCAGTACCTCATAGAGGTATGAGGATTCCAAAGTTAGATAGGTTGAATTGAAGAGATATGCCCATACGTGCAGTGAGACCTGCGTTGCTTTAGATGTTGACCTATTGTGTTAATTGCACAATTTAATGATTTTCATTGCAAAAGAACCTTGAAATATATTGAACCTTCTGGGAGGGGTGGAAAAGAGAGCGCATATTATACATACACAATCAGTTTTGGGAAGTAGCTAAATGTCAAAGAATGCAATTTCTAAACTTTCAAATGTAGCAAACATTAAAGTAGTTATAAATTCAGTAACACAGCATTTCGAGACACAAGACAAGAGACCCCGATAGATCAGAGTCCACTCAACTTTGATCCTAACTGATAAGGGAAAAATATCACTATGTATGCACTTCAAAAAAAAAAAATCGAAGAGTGTTTCAGTTATTGAGATGACACAGCATGTTTTCCATGATTAGACAATTCCTTGCATGTCCAATTTTAAATACAATGTAAGCAAGGAGTAGAGTCATTGAAATTTAATTTAAGTAATCTTCATCAACTTTTTGTTATTTCAGGCAACAAAATTAGTCTTTATATCTGGACAAACTTCTATACGAAGGTGGAGAGGGAAAAGAAAGAAGACAGACATTTTTGTTGAAGATATCAATTCTCTTACAACATAATTCAGTAACTGAATAATACATAAAGTATATCACTTAGTAAAAAGAGTGTGCTGTGGATGTAACACAATGGACTTTAGTAGTACAATCATTAGGATGCTAGATAAAACCCATTTATCAGTAAAGAATAAACAGCATTGCTACACAACAGATGTTTCTGGATGACCGTCAGACTACTGATTCTCCAGGCCAATAACCCCTTTGACCTCATAAACCTACAATACATCCAAGTTAATTTTAAAGCTTCTAGACTGTAGCAAATTAGCTCTAAGAATGAAAAAAAATCACGCTGAGCCCAACAAAAATGCAGACCTACCCTAGATTTTGCTTTCAGAAGTGTTGAATTTATGGAATTAAGCTTGTAAATTTACTTTGAAATATGGCTATATTGTATTCTCATTCCCTTTTAAGAGAAAGCTATACTCTAGTGCTCCTATGCCAAACTAGTGAAATAAGCACAATAGTGAACTCAGCTTATATAATATAATATACTCTAATATACGCAGCTTCATGGGCGACCTGTGAAATTATATCAGCTAGATGTAGCAGTCATCTGCTCACACTTGAGATCCAGTTATGGAGAGGTACTTTTTTCACGTCAGATTGTTTACTCTAGAATAATGTTTCTGGTGTCAACACCACTAATTAAGTAACACAAATAGAGCTCCTGTGACTTAAAGCATGAGTAGTCTAGGACCAGAGTATGGTTTCCAGTATTTACTACAGTCCCACTGCAGTCTAAACATGACAGTGGTTCACCTATCACTGTAATGCAGCATATTTTCTGAAACAATGCATCAGATGATTGACCACCTACAAATATTACACTTTTCTGATACTGAAAGATACACACTTTGCAGATGTCACATTTGTAATAATATTTATCTACCACTTTACAAATTTGCTCAAGATGCAAGTAAATTTGTTTGTTCTTCTTATCCCCAGTCACTTACAGTTTTTGCTCTACGTCCCACAGTAAATTTGAATTGCTTATTTTCCCTCCTCCCTCCCCAAAACCTGTCATTTTTGCTTACTTCCATGACTGAAATTTTTTCTCTCCCTAATTTCCTGCAGTAGATTTGCATTTCTTGGTATGCGGTCATTGGTGTAGCACTGGCCTAGAAGATTTTCCTACTGTCAAGTACCTGAAAGGTGGCCGTTCTTCATGGTTTGATTGACTCCAGATAAACATGAATACCCACCTCTCTGGTCCTGGTGCAAATATCAGTTTCCTTAGTGACAAGAAAACTCATCCCACACACCATTAGCTCCAAATATTTATTTAATGCTGAAAATGACATAAAATAAGCATACAGAGTCCCTTTACTTGACGATGATTTTTAAAAGTGCTGAAAAAAATTTAATCTTTATCTTTCGGTGTTTCATTTCCAACTGCTTATGTCTTATATTGTTGCAAATTTTCTACACGGTTTTCACCGTGCACACTGGGTAATGGACTTGTATAACAGCAGGGTGAAAACTGTAACTCCCATAATGCATCTCTCATACACAAAAATTGTCCACATGAGCACAGTACTTTTCTATCTGGTTGTGATGACATGGTTTACCATAAGGCACTCTGATTATTGTAGTTCTAAGGAATAGGGTGAATTCCCACGATGAATCATACAGATAATGTGTACAAAGCAGCTGAAAATCTCCAGCATACAAGGTCTAGGTAAGAAATAAAAAACTCAAATTTATATAGTACCTTTCACATCCTCAGGACATCCAAAAAGCACTTCACAGCCACTTGCTTGTTTTTATAGGTAAGTGCAGCAGCCAATTTGTGCACACCAAGATCCCACAAACAAGATAAACGATCAGTTAATGTTTTTAGTTGTGTTGGTTGAGGGATGAACACTGGGAAAGCTCCTTGCTTTGGTGTGATGGGGTCTTTTATGTCTACCAGGACAAATGGCATCTCAGTTTAATGTTTCATCCAAATAACATCTCTGATACTGCAGCACTCCCTCAGTAGCTTACTGCAATGTCAGCCTAGATTATGTGCTCAAATCCTGGAGTGGTGCTTGAACTCGCAACCACTGCCTCAAAAGGTGAGTGTACCACCATCAAGCCAAGCTGACACTCAAAAGATTTCCAACTCATGCCCCAACATAGTTGTTGGAGATAACAACAGAAAATGCTGGAAACAGCATTTCAGATTTCCAGCATCCACAGTATTTTGCTATTGTATAGTTGTTGGAGAAACTTTGCAACCACTTCTAACTTTGAAGAAAAATAGCAGCCAAAAACAGTGGGAAGAAATTATTTGAATAATTCAAATAGTTTGTAGGACTTGCTGGTTTATAAATGGCAGCTTTGAAAAACAATTGAGCTACTTGGCTTTTTGATGATTACTCATTCGTCAGTACTTTTTTGCTACTTTTGATTTAGTCAGCTGGATATTTGATTGGCAACTTAACAGAAAAATGGCTATTTGAGCCAATCATAATTATTTGCCTCACAAACATGACAGTTTGGAAGTGCAGCACCTTTGAACAGTGCGATGCTATAAATGTGCACTAGACACAACTTTTAATTATATATACTATAAATTGGGTAAAAATCTTGTATCCTGAAGAGAGATCCTGATTTTCTATACCAATTTCCCATCCTGTGGAGTCTCACCATTTCAGGGCTCCTCTTGCAGATAGGAGCCACTTTAATAACTGTGACATCAGGTAGCAGCTCTGTCATGTCAAATAATTTACCTATAATATAGTCAATTTTTCCACATGAATCTTCTGAATTGGGTCAGAAGACTCCAAAATGTATCTACAACTAAGTTTTTTTTTTTAAAAGTAGTGAATAGGAGTTTTGTATCTGTAAACAAACAAGTTCCAACACTTTTTTTTTAAATGGAGGTTGTGAAGTTAAAAGAATTCATACCTATGTAGTTACATGAATTACTGCTGATAAAAGTTGTACTCTCAACTATTGTAACTGCCAATAAGCATATAAAATGTTTGTTCAAAAGATGTTTATCTAAATTATAATTTCAATGCCCCTCATCCCCAGCACTAGCTTCCTGTGATTAAAATAAACAGCAAATATTTGGACACATCGGGGGAAATTTTAACCCACAAGGACAGGTGGGTTGGAAGGTAAAATTTGTAAAATTCTAAAACCCGACCCCAATGTGCCCACTTCCGGGTTTAACGGAGGCACTTTTGGTTGCGTGCGAGTAACCTGATCGCCGGAGGCGGGTCGATCATTATCACATGCTAATGAAGCAAATTTCAAATGATTTCAAAAGGGATTTTGAATTTAACGCCTCCAGCACGGATCTCCTGGACCTCGGAAAACGTGACAGTGAAACGGATGCGAGACTGAGTGGCACTCCATCGGGGCGTTTAAAGTTCTGATTGCCCAATATGAATAAAGGCTCAGTGCTTACAGCTGCTTTCTCAGTTCCCTCTGCTAAATGTTGCGAAGAGTTCTTGTGATCATAGATGTTTTTCAGAAGTTTGGAGGCTTTCAAACGGACATCATGATGGTGTGGAGGGGGGGCGCCGCGGATGTTTCTGATCGGATTTCGGACAAGGAAGATAATCACCATCCATGGATGCAACGTCGTGCTGTGGTGGGATCTGCAGGTGCACAAGAGAGGGGCACACAACACAGCTCTGGAGAACAGCACAGAGCAGAATAGAGTGGAGAACAGCAAAGGGCAGAGCAACAGGGGGGCTGAGGTCGCAGGAGGCACTATCCATGTGAGAGGGTCTAAAGAGATGCTCAGCTGCTTTGACCTATCTGATGAGCAGTGCTTCCGCAGACTCAAGACTGACACGGCAGGTGGTCGTTGACATCCGCAGCCTCCTTCAAGCATTGTTCCCTGCTTGACCTGGTGGCCACGTATTGCCCGTCACTGTCAAAGTCACCACTTCCCTCAATTTCTCTGCCTCTGGCTCCTTCCAGTGCACCACTGGAGACATCTCGAGGGTCTCTCAGTCGACTGCACATAAATGTAAAAGGCAGGTCATGGATGGGTTGTTTGCCAGGAATTCGACTCATGTCAACTTCCCCTGCAACAATAGCCAGAACGAGCGGGTAGTCGGATTTGCGTCACTGGCTGGCTTTCCATAGGTACAGGGTGTTATCAATTTCACACATGTAGAAATCCGAAGGCCACCAGTCAACCAGGGGGTTTCATCTACTGCAGGGGATTTCATGCCATCAATGCACAGCTGGTGTGCAACCACAAGAAGAGGTTCATGCAGGTGTGCGAGCTGTCCTGGGAGCTGTCATGATGCTCTTATACTGCAGCAGTCCAACGTTCCAAATGGCTTTGTACCAGGAAACAGAATTAAAGGCTGGCTAATAGGAGACAAGGGATGCCTCCTTCAAACTTAGCTCATGACACCTGTGAGGAACCCCACAAGTGAGGCGCAACAGTGCTACAATGAGAGCCACATGACCACCAGGTGTGTCATCGAGCAAGCCATCGGAATGTTGAAGATACGCTTCGGGTGCCTAATTAGGTCAGAAAGTGCCCTTCAGTACTCGCCAGCGAGGGTGTCTAGAACGATAGTGGTGTGCTGCTTCCTGCACAACATTGCGCAGCAAAGAGGATTAGAGGTGGAGGCTGACCAAGGCGTCATCAATCATCATCTGATGAGAACACTGAAGGAGGAGGATGAGGAAGACGAGCAATAGGAAGATGGGGCACCCTAGGCCAGACCAGCCGAGTGCATTGCTACTTGGGTTGCCCTAATAGCTCGAAGGTTCAGCTAGTGACTCACACAGGAAAAAATAAAAAATGAAATCTTCTGGCCTGCTCCCACCTCCCTCCGCAAAACAGCCCTGCAACCACACATATACCCACTGCACATCTGCCCAATGGGTCCCTGTCATGTATTCATCATGAGGCAAGTGAAAAGGCGAGTTGGCAGTTGGGTCACAATAATGGGCAAGGTGTGGAAGTGGTGCTAATCATTTAATTTTATGTGCCGTTATAAAAAAGTAAACTTAGCAACGTAACATGTTGTCAAACACCCATGTGCATACCCTTGGTGAAGTACAATTGATTTAACTTACGCTTCCTACCGCTTTTACGTAGTGCATCCCTTGTGGCTTCAGCAGAAGTAGAGGCAAGCTGCTCAGATCCCTGCTGACTGCTGAGATGCTTCTGACCTACGACCTCTGGGTTTCAGAGCCCCCGAGTCCCAGCAAAGACTGCTCCACCTACATCTGTGCGGGGGCAGACTCGGCCATTGGGAGATGAGGCAGCATGTCAGGTACTGGCTGAGGGGTGGGCAACAGGTGTGAAGTGGGAGCGCTTTGAGCAGAGTTCCCACTTCCATGTCCCCTTATGCCATCATCCCTCTCCTGGGCCAGTGCCACATCAGTCCTACCACACTGCTGGAGAGCAGCTTGCTGAAGATCAGTGATGCGTTGCAAGGCCACGGATAAGGTATCTATTACCCTGTTTAAGGCGGCAGAGATCTCCTGCACGGCAGTGGTCATGACCTGCATAGATTCATTTGAGAGCCGTACTTGAAACTCCATGGAGGCAGCCACTCTCTCCATGGCAGTCATTCTTGTAAATGACTGCGATACCAATCCACTACTTTTGGAGCTGGACTCCTCCATCCTCTCCGCTATTGTGGAAGAGTGTGCGTAGCACCTCTGTCAGTACCTCGCAAAGTTGCTGCTGTACCATTATCATTCTCCTCAAAGATGGCCCGAGGTTCAGCATGTGTCCAGCTGAGCAGAACTTGGAGAAGATTATGCCCCCGCACCCCACCCTAGACTCTCCACAGCTGTCGCTCCACTAGTATCTGCTTGTGCTCACTTATGAATCACCAGGTGAAAACCCAACTAATTCTCTAACTGGACCCACCGAAGTGCGAATATTTGCGCTGGTGCATGGCTATGTGATGGTGCACCCTCAGAAGGAATGAGGTCCTCTGAGGAATCATCCTCATGCATGTCCACAGACTCTTGCTATGTGTGAAAGCCCTGGAAGACAAAAGAAACGGATATGAATTAGTTCTGCCAAAGTAATGATCTTGACAATCACCATACTCAAGCTTCTCATAGTTCAGTCATTGATGAAATAAAATCAGCATGTGTGTCAGAGATATTTTTAATTCTGTCACCAGGCATCTGCGAGTTCCCAGTCTCTCCATCTCCAAATGAGAGTGACGCAGATGTGCCACTTATCGCCAGGGCCTCCTCCTCTGCATCTTTGAGCTGGAGTACTTGTACTTGTCACATATTCACCTGATGGATGCAGGTAATTCGGTGAGGGTGACTATCAGACAGATGTATCACATTGTATAAAGATTGGGGTGAGTGGCAGTGGTGGATGGTTACATGGGGAAGTGAGGAAGTGCGTAGAAAATGAAGGTTGGGTGCTGTTGAAGGTTGGCTGGGTGTGAGGAGTGATGTGATGGAGTATGCTTGGTAAGAGAGTGGGGGGTTGTACACCATAGAATGCAGGTGAATCAGCGAATGAACTCACTTTTCCTGACCTGGTTCGGTCATTAAACCACTTCCTGGACTGCATCCAAGACCGGGGCAGTGCTCCTGCTGCCCACCTCCTCAGGTGACCTCCAACCACGCCTTCTTAGTAACAGCAGCAGGTTTCTTCCTCCCATTGCTGGGGAAAAGTATGTCCCTCCTACGCCTGACTGCACCCAGTAGCAATTCAAGAAAGTATCATTGAATCTGGGTGCTGGCCTCGCTCATCGTGAATCCATGTTAAATACCTCCTAGCTCCGCCAAATTCCATTTTTGCAGTGGTCCTTTAAATAGCTGATTTGAGATTGTGTCATGCACGTGCACATCACACCCGCTGCGCAGCTTGGAGACGTGAAACCCAGAAGGAAAAATTAACGAGGCAACTTGAAATTGGAGAAAACGACCCGCTAAGTTTTCTTCCAGGTTTCGTGCACGCAACCCCCCACCCCCGCTCGGATCCTGCCTTTGCACTAATATCGGGGCTATCGGATCTATATAGTGAAAGGATGGCTTGTGAAATCTGTGAATGTGGCCTCAATGGCAAATCTCAGAAGTTGAAAAAAAATCCTTGTACATATCATGGTACCATTTTCAATATTTCAAATGTAATCAGATTTTGAATCTAACTGCAGGAAACAACCTCAAATGCACAAATTTGAAAACTATGCCATCTAGATCCTGAATCACATGCATCCTTCTAGATCCTGAATCACATGCATATTACAAAGATCAACATCAGGTTGCACTTATAAAGCACCTTCACAGCACATGTATGGAAAATGAATACTGTGTCAGGAATGAAGAGATTCAGAGGCCTGACCGAAAGCTTAGTTGAAAAAAAATTAGTTTTGGAGGACATTTTTGAACTGCAAGAGGGGCGAAGGAATTTGTAGAGGGAATTCCAAAAAGGACCTAGACAGCTGAATGATGGGGACTGAGGGGGGGAAATCTAAGTCGGAGTTAGAAGAAAGAAGATTTCGGGGAGGGGGTGGGGAGAAGAGAAATAATATGGGGCAAGGACCAACGCTGGCCCTAATTTTTTTTGGGTGCGTGGCCCACTCAAAGTTTTGCGCAAAACTTCACATTTGAAAAGCCGATCCCGGGCTGCCCAGGACCAGCAGACAGCTGCGCGGCCGCATAGCTTAGAGGGAACATTGACGAGGACATGGTGCGACTTAAAAATGAGGACAAGGATTAGTGTGATTGGTGAACGGGGCATGGTGCAGGATAGCATCCAGGTGGCAGAGTTTTTGTACAAGTTGGTCTTTATGGAGGGTGAAGGATGGGAATCCAGCAAGGAGAGTGTTAGAATAGTCAAGCCTGGAAGACAATGGCACATATAAAGGTTTCAGTAGCAGAGGGGCTGAGGCAGGCAACGTTGCAGTGGAAGAAAGCAATCTGTAATATGGGGTTTGAAGCTCCACTCAGAGCTGTACAAGACGTCAAGAATGTAAACTGTCTGATTCAGCCTGAGACAGTGGTCAGGGAGAGAGATGGAATCAAAGCAATAGAGCGGAAGTTTAAAAAGGCCAAAATATTCAGTCTTCCCAATGTTGAGCTAAAGAACTTATTTAAGACTGGATGTTGGACAAGTAGTCTGAAGCACAAAGGCAGTGGAGGGGTTGACTGAGATGGTAGTGAAGTAGAGTTGGGTGTCATTGGCGCACATATGGAAGCTGATCCCATGTCTGTGAATGATGTTACCAAGGGGCAGCATTTAGATGAGGAAAAGAAGGGGGCCAAAAGATAGATCATTGGGGTACTCTGGTTTACACGCTGGTGTGAAGGATAATTTTTTGTTAAAAGTATACACTGAGCATCTACCAGATGAAATATAGTCAGCAAATATACACAAAATTCCCTGCATCAGATAGTCTCCCCGTCCACTCTGATAACATCATTGATGAGGAGAAGCCATGTATTGCAGAGTGCCACCATTTATATTAAATGGGGTCATGACCATAGACTAGCTTGAGAGCTGATCTAGTGTTGTTTGGACCCAGCAAAACTAAAAGCAATCTAGGAATCCTTTACTGCATAGTTTGCTGAACATAAAGTATCCTTTCTAGACTTTCATTCCCATTAAAGCTCCAATATATATGTATAGCTAAAATTATTGCCCAATTTTAAGATCAGATATAGATAGAACGTGCTGTACGACCATGCTGTATGAAATATCTCCACTCAACAAATAGCATAAGGATGTATTTACTTCTTAATGTTGGTAATGCCCTTTATACACAGTATACAATGTGTAAAGTGTTCAATGGAGGAACATTTCAATGCAGAACCTGCTTAATGAGATCCCATATCATGTTGTAAACCTGGGAAACAAGCGAGCACCAGATGGGAGCCAGTGCTGTTCATTATACCCTATAAATACATATTCAAATGGTTCAATTTCTGTAGGATATAAAAAAAATACATTACTCGTGATGCACTCAATGTAATATAGGCCATGCATAATTGCTACCCAGCATGTAGCCCATTAATTATATTAACATGAGTAGCATTCCAACTGTCCATTGATTTCATAGTGAGCTTCACAAAGTAAAAATACTCAACTGCAGTCAGTTTTAATTTAATTATTTTCATCATGTAGTGTGTTACATTTGAATTTTAAAAGAAAGTCACAAATGGTATAGCTTGCATCAGACCACTGTAAGTAACTGGTGCTAGAAGCCTTTCTAAATCATCCACACGGTCTCGGTATGAAAGATTCTGATCCTGCAGAAGCTTGTTCACAGCACCAACAGTTTGATCAAATTTGGTCCTCATTTGCATATCTTCCTGTCAAATTCTATTCAGAACAGTTATGTAAACAATGCAGGAGAAACCCAGAGAGTGGTTAGAATGTGGAACTCGCTACAAGTAGTTGAGGCGAATAGTATAGATGCATTTAAGGAGAAGCTAGATAAACACGAGTGAGAAAGGAATAGAAGGATATGTTGATAGGGTTCGATGAAGTAGGGTAGGAGGAGGCTCGTAACACCAACATGGACCAGTTGGGCCGAATGGCCTGCTTCTGTGCTGTAAATTCTATATAATGCTAGAATGGGTAGGGGATTTTAACACAAGATATAGTCAGAACATTGTTCTAGAGGATAAGGATAACAAAAATTAGTCAGTTATAAATGCACACCTCATCCAAGCACAGAATTCCAATGCCCCAAATCAACTTTTCATTCACTTCCTTTGTATATGGCTCAACAACACCTTATATTTATATAGCACCTTTAATGTAGTAAAACGTCCCAAGGCGCTTCACAGGAGTGTTATCAAACAAAATTTAACACCGAGCCACATGAGATATTAGGGCAGATTTTAAGGAGCATCTTAAAAAGAGGAGAGGTAGAGAGGCAGAGATGTTTAGGGAGGGAATTCCAGAGCTTCGGGCCTTGGCAGCAGAAGGCACGGCCACCAATGGTGGAGCGATTAAAATCAAGGATGCTCAAGAGGCCAGAATTGGAGGAACGCAGATATCTCGGAGGGTTGTGGGGCTGGAGGAGATTACAGAGATAGGGAGGGGCGAGCCCATGGAGGGATTTGAAAACAAAAATGAGAATTTTAAAATTGAGGCATCACCAGACTAGGAGCCAATGTAGGTCAGTGAGCACAGGGGTCATGGGTGAACGGGACTTGGTGCGAGTTAGGACACGGGCAGCTGAGTTTTGGATGACCTCAAATTTATGGAGGGTAGAATGTGGGAGGCTGGCCAGGAGTGTGTTGGAATAGTCAAGTCTAGAGGTAATAAAAGGCATGGATGAGGGTTTCAGCAGCAGATGAGCTGAGGTGGGGCGGAGTCAGGCGATGTTACGGAGGTGGAAATAGGCGGTCTTAGTAATGGCGGGAATAGTGGTCGGAAGCTCATCTTCGGGTCAAATATGACACCAAGATTGCGAAAAGTCTGGTTCAGCATCAGACAGTTGCTAGGGTGAGGGATGGAGTCGGTGGCTAGGGAACAGAGTTTGTGGCAGAGACCAAAAACAATGGCTTTGATCTTCCCGTTATTTAGTTGGAGGAAATTATTGCTCATCCAGTACTGGATGTCGGACAAGCAGTCTGACAATTGAGAGAGAGTTTAGCATACTAAAATGCAAAGTACTAATCAGATAAAATGCTCCCAAATGTATTTTAGTCAATGCACTGACAAATATGCAAAGGTTATGTTTTAACATTGATTATTTTAGTTAAGTACCTCTTCTGTAAAGGGAGTCACTCAATGAGTAACTAAGAGGACTGCGTTGGCACTAAACTACTGGACAACTTTTTTTTTGTTTCCTGGAGGGTGAACAGGCAGAAAAACCCAGCATAATTTTGCCTTGATACCACGTCCAACACTATTAAACAGGAGTTCTGATGAAAGGTCGTCCACCTGAAACGTTAACCTTACCTCCTTTTCTCCACAGAAGCTGCCTGCCCTGCTGAGTGATTCCAGTATTTTCTGTTCTTATTTCAGATTTCCTGCATCTGCAGTATTTGGCTTTTGTTTTGTACAGGAAACTCTTTATTAACCGGTACCCAAATATCCGGAAATCTCTCTTAACCGGCAAAATTCTTGAGTAGGTAACCGGGGTTTTCCTTCATCTCTCGTTTAAAATTAACTTTAAAAAAAACCCCGAGGCGTTTGCCTTGTATCGGAGCGTGTAGATTGGGAGGGGAATGTGCAGCCCGGGTGGGGAATGTGCAGCCCGGGTGGGCAGCGGACACGACAGATGGTCAGCTGGCGGTCCCCGGGGAGACGGAGCTCCGAATGCAGGCGCATGTCAATGTGTACGGGGCTCTCGTACGTTGGGAGATATAACTCTCCGTTATCCGGACTTTTTGATTAACCGGCACCACACCGGTCCCATCGGTGCCGGTTAATAAAGAGTTTCCTGTACTATTAAACAGCATGTTTGTAAAAAAAAAAGTCTTGCATTTATATAGCGCCTTTCATGGCCTCAGGCTGTTCCAAAGCGCTTTACAGCCAATTAAGTACTTTTTTTTTTTAAAAAGTGTAGTCACTGTTATAATGTAGTAAATACAAAGTCAGTACAGTACTTCTCTTGCGACCCCCCCATCCCAAAATTGAGATAAAGAAAAAAGACTTGCATTTATATAGTGCCTTTCATGACCACCAGACATACCAAAGCGCTTTACAGCCAATGATGTACTTTTGAAGTGTAGTCACTGTTGTAATGTAGGAAACGCGGCAGCCAATTTGTGCACAGCAAGCTCCCACAAACAGCAATGTGATAATGACCAGATAATCTGTTTTTAGTGATGTTGATTGAGAGATAAATATTGGCCAAGGATAACTCCCCTGCTCTTCTTCAAAATACTGTAGTGCCATAGGATCTTTAATGTCCACCTGAGGGGGCCTCTGTTTAACATCTCATCCGCAAGACGGCACCTCCGACAGTGCAGCACTCCCTCAGCACTGCAATGGACTGTCAGCCTAGATTTTTGTACTCAAGTCCCTGGAGTGGGACTTGAACCCACAACCTTCTGACTCAGAGGCGAGGGTGCTACGCACTGAACCAGAGCTGACAATGACATTTTATTTGCATCTAAATTACCTCCCCACCCACCAAAAAAAAGGATCAGTAGGAAGAAACTCTGGAACAAAAATTTCTTTGCAAACTGCTCCTCCGTTATCACGCTGCATTTTAGGAACGGCTTGTCCATCCTTGACCTAGAGCACGCGGCCTGCTCTCTCCCTCTTGTTACCTGTGCTGCAGCGCCACCAGCCCCAGTGCGATCACGTGAGGCACGTCCAAGTGAGTCGGCCACTTACCAGTGGCGACACAACCGAACACGCCGCATTCTTCACCGATCCCCGACTCTTCAAACTCCATAACTCCTCTGGAGAATCTTGACTGGGCCGCCGCTCTGAACGTCTGCTATTTCAATAATAACTGGAGGGCAGAAAAAAAATAATTCCCGTCCCGCCCGATACCACGCTTAATATTAAAAAACAAACTCGCTGCAGCCGAACCTCAACCACAGCCCCCTCAGCACCGCCGCGCGCACGTGTGCTTCTGCTCCCGGCCAGCTGGACCGCACCAAACTGCAAAGGAGTTCGGGGTGCGAGAGAATGTAACAATATCTAATTTGTTGCGGAGATATCGCTATGATCCTTTAACTTTATTATCTATTGAATAATATATAACATAACTTCAAATCAGAATATAGATATTTAAATATACTTTTGTCCCCTCTTTATGCGAACAGATTACTTTTGTTCATGGCCCCTCCCCTCCGTATCATTTTGGTGCATCTCGTCCTTTGACCCCCAGCGGCAGTAAGCTGCACGCGGGAGCCGATTCTTCAGAAGTTTAAATTCGGAACGTTCCGAAGTCGAACGTGTGGCGGTTGGAAGCACGAGTCCCGGGTGTTAGCGGCGCTAGGTAATCCCGGGCTGCAGCGGCAGCTAACCCCCGGACAACCCCGGGCTGGGGCTGGGCGGCCTCCGCCGAAATCGGCGAGAGCATCGTGCGTCCTCGGGAACTGTTGTAATCGCAGCTGTGCGAGTATGTCTTGAGTTTGAATTGTGAAACCTCTGTGTATCTGCGGTTTTGACAAGGCGAGGTGTCACTGATTCTGTTTCGGTGCAAACCCGCCGACTAAGCTGCACTTGATTTGTTAAATATATTAAAAACGAGTGAAATGAGACGTCTGCGGCTGCGCAGGATGCAAAGCGCATAGTTTTGATTTCACGTGTCTTTACACACAATCTAAAGACTGTTTTAAAATGTTTCAGGTTTGCAAAGTTTACCCAAGATGGAGAAAGCTGGAGGTGAGTGAAAATAAAAGTTCTCGTATTAGATTAATTGGTACTAGTTCATGTCGGCCACCTTTTGCAAAGGTTTCCCAGATTATTCCTGTTAAAATGTCATAATGAGGGGAGAGGGGGACTAGTATTTTTCTTAACACTTGAGTGGTGCGAGACTGCTCACTATTGCACAACCCGCCGATGGTATAAAATCAAATGACCCGTTCAGAGCTAACCCTCGACTGCAGCTGTGGGATGTGGTACCGCCCGTGCATCCATCCAGTCTCTGGTTCCCAGGTGAATTTCACTTGGTAAACTCCTGTAACGCGGCACCGTGCTCAGCTTGATGTAAAAACACGATATTTTTCTTGTATCAATTGCTCTACAGAGAGCCGGCACGGACTCGATGGGCCGAATGGCCTCCTTCTGTGCCGTTATGACTCTTTTAAGCATTCGATTTTCATCCAGTGACCGTTTTAATACTGTATTATTAAACATTCCTTCAGAACTGAAAATTGGCAAAAAACTGAATGAAGGAAAGACCAAGGAAGTGTATGAACTGCTGGATTGTCCAGGACAAGTATTGATTCAGTCCAAGGACCAGATTACAGCTGGAAATGCAGCCAGGAAAGATCAGATGGTGGGCAAAGCTGCGATCTCTACCAAAACCACTGTTTCTATCTTCAAATTGCTGCAGGATGCTGGTAAGAAGACTTTGCTACTGTAGTCTTTTTGAAGGGGTGGAACTTTTTGGGTATTCATATTAATGTCTTTCTTTTTTTAAAGGCATAAAAACTGCATTTGAGAAGCAGCATGGAGAAACGGCATTTGTGGCAGCTAACTGTCAAATGATTCCTATTGAGTGGGTCTGTAGAAGAATTGCCACTGGCTCTTTTCTGAAGAGAAATCCTGGTGTAAAAGAAGGATATAAGTTCTGCCCTCCAAAGATGGAGATGTTCTTTAAGGTAGCTGTAACATTTAGTATCTATCAACCTGATGATGTGGTTGCAAGTGCTTTTTATAGACATTCCATTTTTTTTCTCTAGTTATGTGAAGAAACATTGTGATGAAGCTTTCTCTGTGCAGTACAACATTGAGTCTGATCCCATCAGTAAAAATACATTTTGATTCTAGGGGGACATCTACCCTTTTGATGTAATGTTCAGAGTTTTATCACTTGATAACACTCTTGGTTCTTTGCCTCCATGGAATTGATTGCTTTCTAGGGAAATGTTGAAGTTTTGGTAGCAATCCTATCTTTTTTATACCATAATATTGCTAAGTAGGAGTGACACACTAATATAAACAGCTATCTTGTGACCAAATGATGTGTTCTGGTATTCTTTCACAGCTGGGCAACCAGGAAATGGTCACAATGGAGTTAAAAAGCCTACACAGGCACCATGGGCCAAATGGCGGCCTCCTGTGCTGTGAGAAGAAATGGGTGAAGCTCGGACAAATAAAACTCCCCCACCCAAATGACCACCCGCCCCTGCAACAACAAAAAATTTGTTTCCTTCATTTTTCCCTATAAAGATTTGCCTAAGTCCTTCACCACACACTGCAGTGGTTCAAGAAGACAGCTGACCACTACCTTCTCGAGGGCAATTAGTCGGATGGGCAATAAATACTGGCCTTGCCAGTGACTCCCACATCCTGTGAATGAATTTAAAAAAAAAATACCTCCTGATCAAATATAATTTTCTCAACAGATCACCACCTGATGTAGAGGTAAATGGTTGGGTGCTGATAGCAAATATGAACTGGCTTCACTGAGTTCGGTCTGCCATTAGTTTTCTTGTAGTTTAATTACCCCAAATACTGTACACACAGCCCTGTGAAATTATCAGTTTACAGATTACTGAACAGTGTATTGAAGTTCTGTGATCGTTTGCCCTCTCATTCTCAGTTAGGTGGATTTCTAGTTTACTTTGGAGCTGACCAGTAAATCCCAGTTTCGTGGTTTGGGTGACCTAATGGAGATAGTGGACAAAAGTGATGGGCTTTCCACTTAAAATTGGAAAGTTACATTGTTGGATGAAATTGGGTGTATAGCATTGTGGTGAAAGTAAAGTGATAACTATTGCTGTATCTTGCAAATAGCTGTAAAAGAACAGTTTTTACTTGTGATCTCTCTGCTCCGTAGGACTTAAGCTTATAATCAAAGTTGCGTATGACAAATTAAATGATTTGAAAGAAAGACTTGCATTTATATAGCACCTTTAATAGCCAATAAAGTACTTTTGAAGTATAGTCACTGTTGTAATGTAGGAAACACAGCAGCCAATTTGTGTACAGCAAGCTCTCTCAAACAGCCATGAGATAATGACCAGATTTTTTTTTTTCAGTGATACTGGTTGAGGGGTTAATGTTGATCAGAACACTGAACTCCCCAGCTCTGCTTCAAAATAGCTTACATCCACCTGAGGGGGCATTCGGGGGGGCCTCTGTTTAATGTTTCATCTAAAAGACGGCACCTCCAACAGTGCAACACTCCCTCAGTTCTACACAGTTAGATTAGATTTTGTGCTCAAGGCTCTGGAGTGGGACTAGAACCCACGACCTTTTGACTCCGAGGCGAGAGTGCTACCAACTGAGCCACAGCTGACACTAAGTTTCCGAGTAACTGAGTAAGAATGTTTTTGTTAAACCTCTTGTATTTCCTTGCAGAATGTTATCTATCAAATGACTAAATCACAAGAATTTGTCTTTTAGGATGATGCTAACAATGACCCACAATGGTCTGAAGAACAAGTGATTGAGACTCAGTTTAACTGTGGGGGACTGATAATTGAACGGTGTGAAGTAGACATCATGAGTCGTACCACTTTGGCTGTGTTTGAGATATTGGAGAAGGCCTGGGCAACCCAAGACTGTACACTTGTGGATATGAAAGTAAGTAGTTATCTTGCTGTGTTACAAGTAAACAAGCTTATTGATTTCCTGTTAACTAATTAATTAACTGGCTTGTGTTTATTTTTGCCAGGTGGAGTTTGGGGTTTGTGCTTGTACCAATGAGATTTTACTTGCTGATGTCATTGACAATGACTCGTGGAGACTATGGCCTTTGGGGGATCGAAACCTGCAAAAGGATAAACAGGTGTGTGTTCGGTCACCTGATTGACTGACGACGAGGGGGTTGATTTTTGACTCTAGGTGGGATGGAAACCCTTACGAAGAGTTAAACTTGAGCCTGGGCCATTTTAACTCCTAGGTCTCGTTAATATTTGGTCGAGCTGTCTCTTGCCAAAACCAGGTACGTGGGAATTCGGATAGGAGCCCAGGGCACCCAAGGGAACAGTCCTTGGCATAAAGTTAGTGCCGGGGGGTGGAGGCGAGTTGAAGGGAGATCCTGAAGCTGGGAGGGAGGGGCAAGGGCTGGGATGGTCCAAGGCTGCCTCCTGGCCTAGAAGGAAACCTCAAAAGATAAATAAATATACTTGGCATGGCCTCTTCTGGCCACTCTGCTGACTCCTGTCTTAGTCTGGTTATCAGGTTTGGCCCCATGCAGGCTTCCCGATTTCCTGAGTTAAAATTGTGCTAGACATCAATTCGCTCATTGGGCTGCAACTTTGATGCAAAGTAGGCTGTTGTCTGCCTGGGATGGGTGGCCCTCCCACACGTTACTATTTTGGGGAATGGGGATGCAGCGCAAATCTCTACCCAACAAGATCAGCATCCTCCTTGGTCGAGATGTGTTTAAGCACCAAGGCTGGCATCCAGACCCAGGAGGGATGCTAATACTGGCTGAAGATAGGGCTGCAACTGTTTCCATTATGAAAACATTTTTTCAATTTAAAATACTTTTCCTACCTGGAGAGTGTCTCATAATTTGTTCTCAAGACAACTTGTATACAAGGTTTGGCCTTTTAGATGCTTGCAGGTAATAGTTCTACGCCATAATTGATTCTGAAACTCTCATGTATTTAACTCTTAAGTGACACAGCTTGTAGCTGTCAAGATTGTTTCATAAAGCTAATGTTCACTTTTTTTTTGCCAACATTATGTAACCCTTGTTGCTTCCGACTGCAGCCGTAGTTTATTTTACACCAATATCCGCGCCTGCCTTTTCTGCGGCCTGGAGGAGTCCGTGTTCCATGTTTACACAGTGTGAGAGGTTGCAGCCCCTCTTCCATTATTTGAAGGGGCAGCTCCTCGATTTTTGGCTGCACTTCAGTCCCACGCTCCTGATCTTTGGTCACCCGGTGCGGAGGGGAGCGGGCAGATTGGAGGACCTCCTCATAGGACTGCTCCTGGGCCTGGCCAAAAAAGCCATCAATTGGTCCAGGCAGCGGGCAGGTCGAGGGAGTCGTTCGGCCTGATTGCCTGCCTCTTTTCTGCGGCCATGTTCGCGCCTGGGTGGCCCTGGAGATGGAACACGCGGTGTCCGCCGGCACGCTTGAGGCCTTCCGCGACCGGTGGGCGCCGCGGGGACTGGAGTGCATCATCACCCCGGCCAACCAAATTTTAATTTAATTTGTTTTTTATTAATTTACAGACCATTTGTTTAACCACCCACACTAAAGAGTACACCAATATCCGCATTGCCATTTTAAAATATACTGAATTTCAGCAGCATAACTGCTTAACAAACGATGGAACTGCTGTCTTCAGTATTTTTTTTTCTTCAGGTTTATCGTGATCTCAAAGAAGTGACTCCTGAAGCTATGCAAATGGTCAAGAGAAACTTTGAGTGGGTGGCAGAAAGAGTACAGGTATTGTCAAAAAAAAAATCAGAAGCTGGTATGTCACTTGGCATATCTATTACTTATGTCGTCATGACTTCTGAAAGTAGTAAATTACCCATTTTCGTATAGGTCTGCGTGCATATTGGTATCTGTCAACCTGAGGGTTCATATTTTCTTTAGTAACTTTGGGAAGACCGAAGCCATTGTCTTTGGAACCTACCAAAAACTTGTAACTTCGAATCCCTCCCCCCACTATCTGAGTGAACCAAACTATTCTCCACCTCGGTGTAACATTTGGCGCTGAGTTTGCAATCCCTAATTGCCCTTGAGACAGACATTTGTGAACCAGATGGGTTTTTATGACAATCCGGTAGTTTCGTGGTCACCATTACTGATACTAGCTTTTTATTCCAGATTTATTTAATTAACTGAATTTAAATTCCCCAGCTGCCATGGTGGGATTTGAACTCGTGTTCTCTGGATCATTAGTCCAGGCCTCTGCATTCCAATCCAGTAACATAACCACTATGCTACTGTACCCCCTAATCCTCTCATGAGAACATAAGAATTAGGAGTAGGCCATACGGCCCTTCGCACCTGCTCCGCCATTTAATAAGATCATGGCTGATTTTCAAGCTCCACTCCACTTCCACTTTCCTGCCCGATTTCCCCATATCCCTTGATTCCCCTAGAGTCCAAAAATCAATCGATCTCCGCCTTGAATATACTCAATGACTCCACATCCACAGCCCTTTGGGGTAGAGAATTCCAAAGATTCACAAACCTCTGAGTGAAGAAATTCCTCCCATCTCAGTCTTAAATGTTTAACCCCTTATCCTGAGACTTATGCCCCCTAGTTCTAGACTCTCCAACCAGGGGAAACAACCTCTCAGCATCTACCCTGTAAATCCCCCTCAGAAACTTGTATGTTTCAATGAGATCACCTCTCATTGTTCTAAATTCCAGAGAGTATAGGCTCAATCTCGCCTCATAGGACAACCCTCTCATCCCAGGAATCAATCTAATGAACCTGTGTTGCACTGCCTCCTAAAGTAAGTATATCCTTCCTCCAATAAGACCAAAATTGCACAGTACTCCAGGTGTGGTCTCACCAAAGCCCTATACAATTGTAGCAAAAATTCCTTACTCTTGTACTCCAACCCCCTTGTAATAAAGGCCAACATGTCATTTGCCGCCTTAATTGTTTCTGTACCTGCATACTAACTCTGTTTCCTGTACGAGGACACTTAAATCTCTCCAAAGACCAACATTTAATAGTTTCTCACCATTTAAAAAACATTCAGTTTTTCTATTCTTCCTACCGTCTGCTGCTGAAACCCTGATCCATGCCTTTTTCACCTCCAGTCTCATCTATTCTATTGCTCTCCAGCATTCCATAAACTTCAGCTCATACAAAACTGCTGCCCATAACCCATTCCGCACCAAATTCGGGTCACCCATCTCCCCTGTGCTCATCAGCTCCTGGTCCAGCATGCCTCAAATGTAAAATTCTCAACCTCTTGTTTCAATCCCTTCAGTGTCACCCTCCCTATTTGTAACCATCTCCAGCCCTATAACCCTTGGGGAGCTCTGTTCCTTCAATCTGGACTCTTGTGCATTCCCTACTCCTTTTGCCTCACCATTAGTGGCTGTGCCTTAAGCCATTTAAAGCCCTACGCTCTGAAATTAATTCCCATCTCTTTTTAAGACGCTCCTTGAAACCCACCTCTTTGATCAAGCTTTTAGTCACCCCTCCTAATACCTCCTTCTGTGGCTGTTTTTTCTTTGATGCAAGACTCCCTAAAGAAATATGAAAGTACAACAAAGTAGCACTAAGCAAAACACATGCTGAGCGATGGAAGAAGACACCATCTGAGGATCTCAAAACAGCTTTTCTTAACTTACTGTCATACTAACGTGTACTTATGTAAAATTATGTGATAGTTACATAGCCTCCCAAGAGTTTCCCCTTAGTTCCTACTCTGGAAGCTGAGTTTTTTTTTTATCCTGTTGCAGATCTTAGGATTTTTTTAAATTTCCATGTGTAATAAAACTTGATGTTTTTTACTATTGGATATGGTTACATCTTGCTCTGTGTAGTTCTGCAAAGCAGACCCTTGTCTAGCGTATTTAACCAATCAGTTAAGTCTGGCCTGTGTTACAATACATTGTCTGTATGAAACCGTAGAGTAGCTTTGGTGCATGTGCATAAAGTCTGCTGGGAACTTTTAAACAAAGAAACTTCACTTGATTCATTTTCTTTAATAGGTGTGGTATTCACCTTTTGCCAATAAATTAGAGAAACATTGCATTGCATTGACTTGGTCATTTGTTCAAATATCCATGCAGGACTTGTTAGTGGCAAAGACCTCCGGAAGAGTGGTGGTGATTATGGGATCCCGCAGCGATCTTGGTCATAGCCAAAAAATAAAACAAGCATGTACAAATTATGGCATACCGTGTGAACTGCGGGTTTCATCTGCTCACAAAGGTACAGATGAAACACTAAAGATTAAAGCAGAATATGAAGGTAAGCCGAGAATTAGAATTCTGCATATATAGACTAAATATTTAGTTGGGGGGGGCAGGGAAGAGTTCTAATTTTCATGGCTAACGTGCTGCTTGTAATAGTGCGGCCGCTAACAAAGTACAAATATGGCCATGTTAATGCAGGTTTGGCAATTACAGGTCCTAATGTGTTGATTCCTGTATCTTTAGGAAATGTGAATGAAACATTAGATGCTATTAACAGATAGGAAGAAGAAGAATATTTCAAATTGGTTGCCTGCAGAATACATGAATCCTCAGGAAAATAAGCTATCTTCAGTCTACCACCTGAGCCATCACTCTGATTTAAGAACATAAGAAATAGGAGCAGGAGTAGGCCATTCGGTCCTTCGAGCCTGCTCTGCCATTCAATGAGATCATGGCTGATCATCTGCCTCAATTCCATTCACCGGCCTTATCGCCATATCCCTTGATGCCCTTACTAATCAGAAATTTATCGACTTCTGTTTTGAATATACCCAATGACTGAGCCTCCACAGCCCTCTGGAGTAGAGAATTCCAAAGATTCACCACCCTCTGAAGAAATGTCTTCTCATCTCAGTCCTGAATGGCCTACCCTTTATCCTGAGGCTGTGACCCCTGGTTCTAGACTCCCCAGCCAAGGGAAACATTCTCCCAGCATCCACCTTATCAAGCCCTGTAATAATTTTGTATGCTTCAATGAGATCCCCTCTCATTCTTCTGAATTCGAGAGAATACAGGCCCAGTTTACTCAATCTCTTCTCATACGACAGTCCCGCCATCCTAGGAATCAATCTCGTGAACCTTCGTTGCACTCCCTCTATGGCAAGTATATCCTTCCTTAGGTAAGGAGACCAAAATTGTACACAGTACTCCAGGTGTGGTCTCACCAAGGCCCTATATAATTGGAGTAAGACTTCTTTACTCCTGTACTCAAATCCTCTTGTAATGAAGGCCAGTATACCATTTGCCTTCCTAATGGCTTGCTGCACCTACACATTCACTTTCAGTTACTCATGTACAAGGACACCCAGGTCCCTTTGAGCATCTGCATTCCCCAATCTTTCACCATTTAGGAAATTTAATTGGCAGACCACACAAAGGCATTTTTCTATGAAGTCTCTTATTAGCTATGACTTTTTGTTGAGTAAATATGAATTTTCTCTGCAATGGCACTCAGATTTTGAAAAATCACAACTTTTTTTGTCTGTCCAGTTTTTTAAATCTCTCCCCTCCTTCTCCAAGTGGCTTCCAGAACAAAAAATCTGCAACCTTGACCTCAGAATCCCATGATCCAAAACAAAAGTGCTGTAGGCTCCCCAACTCTCTGCTTCCGTGCAGTGTTTTCCCCCTCCCATATTTTAACTATTGTATGAAGCCAGCTGAACAAATCCGCTTTAGAAAATAGTTGTATGTGCAGGTTCATGCACTGCAGTGAAGACCACTTTGTGAAACTTCTGATACAAGGTGTTCTCTCTGCTTTCCTTATCTAATTCATTTGCTTGCACACTTTATCCACATTGTCCTTGTCACACTCTCAATTGAATATCTCTGAGCCTTTCATGCATGTTCCTTTAGTGATAAACCAGGAGACAGACACGGAATATGTTTTTTTTAGTTCTAGAATATGCAGGAAAATAGCCAACATATACTGTGGTGGGCTGCACCATGCACATTTGAGAGAGGAAAAAGTAAAGCTGGCTGGGGGTGGTTGGTGGTATCCCCATGTTTAAATCCATTCATGGTCTTGCCCCTCCCTATCTCTAACTTCCACCAGTCCTACAATTCCCCAATCCGAACTCTGTTCCTCTGACTACTTTTTTGCATTTCCAACCCCCCCCCCCCCCCTTTTGCTTTTGTTCTACCTTCAGCCATCTAGGCCTCGCACTCTATTTCTCTCCCTACATCCCTTCACCCCTCAACCTCCCTGGGGGGGACGAATAAGGTAGGATGTGTGAATAATGGGGGATAGGGATGCAAGGGTTTGGTATCATGCAATGGGATTGTAGCTTTGGGCACTTGTCTTAGGTGAGCACACAGGTTGTACTCCTCTATCAAATTTTTCTTCAGGTATTTATCCAACTCTTGAATAAGCAAATTCAAATCAGCACTCCTCCCTTGGCAGTCCATTCCTTAAGTGACCATTCTTGTGTTTTTTTAAAAATAATAATTACATTTAAACTGTCTTTTCACCCTCTTCTAACTTTTTTAAAAAGTTATGGGCCTGGAGTTTCCTCACAATTCGTCCAAATCTGTCAAACCAGCACATGATTGAGGTATTTCAAGCGCAAATTACATCCAGCGCAAATAGTTTCTGATCTTTTTGTGCTGGCTTTTTTTTAAATCACGCTGGAAGCTGGCCCTGCCCACGCCCACAAAACTGACCACATCCCCAGATCGAATTAATCACCATGGCAGTGGCAGTTTCTGCTAATTGCGTCCCTTCGAGGAGGCTCATAGGCGCATAGACAAAAGCTTTTAAATATTTAATTTACTAAAAAACTGCCTACTGAAAGTAGTAAATGGTTCTGTCTAGTTTTTTTAGTCATTTTCAGTTATTTAAAATTGGGTTACTCACAGCTGGTGGACTAGACACTGATTAAAAATGCTTTTTTTTATGAAACCCACTTTCAGCTGTATTAAAACTGCACCAGGGTACCACTCTTAAATATATCAAAGAATATTTTTTCCTGCCAAAAAAAATTACATTCTAAAACGCTGCCCAATTGCGCTGGTTCCTGGAAGATGCTACGTTCGTTGATATGCAAATGAGTTTGTGCGGAAACGTGAGCAAAAACTAAATTCCGAAAACTAGCACAATTTGCACCCGGATTGCCGATTATGGCCCAAAGCCGAAACTACTCTGCGCTCCAGTAAAATCTGACGTGTTGACTTTTATCTATAGCCTTTAGACTCTTGAATATTTCAATAACATCACCCCTCCGCCTTCTCCAGTATAAACATTCCCAGCTTCTGCAGCCTCTCTTAACTAATCAGTTTAGTTGCCCTTCACTGCATCTTTCCAACGTCTTTCTCATAATAGTGATTGCTCATTTTGGACTAGTTTTTTTTTGTCTTAACTGCTTTATTTATATTGCCCACGTTTTTTTTGTTGTGATTGGTTACAAGTATTATATAAAATATGCACATAGTAAAGCATAGTGCCTGAAATATGGACAAAATGAATGCTGGTCATATACAGATTGAGATACTACATAATGTGAGTGTCTGAACCTTCCAAACTGTTTGGAACCCCAGATTTTTTTGTTTGTAAAAAAAAATAACTAATTTATCAAATACTTGGCAGCTTGTCCAACTCTAAAAATATTACATGCAGTACACAAGTTATCTTCTGTTGAAACCTTGCTGTCATCCACATGATCATTTAGTGCCCATAATTGATTACATTAAAGTAGCATAAAGAGAAATACTATCTGCAGAGTACAGCTTTCTACTGATTGCATTTTCTACTAACGTGATCAGCAAAGTTCATTAAGTTGATTTTTTTTGAACTTGTCCGACTTTCATAATTTTATGAAGCTCTGAAAATGGGAGCCATGGGAAATTTCTCCCCTTGAGAGCTTAATAAGGATGTATTGGTTGCATCGCTATAGAGAAGCACTTGGCCTCTGGTGCTCAAACTGCATTCCTCCATGTAGTGGTGCTGTTGTGACAAGCTGTGCTATCTGACTTTCTTTGCTCCATAATCTATACTGTACTTAATGCCTTTTTCTGGACTTCCATCAGTTGATAAGTGAAGCGTCCACACAGGGCATACCTTTTAACACCTCATGCAGTCTCTGGTACTAATTCAGCCCAGTTGCTTGCATGCTAGCAGCTGTCAGTTTCTACTTTCAAGACTTGGCTTAAACGGTTCCATACCATACCAATTCATGTTGCACCAGGAATGTGGCGGTGTCTCTTTGGGGGGGGGGGGGGGGGGGGACTGATTTTAGATTGGATCCATCCTTTCTTTCTGCACATGAAATTATCTTTTTGTGTATTTGGGTAATGCTGCATTGAAAACTGGAATTCCAAGTGGAACTTAAATGGTTACTGTATCTTTTTTTTTTTAGATTGCAATTAAGAGGGTCGCCTGTATATTTCTTTTTAATCTTCAGGTGATGGTGTTCGTACTGTATTTGTAGCAGTTGCTGGCAGGAGTAATGGTTTAGGACCAGTGCTGTCTGGAAACTCCACCTGTCCTGTAATAAACTGTCCTCCCATCTCTGCTGATTGGGGTGCCGAAGATGTTTGGTCATCACTGCGAATGCCTAGTGGTAAGTTGGGAGTCCTCAACACAGCTACTCCAGTGAAATAATGCATCTGTCTGATAGCTGATTTAGTGTAGTGATTTGCACTGAGGAAGTAATCTATTTGACCTTATCCTTCCCAACCTACATGTCTATCCATGATGGCCTTGGCAGGAGTGGTCACACAACTTGTGAAGAGAAGTAAAAACAGAAAATGCTGGAAATACTCAGCAGATCAGGCAGCATCTGTGGAGAGAGAAACAGTTAACGTTTCAGGTCGATGGCCCTTCGTCAGAACTGGAAAAAGCTGACTATGTAACAGATTTTAAGCAAGTGTAGGGGCGGGGAGAGGGGAGGAAAGAACAAAAGGGAAGGCAAGAGAGATTGAGATGGTGCAAGGCAAAAGGAGATGGTAATGGGACAAGTTAAGAAACAAAAGATGGCTCTAGATAAAGTGTAAATGGCACTGGCAGAATGAAAGACAGCTGCCATGTGGGAGAGAGGGGAAAAAAATGTGAAGAGAAGTCTTGTCTTTAAAGTGACTACATGCTCCATCGTGTAGTGTGGTGGTACCACCATGCTAAATGGGGCAGACTAAGGGCAATTATAGCAGCCCAAAACTGGATATTGATGAGGTGTTGCAGGCTGTCTGCAGCATAATTGTATACCACCACAACCTAATCTCTTGGCCTGACACACCCCTCACTCCTTGATCACCATCAAGCCATGAAGACCAAACCCAGTTCAATGGGAAGTCTAGATGGTTGTGCCAGGCACCAACCTAGTGAAGCTACAGCACAAGGCTACCTGTATACTAAACATCTTAAGCAGCTGTTTGTGGAATGAGCTAAGTGGTCCCACAACCACTGGGTCAGAGCAAAGCTCTAGCCCTACCACATCCAATTGAATGGTGGTGGGCAATCTGACAATCGGGGAGCAGGAAGTGGCAATCCCCATCCTCGACTATGGTGAAGCTCAACATTTAAGTGTAAGGCTACAATAACTTGCATTTATTGTGCCTTTAACATAGGAAAAACATCACAAAGGGCTTTGCTAAGGTATAATCAAACAATTGACACAAAGCTCAAAGAATGAGCTATTGGGAGGGGTGACTAAACTCTTAGTCAAAGAGTTGGGTTTTAAGGAAGGCCTTAAAGGCAGAGAAGGTGCTGCAGAGCAATTTAAGCAGTGAATTAAAGTGTGGAGCCTGGGCAGCTGAAGGCATGACTGACGATGGTGGAGGATGCACAATAGGCTAGAGTCAGGAACCAAGATTTTTGGTAGGGTTAGAGATGAGAATTTTAAATTTGAAGCATTGCACGACTGGGAGCCAATGTAGGTCGGTGAGGACGGGGGTGATGGGTGAATGCAACTTGATGTGGGGTAAGATACAGGCAACTGAGTTTTAGATGAGCTTAAGTTCATGGAGGGTGGCTAGCTGGCCAGGAGAGCATTGTAATAGTGTAGTCTGGAGGTAACTGGCATGGGTGAGGGTTTTAGCAGCAGATGGGCTGAGGGTAGGGATGGAGGCAGGTAATGGTGCAGAGGTGAAAGTAGGTGGTTTTTGTTATGGAGAGGATATTGGGTTGAAGAGTTTGCAAGCATAATCAGCCAAAAAGGCAGTGGTCCCAAGGCACCCCATGTTGACCCAATGTGCCATTTAATGGCTGAGTGTGAAAGCTTTGGCTCTTGACAATAACCTTGCTATAGTGCTGAAAACTTGTGCATTAGAACTAGCTGCCCCCTGCCAAACTATTCCAGTACAGCTAAGAATAACTTGCCGTAACATGGCAATGTGGAAAATTGCCCAGATATATTGTAATCACAAAGTGGGACAAATTAAACCTGTAAATTACTATCTGGTCAACCCCCTCCCAATCAACAGTGATTGAAGAAGTCATCAATAGTGCCATCAAGTGACACCTGCTCGCCGATGCTCTATTTGGGTTCTGCCAGACTTCTTGGCTCCAGACCTTAATCTAGGCATGAGCTGAATGCCAGAGAAGTGACAGTAGCTGCCCTTAACATCAAGGCAACATTTGGCTGTGACACCAAGGAGTATTTTACAGAAAATGTCGGATCAATTTGGGGGGGCTGGTGGGTGGGTGGGGGGGGAAGAGTTGAAGAAACCTGCCAGTGGCTGGGGTCATGCCTGATGTAAAGGAAGCTGGTCACGGTTGTTGGAGGCCAATCATCACAACCTGGGACGTTGCTGCTGGAGTCCTTCAGGATAATGTCCTCATTTGCTTTATCATTGCCCATCTTTCCAGGAGTGGGCTTGTTCATTGATGCTAGTGTTCAGCTCTGATGACAACTCCAATAATGAAGCTGTTCATGGCCAATGCTCCCTTTAATTTTTTTTTTGGGTGCGCAGCCCATTCAAAATACCGCACTTGTGCGGTTTTTCCCCATTTAAAAGCCGGCTGCGCGGGCGCACCAGAGTGCTGCACAGCTTAAAGGGAACATTGTCCACAGCTAACTCCGGCAGACCTGGACACCATCCAGACTTGGCCGACAAATGGCAGGTAACATCACACCACACAAGTGCCAGACAATGACCATCTTCAACAACAAAAAAGCCAACCACTTGTACCTGACCTTTAATGGCATCACAATCCACAAAGGGTGGTAGAGGCAGGAACCCTTAACATTCAAGAAGCATTTAGATGAGCACTTGAAACGCTGTAGCATACAAGGCTACGGACCAAGTGCTAGAAAATGAGATTAGAATAGATAGGGCTTGATGGCCGGCGTGGACACGATGGGCCGAAGGGCCTCTTTCTGTGCTGTATGACTCTAATTGCTATGTTCCCCACCATTTGCCAGAAGCTTTACCTAGACCAGCCAAGTCAATGGTACCCAGTCTCTGCCCTGTTCTTGTAGCCAGAGTGGCTATGCCCCATGCCTCTCGAAGCCTATCCACCATCTAGAATGCTCATGTCAGGAGTGTGGTGGAATATTTACCACACTCCTGGGGATGGGTGCAGCTGCCACAACACTCCAGTTTGACACCATCCAGGACAGAACAGGTGTTTATAAGGAGTCATAACGGCACAGAAGGAGGCCATTCAGCTCATCGAGTCCGTGCTGGCTCTCTGCAGAGCAATCCAGTCAGTCCCATTCCCCCGCTCTATCCCCGTAGCCCTGCAAGTTTATTTCCCTCAAGTGCCTATCTAGTCTCCCCTTGAACAGTCCTTGTACCATCAACTAGTGGGAACAGCCTTTCCCCGTCTAGCCTATTCAAACCCGTCATAATCTTGTACACCTGTATCAAATCACCCCTCAACCTCCTTTGCGCTAATGAAAACAAATCCAGCTTCTCCAACCTGTCCTTGTAGCTAAGATCCCCCACTAAACTGATACTGGTTATCTAGTAATTTGTTTTCCCCCCAACATGTTGAACTGAAGTTCATCATTCTATTTCCATCATAGCCACAGAAACATTTGTAAATCAGAGCAATTTGCATGCTTTTATTCAGCATTATTGATCCATTTATTTCAAGTAGATGACCATTTCAGTATTGTAGTGCTGCTCAATTATTTTGTGCCCTTCAGAATGGTGCAGAAATTGGCATAGAAGCAGACAGATAAGGAGAATTAACATGTGGCTAAAGGGCTGGTGTGGGAAAGGGGATCCTTTTCATGGGACACTGGCACCAGTTCTAGGACAGGGAGCAGCTGTACCGATGGGACGGGCTCCACCTGAACCGGGATGGGACCCGTGTCCTAGTGGAAAGGGTAAATAGGGAGGTGGCAAAGGCTTTAAACTAATAAGGGGGGAGGGATCTACAAGAAAAGTAAGCAGCCTAAATATAAACAAAACCGGAAAAGTGAGCATAGCAAAGAATAAAGTAAGGGAGGACATTGACGGCAAGGGAGCAAATAGTTATAGAACAGGAGTCTAAAAAGATGGTTAAACATCGTGAGAGGAAATCCTATTAAAAATAAGTTTAAACTGCCTGTGCCGCAATGCACACAGTGTCCGTAATAAAACAGGGGAGCTGGAGGCAATCATGCGTTGGGAGGAACCAGACATAGGGATTACTGAGACATGGCTCCAGAAAAATCGGGACTGTGAATTAAACATTGCAGGGTATAACATTTAGAAAAGATGGGGGAGGGGGGGGGTGGAGGTGGAGTAGCTGTACTTATTAGGGATAACATAATGGCAGTAGAAAAAAGGGACGTAGATATCAGTAAGACAAAAATGGAATCCATATGGATAGAGATAAGAGATAATAAAGGATCAATCACACTAATAGTGGCAGGGAGGTGGAGGAAGAAATATTACAGACAAATTAGAGAAATGAGTAGAAAAACATATAATAATAATCATGGGGGATTTCAACTACCCCGATATTAATTGGACAGAAGAGTTAGGCGAAGGGGGATAAGGAAATGGAGTTCCTACAATGTCTACAGGACTCCTTTCTAACCCAATATGTAAAAAGCCCAACAAGGGAGGATTCACTATTGGATCTAGTTATGGGGAATGAGCCAGAGCAGATAAGAGAAGTAAAAGTAGGGGAACATCTAGGCAATAGTGACCATAATATAATACGCTTTAAGATGATAGAGAAGGACATAAGTATGACAAAAACCAGGTTAATAGATTGGAGAAAAGCTGATTTTGAGGGGCTGAGAATAGAACTTGGGAAGATAAAATGGGCAACAATATTGGCAAACAATGATGTAGAACGACAATGGGAAACATTTAAAAGGGTGTTCAACAGAGTGCAGGAAAAATATATTCTGCTAAAAGGAAAGAACAAACTAAACAATGAGACTCCATGGATGAATAAGACATGAGAACAATTGAGGGTAAGGAAAGAGGCATACATTAAGTACATAGACAGCAGAGGCGTGCATGATAAGAGAGAATACGAAGGGATTAGGAGAGAAGTCAAAAAAACAATTAGGAAGGCAAAGAGGAGCTATGAAATTAAATTATCCAGGAACATAAAGCAAAATAGTGAAATATTTTGCACGCACGTCAATTTAAAAAAAAAAAAGGAGGGATGGGAATAGGCCCATTAAAGGATAGACAGGACAATACCACATGTAACGATAGGGAGATGGCAGAAATATTAAATCATTATTTTGCTTCGGTATTTACCAGTGAGATAGAACAGGTGGACATGACATCGGATGATGAGATAAGTGCATTTAATTTTTTTTTTAATATTATCAAACTCAGGATAAAACCCCTGGTCTGGATGGATTGCATCCGTGCATTTTAAAATAATCTAGGGAAGAGATAGCAAAGGCATTACTACATGTATATATTTAATAATTCATTAGAAAAGGGTATAGTGCCAGAGGACTGGTAGACAGCTAACTTAATACTTATATTTAAGGGGGAATAGAACATGTCCAGGGAATTATAGACCAGTCAGCTTAACATCGGTGGTAGGAAAAATAATGGAATCCCTACTAAAGGAGAGAATAGAAGAACATCTAGAAACAAAGTATAATAATGAATAGTCAGCATGGATTTCAAAAGGGAAAATCTTGCTTGACCAACCTTATTGAATTTTTTGAAGATATAACAGAGTAGACAATGGTAATGCAGTAGATGTAATTTATCTAGATTTTTCAAAAGGCCTTCAATAAGTATCCCATAGACTAATGAATAAGGTCAGAGAATGTGGAGTCAGGGGACAAGTAGCAGACTGGATTGCTAGCTGCGCTAGCTGGCTTCAAGACAGAAAGCAGAGAGTGGGAGTAAAGGGTAGCTATTCACAGTGGCAGAAGGTGGGTAGTGGTGTTCCACAAGGATCCGTGCTGGGACCACTGCTGTTCACAATTTACACTAATGATTTTGACTTTGGAATCAGAAACTCAATTTCTAAATTTGCGGATGATACCAAATTGGGGCGGGATAGTCAATACTGAGGAGGACTGCAACAAATTACAGGAAGACATTAATAAACTTGCAGAATGGGCAAATAATTGGCAAATGAAGTTCAACACCGATAAATGTGAGGTATTGCATTTTGGTAGGAAGAATAGGGAGGTCACTTATCACTTAGAGTGCAAGTCTAGGTGGGGTAGAGGAACAAAGGGATCTCGGAGTACAAATACACATCACTAAAAGTTGCACCACAGGTTAGAAAGGCCATTTAAAAAAAAAAAGCAAACCAAGCACTAGGGTTTATTTCTAGAGCGATAGAATTGAAAAGTAGGGAAGTTATGCTAAACCTGTATCGAACCTTGGTTAGACCACACTTGGAGTACTGCGTGCAGTTCTAGTCGCCATATTATAAAAAGGATAGAGGCACTGGAGAGGGTGTAGAGAAGGTTTACAAAGATGATACCAGAAATGCGAGAGTATACATATCAGGAAAGGATGAACAGACTGGGTCTCTTTTCTCTTGAACAAAGAAGGCTGAGGGGTGACCTAATAGAGGTCTTTAAAATAATAAAGTTTTGATAGAGTGGATACAGAGAGAATGTTTCCACTTGTGGGGAAGAGCATAACTGGAGACCATCAATATAAGATAGTCACCAAGAAATCCAATAGGGAATTCAGAAGAAACTTCTTTACCCAGAGTGGTGAGAATGTGGAACTCGCTACCACAGGGAGTGGTTGAAGCGAATAGTATAGCTGCACTTTAGGGGAGGCTAGACAAGCATATGCAGGAGAAGGGAATAGAGGGTTATGCTGATAAATTTAGATGAGGAAAGTCTGGAGGAGGCTCGAGTGGAACATAAACGCCGGCATGGACTGGTTGGGCCAAATGGCCTGTTTCTGTGCTGTGTATCCTATGTAATCCTGTGTTGAAGCAGGTTGGGCTACTTTTGGCTTTTTGTTATGGTGTGTTGTATTTTTTTTCCATATGGAAAACTGTCCTTGTGCCCCTTGTGGAAAGAGAGGGAAGTTCAAAACGTTACTCTAAAATATACCATGTATTGCTCCTCTTTCTAGGTCTTGGCTGCTCTACAGTTCTATTTCCTGAAGCAGCTGCCCTTTTTGCTGCTCAGATCTTTGGTCAGTCTGATCACTTGGTGTGGGCCAAGCTGCGGGCAAACATGTTGAGCACTTGGATCTCCCTAAAGCAAGCTGACAAGCAATTGAGAAATTTGTGATCAAAAAATTGTACTTCCTGAGCAGATTCAGCTTTGCTATACTATTTGGGAGGAGTGAAGATGGTACTTTTTTGAATTAAAAATGTGCCTATTTGTCTATCTTCAATCATGTCATTCCATTATTGAATAAAAAAATTGTGATAACCTAAAGTTTAAACAATCTGCTGTAGAATGAACAAGTGACCTTGTTTCATTGGCTCCTTTAGAAAATTAGGAATTTCTAAACTATTTGGCAATTTACAAGGCTTTAGAATTAATATTTTATAGTGCAGGTAAGACATATTAGGGGTTTATTGGCATTGAGGTTTCCCTGGTTCATTTAAGCACATCGCTAACTTTTCTAGTTCTTATGATCATCCCTCCTCCTTTCGCATGGTGGTAATAGTAAATCAAATGCCAACATCTAAGTCAGGCCAAAGCTTCCTGTGCAACAGCATGGATAGCTTGTAGGCTGCTTGCAAATTTCCTGAGGGCAGTGCTCAACGATCGATAGATTTTTGAATATTAAGGGAATCGAGGGATATGGGGATAGTGCAGGAAAGGAGCGGAGGTGGAAGATCAGCCATGATATTGAATGGCGGAGCAGGCTCGACGGGCCAAATGGCCTACTTCT
The DNA here is from genome assembly GCA_030390025.1 of Squalus acanthias. Lineage (NCBI taxonomy): Eukaryota > Metazoa > Chordata > Chondrichthyes > Squaliformes > Squalidae > Squalus > Squalus acanthias. The sequence goes on along the minus strand of CM059426.1, from coordinate 82,142,876 downwards.
GCTCCTATTTCTTATGTTCTTATGATGTGCTCCTGGGTTTGATTAGGAGTTCCACAGTCACATGATGGGGATGCTTTAATCTTCCATCTATGGAGAAGGTGGCAGCATCTACCATGGCCTATTCTGAGGCGATTGATGTTCATCCTAACTTTGTCATTCATGACTACAACCCTAATTGAGTTGTAACATTGAGACACAACACTGACAATTTATGGACTGGTGCTGCAAAAATATCGGTTCTATTTCACTTGACTATTATAATCTATTATAATCCAGTAAAAATTTTAAAGTTTATCGTTTTACATAGACTGCAGCTTTTGACACGTTAGAGCCCCTGTGACTCCACCTCATTGTCTCAGTTGTATCTTGCTATGTCTTTGATGTGGTAAGTTCCTGGCTGACCTGATTGCCTTTTGTCACACCTCGGCAGATAAACAGTCAGGATGATTACATTTAGTTGTCTGCCATTGTAAGGTACACATGCATTGTTCTCTATCTATATATGCTTTGGCGATTCTGTATCTCTTTACTTCACCCGACGAAGGAGCAGTAACTCCGAAAGCTTGTGATTTCAAATAAAACTGTTGGACTATAACCTGGTGTTGTGCGACTTCTCAATTATAATCTAAACAATGGATAAGATTACAATGAATTATTTCAATGGCTATGAGCGTGTTTGAACATGTGCTTTAATATTATGCAATTAACACATCAGTCTTTGATAAGAAAATGAGTGATTTCATGTGCCCCTACCCACAATAGTATTGAAAGTGAGTATCTCCCAGAGTACAAGGGGCTTATCTCTGCATCTGGTGCTTTGTTCTTGACCATTTAATACAAAAATACCAATTGTTCTTCATTCCCAATTTTCAACATGCTGGTGGCTGCTCCTATTCTGCCCTGTTCCTGAGAACTGCGCTTGGCCCACAAATCTCAATGGGTTGTTATGAATATAAGATTTATTGTGTGAGAAAATGCCCTTCCAGATCATTCTTGTTAATGGTGACTGGTGAATAAACAGTACAGAAATAAATTATACTCATCACAATGTCCCTGTGAACATGAAACCTTAAAGGTCACAAAACACAAAGAAAATTTGAGGAAAAAACTTTCAATTTGTTTTTGTTTAAATTGCAAGTCAGTCTCCATGGGTAAGATGCAATAGATATGCATTTAATATAGTCAGTCCTTAAATATACAATTGAATGATTAATTTAGTCACAACTAACTGCTTCTGTTTAATCTACAGATTAGTCACATGCTGCATTTTAATCACTTAAACTTTGTCATTTTGAATAATCACAAAATTGTAAGACAGACCATTCATACTATTCCTACTCATTTTTTATTTAACTGCATACATCTGTTGAATAGTTTACTACCAGTTTAGTTGTAAGATTAGGATCACTGGTCACACGCACATTACCCAAAGGGTCTTCAGAGTTGTAAGGCTTTTTATTAAAGAGCTACAGTTTTAAAGCATAATCAGATATTATATATGGTTTAAGCTAATAAAAGACATACAACCTGTGACAGTAGCGAGCGACCTACGACTCCCGAAGCGGAATGCCACGACCGGACGGACGGTGAGGCAGTATGATGGTCTTGGATTGGGTGGATTCCTGCAGTCTGCTGCAGTGGTCACTTCCATTGGGTCATCCCTCGAGGTGTTGGGCCATCAGCCACCTCAGAGGCTAAACTTGACCAAGGTGTTAGGCCGTAGCCACCTTGGGGAAGTCTTCGCCCCTAACTGCCTGATTTCCCCTCTCAGTGGTCTATAGTTATTTCGGTGGGCTGGTGGATACCTGGTGTCAATCATTCGTACCCCATCCTATTGTCCAATTACAAGGGAGAGGCTACCTATGACAGCCTCCTCCCAGCCTCATGAGGTCATTTTCCTCCTTATCTCTGTTCTAAAGGTCTTGTTGCCCTCTTTGTAGACAGCTTGTTTATCCTACAGCTCCTTGCTACATCCCATATCAGGCCTAGTTATGCCCACTCAAAGGCCTGTTTTTGTGTTCTGACCTTGTAATTCAACTCTCTGTACAGCTATTTTTCTGACGTGACTGGAATCTTTCTGTGTCATCAACTTAGGCAAACTGCTGATCTAGGGAACCCGTAACAGATTTCTTACATCGTGTCAGATAATAGAGTGCAAATTTTTGCATAGCTGTAAGTTTGGTTAGTTTATTGAATGGCTCTGAAGGACTGGACAGAGAGGTATTATAAGCTTTTCCAGTGCAAGAAAGCTTTATTGCTTTTGCACTGGAAAGCCAGAGACTTCCTCATGGAAAGTCACCTGAGGAAAGAACTTGCATTTATATAGCACCTTTCACGACATCGGGATGTTTCAAAACGCTTTTGACCCAATGAAGTACGTTTGAAGTGTAGTTACTATTGTAATATAGGAAATGTGGCAACTAATTTGCGGACAGCAATGTCCCATAAACAGCAATGAGATAATAACCAGATAATCTGCTTGTAATGTTGGTTAAGGGATAAATATTGGCCAGGACACCGGGGAGAACTCCCCTGCTCTTTAAAGTAGTGCCTTGGGATCTTTTACATCCACCAGAGAGTCCAGATGGGGCCTCGGTTTAACATCTTATCCGAAGGGCGGTGCCTCCAACAGTGCAGCACTCCCTCAGAGCTGCAGTGGATTGTCAGTCTAGATTATTCCACCAATGAGCCCAGCTTAAGCAAGGCAATGACAGTCATCTCTATGATAGTTGTCTTTGCCTCACGTGGGGCAGGCTTGTTGCCAGAGTGGAAAATTTTGAATTTTCATGGGATGTAAACATGTTCAACTATCATGATGGTCTCTCGATTATAGTTACTAAATTAAGCCTTCTGTCATGCCTAATCGGGAAATGTAGGAGTCCAACATTGTACAACATTATGTATAAAATGTAAATATTTTCAATTTCTCAATTTACATTTTATGAATTTATGAAGTACCTTGATGTACTGCTCATCTTCCTTCCACACATCTGCTCCATTTCCAAGCCCACTTTTACCCACACCTTATTTGTTCCCACTGTTGCCAAATCTTAAATCATGCCTCCTTCATCTTGAGTCTCAACCTCTCCCCACCCCAGCTCTCCAGAAATTACAACTCATTCAAAATGCTACAGTCTATGTCTATCCTGCACAAAATCCCACACTTACTGTATTTTACAGCGCACCTGATGAACATAGTCAGCAACTATATAGTAAGGGCAATAAGTGCTTTTAAACAAACACCCAGGAAACAGTGATAATATGATGGAATGGGAGGGATTTGGCAGATGAATGATGTGGAGGGGAGACATGAGGCTGGGAAATAGTGGTAGGAGGTGGAACTGGCAGAGGCCCAGTGATCTAATGGGCAGGTAGGCAAATTTTAAACTGATTTAAAAATATTAATCCTAATTCTGGATTACAGTAGTTTGAAGATGGCTGCCACAGTACCACCATGGGTGGAGAAAGATGTCAGAGGTCTCAAACAATGCCATCTACTTTCAAAATCAAGTACTGCAGGTCTCAGAGAAATAAAAATGACAGAAAAGCACAAGTCATATACTGTGATGGTTTGCCTGCTAAGTGTGACTGGTAGAAAAACATGAAGTAATCTAGGAAGAAAGTGTTACGCAACAGGAAGTTTGTACAGACCAATACTTTAAATATATTCTAGTCCACATCCCCAGACTTTGTGCTGATTGCTAATTTAAATGATTGCAGCGTGCAGCTAGCACTAAACGCGCTGTTGAGTAGCTGTACACCTCAGCAGGGGCCCCAAGTTTTTGCGAGGCTAGCACCACTTAAAGCCAGCCCGCAGCTCTTAAAGGGGAGGTACATTCTGGCTGAAGCAGGTGCTGGAACTCTTGGTGGAAAAGTCTGAGCAAGAAGAAGACTGAATTATGGCGCAGCAGGGGAGAGAGCGTGCTCCAAGGTTCTCTGATGCTGCAGTGGAGGTATTGGTGGAGGAGGTGGACAGGAGGAGAGAGGTCCTCTATCCACAGGGGATCAGGAGGCCGTCCAGACAAACAAAGGCAGTGGAAGCAGATAGCTGTGGCAGTCAATGCCAGGAGTCAAGCCCCGAGGATCTGGATCCAGTGCTGCAAGAAGTTCGAGTGCGAGTCAGCAGAGAGTGCTGAGTTTGGGTAAGTGTGAGAGTTCTTTAATTGTTAGTTCTCTTTAAATCATTCTTGATAAGAGTACTTAAGCAGTTTAAGTGAAGGGGAAAAGTTAAATATTTGGGATTCTGTTGGTTTAAGAAGAGTAAAACAAGGTTACACTGCAGTAGGAGTAAATTGGCACAGCAACCAGTTTTCTAATCAATCAGCAGGGGTGACTCATTTGGCTGTAAACAAACAAACAGTATAAAAAGACCAGTGCTAGTGCGAGTCAGCAGAGAGTGCTGAGTTTGGATAAGTGTGAGTTCGAGTGAGTGGGGTGTAGGGTGCTCTTTTCAAACTTTAACTCTGTGGGTTGTAGTTAATAAGGCCTTTCTGGTGCAGAATGACTGTTGGTAAACCATTTAACTGGTGTAATTTAGAGGGATTGATTTAATTTAAATCCAATTAATTAGAGGGGATACTAGCATCTATAATCGGGCAGAGAGTGTCCATAACTAACAATAAAAAAATTTAATTAATTACATAGAATGGAGCAGGTGATGTGTTACTGTTGTGAGATGTGGGAGCCGGTGGACCCCATTGAGGCTCACGGTGATTACATCTGTGACAAGTGTCTGCTGCTACAGGAACTCCAGCTCCGTGTTGATGAGCTGGAGTCTGAGCTTCAGGCACTGCGACACATCAGGGAGGGGGAGAAGTACCTGGACTCTGTGTTTCAGGAGGTGGTCACACCTATGAAGTTAATTAATTCAGATGTAGCCCATGGTCAGGGACAGGACGGTGTGACTACGAGTGAGGCAGGTACGGGGATCCAGGAGGTAGTGTTGGAGGAGCCGCAGCCCTTGCTCTTGTCCAACAGGTTCGAGGTTCTTACTCCCTGTGGGGACAGGAGCAGGGACTGCAGGGAGGATGAGCAACCTGGCCACAGCACCGTGGAACGGGGGGCCATTCAAGAGGGGGGAGTAAATAGAAATGTTGTAGTGGTAGGGGATAGTATTATTAAGGGGATAGATAGAGTTCTCTGCAGCCGAGAGCGAGAGTCCCGTAGGCCGTGTTGCCTGCCCGGTGCCAGGGTTAAGGACATCTCCTCTGGGCTGGAAAGAAACTTGCAGTGGGAGGGGGTGGATCCAGTTGTCGTGGTCCATGTTGGTACAAACGACGTAGATAGGACAAGGAAGCCGGTTCTGTTAAAGGAGTATGAGCAGCTAGGGGTCAAATTAAAAAACAGAACCTCAAGGGTAATAATCTCTGGATTATTACCTGAGCCACGAGCAAATTTGGCTAGGACAAATAAAATTAGAGAGTTAAATGAGTGGCTCAAAGACTGGTGTGGGAGAAATGGATTTTGCTTCCTGGGACACTGGCACCAGTACTGGGGCAGGAGGGAGCTGTTCCGTTGGGATGGGCTTCACTTGGCCAGTGCTGGGACTAGAGTCCTGGCGGATCATATAACTAGGGCTGTAGAGAGGACTTTAAACTAACTAGTGGGGGAGAGGTTCCTAGAGAGCAAATAATAAAAATGACAACAGAGAAGGTCATAGACTTAGGTAGCAGTGGGGAAATTAAAAACCAGAGTGTGTCAGGAAGGGGCAGAAGGTATGGAGTAAAAGGTAAAGTAATAAAAAGGGCAAAAGCAGGAACTAAGTGTCACAAAACATATTTGAAAGTTCTCTATCTGAATGCACGTAGCATTCGTAACAAAATAAATGAGTTAATGGCACAAATAACTACATATGGGTATGATCTTGTTACCATTACAGAAACATGGCTGCAGGGTGACAATGCCTGGGAATTAAACATACCAGGTTATTTAACGATCAGGAAGGACAGGCAGGAAGGAAGGGGAGGTGGGGTGGCTATGTTAAAGGAAGGAATCACTGTAATACAGAGAAATTATATTGGGTCAAAAGATCAGGATAATGAAACAGTTTGGGTGGAGATAAGGAATAATAAGGGGGAAAAAACACTAGTGGGCGTAGTCTATAGGCCTCCGAACAGTTGCAACTCTGTTGGACGGAGTATCAATCAGGAAATAGTTGAGGCTTGTAATAAGGGAACATCTATAATTATGAGGGATTTTAACTATCATATTAATTGGACAAATCAAATTGGGCAGGGCTGCCTTGAGGATGAGTTCATTGAGTGTATTAGGGATGGGTTTCTTGAGCAGTATGTAACAACTGAGCAGGGGGCAAGCAACCTTAGATCTGGTCCTGTGTAACGAGACAGGATTAATTAAAAAATGTCCTAGTAAAGGATCCCCTTGGAATGAGTGACCATAACATGGTTGAATTCCATATTCAATTAGAGGGTGAGAAGGTTGGATCTCAAACAAGCGTGCTAAGCTTGAATAAAGGAGACTATGAAGGTATGCGAGCGGAAATGAGTAGAGTGGATTGGAAAAATAGATTAAAGGGTAAGACGATACATGATCAGTGGTGTACATTTAAGGAGTTATTTTACAACTTCCAAAAAATATATATTCCACTGAGAAGAAAAGGGTGTAAAAGAAAAGACAGTCATCCGTGGCTAAGTAAAGAAATTAAGGATAGTATTCGTCTAAAAACAAGGGCTTATAAGGTAGCCAAATCTAGTGGGAGGATAGAGGATTGGGAAAACTTTAAAAGACAGCAAAAAATAACAAAAAGATTGATTAAGAAAGGGAAGATAGATTATGAAAGTAAATTAGCAAAAAATATAAAAACAGATAGTAAGAGTTTTTATAGTTATATACAAAGAAAAAGGGTGGCTAAAGTAAATGTTGGTCCCTTAGAGGATGAGACCGGGAAATTAATGGTGGGAAATATGGAGATGGCAAATACACTGAATGAATATTTTGTTTCAGTCTTTACAGTAGAGGACACTAAGAATATCCCAACACTGGACAAACAGGGGGCTATAGGGGGGGAGGAGCTAAACACGATCAAAATCAGTAAGGAAGTGGTACTCGGTAAAATAATGGGACTCAAGGCGGATAAATCACCTGGACCTGATGGCTTACATCCTAGGATCTTGAGGGAAGTGGCAGTAGGGATTGTGGATGCATTGGTAATAATTTTCCAAAACTCCCTGGACTCAGCAAAGATCCCGGCAGACTGGAAAACTGCTAATGTAACACCCTTATTTAAAAAGGGCAGTAGACAGAAGGCTGGAAACTATAGACCGGTTAGCCTAACATCTGTGGTAGGTAAAATTTTGGAGTCCATTATTAAGGAGACAGTAACGGGACATTTGGATAATCATAATTTAATAGGACAAAGTCAACATGGTTTTATGAAGGGGAAGTCATGTTTGACAAATTTGCTGGAGTTCTTTGAGGAAGTAACATACAGGGTGGATAAAGGGGAACCAGTGGATGTGATGTATTTAGACTTCCAAAAGGCATTTGACAAGGTGCCACACAAAAGATTATTGCTTAAGATAAAAAATCACGCGATTGAGGGTAATATTCTGGCATGGATAGAGGATTGGCTATCTAACAGAAGGCAGAGAGTTGGGATAAATGGTTCATTCTCAGACTGGCAATCAGTAACTAATGGTGTTCCGCAGGGGTCAGTGCTGGGTCCCCAACTCTTTACAATCTATATTAACGATTTGGAGGAGGGGACCGAGTGTAACATATCAAAGTTTGCAGATGATACTAAGATGGGAGGGAAAGTAGTGAGTGAGGAGGACATAAAAAATCTGCAAGGGGACATAGACAGGCTAAGTAAGTGGGCAGAGATTTGGCAGATGGAATACAATACTGGAAAGTGTGAGGTTATGCACTTTGGCAGGAAAAATAGTAGAGCAAGTTATTATCTTAATGGCAAGAAACTGGAAAGTACTGAAGTACAAAGGGATCTGGGGGTCCTGGTGCACGAAACTCAAAAGGTTAGTATGCAGGTGCAGTAAGTGATTAAGAAGGCCAATGGAATGTTGGCTTTCATTGCTAGGGGGATAGAATATAAAAATAGGGAGGTATTGCTTCAGTTGTACAAGGTATTGGTGAGACCGCACCTGGAATACTGCATACAGTTTTGGTGTCCATACTTAAGAAAAGACATACTTGCTCTCGAGTCAGTACAAAGAAGGTTCACTCAGTTAATCCCGGGGATGAGGGGATGGACATATGAGGAGAGGTTGGGTAGATTGGGACTCTACTCATTGGAGTTCAGAAGAATGAGAGGCGATCTTATTGAAACATATAAGATTGTGAAGGGGTTGGATCGAGTGGATGCGGGGAGGATGTTCCCGATGATGGGTGAAACTAGAACTAGGGGGCATAGTCTTAGAATAAGGGGCTGCTCTTTCAAAACTGAGATGAGAAGGATCTACTTCACTCAGAGGGTGGTAGGTCCATGGAATATGCTGCCCCAAAAAGCTGTAGAAGCTACATCATTACATAAATTTAAAACAGAAATAGACAGTTTCCTAGAAGTAAAGGGAATAAGGGTTACGGAGAGCGGGCAGGAATTTGGACATGAGTCTAGGTTCGGATCGGTCATGGCCCTGTGGGTAGCGTAGCGTGCCCAGGGGCCGTGTAGCCTGATCCTGCTCCTATTTTGTGTGTCCAATTCTGTTAGGTTCAGGAGATAGTTCTGTGATAGTAGATTGGCGGTTAGGATCAGATCAGCCATGATCTTATTGAATGGCGGAGCAGGCTTGAGGGGCCAATTGGTCTACTCTTGCTCCTATTTCTTATGTTCTTATAAGTTCCATGATCTCACACGAGTGGCCAAAGTCAGTGAATTCATCTTCAAATGCCATATCCCACCAACTGCACCACTAGTCTCACAAACTGCTCAATGCACCACAGCCCCATCACTCACCTACCAACAATCTCTATCAAACAGGACTCATACCTCACATTCATAGCTTCACCTCACCCTCACACACTTAGCACTGCTGCAAGCCTCACACCCACATCTCACAGCTTGCACACAATGCCAGCTATTCAACCATGACAGTCATATCACCCAAACACATTGCACCACACTCACTGACACCGGAGGCAGCAGGAGCTAATCGGCGGGGGACAGGCATAGCTGCATGACCTTACCACGATGGAGGAGATGGTGGTCGCCATCATTGGAGCAGCCATTGTTGAGGCCGTGGTCAGCAGTGGGGCTGAAACCATCGAAGATGACAGTATCCTCACACCTAACCCTCCTTCTCACATCCTGCTTCCCCCTCATCCCACAATGTCTTAATTTAAAAACTGCAGATAATGTAAGCATACACCTCTTACTTTCCCCCTGCACTGCACTACAACCTTACCCTTGTGCCTTTCTCCTTTCAGATACCCAAGAACTGCAACCTTGGCCAGGCAGTGGTGAAAGAGCAACAGGTGGATGAGGAAGAAGGCAGTGATGATGAAGGCACAGCACCGTCACTCGATGTCACAGTCGCATCCACCAGTTCAGATACTGACACTCCACGTAATTTAGAGGATAGCTTAGACGTGGGATCTGCACGTGGTGAGACACCGGTCATGAGTGGCCTGTAGCCAGGGCAGGGGGCAAGGGTAGCACAGGTGCCAGTACCCCGGAGGGCAAGGTCGCACACGGGTTTTGCTGCAGAGGACTCAGATGAGCACTTTGATGGGGCGGCCTTCACAAGAAGGCTAATGGGTATACACAATGAAATGCTTGGTGCAGTGCAAAGCCTTCCAGAAAGCCTGCGGTCAATGTCAAGGAGCATGGAGGAGTCCAGCACCAACTTGGCGCAGAGCTTGGAGCCCATCCTTTCCAACATGGCAGTGATGGCCAACTCCATTTGCACAATTGAGGACCCAACCATGATGCAGCATCTGATGGCCAATGTCTCAGCTTCCTTTGCAGCACAAGCAGAAGCCACCCAATGCTTGAGTGCTGCAGTGGAAGCTCAGACTTCTGTCATGCAAGCTCAGCTTGCTACTATGCAAGCTCAGACTGCAGCCATCATGGCTGCGGATACCAGTGTTCAAAGGGGCTTGCATGGTGTCACAGCAATCCAGCAGTCCTCCAACAGATTACAAGGATTGCTGAGGCAGTGGCTCCGTGGAGCACAAATATGCTGTCCTCTCTCAGGATGACAGCATTCGTACTCCCACCACTGCCACTCCGCCACTGCCCTTACTGTTGCCTATCAGATTGCACCTTCCCAGACTGTTGCCACCCATGCCGAGATGGTGCCTTCCGCAGCTGGGCCTTCTAGGCCCAGAGCTGCCCGAGGTCGTCCTCCAAGGCAATCTGCAGTCTCCTCCACTGAAAGTCAGCAGCCTTCCATAGGAACAGGAGTAGGCCATTCAGCCCCGCGAGCCTGTTCTGCCATTCAATGAGATCATGGCTGATCTGCGATCTAATTCCATATACCCTTAATACCTTTGGTTAATGAAAAACTATCAATCTCCGATTTAAAATTAACAATTGATCTAGCATCAATTGCTGTTTGCGGAACAGAGTTCCAAACTTCTACCACCCTTTGTGTGTAGAAATATTTCCTAATTTCACTCCTGAAAGGTCTGGCTCTAATTTTTAGACTATGCCCCCTAGTCCTAGAATCCCCAACCAGCGGAAATAGTTAATAAAAACAGAAAATGCTAGAAATACTCAGCAGGTCAAGCAGCATCTGTGGAGAGAGAAACAGAATTAACATTTCAGGTTGATGACCCTTCTGACGAATTTTCTGTTTTTATTTCAGATTTCCTGCATCTGCAGTATTTTGCTTTTGTATCAGCATAAATAGTTTCTCTCTATCTACCCTATCAGTTCCCCTTAATATCCTGAAAACTTCGATCAGATCACCCCTTAACCTTCTAAATTCTTGGGAATATAACCCAAGTGTAATCGCTCCTCGTAACTTAACCTTTGAAGTCCGGGTATCGTTCTGGTAAACCTACGCTGTACTCCCTCCAAGGCCAATATATCCTTCCTAAGGTGTGGTGCCCAGAACTGCTCACAGTACTCCAGGTGTGGTCCCACCAGGGTTTTGTATAGCTGCAGCATAACTTCTACCCCCTTGTACTCTAGTCCTCTAGATATAAATGCCAGCATTTCATTAGCCTTTTTGATTATTTCTGTACCTGTTGATGACATTTTAATGATCTATGTACCTGGACCCCCAGGTCTCTTTGGACATCCACTGTTTTTAGCTTTTCACCATTTAGAAAGTACCCTGTTCTATTTTTAGGTCCTCACATTTGCTTACATTGAAATCCATTTGCCACAGTTTTTCCCATTCACTTAATCTATCAATATCCCTTTGTAACTTTATACTTTTAGCTACACTGCCTACAATGCCATCTGTCTTTGTGTCATCAGCAAATTTGAATATATGACTTTCTACGCCATCATCTAAGTCGTTAATAAATATTGTGAATAGTTGAGGCCCCAACACAGATCCCTGCGGGACCACTAGTCACATCCTGCCAATTAGAGTACCTACCCATTATCCCTGCTGCCTGTCTCCTGTTGCTCAGCCAATTTCCTGATCAGGTCAATAATTTGCCCTCAATTCCATGGGCTTCTACCTTAGATAACAGTCTCTTATGAGGGACTTTATCAAATGCCTTCTGGAAGGCCATATAAATAACATCCATAGACATTGCCCTGTCCACTACTTTAGTCACCTCTTCAAAAAATTCAATCAGGTTTGTCAGGCATGACCTACCTTTCACAAATCCATGCTGGCTCTCTCTGATCAACTGAAAATTTTCAAGGTGTTCAGTCACCCTATCCTTAATTATAGACGCTAGCAATTTCCCGACAACAGATGTTAGGCTAACTGGTCTATAATTCCCTGGTTTCCCTCTCTCGCCATTCTTAAAAAGCGGAGTGACATGTGCAATTTTCCAATCTAAAGGGATGGTTCCTGAATCTAGAGAACTTTGGAAGAGTATAGTTAGGGCATCTGCAATGTGCTCACCTACTTCCTTTAAAACCCTGGGATGGAAACCATCTGGGGATTTGTCACTCTTTAGTGCCATTATTTTCTCCATTACGGTTATTTTACTTACGTTAATTTGATTGAGTCCCTGTCCCTGATTCAATATTAGTTTCTTTGGGATTTCCGGCATGCTATCCTCTTCTTCTACTGTAAATACTGACGCAAAGTAATTATTCAACATGTCTGCCAATTCTCCATTGTCATTGACAACATCACCACTTTCAGTTATTAAGGGGCCAACATTGCTCCTGACCACCCTCTTTTTCCTAATGTAACTGTAAAAATTCTTTGTAACGATCTTGATATCCTGGCGCTAATTATCGGCACTGACTGGAAACTTCACTTTTACCGCCCCGGGAGGTGAGTGGAGCGCTAAATCAGGCGCTGCACACCTGTCTCAAGGCGCAAAGGCCAAGGAGTGAGGCGCTAACTCAGAGCGCTGGCGAAGCTCATGTAATGTCAGTCAGCAATAGAACACACACACAATGGCACGGGCCAGTTCTTAAAGGGGATGGTTAATCTTGCTTTCCATCCACATCCTGTTCATTGCAGCCTTGAATCTCGGCCTGGAGAGACTTGCACATCAAATGTGCTGGAAAGAACAATGGAGAGTACCAGGCAAAGAGCTCAGAGTGCAGCTCCCACAGTCTCTGCTAAATCGATACAAGGAATGGCAAATCAAAATGAACCTGCAAAGTGCTGCTCAGTACCCAAAACTCCTTCACACAACGTTGAATCTCTCCAGAAGTCTCTCCCTCTCTCTCTCAGAATGCGTAGTTCAAAAATGCCACCAACAATAAAAGACACGAAGAGGCCCCCTTTAAATAGCGCCCCCCCCCCCCAGCCCCACAGCGATTGATAGCGTTCCAGTCTTCTGGTCGTTGGATGCGCCAGGCGGTAAGGCAGGGGGCGCCACTCAATTTCCGCTCCGGGGCGCCCCAAGGGCGTTGCACCATGGAATGACGTCATAATCTGCGCGCGCAGGTGGTCGCAGCGGTAAGTTTTAGCAATCTCAAGTTAAGTTCTCGAGCGGCGCAAACATCGCTGCGCCCGGGCGTTAGCGGCTTTGCGCCCCATTAGCGCCCTCTTAAGGCGCTAACGGGAGGCGCAACCAAGTGAATTTTTACCCCTTAATGTTTTCAAGGGGAGACTGGATAGGCACTTGAGGGAAATAAACTTGCAGGGCTACGGGGATAGAGCGGGGGAGTGGGACTGACTGGATTGCTCTACAGAGAGCCGCATGGACTCGATGGGCCGAATGGCCTCCTTCTGTGCCGTATGACTCTATGAAAGTTAAAATCCCCCATTAAAACTACTCTGCCTTTGCTACACGCTTGTCTAATCTCTGCATTTATACAATCAAGCACTTCACAGCTGCTACTAGGGGGCCTGTACACAACTACAGACTTAAACCCTTTCCTATTTCTTAATTCTACCCATAAAGGCTCCACCAGCCTTGCTGCAGCCACTGGGGTAGCACTGCATAGGAGCATTAGGACAGGCAAAGGCACACGGAAGACAAACACTAAGGGAATGCACAAGGGTGATTGACTTTTGTAGGCAATATGGCATGATTATATTTATAAATTTGTTTTGAATGTTTATTTTGTGGTAGCTTTTATTTTTGCGTTGTGGCCAAGTGGATGCTGTGATGGTCAGTGACAGAGGGAAGGTAAGGTGTGGGATTGATGGGGAATTGGGGTTGCGTTTACTGGCATCACAGTTGGATGAGTTGGTCACAGACAGCCCGGGCAGAAAGGGGCTGTATAGATTGCCTCCTCCTTTCCTCTTTCTCCTCCTTCTCAGCCGGTCGCCGTATAGCTGGTGGCAAGGGCTGTGCCATCATGATGGCGAGGTTATGCAGCAGGCCACCACGAATCTTGACACCCGCTCTGCTGAGTACTACAGGGCTCCCCCAGAGCGGTCAAGGCAGCAGAAGCATTGCTAAAGCACGCCAATGGTCTGCTCGATGATATTTCTTGTGGCAGCATGACTTTCATTATACATATACTGCCCACATGGGTGTCAGCTGCGCACCAGAGTCATGAGCCAAGTTGTTAACAGATAGCCCTTGTCGTCCAGTAGCCACCCTCAGGTTTGTCGTGGTGGCTCAAATGCAGATGGCACAGCAGACTGCCGCAGAATGAAGGCACCATGACAGCTGCCTGGATACTGGGCGTTCACCTGCATGATTCGCTGAGTATGGTCGCGCACCAGCTGGATGTTGAGGGAGTGGAATCCCCTTCAGTTGCAGTACATCTGAGTTTAAATGCAGCGCCCGCAAAGCGACGTGCATGCAGTCAATGGCACCCTGCACCATGGGGAAGCCAGCAATCCTTGTGAAGCTGTGTGCTCGCTCCGCCTGCTGCTCTCTGGCCAGAGAGAATGAAATGTATTCAGCTCTCTTGGAATATAGAGCCTCAGTTACCTCCTTTATGCAACAGTGGACAGCAAACTGGGAGATGTTGTAAATATCTCCTGCTCCAGCCTGGAAGGAACCTGACGCATAAAGTTCATGGCCACCGTCACCGACAATGGCGTCCTCGCCCTGCTGAGTTGCAGCTGGTGGCAGATTTAATTGAGGATGTCCTTAGTGAAGCGCAGACATCTGACACACTGTTCCTCGCTGAGGCTCCCTGAACACCCTGTGGGGGATATGGCCTCCTGCTAAGAGCCCTTCTCCCCCTCCCTATACCAGCAGCTTGTCCTGCTCTGTGTCACCTCTGCTTATTCTCCCGGTTATGCTGTAGGCCAAGTGGAATACATACTACTGCACCCAAGCCTGGGAGCAAGTGGTCTGTGCAGAATCCTTGAAGTCAGGACAAAGTCCTTCAGCACCTGCCACACCATTCCCTGTAGACTTTAGCAACTTTAAAGATCTTTAGAAACAACCAAACACTTCTACAAATGCAGCAACAGCCAGTAGAAATCAATCAGGAACTAACCTGTAAGTAGGTAATGATGCCTTTAAATAGAGCCGGGGGTGGGGGGGGGGGGGGGTCCGTTCCACTGCTGAATACATGTTCAGCTGTGCAAGCTTAAGAAAGGGCGTTAGCTGGAGCGTTGAGCTCCAAAATGGCAGCAGTCGTCAAATCAGCATTATACGCTGATTGTTACAATCTGCCTACTCTGCATACTTCTGATGGATGCTCCCTGCATGTGCACCAATGCCCTACCCAAGATGGCTTCCAGCGTGGCCCGTACCAGAAGTGTGCGCACGTGCCACAGACACCATTTTGGAATCTAAACGGCACTTGTAGCGTCCAAACAACAGGTGCTACGAAGCCTAATTTTGCAGCAACCGGCTTTATCATCACAGCAGGGGGCAGTGTAAGAGGCGATTGCTGCAATATAAAAGGCAATAGGTTGATAGAGCCTACATCAAAGGTTTTTATACAGCAAAGCTATGGCTCGGGGAAAGCAAGGATAGGAAGCAACAGTATGGTCTGAAAAGGTATAGGGCCCTCATCCTTGTTGGACAATCTGTTCGAACAACTGGGTGGTCATAAAGCATCAGAGTGTTGCATCCAGCAGGAAGTAGACCATAAAGAAAATGGTACAAGAGATGCAATGTTTTTACTCAGTTAGGAAGACCTTTTCCACCTTCAAGACCAGGTGGTGCGAACAAGCTTGGAGAAGCCATTTTCATGGTTCATTAGCAAATCCTACACACTCGAGTGTTAGACGCAAACTGATGTATGTTGCTCTGTATGGGATTTTAAGATTAATGTTTTGTAACAATAAATTAAGTGAATCAGATATTACTCTTGTCTCTAGCTTTTTGAATCTGTTAAAAGGGCAAGGAAGGAATTATCCAAGTTATAATGGGAAAAATGACAGGAATTTTTGTAAAATACAGTACAGGAAACTCTTTATTAACCGGCACCGACAGGACCGGCGTGGTGCCGGTTAATCAAAAAGTCCGGATAACGGAGAGTTATATCTCCCAACGTACGAGAGCCCCGTACACATTGACATGCACCTGCATTCGGAGCTCCGTCTCCCCGGGGACCGCCAGCTGACCATCTGTCGTGTCCGCTGCCTACCCGGGCTGCACATTCTCCTCCCAATCTACACGCTCCGATACAAGGCAAACGCCTCGGGGTTTTATTTTTAAAGTTAATTTTAAACGAGAGATGAAGGAAAACCCTGGTTACCTACTCAAGAATTTTGCCGGTTAAGAGAGATTTCCGGATATTTGGGTGCCGGTTAATAAAGAGTTTCCTGTATATAGATGTATACACTGGAGGATTGGACTGTTGAAGGGTCAATCCATAGACTAGGTATTAAACATTATGAATTGAAGTCTGTAGAAAAGTACGTCAAGATTAAGTTGTCAGTGCAGTGAGTGAAATGAGGCTCCTTGATTTTATTCAATTTACATTAGGTCAAGTTTAAATTTTGATCTTTATTTTATTCAAAAATAAATTAAATATACAAGCCAAAGCTGAAATTTTGTAGAAATCTTTTACAAATACTTTACAGATGAGGAAGTCAATACCTGGCATATTTACACAATGCCAGCACTTAATCTGGAAAAAAATTACAAATTCATGGAGCAATAATACAAACTAATGTACAGAATTTCACTTTTTAAAACAAAAACAGACTCCAAGACCTTATGGTTCACTTTTCAGCAAATAGATTAGCCAAACGTAAGCTGTATTTGAATTTGTATAGTTTCAAGTCTAAAAACATCCAGCGGTTTTAAGGTTGGCCTCAAATGAATTGTAATTAGCATCTTAAGTGATGATACACGATCATTACTGCACAACACAGTGATATCATTTCACAGAATTGAAAAATAGAATGTAACATGAAGAAAATCTGGAATCCTATCTTGCCTGATGGATTAGTGAGTATATGCATCATTCGCATTGTGAGATAATAAGCCATATGGACTAGAAAGTCCCAGGTTTGATACCAGGTTTTGTGTTGAATTGGTCACTTGACCAGGGGAGTGATTGGGATGCCAAGGAAGGAGAAAAAAAATCAAGCCAGGGTTCCTGCTCTCGCTGGAAAGCAGACATGGTGCCGATGAGTGAAGGCAGATGATGCACAGCTGTGGTAGCTTCCATGGTTAAATAGCCTGCTGCCCATCTAGGCTCTCACTTTGCCAAGTATTGGAGGGTTGCCAGCAACCATGAAGCCATACCCTAGCAAGATTCAGCCGGTTCATGATAGATGGTGACAAATCTGAAATATTTGTGCAAATTATGGAGGCAGTTTTCAAATTTGTGATAATCATATTGCTCAAATGCCAGAACATATCTCTAGTGCTCTGAACTCACTTCATGTCGCACAGATAGTCCAAATAATCAGTACAACTTCAAAACAGAAGACACAAAAATCATGGAATTCCTGTCCATTCAAACTTTCACAGAAATAACCTGGAGTAGAGTACTGGTCTATTGGTAGAAAATAAACAAGGCCAGGTTTTCTTTCCATTTACAGCATATTTTGCATTTCCTTTCAAGACCATGCCTGCTTTCTTATCTTTCACTCTGAAACCAGCATTACGTATGAAAAAATAACAA
The DNA here is from genome assembly GCA_030390025.1 of Squalus acanthias. NCBI lineage: Eukaryota > Metazoa > Chordata > Chondrichthyes > Squaliformes > Squalidae > Squalus > Squalus acanthias. The sequence goes on along the minus strand of CM059426.1, from coordinate 82,125,313 downwards.
GCAGTCCAATTACAATTGGAAAGAGGATCGGATGTTCCTTTAAGCAAGTCCAGACAGATTGTCACTTGGATTGATCTCTTGCACTGGAGAAATATGTCAAAATGTTCTGAATCTTGATTAAGCGGTTCTTCAAGGAAGTCATGGACAACACAGATAGCTGATATCTGGGATCCACAGGAAGAACAGCAAGAAGCCACCAACACCAAGCAGGTCCATTTGGAGGGCCCTAAATACAAAAATAGTTCAAGGAAAAGCATTTGCATTTATATAACACCTTTCACAACCTCAGGATGTTCCAAACTGCTTTACAGCCAATTAAGTACTTCTAAAATGTAGTCACTGTTGTAGTATAGGGCAATGCAGCAGCCAATTTGCACACACCAATGTCCCACAAACAGCAGTGAGCTATATGATCAAATAATATGTTTTAGTAGTGTTGATAGAGGGATTAAAAACTGCATTGTATGGTCATTCATGCCACAAAATGATCTACTTCAAGACAGAAGCTTGCACATGCCTCAGTATTTCCAAAAATCCAGGTGACTTTACACTTAAAACTGAACTTGTATTAATAATGTTTACAGCAAGATTATGACAACTGGAGTGGCATCAAAAAAATTTAGCTTACATCTTCAAAAGTCTCCCATAGCCTACATCTTCAACTTGCCTTTAGTCACTCAAGACTTCTCCCAATTCCTGCTCAGTGTTTGAATTTCCCACCTCTTGTAAAGTGCCGTGGCACCCAACTCTATAGAATGGTTTAATTTTGTTTTAGAATATGTTCTGCCACATAATACTTCTTATGCATTTAAAATACGTGTGTTAGTACCATATCAAATTATCTTCTTATGTCAAGTGAATTTGACAGAAGTCTTATTCAGTTAACCTATGATGGATCACACTTGGGTACTATTTTTACTGTGGCTTTTATCAGTGTGCAAAGGTAAGAATTTGAAGATCCATTGTGACTTACTGAATTCAATAATGTGGCGAACACTAAAGTACAATATTATTCATCTTTGCATCCATATTAAGAAAAATAGGTATGATTTCACAAGAATAGTAATACCTGTATATTTGCATCCCTCTCTGGCATTGGTCCAAAATGCTGAAGGATTTGACTATGGAATCTACTCTTCAGGTTTTGAAACCAGCTGCAAGCTTGTGCATATACTTTATCATGAAGATCCAGAAGTTTAACCAACTCCTCTCCTGCAACCTGAATACAAATATGGATATATTTAAATACTGACTTTTAAAAGTGGAAACAACATAAACTGCTTGTTATTATACAGTCTGTTGTATCCAATACACAATGCCAGACATCGAGTGGAAAATTATGAAAATTGAAGACAGCCAAGATACAGCACCTAATTACATTAAAAACCAAGCATATCTGTACCAATTGAGCCAACCTATAGTGACAACATTAATATAGCATATGGTAACTGAGGTCAAGATAAACAAAACCAAATTCAAACCAACTGCCTGGTTGAATCTCAGCACTGGAAAAATAAGATCCATAAACAAAAATATTATTTAATTTCATTGCATGTTGGCAATATCTAAAACACTACTGTAAAGTTTGAGGTACAATATATCTAGTTGTGAAAGAGCGAGCAAATTTTTTGTGCTGATGCAGTTCAAGGAAAAGGCCCACCAGCAGCTTCAAGGCAAATAGGAATATGGAATAAATTGCAGTTTTTTGCAAGCGTCACCCACATTGCTGGAACACAAGGAAATAAATATATTTTGGAATCTAGTCTCTTGTTTTCAGTTCCACATCCTTGAGCCAAAAGAACAGGCAACCAGTTTTAAAAAAAAAATTCATTCTTAGAATGTGGACGTCACTGGAAAATCCAGCAATTATTGCCCATTACAAGTTGTCCCAAGATGATGGGCCTTCTCTTGAACCACTGCAATCCGTGTGGGTAAGGTGCTCCCACAATGTTAGGGAGTTCCAGGATTTTGATCTAGTGACGATGAAGGAATGGCATTATCCGTCCTAGTGAGGATGGTGTGCGCCTTGCAGGGGAACTTGAGAAGTTATGGGTGTTCCCATTTCACCAGCTGCATTTGTCCTTCTAGGAGAGGGGTTGTGGGTTTGGGAGGTGCTGCCAAAGCCTTGGCAAGTTGCTGCAGTGTATCCTGTAGATGGTGCACACTGCAGCCACCTTATGCCGGTGGTGGAGGGGGTGGATGTTTAGGCTAGTGGATGAGGTGTTGTTGCTACTTTAATAAGAGTACAAGAACAGCTTGTGTGGATTTCCCATCTGATTTCCTCTTGATTTGGGAAGCTCAGAGGACTCAGATTTTCATCTCACCGTGCATAACAAGCCTGTGTCTGACCATACCAACACACCCTCACCAAGTTTTTTTAAAATATAAAAGCAAAGGCATGTAAAAACTTTTGACATGACAGTAAAGGGGGTCTTTCACAAATAGGCACTCCCAGTGAGAGCGCACATCAAAAATTCAAATATGCAGATCAGTGAGCCAACTGGATTTTCTGTCCATTAAAATTAATGGATACCCGCAGCACTCCATGCTTGAATTTGCCTTATGTTTAAATATGTGTTGCAAATGATCTTTACCTTAACATCTTTCAAGTATTCAATATTGGCAATGTAATATCCATCTTTTTGCCCTCTTTCCAAAACCTTGAAACAATTTCCTCCGACAGTGTCCACAACAGATCGCCCATCAGGAAGGAAGTGAATGTTTCTTATATGCAGCATACAGCCATAATCTGTAAATCTGTAAATAATGGACATTAATTTCATGAAATCAAAGAATAGGACATATTGAAAATAGATATTGCACATTTTGCCCTTTACACTCTCCCCATTAACACAGAACATGTTATTCTATTATGATTATGTTACTCTAAGAGCGTATGAAGTCTGCAAGTCTAGAGTGTCACAGGCATAAGAAGCTATGATGGTTTTGCACAATGTTTCAAACTATGGTAATGCAGTTATCTGTTCTGATTTGCTTATTCTGCAATGCTGCTGAACTCCAGGTTTTAAACCTTTCTAAAAATACTGTTTGGGCTAATCTGAACAACTCAACAAGGATAGAATTTAATAGTATCATGCAACTTCAGGCACATTTTGTGGGGGTACAAACAGATCCCACCTGCACATTCGGGTCTCAAGACTTCTGTAAATTTGGGCAAAACGCACTTAGATCTTTAGTAGTCTTACAAATAAGTGACTACAATCAATAGCTTGAATTCCAGGAACTTTAAGGCCTTGCCCCATCTGTGGAGGAGTCTCACAGACAATGGGTGGCTTATTGTAAATGTGTGGGCATGCTGCCCGCAAACTTCCATCCACTAACATTAATGGGAGGGAAATTGTGGGCAACACACCCTTGATTTTCTATTAAGCCACGCACTGTATGCAAGGTCCTGAGAGTGACACGAGAGTCTCAGAACCAGTTAAGATTTTATATTCAATCTCTACAAGTGATAAAAACTAGAATTCCATATATTTTTCTAAAAATACACTAACCACGCACATTTCTGCCTTAAATGTTCTGTGAACGTGTACCCCAAAACCCTTTGCTCTTCCACGACATTGAGCCTACATCCAGGAGTATAACTACTGCTGTTTTTCTTTACCAAAAATGGATCACATCACACTTGCTGACATTGAATTCCATTTGGCACTTTTTAAGCCCAATTCCACAGCTGATTGATATCCCTTTGCACCTTTTTTTGGCCAAAGAATTAACTATACCTCTTATTTGATATTGTTGACAGACCAGAGGAGTCTTATTTCTACTGATGAAGCATTCTTCACCCAACATTAGAATGGATTGGCTATATTCACTGAAGAATGTTTTGTAATGTCATGATGTTACACTGTTGGTGGTATTCTCTGCTCAAGCACAATATTTAAAAAACGATCCCATCCTGGAATGCAAGTTTGTTTCTCCCAGCCCGATAATACCCAAATACTGTCATGAAAGTACTTAGTCTATTTTTCAGAGCAATTTTTCCTTCTCCAGATAAGCCTTTATTTGTTCTAGGTCTTCCTATACAATTCTTTAAAATTCAAAAACCCAGTACCATTCCACTCCAATGTGTGCAAGATGTCACTTGTAAAAGTAGTGCATTTTTAAGCTTTGATTACATTGTTGGTTGGTATTTTTACTGTTGAAAGTGACTTATTTGGTAATTATGTACCCGTCATTGAGCCTTGCTACATTGGCTAATTGCAAGTAACTTGAAAACACTAGCCATCATTGTCTAGAACATACCCATTCTGTGGGTCACTGATGCACATTCCAAATTGTTTTGTACCCGTCTCAATGCATCTTCGAATCATAAGTCTATACCGTGGCTCAAAAACATGAAGAGGGCAAGGCACAGTAGGATACGCCATAGTGCACACAAAAATGGGAACATTCTTGGTCAAACTGGAAAAGAAAAAGCAATAAAATGGAGTTAATATTTCATATTTCTTAAAAAGTTTTCAAATCCTGGGTTCTAAAACTTCATGAAATAATTGGGTTTTGCCACCCCATTATGTAGCACAAGAGGAAGTTGAAAGTACACAATCAAAACTGAGGCAAATTTCATGACGAAACATCACAGGATCATTCATTTTCATACAAGATTGAATGCAGACAAGTGAGTATCAGTACCAAGACTACTTTCATGTTCTCTCGCCTCAAAAAACCTCTTAATCAATTAACATTGAAATCCCAATTGATATATTTCTATACAAATCTAGAATGCAAATCAGTTACAGACTGATTGTCTGTGGGAAAGAAAAACTATTGTCTTGCAGACGGTCTCCAACTGTACCATTGAAAAGCACCTCCTGAAGATAATCAAGGACACATATGTGGAAATAAATCCATATCCCACCTATGTAATATAACAAGCATGCATCATTATTTTTCCCCCCACATACATCATATAAAAGATTTTATATAATGTACAAGCCCAACAACACCATGTAATAAAAAGTTCTTGTTCCTGTGGGGTATGGAATTTATTACCAAAATGCAAGCTAACCACTATACTAGACCTACTTTCCCACAAGCCACTGGTACTTAAAAAGTCACACCACAATATTAGGTGTAATTATTGCAACTTGCACACAGTAATGGCTTAGCAAAAAAAAACTGGCAATAACAGGGCAAAACTAATGAAGTCAGGATAATTTTTTTTTAACATGAAATTGGAATATTTTAATCATACAATTAGAATACAGTACAGTAAGTTGTTGAACTGGTTTATTCCTGAGAGAGAGAGAGAGAGAGAGAGAGAGAGAGAGAGCGAGAGAGCGCTAAATAACCAAAGACCTAATGGTGTCAGGTGTCAACTTTGGCTCAGTGGTAGCGCTCTCGCATTGGAGTCAGAAGATCGTGGGTTTAAGTCTCAATCCAGAGACTCGAGCACAAAATTTAGGCAGACATTCCAGTGCAGTATTGAGGGAGTGCTGCACTGTCGCCCATGGCACTACTTTCAAGAGCAGCAACAGAGTTCTCCCCAGTGTCCTGGGGCCAATATTTATCCTTCAACCAACATCACTAAAATCTGGTCATTTTCACATTGCTGTTTGTGGGACCTTGCTGTACAGCAAGTACAACAGTGACTGCACTTTAAAAAGTACTGCATTGCCTGAAAAGCACTTTGGTATGTCCTGAAGTCGTGAAAAGCACTATATAAATGCAAGTCTTTATTTTCTTTCAAATTCACTCGGACAAAATTCATATTCAATTTTCTATACAAAATCCTCTGTACAACAATTTAGAATGTCAAATTGAACATTAATTGCATAAATAAAATGCCAGCATCGAGCTAATTTTTAAGTTTTAATCAGAATATTACAACAAAGAAACCAGCCATTCAGCCCATCAAGTCTGTGCTGCCATATTTTCCTCCAGACATGCCACCTAGTCTAATCCCACTCTCCTGCTTGCACATTTTAACTTGTTGGATAATTAAAATCTCCTATAATTATGGCACCAATACATACCTCTAATTTCTCTACAAATTTCATCCTCAATTTCTTTTGTACTGGTCGGCAGTCCATAATATATTCAGTAATACCAATCCCTTGCTATTCCTCAGATCAACCCAAAGGGATTCTGTTTGGACCACTTATTTATTTAAATCCTTAACTCAAGTAGTATCACATTGTCTGCAATTAATAGCAACTTACTTTGAAAGTTCTGCAGTTTCTTCATTGTGAACCCTTTGTCTTTCACACAGTTCTTCAGAAAGATACTTTGCAATCACTTCTTCCAATAAGTAGGTGACAGCATATTTCCTATTTTCAAGATACTAAAGAGAAAGATGCTTTTTATTATCTGGTTTCTTATTTTATGCAATACATCCCCATCATTGAGGCACAAGAGAACACATGATTTAAATTCAGCCACTAGCTGCTAATTTCACCACAGCTACACTACAGGTACCAGGTTTTTTAATGTGTGGGGGGGGGGGGGCAGAATGATGAGTAAGCAATGGAAAGCTTGTTTGATTGTATAGAGGGGGACAACTTAATCATTTGCCATTTTAAAAATACATTTCATATTGTAACTAGTTATCAACCTTCTGGCCATCTTAAGGAGGCCCCTGGCATTGTGGCCAAGCCTCACTGATTTACCTCTAGCACTGTAGGGCTGGAACATTGTGCACAAAGTAGAAATTGTTACTGAGCTGCCACTCAAATGTTCCACAAAATCAAGATTAGCAGTTTTGCTGACCAATCAGAATGCCTATGGTATCCTGTAATTTCTCCAGTGCTTAGGTAACAGGATTCCCAGTGAATCAAAAGGATAATACTGATTGTTTATAACCATGGACAGTAACTTCTTTACAACTGGAAGCAGGACAGAGTCCCCAGACTGGTACGTTTCACAAAAGGAGCTCACAGTGGAAGGAACACAGTAGCACAAGTTCATTATCTAGTGCTCTGGAGCTGTATTACTGTGATGCCAATATAGATTAAGTTGCTAGAGCTCCTTAAAAGCAATTTTACCAGTGTTAATTTCTCTTTAGTATGATTGAAAAAAAACTACATACAGAAAACTGGGGTATTGGATGACAGTGGATTAGATACTGGCTTTTCACCACTAGAACCTGGATTCAAATCCAGCCCATACAAGATGGCATGAAAGGACTCTTACAACAAGCAGACAGAGCTCATGTGAAATAAGCTTGAGTAGATTCAAGTCAGTTCCTAGTGGGTTACAAGTTCACAGCACAAAACTGCTCCAAATACAACACAATAATGATAATCTCATTGAGACGCTGGTGTGGGAAACAAAAATATACTGGTGCAATAGGGGTTGCTCTTCAGTTGTTGGCCAAGGCACATAGCTGGGGCAGAGTGGAGGGAGGTTAACTCCACATCCAACGGTTATACCCAACCTAGGAGTGCTTGATGCTACAATGGGGGTGTTCCATCCTACAACATGAGCATCCGTCTGCTTGATGAGCACAAAAAACCTTAAGACATCATCATCAGCATGATCTGAAACTTACTTCTTTTAGACTGTCTTTACATAGTGGACACAGAGGACTGTGGTCCAAACTTCGTTCCAAACAACCTTTACAGAAGGTGTGGCCACATGGTGTAGTGATAGGCTCCAAGAACAATCTGTAAGTGTCAAAATTCAGAAAATTACATTTAGTACCATAATACAGGAAACTCTTTATTAACTAGCACCCAAATATCCGGAAATCTCTCTTAACCGGCAAAATTCTTGAGTAGGTAACCAGGGTTTTCCTTCATCTCTCGTTTAAAATTAACTTTAAAAAAAACCGAGGCATTTGCCTTGTAGCGGAGCGTGTAGATTGGGAGGGGAATGTGCAGCCCGGGTAGGCAGCGGACACGACAGATGGTCAGCTGGCAGTCCCCGGGGAGACGGAGCTCCGAATGCAGGCACATGTCAATGTGTACGGGGCTCTCGTACGTTGGGAGATATAACTCTCCATTATCCGGACTTTTTGATTAACCGGCACCGGAGTTTCCTGTATATTACATGGGGTAGCTGCAAGAAGTCAAAATGTTAAAAACACAACTACAGGTGTTTACTGGAACCTCAATATATAAAAGACAAATTCTTAAAAAATGCTCCATATTAACAGGGTAAGCTGAAATAAGTGAGAAATTATCAGAGGAGAAAAGGAAAGAAAGGCTACAAGAAATAAAAACACTTTAGATGGGGCAAGAAATATGAAAAATTAAATGAAAACAAAAGACAAGAATAAAGACAATGTTTCAAAAAAATTGGAGTCAGGATTGAGTGGTATGCATGTGAATGCACAAAGCATTCAAAACAAAACTGGAGATGTAATAATTATGGAGGAATATAACTGATGTGGACTTCATATTCGTGGCTGGAAACTTAATATTCGTGGTTATAACATTCGGAGAGATGGGGCGAGAAAATAGGTTATGGGATGGCAAAGTCACTAAAGGATTCCATCACGGCAGTAGGATGTGTTAGGGGTTGCATTAAGACAGAATCCATATGCATAGAATTAAAAATAGAAAGGGAAATGGTACAATTCTCCTTGAGCATTACAGGCCAAACAGTGAGAGGTGTCGATCTGCTGAGAGTTCAGAGATGTGCAAGAGGGCAACAATACTGGGCGATTTTAACTATACCTAGACTGAAATAGGTAATGCATGTGGTCACAGTATGAAATGCTTTTTAGAATGCATCCAGGGCACCTGCCTAGATCAGCAAGTTTCTAGTCCAACAAGGAAAGAAGAATTGTTGCAGTAGTTCTGGGAAATGAAGTGGGGCAAATAATTGGCATGAGAGTTGGAGAATAATTGTAATAGTACCCACAACATAGTTAAGCTCAAATAATGCAGTCAACAACAAGGATGTTGGACTGGAAAATGGCAAAGCTCAGCGAGGTAAGGATCTGGCCCTAATTAACTGAGCAAAAAGGTTGACTGATCAGCAATAGGAAATCTTCAAACATGAGATGGAGTACAAAAGTATATTCTTTTAAGACAAAAAAAGCGTGCGAAGAAGAGAGTTCCATGGATAAATAGATTAAAATGAGGAATATAGAAAATGTATTGTGGAGGTGAGAAAGGAGATTGGAGGGGCTAAAAGGGAATGTGAAAAAGGCTAGCAGATTAAATAAAATGGCTTTTTTAAAACAATAAAAAGTGAAAGAATAGTTAGAGAGGATAGGTCTAACTTCTGAAACAATTTTAAGCCGAAGCCAAGAAGTACAAACCACCTTATAATTGTAACCCAGAAAACCTGCCAAAACAAGTGTTCTCAGACCAGGCAAACAGGATTTTTTTATTTTTTTTAAATTAAGTCGTCCAAGTATTTTAGTCTTGTGGTTATTATTACCATAATAAGAATAAGAATACATAAGAATTAGGAACAGGAGTCGGCCATTCGGCCCCTCGAGCCTGCTCCACCATGCAATAAGATAACACAAGACGTAGGAGCAGGAGTAGGTCATTTGACCCCTCGAGCCTGCTCCGCCATTCAATAAGATCATGGCTGATCTGATCATGGCCTCAACTCCACTTCCCTGCCCACTCCCCATAACCCTCGACTCCCTTATCGTTCAAAAATCTGTATCTCCACCTTAAATATATTCAATGACCCAGCCTCCACAGCTCTCTGGGGAAGAGAATGCCAAAGATTCACGACCCTCAGAAGAAACTCCTCCTCATTTCCGATTTAAAAGGGCGTCCCCTTATTCTGAAATTATGCCCCCTAGTTCTAGATTCCCCCACAAGGGAAAACATCCTCTCTGCATCTACCCTGTCAAGCCCCTTCAGAATCTTATATGTTTCAATAAGATCCCCTCTCATTCTTCTAAACTCCAATGAATATAGGCCCAACCTTTCTTCATAAGACAACCCCTTCATCTCCAGAACCAATCTCGTGAACCTTCTCTGAACTGCCTCCAATGCAAGTATATCCTTCCTTAAAAAAGACCAAAACTGCACGCAGTACTCCAGGTGTGGTCTCACCAATACCCTGTACAGTTGTAACAGGACTTCCCTACTTTTATACTCCATTCCCTTTGCAATAAAGACCAACACTCCATTTGCCTCCCTAATTACTTGCTGTACCTGTATGCTAACTTTTTTTGATTCATGTACAAGGACTCCCAGATCCCTCTGTACCTCAGCATTTTGTAATCTCTCCCCATTTAAATAATAATTTGCTTTTTTATTTTTCCTACCGAAGTGGATAACCTCTCATTTTCCCACATTAAACTCCATCTGCCAGATTTTTGCCCACTCACTTAGCCTATCTATATCCCTTTGGAGACTCTTTGCGTCCTCCACACAATTTGCTTTCCCACCTATCTTTGTATCATCAGTAAATTTGGCTACATTACACTCAGTCCCTTCATCTAAGTCATTAATATAGATTGTAAATAGTTGAGGCCCCAGCACTGATCCCTACGGCACCCCACTAGTTACAGTTTGCCAACCTGAAAATGACCTATTTATCCCGACTGTTTTCAGTTAGCCAATCCTCGACCTCAACTCCAAATTCCCGTCCTATCCTCATATCCCTCGATTCCTCATGAGTCCAAAAATCTATCGATCTCAGTCTTGAATATACTCAATGACTCAGCATCCACAGCCCTCTGGGGTAGAGAATTCCAAAGATTCACAACCCTCCGAGTGAAGAAATTGCTCATCTCAGTCCTAAATGGCCGACCCCTTATCCAGACACTGCTTTTTGCCTGTATCCCTGCAATTTTTTCTCCTTCAAGTATTTATCCAATTCCCTTTTGAAGGCTACTATTGAATCTGTTTCCACCATCCTATCAGGCAGTGCATTCCAAATCCTAACCACTCGTTGCGTAAAAATGTTTTCCCTCATGTCGCCTCTGGTTCTTTTGCCAATCACCTTAAATCTGTGCCCTCTGGTTCTCAACCCTTCAATCATTGGAAATTGTTGAATTCGCAATGCAATCGAAATTGTTGAATTCGCAATGCAATCAATGTTTGCAAATCCTAGAATCCTACAGCACAGAAAGAGGCCATTCAGCCGATCGTACCTGTGCTGGCTCTTTGAAAGAGCTATCCAATTAGTCCTTAATAATGCTATTTCTCTATTTAAGTGGCTTTATTATTTAGTATTCATGTTTCAGTTTTGATGCAGGAGCACAGGGAGATTGAAATTTCCCAGGAGGTGCTGTAATCTAAGGGTTAATTCTGGTACATATTTGCCATTCCAGCTGAATGTTTTCTTACCTCATACAAAGAGAACACTCAAAATCTGATGCATCTACTAGATCCTTAGTTATTGTTCTCTCAGAACTTGATAAATGGAACAATTGTTCAGTATCTGAATAAAAACAAGTATATTTCAATTAAGAAATTTTAAATAAATAAAATGCTCATCATTCACAGAGAAATATTGGCCCGTATTTTCCGATACCCGTAGGGACATCAGAAATGCCGCTTTCAGGCATGCACTGAAAACCGGCATTTCCGATCGGTCAAGAATCCTCTTGACAGATCAGACGTCTGCCCTGGAGAAGGGCCTCTGCAGGTGGAGAGTTCCGCTTTCTGCAGAACCTCCGCCTGCTGAAATCACTTAAAAATCTTAGGCCTGGTAAAAGCAGGTGTAAGGCCTGCTTTTACCAGCATAAGAGTTTTAAAAAGTTCCCCACTCATTTATAATGTAAAAATACTTTTTAAAAAAGGTAAGATTATTTTTAGCCTCGTAAAAAAACTTTATTTTTTTCAAAAAATTTAATTTTTGTTTAAAATATTTAATTTAATGTAATTTTAACTCATTTTAAAAACGTGATAGTTTTTTAAAAATTTGTTTATGGGATGTGGGCGTCGCTGGCAAGGCCAGCATTTATTGCCCATCCCTAATTGCCCTTGAGAAGGTGGTGGTGAGCCGCCTTCTTGAACAGCTGCAGTCTGTGTGGTGAAGGTACTCCCACAATGCTGTTAGGGAGGGAGTTCCAGGGTATTGACCCAACGACGATGAAGGATCGGCCATACACTTCTAAGTCAGGATAGTGTGTGACTTGGAGGGGAACTTGGAGGTGGTGGTGTTCCCATGCGCCTGCTGCCCTTGTCCTTCTAGGTGGAAGAGGTCTCGGGTTTGGGAGGTGCTGCTGAAGAAGCCTTGGCGAGTTGCTGCAGTGCATCCTGTAGATGGTACACTGGTGGTGGAGGGAGTGAATGTTTAAGGTGGTGGATGGGGTGCCAATCAAGCGGACTGCTTTGTCCTGTATGGTGTCGAGCTGCGAGTGTTGTTGGAGCTGCACTCATCCAGGCAAGTGAAGAGTATTCCATCACACTCCTTACTTGTACCTTGTAGATGGTAGAAAGGCTTTGGGGAGTCAGGAGGCGAGACACTCGCCGCAGAATACCTAGCCTCTGATCTGCTCTTGTTGCCACAGTATTTAATGTTTTGATGTCTTTTTTCAGTGATCTCCATTCATACTTTTGACAGGTCTATCTGTCAAAAGTATGAAGGGGGACTCCCTTCTCCCATTGGCTCGCCTGGCCCACGTGATCCCAGGGACACTTGCGAACCGCATGTGCCCCATGGATACGTGGGCCCTGCGCATTTCAACTGTGGAGAGGCCCAGGATCGGAAATGGCCGGACCTCAGGAGCCCTCAGGTAAGGGCGTAGTTTTCCCCCCCCGATAGGAGGCATCCGCACGCAGGAAACCTATCGGAAATTACGGGCCATTTCTAAATTTGATCAGAGGAATAGGTCACTTTTACAACTTAAAAGGACTGTTTTGTGACAATGCAAAGAGCAACTAATGGTTCCAAGCAGATTATTATTAAAGAGCACTGCAAACCATTCACTTTTCTAAACATTCATTTACTCAAGTCTTCACTTGAGAGCTCATCTTCATAATAGTACAATTCAACTCTCCAAGATTATGAGTGCTAGGTATGACATTGTGTGAGCAATCACAAGATACTTTTCCATAATAATTCCTCACATTATAATCAAATAAAATAGAATGTTAAAAATATCTTTAAAATACAAAAAAAAGAGACCCCATCTTAATATTGTTGTGGGTCAATAGTTACATGAAGCATAAGAAATGTCAAGTCATTGATCCATTAAGCAGTTATAATTCTGGTATGGGGGCAAAATAGTGTGTGTAAATTACTTTTACTAATTTTTCTTAAATAGTTGAACTTGGAGGTTTAAATGTACCTAAACAGCATAACATAGTTCTGTAAACTAGCATTACAAAGTTCAATTAATAACTGACCCTGTTTTTGGTGTTTACATTTTCCGTCACCAGTCTCCTTTATTTCTTGATCACTGAAAGACAGCTTTCTTTTCATTAGAACTGCTTTCTCTTGGCGTGAAAGCAGTGGAGCCGAAGAAACCCTTTTCAAACCAACAAGTTTCTCCACCCTAGGTAACAATTGAACCGACTGGGTCCGACTCAGGCATACTAGCTCTCCCTCTGCAGTTTTTGGCACATTTGACATCTGCTGATTCACAACAAAATTTTGTTAGAACAAAAAGCTAAAAAAAAGTGTTGAATTTATTAACACAAAAAAACAATATTGGTGAAAATGTTGGAAAGAGACTGAAATCCTGAAGATCACATCAAATTGTGAAAACTGATCACTGAATAATCTCTGAATGTTGCAGCATATACATAATCACTTACATACGCTAAAAATGTCAAACTGGCAATGGAATAGAAAGCTCAGACTCAATTTCTTAGCTTAGTAGTTATCTCATTATTCATCCTACAGCATAAAATGTTTAGGTATATTCATTTAGATTTAACTTTAACTTTTAATAGTTTGTTCTTGGGATGTGGGCGATACTGCCAGGATATTGGGTAGGCAGCATTTATTATCCATAACTAGTTGCAGTCAGGGCATTAAAAGCCAACCACAGTGTGAGACGAGATTCAACTGTCGCCCAGACTAGGTAGGAATGGCAGGTTCCCTTCCTTGAAGACCATTAGTTTTTTTTTAAATCACAATTAAATAGCTTTCATGGTCATTTTCTGGTGCAAGCCCAAAAATTACAAATTCAATTTCACGACATGGCATGGTGGAATTTGAACTCAACTTCTGGATTGTTAGTCCAGTGCCATAATCACTAGGCTACCATATCCCACTAATGAAACAGGAATGCATTTAAAAATAAGTCTCATATTACTCGCATACAAAATTTTCTTCCTTTTTATTTAAACACATTTTTTCTTCACTTATTTTTGGTCTCTGGTCTGCCTGATGCAACAAGAGGTAACCTATTCCCAGACCTTCCTAAATGCCTTAGGAGGTACACGACAAGCCATGAGGAATCACATCTTCACTTCCTTCCTGCAGATACTTGGCCTTTGTATGGTCCCCTTCCTGACACTATAGCAGAGATCAGGAGCTTCAAACCTGATGACTCATCTCTGAACCCACAACCTATCTGCCACAGTACACTAAGCAATATTTTAACATTTTATCTTCATCACTAATTTATCCCTATTTGAATCCCCTTCATGCTGATGGAAACCAAATTGTTACCATAAAAGTTATGAATGGAACTTTATATATGTAACCGAAGACAACCATTATTTTTGTAATAGTTTACTTATAGCCCCATTAAACAAGAACTGTTGAGACCTACTGGCTCATATTTACTGAATGCAATTTGCAGAATTGCTGCAGTTGGCACTAAATTACAGCATCACAACAATCTAAAATGTGAAAAATGTAAATTGAAAAAACATATTGTCATCACTTACCTCATTATTTTTCAACTCGGTTGAATTAGACAGTATTCGACAGCAGTTTATACTAGTAGACAAGTGAACGGGCAAATCTTTATTTCTAATGTGTAGCAATCCTTCTTTGAGATTCTCAGGAACAGGTGACAGCAAGTCACATAAAATCTATATATGGACATAAACGTGATGATTAATGCATGTGGGAAATTTGTACCATTATAGATAATCAGTAGTTACATGGATACTAAAATTATTTTAATCTATACAGTATTTGTTTAAGTCTAGTATGAAGATTAGGAAAGTGGCTGGAAGGAATTTAGTGGCTCGAAACCTGAACGAACAAACTTGAATCAAGTAGCTGGGTAAAATAATTAATTCAACTGCTTTACATCGTCTTCTTTAATAACTCCTCCCAGTGTCAAACATTCCACTTAAATAGATACCTTCCATTTTATTGGCATTTAACATCATTTACTAGCATGAAGTACGGCTGATTCGAACCAATCCTAGTTACTCGTGCGACCTTGTAAGCTATTGCAAACTTGTAATTTTAGATGAGGACAAATGACGTTGTTGCATTTTTGAATGCCTGCATTTAAAAAAAATGGTATCTACAAGTACCTTTAGTGCAAACCACACTCTAAGGAGAGGGGGGGGAAAAAATGGTACTTTGAGAACTAGGGTTCCTGCTCCTGCATACCATTCAGCCACCCCTGGCAGAACATGGAGGCCAGGCAAGGAATACAATGTGGCTCAGCTCTGATGCCCAACACCCTCTGGTCAATTAGCCTGCTAACCGATATCTTCACAAAGAATGCAAGCCATTGGAGGGTTGGAGCATTAAAGAGTTGCCAGTGTCTGAAAAAAGGCCACAGTGAGTCGTTACTTTTGGGAATAGAAGGGGGGAAATTCTAAATAAAACAGCTTGGCATGCCAAAATTCTACTTTTTATTGATGAAAGACTCAAGTGTTCTATACATGCATTTATGCAGCCAAGTACAGAGCACTGCCAGCCTCCACTCAGTGATGCAGATAACTCTAGCTCCCCACTTTCATCATTCCATAACTATCTGTACAATACCATCAGTAGAAAAGCAGTGTAATTTAAATGCCAGAAATCATCTATAGTTATGTACCAATTGCCATCAGCATTTGTCCAGGGAGAATGGCCTCACTAAATAAGCTACCTGATAAGCGATGGAATATCTTACTTAAAGCCGGCTCATCTTAGTGAAAGCTTCAGACGAGACTCAAGACTGCTAGAACAATACTGTAAGTAGTTTAGACCATTTCCAATTTAATTTGTTGCAATTCTCCACAATTCTTAATAGATTTGTTGTAGAGCCTTTCTCTACTGCAATGAGCAGTTACACTTTTCCCCCCCCATGTCTCTATACATCAGAGGAGTAGAGCTCTGAAGTCAAAAAAGTAACCGCCACCTTCCAAAATATTATGCTCCCAGTGTGCCAATGTATTCCAAGTACCATGTAGAGTTTTGCCGCAACATCGCAAAATATATGTATGGATCCTTATTTCAATTAGTGGAATTACTAGTACACAAATTAGATACCTGTAGGATAAGAGGTGCCATCCTGTATATAAATCTCAAGCTACTTCTTTGAAAGTTAATGACAAGCTTAAGACGTGTATCACCTCATCTTAAACTATATTTAGATATTAAAATTAGCTTCCAATATTTGACAGATTTTTAACAAAACAGGCTTTAACTGAAAACTGAAGTGTAACTTTACAAAAGACAAATTAGATTCAAACAGTTCAAAAGTATTTTTTAGCATTTGCAGGCTACTTAAATAGTGTATTATCCAACTACAGTATAAGGTCCTTGCCCAGAGGGAGGGGTGGGGAGAACGAGAGGAAAGTGATGTTGAGAAGAATTATCTGACCACTCTGCAAAGTTTAAATTCAGCAATCAGACTCAAATCACTGCTTTAAAAAAAAAATTCCACTGAAATGAGAAATAAATGTGTATGCTCAATGCCCCTAGACAGATCAATCACTCTTGAACAATGAAGTTTAAGAATAGGTGCAAGGTGGTCCATATAGCAGTGAAATAAAAATCACCTGTGTGGGCTGAAATGAAATCAACTGTATATTCAGATCATTTTAATCTTTATTCATTCACAGGATGTAGGTGTCACTGGCAAGGCCAGCATTTATTGCCCATCCCCAATTGCCCTTGAGAAGGCAGTGGTGAGCCGCCTCATACAACTGAGTGGCTTGCTAAGCCATTTCATACTCAACCACATTTCAGAGTCAATCACATGTAGGTCAGACTGGGTAAGGATGGCAGATTTCCTTCCCTAAAAAGGACATTAGTGAACTAGATGGGTTTTTACAACAATCCAGTAGTTTCATGGTCACTTATGAATACTAGCTTTTTATTCCAGATTTATTTAATTGAATTTAAATTCCCCAGTTGCCGTGGTGGGATTTGAACTTGTGTCTCTGGATCATTAGTCGAGACCTCTGGATTACTAGTCCAGTAACATAACCACTATGCTGCCGTACCTCTATGCTTTACTGTGCAGAATATCATCCATCTACAATATAAATAAAGTCCAGCCAACTGTAGAAACCCTTATAGCTATATAAAAACATTACCTTTTCCACTTCTACTTTTGCTGGAGTAAAATCTTCATCCAAGGCCAAACACTGAAGAAATGATTGTACGGCTTCATCGACCAGACCCATGGTATATAGCACTCTAGCTTTTCTAAAGTATCCCTGAAAAAAGTTAAACATCTTTTAAATAAACCTATGCACAGAGGTTAACGTGTGTAGACCACTGTGATCCACCTATTGTAAACTCCTTTGACATATTCAGTAACAATCTTTTGATTTGAATTCCTAATCTATCCTCCACACACCTTTCCTTCCAGTTATGTTACATTTCAAGAACAGATACATTTACATTATTGTACCCAAGTATTGAAACACTGGATCTGCCAACTTGAGTTTGAATCACAGCCCAATTCCCATCACTTGCCTTGTTTGAGCACTTGCAGGCTATTTAAAATCATGTATTATCCAGTTATAGGATAACTTCTTTACATACAAGAAATGCAATCAACAGACAATCATGAAACCTAATAGATTACAAGATTTAAAAAAAAACTATGGTTAGACTGGTAGCAGCAATCCTTGGCATGGTAAAATCCCAGACAACCATGCATTTAACTGTCCATTACCCAAAAAGACTAAAAAATAAAAAAGGTCAAATGTATTAGTTACAATTGTTCCATCTACGATGGATGAAAAAAAAAATCCCCATAATCCATGGGGAATAATTAACAGGGACACTACTGTTGAGAGCAGTACAATACATATTTACACGTGGACTTGAACAAACAGCTTTATTTTAACTTTTTCCAGATTACAATTGCAACCTAACCTTATAATCCTGACACTATCTTTTTTTTAAATTATACTATAAACAAAGTTGTTTCAGGGTTAACATAGTACTGCTCTTAACCTTCTGCTGTGTAGTGAAAACATTTAATTTTTAAATTACTTGCAAAACAAATCCAAAGGATTTTATAACATCAGCAAGCATATTAACATTGATGTGATGCTTTAATTTTTTGCACTTTAGGGCTCAGGCTAATGCAGACTCAATGGAGCTTAAAATTGGGCTTTACTAATGCCTAAAGATTAAGGGTTTTGGTACTCAACGAGGACAGGGATGTTAGCGCTGAAAAATTGAATGCTTTCCAATTTGGCCACAGTGGGAGCACGAGGGAGATGGAGAAACAATGGACTTGCGTTTTACTTAGTATCACATTTCTCAAAAATGTTCCAAAGAGCATCAAAATAAACTACTTTAATTGAAGTTACCACTGTTGTGGGTAAAAGCAAACATAATATGTGCACAGGACACTGGGAGAATTTCCTGTTCTTCTTTGAACAGTACCATGGAATTTTAAAAGGTCCACTTAAACCACCAGAACAAGCAGCCGAGACTTTGTCCGACGGCTCATACAAAAGACGGGAACTCTGATAATGCAGCACTCCTTCAGTACTGAACTAAAATGTCCTTTTAGAATTTGAATTTTAAGAAACCTAAATTAAGGGTCAATGTACAGGACACCACTATGGTAAGATTGTAGGAGAGATGATGGGATAAATTAGGTTGATCACTAACTTAATTAGGATTGAGCAAGACTGCAGTTTCTGTTTAGCTATGAAATACATAATGATGAAATACACAATATAGGCTACCTCTGGCCAAGCAGGCATTCTTGAACACACTGCTTCCATATCTTCAATTGCTTCTTTGAACAGTTGAAGACCAGCATATGATTCAGCCCTGTAGCTCTGTAGGGCAACATCACTGGGTTCTAGAGAAATGTAAAAGAAATGTTAGGCACCCAAAATACTAACTGACATTCAGCATTCTGTATAAAACTAAAAGTTTCAGCACAGAACACCAGTGCCAAAGCTTCTCACACTACTTCTGTCTGTGGAACTCTCGCCCTTCTATGCAGAAGTTCAAATGCATTATCAGACTTTTGATTCAGAGCTGTTGCGAACAAGCATTAAGCTATGGGAAATCTTACTTGGCCATTGATGTCCCAGTACAACTTTTCCATGACACATAACCTTGACAGTTGCACCTGGTTGTCACCGTTAAGCTATGCAGTATATTTGAAGTGTGGGAAAATGTATGCATGTTCAGGACAAGTTAAAACACTACTTCAGATGATAAGCTACCAACATAGGAATTGCTAGATGAGAAAAGACCACGGTCCATCTAGTTCGGCTTCTACCATCCTGGTAATTGCACGATACAATAATGGAGCTGTTGACTAATCATGGCAATCAAGCTCTATAAATTACTCTACAATAGACCCAGACATGAGGTGAGGAAAATCCCCAGTGGTCAAAAGCTTTGGTGACCATTGGTCCAAAGTCACCTATACTGCCCAAGCATGCTACTCTTGCCATACATGTCATCTCAAATTACTCCATGTATCCCAAAATACTAATTTCTGAAAATCGGTCTAATTTGCATTTGAATGAATCAACACTATCTGTTTCTACCATCTCCCTACGGAGCCTGTTCCATAGATTTACTTGCTTACTGAATTAATGTTCCTGCAGAGTTTGAATTTACCCCCCACCACCCCCCCACAAGCGCAGACAGTGTCCACTGGTTCAACTGTTCTGAACAAGGTGAAAACGTGTCATGGTGCACATTAACTAGTCCCTTTAGAATCCTAAAAGCAGCAAAATTGTATCACCTCTCAACCTTCGCTTTTCCAGCGAGAGCATGCCCAATTTACATATCACAATCTAACCCCTCCATATTTCTAGTTACCATCTTCTGCATCCTTTCAATAGCTACAATATCCTTCTTGTACTGCAGCGACCAGAATTGTACATCGTATGCCAAGCATGGTCGCAGCAACAATTTATAAAGTAGCAGAATCAATTACCTCACTATCCTGGCTCAATATTGACTTTTTAAAATACATTCAATAGCTTATTTGCTTTATTCACTGCCACTGAGCATTGTTGCGATCGCTTCAATTTGTCAGTCTGGAGCCTAGATCAACTACTTGCCTCAGGTAGAAGTGGATAAAAACATAATTCAGTACACCCCAGGGAGCAAAACTGGGACGACTTGTTCTGCTTGATTATCAACCACCCAAAACCCCACAGAAAGGAATATAACTTATCAGCTGAATCAAATTTCAGTAATTTCCACAGGGCTCTCCATTCTCTTACCATAACCCCCATGGAAATTCTACCCACCTATCTACCAAGAGGAAACTGCTGGTAACTACATTTAAATGGCAGGTTTAAGATATGATGCGGAGATGCCGGTGTTGGACTGGGGTGGACAAAATTGAGAGGTCGCACAACACCAGGTTATAGTCCAACAGTTTTATTTGAAATCACAAGCTTTCGGAGCTATCGATTGCTCCTTCCTCAGGTGAAGTAAATTAGATACAGAATCGCCAAAGCATATATAGATAGAAAACAAAGCATGTGTACTTTACAATTGCAGACCAATTGTAAAGTACACATGCTTTTGTAAAGTACACATGCTTTGTTTTCTATCTATATATGCTTTGGCGATTCTGTATCTAATTTACTTCACCTGAGGAAGGAGCAATCGATAGCTCCGAAAGCTTGTGATTTCAAATAAAACTGTTGGACTATAACCTGGTGTTGTGCGACCTCTCAGGTTTAAGATAACCAGACTACATAAATATACAAACTCATGTAGCACAGATTTTAAAAAATATTCAATAGACTGCACAATTTGAATAATTTGAACTGTTTATGCCAATATTACTAAACTTGATCCTATGCTCCCACAAGTACTGGGCAATACAAGAGTTTTCCAAATGTTGAGAAATTAGCTGTTGTAATTATTATTGTTGGCTGCTCATTATATGGGCAAGTGATTTGGCCTGGCAATCCCATTCACCAATCACCCCTGCTCTTATCCCTCCCTATCTCTGTGACCGCCACCCCCTTCCTTAGTACTGGAGACAACAAAAATGTCGGCTTCTGACTCAATAATGAATCAGATTGATCAGTCACTAGATCCTAAAAAGTATATGGATGTATCTAGTCACAAAGAAATACGCAATTCTAAGATGTCCTTATTAAATAAACGAGGAACGGTATTTTCCAAAATCAATTTTATTTTATTTGTAGGTTTGTACATTTTGCATCTTTCGGACACATCGGTACCCCTAAGGCGCGTAAAACATGCTGGGCAGTAATTTTGACATTTAACAGGAGTTCCATGTTTACTAGACTTACTACCTACACATCATATTTAATACTTTCATTACCACAGAAGCGTATTTGATAGTATCCCCTACAAGCGCCACTCTAACGTATCTGATTGCACGTCTTTCCCGTGAAATGCAAGGGCTGCAAGAAAATGCCATGGCAAATAAACTAGGGTTCGGTGCGGACAGAACTGTAGCGACGCTTTTTGTAAACAAGTATGAAACTTTGTACAAGTAACTGGAGGAAGTGTTTACATAACAAGACCGTCGCCGTCTGGGAAGACTGCAAGCTCAAAGCTATTATTGTTTAACTTATAGTATAAGGATCTAACTGAACAAAAAAAATGCAAACAATTTACTTAAAAAAATTAGCAATCTCCCAAAGGGGGCTAATTCTTGCGAAGAGGCGTGTCCCTGCCAACCTTGTTATAAAACAC
The DNA here is from genome assembly GCA_030390025.1 of Squalus acanthias. Classification (NCBI taxonomy): domain Eukaryota; kingdom Metazoa; phylum Chordata; class Chondrichthyes; order Squaliformes; family Squalidae; genus Squalus; species Squalus acanthias. The sequence continues at coordinate 82,103,395 of CM059426.1, read as the reverse complement.
GCACAACTCCGATGACTTCACCTGCATTACACAACCCTGCGCACGCAGCGCTACGTTACACAACAAGTCCGCTTCGTTACACAAGTCCCGGGGAAGGAAGTGAATGAAAAATCCCAGCAAATCTCAGAGATCCGCATAAAAGTACCCCCTCCCCACACAGATACTCACTCAATTCCAGCCGCTGCAGCATCGTTAACGCCTCGGGAAAGCGGCACTCGGCCAGCAGCTCCTCCAGTTTGACTTTGTCCCGAGTCCGGCGCGCCTCGGCCGGCAACCACTTGGCCATCAAGTGGCAGAGGATCACGTTAGAGCGCAGGGAGCACGCCTCGGGCGCCGCCTCCCCACACAGCGGGCACCGGGGGCCCCGCCGGAGGCAGCGCCGGCACCAAGTGTGCCCGCACCGCAGGGTCACCGGGTCGGCCAGCGGCTCTCGGCAGCCGCCGCAGTCCAGGAGGCCCCCTCCGCTCGGCGGGCCGTCCGTCTTGGCTTCTCGGGTGCCGGGACCCCCTGCTCGCCGTTTGAAGTTGTGCAGCAGGCCGTCCACCAGGCTGCCCAGCTGCCCGGGCTGCAGAGGTCCGCGGCTCATGGCCCGCCAGCACCGCTCCACCACCTCCCGCAGCCGGTCGGCCGAGACCAGGCCCGCCGCTCTTTGTGGAAACACGCACTCCTGGCCTGCGGCCGCGAGCCCCAGACTATCCCGCGGCTTCCTCATCACCGCCGCGTCGACGGCCCCATTGCAGCCGCGCTTCTCTTGGCTCGGAAAAGCTGACATCTTCCACTGACTGTGACTGGGCTCGCGCATGCGTACTCGCGCTCACCTCGCCGCGCAGCTCGAGACCAACCGCTGCCGCTCCGCACGTGACCGCGCAGCGCCGCTGCCATTGGGCGAGAGCGGGAAAGGGGGCGGGCCCCGCGTAACTGTTACAAAACAGCTGCGGCAAGTTTCATAACATCCCAGACTGGAATACACGTTATGGAGTGTTCTTTTATAACCCTAGATTGCCCTAGTGTCACTAACCGAAAACCAAACCTAAGCGTTCCCCTTTTAAAGGGCACAACTAATAAGGGAAACTTATACAACTTATGAAATGTATCCCAGGCTGTTCAGAGAAGCAAAAGAGGAAATAGAGGCTCTGATCATCATTTTCCAATCCTCTCTGGCTACAGGTGTGGTGCCGGAGGACTGCTAACATTGCACCTTTGTTTAAAAAAGGATATAGGCCAAGTAATTACAGGCCAGTCAGCCTTTCCCAGGCAAACTATTGGAAAAAGTTCTGAGGGACAGGATAAATCTTCATTTAGAAAGACATGGATTAATCAAGGACAGTCAGCATGGATTTGTTAAGGGAAGGTCCTGTCTGACTAACTTGATTGAAATTTTTGAGCAGGTAACAAGGAGGATTGATGAGGGTATTGCTTTTGATGTAGTGTATATGGATTTTAGCAAGGCTTTTGATAAGGTCCCACATGGCAGACTGGTCACAAAAGTGAAAGTCAGGACAAAGTGGCAAGTTGGATCCAAAATTGGCTCAGAGGCAGGAAGCAAAGGGTAATGGTTGATGGGTGTCTTTGTGACTGGAAGGCTGTTTCCAGTGGGGTTCCGCAGGGCTCAGTACTGGGTCCCTTGCTTTTTGTGGTATATATCAATGATCTAGACTTGAATGTAGGGGGTATGATTAAGAAGTTTGCAGATGATACTAAAATCGGCTGTGTGGTTGATAATGAAGAAGAAAGCTGTAGACTGCAGGAAGATATCAATGAACTGGTCAGGTGGGCAGAACAGTGGCAAATGGAATTCAATCTGGAGAAGTGTGAGGTAATGCATTTGGGGAGGGCTAAAAGGCAAGGGAATACACTATAAATGGTAGGACACTGAGTAGTGTAGAGGAACAAAGGGACCTTGGAGTGCATGTCCACAGATCCCTGAAGGTAGCAGGACAGGTAGATAAGGTGGTTAAGAAGACATATGGAATACTTGCCTTTATTAGCCGAGGCATAAAAGACAAGAGCAGGGAGGTTATGCTTGAACTGTATAAAACACTAGTTAGGCCACAGCTAGAGTACTGCGTGCAGTTCTGGTCACCACATTACAGGAAAGATGTGATTGCACTAGAGAGGGTACAGAGTAGATTTACGAGGATGTTACCTGGACTGGAGAATTTTAGCTACGAGGAAAGATTGGATAGGCTGGGTTTGTTTTCTTTGGAACAGAGGAGGCTGAGGGGAGACCTTATTGTGGTGTATAAAATTATGAGGGGCCTAGATAGAGTGGATAGGAAGGACCTATTTCCCTTAGCAGAGGGGTCAACAACCAGGGGGCATAGATTTAAAATAATTCGTAGGAGATTGAGAGAGGAATTGAGGGGAAATTTCTTCACCCAGAGTGTGGTGGGGGCCTGAAAGGGTGGTAGAGGCAGAAACCCTCACCACATTTAAAAAGTACTTGGATGTGCACTTGAAGTGCCGTAACTTACAGGGCTACGGACCAAGAGCTGGAAAGTGGGATTTGGCTGGATAGCTCTTTGTCGGCCGACGCGAACACAATGGACCGAAGTGGCCTCCTTCCGTGCTGTAAATTTCTATGGCACTTAAATAATGTTACTATTATCCACTATGCACTGCAGTCCCTACGGATGTACAGTGTCTGAGAAATATACACTTATCTATCAAAATATCTCTCTATATACTGTCAAATGCATGAGATTTATAAGGTGCATAAGAGGAAACAAATACACAATGTCTTAGAATTATGTGTGTGAAAGAATAAAGACTGAGAGAATAATTTGCATTTATATAGTGCCTTTAGCATTAAAAAAAATTCCAAGGTACAAGGCCTAATAGAAGAAATGAGGGAGAAATACATAGAAGAATACATTTGTGAAAGAAAGCATAAAACTGTTGCAGAAAAGTTTCAGAACATCCAATCTATAGAGAAAGAAAAAATAAATACACCTTTTCTATCATAGGGCAAAGTGCAGTGTGCCAGAGAGAAATATAAGTAGTGTGTCATTGATATAATTACAATGTTTATAATTTTATATATATACTAGTTGATTTCCCGTGGTATTGCACATGAGGAGTCAGGACTGAATGCAGTGTTCAGGTCAAGCAGGGTTAGAGGGTAGGGCAAGGGGAACTGGAACACTTGGGGTAGAAGGTAAGGTCAGATAGGAGGAAAAGAAGCAGTGGGGACAGGCCAATATGTGGCTCCGTGAGTGGGAGAGGAGGCAAAGGGAAGGAAGGGGAAAGGCAGGAAGAGAGGAGAATGGGGGGTGGGGAATAGGAAGCGGGAGAGGGGAGGGAACAAGCCGAAAGCCTCAATGAGAGGGGGAGGGTTCATTGTGGGTCAGAGAGGGAATAGGAGAAGGTTGGAGAGATTTCTCTCCCCATCTTCAGGTGGTGGGGTCTGTGGCAGAAGAAGGGGATGAGACAATTGCACTGTTACATTGGGACAGCAAGCAATAGATACCAAGCACCGCAGAGGATGCGTAACTTGAAGCAATGGATTCTTCCCACTGCTCCATTGGTTGCAGAGATCAAGAGTTACAGTGGCAGTGTGGCACCCAATAATATTTCCAGAATATAATCCAGTGGTATAAAGGTTCATTGGTGGTCCTGCGGCACAACATAGTCTAAAATATACGTTACAAGCAAAATAAAGTTTTAATTCATAGGTTGCAGCAGCTTACCTATGAAGCTGACTTTTGCATTTAGCTAGTGAGGGGACTGTTACAAAATCAGTGCAGTAAGTTTCGCAACATCCTAGTTCAAGAGAAAAAGTTGAATACTCTATGTGACCAAGGGAGAGGGAGAAAATCGTTTCAATTTATAATAAATTCTGTATTTTATTTTCATTTTTAATTTTCAAACCATTGTAACAATTTTAAATGGCTGCTGTTGACTGCTTTCTATAAGAGATTTCTATGTGTGGGAGGTTTGAGCAAATATGAACATAGGAAAGTGTAGGATTGGAAAAACCATTGTGGTCCCAGTGTCTGGGAAATATCATACCCCACAATTCCTCTCATATCCCTCTTATACAAATTTTCAGATTTTGTACTAGATATTCTTCGGGTTCAACGTCACCATTAACTCCATAAGTGGACCTCACGTCTCCTACAATCCTTTATTGCCCGATATCTAGCTAAATGATAATGTAACCTGGGGATTGTAACAGAGAACCCTTGCTGTGTGTTCTGGTTACTGTAATCTTGCATGAGTCGCCATATGCATCCTCCTGTGTTTACCAAAGGTGGACTGAAAAGTATTCTCGTGTGACAAGGCATGATTGAAAACTAACAATCTTGCTTATTTTATATGTAATACAACGATCTTGCTTATTGTATATGTAATACATGAATGAACAGAATAGTTTTTACAGCGAGATCCATCAATTTCCCACCCCTCATTCCAAGAAAATAATAAAATGCAAATCAATGGAATGAAAATCAGGCAAGTTCTAGAATGGGCAGGCAATCTGCTATGCCAGATTGCCGACCAGCCGGCGAAGATGAAAATTTACCCCATTATATTGATTTAAGTTTCGTACAAGAATTTCAACTGCAGTCATTTTTTAACCATCTTAGGCACAATGACTGCATTTAAAGAGACAGCCCTCTAACCAAAAATAGACAAACAAAATTGTTTAATTTTCGTCAATGCTCTGGGCCCCAAAAATCCATAGCCATTCCAGTGCACCCCCGGTCTGTTTTTATAAGTAGATTTGGGAAATCTATCTCAATCACATGAAGCTCTGTACTGGAAGAGACACAAAAGACAATTCTATGGGTCAATTTGATCATGTTACAGTATTATGAAATATCTAATTTTTGTTGTTTTTATTTTGTTTAAAATATTACATAAGAACATAAGAAATAGCAGCAGGAGTAGGTCATATGGCCCTTCGAGCCTGCTCCACCATTCAATAAGATCAAGGTTGATCTTCAACCTCAACTCCACTTTCCCGCCCGATCTCCATATCCCTTGATTCCCTTAGAGTCCAAAAATCTATCGCTCTTAGCCTTGAATATGCTCAACGACTAAGAATCCACAGCCCTCTGAGTAGAGAATTCCAACGATTCAAAACGCTCTGAGTGAAGAAATTTCTCCTCATTTCAGTCCTAAATGGCCGACCCCTTATCCTGACACTATGCCCCCTAGTTCTAGACTCTCCAGCCAGGGGAAACAGCCTCTCAGCATCTATCCTATCAAGCCCTCTCAGAATCTTTTATGTTTCAATGAGATCACCTCTCAATTGTCTAACTCCAGAGAGTTTAGGCCCATTCTACTCAATCTCTCCTCATAGGACAACCCTCTCATCCCAGGAATCAATCTAGTGAACCTTCATTGCACATCCTCTTAGGCAAGTATATCCGTTACAGAATCTAGGGAATTTTGGAAGATCACAACCAATGCATCCACTATCCTTGCAGCCACCTCATTTAGAACCCTAGGATGTCGGCCATCAGGTCCATGGAATTTGTAGGTTTTTAGTCCCATTAATATCTCCAGCACTTTTTCTTTACTAATATTAATTACTTTAATTTCTTCACTCTCATTAGACCCTTGGTTCCCGACTATTTTTTGGTATGTTTTTTGTGTCTTCTACTGAGAAGACAGATACAAAATATTTGTTTAATGTCTCTGCCAGTTCCTTATTCCACATTATAATTTCTCCTGTCTCTGCCTCTAAGGGACACACATTTACTTTTGCTACTCTCTTCCTTTTTACATATTTGTAGAAGCTCTTACAATCTGTTTTTATATTGCTTGCTAGTTTACTCTCATATTCTATTTTCTCTCTTTTTAATCAATCATCCTTTGCTGGTTTCTAAAACTCTCCCAATCCTCAGGCTTACTACTCTTCTTGGCAACATTATAAGCCTCCTCTTTTAATCTAATACTATCCTTAACCTCTTTAGTTAGCCACGGATGGAATACTTTTCCCGTGGGAATTTTTATTTCTCAATGCAATGTATATTTGTTGAGAATTATGAAATATTTCTTTAAATGTTCTGCATTGTTGATCTACCATCATACCTTTTAATCTAATTTCCCAATCTACCTTAGCCACCTTGCCCCTTGTACCTATGTAATTGCCTTTATTTAAGTATAAGACTCTAGTTTCTGACTTAAGTGCATCACTCTCAAACTCAATATGAAATTCTATCATATAATGATCACTCTTCTCCAGAGGATCCCTTAGATGAGATTACTAATTAAGCCTGTCTCATTACACAAGACAAGATCTAAAATAGCCTATTCCCTGGTTGGTTCCACGACATATTGTTCCAGGAAACTGTCTTGAATGCATTCCATGAACTCGTCCTCCAAACTACTTTTGCCAATTTGATTTGTCTAGTCTATATGAAGATTAACGTCCCCACGATTATTGTATTAACTTTGTTACAACTCCTCTGATTTCTTGATTAATACTCTGTCCAACAATATAGCTACTGTTAGGCGGCTTGTAAACTACTCCCACCAATGTTTTCTCCCCCTTGTTATTTCTTATCTCCACCCATACTGATTCTACTTCCTGATCTTACGAGTCAAGATCCTTCCTCACTAGTATCCTTATGTCATCCTTTATTATCAGGGCTACCCCCCTTCTTTTCCATTTTGTTTGTGTTTTCAAAACGTCAAGTACACTGAAATATTTAGTTCCAAACCTTGGTCACCATGCAACTACGTCTCTGTAATGGCTATTAGATCAAACCCATTTATCTCTAATTGTACCACTAATTCATTTATCTAGTTACAAATATTTCATGCATTCAGATAAAGTGCTTTTAATTTTAACTTTTTACCATTTTCCCCTGATTTCACCTTATTCACTGATGCAGTATTACCGTTAAACTCTCTGGGGGAAAAATTCAGTATCGCCCCATTTGGGGCGCAATTATCGGCTGGGCGCAAAGATTAGCGCCTGGTGCTAATTATCGCCTCCGACTGCAAATTTGGCTTTTATCGCCCCTGGAGGTGATTGGAGCGCTAAATCAGGCGCTTCACACCTGTCTTAAGGTGCAAAGGCCGAGGAGCGAGGCGCTACCTCGGAGCGCTGGCGAAGCTCATGTGATATCAGTCAGCAATGGAACAGAGACACAATGGCCCCGGCCAGTTCTGAAAGGGGAGGGTTGATCTTGCTCTCCATCCACATCCTGCTCATTGCAGCCTTGAATATTGGCCTGGAGAGACCTGTACATCAAATCTGCTGGAAAGAACAATGGAGTGAACCAGGGAAAGAGCTCAGAGTGCAGCCCCCACAGTCTCTTCTAAATAGATGCAAGGAAGGGCAAATCAAAATGAACCTGCAAAGTGCTGCTCAGTACCCAAAATTCCTTCACACAGCATTGAATCTCTCCAGAAGTCTCTCTCTCTCTCTCTCTCTCAGAATGCGTGGTGCAAAAATGTCACCAACAAAAAAAGGCAGGAAGCGTTCGCCTTTAAATAGCGCTCCCCCAGTCCCTTCCTGACTGCAAAACGCTCCCCTCAACCTGTCGTTGCTAGCAGCAGGCGGTAAGGCAGGGGGCGCCACTCAATATCCGATCCAGGGCGCTACTGGGGCGTTGCGCACTCGACTGATGTCACGATCTGCGGGCGCAGGAGATCGTGGCGGTAGTGTTTAGCGCCGCCGCAAAATGTCTGGTCAATTTCGCGAGCGGCGCAAACATCGCCGCGCCTGGGTACTAGTTGTTTTGCGCCCCGTCAGCGCCCTCTTAAGGCGCTAACGGGAGGCGCAACCAACTGAATTTTTCCCCCTCTGTCCCTTCCTGTCACACTCGGCTTATCTTTACCCAAATTGCTACACTGCTCTATGGGTTTGACTTTTTTCTTTACATTTATAAATTTCCCCTCACCTGAAACCCCCGCCTCCCTTTTTAGTTTAAAGCCCTATCTACAGCCCTAGTTATTCAATTCGCCAGGACACTGGTCCCAGCCTGGTTTAAGTGGAGCACGTCCCAACGGAACAGCTCCCTCTTTCCCCAGTACTGGTGTCAGTGCCCCATGATTTGGAACCCCTATCTCCCATACCACTCTTTGAGCCACGCATTCAACTCTCTGATCTGTTTGGCCCTATGCCAATTTGTGTGTAGCTCAGGTAGTAATCCAGAAATTATTACCTTTGAGGTTCTGTTTAATAATTTGGATCCTAGCTCCTCAAATTCCCTCAGCAGAACCTCATTCCTAGTTCTACCTATGTCGTTGGTTCCTATGTGGACCACGACAACTGGTTTCCACCCCCACCCCCCCAACTCCAAGTTCTTCTCCAGCTGTGAAGAGATATTTTTAACCCTGGCACCAGGCAGGTAACACAGCCATCAGGACTCCCGGTCATGGCTGCAGAGAACAGTATCTATCCCCCTGACTATACTATCCCCTACCACTACCACATTCCATTTTACTCCCCCACTTGAATGGCCTCCTGTACCACAGTGCCGTGGTCAAATATGCAAGAATGCATCCTCCCTGCAGTCTTTCTTCTCATCCATACAGGTGGCAAGTCTCTTGTACCTGTTGGACAAGGTCAAAGGCGGAGCTCCTCCATCACTACATCCTGGGGTCCACATACCTGCCTGACTCGCAATCACATCCTCCTGTCCCTGACCACTGGCCATAGAAACATAGAACATAGAAAAATAGGAGTAGGAGTAGGCCATTCGGCCCTTCGAGCCTGCTCCGCCATTCAATATGATTATGGCTGATCCTCTATCTCAATACCATATTCCCGCTCTCTCCCCATACCCCTTGATGCCTTTTGTGTCTAGAAATCTATCTATCTCCTTCTTAAATATATTCAGTGACTTGGCCTCCACAGCCTTCTGTGGTAGAGAATTCCACAGGTTCACCACCCTCTGAGTGAAGAAATTTCTCCTCATCTCAGTCCTAAATGTCTTACCCCGTATCCTGAGACTGTGACCCCTCGTTCTAGAGCCCCCAGCCAGGGGAAACGCCCTCCCTGCATCCAGTCTGTCTAGCCCTGTCAGAATTTTATACGTTTCAATCAGATCCCCTCTCATTCTTCTAAACTCTAGTGAATACAGGCCTAGTCAACCCAATCTCTCCTCATACAACAGTACCAAATCTAAACTTCTACCTAACATATTTTTCTTTGCAACTGCTAAACATTTCAATACAGGGTGGATATTAGCTTGAAAAAGCACTGAAACTGCAAACAATCATAAGAAGGGCCAAGTTTTCTGATAATTGTCATTTTCCATATGATAAGTTTATTTTCTTTGATTTGGATTTGACCTGTTTATAAAAAAAATGATGCTCAATGCTAAGTATATAAGTGCCAATTTATATAAATTGAACAATGATTCAATAATGATTGTGATAGTGGTCCACAGCTGTGGTTTAGCAGTGTTTTATTAAACAGAACAGCAATTTAATTTAATCTTTAGTATCTTTCTAATTTGAACCTTCATTTGTACTATAGTGCAAGAGAAAGGAGAAGAATCACAGCAATGATGGGTGTAGAAAAAATGTACAAGACTGGATTAATAGTCACAACATGGATCAACTGCTTGAATTTATTCCAAAAACCCTTAAAATTCTCAGAGGAGTTGCATAATCTAGCCATAAGCTAAACAGTACTACTTAAAACTTCTTGCCTGAACTCATTTAAAGGACTATTTTATAGAGGACAAAGGGATTACATAAAATATTTGGAACAGACCTTGCTATCTTGGTAAAAATTAGTGTGCAAGACTAATTCAGTACAGTCTACAAGCAGACACTGTTAGATCATTTCTCCTTGCTGTGCAGTCCATGTAATATAACATTTCTTTATGCCTACAAAGCACTTAAAGGTCTGAGGTCACAGGGCTAAATATCCCATTAACACTTTGAACTGCCTGGATTTCACAGTGAGTTCTGGGTAGACATGAGAAGTGGCTCTTTGACAGTCCTAGCTCCAAGTTGAATGGTTCACTTGAAACCCCTTCCAGAACACAAAATCCAGTCTGATACTAGTGCAGTACTGAGAGAATACTGCACTATTGGAGATGCTGGCCTAGAAATTCGGGGGTTTAGCGCCAGCTGTTAAACCCTGTTTTGATGAGAAAATGGCGACCGACTCGCTCCTGCCCGCTTCCCGTGGCAGCCGCCATTTTCGACAGGTCAGTGGCGCTGCCATTGCCAGCGCTCGCTAGAGAAATGGAAATGAGGCAGATCGTGACGACAATGAGTGTGCAACGCTGATTTGACGCACGGTCTACCATTTTCGCTGTCGCCGCTCCACCTACTGTCCTCTCTTAATCACAACCAAGCATTCAGCAGCAGGAAGGAGCCTGCAGCAGCGCTATTTAAAGGGGTCATCATCAACAACTTGCAGCTGACAAGGTTTCTCAGTTTGACTGGCTCTGTCGAAGTCTCTGCAACACTTGCAGCTTTCTAAACTTGTTTAAAGTTGCTGAGCTCACAGGGAGTGTTGCTATATGTGGAGAATGCCTCGATTCTCATTTAAAGGTTCATACCATTTGCTCACAGTTATGGGGGCTCTACTTGCAGTGCTCCTCGCACTCGAATATCTACGAGAGAGAGGGAGAGGAGGCAGTGAAGAAGAGGAGAAGATGCTTGCAGAGGGAGGAGGAGGAGGGGCATGAGGGCTCTCAACAGGAGGCCTTACCCAACTAGGGTCTTCTGAGAGCACTTCTCTTATATCCACTTAAGCGAGGAGCAGTGTATTAGGAGGCTCCGCTTCACCAAGGAGGTGGTCACAGAAATCTGCCACCTCCTGCAACCAGACCTGCAGCCTCAGAGCAGGGCAACCACGGCTCTCCCAGTGGCCCTCAAAGTCACCGTCGGCCTCAATTTCTTCGCCAGCAGTTTCTTCCAGTCTGCAGCAGGAGACATAGCTAACATCTCCCAGTTTGCCATCCATCGCTGCATCTGGGAGGTCACAGAGGCTCTCTACACCAGGAGAAAGGACTTCATTGTCTTCTCTCTGAAGAGAGAAGCAGGACGAGCGCACATGAGGCTTTGCCAGGATAGCAGGCTTCCCCATGTGAAAGGGCGCCATCGACTGCACACACGTGACTTTGTGGGCACCATATACCAATCCTGAGATGTTCCATAACCGCAAAGGCTACCACTCATTTAATGTACAGTTGCTGTGCGACTATGTCCAGCACATCATGATGGTGAATGCCCGCTTTCCTGGCAGCAGCCATGATGCCTTCATCCTGCGCCAGTCCGGTGCTCCAAAAATCTTCCAGCCACCACGTCAAACTTGAGGGTGGCTGCTTGGAGACAAGGGCTATCCGCTCTGCACCTGGCTGATGACTCCCCTCCACAACCCCACCACACGTGCCCAGCACTCATATAACAACAGCATGCTGTCACCAGGAACATCATCGAGCAGACCATTGGGTTGCACAAGCAACAGTTCCGCTGCCTTGACCGCTTGGGAGGAGCCCTCCAGTACTCGCTAGAACGGGTGTCCCATTTCGTGGTGGTCTGCTGCATGCTCCACAACTTGGCCATCATGAGGGCGCAGCCCTTGCCACCAGGGATTGCGGGACACCCTCAGGAGGAAGAAGAGGAAGAGGTAGGAGGGAGGAGGCAGGCAGCAAATCCCTGTTCCAGATGGGCTGTCCGTGAACGCCTCATAAGACTCCGATTCCAGTGAATGAAACCCCAGATCTCTGTTGTTCACCACTTCCCCATCATAACATCCCTCTGTCATGGAACATCACAGCATCCTCCTGGGCACAAAGCTGAAATGAGAGCCACCAGAAAACACACATTCCAAACAAAAATCATAAATTTATCCAAATGCAATCAAAATGACAATATCAACTATTCACCCATGTGCATTCCTTAGTGTCTGTCGTTCGTGTTCCTTTAGTGTGGCATAGTGGTTAGCACTGGTACCTCACAGCGCCAGAGACCCGGGTTCGAATCTGACCTCGGGTGACTGTCTGTGTGGAGTTTGCCCATTCTCCCCGTGTCTGCGTGGGTTTCCTCCGGGTGCTCCGGTTTCCTCCCACTGTCCAAAAATGTGCGGGTTAGGTTGATTTGGCTATGATAAATTGACCCTTAGTGTTAGGGGGGGATTAAATATGTGGGGTTATGGGGATAGGATGGGATATGTTAGGGGGAATTAAATACGTGGGGTTATGGGGGTCGGGTGGGATATGTGTACTGTGGGGATTAAAGCAGGGACAGGGTACTGGATTTGAATGATCAGCCATGATCGTATTGAATGGTGGTGCAGGCTCGACGGGCCGAATGGCCTGCTCCTAGATTCTATGTTTACCTACTCTAGTGCTCCTACGCAGTGCTCCCTCAGTGGCTGCAGCATTGCTGGTGGAAGGCTGCTGAATTTTAGTGGTTGAGACTATAGATGACCATGCATGATGACCTCGACCAGCTCTGGGCCTAGAAGGCTCAGCTGTAGACGGCACCACCTCGGCATGGGCGGCAGCAGTCTGGGCTGGCTGGCTGATGGGCAGCAGCAAGGGCAATGGCAGAATGGCAATAGTGCGAGTAGGAATGCTGTCATCCCGAGAGGACAGATTGCTGTCATCTGTTGGAGGACAGATTGCTGGCCTGCTGTGACACCCTGCAAGCCCCTTTCGACACTCGTGAACCCAGCGATGATGGCAGCAGTCTGAACTTGCATGGCAGCAAGCTGAGCCTGCAGTAGAGCAGTCTGCGTTTCCGCTGCAGCACTGACACTTTGGGTCATTTCCGCTTGTGCTGCAATGGAAGCCGCGGCATCGCTCATCACACCCAGCATCATGGCTGGGTCCACAAGATCTCTCCTGGAGTTGTCCATCATGGGCTCCAAACTCTGCGCAAAGCCCCATACAATATTGGAGCTGGACTCCTTCATGCTCCTTGACACTGACAAGAGGCTCTCTGGCAGGCTTGCCATTGCACCTAGGATTTCCGTGTGCATGCCCATCACCCTTCTTCTGAAGGCTACCCCATCGAGGTCATCATCTGAGTCATGTGCAGCAGAACTCGTGTGTGAACTCGCCTTCTGGGGTGCTGGCACCTGAGCTACCCTTTCCCCCTGGCCTGGCTGCAGCCCACTTGTGCCTGGTGCCTCACCAGGTGCAGATCCCACCTCTATACTGCCCTCTAAATTCCTCGCAGTGCCATTTTCTGAGCTGGTGTCCGCTTGTGACAAACGCATTGCTGGTGTCTCTTCTTCTTCTTGCTTGTCTCCTCATTCACTTTGGTCAAACTGAGGGACAGGCTGGCCTGCTAGCAGTTCTTGGGTATCTGAAAGTAGAAAAGGCACACGAGTCGGGTTGAGGTGAGGGGAGAGGTGGAAAGCAAGATATCTATGCACACACTATGAGCAACTTGTAAGTGAGAAGAGATTGTGGGATGAGGGGGAAGTGGGATGTGAGAAGAAGGATTAGGTATGACCATACCGTCATCATCAGCAATGGCTTCAACTTCTCCAGTGACCATGAACTCCATCACTGCCCCTCCAATAATGTCAAACACCAATTCCTCCAGGTCGGTGAGATTCTGTATTGTGACTTGGCTGCCTCCTGCTTGCCACTGCTCCCTCCTGTTATGTGCCACCTTTGTCTTCAAGAGAAAGGGAAGTGTGTCAGTGAGTGTAGTGCAATATGTTTGGGTGATGTACCTGCCATAGTTGAATAGCTGTCAGTGTGTGCAAGATATGAGATTTGGGTGTGAGTGTTGCAGCAGTAGTAAGGTTGTGAGGGTGAAGTGAAGCCATGATTGTGAGGTATGAGTGGTAATAGCTAGAGATTGTTGGTAGGTTAGTAATGGGGATGTGGTGCATTGAGCAGTGTGTGAGGCTTGTGGTGCAGATGGTGGGGTATGGAATTTGCTGAAGCCTTCACTCACCTTGACCTGGCGTGTGAGGTCATTAAAAAATTTTCGACACTTGATCCAGGTCCTTGGGACCACACTGGTGGCTGTGACAGAGTCAGACTCCTCCCACAGCCTTCTGCAAATGGCTTCAGATGGCCTCCTGCCACCCTACGGGTACAGGGCAGCCAGCCTTCATTGCACGGCCAAGACCAAGGCCTCCAGTGCAGCATCTAAGGACCTTCTTGCTCGCTCCCTTGGTTGCTGTGCCGTGACTTGGTCTACAATGACAATGAGGTGCTTCTGTAACAAAGCACCTCCCCTTTAAGTAGTGCAGAGAGCCTAGGCCCAACATTACTGACCATTAGACTGCAACCGATATTGGCCCCCCCATTGAGCGCTAAGCAAATCAGCAGTGTGTTTAGCACTGAGATCAGTGCTCCAATCATTATAATAAGCAGGCAGCACGAATTTTGCATGCTATGTGCACCACTTTGAATCGGCGCAGGCAAATAGTGCTGGCCCGTGATACTGCCCGTTTTCGGGCCATATCCAATTTCTAGGCTGCTGTCTTTCAAATAAAATGTTAAACTGCCTGTTCTGGTGGACATAAAAGATCCCAAGGCACTATTTGATTAGGAGCAGCCAAATTCTCCTGGTGTTCAGGCCAATGCTCCTCCCTCAACCAACATTGCTGAAACATATTGATTGATTATTAAAACAGAGTTATTTTATTGCTGTCTGTGGGACCTTGCTGTGTGCAAATTGGCTGTCACTTTTGCCTACAACACAACAGTGACTGCACCTCAAAAGGACTTCTTTGGTTGTAAAGTGCTTTGGATGCTGAGATCCTAGAAGGTGCTATATAAATTCATATTTTTTTTAACATGATCATTCAGAATACAGTACATTTGATCTTGCATTCCTTTGCAAAACTGGACTATTACAACTAAATATTTTCTTCTTACAATTTATTACTTTGATTTATCGGGCTGGATTTATGTCTATGATCCCACCTGCAGCACTGGTAGCTGCCACTCTGGAAGGTATCAATGTCCTGGTGTCTTGATGCTGCAGCAATCTCCCAGTCTGTCACAATTTCCAGGGTGATCTGCAGATTGTGAGAAACTTCCTGTGGTGTGTTGCAGATATGAGTGGTGGACTACTCCCAGTTATTCATCATCCCAACAATATGCGTGGAAACCATCTTCACTGCCTGCACATGAGATCGATGCTCCTGAATCATTGCTCTTTTGAAGACTGGGCCCCTTAGATCTGGGTCCCTAGGCTCCTCAGCCAAGGGCAATTGTTTCTCCTCCACCCCCCACACCCCCATGATAGAGTGGAGCTTTCCCTCTCTTATAGCCTCAGTTCCTCATTCCCACTTGTGTTTAGTGACTCACCCAGTGCCAACCCTTCTGATTGTCTAACAAATTTGTTGTGGATGGGTGTCTCTGCACAGGTAAGAAGCCAGGATTGAGTTGGTGAGGACATAGCATGAGCTCTTGATCTAGAAATGTCTGAGTGGTCATTGACTGGGATTTTTCTTCAAGGCACCCCCTAGGATGTGAAAGACGTAAGACCTTGTTTAATTGTACACACAGTGACATTTGTCCTTGAAGAAATATTGGTGCGTGTAAGGTAATTGCAATACGTTGTTAAAGCACATGAAACTAAAACTACATGTGATAAGCTTTGCTCAGCCTTTACCAACCTTCTCTTGCCAGCTCGCCTCCAACCTTGCCTTCTTCTACAGGCTGTCTTGCACGTCTGCCTATTAAGCCTAACGCTTCCTCTTCCTGCTGACTCAGGGTTTTCAGTGATAGTCCTCCCCAGTTGACCTTCTGTGGCCCTGGTTGTACACCACTTTTCCTTTATAGAGAGAGAAGGCAATGTTACAGGCCAGTGAGTGTCATGGAAACTTGCCCTATATGAAGCTACACATGCCATGATGATGAGAGCTGAAGATATCTTGTTCCTTTAAATTAAGTTTCCTTGAGAACCAGCAGAAGTCCTTGTGGCCAAAAAAATGAGCTGAGAAAGTGGTTGAGTAAAGAAGGTTCCTGAGTGTTTGGAGAGGTTGTTCTTAGCAGAAGCAAGTTTCCCTGACACCTAGGTACTGAAAGAGTATGATAGGTAAAGAGGTGAGTGAAGCTGTATGAGTGGTAGAGGATATATATTGGCTGCCCTTGTGAGGTCATTGAACCTCTTCCTGCACTGTCTGGGTTCTGTAGGTTGAACTAATTGCCTCTGCTACCTCCCTCCAGACAGCCTGCTCCACTCTCTTATGGGGCCTCCTGTCCTCTGTTCCCTCAATTCTACCAGCAGCACCTCCACCACGCATCAGAAAATATGGGGGTGCTTCCAGCTCCTGACATCTCTGAGGCTGCTGCTCCTTCTGCGATGTGGCTGCAGATCTGTATTCCCCCCACCCTCCTGCCCTCCCAATGGCAGTAAGCCAATGAAGGATGGCTTTCTGGTCTCCAACCTGCCCTGCATAGCTAATGAGGGTTATGGGTGGAAATTGCGGAGGGTTAGTGGTAGGCATTGCGGTCACCCTGCTGCAAGCCTCCAGTGGAGGAGAATCCAGGCCATTGAGTCTAAAGGTGGATAAAGATTTCAGTGTTAATGGGGGTGAGATAGAACCAGAGACAAGCAATATTATGGAGGTATAGGTAAGCAGTCTTGGTGATGAATAGGATGTGGGGTCTCAAAGTAATTTGGATCAACTAGGACTGCAAGGTTTTACATGTTATGATTCAGCCTGCGTTGATGGCTGGAGTTTTCAGCTCACTTCTTATAACAAACACTAATTGATCTGGCAAGTGTCGGTAGGGCATGAAAAGTGTCTGTTGGGTAGGGGGAAGCACCTGATTTGCCATAAAGCAACATCAGGCACTTCTTTTCACTGAAATAAGGAACACAAATAGCTTTTCTTTAAAAAAATGTCACACAAAAAACAAAAGATATGTAAACAAGCATGCAACATCAAGTACTCTCCAATCCCATGGCACAAGTTGCATATTTAACAATGATTGTAATCTGGCCAGTTCCTTTGCTATCTCCTGTCTCCTTTCAACAGCCTAGAGTTTATGCCATTAGGGTGCGGTGATGTACCCACCTTGAGTTCTGTTTGTTTTTTCAGAACCAATTCCTTTTCTACAATTATCTCTAACAGTTGTTCCATATTCTCCATTCTAACTTCCACCATGATTTGTAAAAATTGTAGCAAAATATTTAATTTAATATCTCTGTCATGCCTTCATCCTCCACAAACTAATGGGACTAAAGGTGGACAAGTCCCCTGGACCCGATGGCCTGCATCCTAGAGTCTTAAAAGAGGTGGCTGCAGAGATAGTGGATGCATTGGTTGTAATCTACCAAAATTCCCTGGATTCTGGAGAGGTCCCAGCGGACTGGAAAACCGCAAATGTAACACCCCTATTTAAGAAAGGAGGGAGACAGAAAGCAGGCAACTATCGACCAGTTAGCCTAATATCTGTCATTGGGAAAATGCTGGAATCCATCATTAAGGAAGTGATAGCAGGACATTTAGAAAATCATAATATAGTCAAGCAGAGTCAGCATGGTTTTATGAAAGGGAAATCATGTTTGACAAATTTGCTGGAGTTCTTTGAAGATGTAACGAGCAGGGTAGATAAAGGGGAAACAGTAGATGTCGTGTATTTGGATTTCCAGAAGGCATTCGATAAGGTGCCACATAAAAGGTTACTACACAAAATAAGAGCTCACGGGGGTTGGGGGTAATATATTAGCATGGATGGAGGATAACTAACAGAAAACAGAGAGTTGGGATAAATGGGTCATTTTCAGGTTGGCAAACTGTAACTAGTGGGGTGCCGCAGGGATCAGTGCTGGGGCCTCAACTATTTACAATCTATATTAATGACTTGGATGAAGGGACTGAGTGTAATGCAGCCAAATTTGCTGATGATACAAAGATAGGTGGGAAAGCAAATTGTGTGGAGGACGCAAAGAATCTTCAAAGGGATATAGATAGACTAAGTGAGTAGGCAAAAATCTGGCAGATGGAGTTTAATGTGGGAAAATGCAAGGTTATCCACTTTGGTAGGAAAAATAAAAAAGCAAATTATTAT
This sequence comes from Squalus acanthias, assembly GCA_030390025.1. Taxonomy (NCBI): domain Eukaryota; kingdom Metazoa; phylum Chordata; class Chondrichthyes; order Squaliformes; family Squalidae; genus Squalus; species Squalus acanthias. Next base: position 82,085,471 of record CM059426.1, on the reverse strand, counting down.
TTAAATGGGGAGAAATTACAAAATGTTGAGGTACAGAGGGATCTGAGGGTCCTTGTACATGAATCACAAAAAGTTAGCATGCAGGTACAGTAAGTAATTAGGAAGGCAAATGGAGTGTTGGCCTTTATTGCAAAGGGAATGGAGTATAAAAGTATGGAAGTCCTGTTACAACTGTACAGGGCGTTGGTGAGACCACACCTGGAGTACTGCGTACAGTTTTGGTCTCCTTATTTAAGGAAGGATATACTTGCATTGGAGGCAGTTCAGAGAAGGTTCACGAGGTTGATTCCAGAGATGAAGGGGTTATCTTAAGAAGAAAGGTTGAGCAGGTTGGGCCTATACTCATTGGAGTTTAGAAGAATGAAGGGGGTTCTTATTGAAACATATAAGATTCTGAAGGGGCTTGACAAGGTAGATGCAGAGAGGATGTTTCCCCTCGTGGGGGAATCTAGAACTAGGGGGCATAATTTCAGAATAAGGGGGCATCCTTTTAAATCGGAAATGAGGAGGAATTTCTTCTCTCAGAGGGTCATGAATCTTTGGAATTCTCTTCCCCAGAGAGCTGTGGAGGCTGGGTCATTGAATATATTTAAGGTGGAGATAGACAGATTTTTGAAAGGTAAGGAAGTCAAGGATTATGGGGAGCGGGCAGGGAAGTGGAGTTGAGGCCAAGATCAGATCAGCCATGATCTTATTGAATGGTGGAGCAGGCTCGAGGGGCTAAATGACCCACTCCTGCTCCTACGTCTTATGTTCTTATGTTCTAATTGGACTTTCTCCTTCATCCTTGAGCGATCCTATTCTTTCTTTAACTAATCTCTTACTGTTTATATGATTTTAAAAGCTCTTACTGTTTCCTTTTATATAAACTGCTAGGCCTAGAAACTGAACAAGGCCCGAAAATAGGCACAGGGAGTGCAATACGCGATCAACCCGTGCCCGTTCCTTCCGATGCAGGCAGCATGCAATCTTTGTGCTGCCTGCTAATTTAAATAATTGTAGCATGCATTCCAGTGCTGAATGTGTTGCTGAGTGGTTGCACACCTCAGCCAGGGGCCCAAGTTCGTGTGAGGCCAGTACCACTTAAAGCTTGCCTGCAGTACTTAAAGGTAGCCTGCACCTCTTAAAGGGGAGGTGCATTCTGGCTGCAGCAGGTGCTGGAATTGGCTGGGGAACAGAGTCTGAGCAGGAACAACACTGAGTAATGGCGCAACAGGGAAGAGAGCATGCTCCAATGAACTCTGGCACAGCACTGGAGGCCTTGGTGCAGGAGGTGGACAAGAGGAGAGAGGTCCTGTATCCACATAGGGCCAGGCGGCCATCCAGACAAACTCTGAGAAGGCAATGGGAGCAGATAGCCATCGCGATCAATGCCAGCAGCGTAGCCCCGCGGACCTGGATGCAGTGCCGCAAGTGGTTTAATGACCTCTTATGAGTGGTCAAGGTCAGTGAATTCATCTTCAAATGCCATATCCTTACAACTGTACCACTAGCTTCAGCCATTGATCAATGCACCACCCTGCCCCCATCCGCCCTTCACTCATTTACCAACAATCTCTATCAATCACAACTCATACCTCACATTCATAGCACCTCACACACTTAGCACTGCTGCAAGCCTCACAACCACATCTCACAGCTTGCACACACTGCCAGCTAGTCATCCATGACAGGCACATCACCCAAACACATTGCACCACACTCACTGATACACTTCCCTCTCTCTTGCAGGACAAGATGGCTCATAACCGGAGACAGCAGGGGCTACCTGCAGGGAGACAGGCGAGCCTGCATGACGGTGCTGGAGATTATGGGAGCAGCCATTGCTGAGCCCGTGGTCAGTGGCGGGGCTGAAACAATCCAAGATGACAGTATCCTCATACCTAATCCTCCTTCGCAAAACCCACTTCTCCCTCATACCACAATCTCGTGTGGTGAAGGTACTCCCACAGTGCTGTTAGGGAGGGAGTTCCAGGATTTTGACCCTGCAACGATGAAGGAACGGCAATATATTTCCAAGTCAGGATGGTGTGTGACTTGGAGGGGAACTTGGAGGTGGTGGTGTTCCCCTGCACCTGCTGCCCTTGTCCTTCTACGTGGCAGAGGTCGCGGGCTTGGGAGGTGCTGCCGAAGAAGCCTTGGTGAGTTGCTGCAGTGCATCTTGGAGATAGTACACACTGCAACCATGGTGCGCCGGCAGTGGAGGGAGTGAATGTTTAAGGTGATGGATGGGGTGCCAATCAAGCGGGCTGCTTTGTCCTGGATGGTGTCGAACTTCTTGAGTGTTGTTGGAGCTGCACTCATCCAGGCAAGTGGAGAGTATTCCATCACACTCCTGACTTGTGCCTTGTAGATGGTGGAAAGGCTTTGAGGAGTGAGGAGGTGAGATGCTTGCCACAGAATACCCAGCCTCTGACGTACTCTTGTTGCCACAGTATTTACGTGGCTGGTATAGTTAAGTTTCTGGTCAATGGTGACCCCCAGGATGTTGATGGTAGGGCATTCGGCGATGGTAATGCCGTTGAAAGTCAAGGGGCGGTGGTTAGACTCTTGCTTGTTGGAGATAGTCATTGCCTGCCACTTGTGTGGCGCGAATGTTACTTGGCACTTATCAGCCCAAGCCTGAATGTTGTCCAGGTCTTGCTGCATACGGACAGGGACTGCTTCATTATCTGAGGAGTTGCGAATGGCACTGAACACTATGCAGTCATCAGCGAACATCTCCACTTCTGACCTTATGATGAAGGGAAGGTCATTGATTAAGCAGCTGAAGATGGTTGGGCCTAGGACACTGCCCTGAGGAACTCCTGCAGTGATGTTCAGGGGCTGTGATGAGTGACCTCCAACAACCACAATCATCATCCTTTGTGCTAGGTATGATTCCAGCCAGTGGAGAGTTTCCCCCTGATTCCCATTGACTTCAGTTTTACTAGGGCTCCTTGATGCCACACTCAGTCAAATGCAGCCTTGATGTCAAGGGCAGTCACTCTCACCTCACCTCTGGAATTCAGCTCTTTTATCCATGTTTGGACCAAGATCAGGAGCCGAGTGGTCCTGGCGGAACCCAAACTGAGCATCGGTAAGCAAGTTATTGGCGAGTATGTGCCACTTGATAGCACTGTCGACGACACCTTCCATCACTTTGCTGATGATTGAGAGTAGACTGATGAGAAGTAATTGGCTGGATTGGATTTGTCCACTTTTTTGTGGACAGGACATACCTGGGCAGTTTTCCACATTGTCGGGTAGATGCCAGTGTTGTAGCTGTACTGGAACAGCTTGGCTAGAGGCACGGCTAGTTCTGGAGCACAAGTCTTCAGCACGACAGCCGGGATGTTGTCGGTGCCCATAGCCTTTGCTGTATCCAGTGTGCTCAGCTGTTTCTTGATATCACGTGGAGTGAATCGAATTGGCTGAAGACTGGCTTCTGTGATGGTGTGGACCTCAGGAGCAGGCCGATATGGATCATCCACTTGGCACTTCTGGCTGAAGTTGGTTGCAAACGCTTCAGCCTTGTCTTTTGCACTCACATGCTGGGCTCCACCATCATTGAGGATGGGGATATTCATGGAGCCTCCTCCTCCCGTTAGTTGTTTAATGGTCCACCACCATTCATGACTGGATGTGGCAGGACTGCAGAGCTTTGATCTGATCCGTTGATCGTGGGATTGCTTAGCCATGTCTATAGCATGCATGTAATCCTGTGTTGCAGCTTTCCCAGGTTGGCACCTCATTTTTAGGTACGCCTGGTGCTGCTCCTGGCATGCTCTTCTACACTCCTTATTGAACCAGGGTTGGTCCCCTGGCTTGATGGTAATGGTAGAGTGAGGGATATGCGAGGTAACCGATTGTGGTGGAATACAAGTCTGCTGCTACTGATGGCCCACAGCGTCTCATGGATGCCCAGTTTTGAGCTGCTAGATCTGTTCTGAATCTATCCCGTTTAGCACAGTGGTAGTGCCACACAACACGATGGAGGGTGTCCTCAGTGTAAAGATGGGACTTTGTCTCCACAATGACTGTGCGGTGGTCACTGCTACCAATGTTGTCATGGACAGATGCATCTGCGACAGGTAGATTGGTGAGGACAAGGTCAAGTAGGTTTTTCCCTCGTGTTGGTTCTCTCACCACCTGCCGCAGGCCCAGTCTGGCACCTATGTCCTTCAGGACTCGGCTAGCTCGGTCAGTAGTGGTGCTACGGAGCCACTCTTGGTGATGGACATTGAAGTCCCCTACCTAGAGTACATTCTGTGCCCTTGCTACTCTCAGTGCTTCTTCCAAGTGGTGTTCAACCTGGAGCAGTACTTATTCTTCAGCTGAGGGAGGGTGGTAGGTGGTAATCAGCAGGAAGTTTCCTTGCCCATGCTTAACCTGAAACCATGAGACTTCATGGGGTCCAGAGTCAATGTCGAGGACTCCCAGGGCCACTCCCTCCCGACTGTATACTACTATGCTGACAGGACTTACCCAGGGATGGTGATGGAGGAGTCTGGGCCATTGGCTGAAAGGTATGATTCTGTGAGTATGCCTATGTCAGGCTGTTGCTTGACTAGTCTGTGGGACAGCTCTCCCAATTTTGGCACAAGTCCCCAGATGTTCGTGAGGAGGACTTTACAGGGTCGACTGGGCTGGGTGTGCTGTTGTCGTGTCTGTAGCTGGTGCCGAGGTCGATACCGGGTGGTCCGTCCGGTTTTATTCTTCTTATTGTTTTTCGTAGCGGTTTGTTAGAACTGAGTGGCTTGCTAGGCCATTTCAGAGGACAGTTTACAGGCAATCACATTGCTCTGGGTCTTGAGTCCCATATAGGCCAGACCAGATGGCACATTTCCTTCTGCAAAGGACATTAGTGAACCAGGTGGGATTTTACAACAATCCAATAGTTTCATGGTTACCATTACCATTACTGATACTAGCTTTTTATTCCTGATTTATTTGATTAACTGAATTTAAATGCCCCAGCTGCCGTGGTGGGATTTGAACTCATGTCTCTGGATCATTAGTCCAGGCCTCTGGATTATTATGCTACTGTTCCCGTGGTGAGTCCCCGAGCACATGTACCCTGCAGCCAGGGCAGGGGGAAAGGGTAGCGCAGGTGCCAGCTCTCCGAAGGGTGATGTCGCACCTGAGTTCTGCTGCAAAGGACTAAGTTGAGCACTTCGATGGGGCGGCCTACAGAAGAATGCTGATGGGTATGCACAATGAAATGCTTGGTGCATTGGCAGGCCTGCCAGAAAGCCTGCGTGCAATGTCAAGGAGCATGGAGGAGTCCAGCACCAACTTTGCACAGGGCTTTGCGCAGAGCTTGGAGCCCATTCTTTCCAACATGGAAGTGGTGGACAACTCCATTAGCACACTTGTGGACCCAACCATGATGCAGCGTCTGATGGCCGATGTCTCAGCTTCCACTGCAGGACAAGCAGAAGCCACCCAATGTCTGAATGCTGCAATGGAAGCTCAGATTGAACATATGGAAGCTTAGCTTGTTGCCATGCAGGCTCAGCTTGCTGCCATGCAGGCTCAGCTTGCTGCCATGCAGGCTCAGCTTGCTGCCATGCAGGCACAGACTGCTGCCATCATGGCTGTGGTTACCAGTGTTGAAAGGGACTTTTCAGGATGATACAGCAGTCCCGCAATTTGTCCTCCAACAGATTACTAGGATTGCTGAGGTGCCACCCCGGGGGAGTGGCAGTGGTTCCGTGGAGCACGAATCTCCTGTCCTCTCTCACGATGACAGAATACGTCCTCCCACCAGCGCCACTCAGCCGGTGCCCTTGCTGTTGCTTGTCAGCCAGCCAGCCCGGACTGCTGCCACCCATCCAACATGGTGCAGTCTGAAGCCGGGCCTTCTAGGCCCAGAGCTGCTCAAGGTCGTCCTCCATGGTCATCTGCAATCTCTCCCACTGAAAGTCAGCAGCCTTCCACCAGCCTGAGCTTCCGGTTGCTTGCCATTTTAATTCTCCAACCCACTCCACTCCTACTCTGACCTCTCTCTCCTCGGCCTCCTACACTGTTACAATGAAGCTCAATGGAAGCTCGAAGAACAGCACCTCATTTTTTGGTTATGCACTTTACAGCCTTCCAGACTCAACATATAATACTCTTAATTATATCTAAGCATACACAGCGATAATAAGCCAACACTACATACGTACTAACACCAGCGAGTGGTCAATTCAGCGATGACTAGATGTACGACTTTAACTGGCAACTGACCAAGTTGCCCCTGACTGCAGCAGCGAGTGTCTTTTTACAGCATCTTTTATACCCCAAAACTTGGTAACCCTCTCACTGCGTACGTGTCGCAAACTATACGAATAATGGTCAATAGTTGTTTTTCAGTTCTTAACAATAGTCCATTAAGCATCCGTGGGCCTTAAGGCCGATTACATTTCATAGTCTGAAGATGTTTCTGTTTTTGCAATGATTCCACAGTTCAATAGTCTGTTCCCACAGAACTCTCAAGGTCTGTTTTCCTTATCTGTTGAAAGACAGCTGGCAGCCTTCACAGCTTCCAACCGCAGCATCAAAAGTTCTCTCAGCAACTAGTCTCTTGGCCTCGCGAAGCATGCTGGTACATAAAATGTGGTCAACTTTTAAGTTTGGTAAAGTTACAGCAGAAGTTACAGCAAATGGCTTATTCTTACAGGTGTAAAACCTCAAGAGCAGCAGAAGCAATGGGAAAATGGGAACATTCTTTAGGATAATAGTCCAAATAAGTGAATAGGTTTTAATGGCAAATGAGTGAGAGCAGAGAGAGTAAACCTGAGGGGAAACAGTGCGAGTGGACAACAGCTAAAAGCGGGACTACCGGCAGCAGAGAGTCAGTGAGAGCGAGAGAGTCAGTGAGAGCGAGAGAGTCAGTGAGAGCGGAGAGAGTCAGTGACAGCGAGAGAGTCAGTGAGAGCGAGAGGGTCAGTGAGAGCGAGAGGGTCAGAGTCAGAGCACAAGCTGAACGTAGAACACTGAGAAAGAAATTCAAAAGTGACATCACTGCCGCGGAGCGAGCAGATTGGTGGGTAACAGGTAAATGTTAGTTTGTTTTATCAAATTGTTCATTTTTTCACTGTTGAAATTCACTTGATGGTCGTTTCCATTGTGTTTTACATATCATAATGTAGATATCATAATATAGATATCATTTCCACTGTTTAAGTTAACATTTTACTATTTTAGTATCTCAATCTTTCAGAGGTCAGTTTCTTAGAGTTTATAGGCCAGTGTCTTAGACATCAGTGTCTTAGAGCATCGGGAGAGCGTGGAGCACTACGGGAGCGGCCCCAAATAGCAGTGCAGCAAAGCAGCAGCAGAGAGCAGGGAAAAGAAACTCTGAGTAAATTTGCAAAAGTGATGTCACAGTCGACAGAGTGGAGGAGCCCGTGAAAACCAAGTGACATCACGGCGAGCACGGAGGAGGCGCTCTGAGGGTGAGTAAATCGGGTGAAGTAAGTAATTTGGTTTTTTTATAACAAAAGCAATCTACCTAATTTTAATTGAGGCTATCAAGAAACAAATAAAAAAACTCGAGATGGCAGGGCAGGCGAGTGTCAGGCCTGTAGTATGTGGGAGTTCGTGGACAGCGAGACTGTCCCGGATTCCCACATCTGCAGGAAATGTCTCTGCCTTGAGTCACTCCGGCTCAGAGTCATTGAGCTGGAGCGTGAGTTAGAGACACTCCGAGACATAGGGGAGGGGGAGGAATTTCTGGATAGTTTTATCCAGAACACAGCCACACCCCAGAGGAAAGCGCAGGTTCAGGAAGGGAAGGGTGTGACTGTCAGGGAGCGGGTAGATGGGACTTAGGAGAGGTTGAGAAGGAGGTCCTGCAGACACTGGTCCTGTCCAACAGTTACGATGTACTCGCTACCTGTGAGGACAAGGAGAAAGACTGTAGGGTGGACAGCCAGAATGCAGACCAAGGCACCATGGCTCAGAAGGCTGACCAAAAGGGGAAGAACAGAATAGAAATGTGGTCGTGATAGGGGATTCACTAGTTAGGGGGATAGTTATAGAGTATAGGACAGACTAAACTAAGGGAGGACATAAATGGCAGGGAATAAATAGAGTTATAGAACAGGAGTGTAAAAAGATGGTTAAAAATAAAGTGAGAGGAACTGCTATTAAAAATGAGTTAAACTGTCTGTACAACAATAATGAGAAGTTGCACAACACCAGGTTATAGTCCAACAGATTTATTTAAAATTACAAGCTTTCGGAGCTGTCGCCCCTTCTTCAGGTAGGGTAGCTGTGAGAGAATCTCCCAGAATTCACAATATAAACACAGAAAAAATTTATTCAAATCTTTCCCTACATCAAAGACACACTAAGAGCACAGCCAAGACAATGAGATGTGTCCCAGGGGGTCCAACGTGTCAAAACACCTGCTGGCTGCATATCCTCTCCATTTGGGTTTAAAAAAAAAACCTGGAAAGACCGGCCATGATGTCAAGTCACGTTCTGTATCGTGACATGAACCCGATATCGCGATTGAGGCCATCCTCATGAGTGCGGAACTTGGCTATCAGTTTCTGCTCTATGATTTTGCGCTGTCGTGTATCCCGAAGGCCGCGCAGGTGTTTTGACACGTTGGACCCCCTGGGACACATCTCATTGTCTTGGCTGTGCTCTTAGTGTGTCTTTGATGTAGGGAAAGATTTGAATACATTTTTTCTGTGTTTATATTGTGAATTCTGGGAGATTCTCTCACAGCTACCCTACCTGAAGAAGGGGCGACAGCTCCGAAAGCTTGTAATTTTAAATAAATCTGTTGGACTATAACCTGGTGTTGTGCGACTTCTCATTTTTGTCCACCCAGTCCAACGCCGGTATCTCCACATCATGTACAACAATACACACAGGGCTGGATTTTGAATGACCCATGGAGTCGGGTTTGGAGGCGTGTGGGGGGTTAAATTTGCGGGGTCGGACTTTCCGACCCCATCCCGACTCCATCCCGCCTCCACGCAATTTTGACAAAATCAGTCGCGGGGTTCCCGACTCTGTCCCGCCTCCAAGAGGCGGGAGAGGCCATTAAAGCCCTTAACAAGCCCTAAATTGGCTCTGTAATGCCATTTTGAAACGTTTTAGCTAGTTTAACCCTTTTCTGACGTGAAGTACACCTGGTGTGAAACACTCCAGTGAAACCTGACGGGAGCACAAGTGGATAGCTGACTATGAGCTGCAGGTCCACTATTACAACGGAGATGTGATGAAGGTAGTAGTAGAAGTCGCCGCTGCTGCATTGAATGTGTTCAGAGACTGCCTGGCCTTTGCTGTGAGAGGACTTGGATGCAAAAAAAATTCTCTCTCTCTCTCTCTCTCTCTCCCCTTCTCCCCCCCCCCCCATATTTTGCATCCAGGTCCACTCACATCAAAAGCAAGCCAGGCAGGTCCTCTCTCACCAACAGTCTCTGAGACTAGGCAGTCAGCAATGATGACATCATCAGAGGCGACTTTCAGACTGAAACCACTAATTGGTTCATGGGTTCCCACATGCTGGAACTCAATTGCCCAATTAAGTGAAAATTGCATCATTCATCCACATTAATCTGGAGTCGGGGGGGAATCACGAAATGCGGATTACACAACCCCAACCCGACCCCAAGACAAAATGCAGCCCACAGTGTCCGTAATAAAACAGGGAAACTGGAGGCAATAATATGTTGTGAGGAACCAGATATAGTAGGGATTACTGAGACATGGCTACAGAAAAATCAGGACTGGGAATTAAACATTGCAGGATGTAACATATTTAGAAAAGATAGAGAGGGAAAAAGGGGAGCTGGGGTAGCTGTACTTATTAGAGATAACATAATGGCAGTAGAAAAAAAGTGACAGTTATCAGGAAGACAGAAAAAGAATCCATGTGGATAGAGTTAAAAGATAATGGCCCTGAATTTCCTGTGGAAAAAAATCTACGAACTTACCTGCTAGTTCCGTAGATACCGAGGCTTGCGATCCTGGGCCTCTCCTCTTCGAAATGCGCAGAGGCCCACATATCCCAGGGGCGCATGCGGTTTGTAAGCGTCCCTGGGATCACGTGGGCTAGGCGAACCAATGGAAGAAGGGAATCCTCCTTCATACTTTTGATAGTTCCGTATGCACAGAACTGTCAAAAGTATGAATGGGGATGACTGCAAAAATGGACCAACACACTGAAATAAGTAAAGAAAAACCATAACATATATAAAATTAATTAAAATGCCATTTAATTAAATATTTTAAACGAAAATTTAATATTTTGAAAAATAAATGTAAATGTTTTAAAGAGGCTAAAAATAACCTTACCTTATTGCACAGGTTTTTTAATGTTTAAATGATAGAAAAAAAATTATTTTTATGTTAATTTAAACTCTTATGCTGGTAAAAGCAGGCCTTACTCCTGCTTTAACCAGGCATAAGCGTTCTATGGCCTTTCAGCGGGTGGAAGTTGTGCAAAAAGCGCAACTCTCCACCCGCAAGGGCACTTCTCCTGGGGATGCGTGCGATCTATCAAGAAGATTCTTGACAGATCGCAAGTGCCGGGTTTTAGCGCATGCACTGCAATTTCCATTTTTACGTCCCTCAGCATCCTAGGATGCATCCCGTCCGGTCCTGGTGACTTATCTACTTTAAGTAAAGCCAGCCTTTCTTGTACCTCCTCTTTATCAATTTTTATCCCATCCAGTATCTCAACTAACTCCTCTTTCACTATGACTTTGGCAGCATCTTCTTCCTTGGTAAAGACAGATGCAATGTACTCATTTAGTACCTCAGCCATGCCCTCTGCCTCCATGCGTAGGTCTCCATTTTGGTCCCTAATCGGCCCCTCCCCTTCTCTTACTACGTGTTTACTATTTATATGCCTAGAGAAGACGTTTGGATTCCCTTTTATGTTAACTGCCAATTTATTCTCATACTCTCTCTTTGCCCCTCTTATTTCCTTTTTCACTTCCCCTCTGAACTTTCTATATTCAGCCTGGTTCTCACTTATATTCTCAACATGGCATCTGTCATATGCCCCCTTTTTCTGCTCTATCTCTTTCATCATCCAGGGAGCTCTGACTTTGGTTGCCCTACCTTTCCCCCTCGTGGGAATGTACCTCATCTGCACCTGAACCATCTCTTCTTTAAAGGCAGCCAATTGTTCGATTACAGTTTTGCCTGCCAATCTTTGATTCCAATTTACCCGGGCCAGATCCATTCTCAACCTACTGAAATTGGCCTTCCACTAATTAAGTATTTTTGCTCTAGATTTCTCCCTGTCCTTTTACATAGCTAATCTAAACCTTATGATACTATGATCACTGTTCCCTCAATATTCCCCTACTGACACTTGCTCCACTTGACCCACTTCATTCCCCAGAACCAGATCCAGCAATGCCTCCTTCCTCGTTGAACTGGAAACATACTGATCAAGAAAGTTCTCCTGAACACACTTCAGAAATTCTTCCCCCTCTCTGCCCTTTACACTATTACTATCCCAGTCTATATTAGGATAATTGAAGTCCCCCATTATCAATACTCTATAGTTCTTGCACCTCTCTGTAATTTCCCCGCAAATTTGGTCCTCTATATCCTTCCCACTAGTTGGTGGCCTATAGAATACACCTAGTAGTGTAATGGCACCTCTATTGTTTCTTAACTCTAACCAAATAGATTCTGTCCTTGACCCCTCCAGGATATCCTCCCTCTCCAGCACTGTAAATTCTTTTTAATCAATATTGCCACCCCACCTCCTTTCTTTCCTTCCCTATCTTTCTTGAACAGCATATATCCAGGAATATTTAGTACCCAATCCTGCCCTTTTTTGAGCCAGGTCTCCGTTATCACCACAACATTATATTCCCATGTGGCTATTTGCGCCTGCAGCTCACCAACCTTGTTTACCACGCTTTGTGTATTTACATACATGCACTGTAAACCTATCTTAGACCTTCTTGTATTTTCTCTTAGTCTGACCCCACCTAATACCGTACTATCTCATTGACTTCATGTTGTATTCCTGGCAGGCAGAGACAAACTTAGAGCGGATAAAACCCCTGGATCGGATGGTTTGCATTTGCGCGTATTAAAAGAAGAGATAGAAGAGGCACTATAAAAATAAATAAATGATCAATAGAAAAGGGAATAGTGCCAGAGGACTGGTGGACAGCTATTGTTATTCCTATATTTAAAAAGGGAGATAGAACAAATCCAGGGAACTATAGACCAGTTAGCTTAACATAGGTGGTAGGAAAGATATTGGAATCTTTACTTAAAGATATAATAGAAAAAAACATCTGCAACCTGAAAATACAATAAAGAATAGTCAGCATGGTTTTCAAACAGGAAGGTTATGCTTGATCAACCTTATTGAATTCTTTGAAGAAATAACAGAAAGAGTGGACAAGGGTAATGTAGTGGATGTAATATACATGGGGGGAAAAATTCGGTTGATTAGCGCCTCCCATTAGCGCCCTAAGAGGGCGCTGACGGGGCGCAAAACAACTAGTGCCCGGGCGCGGCGATGTTTGCGCCACTCGCGAAATTGACCAGACATTTTGTGGCGGTGCTAAACACGACTGCCACGATCTCTTGCGCCCGCAGATTGTGACGTCAGTCGAGCGTGCAATGCCCCGGTAGCGCCCCGGATCGGATATTGAGTGGCGCCCCCTGCCTTTCCTCCTGCCGCTAGCAACGACAGGTAGAGGGGAACGTTTTGCAGTTGGGAAGGGACTGGGGGAGCGCTATTTAAAGGCGGCCGCTTCCTGCCTTTTTTTGTCGGCAACATTTTTGCACCACGCATTCTGAAAGAGAGAGAGAGAGACTTCTGGAGAGATTCAATGCTGTGTGAAGGAGTTTTGGGTACTGAGCAGCACTTTGCAGGTTCATTTTGATTTGACCTTCCTTGCATCGATTTAGAAGAGACTATGGGGCCTGCACTCTGAGCTCTTTCCCTGGGCCTCTCCATTGTTCTTTCCAGCCGAATTGATGTACAGGTCTCTCCAGGCCGAGATTCAAGGCTGCAATGAGCAGGGTGTGGCTGGAGAGCAAGATCGACCCTCCCCTTTAAGAACTGGCCAGCGCCAGTGTGTCTGTGTTCCATTACTAACTGACATCACATGAGCTTCGCCAGCGCTCTGAGGTAGCGCCTCGCTCCTCGGCGTTAGCGCCTTAAGAGAGGTGTGTAGCGCCTGATTTAGTGCTCAAATCACCTCCAGGGGCGATAGAAGCCAAGTTTGCAGTCAGAGGCGATAATTAGCGCCGGGCGCTAAACTTTGCGCCCGACCGATAATTGCACACCAAACGGGGCGATACCGAATTTCTCCCCCATGGACTTTCAAAAGGCCTTCGATAAGGTACTGCATAGTAGACTCATGACTAAGGTCAAAGCATGTCGAGTCTGGGGACAAGTAGCAGAATGGATAGCAATCTTGCTACAAAACAGAAAACAGAAAGTTGGGGTTAAAGGTAGTTACTCAGATTGGCAGAAGGTGGGAAGTGATGTTCCACAGGGCTCACTGCTGGGAGAACTGATGTTCACCAATTACATAAATAATTTGTCATGATGTGGAGATGCCGGCGTTGGACTGGGGTGGACAAAAATGAGAAGTCGCACAACACCAGGTTATAGTCCAACAGATTTATTTAATTTTACAAGCTTTCGAAGCAGTTCGCTCCTTCGTCAGGTAAGTTAGCAATGAGAGAATCTCCCAGAATTCACAATTTAAACCCAGACAAAATCTATTCACATTATTCCCTGCAACAAAGAGCACAGCAAAGAACAAAGAGGACCCCCTGGGACACATCTCATTGTCTTGGCTGTGCTCTTTGTTGCAGGGAATAATGTGAATAGATTTTGTCTGGGTTTAAATTGTGAATTCTGGGAGATTCTCTCATTGCTAACTTACCTGACGAAGGCGTGAACTGCTTCGAAAGCTTGTAAAATTAAATAAATCTGTTGGACTATAACCTGGTGTTGTGCGACTTCTCATAATAATTTGGACTCCGGAATCAGAAGTACTATATCAAAATTTGCGGACGACACCAAATTTGGGGTATAGTTAATACTGAGGACAACTGCGACAAAGTACAAGACGATGTTAACAAACTTACAGAATAGGTGTGTAAATTGCAAAGGAATTTCAATATAGAGATGTGTGAGGTGGTGCATTTTGGTAGGAGGAATAAGGAGGCCACCTATTCCTTGGAAAATAAGAGTCCAAATGGGGTAGAGGTGCAAAGGGATTGAGGGGTACAGATTCATAAATCGCTAAAAGTAGCAATGCAGGTTAACAAAGCACTGGGGTTCATTTCTAGAGAAATAGAATTCAAAGCAGAAAAGTTACGTTAAACTTTTTTGAACTTTGGTTAGACCACACTTGGAGTACGGAGCTCAATTCTAGTCTTATTGTCTTAGGGCAACACGGTGGCATAGTGGTTAGCACTGTTGCCTCACAGCGCCAGGGACCCGGATTCGAATCCGGCCTCGGGTAACTGTCTGTGTGGAGTTTGCACATTCTCCCCGTGTCTGCGTGGGTTTCCTCCAGGTGCTCCGGTTTCCTCCCACAGTCCAAAGATGTGCGGGTTAGGTTGATTTGGCTATGATAAATTGACCCTTAGTGTTAGGGGGATTAAATACGTGGGGATAGGGTGGGATATGTGTCGGTGCAGGCTCGATGGGCCGAAATGGCCTCTATCTGCACTGTGGGGATTCTGTGATTCTTCAAAAAGGATATAGAAGCATTGGAGAAAGTACAAAAACAATTTACAAGGATGATGCCAGAACTGAAAGGGTATAACTATCAGGAAAGACTGAACAGGCTGGGTCTCTTTTCTCTACAACAGAGAAGACTGAGAGGTGACCTGATAGAGGTCTTTTAAATTATGAAGGGGTTTGAAAGGGTAGACGTAGAGAAGATGTTTCTATTTGTGAGGGAGTCCAAAACTAGGGGCCATAAATATAAGATAGTCACTAATAAATCCAATAAATGAATTCAGGAGAAACGTCTTTACTCAGAGATTGGTAAGAATGTGAAACTTGCTATCACAGGGAGCGGTTGAGGAGAATAGCATAGATGCATTTAAGGGGAAGCTAAATAAACAAATGAGGGAGAAAGGAATAGAAGGATATGTTGGTGTGAGATGAAGTATGGTAGGAGGAGGCTCGTGTAGCACATAAACACCAGCATAGACCTGTTGGGTTGAATGGCCTGTTTCTGTGTTGTAGCTTCTATGCAATTCTATGTAATGTGGGTTGCCTTTCTTTCGAGTATGTATGATATGGTTTCAAAATTTATTTTTAGTGGTTTTAGGCTTGTGGCATGAAATGTCTGGTGTGTGGCTCCCAATACAGTAAAAACATTACTATTTATAATTAGAATTATAAATCCATAGTTCAGGGCTAGTCTGAGAAAATAAAATCCCCAAATGTATTAGCCGAAGCCACATACCAGTTATCTGAGCAATGCACCTAAACTTCAAAATGTTTTTCACCCATTGCTGGATTTCATAAAATGCCAGTACACCTGCTTCATTTTAAAATTGTTATTAGTCATTATCTTGCATTGAATATTTCAAGTTTTAGAAATCAAATGTAGTGCTACAAGCATTCCTAACTAACATGCAATATTCTGAAATGGATCTGAGATTTGCCATGTTTGATTTTTTATTCCTACTGCCACCTAGTGTTGAAGTATTGACATTGACTGAACAGTTTTTACATACAGGATACTGTTTCCATTGTCCATGATTTCGCACATGGTGTATTAAAAATATCCAGTTCTCCAACATTTAGAAGCTTTTACTGAAAACCTGCACCTCTGTGATGGTGCAACACTGAAACAAGGGTATAAGTAATAACGCACAAGTTGAGGTTCCATGGAGATTTTGGCTAACATGCTTTATTTGGTTTGCCAAAATCTGCCCCTCAGTTGGAGCATGGCAAGGTCCCTTGGCTCATACCAAATAAGCAATTTAGGTCTTCTGCTTGTGCCTGAAATTAACTGGAGGTAAATAGAGCTGTGAACGTTGCACTAATCCTAGGGTGGCTGCTTTCAGTCACAAATCATTTACCTGAAGCATTGGCTTGCAATAAAAGACAAACATGGATAAAAATAACAAGCTCTGTATGCCACGTAATCTGCATTTAAGACTGAGATGAGGAGGAACTTCTTCACTCAGAGGTTTGTGAATCTTTGGAATTCTCTACCCCAAAGGGCTGTGGATGCTGAGTCTTTGAGTATATCCAAGGTTGAGATAGATAGATTTTTGGATTCTAGGGGAATCAAGGGATATGGGGATCGGGCGGGAAAGTGGAGTTGAGGTCGAAGATCAGCCATGATCTTATTGAATGGCGGAGCAGGCTCGAGGGGCTGAATGGCCTACTCCTGCTCTTATTTCTTATGTTCTTATGTACAGTGGTGTCCAAGTGGCATTAATAGATCTTTTTCTCTCTCCTCTTTCTTTTTCCTGATATTGCATGATTTCTAAAACCAGTAACAAACACTGAGCATTTCTGATATTTCCTTCTGTAATAGGTAGTTCTTCTCATGTGTAGTTCTAATGCCTGATTTGTGGCTTTTACTAGCTACTGTTCTGTCCTGTGTTTATCATCAACGATTTCAGAGTCAGTTCAAAATATTTTTTTTCTTAAAATCTGTATAATCATGGTTTAAATTTGAAAAATGATTCTTCGTAACACCAACAGGATTGCTTTAATGAAATGACATTGCTTTGTATCATGACAGGCTGGCTGTGAAGACAAACAGATCGCTCAAAGTCCTACCTGCTGCTTGCAGCTCCATTTGCTGTTTGTGAAATTTGGCCCAGTATTTTGTAGCTATAAGGGTAGATTTTATGATATCACACTCCTGGCACAGAGCTTGATGCACTGGGAGTGAATATCGGCAAGTCCGGCACTAATAACAGATTATCCCTCAGGGTTTTCCATAAAGCATGGATGGGGTGATTTGATCGAGGTTTATAAAACAATGAAGGGACTGGATATGCTTATGTAGACCAAATATTTCAATTAAATAGGTTAGGGAGGACCAGGGGGCACAATTTCAAGTTATGTAAGGTTGGAACTAGGTCAGATGTTAGGTGGTTCTTCTTTTCCCAGAGAAGAGAGAACTTGTGGAACAGGTGGCAGCTTGTGTGGTGAGTACTGAGAGCTGGCCCTGTTTCTGGCAGGGGCGGAGATCACCTTATATAAGAGGTAGGTAGCCTGTACTAAATCGGGGTCAATGTGATCTCCTGAACTAGGTTTGATCACCCAAGGGGATCGGAGAGGAATTTTCCAGATTTCCCCCCCCCCCCACCCTGCAATTGGTTTTTATTTGGTTTTTCGCCTCTCCCAGGATGTTACGGGGCTCTGGGTGGGTGGGGAGTGATACATAAGGCATCACAACTGTGTGGGACAGGTTGGATGTACCAATGGGTCTTTTCTCTGTCTGTTATTTTCGTATGTTCGTACATGAACTTCAGCTCTCGAGTCCCCCTCCCTAGCTCCATTGTCCATTAAAAAATTAAAACTTTGGGCTTTTGCCCCACTGTCTGTAAAATAAAAACATTTAGCCTTCAGCCCTATCTGGCCATGCTGTCCACTCCTGAAGGCCTCTGCTCAAAATTATTTTTAAAAGGTGGCTTTCCAGCTCCACTCACCAGCCCTGGCTCCTGCTCCCTGACCCCAGCTGCTCCTGGAGGCTGCCTTCCTGCCATGAATTACAGATCTTTGCAGTTTCCAAGCAATAAACTCAGAAACCAGCAACTTGTTTTGAAGGGATTATAGTGCATTATATTGCACTATAAGCCCATTAAAACAAATTATTGGTTTCTCCAGTTCACTGCTTGTAAATAGTATTCAAAGCCATATTGAGGGGTAGACTAGCTTAAGGAGAGGGAGAGACGCCAGCGATAAGGGGCATGTCAGGGCACATGGTACAGGTGGATAGTGCCAGAAACCACCTTTGCAGGCATTTTACTTTCATACCATGGGGGTGGGGGAGGGCGCAGTCAGGTCACTCAATAATAGGAATATGAATAGAGACAAGTTATAGAGACATTTGGAATAATGTGAGGGGGACGGGGGAGGCAAGCAGATAAGGGCCTCAACTAATGGGCTAGGTGGTGTGCACATCAGATATGATAGGATGTAGGGGGAAGGAGGGCATAGAGCAATCGGTATGAGTGCAAAAAAAGGTGAGTAAGAACAGTGCAGCGGAGAAGGGGATGAGAAGGACTGAGAAGGGGTCTCCACCTGCCCACCACTGTAGGAGAGGGCATTTGCAGAGGTGGGAAGAGAGCTTAGTATGGAGCAACAGAGTGGAATGATACAGCAAGTAGCGGGGCATGTAACAAAAGCAATAGGAGTGAATAAATTATAGGATTAGAATGAGATGGTGAGACGGAAAATAAGTCACCAATGTGATCATTACAAAGCTTTGGCAGACAAACAAGAAGAATGTTGTGAGGGTGGATGGGCAATACAAACAACACTGCCAAGGGCTTCACTCTGCATTTTCCCTGCACCTGCCACACAGAAAATATAGTCTGCAGTCCTCAGCACCTCCCTTCCCCACTTCGCACCACCTCCGACCCAAAAGGAAATAAGATAATTAAAAAAAGAGACAACGGAACAGAAGATGATGGAGTGCAAAGTGGAAAGGAAGATATAGGAGATAGAAGCAGAAGAGAAGAGAAAAAGGGAGAAACAGAAGATAATAGAGAAAAACACTGGCATAAAGATGGGAGACACAGGTGCCCAAACTTATCATGGGCAAAGCCATGGGAGACTCACTAGTATATTAGACATGCCTAATGCACTCAGAAATTACACACATTTGACAAATGCAAAGCAATATTTAAAGTTCTGATTTTTTTTTTCAGTTATGAAACTGACCAGCACATTCCAATCTGCAGTTTTCTGACTAAACAATTAAAGCTACAAATTCGGGGGCTTAATGCCACCTGTTACTGGCAACAAATGGCGCAAAGAGGGCAGCCAACTGGTGGTGGGTCCCGCGGCGTCCTCCATTTTCAAAGTCCCAGTAGCGCTGGCGTAATGAAATATCACCCTGCAAAGAAAGATGGCAGAGTAGCGACGTCAGTCGGCATGCAACGCCGAATTAATGTCACCACGGCGAGCCGCCAGGTAAACCCAGCGTGCAGCCGACTCACAGAGGTGCTGTCAGCTGGCTGTTAGGCTATCATTAGCCTTAATACCAGTTGCTGTTGTTTATTTATTTTGCCCCAGCTCCCTTTATTGGCATCAGAAGGTTTGCCACCAGGAATCCTTCAAGCTGATGTGTTTGGAGGAAAACAGGGGCCAGTGGAAGGATGCCAGGCAGGTCCATCTGCCTGAGAGGTAACATCCCTCCCATCACTCCCACCTACACCTGCTCCCGCACCCCAACATCTGCAGAGAGAGGAAGCAAATCTCACTTTGGCAAACGTTGTTGGTGGAGACTTCTCTTCCCAATGACGCTGCACCAGCAGATCTCCCAGTGGCATCAACAACAACTTGTATTTATATAGCGTCTTTAACGTAGTAAAACGTCCCAAGGTGCTTCAAGGTATTGAACAGAATTTGACATCGAGCCGCACAAGGAGATAGTAGGGCAGGTGACCAAAAGCTTTGTCAAAGAGGTACATTTTAAGGAGGAGAGAGAGGTGGAGAGGCGGAAAGGTTTAGGGAGGAAGTTCGAGAGCTTCGGGCCTTGGCAGCTGAAGGCACGGCCGCCAATGGTGGAGCGATTAAAATCAAGGATGCTCAAGAGGCCAGAATTGGAGGGGCACAGATATCTCGGGAGGTTGTAGGGCTGAAGGATGTTAGAGATAGGGTGGGGCGAGGCCATGGAGGGATTTGAAAACAAGGATGTGAATTTTAAAATTGAGGCGTTGCTGCACTGGGAGCCAATGTAGGTCAGCGAGCACAGGGGTGATGGGGAACGGGACTTGGTGCGAGTTAGGATATAGGCAGCAGAGGTTTGGATGAGCTTAAGTTTACGGAGGGTGCAAGGTGGGATGCCGGCCAGGAGGGCATTGGAATAGTCGGGTATAGAGGTAACAAATGCATGGATGAGGGTTTCAGCAGCAGATGAGCTGAGACATTGGTGGGGATGGCGAAGTTACAGAGGTGGGGTCAGGCGGTCTTGGTGATGGAATGGATATGTGATTGGAAGGTCAGCTCAGGTTCAAATAGGACGCCAAGGTTGCGAACAGTCTAGTTGAGCCTCAGACAGTGGCCAGGGAGCGGGATGGAGTCCTTGGCTAGGGAGCGGAGATTGTGATAGGGATGTCACAATGAGATGTGAAGGCCTGTCTATCCCTCACGCTGGAAGGATCTTCAGAAGACTTCCAACCACGGAATATCATGCTTTACATATCATTGTATGAAAGAAGGCATGCCAGGGTGATTAGGAGCCAGCATCGCACTTGTTAATATGCCACCGACCATTTCTGCAGGCCCTGGAAAATCACCTTGGGAATGACTGTGGTCACCTGTCTTCTCAGTATCTGCATGAACAGTGGTGCAGCATAGAGCTTGTTCATGTGCAGGCTCAGTAATGGTCAGCTATAAGCTGAAACTTGTTTGTACTGGGCAAAGTTATGGAGCATGCATCAGATGACCACAAATTTAGAGGCTCGATCCGGGTTGTCCTGTAGAACTCCTCCCAATTGTTCAAGGCAGCGGAACCTCTGCTTGAGAGGGCCGATGGTCTGCTCAATCTGAGCTCTGGTGGACGTATAGCTCCAATTGTAGACCTCCTCAGGTGCTATGCTTAGGCTCCTGACTGAAGTCATGAGCCACGTGCTTAGGGCATACCTCCATTGCCTAGCAGCCAGCCTGATACCTAATGGTCTATATAGAATAGAGGGGGTATTGAGGACTGGCACAGGATGATGGTGTTATGACTACTGCCAGGAAACTGGGCACAGACCTGCATGATGCCTGTCGTCACACACACCACCTGTACATTGAGGGAGGAATCTATTGGCTCAGAAAATCAAGATGTAGAATCAGTCTGGGTGGAGCTAAGAAGCACCAAGGGGCAGAAAACATTGGTGGGAGTTGTCTATAGGCCTCCAAACAGTAGTGGTAATGTAGGGGATGGCATCAAACAGGAAATTAGAGATGCATGTAACAGTAATCATGGGTAACTTTAATCTACATATAGACTGGCCAAACCAAATTAGCAATAATACTGTGGAGGATGAATACCTGGAGTGTGTACGAGATGGTTTTTCAGACCAGTACATTGAGGAGCCAACTAGGGAACAGGCTATCCTAGATTGGTTATTGTGCAATGAGAAGGGATTAATTAATAATCTTGTTGTGCGGGGTCCTTTAGGGAAGAGTGACCATAACATGATAGAATACTTCATTAAGATGGAAAGTGAAGCAGTCCAATCCGAAACTAGGGTCCTAAATCTAAACAAAGGAAACTACGAAGGTATGAGGAGTGAGTTGGCTATGATAGATTGGGGAGCTTCATTAAAAGGCATGATGGTGGATAGGCAATGGCTAACATTTAAGGAACAAATGCATGAATTGCAACAGTTATACATTCCTTTCTGGCGCAAAAACACAACATTAAAGTGGCCCAACCATGGCTAACAAAAGAAATTAAGGATAGTATTAGATCCAAAGAGGAGTCATATAAAGTTGCCAGAAAAAGTAGCAAGCCTGAGGATTGGGAGCAGTTTAGAGTTCAGCAAAAAAGGACCAAGAGATTGATTAAGAGGGGAAAAATAGAGTATGAGAGTAAACTTGCAAGGAACATAAAAGTAGACTGCATAAGCTTCTACAAGTATGTAAAAAGAAAAAGATTAGTGAAGACAAATGTAGGTCCTTTACAGTCAGAAATGGGAGAATTTATAATGGGGAACAAGGAAATGGCAGAGCAATTAAACAAATACTTTAGTTCTGTCTTCACGGAAGAGGACACAAATAACTTCCCAGAAATGCTAGGGAACCAAGGGTCTAGTGAGAAGGAGGAATTAAAGGAAATTAGTATTAGTAAAAAAATAGTGCTGGAGAAATTAATGGGACTGAAAGCCAATAAATCCCCAGGGCCTGATAATCTGCATCCCAGAGTACTAAAAGAGGTAGCCATGGAAATAGTGGATGCATTGGTTGTCATCTTCCAAAATTCTATAGATTATGGAACAGTTCCTGCAGATTGGAGAGTGGCAAATGTAATCCCACTATTTAAAAAAGGAGGGAGAGAGAAAACGGGGAACTACAGACCGGTTAGCCTAACATCAGTAGTCGGGAAAATGCTAGAGTCTATTATAAAGGATGTGATAACAGGACACTTAGAAAATATCAATGGGATTAGACAAAGTCAACATGGATTTATGAAAGGGAAATCGTGTTTGACAAACCTACTGGAGTTTTTTGAGGATGTAACTGGTAGAATAGATAAGGGAGAACCAGTGGATGTGGTGTATTTGGATTTTCAGAAGGCCTTTGATAAAGTCCCACATTAGAGGTTAGTGTGCAAAATTAAAGCACATGGGATTGGGGGTAATATACTGGCATGGATTGAAAATTAGTTAACAGACAGGAAACAGAGAGTAGGAATAAATGGGTCTTTTTCGGGGTGGCAGGCGGTGACTAGTGGGGTACCGCAGGGATCAGTGCTTGGGCCCCAGCTATTCACAATATATATCAATGATTTGGATGAGGGAACCAAATGTAATATTTCCAAGTTTGCTGATGACACGAAGCTAGGTGGGATTGTGAGTTGTGAGGAGGATGTGAAGAGGCTTCAAGGTGATTTAGACAAGTTGAGTGAGTGGGCAAATACATGGCAGATGCAGTATAACGTAGATAAATGTGAAGTTATCCACTTCGGTAGGAAAAACAGAAAGGCAGAGTATTATTTAAATGGTGATAGATTAGGAAATGTTGATGTATAGAGGGACCTGGGTGTCCTTGTACACCAGTCACTGAAAGCAAACATGCAGGTGCAGCAAGCAGTTAGGAAGGCAAATGGTATGTTGGCCTTCATTGCAAGAGGATTTGAGTACAGGAGCAAAGATGTCTTACTACAGTTATACAGGGCCTTGGTGAGGCCACACCTGGAGTACTGTGTGCAGTTTTGATCTCCTTACCTAAGAAAGGATATACTTGCCATAGAGGGAGTGCAGCGAAGGTTCACCAGACTGATTCCTGGGATGGCAGGACTGTTGTATGATGAGAGATTGGGTCGACTAGGCCTGTATTCACTAGAGTTTAGAAGAATGAGAGGGGATCTCATTGAAACGCTTAAAGTTCTGATGGGGCTAGACAGACTGGATGCAGGGAGGATGTTTCCCCTGGCTGGGGGGTCTAGAACGAGGGGTCACAGTCTCAGGATACGGGGTAGACATTTAGGACTGAGACGAGGAGAAATTTCTTCACTCAGAGGGTGGTGAACCTGTGGAATTCTCTACCACAGAAGGCTGTGGAGGCCAAGTCACTGAATATATTTAAGAAGGGGATAGATAGATTTCTAGACACAAAAGGTATCAAGGGGTATGGGGAGAGAGCGGGAATATGGTATTGAGATAGAGGATCAGCCATGATCATATTGAATGGCGGAGCAGGCTCGAAGGGCCAAATGGCCTACTCCTGCTCCTATTTTTCTATGTTTCTATTCCTGTTGACATACATCCCTGGACCTTGACGCAGAAAACGCAAGGCAATGTGGGTGCAGTCAATTAATCCTTGCGCCCGTGGGATACCTGCAATCCTGGCAAAGCCCCTAGCTGTCTCGTGCTCCTTCACTGGCTCCATAGCAAAGGAGATGAAATCGCTCCTCCTGGTGTAGAGAACCTTGGTAATATCCCTGATGCAGCAATGAACAGCATATTGAGTGATGTCACCTGTTGCAGCTTGGAACGACCCTGTGGCATAGAAATTCAGGAGCACAGTGACCTTGACAGCCACAGGCAGTGCTGTCCATACCCTAGTTTGGGGCTTGGTTTGGTGCCACAGCAGGTGACACAGCTCTGTGATCGCTTCCCTTGTGCGTGATGCACAGCTGCTCAGTGATGTTGTGTTATGACACTCGGGGCTAAAAATTCAGTTGGTTGCGCCTCCCGTTAGCGCCTTAAGAGGGCGCTAATGGGGCGCAAAGCAGCTAGCGCCCGGGCGCAGCGATGTTTGCGCCGCTCGCGAACTTCACTAGACATTTTGCGGCGGCGCTAAACTTTATCGCCGCGGTCCCCTGCGCCCGCAGATTGTGACGTCATACGAGAGTGCAACGCCCTTGTGGTGCCCCGGAGCAGAAATTCAGTGGCGCCCCCATCCTTACCGCCTGGCGCATCCAACGACCGGTAGAGTGGAACGCTAACAATCGCTGTGGGGCTCGGGGGGGGGCGCTATTTAAAGGGGGCCTCTTCCTGTCTTTCTCTGTGGTTGACATTTTTGCAGCACTCGTTCTGAGAGAGAGAGAGATTCGGAGAGAGAGAGAGAGAGACTTGTGCATTGAGTCAACGCTGTGTGAGGTAGTTTTAGCTACTGATCCTACCTTCGCTGGTACTTTGGTTTCTGGCCTTCATAACTTTGCTTGCTAAGAGACTATGGGGGCTGCACTGATGGGGGGGCGTCGTCCTGCGCCAGCTGAATCGGAGGAGACGGAGACGCAGAGAGAGAGTGGCAATGATGACCAGACGGAGGAGGGCCAACAGGCGTCTGTACAGGAGAGCTTACCCTCCCAGGGTATATCGTGAACAGTTCTCCGACATTCATATGTCTGATGAGCAGTGTCTGCGAAGGCTGCGCTTCAGCAAGGAGGTGGTCACTGAGCTCTGCCACCTGCTGCAGCCAGATCTGCAGCCTCAACTGAGGTCCAGGACGTCTCTGTCGGTGGCAGTGAAGGTCACAGTGGCTCTGAACTTTTATGCTACTGGCTCATTTCAATCTGCTGCTGGGGACATCGCCAATCTCTTCCAGTTGGCGGTGCATTGCTGCATCCGGCAGGTCACAAATGCCCTCTTTAAAAGGAGACGAGAGTTCATCTCTTTCCCCATGACCCCAGACAAGCAGCAAGAACGCGCTCTGGGCTTTGCGAGGATAGCGGGCTTCCCCATGGTGCAGGGCGCCATTGACTGCACGCATGTGGCTTTGCGTGCTCCGCATGAGAATGCCGAGGATTTCGGAACAGAAAGGGGTTCCATTCCTTGAATGTTCAGTTGGTCTGTGACCACAGACAGCTGATACTCGCTGTCAATGCCCACTATCCTGGCAGCTGCCACGATGCTTTCATCCTGCGCCAGACTACTGTGGCAGAACTTTTCGAGGCACCGCATCAGCCAGTTGGTTGGCTTCTCGGGGACAAGGGGTATCCACTGAGCACCTGGCTGATGACACCGCTCCGTACGCCCAACACCCCTGCTGAGCTGCGGTACAACGAGAGCCATCAAGCTACCAGGAACATCGTGGAGCACACAATCGGCGTGCTCAAGCAACGGTTCCGCTGTCTCGACCATTCTGGAGGAGCCCTGCAGTACTCGCCTGAGCGAGTTTCCAACCTCGTAGTTGTGTGCTGCATGCTGCATAACATGGCAATCCTCAGGACCCAGCCAATGCCACCAGGCCTTGGAGCACCACCAGAGGAGGAGGAGGAAGAGGAGGAAGAGGAGGAGGAGGATGATCATCAGCAGCACCAAGGCGTGAGGGCGGCCCACAATGGTGAAACTGCATGGGCCGTCCGTCAGCGGCTGATAGCAAGCCGCTTCTAGGGCCCCTGCTGTGGAAATGGCTTCTGCCATTGAGAACAGCATGAATGAACCCAACACGCAACCCCTAAGCCGGCCAAGGCACCAATGATTCCAAACACCAAACATGTATATTTTGAGTACCAAAACTTATTTATTTTACAAACTCTGTGTGTGTCATTTCTTCATGACAAACTCATACAAATAAACACAAAAAAACAGTCATTACCATAACTGGTTCTCACAACCTGGAGATCATGTGCAAAACACTCAACAAAAGTTTGACCACGAACCTCGGCCTTTAATAAAAAAATGACCAGCATTTTGTCACACCTCCTACATCGAGGGTGAACTCCTTCCCGTGCGCCCTTCCCCCCTTCTTACCCTACTGCTCCTCCGCAATGGGACCTCAGTGGCTGCAGCAAGGCTGGTGGAAGGCTGCTGACTGTCAGGCCCTGACAATGCAGATGCCCTTGAGGGACGGCCTCGACCAGTTCTGGGCCTGGAGGGCCCGGCTGCAGACTGCACCAACTCTGCATGGGCGGCAGCAGTCTGTCCTACAGGCGGTGGCAACTGCAGTGGAGAAGTGACAGTGGTGGCAGCAGGAATGCTGTCATCTTGAGCGAGGACAGCAACTCCCTGCTCGACCGGCACACTGGCACTCCCACGGGGCAGCACCTCAGCATCCGGAGCAATCTGCTGGAGCACAGATTGCTGGCCTGCTGCGGCGCGGTGAGAGCCCCGGGGAAATGTGTCCGAACCAGCGAGGATGGCAGCAGACAGTGCTCGCGTGGCCTCAATCTGAGTCTGCATGAGAGCAGTCTGAGATTGAATTGCAGCACTGAGCTTCAGTGTCGCATCTGCCTGCGCTGCAGCGAAGTGCTCCACACTCCTTGCCAGTGCTTCAATGCATTCGGGCACCCTACCCACTGCAGCCATGAGCTCAGTGTGCATGGCCACCACCTGGGTGTTCATTCTCGCGATCAGCCGCTCCTCCTCTGCGTCCAGTGCAGCAGGACTCGCTGGCCTACTCTCCCTCCGGGGAGAAGGCCCCCGTGCTTCCCTACCCCCATGGCGTTGCTGCAGCCCGCTGGGTCCTGGAGCTTCACCCTCATCAGACCCTTCCCCCCTGCTCCCCTCCAGGGAAGGCGTGTCCTCAGTGTCGGCATGGGCTTCCTCGGGAGAGGGTGGCTCTGATGCTCCGGCTTCCTCTTCCTCCTCGGCTGCAGCCTCACTCCCACTGGCAGCTTCAGGACCCGTCTCCTCAGCTGGTGAATCACCATCTGAAAGCAGGGAGGTACAAGAGTGGCTTTAGCGTGAGGACAGGGTGGCAGTAAGGGAGGAATAAGTGCAGCGAGTTAGTAAGTTGGATTGAAAGTGTCAAAGGCTGGTGTTGTGAGGGACAAGTGGAAGGACAGAGGACAAAAAGGTGATGACCTTACCATTGCTGTCCAGAACGGGGTCGGCATCTCCAGTGGCGACGGGACCGATCACCCGGCTTGCCACAATCCTGTGGACGCGCTCCTCAAGATCGCTGAGGGGTTGCAGCTGAGGCGGCCCTCCACCCGTCCGTTGCTGCTGTCTCCTATTATGCGCCAGCTTGGCCTGCAAGAAAAAGGACGGCGTCTGAGTAAATATACAGCCATGGTCTTGTCTGATGTGCCTCCCATAGGTGAATAGCCCTTACTGTATGCAAAGTGTGGAATGTGTGTGTGTGCTTCATGAAAGGGCCATAGGTGTTGGATGAGTGCTGTTAATTGTGGTTTTAAGACCCTCTGGCCATAGAGTGAGGCTGAGATGTAGGGATGGAGAGGTATTGCAAAAAAGCCACTCACCCTGACGACCCGAGTGAGGTCGTTGAACTTTTTCCGGCATTGGACATGGGTCCTGGGCACCATGCTCCTGGAGGAGACATGCTGAGCCACCTCCCTCCACACCCTTCTGTAGTCGCGCGTCAAAGGCCTCCTGCCACTCTCTGGGTACAGTGTTGATCCTCGGTGCTCCACCGCGCCAACCAGAGCATCCAAGGCCCGCTTGCTGAAGCGCTGAGCTCGTTCTCTCGCCCTCTCCATCCTTGGCTGGAAAATGGAAGCTCAGGTCTCTCCAGGTCGAGATTCAAGGCTGCAATGAGCAGGGTGTGGCTGGGGAGCAAGATCGCCCCCCCCCCCTTTAAGAACTGGCCGGCGCCAGTGTGTCTGTGTTCCTTCGCTAACTGGCAGCACCTGTGCTGCGCTCGCGCTCTGAGTTAGCGCCTCACTCCTCGGCCTTTGCGCCTTAAGACAGGTGTGCAGCGCCTGATTTAGCGCTCCAATCACCTCCCGGGGCGTTAAAAGTGAAGTTTCCAGTCAGTGGCGATAATTAGCGCCAGGCGCTAATCTTTGCGCCCGGCCGATAATTGCGCCCCAAATGGGGCGATACTGTATTTTTCCCCCTCGGTTTCTCGTGTGGTGTAGGGCTTCCTGCGCTCCCCAGCTCCTCTTCTTGCAGCAGCTGCAGGTCTGTGGACTCTCCTTTGCTGGTGCTGCTCCTTGTCCAACAGCCCCAATGGGAGACCCAGCAGAACACCCGTGACAGCCGCAACACTGCAGAATTGTAAAGGTAATATAACTGCTGTGCCTCCACAAAGTAGATTAAAGACATTTTAAAGCACTATATTGTGGCCAACACGCACCCCAGCAGCCTGAATCGACAAACCAGAGACTTACCTTAATGGAGATGAGGAGCCCTTTAATTAGCAATGGTGAAGGCTGCTTTTTGATTGTTCCTGCCATTATTTACTGGGTGGACTTAAGAACTGACAAATTAGGTGCTGGCACAAGCCAGTTTCCCAAATGGGTTCTAAACCAGTGCAAGGAACCTCATCATTATGTTTTAATTGATTGACGCAGGCGCCTGGGACGCCTAACCACACCAATATGGTGAATGACGCACTTCTGGTACTTTTTGGTCACGTGTGATCTATGTGACGAATTGGTATGTTGTGGACCCGTTTTATACCCAAAAACAGGAAAAGTAAGGTCCAACTTTCCCCCTTTGGGGTCTTTTTTAATTTTGGATGACCGACTGGCGGAACACGCTGGTTGGCCACCCGTTCTGGGGGCGAAGAGGCCCCTGCCATTTTGGGTCCCCAGCCTTATTTAAACTGTACAGGAAAGCTGCAGGGCACCAAACAGGCATCTTGATGCAGCTCCATGGATTGAGGCCTCAAGATTGGGCTGGGGCAGCTGCCAGCAAGGTAAGTTGGGGTGGGGTGGGTGGTGGAGGTTGCGATCACAGAGGATGGGGTCCTGGGGGCGGCAGCAGCCCACATTATTTTTTGGGGGCTTCTGCTCCTCCGGGGCCCACAAAATTAATTCAATACTTACCCTTGGTGGCCTCTTTGGTTCCATCGGCCGTGGAACTGGTTGGAGTGTACACTGCGTGGCTCTAACCAGTTCCGACCTAAAGTGGCAATTATTTTCCTATTTACGTCATAGGACCCCGATTTCCATATTAAGGGAGTTATATCGCCTGAAACAGGCAGGCGCTTTGGACACCCGGCAGTCGGCCTCTTTCAAAATGAAGCCGGCCGCGTCGCTGGTGTTAACAGTGCAGTAAGGCTACCGGTCCCATTTTAAGGCTGTTACTGCCCTGTTAACACCAGACGAGGGCATTCAAAATCACTCCTTTTATGTTTACCCTGGGTTAAGTTCCACCTTAAGAGGACATTATACCACTGAATAGTAGAAAATAAATGTCATGAAGAGAACAAGTAATAGGAAAGAACCCAGCAGCATGCCATCATTTATGAGCATCAGTGTCATCTGCCAGGTGCTGAGAATGCCCTGCAGTGTGCTCGTGTTTAGATGCTGCTTGCTATTATTACTAGAAACAGCCTGAATGTTCCAGACATTGTACATTTGCCCCAAACCACGATGGAATGACATTCTAATATCTTAAAGTAATTGATACCAGCTGCCTGGACAACATCTGTAGCTAGCAGAGCAAACAAAGAGTACTAGATTGTGTTGCACTATTGGTTTTAGATTTTTTATCTGCTTTTAAAAGTAATTTCTACTTTAACAAGACTCTATTCTCAGTTTACCAAACAATATTTCATAGTGCCATCTAATGGCAATGATTTTCCATCCAACAGGAAGCCGAGAAAGAAGACTGTGACCATCACTGATTTACCTTCCTCTCTCCACAGATGCTGCCTGATCTGCTGAGTGCTTCCATCATTTTCTGTTTCTATTATCAATGGTAATTATGTTTTTTTATACTTGCCTTTCCAATTTTACAGTAGCTTGGGAATAGATGAGTGCCCAGATGTTGGATATTGAAATAAACTAATTATTTTAAAGTTTTTCTGGATGAAACATAGGATTCAGTCAACCTAATCTCCGGTCAGGTAACAACTTGAGCAGTACATCAAGAACACTGATGACAACTGGCCTGATTGGTTTATAATAACAAGCATTCAGAACCTTTAGCCAGCTTCTGGGCTTCATCAGGTTAAAAATCTTTTTATGTCAGTTAATATTGTAACTATGGATGAGCATTAGCGTTCAGAGAATCCATAGTTCGGATTATCTAAAGCGGAAGTTTAAGTATTGATGTGATGCAAACAGTATGAAATATCCATCACTAAATAGGTCAGGGGCATATTCATTGGTAATTTATATGGCTGTAGAGACTTTATTGGGGCTGCTCGGAACTAAAGGATGATACCGCAGCAAACCTGTATTGAGAAATCAGTTGCTTCCTAATGGTATAAGTAGAGTAGCAGAGTCCAATAGCCAGATAGATGTTATCTCCTACATGTTTTGGTTGTCTACCCCACAGCCTGCCACTGAGCATGGTTACGCAGGCTGTAGGTGCTGTAGGAACACCTCTCGTGAATGCTGCCAGGCTATGGAGGTTTTGGAGTCCAAACCTCGAGCTGCTAACTCACTTGGAAAATAATTACAGGCAACTATGATGGGGGCATTCCAAAACCTCACACATATCAGTGGGCATTCTGAGCTGTTGGATAATTTCGGGAAGGTATTCGAATGCCTCTGAGATCGATTGCCTGCTCCCTCCTGCACTTTGGAGTCTTTACTAGGTCCCTTTTTGGAAACTATGGTCTAGAAATTGGATAATGCCGGAATCGGGGTGTGATCCCAGTGCAGCACACGCTGCACACGCCTAATGCGGTTGACGGGAGGGCCACGGCACATTGGTCCGCCAGCCTCATTAGGATAGTACCAACGAGCTGCAGGCACCATTCACAGCCCTAGGCGCAGCTCGCCTGCCACAGCGGAGTAGCAAGATCGGCTGGCTCAGATGGCAGCAGATGGTTCTCGGGAGAGTCCAGGGGGATGAGGCCATCGGGAGGGGAGGGGAGGGGTGGAGGGGGGGCAGCGGGTGGGCAAGCGGTGGCCAGCAGTGGCCCGTGGTTTTAATGTTGTGCTGGGAGGAGTACTCCTGCTGCTCTTGGATCCACAATAAAGTAAGTAAAAATCTTTAAATGTACCTTTCGCGTGGCAGCCTCCAGCGGTTCATAGAAACATAGAAACATAGAATCTAGGAGCAGGAGTAGGCCATTCGGCCCGTCGAGCCTGCTCCGCCATTCAATACGATCATGGCTGATCATCCAAATCCAGTACCCTGTCCCTGCTTTAATCCCCACAGTACACATATCCCACCCTACCCCCGCGTATTTAATTCCCCCTAACATATCCCACCCTACCCCCGTAACCCCACGTATTTAATTCCCCCTAACATATCCCATCCTATCCCCCATAACCCCACATATTTAATCCCCCCTAACACTAAGGGTCAATTTATCATAGCCAAATCAACCTAACCCACACATTTTTGGACTGTGGGAGGAAACCGGAGCACCCGGAGGAAACCCACGCAGACACGGGGAGAATGTGCAAACTCCACACAGACAGTCACCCGAGGTCAGATTCGAACCCGGGTCTCTGGCGCTGTGAGGCACCAGTGCTAACCACTATGCCACCGTGTTCCTTTAAGGACTTCTGGTCTGGCTGCTAAGCACCTGAAGAAAGTTAACAGTATGCACGGCACATGCTGTGGTCAATCTTAGTTAAATTTAGCAAAGGGACCTGGAACAGGCGTTATGCCCGTGATTTGCATATGCAATGGGCCTAAGGAGGAGCAGGATTGCATGGTTGTGGCAGCCTTCAGGGACATCGCCGGCATCGCCTGGCGACAAGGCTGGAAAGTGTGCCTTAAATGCCCAGTGCATATGTGCTCCCCTGCAGCAGGCGAGCTGCGTCTAGGGCTGTGAATGGTGCCTGCTGCTCGCTGGTACTATCCTAATGAAGCCGGAGGACCCCCACACCCCCATCACCCCCACACCACCGATGCAACTTTAAGGAGGCCGCCTTGAAACTGTATCTTCCAGGGCGGATCTGTGGACCACACATCTATCACGGAGGTGGCTGGTACATCTGCTATCACCCGACATACTGCTGCCAAGGATATGCTGGGTCTCTTGGATGGCTGATGCTGCAGGAACTTCTGACGTAGAGAATCCCCGCCCCAGCCCCACTCCCCTTTACAACAATGTTACGGTGGGAGCATGCCAGAAAGAGTGCGAATATATGAGCCCTACCTATTTTCAGTGAAATAGCTTGAATTGGCATATTTAAATTCACCACCAGAAATATTTAGGTGTACCTACGGTTAAATAGTGAACATCAGCATTGGAAAAGGCTGGTATTTCACAAGAAAAGTTTTTTTTTCCCCTTGTGTAATATGTTATTTATTTATTTATAGTTTATGTCCACTGGGTTTGCGTGAAGCAAGGAGGGAATTGTATACTGGAGTACTCTAGAGTATTCAGGGAAAGCTGATTCATTCAAATAAATAAACTGGTTGTGTCACTGCACTTATAGAATTGCCAGGGTTTGGAAATACAATAAGGATTGGGATTGAAGTCCTGATGAATTTTCCTTAAAGTTAACAACATTTAAACACAGATTCTGATATTTCATGTTTCAATACAGGTACACTATTGTGATGTGTGATGTGGACTATTGACCTGTTTGATTGTGGGTACAGCACCCAGTGATGTTATTGAACTTTGACAGCTGTTTCTAGTTTGCTGCTGTGCTTATGGTGGAGATTCCTTTGTTATCATCAGTAACTGGGGACAGAGCCCACATCGGCCCTGTTAAAGTGACCAACATCCATAGGGATAGGTCAGCTGTGACATTAATAGTCAAATACGGACCCCAGACTGGAGGCAGAAAATCAGGTCCCTCTAAGAGCACAAAATTGAGTTCCAATATGCCTGTTGTTGCAAATCACATTTCTGTGCACTTGAGCTGTTTGCAATGGTTTTAATTTCATTGCAAGAAAATGAACTTTTTTGACAGGGCCAAAAAAGTAATATGGCCTGATAATTGCAGACAAGTGCTAAATATGCCTTTTTGGCTCAGTTGGTAGCATGCTAGCCGCTGAGACAGAAGGTAATAGGTTCAAGCCCTACTCAAAGACAGGAGGGCATAATCTAGGCTGACACTCAAGTCCAGCACTAACAGAATTGCCGCCCATAGGAGAAGATGTTAAACGGAGGCCCCATCTGCTGGTTCAGGTGGATGGTAAAAATCCCATGATGGTTTTTTTTATTCGTTCCTGGGATGTGGGCGTCGCTGGCAAGGCCAGAATTTATTGCCCATCCCTAATTGCCCTTGAGAAGGTGGTGGTGAGCCGCCTTCTTGAACCTTGTGGTGAAGGTACTCCCACAGTGCTGTTAGGTAGGGAGTTCCAGGATTTTGACCTAGCGACGACAAAGGACCGGCGATATACTTCTAAGTCAGGATGGTGTGTGACTTGGAGGGGAACTTGGAGGTGGTGGTGTTCCCATGCACCTGCTGCCCTTGTCCTTCTAGGTGGTAGAGGTTGCAGGTTTGGGAGGTGCTGCCGAAGAAGCCTTGGTGAGTTGCTGCAGTGCATCTGTAGATGGTACACACTGCAGCCACGGTACGCCGGTGGTGGAGGGAGTGAATGTTTAAGGTGGTGGATGGGGATCCAATCAAGCGGGCTGCTTTGTCCTGGATGGTATCGAGCTTCTTGCGTGTTGTTGGAGCTGCACTCATCCAGGCAAGTGGAGAGTATTCCATCACACTCCTGACTTGTACCTTGTAGATGGTGGAAAGGCTTTGGGGAGTCAGGAGGTGAGACACTCACCGCAGAATACCCAGCCTCTGACCCGCTGTTGTTGCCACAGTAATTATGTGACTGGTAATTCATGTTATAAGGGTGCAGTTAATGACGTGATTTATGGTCTTGATATGCCACTCAACCTTGGAGGCCACAGGTAGTAAATTGTTCCTATAGGTGTGAAATTCGATATGTTAGCACCTCCTGTTAGTGCCTGGCGGGGGCGCTAATGGGGTGCTAAGGGGTTAGCGCCTGGGCGTGGCGAATGCAGCGACGCCCGCGAACTTCAGTGCTGGTTTAGCACTGGCGCTAACTCTTAGCGCCTGGGCCTCTAGCGCCTTGCGGATCGTAACGTCATCAAGTGTGGAGCGCCCCGTTATCGCCCTGATGGAAAATTGACTCTCGCCCCCTGCTTTATCGTCTCGCACTGACAACGCCAGCAAGAGGAGGCATTGTGAACTCAGCTGGTCGCTTCGGGAGCGGTAATTAAAGGGAATGCTTTTCAGCTAGCGCAACCTTTATTATTTGCACCAGTCTGGTGCCTGTGCAAAGTTTTTAATGTTTCATTGGTGCAAGATGTCCAAGCCCTCCACTTTCTAAGAGTGTTTGGGGCTGTAATGGCAGTCGCCCAGGTCGCCTTTCAAAACAGAACTGACGACAACTAGCTTGTGCAGCATCATTGGCCCTTCCCTTTAAGCGAGGAAAGCAGCATCTGTGATGAAAGAGTGCCGTTTACAATGCGCTCGAAATTGTTTAGCGCTTAGCTGCTACCGCCCCGCTCTCGGACTTTAGTGCCCTAAGAGAAGTGGTTAGCGCTTGATTTAGCGCTCCACTTCCCTTTTCGAGCGCTAAAATTGAATTCCGCGGGAGGCGAGAATGATTAGCGTCTGCCGCTAATTTTTCAACTTTTAGGGGGGAAAATTCGGTATCGCCCATTGTGGGGCACTAATATCGGCTGGGCGCAAAATTTAGCACCCGGAGCAAATAATTGCCGGCGACCGGGAAATTCGTCTCCAGCGCCCCTGGAGATGATTGGAGCGCTAAATCAAGCGCTACACGCATCGGGGAACAGGGGCGCTACCTCAGAGCGCTACTCAAGCTCAGGCGATGTCAATTACCTTGTACTCAGACATACTGGCGCCTTCCAGTTCTTAAAGGGCAGGGTCCATCATGCTGCACAGCCACACCCTGCTCATTGCTGCGTTTGACCTGGGCCTGCAAGGAGGTGCAAATCTTCACCAAAGATTATCATGGCTGCTCAGAGGCCCGAGGAGAGAGCTCGCCGGTTTAGCGACCAGGCATTGGTGGCTCTGGTTGGTGCTGTGGAACATTGACGGGCAGTGTTGTTTCCAGACACTGGCAGGAGGCCATAGCCCCGGGAGTTCACAAGGGTGTGGAGGGAGGTTACCCAGTAGGTTTCATCCAGGAGCCTGGTGCAAAGGACTCTCACGCAGTGCTGTAAGAAGTTCAACGAACTCACTCGGGTGTTCAGGGTGAGTAGATGCATGAAATACCTCAACATCCCACCATCTCAACCTCACTCTGTGCACAGACGGTGTAAAGTCCCAAATCCCCAACACTCACCCAACAACTATGCCCATCTACTAAAAGTCACATCCACATCTCACACCTTGCAGACATTAACGGCTATTCAACTGTGGTAGGCACATCTGCCAAACACATGGCTGCACACTCACTCACACGCTGTCCTTTTTCTTGCAGACCAAGCTTTCACAATACAAGAGGGAGCAACAACGCATGGGAGGAGGTCAGGCGGAGCTGCACCCCCTCACACAGCTGGAGGAGCGAGTTCACAGACTCATCGCGAGTCATGTCGTGGGTGCTGTGGTAGTCGGAGTGGTCGACCCCCTTGGGGACAGCAGCGGTATGTTCATCATCTTTATCTCCTCTCTCATACCACTCCCCCCTCACAACACCAGCCTTTCCCACTTTCCATCTAAGTATACTGTCTCCATTCCTTGCTCCCTTCCTGTCCCCCTGCCCTCGCGTTAAACCCACTCTTGTACCTTCCTGCTTTCAGATAATCAGCCACCATCTGACCAGGCTGTCCCTCAGCCTCCCAGTGGCAGTGACGCGGGAGAGCAGGAGGAACACAAAGCAGGAGACTCACCGCCTGCGTCTCCCGAGGGCGAGGCATCCGATAATGGGGCCACGCGGTCGCTGGAGGGGAGCAGGGGATTTGGATCTGATGTGGGTGAAGCTCCAGGACCCAGCCGGCTGCAGCAACACCATGGGGGAAGGGAAGCTCGGGGGGCCATCTCCCCGGAGGGTGAGTGCGCGCACGAGTTCTGCTGCACAGGACTCGGATGAGGACCTCGATATTGCGGCGATGAATACTCAGGCGATGAGCATGCATACTGAGCTCATGGATGCAATGGCAAGGGTGCCCGAGAGCACGGATGCACTGGCTAGGAGTGTGGAGGAGTCCGCCACCAGCACAGCTGTCATCTGTGCGCAAACCCTCGAACCCATCCTTGCCTCGTTGCAGAGGATGGTTGAATTGAAGAGAGACCGTGGGGACCCAGACCTCATGCTGCATGTAATGGGCCGAGTGCTGGTATCGAGTCATTGGTTGGTGCCATCCAGTCTCAGACTGCTCTCCTGCAGTCTCAGATTGATGTCACACAAGCGCTGACTGCTGCCATCCTCGCTGGGCTGACCACTGTCCACCGGGGATCTCATGGCCGCAGCAGGCCAGCAATCTGTGCTTGAGCAGATTGCTCCGGATGCTGTGGTTCTGCCCCGGGGGAGTGGCGGTGTGTCGGTCGAGCAGGAAGGTGCTGTCCTCTCTCAGGATGACAGCATTCCTGCTCCCACCACTGCCACTCCACCATTGCACTTGCCACAGCCTGTGACCCAGCCAGCCCAGACTGCTGCCGCCCATGCAGAATTGGTGCAGTCTGCAGTGGTTCCCTCCAGGCCCAGAGCTGGTCGAGGGCATCCTTCAAGGCCATCTGCAGGTTCTGGATCCAAGATTCAGCAGCCTTCCGCCAGCCTTGCTGCAGCCACTGGGGCCACATTACAGAGGAGCAGTAGTGTTGGAAAGGGGGAAGTGCGAAGGGGAGGGAGATCATTCAAGAAGGGCGAATAAGTAACACTTTTCTAACATATGATTCCACATGGCAGACTGGTCACGAAGTTAAAAGCCCATGGGATCCAGGGCAAAGTGTCAAGTTGGATTCAAAACTGGCTCGGAGACAAGAAGCAGAGGGTAATGGTTGATGGGTGTTTTTGTGACTGGAAGGTTGTTTCCAGTGGAGTTCCGCAGGGCACAGTACTAGGTATATATCAACGATCTTGACCTGAATATAGGGGGTATGATTAAGAAGTTTGCAGATGATACTAAAATCAGTTGTGTGGTTGATACTGAAGAAGGAAGCTGTAGACTACAGGAAGATATCAATAAATTGGTCAGGTGAGCAGAACAGTGGCAAATGGAATTCAATCCGGAGAAGTGTGAGGTAATGCATTTGGGGAGGGCTAACAAGGAAAGGGAATACACATTAAATGGTAGGACACTGAGTAGTGTAGAGGAACAAAGGGACCTTGGAGTGCATGTCCACAGATCCCTGAAGGTAGCAGGCCAGGTAGATAAGGTGGTTAAGAAGGCATATGGAATGCTTGCCTTTATTAGCCATGGCATAGAATACTTCGGGTCGCACAACACCAGGTTATAGTCCAACAGTTTTATTTGAAATCACAAGCTTTCGGAGCTATCGATTGCTCCTTCACCTGAGGAAGGAGCAATCGATAGCTCCGAAAGCTTGTGATTTCAAATAAAACTGTTGGACTATAACCTGGTGTTGTGCGACCTCTCAATTTTGTCCACCCCAGTCCAACACCGGCATCTCCGCATCATAGAATACTTCACCCGACGAAGGAGTAGTAAGCTCCGAAAGCTTGTGATTTCAAATAAAACAGTTGGACTATAACCTGGTGTTGTGCGACCTCTCAATAGAATACAAGAGCAGGGGGGTTATGCTTCAACTGTATAAAACACTAGCTAGACCTCAGCTAGCGTACTGCGTGCAGTTCTGGCCACCACATTACAGGAAATATGTGATTGCACTAGAGAGGGTACAGAGGAGATTTACAAGGATGTTGCCGGGAGTAGAGAATCTTAGCTAGGAGAAGAGAATCTTAGCTCTGAGGAAAGACTGGATAGGCTGGGTCTGTTTTCCTTGGAACAGAGGAGGCTGAGGGGAGACCTTATTAAGGTGTATAAAATTATGAGGGGCATAGATAAAGTGGATAGAAAGGACCTATTTCCCTCAGCAGAGAGGTCAAAATCCAGGGGGCACAGATTTAAAGTAATTGGGGGAAGGTTTAGAGGGGATTTGAGGGGAAATTTCTTCACCCAGAGGGTTGTGGGGGTCTGGAACTCACTGCCTGAAAGGGTGGTAGAGGCAGGAACCCTAACCACATTTAAAAAGTACTTGGATGTGCACTTGGGATGCTGTAACCTGCAGGGCTACGGACCAAGAGCTGGGAAGTGGGATTAGGCTGGATAAATCTTTGTTGACCGGCGCTGACACGATGGGCCGAAATGGCCTCCTTCCGTGCTGTAACTTTCTATGATTCTATGATATGGGGGGAATGTTTGTACCAAAGTTGGATGTGTATGTAAATATATTGTTCACTCTGTTAAGACTTATTTCGATGTGGTAAGAACCAGTTTTGTTTGTTAATGAATTGTTGTGTTTGTTTGTTATTGGTTGTGCTTAATAAGACACAGTTGGTCAGAAAAATTAAAAAAAATTATTGAAACGTTATAAATTTCCTTATGTTACTCATTGGAACTTTGCCTGGTAATAGGGGCTGTGGGATGGCTGTAATGATGTGCTTGTTGATCTCAAAAGCCATCTTCTCTGTCATTCATATGAGGTGTTCACGAACGGCCTGTTCAGAAGCAACATGAGCGCCTCCCTCCCACGTTGTTGCTGCTCATCCTCCTCTTCACCCTCCTCCTCCCTCTCCTCCTCCTCCTCTCCCTCTTCCTCCTCCTGAGGTGGTCCACCAATCCCTGGTGGCAATGGCTTTGCCCTCAGAATTGCGAGGTTGTGAAGCATGCAGCACTCAACAATGAAAACCGATACTCAGTCGGGGGAGCACTGCAGGGCTCCTCCAGAGTGGTCAAGACACTGGAACCGTTGCTTCAGCACGCCAATTGTCTGCTCAATGAGGTTCCTAGTGACACTATGCCTCTCATTGTAGGAGAGCACAGCAGGAGTGTTGGGGTTACGGAGCGGTGTCATCAGCCAGGTGCAGAGTGGATAACCCTTGTCCCCGAGGAGCAAGCCACGAGCTTGATGCGGTGGTTGGAACAGGTCTGGGACACCAGTCTGGCGCAGGATGAATGCATCATGGCTGCTGCCAGGATAGCAGGCATTGACGGCGAGGATGCGCTGTCTGTGGTCGCAAACCAACTGGACGTTCAGAGAGTGGAAGCCTTTGCGGTTGCGGAAAACATCTGCATTTTCATGAGGTGTCCGCAATGCCACGTGCGTGTAGCCAATGGTGCCCTGAGCCATGGGGAAGCCCGCTATCTTAGCAAAGCCACATGCGCGTTCATGCTGTTTGTCTCGGGTCATGGGGAAAGAGATGTACTCCCTTCTCCTTTTGTACAGAGCATTTGTGACCTCCCAGATGCAGTAATGGACAGCGAACTGGGAGATGTTCGCAATATCCCCTGTTGAAGCCTGGAAGGAGCCGCTGGCGTAGAAATTGAGAGCCACTGTCACCTTCACTGCGACCGACAGAGACGACCTGGTCCTGAGCTGAGGCTGGAGCTCTGGCTGCAGGAGGTGGCAGAGCTCTGTGACCACCTCTTTCCTGAAGCAGAGCCTTCTAAAACACTGCTCCTTGGATAGATGGATATATGAGTATTGCTCCCGGAATACCCTGGGAGGATAAGGTCTCCTGTGCAGAGCCCTGTTGGCCCTCCTCCCTCTGGCCACGTTTTCCACTCTCTCTCCGCCTCTGCCGCGTCTGACGGTGAAGCTGGAGGACGAGGCCCCGTGCTAGTACAGCTCCCAATAAATCCTCTAAGTGTGGTAGTAATAAAGCTTACAGAAATAGCAACCTGAAAAGTCTTGCTGAGGAGCAAAACTCCTTGTAGGACAGCGTTAAATGACTCCAGACGCCTCTCTCCTCTCCCAACCTGCGTATACAGAATATTTTGCCGACAGGAAAAAGCAGGAAGCGCACGTCTTTAAATAGCGCTCCCCCAGCTCCCAGCCGACTGCAAACCGTCCCCCTCTACCTGTCGTTCCTAGTGCCAGGCGCTGAGGCAGGGGGCGAGAATCAATTTCCGGTCCGGGGCGCTACCGGGGTGATGCACGCTTCGATGATGTCACAATCTCCGGGCGCAGGAGATCGGGCGGTAGTGTTTAGTGCCACTGCAAACCGCCAGGTCAATTTCGCGGGCGGCGCTAAAATTGCCACACTCAGGCGGTAAGTCGTTAGCGCCCCCCGGAGGCACTAACGGGAGGCGCTAACCAACCAAATTTTTACCCCTTAAAGTTTTAGCGCCCTAAATGGGGCTATACCGAATTTCTCCCCATGTTTTAATTTTTTTCTTACTTTTCCTTTCTGTCTTTTTTCTCTTCCTCTCTTAATCCACTCTCTTTCCTTTCCTCTCTTTATTTCTCTTTCTGTATCTAATTTTACTCTAATTCACCCTATTTCCTTCGCTGTTGTTTGTTCTGCTTCTTTCTCTATCCTTAGATTTCATTGGTTAAGGAGATAAACCATTGACCCTGATATTCATGAGGTTCCAAATGCACTGTTAACGTCGCCATGCTATTATCAATTTGCATTTCCAGCAATCTGCAGCACAAAAATAGTAAGATCTGAAGGGTGAGGTAAAAAATCCAATTTATGGCACTCATCACGAAATGCCCCATTCCAGCAATTCAGGGCTGATATAAATATGAAAGGTGCATGGAAAGTGTTTTAGTGTCGCTCTCCTGGCGCTCGATATACAAGGTAAAAATGCCTATAGAGCTTCACGTTCCTGAATCATTTTAGTTGCTCTTTTGTAAATGTCCTCTAATGCATTAATGTCCCTTTGAAGGCAGTGTACCTAAAATTACACTATTGGGTTGATTTGCGCCTCTCGTTACCGCCCAGGGGGGTGCTAACGGGGCCGCAAATCCCCTAGCGCCCGGGTGCGGCGGCACTAACGCCTCCCACGAAATTAAGCGGGAGGTTAGCGGCGGCGGTAGCCGGTAGTGCCCCCTGGTGCTGCACCGCCAGCGAAGACGTCATTGCCGTGCGCAGCGCCCCGCTCGCGCCACGGCCGCAACCTTGGGTTGTTGCTCCTGACCTATCGCCGGACGATATGTCCGACAGGATCAGGGGGTGTTTTTGCAGCTGCGGCGACGCTACTTAAAGGGCAGATGTCGGGCGGCCATTTTTGTTTGGCCGACTGCCTGCACCTGCCCCCTTCCCCTTTTTTTTTCAGGGTGCCGGCCACGATTGCTCAGCTTGGCACTCCTCTTGAGTGCCGGGCTGTTTTCCCGGCACCCCGCTCCCCGGTGGTCTAGCAGGGCCTCGGTGCGCGCAGCGCTAGGCCCCTCCCCTTTAATCAGGGGAGGGAGGTCTGCAATGACACGGTGCTACGTGCCGACGTGTGTAGCACTGTTGCACGTAGTGCCGCAAAATTCACTGGTAGTGCCCCAAGAGGGAGGGGGAGCGCTTCCAGTAGCACCCCGCCTCCTGCTTGGGGTGCTACTACTGAATTTATGGCGCAGGGGTGCTAACTTTTTCAGGGAACTAAAATTACCGCCCTGGCGATGTTAACGCCCCAAAGGGGGCACCACTGAATTTTTCCCCCCAATGAGTTCACCTTCCCGGCTCAGAGCACACATCGGGCATTAGGGCATGGAAGCCAGTTAAGTCCACAGGTTTTCCTGGATTTTTCTCCCCTACCTCACCCCTACTGCCAGAGAAACCCTAATCCATGCCGTTTTCAGCTCTAGACTCAATTTCTCCAGTGCCCTCCATGCCGGCCTCTCATGCTCCATAACCTCCAAGGCGTTCAAAACTCAGCTGCCTGCTCGCCCATCACTCCTGTTCTCCCTGATCTATATTGGCTTCCTGTCTCCCAGTGCATTGAATGTAAACTCCTTGTCCTCGTCTTCAAATTCTTCCATGACCCCGCTCCACGCTATCACTGCAACTTCCTCCAACTTTCATACCCTACCCACCCCTATTGGCCTTTTGTGCATCCCTCCTGCTCCTTTTATTACATAATTGGTGATAGTCTTCAGTCACCTCAATCCTACTTGTTGGAACTCCCTGCTTAAACCCCTCCACCTCTCCATTTCTCACTCCACTTTTAAAATCTTCTCAAACCCATCTTGTCAACCAGGCTTTTGATCATCTCTCCTAACTCTCTGTTCCTTCTCTTGGGACGTTTTATAAGTAACAGATAATCGGGTAGAATTTCATTTCTCTAGGAGGTCCACTGAGCTTCTGTCAAAGTTACAGCGGAGGATCAGGAGGACCCCTGTGGAAATTCTACCCCAATATAAATGCCAGTTGTTGTTGATCTCTGTACCAGAATTCCCAATATGTGCTTCTAGCGAGCAAAGCCTCACATCAGGGTCGCAAATTCCTAAAAATGTGGATTGATGAATGCACTATACATGTTTAAAATAAACCTGTTTCAACTTGTAAGTAAACGCCCTTGAGGTGAGTGCCATTGCTGGAGTAGGTTATAGCAGAACAGCCACACACTGACTGGATACTTTCAGTCCCAAAACCACACCCAAATGTTTATCTTTCTCCAGCTTACCCCTCGTTCTGTATCCCAATGTCAAGACTTTTTCAAAACATTATATTATGTGGCAGAGTTCCTAATTAAAATATTTTTGATCAAATATCAATTGATTTGCATGAGAGCATTATATTTACATTTTTACAATCTAAATGTATTTTCAAGCGTACAGTATTTTTATAGATTGCACAGCCAAGACTGGCTACCAGCATATTAATAAGCATCTCTTATTGTCAAAATATTAATCTCTAATTAATCATTAATTTACTGCAGATATATATGCACTGCCTAATGATCATAATGATTTCAGTCACCATACAAATGTACCAATTATTGCCCTCTTGCTAAGTGTTTTTAATCTACTTACACTGCACTCATTTCTTACTTAACATGTTAGCATGCTCCAAAAATATTATAATTATTTTCTGCCTCAGCTTGAATATATTATAAACAAGAAAAAAAGATGGTGGAACAACTGCCTGTAGTATCACTGTTGTCATTCATTTCAGTTCTGGATAACCTTCCTACAAATCTTCACTCTACAGTGACTGTAATTTACGCAGTACAGATCATATTTTGTTATTTACTATGAAGAAAATAATGCCTCAGGCTATCGAAGTTGTATTGATTTCAGGCCCTTTAGAAAGAAAGAGGAGAATCTGCAATATTTGTGTGCCCCTTTGAAAATGCAATGAACTCATTAAATTGCAGGAAAGGTGGCTTTTTGATTGATTTAAATTCTGTCTGCATCTTGCTCCTTAATGATATTCGCTATTCATTTAGATAGCCTACAATGCTGTTTTCCACTTCAGTACTCCAGCCTGCTTTTTCATACGTGAATCATTCGGCACTGCTTATGTATGGGTGACTTGTGAATTGTTCACTAGAGGTTGCATAAGCTTTTGTTTTGTGA
This sequence comes from Squalus acanthias, assembly GCA_030390025.1. Taxonomy (NCBI): domain Eukaryota; kingdom Metazoa; phylum Chordata; class Chondrichthyes; order Squaliformes; family Squalidae; genus Squalus; species Squalus acanthias. Next base: position 82,041,927 of record CM059426.1, on the reverse strand, counting down.
AACAAAAAGATTTTTGCAATGCTTTCTAATTTTAAAGAGGATGGTAAACTGCACAGCACTGGAAGGAAAGCATGAGGTAAACAATGTTGTTACATATATATATATATATATAAAAATATATAGGTGTACTGTATTATATATATAAAATTATACTGCTGTTTATTCCTTTTCTCATCTCTTGTCATTACTGTCACTGTCCTCTATCACTTATTTGTTCCTTTGCTATTTTTATTAGCCTTCTGTCTTTCTGCTTACCCATGACTCTTTCCTTTGGTCTTTCTTCTTTTATTTCTTCTTCCTTTTCTACGCTTGATTTTCAAGCTCTCAAGCATTTGCACAAGCCATTTTATTTTGGTGTAACTTTGCTGTGAATTTAATATAATTATTGACCACTCTCCAGTACAATGTTGCAGTAGTTGTTGGTGTGCCCAGCTAGAATAGATGTCAAAAAGTTAAAAAAAAGTCAGCAAGATAGAATAGGCAATGATATTTGAGCTATCACTGGGAGATGATTACTGCTGTAAGTATGCTGTCACCGATTCGGAGAAGGAAGTGGGAAAGAATATTTTATATTAAAAGCTGGAGACTTACAGGGATATTGCAGCACAAGCCAAAGGTGACAGAATGCAAATATCACAGCACTCCTGGTGCTACTTTGATTTTCACATGGAGCTGCAGGCACTGAAAGATCTAATTTTAGGTAAAGTTAATGTTTACTTAATTCAATATCTGGTCTCAGGACATTTGACGCATATATTGTCTTTTTTTGCTTCCTATGCCCTGAGCTTTAATTGATTATAAAGGTGTTTCATATATAACTCATCATTACTCTACTATCCTATTGAGGTGCATAAAATTAATTTGCTCTGTTGATCTCTAAAAGAAAGTCCTTCTATTGATCTATTGATCTATCCTCTGACTGGGAGAGATATTCCAAGTGCTTGGCACTAAGTCTGTTCCAGCAGAGGTTGGGCAGTAAGGACTCCAAATCATAGCAGGTCATTAAAAAGTCAGTACATATACAATATCGATCTCCCATGGAATCAAGACCAAGGGCACTTTTCGGGTCAAGCAGGGTTAGAGTGTGGGGGCATAATTTTATCAAGGAGGCAGAGGGAGGGAGGTGGCAGATGGCAGAGGGAGAGAAGGACAGGAAAGGGAGACTGGGGATAGGTGAAGGGGAGGAGAGAGGGGAGAGAGATGGAAGATGGTCAGATGGAGGGGAGGGGACGGGCAACAGAGAGGGAGGTTAGAGGAGAGGGAAGAGGAACAGAGGAGAGAAAGGGAGTGGAGTGGGGGGCAAAGGGAGATGGGGAGAGTGAAAGGGGAGAAAGAGGAGGAGGAGATGAGGAAGGAAGATGAGGAGGGGTAATAGAAGCAGGAAGATGACAGGGGAGCAGAGGGAGGAGGAAGGGGGAGCAGGGGGATTTTTTTTCTGAGAAGCTTCTGCAGCAATGTAAAGGATGTTAAATTGAGGGTCTTCAGGGTGGGTCTGTCATGTAACATTATGTTGACAGTCCCACTTACTGGTGCATGCCCCGCAACATTGTGGCCATGTACTGGTTTTATGCATATATATCATATACATATACATGAAACCAGTGCATGGTCACAACATTCTGATGGCATTGCACCAGTAGGTGGGGCTGTCAACATAATGCTGCATGATATTTTCTTGGCAATCTCTCGATAATTGAGTAAGATTGTGGCCCCAATATTAATGCAAAGGCGAGTTCTGAGTGGGTGGTGGGAGGGGGGGGGGGGAATTAGTTGCGCAAAACCTGGAAATAAAGTTAGCGGGTTGGATTCTTCGATTTCGACTTGATTGAATCATTACATTTTTCCTTTCGGGTCTCGCGTCTCCAAGCTGTGCACCTTCCCACCCACTAACAGAGGCAGGCTCTCACTTACTTGAAGCTGTCTGTGTGAGTCAGCTCCAATTCACATACGATGCAATGGCAGTTCTTTTCTTCTGTGAATACAAGCACCAGAGCTCATGCACATCAATGAAACATGGGTCCCATGCTGCCTGGCAACAACATAACATTACAAAAGCTAACTTTCAATAGCATGTTACTTCTTTGGAAGCCAGGGTACCTGTATCATAGGAAGGTAGAACAGCATGCCTGCAGTGCCGTTTCTGGGCTGCAGTTTGGATGGGGAGCAGGGGGCATAGCTTCACCATTGTCTCGCAGGTGAATTGTATTGTATGCGAATTCAACATATATATGAAGCTTCTGCCCGAAACAGGTGGGAGCTTCATTATAAAGATGTTAATGGGGGATAAATAACATAATTTAGATATCTCACTTATTTGGAGTTGTGTTGTATGAGTTGGTTCGACTCACACAACAACTCCAAATAAGTGAGCACCTGCCTCTGTGAGTGGGTGGGAAGGTGACAGCAGATGGGCACGGTCCCTGTGTGCTGAAATCTCAGCTGCCTGGCATCACTCCACCGCTCCTCCTTTTCTTACATCAAAATTTCTGTAGGGAATTATTCACACATCCAGAACTAATGCAAAATACGGCAGCAGTAGAACTCTTTGCACTTGTAAGTGGTTACAAAAAAAAACAGAACAAAAATGCAGAAATGCCAATAATTGTTTCCAAACTTGTACTTGGCAGTCCTTTGGTCTTTTAAGTTTTAAAAGCATCCTTCAGATACTGCCTAGCACTTTTTGTGCTTGGGCGTAATTATGAATCCATTTGAAACCAGCATAAGTGGCCTAAAATGTTGGTGATATCTAAATTATGCTATTTATCCCCCATTAACACCTTTATAATGATGCTCCCACCTGTTTCTGGCAGAAGCTTATATATATGTTGAATGCAAAGAGAGTGAAATCCAGGTGCATAGCAACCTCTAGGTGCAGAGAATATTGGACAATTGGGCGAGTCAGAGCACACGCCTGTAAAGAAACCTGCCCAACTTTCCTTTCATTTAAAAAAATTTTTACAATTTTTTTTATTCGTTTATGGGATGTGGGCATCGCTGGCAAGGCCAGCATTTATTGCCCATCCCTAATTGCCCTTGAGAAGGTGGTGATGGGCCGCCTTCTTGAACCGCTGCAGTCCGTGTGGTGAAGGTACTCCCACAGTGCTGTTAGGGAGGGAGTTCCAGGATTTTGACCCAGCGACGATGAAGGATCGGTGATATATTTCTAAGTCAGGATGGTGTGTGACTTGGAGGGGAACTTGGAAGTGGTGGTGTTCCCATGCGCCTGTTGCCCTTGTCCTTCTAGGTGGAAGAGGTCGTAGGTTTGGGAGGTGCTACCGAAGAAGCCTTGGTGAGTTGCTGTGGTGCATCTTGTAGATGGTACACACTGCAGCCACGATACGCTGGTGGTGGAGGGAATGAATGTTTAAGGTGGTGGATGGGGTGCCAATCAAGCGGGCTGCTCTGTCCTGGATGGTGTTGAGCTTCTTGAGTGTTGTTGGAGCTGCACTCATCCAGGCAAGTGGAGAGTATTCAATCACACTCCTTACTTGTGCCTTGTAGATGGTGGAAAGGCTTTGGGGAGTCAGGAGGTGAGACACTCGCCACAGAATACCCAGCCTCTGACTGGCTGGTCCAGTTAAGTTTCTGGTCAATGGTGATCCCCAGGTTGTTGATGGTGGGGGATTCGGCGATGGTAATCCCATTGAATGTCAAGGGGAGGTGGTTAGTCTCTCACTTGTTGGAGATAGTCATTGCCTGGCACTTCTGTGGCGTGATTAAATTAGTGGAAAGCATCTTACTCGAAAGATGACTGGTGCAGAACTACTTACTACATGGTTACTGCTAAATGGATTTGTGTTTGTGCACAGCCAAGTGACCATATAACAACAACAAAAACTTACATTTATATGGTGCCTTTAACGTAGTAAAATGTCCCAAGGTGATTCACAGGAGTATTATCAAACAAAATTTGATAAACAACATAGTGGAATGTATATTCATGTGAACTATAACATAGCAATATAGATCATACACATGATTTCTATGATCTACTAAAATACCTAACTGAAACTGGCAGATTGCTCACTTCAAATTAGCAGCTAGTGCTCCCCGTGCTATTGATTGGCTGCACGCATCAGCAGGGGGCTCAATATCATAAGTGCCTAGTGCTAATTAAAGCTAGCCTGCACTACTTAAAGCTAGCCTGCACCTCGTAAAGGGGAGGTGCATTGTGGCTGGTGGTGGTGCTGACATCATTCTGAATATTGTGCTGGGGAAGATTCAACAATGGCTGACCATGGGAGAGAGTGTGCATCAAGGTTTTCAGATGCTGCACTGGAGGTCTTGGTGAAAGAGGTGGAAATAAGGAGACATGTCCAGTATCCTCAGGGGGGCCGGAGGTCCTCCAAGCACATGCTTAGAAGGCAGTGGCAAGAGATATCGGCGGAGGTCAATGCCAGGAATGTAGCCCCAAGGACCTGGATGCAGTGCAGGAAGAAGTTTAATGATCTCAGACGAATTATCAAGATCAGGAGTGCATCTTCAAATGCCATAGCCTACCAACTGCACCGCTAGCCTCATCCATTGCTTAATTCACTACACCCTCATCACTCATCTACCAACAATGTCTATTAATCAGGACCCATACCTAACATTCATATGCTTTACCTCACCCTCATGCATAGCACTGTTGCAAGCCTCGCACCTACATCTCACAGCTTGCACACACTGGCAGCTATTCAACCATGACAGTCACATCACCCAAATATTGCACGACAGTCACTGACACATTTCCCTCTTGGCGCAAGGTGGCGCATAACAGGAGGCTGCAGGAATTAATGGGAGGAGGAGAGACACACCTGCATATTTTAACCCCCATGGAGGAGACAGTGGAAAGGGGCATTGCTGAGAGCCTTTCTCCCCTTCTCCTCCTGTCTCTTCTAGCAGCTTGTCCTGCTCTGCTTGGCCTCTGCTCCTTCTCCCAGTTATGCTCAATGCTAAGAGGAAGCCCTACTGGGCCTCCCTTGTCTGGAAGCAACTGGTTTGTGCACAAGCCTTTAGGTCACCAAAAAAGTACTTCAGCACCAGCCAGATCAGTCCCTGTAGATGGCAGTTTGGTAGTTTAAGTGGCCTCATAGTGCCCAAAAAACGGGCGCTACCGAGCCCAATTTCACCCCCTCATCTTTTCAACTCTAATGACGTGTATTAATTGAAGAGTGTAGTTTTTTCAGTATACATACACATTTGCTTTGTTGTAGTGAAATATTTTACTCACCTATCTAGAAAATCCATGTTGAAAATTAGAAACAGCCATTTTTGGAACATCTAATAATTTTAATCATTAATAATATAATTAATAATAATATAATTTATAAGTAAGAGGAGGAAGAGGAAGGGAGGCTGCAACCTAGACAGCCCTTTTCTGTCTGGGCTCTACTTGAACAAATAATTAATGAGCGATACCAGTAACCTCAACCCCAATTCCCCATTCCCCATTAGTTCCACACTCCTTACCTTCCCTCTGTCACTCTCACCTCTGGAATTCAGCTCGTTTGTTCATGTTTGGACCAAGGCTGTAATGAGGTCTGGAGTCGAGTGGTCCTGGCGGATCCCAAAGTGAGCATCAGTGAGCAGGTTATTGGTGAGTAAGTGCCACTTGCTAGCACTGTCAATTACATCTTCCATCACTTTATTGATGATTGAGAGTATACTGATGGGGCGGTAATTGGCTGAATTGGATTTGTCCTGCTTTTTGTGGACAGGACATACCTGGGCAATTTTCCACTTTGTTGGGTAGATGCCAGTGTTGTAGCTGTACTGGAACAGATTGGCCAGAGGCGTGGCTAGTTGTGGAGCACAAGTCTTCAGTATGACAGCCGGGATGTTGTCGGGGACCATAGCCTTTGCTGTATCCAGTGCGCTCAGCTGTTTCTTGATATCACGTGGAGTGAATCAATTGGCTGAAGACTGGCTTCTGTGATGGTGGGGACCTCAGGAGGACAAAATGGATCATCCACTCGGCACTTCTGGCTGAAGATGGTTGCAAACGCTTCAGCCTTGACTTTTGCACTCATGCTGGGCTCCGCCATCATTGAGGATGGGGATGTTCATGGAGCCTCCTCCTCCACTTTCTCATGCCACTGTCTTCTGAGCAAGTGCCTGGAGGGCCTCCTGCCCCCCTGAGGATATAGGACATCTCTCCTCTGTTCCACCTCTTCAACCAATACCTCCAGTGCAGCATCTGAAAACCTGGGTGCCTGCTGTCTCCCATGGTTAGCCATTCTTCACTCTTTCTCAGGTCAGATTCACTTGTAGAATGACTCCCAGCACCTATTCCATTCACAATGTACCTCCCCTTTAAAAGGTGCTGGCTGGTTTTAAGTAGTGCAGGCTAGCTTTAAGTAGCGCTAGGCACTGACGTTATTGGGCCCCCTGCTGATGTGAATTGCGTGAGGAGCTCTGACTGCATGCAGATATCATGATAATGAGCAGGCAGCACGAATGTGGCGTGCTGTCTGCATTACATTGAATGGGTGCAGGTTAGTCGCACATCGCGATCCCTGCGCCCTTTCTCAGGGGGCTAACCAATTTAACACCCTATAAGTAAATGGTAGTAAAAGAAAGAAAGAAAGATTTACGTTTATATAGCGCCATTCACAAACTCAGGACATCCCAAAGTGCTTTACGGCCAATGAAGTACTTTTGAAGTGAAATCACTGTTGTATTGTAGGAAATATGGCAACCAATTGGCACACAAGCTCCACAAACAGAAATGTGATAATGACCAGATAATCTGTTTTTGTGATATTGTTTGAGGGATAAATATTGGCCAGGACACCGGGGATAACTCCTCTGCTCTTAATAATAGTAATAGGTACTGGGAATATATGTGATGGCCCAATATTCAGCTGTAACTAGTAGTAATCCTTTAACCTGCTGATATTCATCCTGTAACTACAGCATGACTCCCCCTGCACTACACAAGGTGTGGTCAGGCTCCCCAATTGATGCCACTTTTAACCGATCACATCTTTCTCTCTATCTCCTTGGACTTTGATTTGGACTGATTCTGTAATATTCCACAGTTCAGAAACTTACCTTCTCCCTTCCCCTTGGTTTTTCCACTGAGAATCCTCAGCCTCTGTCCCCTTGTTCCCCATTCATCGACCAGTGGAAACAATCTTTCACTATTTACCCACAGTAAAGTTCCATGTTTTCACTCACCTCTTTTATTGGCTGTCCCTCTCTTCTCAGTAATAAGACAACATTGACACCGAGCCAAAGAAGGAGATAATAGGACAGGTGACTAAAAGCTTAGTCAAAGAGGTTGATTTTAAGGAGGGTCTTAAAGGAGGAGAGTGGGGTGGAGAGGTGAAGAGGTTTGGGGGGCAGTTGCATAGAATCATAGAAATTTACGGCACAGAAGGAGGCCATTCGGCCCATCATGTCTGTGCCGGGCCAAAAAGAGCTTTCTAGCCTAATCCCGATTTCCAGCTCTTTGTCCAAAGCCTTGTAGGTTACGGCACTTCAAGTACATATCTAAGTACTTTTAAATGTGATGAGGATTTCTGCCTCTAAAACCCTTTCAGGCAGTGAGTTCCAGATCCCCACCACCCTCTGGGTGAAAACATTTCTCCTTACATCTCCTCTAATCCTTCTACCAATTTCTTTAAAGCTATGCCCCTGGTTATTGACCTCTCTGCTAAGGGAAATAGGTCCATCCTATCCACTCTATCTACGTCCCTCATAATTTTATACACCTCAATTAAATCTCCCCTCAGCCTCCTCTGTTCCAAAGAAAACAACCCCAGCCTATCCAATCTTTCCTCATAGCTAAAATTCTCCAGTCCTGGCAACATCCTTGTAAATCTCCTCTGTACCCTCTCTAGTGCAATCACCTCTTTCCTGTAATGTGGTGACCAGAACTGTTCGCAGTACTCTAGCTGTAGCCTAACTACTGTTTTATACAGTTCAAACATAACCTCCCTGCTCTTATATTCTATACCTGGGCTAATAAAGGAAAATATCCCATATGCCTTCTTAACCACCTTATCTACCTGTCCTGCTACCTTCAGGGATCTGTGGACATGCACTCCAAGGTCTCTCTGTTCCTCTACTCTTCTCTGTGTCCTACTATTTATTGTGTATTGCCTTGCCTTGTTAGCCCTCTCCAAATGCATTACCTCGCACTTCTCCAAATTGATTTCCATTTGTCACTTTTCTGCCAGTCCATTTGCCACTTTTCTGACCAGTCCATTGATATCTTCCTGCAGTCTACAGCTTTCTTCCTCAATATCAACCACATGGCCAATTTTTGTATCATCTGCAAAATTCTTAATCATGTCCCCTACATTGAAATCTAAATCATTGATATATACCACAAAAGCAAGGGACCTTGTACTGAGCCCTGTGGAACCCCACTGGAAACAGCCTTCCAGTCACAAAAACACCCATCAACCATTACCCTTTACTTCCTGCCACTGAGCCAATTTTGGATCGAACTTGCCACTTTCCCTTGGATCCCTTGGGCTTTTACTTTTCTGACCAGTCTGCCATGTGGGACCTTATCAAAAGCCTTGCTAAAATCCATATACACTACATCAAATGCACTACCCTCATCGACCCTCTTTGTTACCTCCTCAAAAAATTCAACCAAGTTAGTCAGACATGACCTTCTCTTAACAATTTCATGCTGACTGTTCCTGATTAATCCGTGTCTTTCTAAATGAAGATTTATCCTGTCCCTCAGAATTTTTTCCAATAATTTTCCCACCACTGAGATTAGGTTGACTGGCCTATAATTACTTGGTCTATCACTTTCTCCCTTTTTAAACAAAAGTACAACGTTAGCAGTCCTCCAGTCCTTCGACACCACACCTGTAGCCAGAGAGGATTGGAAAATGATGGTGAGAGCCTCTACTATTTCTCCCTTGCTTCTCTTAACAAGCCTGGGATGCATTTCATCCAGGCCTGACGATTTATCTACTTTCAAAGATGCTAGACCCCTTAATACTTCCTCTCTCACTATGTTCATCTCATCTAATATTTCACACTCCTCCTCCTTAACTACAATGTCTGCATCGTCCCTCTCTTTTGTGAAGACAGACATACCCACATCTTCCGTCTCAACACACAGGCTTCCCTCTTGGTCTCTAATAGGCCCTACTCTTTCTTTATTTATCCTCTTGCTCTTTATGTATCTATAAAACATCTTTGGGTTTTCCTTGATGTTACTTGCCAATATTTTTTCAGGCCCTCTCTTTGCTTTCCTAATTTCCTTTTTAATTTCATGCCTGCATTTTCTATACTCCTCTAGGCTTTCTGTAGTATTTAGCTATTGGTATCTGACATAAGCTTCTGTTTTTTGCCTTATCTTACCCTGTATGCCCCTTTGACCTTTCCCCAATTGAGAATAGAGCTAAGGGGTAGCTGGCTGAAGGCACAGCTGCCAATGGTGAGGTGAAAGGAGTGGGAGATGCACAACAGACCAGAGTTGGAGGAACACAGAGTTCTTGGAGGGTCGTAGGGCTGGAGGATGTTACAGAGAGGGGGAGGGCGAGGCCATGGAGGGATTTGAACACAATATGGGGAATTTTAACGTGGGTGAGCGCATGGGCTTGGGTGCAGGTGGAGGGTAAAATTCTAGAAAAATGCGAGTGCGTCGGGAAGCTCCCACCCGCCCACTTCAACATATCCCTCCAATGCGTTAGGCTGCGTGCGTGCAACCTCCTCGGGAGAGGCGGGTTGTCATTTTCAATATGTTAATCACTCAATTAGCGCGATATTGACGTGGGTTTGCAGTGAATTCACCAGTGAAAGCAAGCCGAGAACACAGTGGCAATTGAGGGGGAAGAAGACCTGACAGGGTAATATGCCAATCAGTACTCAGTACTCACAGCTGCTTTCTTACCTGCTTGTGGGAAAGGGTTTGTTCACAGTACATGTGCCGAGAGGTTACTTTACACACTTTGAGGTTACTTTACACACTTTGGAGGTGTCTTTTACACTTTGGAGGTTCGGAGGTCTGATCTGCACTTTGGAGCTCTGATCTATCAGATCAGCATGGGTGCCGCTTACACTGTGTTACTTTGGACCTCAGATGAGGACTAAGATGACCACCAGCAGCAAAAGCAGCAGCAGGTCCTGCACCAGTTGCAGCCTGCTGCTCACAGACCTGCAGCTCCACAGGAGAGAGGGGATCAGCAGAGCGGTGCAGCTTGCAGGAGGCTATACCCAGAACACAGGGTCTACAGGTAGATAAGCTTCCTCGACATGTCGAAACACCAGTGTCTCAGGAGCCTCAGGGTATTGCATCAGGTGGTGGCAGACATTTGCAGCCTGGTGGAACAAGACCTGCTGCCAACTGGACCTGGTGGCCACGCTTTACCAAAGTCACCACCGCCCTCAACCTTTTTCCCTCTGTATCCTTTCAGGGCTCATCCAGAGACATTTGCAGGATCTCACAGTCGGCGGCACACAAATGCATAAGACAGGTGACTGATTGCTTGTTTGCCAGGGCCTTCAATTATGTGAACTTCGCCGGCGATGACGTCAATCAGAATGAGCGGGTGCTTGGATTTGCGGCTCTGGCTGGCTCCCCACAGGTGCAGGGCATTATCGACTGTATACATGTGGCAATTAAGGCATGCATAGATCACCCAGGAATGTTCGTTAACTGCAAGGGCTTCCACTCCATCAATGTGCAGCTGGTGTGCAGTCACAAATAGATCTTTATGCAGGTGTGCACAAGATTCCCAAGCAGCTGCCATGATGCTTTCGTCCTGCGGCAGTCTACTCTCCTTGATCTCTTCGCACTTCGAAGTAGAATTACTGGCTGGCTGCTTGGAGACAAGGAATACCCACTTAAAATGTGGCTGATGACAGCTCTCAGAAACCCGAGGAATGAGGCCCAGGAGCGATACAATGAATGCCATATGTTCCACCAGATGTGTCATCAAACAAGCCATCGGCATGCTGAAGATGTGCTTCAGATGCCTGGACAGGTCTGGAGGTGCCCTTCAGCACGCACTAACCAGGGACTTCAGAACGGTTGTGATGAGCTGCGCTCTTCACAACATTGCGCAGCTGCGAGGTTTGGACCTGCAGGAAGAACAAGGCGCAGAGCACAGAGCCTCTTCGGACGATTCCGAGTAGGAGGAGGGGGAGGAGAAGGAGGAGGAGGAGGAGTCGGAATGTGATGTGGCCAATGCACCACCAGTGGCGCACATTGCTGCCTGTGATGCCCTCATTATTGCGAGGTTTACTTAGGTTCCACCAGGGCACCCATCTAACAACCACCTGCAAAAGCCACTTTTGCCCCCCCCCAACCCCCCCCCCCTCCATGCCACTAACACAAAGTAGTCCTGCAAACAACCAAGTTTCCCTCTCACAGCCCCATAGCTCACCTCAATTCATGTCTTCCCATTCATAATCACACAACTGAAAAGGCCACTTGCCAGCCAGCAACCAAGAATAGGCAAGACGAGAAAGTGTTGCAAAAGAATAATATTTATGTTGCTCACATATAAAACAGAAACTGAACATTCTAACAATGTGTAACACACCCATCTGCATACCCTTGTGCAACTACAAATTTTTACTCTTCATTTTCCTAGCACTTCTATGTGGTGCAACCCCTTTGTGTTCAGCAGAGGTAGAGCCAGGCTGCTTAGATCCCTGCCCTGACAGCTGAGATACTCTTGGCCGATGTTCTCTGGGTCTTGGAGCCCGTGAGGGCCCCGTCAAAGACTGCTCCACCTGCACCAGGCCATTGGGACAGGAGGCAGCATGTGGGGTACTGACTGAGTGGGGGGCAACGGGTGAGAAGTGGAAGTGCTTTGAGCTAAGTCCCCACTTCCATGTCCCCTTTCACCATCATCCCTCTCATGGCACACCCGCACTTCCCTGATTGCAATGTGCTGGAGAACACTTCGCTGCAGATCAGTCAGGCGCTGAACGCCCAAGGCTAGGGTATCATTCAACCTATTTAAGATGGCTTTTATAGTGTGCAAGCCATTGGTGAAGGCCAGCATGCACTCGTGCGATTTCCGCGTTTGATGCTCCATGCAGGTGGCCACCCTTTCCATGGACAAAGACATCATCGCAAAGACCTGTGACATCATGCCACTCATGGCTTGAGACAGACTCCTCCGATCACACTGCAAGCAGGTACAGTGTGGCTGGAACACCTGCCAGTACATCGCACATTCACTGCTGCTGCTCCAGAAGTATTCTGTTCATTAACGGCCCCGAGGTACAGCACCTATGTCCAGCTGAGCAGAGCTTAGAGCGTCCTGTGCCCTCCGACGTGGACTCTCCATTACTATCCCTGATTCCACCATCTGCTCTTGCTCACTTGTGATGTGTGAGTCACCAGGTGAAAACCAAATAGCTGTCTTACTGGTCCCACTGAAGTGTGAGTATCTGAGCTGGTGTATGGTCTGCATGAGTCCTGTGATGGTGCACCCTCAGAGGAGTGACCTCCTCTGAGGAGGAGTCGCTGTTGTCGACGACCTGGACCACCTCCTGCAGGACACTTGAAGGCCTTATGGGAGATAAAAGTACTGTGAAGGTAAGAATGTTTGAAGCTATCATTATGCACATGATCATATTTCACTCGCTGCTGACATCAAGTCAACCTAAGTGAGTGTTGTATGCTATGTGGCTGTCTGATATTTAATTCTGTCACCAGGTAGCTGGGAGGCCCACATCTCCCCATCTCCGACGGCCAGACATGCTGAGACTCCTATCTTTTATGTCAGTCATGCTATTTTGCTGCCCAATAGGAAAATAAGGGTACCCTGGCGTATCAAAACGGGTGACCCTTCTCAGGCAGCATAATATTCACTTTGCCAGCCATGAAATAGAAGGTCCATCACTTGCCCCAGACTCTGTATCATGCTTCCAGATTGGTTTGCTTCCCCTGGATTTTTTCCTATAACCTCTTCTCCTCGTATCCCTCTTTAGCCTTTCCTAGGATTACTAATGAGTTGAAATTCCTTGTGAAGCTTTCTAAAGGCTGTAAGACCTTTAAGTGGTACGCCCTTTAAATGTTCCCTATACTATTGTTTTGTAGTGTTCCCATTAACATAGTTCCTGTGCCTGTGATTTTCTGATAATGTTCTCGTTATGAATTGTCTGCCATAATGATCCTTTTGGTTTCATTGGTGTCAGTCACTCCTGTAAGTGTTTTTTATTTTATGGGAGTTGACTCACACTACCCCTATATCTACTTGTGTAGTAGCAGGACCTAGGAGTGTAACAGTGAAACTCCCTTGAGATTTGGAATGGATGCCTGCGTTTTTCGTAGGTGTACTCCTCCAATCTCTACAAAGGCAGGCTGAGTTAACACTAGATGAAATAAAGTTTGGTTCAAATTGTAAACTGCTTTATTCTACAGTAAGGTGAAATATACAGAGAAATAGGTATGATCAATACAGCACCTCTGGATCTAAGCATAACTATTATATCCTTGCTTAGTTCAAACAGTATAACTTATATACACATAACGATACAAAATAAAGAAAATGCAACATTTTCCCAATCCAGTGGGTCATTCTACTTAACTTAAAATAGAATAATCTCTCTCCAGCCTGTCCTATAGCTCAGGGCAGAACCTCGCTCCTTGCAGTCTCCTGTCTGTTCAACCTTCCTGCTGCACTTTGCTGCCTGACTGCCTGTGTAGCACTGCTTTCAAGAAAAATAGACTGTCTTCCTTGATACCAAAGCAAAATACTGTGGATGCTGGAATCTGAAATAAAAGCAGCGATCACCCAATTGTGTTTGGTCTCCCCAATGTAGGCACCTTGCCGTGCAAGTGCAGGACAGGCAACACCTGCCCTTTTACCTCCTCCATTCTCACGGGCCAGAGTCCCAAACACTCCTTCCAGGTGAAACAATGATTTACTTGTACTTCTTTCAATTTAGTATACAGTATTCACTGCTCACGATGCGGTCTCCTCTACATTGGGGAGACCAAACGTAGATTGGGTGATCACTTTGCAGAACACCACCGTTCAGTCTGCAAGCATGATCCTGAGCTTCCAGTCGCCTGTCATTTTAATTCTCTGCCCCACTCCCACTCTGACCTCTCTGTACTTGGTCTCCTACACTGTTCTAATGAAGCTCAACGGAAGCTCAAGGAACAGCACCTCATCTTTCGATTAGGCACTTTACAGCCTTCTGGACTCAACATCGAGTTCAACAATTTCAGTTCATAACCACCGCTCCCATTTTTTCGGACCGCAGCTGTTGGTAATGATTCTGCCATTGCCATTTACACCTCCTCTAGACCCATCTTTTGTTTCTTTACTTGTCCCATTACCATCCCCTTTTGCCTTGCACCATCATGCCTTCCACCCAATCACAAACCTTCCCTTTTGTTCTTTCCTCCCCCTCCCCCCTTTCCCTGCCTCTGTACTTGCTTAAAAACTGTTACATCTCTAAATTTTTCCAGTTCTGTTGAAAGGTCATCGACCTGAACTCTGTTTCTCTCTCCACAGATGCTGCCTGACCTGCTGAGTATTTCCAGCATTTTCTGTTTTTATTTCTGTCTTCCTTGATATCTTTTTGGTTGCAGTTGGGAAGAGATCAAAACCCTTCCAACACAATAGATGCAAAGTGTTTATTTCTTACCAAAACAATTCACTGCATTGTTTCTTGTTGGTCTCTGGGGGAATAACAATTTCCAGTTAGTTTATTAATCATCCTTTGCGTGGCTTTAGATTCAGCATGGGGTGGTCGTGAGAAACCAATCCCTTTAACTCAAAACACATTTTAAAATAACTCCTATCCAGATCCTTTCTGTGAATAAAATGGCCAAAGAAGCCTGAAACGTGACAGTGCTCCTGAGACTTCCCGCCAAGCGTGCGCATTTGTAATATTCACCCTAATAACATAATTTTGAAAAAAATTGGCTAGTATTTGAAAGCAAGAACATAAAAGTTACTGGGAGCAAGCAAGGAAATGGCATTTGTGTCAGCTGTGGCTGAGTGGGTAGCCCTCTCACCTCTGAGTCAGGAGGTTGTGGGTTCAAGTCCCACTCCAGAGACTTGAGCACAAAAAATCTAGGCTGACACTACAGTGCAGTGCTGAGGGAGCGCTGCACTGCTGGAGATGCTGTCTTTCGGATGAGACGTTAAACCGAGGCCCCGTCTGCTCTCTCAGGTGTACGTAAAAGATCCCATGGCACTATTTTGAAGAAGAGCAGGGGAGTTATCCCCGGTGTCCTGGCCAATATTTATCCCTCAATCAACATCACTAAAACAAATTATCTGGTCATTATCACATTACTGTTTGTGGGAGCTTGCTGTGTGCAAATTGGCTGCTGCGTTTCCTACATTACACTTCAAAGTACTCCATTGGCTGTAAAGAGCTTTGGGACATCCTGTGGTTGTGAAAGGAACTATATAAATGCGAGTTTTTTTTTCTTTTATTAGAATACATAGGTTCAGTTGAAGAGTTAGCAAAGGTACAATGAACTGAATGGCTTCCTTTCTGTGCTGTAATTGCTATGATTCTGTGAAATGCCATTTGAGAAGTCAAATCATTCTTTTATC
The DNA here is from genome assembly GCA_030390025.1 of Squalus acanthias. Taxonomy (NCBI): domain Eukaryota; kingdom Metazoa; phylum Chordata; class Chondrichthyes; order Squaliformes; family Squalidae; genus Squalus; species Squalus acanthias. The sequence goes on along the minus strand of CM059426.1, from coordinate 82,026,430 downwards.
TATACCTATCTGCTTGTAATATTTGAATAATAAATCTAAATCCTGCGATGTACAATTATTAGCAGATCTTAAGTTAACCTTATGCAATGATCATACGGCACTTTTGAGATCAGATTGGCCCCCAGATTGGCTGTCTGACCGCAAATACAGTTTATTGGGTCAGTTTATGCATTCTGAATTATTGTGAAGAAGACGCAGCTCAGGGATTAGTTTTACACTGGTATTAGTTCAAGTTCATACCAGTGTAAATTGGAAGCAGACTTGAAGCTTTGCGCTTTCTTACTGCAACTCCACATTTTGTCCACCATCTCTTCTTCTGGTGTTGCATATCAAATCTGTCCCATTGTACCTAGAACTTGTTACTTGATTTATACCTAAAGGAAAAAAATAATGTCTGCGAATGTGGGCAAACAAAACATATGCATAAAAAATATCGATTGTGGAACCGCCCTGTTGAGAGCATACAGTAACTGCGTCAGTTCGATCTGCCTGCTTAAATTCTAAGATACTGAGCCTGAATAGCACCTCTGGATCTAAGTATAACTATAGGATTAGTCAAAATTTTGAGATTTCTTCATGTTGAATTCTAAATTGGCTGCAAAAAATGTGCATGCATGTGAGAAAAACTCAGTGAAATGAGATATAGGAATGGTAATAAACAGTAGTAGGATCCATCAACATACTGGAGTGTTGAGCTGCATAACAACTCAGACCACTGCATGGATAGAATGATATTCATCTCTGCAGGCTTTCATAATTAATGACCTCAAAAAGTAGTAATTGAATAAATTATACTGTAAATTGATCATTTCGATAAATGTGCCAGTACCAGTGATTTAAGTACTTTATTTTATTCGTTCCGGGATGTGGGCGTCGGTGGCAAGGCCAGCATTTATTGCCCATCCCTAATTGCCCTTGAGAAGGTGGTGGTGAGCCGCCTTCTTGAACCGCTGCAGTCCGTGTGGTGAAGGTACTCCCACAGTGCTGTTAGGTAGGGAGTTCCAGGATTTTAATCCAGCGACGATGAAGGAACGGCTATATATTTCTAAGTCAGGATGGTGTGTAACTTGGAGGGGAACTTGGAGGTGGTGGTGTTCCCATGTGCCTGCTGCCCTTGTCCTTCTAGGTGGTAGAGGTCGCGGGTTTGGGAGGTGCTTCCGAAGAAACCTTGGTGAGTTGCTGCAGTGAATCTTGTAGATGATACACACTGCAGCCACGGTACGCCTGTGGTGGAGGGAGTGAATGTTTAAGGTGGTGGATGGGGTGCCAATCAAGCGGACTGCTTTGTCCTGGATGTTGTTGAGCTTCTTGAGTGTTGTTGGAGCTGCACTCATCCAGGCAAGTGGAGAATATTCCATCACACTCCTGACTTGTGCCTTGTGGATGGTGGAAAGGCTTTGGGGAGTCAGGAGGTGAGACACTCGCTGCAGAATGCCTAGCCTCTGACCTGCTCTTGTTGTCACAGTATTTATGTGGCTGGTCCAGTTAAGTTTCTTGTCAATGGTAACCCCCAGGATGTTGATGGTGGGGGATTCGGCAATGGTAATGCCGTTGAATGTCAAGGGGAGGTGGTAAGACTCTCGCTTGTTGTGGGTAGTTATTGCCTGGCAATTGTGTGGCGCGAATGTTACTTGCCACTTATCAGCCCAAGCCTGAATGTCGTCCAGGTCTTGCTGCATGTGGGCATGGACAGCTTCATTATCTGAGGAGTTGTGAATGGAAGTGAACACTGTGCAATCATCAGCGAACATCCCCACTTCTGACCTTATGATGGAGGGAAGGTCATTGATGAAGCAGCTGAAGATGGTTGGGCCTAGGACACTGCCCTGAGGAACTCCTGCAGCGATGTCCTGGGGCTGAGATGATTGGCCTCCAACAACCACAATCATCTTCCTTTGTGCTAGGCTTGACTCCAGCCAGTGGAGAGTTTTTCCCCTGATTCCCATTGACTTCAATTTTACTAGGGCTCCTTGATGCCACACTCGGTCAAATGCTGCCTTGATGTCAAGGATAGTCACTCTCACCTTACCTGTGGAATTCAGCTCCTTTGCCCATGTTTGGACCAAGGCTGTAATGAGGTCTGGAGCTGAGTGGTCCTGGCTGAACCCAAACTGTGTATCAGTGAGCAGGTTATTGGTGACTAAGTGCAGCTTGCTAGCACTGTCAAAATCACCTACCATCATTTTGCTGATGATTGAGAGTAGACTGATGGGGCGGTAATTGGCCGGGTTGGATTTGTCCTGCTTTTTTGACATACCTGGGAAATTTTCCACTTTGTCAGGTAGGTGCCAGTGTTGTAGCTGTACTGGAACAGCTTAGCTAGAGGTGCGGCTAGTTCTGGAGCACAAGTCTTCAGCACGACAGCCGGGATGTCCATAGCCTTTGCTGTATCCAGTGTGCTCAGCCGTTTCTTGATATGACGTGAAGTGAATCAAATTGGCTGAAGACTGGCTTCTGTGATGGTGGGGACCTCAGAAGAGGCCCAAGATAGATCATCCACTCGGCACTTCTGGCTGAAAATGGTTGCAAATGCTTCAGTCTTGTCTTTTGTCCTTGCGTGCTGGGCTCTGCCATCATTGAGGATGAGGATGTTCATGGAGCATCCTCCTCCCGTCAGTTGTTTAATGGTCCACCACCATTCACAACTGGATGTGGCAGGACTGCAGAGCTTTGATCTGATCCGTTGGTTGTGGGATCGTTTAGCTCTGTTGTTTAGCATGCATTTCGTCCTGTGTTGCAGCTTCCCCAGGTTGGCACCTTATTTTTAGGTACGCCGGGTGCTGCTCCTGGCATGCTTTTCTACACTCCTCATTGAACCAGGGTTGGTTGCCTGGCTTGATGTTAATGGTAGAGTGAAGGATATGCCGGGCCCTGAGGTTACAGATTGTGGTGGAATACAATTCTACTGCTGCTGATGGCCCACAGTGCCTCATGGATGCCCAGTTTTGAGCTGCTAGGTCTGTTCTGAATCTATCCAATTTCGCACAGTGGTAGTGCCATGCAACACGATGGAGAGTGTCCTCAGTGTGAAGACGTCTCCATGAGGACTGTGCGGTGTTCACTGTTACCAATACTGTCATGGACAGATGCATCTGCGACAGGTAGATTGGTGAGGACGAGTTCAGTAGTGGCGCTACCGAGCCACTCTTGGTGATGGGCATTGAAGTCCCCCACCCAGAGTACATTCTCTGCCTTTGCTACCCTCAGTGCTTCTTCCAAGTAGTGTTCAACTTGGAGGAGTACTGATTCATCAGCTGAGAGAGGGCGGTAGGTGGTAATCAGCAGGAGGTTTCCTTGCCATGCTTGACCTGAAGCCATGAGACTTCATGGGGTCTGGAGTCAAAGTTGAGGACTCCCAGGGCCACTCCTTCCCGACTGTATACCACTGTGCCGCCACATCTGATGGGTTTGTGCTGCTGGTGGGACAGGACATACCCAGGGATGGTGATGGAGGAGTCTGGGCCATTGGCTGAAAGGTATGATTCTGTGAGTATGATTATGTCAGGCTGGTCTGTGGGACAGCTTTCCCAATTTTGCCACAAGTCCCCAGATGTTAGTGAGGAGGACTTTGCAGGATTGACTGGGCTGGGTGTGCTGCTGTTGAGTCCAACGCCGGTGCCTAGGTCGGTGCTGGGTGGTCCATCCGGTTTTATTCTTATTATTGTTTCTCATAGTGGTTTGTTACAACTGAGTGGTTTGCTAGGCCATTTCAGAGGGCAGTTAAGAGTCAACCACATTGTTGTGGGTCTGAAGTCACATATAGGCCAGACCGGCAGATTTCCTTCCCTAAAGGACAGTAGTGAATCAGAGGGTTTTTTACGATTATCCAATAGTTTCATGGTTACCATTACTGATACTAGCTTTTTATTCCAGATTTATTTAATTAACTCAATTTAAATTCTCCAGCTGCTGTGGCGCGATTTGAACTCACATCTTCAGATCATTAGTCCAGGCCTCTGGATTACTAGTCCTGTAACAACCACTATGCTACCGTTCCCAATATTCAATATTCAATATACAATCCAAAACCTCTCACACAGGATTCTAGACTACCTATTGCCTTAACTCTTAGTTAGAGCTGATAAGTAATGGATGTTTTTGTGCGTTATTTTCTTGCACTGCCAGAACATCCCTGAGATGTCAGACAGCTAATCATTAACTTAGAGGATGGGCATTTCTTCTTTTTATATAGAGTGATAGCATTTTACAGCACAGAAGGAAGCCATTTGGCCTATTGTGCCTGTGAAAATTCTCTGAAAGAGCTATCCATTTATTCCAATTCCTCAGCCTTTTACTCAAAACCTTTAAAATGTTTCTTTTTCAAATTCCTATTCACTTCCCTTTTAAAAGTTATTGTATATTCTGCTCCCACGTGCCTCTGTTTTGGCAGGACATTCCATTCCCTAACAACCCTCTGCATAAAAAAAAATCTCTTAACTTCTCATCTTTGTTCATTTGGTGATGGTCTTAAATTTATGTCCTTAGGTTACCGATTCACTGCCCAATAGAAATAATTTGTTCTGATTTACTTTCAAAGCCCCTCATAATTGTGATCTTCAATCAGATTTCCTCTGTGCCTTCTTTCTTTTAATGAAAAGACGCTCAGTTTCTCCAGTCTCTCCTCATAATGAAAGCCTCTCATTCCTGGTATTAGCTTTGTGAATCCCTTCTGCATTCTCTCCATGGCCTTGACATCTTAAAATAAAGTGCCCAAAATTGGACAACTATTATAACTGCAGCCTAACCAATGATTTGTATATATTTAGCATTACCTCTTTGCTTTTGTACTCAATTCCCCTGCTTATAGAATCTATGATCCAATGTGCTTTATTTATAGCTTTATCAATTTGTCCTCCCATTTTTATAGATTTGAGTATCTGAACCCGCAAGTCTCTCTGGTTCTCTACTCCTCCTTTTAAAATGTTACCATTTAGTGTATATGTCCTCTCCTTATTCATCCTCCCAAGATGTATCACCTCACATTTCTCTGTTTTAAATTTCATCTTACATCTATCTGCAAAACCTACTAGCTTGTCTATGTCTTTTTGAAGTTGTTTACAGTTATCTTCACAATAAACCATGCTCTGTATTAAAATGGTGGCCAGCGCGATTACAACGAGAACTGGGCAGGAAGCAAAAACACAATTTTAAAGGCCCCCCCTCCTCATTCCCGTTCGGCAGGATGGGTTAAAATTGACCCCTTGGCTTTTTTTCTTTGACTGTTCCCTCTCTTCAATTTTTATATTGAACCTAATTATGTTATGGTTGTTGTTTCCTAGATGTTTCCCTACCCTTAAATTACCTACTTGGCCATCTTCATTTCCCAGAACCAGATGTAGCACTGCCTCTTTTCCTGTTGGATTAAAAACATACTGATCCACAAAGCAATCTTGGACACCTTGTGGAGAGTTATCCCCTTCCTACTCCCCTATCCCGCCTGAATATTTTGTAACCAGGAATGTTCAGCTCCCAGCCCTGCCCTTCTGTAAGCTATGTCTCTGTTAGTGTTATTATATTCTTATAACAACTTGTGTCTCTAGCTCATTAATTTTATTCATAATACTTTGTGCATTTACATACATACAACTCAATCCTCCCTTGGTCTGTTTGACAATCATACTCCCCTTTCTGAATTGTTTTTCTCTTTTATCTTTCCTCCACTCAATATCCCTTTTGCTCTTTACTTTCTGCTTCTGTGTTTTGTTTGTTCCCATTCCTCCAGCCATGTTCATTTAAACCCCCTTCCACAGCACTAGTTACTTTCTTAGCAAAGACATTTGTCTCAGCTCATTCAGGTGAAGTCCATCCATCCTGTACAGCCCACTCCTGCCCCAGAACTGGTCCAAATATTCCAGGAGTCTCAATACTTTCCTCTTGTACCATCTCTGCAACCATGCATTTTAACTCTTATTTTATTCCTCTGCTTACTAGCACGTGGCAGGTGAGATTACGGCCCTTGAGGTCCTGCTTTTTAATTACATAGAATTACATTACAGAGAATATACAGCCATTTGGTCCAACTAGTCTGTGCTGGTGTTTGTGCCACACGAGTCTCCTCCCATTCCATCTACCTCATCTTAGCCTTTCAGCATATCTTTCTATCCCTTTTCTCCCATGCACGCACCTAGTTTCCTTTTGAAAGAATCTAAGCTATTTGCTGCAACCATTTCCACATTCTAATCACTCTCTGAGTAAAGACATTTCTCATTATTTCCCTATTGGATTTATTAGTATCTCCCACAAATGGAAACATTCTCTCCACATCTACCCTATCCAACCCATTCATGATTTTAAAGACCTCTATCAGGTCACCTTTAAGTCTTCTCTTTTCTAAAGAAAAATGCCCCAGCCTGTTCAATCTTTCCTGATAGTTGTAATCGCTCAGTTCTGGTATCATTCTTGTAAATCTTTTTGCACTTTCTCCAGTGCTTCTATGTCCTTTTTATAGTATGGAGACCAGAACGTTGCACAGTTGCTGAAACTCCCTTTGCAAGACCCCAATTCTATTTCTTAATTTCTATTCTTTCCTTCCAACATGAATCACAATTTCTGGCTATTCCCCTTCCATTTCCAAAATCCTTTGTGCCAACTCCATGATATCCTTTACCATATCAAAGAAAGAAAGAAAGAATTGCATTTATATAGTGCCTTTCACGACCACCAGACATCTCAAAGCGCCTTACAGCCAATGAAGTACAGTCACTGTTGTAATGTGGGAAACGCGGCAGCCAATTTGCACACAGCAAGCTCCCACAAACAGCAATGTGCTAATGACCAGATAATCTGTTTTTGTTGTGTTGGTTGAGGGATAACTATTGGCCAGGACAGCAGATATAACTCCCCTGCTCTTCTTTGAAATAGTGCCATGGGATCTTTTACATCCACCTGAGAGAGCAGACGGGGCCTCAGTTTAACATCTCATCTGAAAGACGGCACCTCCGACAGTGCAGCACTCCCTCAGCACTGCACTGGAGTGTCAGCCTAGCTTTATGTGCTCAAGTCCCTGGAGCGGGACTTGAACCCACAACCTTCTGACTCAAAGGTGAGTGTGCTACCAACTGAGCCACAGCTGACACTGAGCCTGGGAAACAACACAGTATTTGGGGTCTTTAGTTACAACTGCAAAATCTTCTGTTTATTTCCCTGACTACGGAGCCCCCGATTACTACTGTGTTTTTGGACTTCCCATCCCTTCCCCCTCTTTGGCAACTACTTGCTCCATGGTGCCGTGGTTTTGCTTGTGATTTCCCTCCCTTGAGTTGCTGTTATTGTCACAACTATTCAGCACTCAATACCTGTTTGTCAATTCACACTCTCAAGAGATTCCTGCACTACCTCCTGTCTATATTTAAATTTACAACCACTTAGCAACCTCAGAAAGACAAACAATACTGTGAAATGTGCTTGAAGAATATTTTTGGTCTTTACTGAACCACACTGTTCGCAACCTTGGTGTCATATTTGACCCTGAAATGAGCTTCTGATCACATATCCCCAGCATAACAAAGACCGCCTGCTTCCACCTCCGTGACATCGCCCGTCTCTGCCCTTGCCTCAGCTCATCCGCTGCTGAAACCCTCATCCATGCCTTTGTTACCTCTAGACTTGACTATTTCAACGCACTCCTGGCTGGCCTCCCACATTCCACCCTAAGTAAACTTGAGGTCATCCAAAACTCGCCTGCCCATGTCCTAACTCACACCAAGTCCGTTCACACATCTCCCCTGTGCTCGCTGACCTACATTGGCTCCCGGTTAAGCAGTGCCTCGATTTCAAAATTCTCATCCTTGTTTTCAAATCCCTCCATGGCCTCGCCCCTTCCTATCTCTGTAATCTCCTTCAGCCCCACAACCCCCCGAGATATCTGCACTCCTCTAATTCTGCCTACTTGAGGATCCCTGATTATAATCGCTCAACCTTTGGTGGCCGTGCCTTCTGTTGCCTAGGCCCTAAGCTCTGGAATTCCCTACCTAAACCTCTCCGCCTCACTACCTCTCTTTCCTCCTTTAAGACGCTCCTTAAAACCTACCTCTTTGACAAAGCTTTTGGTCACCTGCCCTAATTTATCCTTATGTGGATCGGTGTCAAATTTTTTGTCTTAAAATACTCCTGTGCAGCGCCTTGGGACGCTTTACTACGTTAAAGGCGCTATATAAATACAAGTTGTTGTTGTTGTTGATTAATGACTCACATCCTTTGTAAATCTGTTTCACAGCGCTCTAGAATACTTGTTATTATTAGTTTGTCAAGTTCACTGGGAGACTGAATTACTATTCCCCTTGATGATAAATTGTTATTTGCTGGCAAATGAGTGAATGTCTGTAATAACGTTAAGATAAATTTTCCGATTGGTTGTGAGCGTAACTGATCATAAAATTGGGTGACAATTAAAAGCACTGGATTTTTCCCCATTTTCTATCCCAACCAATATTGCATTTGTACTTTTGATGGCTCTGGGAAGTATCCATTAATTTGTGGGCGATGTATGTAAATTAATATACCATGATGTCATTCATGTGATTTTCCATAATTTTTGCCCATCAGCAGTTTATTTTAGTCACCCATATAAATTGGACATTCAGGGTTGTTAGATGCTGAGTTCCACATGGAAATATGTTTTAGGAGATCAGTCATTAGATTGCAACATTGTCAGGCCATTTCTGAAGATTTTTTCCTCCTGTTGCTACTGAGGTCTTTGAAGAACCTTTTGTGGCAATTGCTGTGGTGATATCTTTCTTAACTCCTCCTACAAACCCAGAAAAGGCCTGTTACTAACATTTCAAACTAGCAATTAAAAATCTTTTGCTTCAAGGATTGAAACCCGAAGGCATTGACCCAGGTGGCTTCTTCATTCCATGATATGTTCTGTTCTAGTTCTCTTCCTGCTTTTTCCTCTGATACCAATGTCAATATAAAAATCAAGGCCTTGAATTTCTGTGGGGGTTGTCCTGATCTCTTGTCATAAATTTGGCAGAAGATCGGTAGAACCCCCACAGAAATGTGTAAATGGCTGAAAACAATACTACCAAAACAGGTAAACTGGTCACTTATCTCACTGTTGTTTATGGGACCTTACTGTGTGCAAATTGGCTGTCATGTTTGCCTACATAACAACAGCAACTACACTTACAAAGTAATTAGTTGACTGTGAAGCACTTTGGGAGGTCCTGAAAGGTCTGTATAAAGTTTTTTTTCCGTTTTTGCCAGCAGATTTCATACTATAAATGTCAAAAGATCCCGTTATATGGATTGTACTAAAGAATTCTGGAAATTATGACAATTCCTTGTCTCCTATGGAATGTTTTTGAATATCCATTTTTGTTTTCTGTATCCAAACATAAATGACTTGTGACTTTTTTTGATTCAATTTATTCATTTTCATCAAGACAACATCACAGTTTTATCAATAAATACTGATCCTCTGCCAACTTTGAACCAGTTTACAATTCCATATAAAACAGAATGGCCATAAGCCTGATACTGTTTGACATTTGCAATGCATTAATTCTATTTAAACAAACATTGAAAATTATAATACAGTATAGACTGTGTAGAAAATATTGCAATTCTGTTTATCCTGATCCAATGACGCAATGCTGTAAAACAAAAAATAAGCCTCATCAAAGCATAGACACAAATTCCTATCGGGGAGAAATTACAAACCCATCACATGAAAATGGTAAGTGCTCTACTTCCCATGACATTTTGAATGTTTGCGAATGAGAATTTATGCTGCTTTTTGTATTCAAGCATAAATGATTTGCTGAATGCTAGATGCAAAGTCGTTCCCCTATAATTCATTCACGAGATGTAGGCGTTGCTGGCAAGGCCAGAAGTTAATGCGGATTCCTAATTGCCCTTCTGCCGTATTGAACCGCTGCAGTCCGTGAGATGAAGGTACTCCCACAGTGCTATTAGGGACGGAGTTCGACGATGAACGAACGGCGATATATTTCCAAGTCAGGATGGTGTGTGACTTGGAGGGGATCTTGGAGGTGGTGGTGTTCCCATGCTCTTGCTGCCCTTGTCATTCCAGGTTGTAGAGGTCGTGGGTTTGGGAGGTGCTGTTGAAGAAGTCCTGGCGAGTTGCTGCAGTACATCTTATTTAAGGTGGTGGATGGGGTGCCAATCAAGCGGGCTGCTTTGCCCTGGATGGTGTCGAGCTTCTTGAGTGTTGTTGGAGCTGCACTCATCCAGGCAAGTGGAGAGTATTCCATCACACTCTTTACTTGTGCTTTGTAGATGGTGGAAAGACTTTGGAGAGTCAGGAGGTGAGTCACTCGCTGCAGAATACCTAGCCTCTGACCTGTTCTTGTAGCCACAGTATTTATGTGGCTGGTCCAGTTAAGTTTCTGGTCAGTGGTGACCTCCAGGATGTTGATGGTGGGGATTTGAGGATGATATGTCAAGGGGAGGCGGTTAGACTTTCTCTTGTTGGAGATAGTCATTGCCTGGTATTTGTGTGGCGTGAATGTTACTTGCCACTTATCAGCTGTTTGACCTGATGCTATGAGACTTCATGGGGTCCGGAGTCAATATTGACGACTCCCAGGGCCACTCCTTCCCGACTGTATACCACTGTGCCGCCACCTCTGGTGGGACAGCACATACCCAGGGATAGTGATGGAGGAGTCTGGGACGTTGGCTGAAAGGTATGATTTTGTGAGTATGACTATGTCAGGCTATTGATACCCTTACCTAACAAAAATCTATTGATCTCAGTCTTGAAAATTCTAATTGACCCAGCATCCATAGTCATTTGGGGGAGAGAGTTTCAGATTTCCACTATCCTTGTGTGAAAAAGTGCTTCCTGATTTCACTCCGAATGGCCTAGCTCTCTAATTTTAAGATTGTGTCCCCTTATTCTGGTTCCCCTACCAGAGGAAATAGATTCTCTTTATCTACTCTATCGAATCCCTTTATCATTTTAAAGACCTCAATTAGATCAACTCTCAATGTTCTAAAATAAAGAGAATACAAACTGAGTTTATTTAAGGGAACGGTAGCAGAGTGGGTATGTTACTCGACTAGTAATCCAGAGGCCTGGACTAATGATCCAGAGGTGTGAGTTCAAATCCCACCACAGCAGCTGGGGAATTTAAATTCAGTTAATTAAATAAATCTGGAATAAAAAACTAGTATCAGTAATGGTGATTGTCGTAAAAACCCATCTGGTTCACTAATGTCCTTTAGGGAAGGAAACCTGCCATCCTGATCTGGTCTGGCCTAGCCTATATGTGACTCCAGACCCACAGCAATGTGGTTGACTCTTATACTATCCTCTGAAATGGCCTAGCAAGCCACATCAGTTGTAACAAACTGCTACGAAAAACAATAATAAGAGTAAAACTGGACGGACCACCCAGCATCGACCTCGGCACCGGCTACGTACACGAAAACGGCACACCCAGCAAAGTCCTCCTCGTGCCAAAATTGGGAGACTAGTCAAGCAACAGCCTGACATAGTCATACTCACAGAATCATACCTTTCAGCCAATGTCCCAATATCAATATCACCATCCCTGGGTATGTCCTGTCCTGTCCCACCGGCAGGACAGACCCATCAGGGGTGGCTATACAGTGGTATACAGTCGGGAAGGAGTGGCCCTAGGAGTCCTCAACAGTGACTCCGGACCCCATGGGCTGGATTTTGTCTTGGGGTCGGGTTGGGGTCGTGTCATCCGCATTTCGTGCCCCCCCCCCCCCGACTCCAGATTAATGTGGATGAATGATGCAATTTTCACTTAATTGGGCAATTGAGTTCCAGCATGTGGGAACCCATGAACCAATTAGTGGTTTCAGTCTGAAAGTTGCCTCTGATTATGTCATCATTGCTGCTGCATTGCAGGTCAGAGACTGCATGCCTGGTCTCAGAGACAGCCTGGCTGTTGGTGAGAGAGGACCTGCCTGTGCAAAATATGAGAGAGAGAGAGAGAGAGAATTTTCTTTGCAACCAAGTCCTCCCAGGCAGTCTCTTAGCACATCCTATGCAGCTGCATCAGAGGCGACTTTCACACCTAATACTACTACTTACTACTATCTTCATCACATCTCCATTGTAATAGTGGACCTGCAGCTGATAGTCAGCTATCCACTTGTGCTCCCGCCAGGTTTCACTGGAGTGTTTCACATCAGGCGTACTTCATGTCGGAAAAGGGTTAAACTAGCTAAAACATTTCAAAATGGCATTACAGAGCCAATTTAGGGCTTGTTAACGGCTTTAATGGCCTCTCCCGTCTCTTGGAGGCGGGACGGAGTCGGGAACCCCGTGACTGATTTTGTCAAAATTGCGTGGAGGCGGGATGGAGTCGGGATGGGGTCGGGACCCCCGACCCCGCAATTTTAACCCCCCACATGCCTCCAAACCTGACTCCACGGGTCATTCAAAATCCAGCCCCATGTCTCAGGGCTTCAGGTCAAGCACCAAGATCTAGCAGCTCAAAACTGGGCAACAATGAGGCACTGTGGGGCAGCAGAATTGTATTCCACCACAATCTGTAACTTCGTGGCCCGGCATATGCCTAAGCCTACCATTACCATCAACCCTGGTTCAATAAGGAGTGCAGAAGAGCATGCCAGGAGCAGCACCAAGCGTACCTAAAAATGAGGGGCCAACCTGGGGAAGCTGCAACACAGGACTACATGCATGCTAAAAAGTGGAAGCAGCATGCTATAGACAGAGCTAAGCGATCCCACAACCAACAGATCAGATCAAAGCTCTGCAGTCCTGCCACATCCAGTCGTGAATGGTGATGGACCATTAAACAACTAACACGAGGAGGGGGCTCCATAAATATCCTCATCCTCAATGATGGTGGAGCCCAACACGTGAGTGCAAAAGACAAGGCTGAAGCGTTTGCAACCTCTTCAGCCAGAAGTGCCGAGTGGATGATATATATTGGCCTACTCCTGAGGTTCCCACCATCACAGAAGCCAGTCTTCAGCCATGTTCTTCCCAGTTCTGATGAAAGGTCATCGACCTGAAACGTTAACTCTCTTTCTCTCTCCACGGATGCAGCCTGGCCTGCTGAGTTTTTCCAGCGTTTTCTGTTGTTATTTCAGTCTTCAGCCAATTTGATTCACTCCACGTGATATCAAGAAACGGCTGAGCACACTGGATACAGCAAAGGCCTGACAATATCCCGGCTGTCGTGCTGAAGACTTGTGCTCCAGAACTAGCCATGCCTCGAGCCAAGCTGTTCCAGTACAGCTACAACACTGGCATCTATCCGACAATGTGGAAAACATTATAAAACAGGTATGTCCTGTCCACAAAAAGCAGGACAAATCCAATCCAGCCAATTATCGCCCCATCAGTCTACTCTCAATCATCAGCAAAGTGATGGAAGGTGTCATCGACAGTGCTATCAAGCGGCACTTACTCACCAATAACCTGCTCACTGATGCCCAAACATGGACAAAGGAGCTGAATTCCAGAGGTGAGGTGAGAGTGACTGCCCTTGACATCAAGGTAGCAGTTGACTGAGTGTGGCATCAAGGAGTCCTAGTAAAACTGAAGTCAATGGGAATCGGGGGGGGGAAACTCTCCACTGGCTGGAGTCATACCTAGCACAAAGGAAGATAGTTGTGGTGGTTGAAGGTCAATCATCACAGCCCCAGGACATCGCTGCAGGAGTTCTTCGGGGCAGTGTCCTAGGCCCAACCATCTTCAGCTGCTTCATCAATGACCTTCCCTCCAACATAATGTCAGAATGGGGATGTTCGCTGATGACTGCACAGTGTTCAGTGCCATTCGGAACCCCTCAGATAACGAAGCAGTCCCTCCCTAACAGCACTGTGGGAGTACCTTCACCACACGGACTGCAGCGGTTCAAGAAGGCGGCTCACCACCACCTTCTCAAGGGCAATTAGGGATGGGCAATAAATGTTGGCTTTGCCAGCGATGCCTATATCCCATGAACAAATTTTTAAAAACCTGACCTCATAATTTAGCCCTTTAAGCTTTGGCATCATTTTTGTGACTTTATGCTGTATCTCCTCCAAGGCCATTATATTTTTCCTGAGGTTTGGTGCCCAAAACTGAACAAAGTACTCCAGATGTGGTCTGATAAGGCACTGTACAACTGATGCATCACTTCCTTAATTTTGAATTTGAACCCCCCTTGAAATAAATAATCCGATTTGTCTTTCTTGGATCCAAAGTGGATAACCTCACACTGAACTCCATCTTCCACAGTTCTGCCCTCTCAAAGTGCTACACAGTGAATTATGTACTTTTGAAGTGTAGTCACTATTGTAATGTAGAGAACTGTGGCAACCAATTTGCTCACAGCAAGTCCCCATAAACAGCAGTGAGATTAATGAACAGATAATCTGTTTTAGTGATGTTGGGTGGGCGATAAATAGCATCCAGGACACCAGGAGAACACCCTACTCTTCTTCACATAGTGCCGTGGGATCATTCATGACTACCTGAGAGGGCAGATGGGGCCTCAGTTTAAAATAGTGACTACACTTCAAAAGTACATATTTGGCTGTGAAGCGCTTTGAGATGTCCTTAGGTCATGAAAGGTGCTTTTTAAATGCAAGACAGAACATACGGTGTTCTTCATCAATAACTTCGGTGGAAATCCTAGAGAACTTCCATTAACGACCATTTACGCTGTTTCTCTGGGGCTTTCACCAATCTTCCAAAAGGTTACAATGGGAGATTGGAGAGCCCCCAAGCAAATTCTGGTCACTAATTTTATATGTTCTGCTATTTTTAGTGTAGATGCTTCCATATTTCATGCCAGAATGTGCATTGATGTTTTCATTACAACAATAAGACAAAATAATTCAGGAACATTAGTGGCTGACTTGCTCATTAAATATTAAAATGCTATACCGAAAGTTGCACAGGAAGCAAAACTATGGCAGGGACAATCACATAAAGCAACAATCAGTTGTGAACTCTTGTTTCTTTAACCTCTCTGCTTCATTGAATGGATGTGTGGAAAATAGGGTGTGTTTCAAACAATCTTTTAATTTACAATAGCAACACTGCCAATACATTCACTGCTCTCCATGCCCCCTTCCCAATGGCTGGTGCTACATATACATTTTAGCACTCAACTTCCCGCCTGCTCACTCAGATTGAACCTCAGTATCCTGTTTGCCTCTGTGCTGAGCTTCAAACTTCATGTCTGGTCCATCACTAAGATTGCCTACTTTCACCTCTGCAATACCTACCTTGCACACAGTACTGTTGATATCCTTTGCCTTTGTCACTTCCAGACTTGACTTTTCTAACAGTCTCCTATCCAGCCTCCCAATCGTCATCTTGTACAAACTCCAACTCAACCAAAACTCTGCTACCTGCATCCTATCCCACACTAAGATATGATCACCTATCATCCCTGCCTTGATGACTTCCACTATCTTCCCATCCCCCATGCACTGATTTCAACATTTTTGTCCTTGTCCATAAATCCATCTATGGCCTTGTCCCATCCTGTCTCTGCAACCTTCTAAAATCATCTTTCTCGTTCAACTCTGGCCTTTTGTGTGTTTGCACACATCCTCCCGCTGCCCCAACTGCACTCATTGGTGACAGAGCCTTCAGTCATCATGCCCCAGCACCCCCATCTGGCACTCCCTTCCTAAGTGCGCCCACCTTCCTACTTCTCCCCACTTTCAAAAGCTTCCTCAAAAACTACCTCTTCAACCAAGCTTTCAACCTCCTTCCCTAAACCTCATTCCAAACTCCTGCTTGGTGTCTGGTTCCTCTTTTAATCTTCAGATACTTTGCGACATTAAAGATGATGGGGTAGAGTTTCTGGTTTGGGCACAATCGGCAATCTGGGTGCAAATTGCGCTCAAAATTGCACTAGCTTTCTGAATTGAATTTTTTGCTCAGGTTTCTGCTCAAACTCATTTGCACTTACATATTTTCTGGGAATGCCCACAACCTGGTCTTCTTTCACTGTTTCCCCGGAATATGTGGTTATCCTGTATATTTCCAGTACCCAGGTCTTGCACTTTTGAGTGATCTAGCCATCGGTTCTTACCAGGTCCTGCCACTGTTGTGGTTTATCAATACTCATGGTTGGCCAAATGTTATATTTCTACAATGGAAGAGCCAAATGGATAGACTGGAAGAATTTTGTCCAGATAAGATCAGCATCAACCAGAACCCCAGTAACTGGGACAAATTCTCCTTGTATCTTCTAATTGATATCTTTGAGATCCTCATTTGAGTCATGAGAGGGCAACCGGATGGCTGCCCACCACCATAATCAAAGATTAGCTCATTGTTTCTTATAGTGGCCCAGAAATTGAGGAATGCCCATTTTTGGGTGCGCTGGGAGGGGTGGGGTGGGGGGCGCGGTGGTGTGAAGGGTAAACACCTTGCATCTGACTGGTGAGGTCAGAGGCTCCTGAGATATTGGGCCTCGAACTGCATTGTAATAGAGCCAGCGTGGTGCAACACACGCCGACAAAGACTGAAGAAACATTGGGCCGCTGCATTCCTCAGGTAAGTAGGTCCAGGGAGGCAGTATCAGGTCAGGGGGTCTGGAGTCGCAGGGGCCAGGATCATGTTGGGGTCCTGGAGTTTCTTGGACTGGGGGAGGGAAAGCGGGGTCTAGGAATCTCAGGGGCGAGGGTCGGGTGGGGCGGGGGCGGGAGCATGGGAGATCAGGGTCGGGGCTTGGAGGGGGAAATTGATCAGGGTTCGGGAGCATGGCAATTGGGGGTCTGGAGAGGAAGCTAGGAAATCCAAGATAGAGGATCGGGAGAGGAGGCCTGAGAGGGTAGGATCGGGGGTTGGGAGCGGCAACTGGTGACTGTCTTATAATATGGTCGGCCAAACCATCAATGGATTGTCCCAAACCTCTGCCCCCCGCCCCCCCCACCCTCCAAGAGCTCCTCATGGCACCACATTCAGGTAAGTTACTTACCTTCTTTGTTGCAGGCGATCCCTGCAGTTGGTTTTTCTGAGTGCAGCCCGCGATGGCGCTGGCTACCTCAGGGTAAACGAATCTTGGAGAAAGAACCTCAAGCAGGCTTTAGGCCTATTATTTGCATATGCAAAGAGCCTATGGCCTGCTCCAGGCGTGGGTAAAGGACATCTCTTGTTTGTGGTTACCCAATATGGCAGTCGGCCGGAAGTGTGTGCACTTCCTGCTGCGTTTTCGGGACATTATGGGCTGGATTTTCAATGACCCATGGAGTCGGGTTTGGAGGCGTGTGGGGGTTAAAGTTGCAGATTCGGGGGTCCCGACCCCATCCCGATTCCACGCAATTTTGACAAAATTGGTCGTGGGGTTCCCGACTCCGTCCCACCTCCAAGAGGCGGGAGAGGCCATTAAAGCCCTTAACAAGCCCTAAATTGGCTCTGTAATGCCATTTTGAAACGTTTTAGCTAGTTTAACCTTTTTCTGACGTGAAGCACGCCTGATGTGAAACACGCCAGTGAAACCTGACGGGAGCACAAGTGGATAGCTGACTATCAGCTGCAGGTCCACTATTACAATGGAGATGTGATGAAGGTAGTAGTAGTATTAGGTCTGAAAGTCGCATCTGATGCTGCTGCATTGAATGTCTTCAGAGACTGCCTGGGAGGACTTGGTTGCAATTCTCTCTCTCTCTCTCTCTCTCTGAGATGCTGCTCATTTTGCATCCAGGTCCTCTCACAGCAAAGGCCAGGCAATCTCTGAGACCAGGCAGTCTCTGACCTGCAATGATGACATCATCAGAGGCGACTTTCAGACTGAAACCACTAATTGGTTCATGGGTTCCCACATGCTGCAACTCAATTGCCCAATTAAGTGAAAATTGCATCAATCTCCCACATCCAATTGCAGGCGGGTGGATAACACGAAATGCGGATGACACGACCCCAACCCGCCCCAGTATCAAAATCCAGCCCAGTATGTTATGTTGCCTCCTTGGTGCCAGTGTCAAGGATGTCATTGAGCGGCTGCATTGAGCAGCTGCAGAACATTCTGAGGCGGGAGGGTGAACAGCCAGAGGTCGTTGTCCATATCGGTATCAACGACATCGGTAGAAAGAGGGATGAGGTCCTGCAGGCAGATTTTAGGAAGCTATAAAAGAGATTAAAAAGCAGGACCTCAAAGATAGTAATCTCCGGGGTGGGGGTGCTAGTGCTGTTGGGGAGGGTTTAAACTAATTTGGCAGGGGGATGGGCACCAGGATGTAGCATTAGAAAGGAGAAATATGGTGCACAAAAGAGTGTGAGATACAGATAGCACTAGAGTAAGAGATAGTATGGTATCAGGTGGGGTCAGACTAAGAGAAAATACAAGAAGGTCTAAGAGAGGTTTACAGTGCATGTGTGTAAGTGCATTAAGCGTGGTAAATAAGGTTGTTGAGCTGCAGGCACGAATAGCCACATGGGAATATGATGTCGTGATGACAACAGAGACCTGGATCAAAAAAGGGCAGGATTGGGTACTAAATATTCCAGGATATATGGTGTTCAGGAAAGATACAGAAGGAAAAAAAGGAGGTGGGGTGGCAGCATTGATTAAGGAGAATATTACAGTGCTGGAGAGAGAGGATGTCCTGGAGGGGTCAAGGACAGAATCTATTTGGTTAAAGTTAATAGAGGTGCCATTACACTACTAGGTGTATTCTATAGGCCACCTACTAGTAGGAAGGGTATAGAGGAGCAAATTTGCAGGGAAATTACAGAGAGGAGCAAGTACTATAGAGAAGTGAAAATGGGGGACTTCAACTACCCTAATATAGACTGGGATAGTAATAGTGTAAAGGGCAGAGAGGGGGAAGAATTTCTGAAGTGTGTTCAGGAGAACTTTCTTGATCAGTACGTTTCCAGCCCAACGAGGAAGGAGGCATTGCTGGATCTGGTTCTGGGGAATGAGGTGGGTCAAGTAGAGCAAGTGTCAGTAGGGGAACATTTAGGGAACAGTGATCATAGTATCATAAGGTTTAGGTTAGCTATGGAAAAGGACAAAAAGCAATCTAGAGTCAAAATACTTAATTGGAGGAGGGCCAATTTCAGTGGGTTGAGAATGGACCTGGCCTGGATAAATTGGAATCCAAGATTGGCAGGCAAAACTGTAATTGAATAATGGGCTGCCTTTAAAGAGGAAATGGTTCAGGTACAGTTGAGGTACATTCCCACGAGGGGGAAAGGTAGGGCAACCAAAGCCAGAGCTCCCTGGATGATGAAAGAGATAGAGAGTAAGATAAAGCAGAAAAAATGGGCGTATGACAGATGTCATGTTGAGAATATAAGTGAGAACCAGGCTGAATACAGAAAGTTCAGAGGGGAAGTGAAAAAGGAAATAAGAAGGGCAAAGGGAGAGTATGAGAATAAATTGGCAGCTAACATAAAAGGGAATCCAAAAGTCTTCTATAAGCATATAAATAGTAAACGGGTAGTAAGAGGAGGGGTGGGGCCGATTAGGGACCAAAAAGGAGACCTACGCATGGAGACAGAGGGCATGGCTGAGGTATTAAATGAGTACTTTGTATCTGTCTTTACCAAAGAAGAAGATGCTGCCAAAGTCACAGTGAAAGAGGAGGTAGTTGAGATACTGGATGGGATAAAAAATTGATAAAGAGGAGGTAATAGAAAGGCTGGCTGTACTTAAAGTAGATAAGTCACCAGGACTGGATGTGATGCATCCTAGGATGCTGAGGGAAGTAAATGTGGAAATTGCGGAGGTACTGGCTATAGTCTTTCAATCCTCCTTGGATACGGGGGTGGTGCCATAGGACTGGAGAATTGCAAATGTCACACCCTTGTTCAAAAACAGGTGTAAGGATAAACCCAGCAACTACAGGCCAGTCAGCTTAACCTTGTGGTGGGGAAACTTTTAGAAATGATAATCCGGGACAAAATTAACAGTCACTTGGACAATTAAGGGAAGCCAGCACAGATCTGTTAAAGGCAAATCATGTTTAACTAATTGATTGAATTTTTTGATGAGGTAACAGAGAGGGTTGATGAGGGCAATGCGGTTGATGTGGTGTACATGAACTTCCAAAAGACGATTGATAAAGTGCCACATAATATGCTTGCCAGCAAAGTTGAAGCCCATGGAATAAAAGGGACAGTGGCAGCATGGATACATAATTAGCTAAGTGACAGGAAACAGAGAGTAGTGGTGAACGGTTGTTTTTCGGACTGGAGGAAGGTACACAGTGGTGTTCCCCAGGGGTCGGTACTAGGAACTCTGCTTTTCTTGATATATATTAATGATTTCCACTTAAGTGTACAGGGTACTATTTCAAAATTTGCTGATGACACAAAACTTGGAAGTATAGTGAACAGTGAGGAGGATAGTGATAGACTTCAAGAAGACATAGGCTTGTGGAATGGGCGGACACGTGGCAGATGAAGTTTAACGCAGAAAAGTGTGAAGTGATACATTTTGGTAGGAAGAACAAGAAGAGGCAATATAAACATATAAACTAAAGGGTACAATTCTAAAGGGGGTGCAGGCACAGAGCGACCTGGGGGTATATGTGCACAAATCGTTAAAGGTGGCAGGGCAGGTTGAGAAAGCGGTTAAAAAAGCATACGGGATCCTGAGCTTTATAAATAGAGGATTAGAGTACAAAAGCAAGGAAGTTACTATGAACCTTTATAAAACCTGGTTTGGCCTCAACTGGAGTACTGTGTCCAATTCAGGGCACCACACTTTAGGAAGGATGTGAAGGCCTTAGAGAGGGTGCAGAAAAGATTTACAAGAATTGTTCCAGGGATGAGGGACTTCAGTTACGTGGATAGATTGGAGAAGCTGGGGCTGTTCTCCATAGAGCAGAGAAGGTTGAGAGGAGATTTGATAGAGGTGTTCAAAATCATGAGGGGTCTAGACAGAGTAGATAGAGAGAAACTGTTCCCATTGGCAGAAGGGTCGAGAACCAGAGGACACAGATTTAAGGTGATTGGCAGAAGATCCAAAGGCAACATGAGGAAATAGTTTTTTACGCAGCGAGTGGTTATGATCTGGAATGCACTAACTGAAAGGATGGTGGAGGCAGACTCAATTGTGGCTTCCAAAAGGGAATTAGATAAGTACCTGAAGGGAAAAAAAATTGCAGGGCTACAGGGAAAGGGCAGGGGATAGGGACTAGCTGAAGTGCTCTTGCAGAGAGCTGGCATGGGCTCGATGGGCTGAATGGCCTCCTACTGTGCTGTAATTATGTAATTAAAATGATTCTAGATGCGATCGTTTGAGTGCAATGTTAAACTGAGGCCCTGTCCGCCCTTTCAGGTGGACATAAATTATCGCACTGTTTGAAGAAGAGCAGGAAAGTTCTCCCAGTATCCCAGCCACTATTTATCCCTCAGCCAAGACCTAAAACAGATGATCTAGTCAGTTATTTTATTGCTGTTTGTGGGACCTTGCTGTGCTCAAATTGGTTGCCATGTTTCTTACATTTCAACAGTGACTACACTTCAAAAGTACTTAATTGGCTGTAAAGCGCTTTGGAACGTCCTGAGGTCATGAAAGGTGCTATATAAATGCAAGTTCTTTCTTTTGTATGTGCTGAAACAACTTGAAGAATCACCTTAGGGCCCACTGATATCAGTGAGATTCTTCAATAATTTTTCTCTTCTTTTGGTTAGAAACCACATTTCTGCTCTGGAACACTGAGGATGTGCAAGCCACAAAAAACCTCTATTCGCCAGCATCAGAAGGGTGACTCCAATGCGAATCAACAGTTCTTTTCACTGACCATTTCCAATCACCAACCCTGTCTCGAACAGTTTTTAAGAATTTTGCATCAATAATGTCTCCATTAGCTGGGTAATGCAGCATGGAGCCCACCTCCTCTGAGCGAACTTCGGTTCATTCAGCCATTAATGAGAAATCATTATCAGGGTCCTAGGGATTCAGAGCATTAGAAAATGGCATTTAGCAGCAAGGGTTTTGCTAACTGTCCAGCGTAAAAATCTATACTTTGTGGGAATTCAAAATGATTGCTTGAATGAAATATATGGAAGATAAAGCCAACACCACGGGAAAAATTAGCCTTTAAGTATCCAGCATCATTAATCAAAAATAGTAAAAGCTAACCACTTCCAGCTGTTGTTTTTAAACAATCTTCTGTTGTTCAGTTGAGTAGTAAAGAATTCAGTCTTATGGTTATAATCACTTTATTTTTCCTACTTTATCATAAAAAACAATCTAAATGTGGAGTATAATTTCTTCAAAGTATAACGCAGTTTACAAGCGGAGTTTTGTCAGCAGTTCTGAGTGTAGGCAAGCACTCAAAAAGGTTTCTCTCTTTTTTTTCTCCACTTAACACAAAAGCTTCTTTTTTGTGCACTGATTTCTTTATCAAACTGGAAGTGGCCTTGCTTTATTTGGTAGTTTCCAGTCAATGCACTGTCCTTCAGCCGCTTTGTACGCACACAAGTTTACATTTCTCATACATCAACGTCCCCTTGCATAAGTTGCAATGGTATGTGGGATCTTTCTAGTATGGCAATATTATAAACATCCCAAGGCCTTACTTCAATCTTGAACACTGGCTGTTGCTAAGTGAAATCTGTCTCTCTCTCTCTCTCTCTCTCGCTCTCTTTCTCTCTCCAATGATGCCAACCACCTTTTTTTGCTCTATATTGAATGAACTAAACATGAACACCTTTCAGAAACCGAATTAACCGACTTCCATGTGCCAGGAGACTTTTTGTACTTTTAAAGCTCTGTTCAGGGTAAAAACTGTTTCGTAAATGACCAAACAATGTACTTTATTGATGTTCAATTCTGGTGAACTATTACATATTCTCTGCAATGGATTATTCAAAGTTAATGCTGCATGTTTAAGATGAAATAGAAGATTGGGACATTGAGTATTCAAAAAAGATATTGCTTTGCTTTATTAATTATTTTATGTTTGCTATATAAATGTACTCCCCTACCTTTCTCCCCCAAAGGCCCTCATGTTCTTTTAGCCTATCTCATATTGCTTGATTAAAATATTTGGGGACGATGTCTCAACACTTTGGGATCGGCCAAAGACCATGAAGGCAACAAATGCAGAGTTGAAAGAAATAAGTCAGTTTTGGCTGAGCATTTGGTACAGAATAGGCATGAGCCAAAATGGCATGAATCAAGGCTGATTGGCTCTGAATATAAGTACAGAGAGCACCTACACAGAGAAACAATGAAAATATAGACGCACCAGAGTGTTACCAATAGATAAGATGCTAATCATTTCAGTATAATTTGGAATCCTATCTTAAACAAAATTGTAGTCTTTAATGTTCATTTGTATTGTTATTAAAATTGTAATTTTATTAATGAAATGTACAAATTGGATCAATATTGACCAATTGCTTTCCTACGGGATTCGGTGTTAAATAAACAATTTTAGGTAGAGATTTAGTAATTGTAGATAAGAGATCTTTACAACAATGAATGGTACCAATGTATGACCCTGCTGATGGAAGAGATACATTGGGCTGGATTTTCCTTTGACCCTGCTGTAACTCTGTCCCATTTTCCTGGGTCAGGGCTTATTGGCAATGCGGGGTGTGCTCCCGATGGGATTCCTGTCGCTAAGGTGGAGCCTACCAGGAAAGAGGAAACTGAGGCATGCTGCAGTGGGAATGTCACTGCAGCACCACAAGAAGTGGCGAGGGTGCTTAAAGGGCGCAGAAGAGCCCCAAAGAAGCAGGAGCTGCAGTGAAGACCGAGCCCGATGAAGGTCAGTGCATGAGGGCAAGTTTGGATCGAGAGAATACCTTTCCTAGGCCCCCGTCCTCCATTTCTGTACATCGGGGCCATAACCTCCAGTACCTTAGACCTACTGCCACCTTCCGCCAGGTTATCCCAAGACTGGTGGTAACAGGAGTGGATGGGAGTAAAATAGGATAGGAGTCTGAGCCTTGCCCCTGCCAGCATTTACGTGTGGTGGGTAAGGGAAGGAACAGCCAGTGGCTGCCCCAATGGGTACAGGTGGAGGGAAATCAAGGTTGGACTGGAGAAGTGGTGGTAGACTTCACCACCCCATTTTCCAGCTGTTTCTGCTGGAATTCCACCGCATTTTTGGAAAGCTTAACCAGTGTGTGGAACACTACTATATTGTGGGTCGAGTTTCCGCTTTGTGTGCAATCAGAAAATTGCACCCAAAATGCCCTAGAAATTGCGTAGGTTTGGTTAAGCTTCAAGTTTCTGCTAAAATTCATTTGCATAATCACAAACATAAAATCTTCCATGAACCAGCGCAATTGGGCAGCGTAATCGAACGTAATTGTTTCTTTTTTGTATTTCCATTTAAGTATTCCTTGATGTATTTAACAGTGGTAACCTGGTGCTGGTTATATTCATACAGCAGGAAAAGGGTTTGTCAGCAAAAGTAAACATTCTTAATAAGAATGTCTTGCCCTCCACCTGTGAGTAACCTGATTTAAAATCACTGAAAATGACTTTAAAAACCTATACTGAACCATTTAATAGTTTAATTGGTGTACACTAGTCTGTTTCTTAGTAAATTCAACATTTTATGATATGAAAAACCTTTGAAAACGTGCCTACTGGTGCATGTGCGCCGAAGAAAATGGGCGTAATTTGAAGAGTCTTCCTGAACTAGTGCAATCATTGGAATCTCGCATTTTTGACCTGTGGTGTGGCCACTTTTGTGGGCGGGGCCTTATTTGGGCGAATTGAATCTTGAACCAGTGTAAAAGATGGCAGTAAACACGAGCGTAAGTGGTTTTGGGCGTAACTCACGTTTAAAATGCCTGGATTTCTCTGCACTGGTTCGGCCGATTCCGCCTGGATTGTGTTGATATAACTAGCGGATACTTGACCCCTGTATCATTAAATTATAGTGCCTCACTGTGAATCATTTCATTTGTATGTAACATAGGATTCAAACTTTGGACCCTGGACCCTACGGAGTCTGCAAAGGTTTCACAGAGATATTAGATTTCTGTTCACATGTGATCAGAATTCTTTATTTTTCTGCACCGTTCACTGACTGGCACATTTCCTTTTGAGATTGCCTAAAAGCAACTGAAATTGAATTTTGCAGCATATTGGCCTGAGAGTGCACACAAAGGCAGATATTCTGCGTAAGGATTTAACTTTAGAGCATTTAGAGTTGTAGAACTGCCAAATTCTTTGGGCCGTGAAGCAAGAATAAAACCAGATGCACCACCTGGCATCGACCTCGGCACCGGGTTCGGCCGCGAAAATGGCACTCCCAGCCCAGTCAACCCTGCAAAGTCCTCCTCACTAACATCTGGGGATTGTGCCAAAATTGGGAGAGCTGTTCCACAGACTAGTCAAGCAACAGCCTAATATAGTCATACTCACAGTATCATATCTTTCAGCCAATGACCCAGACTCCTCCATTACCATCCCTGGGTATGTCCTGTCCCACCGGCAGGACAGACCCACCAGAGGTGGCGGCACAGTGGTATACAGTCGGGAAGGAGTGGCCCTGGGAGTCCTCAACGTTGACTCCGGACCCCATGAAGTCTCATGGCATCAGGTCAAACATGGGCAAGGAAACCTCCTGCTGATTACCACCTACCGCCCTCCCTCAGCTGATGAATCAGTACTCCTCCATGTTGAATACCACTTGGAAGAAGCACTGAGGGCAACAAGGCACAGAATATACTCTGGGTGGGGGACTTCAAGGTCCATTACCAAGAGTGGCTCAGTAGCACCACTACTGACTGAGCTGGCCAAGTCCTGAAGGACATAGCTGCCAGACTAGGACTGCAGCAGGTGGTGAGAGAACCAACATGAGGGAAAAACCTACTTGACCTCGTCCTCACCAATCTACCTGTCGCAGATGCATCTGTCCATGACAGTATTAGTAGGAGTGACCACCGCACAGTCATTGTGGAGACGAAGTCCCACCTTCACACTAAGGACACTCTCCATCATGTTGTTTGGCACTACCACAGTGTTAAATGGGATAGATTCAGAACAGACTTAGCAGCTGAAAACTGGGGTGCTGTGGACCAAAAGCAGCAGCAGAATTGTATTCCACCACAATCTGTAACCTCATGGCCTGGCATATCCCTCACTCTACCATTACCATCAAACCAGGGGACAAATCCTAGTTCAACGAGGAGTGTAGAAGAGCATGCCAGGAGCAGCATCAGGCGTACCTAAAAATGAGGTGCTAACCTGGTGAAGCTACAACACAGAACTACATGCATGATAAACAGCAGAAACAGCATGCTATAGACAGAGCTAAGCAATCCCACAACCAACGGATCAGATCAAAGCTCTGCTGTCCTGCCACATCCAGTCATGAATGGTGATGGACAATTAAACAACTGATGGGAGGAGGAGGCTCCATGAACATCCCCATCCTCAATGATGGCGGAGCCCAACACGTGAGTGCAAAAGACAAGGCTGAAGCGTTTGCAACCATCTTCAGCCAGAAGTGCCGATTGGAGGATCCATCTCCGCCTCCTCCTGAGGTCTCCACCATCACAGAAGCCAGTCGTCAGCCAATTCGATTCACTCTGCGTGATATCAAGAAACGGCTGAGATCACTGGATACAGCAAAGGCTATGGGCCCGGCAACATCCCGGCTGTTGTGTTGAAGACTTGTGCTCTGGAACTAGTTGCGTGTCTAGCCAAGCTGTTCCAGTGCAGCTACACCACTGGCATCTACCTGACAATTGGAAAATTGCCTAGGTGTGTCCTGTCCACAAAAAGCAGGACAAATCCAAACCAGCAAATTACCGCCCAATCAGCCTACTCTCAATCATCAGCAAAGTCATGGAAGGTGTCGTCGACAATATTAAGCGGCACATACTCACCAATAACCTACTAGTTTGGGTTCCGCCAGGACCACTCGGCTCCAGATCTTAAACATGGTCAAAAGAGCTGGGGAGAGAAATTCAGTATCGCCCCATTTGGGGTGCAATTATCGGCCGGGCGCAAAGATTAGCACCTGGCGCTAATTATCGCCTCCGACAGCAAACTTGACTTTTATCGCCCCTGTAGGTGATTGGAGCGCTATATCAGGCGCTACACATCTGTCTTAAGGCACAAAGGCCGAGGAGCGAGGCGCTAAATCAAAGCGCTGGCGAAGCTCATGTGATGTCAGTCAGCAATGGAACACAGACACAATGGCGCCGGCCAGTTCTTAAAGGGGACGGTTGATCTTGCTTTCCATCCACATCCTGCTCATTGCAGCCTTGAATCTTGGCCTGGAGAGACCTGTACATCAAATCTGCTGGAAAGAACAATAGAGAGAACCAGGGAAAGAGCTCAGAGTGCAGGCTCCACAGTCTCTTCTAAATCGATACAAGGAAGGGCAAATCAAAATGAACCTGCGAAGTGCTGCTCAGTACCCAAAACTCCTTCACACAGCGTTGAATCTCTCCAGAAGTCTCTCTCTCTCTCTCTCTCTCTCTCAGAATGCGTGGTTCAAAAATGTCACCAACAAAAAAAGGCAGGAAGCGGTCGCCTTTAAATAGCGCTCCCCCAGTCCCTTCCTGACTGCAAAACGCTCCCCTCAACCTGTCGTTGCTAGCGGCAGGCGGTAAGGCAGGGGGCGCCACTCAATATCCGCTCTGGGACACTATCGGGGCATTGCGCATTTGACTGACGTCACGATCTACCGGCACAGGAGATCGTGGCGGTAGTGTTTAGCGTCGCCGCAAAATGTTTAGTTAATTTCGGGAGCGGCGCAAACATTGCCGCGCCCGGACGCTAGTTGCTTTGCGCCCGATTAGCGCCCTCTTAAGGCGCTAACGGGAGGCACAACCAACTGAATTTTTCCCCCCTGAATTCTAGAGATGAAGTGAGAGTGACTGCCCTTAACATCAAGGCAGCAAAGAGCCCTAGTAAAATTGAATTCAATGGGAATCGGGGAAAACCTCTCTGCTGGCTGGAGTCATACCTAGCACAAAGGAAGATAGTTGTGGTTGTTGGAGTTCAATCATCACAGCCCCAGGACATCGCTGCAGGAGTTCCTCAGGCCAGTGTCCTCGACCCAAACACCTTCAGCTGCTTCATCAATGACCTCTCTCCATCATAAGGTCAGAAGTGGGGATGTTCGCTGATGACTGCACAGTGTTCAGTTCCATTTGCTACTCCTCAGATAATGAAGCAGTCCGTGCCCGCATAGAGCATGACCTGGACAACATTCAGTGCTTGGGCTGATAAATGGCAAGTAACACTCGCGCCACACAAATGCCAGGCAATGACTACCTCCAACAAGAGAGAGTCTAGTCACTTCCCCATTGACCAGAAGCTTAACTGGACCAGCCACGTAAATACTGTGGCTACAAGAGCAGGTTGTAGCTGGGTATTCTGCACCAAGTGACTCACCTCATGACTCCCCAAAGCCTTTCCACCATCTACAAGCCACAAGTCACTTGTCTGGATGAGTGCAGCTCCAACAACACTCAGGAAGCTCGACACCATCCAGGACAAAGCAGCCCACTTGATTGGCACCCCATCAATCCCCTTAAACATCCACTCCCTCCACCACTGGTGCACCGTAGCTGCAGTGTGTACCATCTACAAGATGCACTGCAGCAACGTGCCAAGGCTTCTTCGACAGCACCTCCCAAACCCGTGACTTCTACCACCTAGAAGGACAAGGGCAGCAGCTGCATGGGAACACCACCACCTCCACATTCCCCTCCAAGTCACACATCATCCTTACTTGGAAATATATCACCGTTCCTTCATCGCCGCTGGGTCAAAATCCTGGAATTCCCTTCCTAACAACACTGTGGGAGTACCTTCACCACATAGACTGCAGTGGTTCAAGAACATAAGAACACAAGAACATAAGAATTAGGAGAAGGAATAGGCCATACGGCCCCTTGAGCCTGCTCCGCCATTCAATAAGATCATGGCTGATCTTCGACCTCAACTTCACTTTCCTGCCTGACCCCATATCCCTTGATTTCCCGAGAGTTCAAAAATCTATCTATCTCAGCCTTGAATATACTCAGTGACTGAGCATCCACAGCCCTTTGGGGTAGAGAATTGCAAAGATTCACAATCCTGAGTCAAGAAATTCCTCCTCATCTCAGTCTGAAATGGCTGACCCCATATCCTGAGACTATGCCCCCTAGTTCTAGACTCTCCAGCCAGGGGAAACAATCTCTCAGCATCTATCCTGTCAATCCCCCTCAGAATCTTATATATTTCAATGAGATCACCTCTGATTCCTCTAAACTCCAGAGAGTATATGCCCACTCTAATCAATCTCTCCTTATATGACAACCCTTTCATCCCAAGAATCAATCTAGTGAACCTTTGTTGCACCGCTTCTAAGGCAAGTATATCCTTCCTTAGATAAGGAGACCAAAACTGTTCACAGTACTCCAGGTGTGGTCTCACCAAAGCCCTGTACAATTACAGCAAGACTTCCTTACTTTTGTACTCCAACCCCCTTGCAATAAAGGCCAACATGCCATTTGGCTTCCTAATTGCTTGCTCTACCTGCATGCTAACTCTCTGGGCTAGAAAGTCATGTGGTTTGCGCCACCCGTTGGCGCCACAAGATGGCACCAAAATGCTGTTGACAGCTGTAACGACAGCTGATGCCGGTTCCAGCGCCGCACACCATATCAGTATTGCCGGTAGTGCTGCCGGTAAACCCGATCACCAGGGACCTCGCCATCATGGAGACTGTGATATCAGTGAGAGTGCAATGCTCACTGGAAATCCAATCTCCCAAATTTGTTATAGCCACTTACCTTAACAGCAGCGCAGAACAACAATAGGGAGAGCTGGTGTCTACCAGCAGGAAGCAGGCTGCAGCAGCGATATTTAAAGGTACCATCCCCAATCAGCTCCAACTAACATGGTTCTGCAGTTTCACTGGAGGTTTGCTACCTCCTGCAACTGAAACTGCTTTCTTTAGCTATTTCAAGTTTTTTTGGTGACAGGGAATGTTGATCCAAGTGCAGAAGTCACTCATTATTTGTTAAAGGCTTCTGCTCACAACACTTCCTCACAGTCGTGGGGGCTGTGGGAATGCGGGATTACCTCAGGAGGACGATGAAGCAGAGGAGGATGAGGAGGAAAGAGAACGAGGAGGAGGAGGACAAGGAGGAGGAGGATGAGGAGGAGGAGGACGAGGAGAAGGAGGACGAGGAGGAAGAGAATGAGGAGGAGGAGGACAAGGAGGAGGAGGACGAGGAGAAGGAGGACGAGGAGGAGGAGGACGAGGAGAAGGAGGACGAGGAGGAGGAGGACGAGGAGGAAGAGAATGAGGAGGAGGAGGACAAGGAGGAGGAGGACGAGGAGGAGGAGGATGAGGAGGAGGAGGACGAGGAGGAAGAGAATGAGGAGGAGGAAGAGAATGAGGAAGAGGAGGATGAGGAGAAGGAGGACGAGGAGGAGGAGGACGAGGAGGAGGAGGACGAGGAGGAAGAGAATGAGGAGGAGGAGGACGAGGAGGAAGAGAATGAGGAGGAGGAGGACGAGGAGGAGGAGGACGAGGAGGAGGAGGAACAGGAGGGAGGGCGGAGGAAGCAAGACAATCGTCCTTCTGGACGGGCTGTCCGTGACCGACTCATCAGACTCCGATTGACATGAATGAAACCCCAGATCCCCGTAGCTCACCACATCCTCATCATATAATCCCTGTCTCATGGCGTATCACAGCGTCCTCCTGGGCAAAAAGGTGAAATGAGAGGGACCACAAAATATTCCAAACATACTTAATAAATTTATCTATAAACATATCACACATATCACATGAATTCTAAGAACTAATGACCCTAGTGCCTGCCACAGTTGAATAGCTGTCATTGTGTGCAAGGTGTGAGATGTGGGTGTGAATGTTGATAGGTAGAGATTGTTGGTGGGTGAGTGCTGGGGTGTGGTGCATTGAGCAGTGTGCGAAGCTTGTGGTACAGATGATGGTTTGTATCATTTGTTGAAGCCTTCACTCACCCTGACCACCCGTATGAGGTCGTTAAACTTCTTCCTGCACTGGGTGTGTGTCCTGCGGACCACAGTGCTGCCCGTGACATGGTGTGCCACCTCCCTCCACATAGTCTGGCAGACTTGTGGCGAGGGCCTCCTGCCAGTTGGGGGCTACAGGACTGCCCGCCTTCTCTCCACCACTAAAACCAATGACTCCAAAGCTTCATCCAAAAACCTCCGGGCTCTCTCCCTGGAGCAGTGATGTGCCATCAGGATTTGTAAATAATTGCTCCTTCTCCCTGTCCTTCTTCTTATGGTTGTTGAGGCAGCTGCACACCCAACAATGCTGAGAATGAAGTGCTGCAGCATCAATGAACCTCCCCTTTAAGTAGTCAAAAAAGCCGGTGGCACTTATTACTTGAGGTTAGACTACACCCGATATTGGTCCATCTTTTCAGTGTAACGCCAATGAGTTTGGGTTGTTAGACGAGAATCATACCTGCAATCATTTTAATGAGGAGTGAGGATGAATTTTGCATGCAGCCTGGACGATTTTCAACTGGCGCTACTTAATCATTTTTAGTCTAAACGCTGCCCATTTCTTGGCTATAACGAATTTCTAGGCCTCTCTGTTTCCTGTACTAAGACACCTAAATCTCTCTGAACACCAACATTTAATAGTTTCTCATCATTTAAAAAATATTTTGTTTTTCTATTCTTCCTAACAAAGTGAATAACCTTACATTTCCCCACATTATACTCATCTGCCACCTTATTGCCCACTCACTTAACCTGTCTATATCCCTTTGCAGGCTCTTTGTGTCCTCCTCACAGCTTAACACCACCACCACCTTCTCAAGGGCAATTAGGGATGGGCAATAAATGCTGGCCTTGCCAGCGATGTCCACATCCTATGAATGAATCAAAAAAGATTATATTTATCTAATTAGTAGATACTAACTTGCAGCCAAGAGCAATTCAAGCATTAGAGTCTGATAAAAATCTACCTTACTCATTGAAACAGAGTAGAGTTCTAAACTGCATATGATATTTAAAATCTGTCTTTAGGAGATAATAAGTATACTACTTTGCATACAGCTAAATAGTGTTAGCATCACGCATTGTGGCACCCACTCGATTTAGTAGCAGCATATCTGTGTTAAAATGCTGCTGTTGATCATCATAGAATGAAGACTTTCTTCAATTTTCTCCCTGTCTCTCCTGATTGTGCTGTCTCATGTTGGGGTATGGTGCCAAGGGTGCTGGCCACTCTCCATTAAATCAGGAAAGTATCCTTTATTTGTGAGTGGGCCTATACAGTGAGGGTCGATGGCAGGCACCATGGGTGAGCCCGGTTCTGTCTTCACACATGCCATTTCTAGGCAGGAGTCACTGGTTTGAGATCAGGGCAGAAATCTGGTTAATCTTTCGCTCCCCTGCCCCATGGGTGTTGTTGCTAAATGTAGTGCCTGCTACTGCCACCATGGCTGAGAGCAAGGCTAAAGAATTTTAATGGTTTTAATCCCTGATTTTAATTGCTCCACCATTGGCGGCCGTGCCTTCAGCTGCCTAGGCCCTAAGCTCTGGAATTCCCTCCTTAACCCTCTCCGCCTCTCTACCTCTCTCTCCTCCTTTAAGATGCTGCTTAAAACCTACCTCTTTGACCAAGCTTTTGGTCATCTGTCCTAATATCTCCTTATGTGGCTTGGTGTCAAATTTTGTTTGATAATCACTCCTGTGAAGCGCCTTGGGACATTTTACTATGTTAAAGGCGCTATATAAATGCAGGTTGTTGTTGCTGTTTTATGCTGTACGGTACTGTTATCCTTTTAAGTGAGCGTCAAAGGTAAATATTCCATGGAGAAATTACATTGTACTGTGATTTCTCATAATTCATATTACAGATGGATAAAGATAAAAGGTTACAGAGTGAAAGTTATGTAACATGTATAAATAGCAACAGTCTGAATGATTATTAGCAATCTGTAGTCAGTACCTTTTTTTATATTGTCATTCCGGAATCGTGAAACCTCACTGCCACTTTAAGAGACACATAGCACATTGTTTGGCTGATTTAGCTTCAAGACACTGTTTATCTGGATACATTAGACAAATAAAACTGTGCCGAGATTTGAAGCCACAGTGCTATTCATATAAAAATAAAAATTCTTACATCAAGAAATCATCCTGAACTGAAATGACTTTCATGGTCACTGAGATCAAGTTGGATTACCTTGAAAGCCAGTGGAGAAATTGCTTTCCATCGACTGTGAGCCTCGTAGCAATGCCATACACGCAAAAGCCAGGCTGCTCTGAATGGAAAATGTTTTCCCAGAAGACACTGAGGAGCCTGTCAGCATAAGGTTTTACTACATCACCTGAATCAGAAAGCTTCAATTCGTATGTGGGGACTAACTCCTTCCTGTATGTTTCCAGCACTGAGACCTGCTTGGGATATGGCTGCTCTGCACTTCATGGCCTACTCAATACAAGCTAATGCAATAGATAAACACCACCAAACTAGGTTATGCAGGCTCTCTGGAGCCTTTGACTGCTGAAGCTGCTGTGAAAAAAATGGAGAGCTTAGCTGATTCAATTTATGTTCATTTCTATACAGGTCTCGTGCGTCATGACTTTACCAAGAACTGAAGAGACATCAGGGACATCTTCACTAACAGGTAAAGAGGCTTTGCGATTGATTCGAATCAAATTATTTTGTCAGAACTCATCTTGTAATTTACAATGTTTTAATTGCGCTGCACCTTTCAGCTCAACAGTTTTTTTGTAACAGATTTTCACTTCATTTGATGTGATGACACCATTTCTTTTTTACAAATAATAAACTTCCGAGTCTCACTGATTTTACATTGACAGAGGTCATGCAAGTTAAATATTCTTTGCTACTATGTGACCCTGTTTCTTTTAACAGCTGCTAGTGAAATCCTTGGTACAAATATAGTCTAATTTGCACTGTTCCTGTGCTGGGGACCACATATGCTCTTTCTTCACACTAGTCAATGTTATACATGATATTTAAAAGGGCAGTGTTTTACGAAGAAGTGTTTCGTAAACCTTTTATTGTTTGCTTGCCAATGTGCAAAATAGCAATACAATGTATAAAAAGTGCATCATTGTATCAATTATGCATGTTGTTATTGTGGCATGAATGATGTACAGCTCATTTTGCTCTTCTCCCTCTGGAAACAATAAAAGGTTCACTTCACAATTTTTTATGAAGATGTCCCTTTAAATTTGGTGTCCATAGATGCGCAGGCACTAAGCTGCGATCTGGTGACCATTTCATTGAAAAAGGGAAGGGGGGACAATTGCAAAATCCCTAAAAATGTTATTTCAATAAAAAATATATTTGCAAAGTTGATAGTAAAGAGGGAGCTTGTTGGAGTGTCTTTTTTGATAATGACATAATTATATTGCTGAAAGGTGTTAACTTTGAATAATTTGAGATGATTGTGTTAGGTGTCAGCCTTGGCTCAGTGGTAACACCCGAGCCTCTGAGTCAGAAGGTTGTGGGTTCAAGGCTCTACTTCAAAGACAGAAACACATATAATCTAAGTTGACACTTCAGTGTAGTATTGAGGAAGTGCTGCATTGTTAGAGGTGCTGTCTTTCAGATGAGAAGTTAAGCTGAGACCTTATATCCCCTCTCAGGTGTGATGTGGAGATGCTGGTGTTGGACTGGGGTGGACAAATGTGAGAAGTCGCACACCAGGTTATAGTCCAACAGTTTTATTTGAAATCACAAGCTTTCGGAGCTGCTGCTCCTTCGTCAGGTGAAGTGACGAAGGAGCAGCGCTCCGAAAGCTTGTGATTTCAAATAAAACTGTTGGACTATAACCTGGTGTTGTGCGACTTCTCACATTTGCCCTCTCAGGTGGACATAAAAGATCCTGTGGCACTAATCAAAGAAGAGCAGGGAGTTCTCCCAGTGCCCTGGCCAACATTTACCTTCAAACAACATCACTAAAAAGGATTGGCCCTGAATTCACGGTCAGTATGACGGTGTACTCACAGAGTATGCCACCTTTGAAATTGACCGCAAGTTTGGGATTTGCACATGCGCTAAACCCCGAACTTGCAATCTGTCAAGTTCCGACTGCACATAGACTTCGCTGCATGTTTCACCTCCTCATTCAAATGAACGTGCTGGTAAAAAGTTGATCTAATTGCCTACCTACTGTGAATTAATTACCCTGAAAATTTTTACATCTGGTACAAACAGGCGCAGGGAGCCTATTGCACAGCGTAAGGGGAGGAGGGATCAGAAAATTATATTACAAACCTGTTCAGATGTCGGTGGCGTTCTCTTTAGCTACGCCGCTGACTCTGAATTCAGGGCTATTGTCTAGTCATTTATTTCATTGCTGTTTGTGGGACCTTGCTATGTGCAAATTGGCTACTGAGTTTTCCTACATCACAACAGTGATTATAATTCAAAAGTACTTCATTGGCTGTTAAGCAATTTGGATGTTGTGAAAGGTGCTATATAAATGCAAGTTCTTTTTTTACTTTTGTACTACATTATGACTAAGCTCTGTGATGGTCCTCTGCGACTGGCATTCATGCCAGTGAGTTAGAGGAAAATCAGATAACAGGACATAGAAATGGTTGCCCTTCCCCTTTCTGTGCAGCTGAAAAATTGACATCTGTCCCAGTGGTGTGCACGTACAAGAGGGTTTGAGGGTTAGGAAATCCTATTGAACAGCACAACAAAATCTGATAGCACTGGCTGAAGCAGCATTGTAGGTGCTACATTGCTGTAGCTGTGAATTTATTTTCTGTTTCATGAAACCCATGGATAAAAAGGGACAGTGGCAGCATGGATACGAAATTGGCTAAGTGACAGGAAACAGAGTAGTGGTGAACGGTTGTTTTTCAGACTTGAGGAAAGTATACAGTGGTGTTCCCCAGGGGTCGGTACTAGGACCACTGCTTTTCTTGATATATATTAATGACTTGGACTTGGGAGTACAGGGCACAATTTCAAAATTTGCAGATGACACAAAACTTGGAAGTATAGTGAACCATGAGGAGGATAGTGATAGACTTCAAGAAGACATAGACAGGCTGGTGAAATGGGCGAACACTTGGCAGATGAAATTTAACGCAGAAAAGTGCGAAGTGATACATTTTGGTAGGAAGAACGAGGAGAGGCAATAAAGGGTACAATCCTAAAGGGGGTGCATGAACAGAGAGACCTGGAAGTATACGTGCACAAATCGTTGAAGGTGGCAGGGCAGGTTGAGAAAGCGGTTAAAAAAGCATACGGGATCCTGGGCTCCAATAAAACTGTTGGACTATAACCTGGTGTTGTGCGACCTCTCAATTTTGTCCAATAATAGAGGCATAGAGTACAAAAGCAAGGAAGTTATGATGAATCTTTTGGGGTATTTTGTCCAATTCTGGGCACCGCACTTTAGGAAGGATGTGAAGGCCTTAGAGAGGGTGCAGAAAAGATTTACGAGAATGATTCCAGGAATGAGGGACTTCAGTTACGTGGATAGACTAGAGAAGCTGGGGTTGTCCTCCTTAGAGCAGAGAAGGTTGAGAGGAGATTTGATAGAGGTACAGGAAACTCTTGTTTAACCGGCACCTAAATATCCGGAATTCTCTCTTAACCGGCAAAAATCATACTCCGAAAACTCCTCTCAAATCACCGGCAATGTTGCCGAGTCCGAGTCCGAGTCTCCCGCGAACGTCGAGTACTTTGAAAACTCCTCTCAAATAACCGGCAATGTTGCCAAGTCCGAGTCCGAGTCTTCCGCGAACGCCGAGTTAGTCAGTGGGGGTAGTTCTCCAAAGTGCCACTACTCGGCCTCCTGGCGCTGTCGGAAGTCCGAACACTGCAGTAACAGGAGTCTGATTCTCCCGCGTTGCCGGGAGTCTCACTTACTGTTAAGTAATTAAAGAGTTATGCATTACCCTCAACTGGCAGTACTGTACTTAATCAAGCATCTTCCACCATCCATTTAACACAACATTCTGTAGGTGAGTAACCAAATACTGTATACTGCACATTTCTTGATTTTTTTATGTTAAAAATAGCCTCAGTAGATATAACTCTCCGTTATCCAGAACTTTCGATCAACCAGCACCACGCCGGTCCCGTCGGTGCCGGATACCAAAGAGTTTCCTGTATTCAGAATCATGAGGGGTCTAGACAGAGCAGATAGAGAGAAACTATTCCCATTAGCGGAAGGGTCAAGAACCAGAGGACACATATTCAAGGTGATTGGCAAAAGAACCAAAGGCAACTGAGGAAAAAAAAAATTACGCAGCGAGTGGTTATGATCTGGAATGCACTGCCTGAGAGGGTGGTGGAGGCAGACTCAATCGTGGCTTTCAAAAGGAAATTGGATCAGTACGTGAAAAAAAAATTTGCAGGGCTATGGGGAAAGG
This sequence comes from Squalus acanthias, assembly GCA_030390025.1. Taxonomy (NCBI): domain Eukaryota; kingdom Metazoa; phylum Chordata; class Chondrichthyes; order Squaliformes; family Squalidae; genus Squalus; species Squalus acanthias. The sequence goes on along the minus strand of CM059426.1, from coordinate 81,989,195 downwards.
GCGAGGGAGTGGGACTAGCTGAGGTGCTCTTGCAGAGAGCAGGCATGGGTTCGCTGGGCCGAATGGCCTCCTTCTGTGCTGTAACCATTCTATGATTCTATGATTCTATGTTCAATATCCTTCTCTTTTTGTTTGGGTATTTCGATACTGTACCTCAAATCCTAGATGTTGTTGCCTTTTGCCTCGCCTCTCCTGAAGGTACTGACTCATGTAAGGGTGTGGCCCCATGGGTACTGTCCATCCTCTAGTACCTGAGTTCTGACGAAAGGTCATTGACCTGAAACATTAACTGTGTTTCTCTCTCCACACATGCTGCCTGACCTGCTGAGTTTTTCCAGCATTTTCTGTTTTTATTTCAGATTTCCAGCATCTGCATTATTTTGCTTTTGCTCTAGTACCTTGGCAAAGTTACTCTCCTTCATGTGTAGGCTTGATAGTGAATATCAATAGGCTATTTCAAAGTGGAGAGACTGTTCCTGTCCTTAACCAACATCTACACATGTACACTTTCCAGCAGGCATCACCGGATAGAGATCAGCAACTAGCTCAGAAGCTCTTTGGCCAATCATAGCACCCCTATTGTCACCTGCAATGGCCCAGGTCCTGTGGGATATTTCCCAGGCCTGCCGTAAGTTAGACTTTTTCCTGCACCCTTCAGCTCAAAATATTTTTGCGCCGTAACTTGCTGGAAGTGCGAGCTAATAACAGCAAAGCAAGGGCAAAGAGGCATCTGGGACCTTAGTGAACAGCGGGACCCACAGTGTATCTGCTTAACCAATGAGATTTAAGGATTGAGGAAGAAACAGAGGAACAATGGAGAAGATTTGTGAATTAGAGTGGGTGAATTAGAGTCAAATCAGGTACTGAAAGAGAAATCAAGAGAGGGAAAGAAGGATTGGATTAAGAGAGATAAAAGAGACAGAAAGGAAAAGTAAGAAAAAAATTTAAAATTAAAAACTTGACATTTTTAAAAATCTGTAACAACAATTTACTACATGCAGGATTGAGATTGAATAGTTTAAATTGTTCCCTTTCTAGGCCAGAATGTTTGATAGGCATTGCAGGGATATAAATCTCATAATTAAAAAGGTACTTACGCTATTAAGTCTCGGCCTGAAATTTCTGCAATCTATTTAATGGATATTTAATGTGCAAATCCAGCAAGTTCTTAAAAATAATGGGGAGACTAAGGGCGAGATGCCATTTGTGTGAAGCAAATGGCAGAGTGACGTAAATCGACCAGCAAGTTCTGGAGATTTGCAACTCACGACGTAACTCTTAATCCCCTGAACTTGCTAGCTGATTTGTGTATTAATAGCGGCATGCGTCGTTAACACGCCGTTATTCTTCCAGCAAGACTTGGCTCAATATATTAGCACAGACCAGGGATTAAAACCAGTACCTTCCTTGTCTGTATAGTTCTGTACCTTACTGGTTGTTGCATTTACTGTTTGAGCTACCGGGGGAGCTTGACATTGTTGGTTTTATGAACTTTTTTAAATTTTTACATTTTTATTCTCGGGATGCGGGTGATGCTGGCATAGCTGCATTTTAGTGTCAGCTGTGGCCCAGTGGGTAGCACACTTGCCTCTGAGTCAGAAGGTTGTGGGTTCAAGTCCCACTCCAGGGACTTGAGCACAAAAGTCTAGGCTGACACTCAGTGCAGTGCTGAGGGAGTGCTGTAATGTCAAAGGTGTCGTCTTTCGGATGAGTAATTAAACCGAGGCTCCGTCTGCTCTCGCAGAGTGGATGTGAAAGATTCCATGGCACTATTTCGAAGAAAAGCAGGGGAGTTATCCATGGTGTCCTAGCCAATATTTACCCCTCAATCAACATAACAAAAACAGATTATCTGGTCATTATCACATTGCTGCTGGTGGGGCCTTGCTGTGTGCAAATTGGCTGCCGCGTTTCCTACATTACAACAGTGACTACACTCCAAAAAAAGTACTTCATTTGCTGTAAAGCGCTTTGAGACGTCTGGTGGTTGTGGAAAGTGCTCTATAAATGCAAGTCTTTCTTTCTTTAATTGCCCATCGCTAGTTGCCCTGAGAAGGTGAGCTACTGTAATCCTTGTGTTGATGAACAAGTAATAGGATTAGGGTTCTGACGAAAGGTCTTCGACCTGAAACGTTAACTCTGTTTCTCTCTCCACGGATGCTGCCTGGCCTGCTGAGTTTTTCCAGCGTTTTCTGTTGTTATATAGGATTTAATTGGTTGCGTTGCGTGAATGAAGTAACTTTAAACTGTAGTTATCACTTACGCTGGTCAATACCGATATAGCACAAGCTCCCAGTGAGGCTGTCGGTTGGTTGTCTGTTTTGTCTGTTTTGCTTTTGCTTGTTGTCTCACAGATAACTCTTTCATTAAGTGTTTAAGATTCCACTGCATTACTTCTGACTGCCAGACAGATGTAAAATTATGTGGACTGCACAAACATAAGGAGACAGCCAGCAATATAAACAGACATCCAGATTAATCCCACTGCAGGAAACGTTTCATTTAGACCAAAGATTAGATTTGTACTCATGAAGAGATTAACTTCAAACAGCAGCTGAACATTTTATTGCTATATTTTTAGTTCACTTTCAATTTAATGAGGTAATTACACAGATCACTAGGTTGTGCTCCTTCTCAGAAGCAAGTTATACATCTCTGCAGTGACATTGTTAAATTAATAGAACAAACCAACACAAGGCAGCTTAATAAATTGTTTTGTACAAAATGATCTTTGTCAAAATGCTCCATTTTGCATGATTTTATCTGGCTTATTTTAAAGTTTAACAAAGAACATTATGAACAATTAGAAATATCCTCAAGCCCTTCAGAGGCATATTTTGGATGCGGTGTGTTTAATATCTGTACATTAAAAATTGGCCCCAGGAGCTCCCCAGTATTTTAATGAGGTAAATGCACCACATGTAATGCAGACTGGGAACATCAAAGATTTCATACTTTGTCTGTGCTGAGTTAACTGATCACAGCCAGAGCAGGATTACAAATCTCCGTATCCAGTGATCCAAGCCTGAAAGTGGATGCTGAGTGAGACGTGGCTGTGATTCCCCATCCATCCCCCCACACCCCCCGCCAATAGCCTGCTGATACTCACAGCCACGGATAATGAATGGCCACTTTGACAATGTACCAGGGCTATCGACATCTGTAACAAATCGCTGCATGTGTACTGCCTGGACAGAATGGTTGTCAGTGGATGTGTCATGAGGTGACGTTGCATGCAAGATTATGTCCTGCAAACATTCTGGCAGATAATCAGGAAGGCAGGTAATTGGAGCATGGATAATGGAAGTTCGATTGCGAGACTGTGCTTAAATAGGAAATCTCATTATCCAAACCTCTTTCTGAATTCAAACGGTTTCAAATAAACGATGACTAACATTAATACAATTTTTCTAATTATTTTTGTTGACATTGTAGGGATGCTTTATGGTGTTGGTGTGGGGTGGTGCCAACCTGGTGCATCATGTGGCAGCCAGGGTGTACAGCATCAAGTGAAGTAAATCTGGCCATGGTGAGGCCATCCCTGGCCTCCCGGGCAACAATGCGCTCGGGTGCTGATGCCCTCTGTCTTGTGCAGCATCAGGTGATTGCAGAGAAGGTTGGTGTTGTTGTTAGTGCTGTTGGTGTGCCTGGTGCTGCTGCTGTTGGGGCTGTTCGTGGTCGGATTTTGAGGACCAAGGTGAGACAGTATAAATGGCATCCATGTTGATGGAATAGATGGCAGGTGAAGTAGAGATGACAGAAGCATTCTGTCAATGGTGAGAGTGTTCTTCCAATGAGGTGAGAGTGAATGGAGAGTGGAAAGTGGAAAGCCTGCAGAATTTGTGCTGGAAATGGACTGAGAAACAGCTTGTGGCTGAGGAAAGTGATGAGCTGTCAGATAGGAGCTTTTATTGTACATTTGAAGCTGTTAAGTAATCAGCTGCAGCAACGGCCATTCAACTCCCGCCTCATGTTCACAGACGTGGTCCCCGAGCCACATGGACCCCTGTGGGCGAGCAGTGAAAGTTAAAAGGAAAGGTTAAAAGCATTATTAAGGGTCTGTCAACAACCCAATAGTTGGTTTAATTGGGTCGCCCGCCTCTGCAGGTCGGGTCGGATCAGAGAGTATAAAGGGCACCGATGCTGATGGAATAGATGGCAGGTGAAGTAGAGATGACAGAAGCCATTTGTCAATGGTGGGAGAGGTAATGAGGTCAGACTGGATGGAAACACTTGTGTAAAGACTTGCAGCATTCTGAATCTGTAGTGGAAGTGGAGTTTAGAGAAGCTAATGGCTAAGGGAATATTTCTCCATCAGCTGGGAGCTTTGACTTGACATTTGAAGTTGTCAACTCATCAGCTGAATCAATGGCCACTGACCTCCCGCCTCAGCTTCACAGACGAGTTCTAGGCACAGCGGGAAACCGGTGGGCGACCTGTGAAATTCAAAAAGCTGGGAGAAAAGCATTGTTAAGTGGCTGTAAACAAGCCACTAATGATTTTAATTGCCTCCCCCGCCACTGCCTGTCGGGTCTACTCAGCGCTGGCAGACCCGACATCGGGAAAGTCCAGTGCGCCGTTTTGACAGCGGGTTCTCGACCTGCTGTCAATCATTTTAAATTTAACAGCTGACCCGCCACCCGTCCCGTCCACTGAGCACTGGCAAAATTCCAGTCTCCATTCCTACCTTCTAGTTGTTCTTTGTTGTAACTCTATATTTGAACTACTATATTTAGTGCTCCTCTGAACTTTCTTCTCTTGCTCCTACTAATCTTCAAAAATGCCACCCTGTTCCTCTTCCTTCCTACATCTTCTTTGCGATGAAATCAAGATTAATTGTCTCACACTCCAATTCTCCTCAAACCTGAAACTCCTTGTCCTTAGTTTTCCCCTGTTCCTACAATCTTCAGGCCATTAAAACCCCTGCATGGCATCATCTGATCACTTCTTCCTGATTTTTTTCATCTCTTTTAACTCTTCTCAACCTTGATGGTGTCCTGTACTATGGGCCTTGAACCTGCAACCTGGTTTATCAATCAAAAAAAATCTGACTCAGAGAGGCTAGTGTGGGAAATGGGAAAATGCCAGACGAGGACAGTAGGGGAGAGCTCTTCTGGGGGTAGGCACATTGCTCGTGCCGCATCAAAGGAGCTTTACTCTGATCATACTACATCAGACGTGGGAGCATTGGATACCTTGAGTGGAAAATTATCCCATTCTCCAGAATTAACATCCCTCACCTTGATGGGGACAAAAAAGTCATAATAAAAATTAAAGTACTGAATCATAGAAATAAATAATTTATTAATTATGCAACTTGTCTGTTCATATAGAGGCACCACCTCAAATGCAGCTCCAGCTAATCTTTTCCCACTGCCACATTTGAAATCAAGCCGATTTCTTGAATATATATTTTTCTGACACTCTGAAATCCAGTAATCTGACTTTTTAATTCCAATTTTTAACACCTTTTCTTAACTGGAGAGGCGCAGTTACAATTCTTAATTATGTAAATCCTAATGAAACAAAATAAGCTGAAATGCAAGACCTAGAAATGGTGTTTCACTTGCGTTCTTTCTGTCTAAGCTGATTTATGAATTTCCCAATTTCTGTATAGGAATTGAGGGAAATTCATCTTCACCGAGTATTTGGTTTAGTTGTTGCCAGTGTTGCTGATTTCAGTTCACAAACAATAATAGGCAACTCAGATACTATTTCAGGTCTTTATTTCTCTTGAACCAATCCAGTTTTCAATGTAAAGGTAATCAATATTTTGAAAGCCCATTGCTCACAGATCCAGTAAATAATTTGCCATTTACTCCCTAGACAGTTAAAAACATTGGCCTGGAATTTGCGGTCGGAGGCGTACCTCTGGAGTACGCCTCCGACCCACTAAAAATATCCGCACTTACCTTACCTTCAGGCTCCCAGGATGTGGAGACTTTGGGTCCTGGGCCTGCAGGTATACGCCTGTGTAAATCCCATGGATCCCAGGGACACAGGCGGTTCGGAAACATTCCTGGGAGCATCTGGGCCAGGTCCACCAATCAGAAAGGAGGATTCCTAATATGCTTATTTACGAACGGAATCCCCATAAGCATATTAGGAATCCCTAAATAATTAAATAATTTATACAACTGGAATAAAAATAAATGTTCCCATTTTCAAATTTAATTAAATGTCCCTTCTATAACGCATACACAATATAAATTAAATTTTTTGAAAAATAGTTTTAAACATTTTAATCCAGGCCAAAATTTGCATAAACTAATTGTAAGTGTTTGTGCATGATTTTTCATTTTGAAATTTTTAATTTAAGATTTATATTAACCCTTATGCTGGTGAAAACAGTCCCTATGCCTGCTTTTACCAGGCGTAAGGGTTTGGTGGGCATTTGCTGGACAGTAGTTGGGCAAATAGCCCGACTCTGAGCCAGCGAAGTGATTTTTGAGGCGGTGCGGTCGATCTGTCGAGGCGAAACTTGACAGATTGCAAGGTCCGGGTTTTCACGCATCTGCAGCGCATGTGGAAACCCGGAACTTGCGGGGCCTTTTAGAAGGCTTGCGACAGCGTACATGTGCATACACTGTCATTGGCCCCGCAAAAACCGGGCCAATACTTTGTGCGGCACAGAATCCCCATCACAAGAACTTATAAAATATAAACCATTGATCTTATCTGACTTCATCCATCTAGAAAAATCACAAATGCTGATTCCATGATCGAACATTCCAGTGGGGAGTGGCACTTGCAGAGAATCCATTGCAGGAAACGATGGGCCTGCAGCCTGGGATTCTCCACCCGTTAAATAATGGACAGGAAATCACAGTTGCATGCCCACAATCTCCCACGATGCATTTCCTGCGAGTGATGTTCCCCATTGGGAGTCCTGGATCACAGAATCATCGTTAAGATCACAAAATAAATGAATGAGGCCATGATGGATTTAGCCCAGATATACACACATATCCCACTGCATGTGCATCCCTCATTTTTCGATCCTGCTTTAAGTTTTCCCTTTGTCATTGCAAGTGGCAGACAAAGTGACTGCCTTCTCTAGCTGGTGCTCAAGCACCAAAGGCAAGATTTTATCAAATTTAGGCAGTAGACTTTTCGCAGGGGTTGGTCGATCACCTGCTGTTACTTCAGCAGAAACCCCAGAGAAATGACGTAAAACTACGATGGGAGATCGGGAGAAGCCCCATGAAAATTACTGGCATAGATGTTTGAAATTTAGGAGAAGGAGGCTGGAATTCACCAAATCCCTACATAATTTTGAAAACCTCAGTTTCTGTAGTCTCTCCTCATACCAGGGATGAGATGCTTTAGTTATGAGGAGAAACTCAAAGGTCTGGGTCAGCTTTCATTAGAACAAAGACCATTAAGAGATCTAATAGAGATGTTCAAAATTATGAGAGGCATTGATAAAGTAAATCGAGAAAACTATTTCCATTGGTCAGTGAGTCAGTAACCATAGGGCATAAATTTAACGACATTTATTAAGAAACAGAAGAGAATAAAGAAGAATTTAAAAGAGTATAGAAAAGGTCAGAGAATGGGACCAAGTGGACAGCTCTTTCAGGGAGGCAGCACTGATGTGATGGGCTGAATGGCCTCCTTCTGTGCTATAAATTTCTGTGATTCTATTCTATGATTTGTGACTTGACTGCTAGAGTATATAATTTGAATATCTCCTTTGTTTAACCTCAGACATAATTTTTAATCCCCATTTCTCAAGTAGGGGGAGAGGAAGGGAGTGTACAATGAGGTACGATGCATTTATTCAAGTGATCATATGTAAATCAAAAATGGCAGGGTTCGTGACCATGATTCTTTGTGAAACTATCTATAGATTGGTGCCACTTGCAGTGGAAGAGCATGAGAGGAAACACCAGCATTTTGTGACTTGTGTCCTGTAGAATTAAAATGCAGACTTTGGGTCTGATCTGAAGCCAGTAAACTAAAATCCTAATCAATATCTTGTCTTGACGTGAGCCATGGGGAAATAGCTACGGTTATTACTGTCAACAGTAATTTCCATCTTCATGTATTTCAAGGTTGTTTAAACATGAAGGGCTGGATTTTCAATGACCCGTGGAGTCGGGTTTGGAGGCGTGTGGGGGGTTAAAGTTGCAGATTCGGGGGTCCCGACCCCATCCCGCCCCCAACCCGCCTCCATGCCAGTTTCGCTGGCGGCGGGTACCCGACCTGTGCTGGGACCCACCTCCCCGAGGCGGGAAGGGGATTAGTGACAATTAACTGCCTGTTAACAGGTAGTTAACGGGCAGTTTTTTGCCTAATCCCTATTTTAATGGCTGAAATGTGGGCTTCCCGACAGGTGCCAACCACGCCAAGTAAGCGAGGCGGACCGTGGGTCTGCAGGGGTTGGAGGGGTCGATATGTCCGGTGGGCAGGTGAGTGATGGGTGCATGTGTGCAGAGGTAAGTGTGTGAGGTAAGTGCAAAGTGTGGGAAAAAGTTTTACTTACCTTAACTTCCTCCTGCAGGTGTCAGCCCTTCAGTTCTCAGGAGTCAGAAATCTCACCGGCACAGAAAGCAGAAAGGCCGTGGTGCTGTCAAAAACTGCAGCCTTCTGCTTTCTGTGCTGGAATGATTTCTAACTCAGCCTGAGAGGAAGGACTCAAGTTAGAAGACAAATTGTCAGTGTTTGACAGCTTCACAGAGCTGTCAAACGCTGATATTTCATCTGTCAAAAGCTTTTGACAGATGAAATGTCAATCTGTGACATCACCTGTTGCCGGGTGGCCCTTAATTGGCCTGCTGAGCTCACTGGGCGGGCTCAACAAGGTCAATTTAGGGAAAATACAGTGGGTTGGCCACAAGTCGATGGAGGCGGGTCTACAACCCAAAAAGTGGGATTCACGACCCCAACCTGCCCCCAGTATCAAAATCCAGCCCGAAATGTTTGAAATACACAGCAGGTTGGTCAATGTATAAAAGATGAAAATTGGGCAGGTTCTATATGAGGCGGCCGATCTGCTCCGCCAGATTACTGCCTTGACAGTAAAGACAAGAATCTACCCCTGCATGTATATGTGTGAACACTGGACAGGATACAATTGGGCTTGCCTCCTGACCAACATCCACTGTTCAGACTCACACATTGGGGGTCATTTTCACTTCCAAAAACCAATAGGTTTGGGTCAGGTGGGATGTTAAAATTTTAAAAGTCTCAAACCTGAACCCAACCCGCCTCAGACCTGCCCACCTCCGGTTTTAATGGAGCCAGGGGGGGGGTGGGGGGGGCGGGGGCAGGTGACCAACCCGCTCCCAGGAGGCGGGTCGCTCATTTAAATATTTTAATGAGGCTGCATGCCTCAGATTTTATCTGTCTTTCAGCTTTAAACCTGGCCGGCTGGGTTTCCCGGGCCTCGGGAAACTCGGCAACTAAAGGGAGACGAGGACTGCTGCGTGGAAGAGGTAAATGTTGTTCCAGCACTGCTTGTGGGCCAAGAGGAGCAGGAGTGCTTCCCCCCAGCCCACCAAGCTAACCTGCTTCCCTCCCCTCTACCTTAGCATGAGACATCAGTCAGGAGAGGGGCAAGGGAGAAATTGTGGTGGAGGAAGACAGGGCGTAGATTTTCAACTTATCACCGTTGCGGATTGGCCGCCCGTTAGAGAAACCGCCTGATTTTCATTTCCATTGATTCCTGCAAGTGGCGGCCAATCTCCAACATCAGTTTTATGTCCAGGCAGTAAGTTAAAAATATACCTCTATATCCCAGAATTCATTGCACTTGGTGATGCTTATCCTCAATGGACAAATCAATGCAAGAAATGCCTTTTAAATTCTTGCTTAGCTTAGTTTAGTAAAGTTGTCCTGATACATTGTGAAGAAATATACCGGGATTTAGAGGATTAAATTATGACGGCAGGTTGCATAAACTTGACTTGTATTTGCTTGAATATAGAAGATTGAGGGGTGAGCTGATCGAAGTGTTTAAAACGGTAAGAAGATTTGATAGGGTAGACACAGAGAAACTATTTCTTCTGGTGGGGGAATCCAGAATGAGGGGACATAATCTTAAAATCTTACAATTAAAGATAGGCCATCTAGGAGTGAACTCAGGAAGCACGAAGGATTGTAGAAATCTGGAACTCTCTCTGCTAAGAGACTGTGGATGCTGGGACAATTGGAGCTTTCAAGCCTGAGATTGATATATTTTTGTTAGGTAAAGGTATCAATGGATATGGAGCTAAGGCGGTTAAATGGAGTTGAGGTACAGAACAGCTATGATCTAATAGAATGGCGGAGCAGGCTCGAAGGGCTGAATGGCCTACTCCTGTTCCTAACCTAACCCTCAGATCTACTCGTCAAAACTTGATTTCACCACTAAGTGACTGTTCCAGCATTCCTGCCCATGTTTCCCCCTTATTTAGTGAAGTTGTTCTGCTGTGTCACAATCCTGATACTTGTAAAGAAATAACTAGCTTCTATTTACTTCCCTCATAATTTCAAAGCTCAAATGTAGCTCCTCTCTCATTTTGTTTTGCTGACGAGAGTAATCTGAGTCCTTTTGGGCCTTGAAATTATAGTTTGTGAATATTAGTACATAAACCTATTACATCTAACCCTGGTCCCTATGGAGCTGCAGGCATTTATGTTCACTCGCATTACTTGAAGGTTAAAATTGTGGGTCCTGAAGTCTTGTACATAAGCACTGGAGATCCAATCCACATTGATACATGTATGTGCAGATGGAGCTGTGAATGCAAGCAATAGCAAATGGTTTGGAGCCAGTCTTGCACTGACTGCAGCTCATGTGATACCATGAGACCATGGCCAATATTAATGGGGAGGCGGGGGCGACCAATAACGCCCGCAGAACCCGGCAAGGCTGGGGACGTGAAGGCTCTGCCGATCTTAATGGCAGGGCCTCATTAATATATTTTAGGGTGGCCTCCCATCCGGCAGCCAGCAAAATGGACAGCCTGGCCGCCGGACAGGGGGGGAACACCAGTGGCAAGGGGCCGCAGCCGTGGACCCTTGCGGACGGTCCCCGGCACTGGAAAGGAAGCTCCGATCAGCAATCGGGAGGTGGGGCGGTGAGTAGATCGTTGATCGGGAGTGGGGGGCGGGAGGGAGCTCGGCGATCAGGAGGGAGGGAGTGAGTTCGGCAATCGGGAAGGGGAGAGATCGGCAATGGGGGGATTCCTTGAGGGGTCTGGGGGGACACTCCTGCTCCTCCTAGTCAACAAGGAGCGCTAAAAGAGCCGCTTACCTTGGGGAATCGGCAGCTCCCAGCTCAGATCAGCTACTGGGAATTCCACTGCTCTGGCCTCCCCCTCGCTTTCTGTTAAATTTAAGTTGCAGCGCCGATGATGATATCAGGCCGCGACATTGCTATGTTAATTAGGCCCCCCGTCTGCCTTTTGCAGGACCCTCATCTGTTAATTCCTCCACTTTAACATTTAAAGGAGCGGGAATGGGGTCGGGTTGCCCGATCCTGATATTCAACCCCCCCTCGCCCCCTCCACCCTCTCCTGCCCGTCTGGGTGGTGGGGGGTTAAAATCGAGGCCCATGTTTTTCAATTAACTGCACATTTGCCATGTTTAAATACATCTTGGTATCAATTTTGTGCCCATGAGAACAAGACATCGATGCCAAAAATGTAGAATAAATGTATCACGTTTCCAAGCATGCTCACAAAATACCACATTATGTGGCACAGCTCTGATCAACCTACCCGATTGTTCATTTTTTGTTCTCATCCAAGCCATCGTGTGGCCCAGTGGTATGGTATTCCATCATCTGTGGATTTATACAGTCGGGAGCAGCGTTTACAATCATGTGATGCTCCTATTAATTGTATGCTGCTTACCTCCTGGCTCTGATCCGCACTCCCCTGAAATAGTTAATGTAAACAATACAGTTCATTCAAGACAATGGTACAGCTACTAGTTGCATCCAGGTGCGACGTGACAGGCTAACATTCCTTTCTGAGGAACATTAAACTTGTTTTGTCCATCACTATTACTGGCAATGTATTATTTTCCGTTTAATCCAGTAGTCCTGTGAAACAACCCTCTGTGGTGCTGTGCATTTCTCTAATTATGCTTTATAAAAGCCAGCAATGAATCTTACCTTAAATCAAATGTTGTGTGACAGAAATTGTAAATGTTTAAAAAGCTGTCAATGACATTTGGTTCTCAAAGGGGTAAAATATGTTCTGGAAAAGCAGACACAGAGTATGGAATACAAATGTTAAAGGCCAGCTCTATCTGACGTTGAACTGACGTAGAACTGAGAGCAAGCTGTAAGATCAGTTGCTATTTTAGGTCTGTTTACATCCAACTGAACAAAGCAGCTGATGTCAGGACATTCATTTAGCTCAATAGGGCTATGGTGAGGCCCTAAACTCCCTGTAATTGGAACAGTCTTTCATCTTCAATCTATAATTAGGATTGAGTTGGTCTGAATATTTCATTTCACTGCTGGAAATGTAAACTTGGCATTTTAATTTGAGAATTGAATGAGTTAACGGTTGGTAAAACGCATCTTACAGACAGTTTTTTAAATTTTCAGTTACATGTTCTCTTGCACAGTTGCTTGGTTGTATTGTCAGCTAGAGGTCTTTTTCCATTTCAGATGGTAAATAAAATTAACTAAGCTTTTAGAATTATGGCATTGTAATGTATTTAGGTCAAATCATTTTTTCCAAGAGATTAATGATGCCAACACTGAGGAAATGTGAAATCAATACATTACGGAAAATTATAATGGACACAACCACTGTTCCGAGTGAATAAGGAGTAATTGGCAGCCTTGGAAGATCACAGAATTTAAACAGGATTTGCTTCTACGGTAAACACATAATTGTTTTTATTTTCCATGGTGTGGGTTATATTGTATTATTTTATTTTAGCAGTAAAGTAGATGTGTGTAAACAGCAATGCAATGCGGGTAGAACGTTCTAAGGATTATTATCTGTGTATGGCACTGCTCTGAGGATAGCTCCTATCTAAATGTGGGTTCAGAAAGATTAGCAGGGGGAAAAAATTAACATTAAAAAGAATTCCCAAATGGCAGTCTTCAGCTCTTAAAGCTGAATTCCCTTCCACATCTAAAAAAGTAGGAAAAGTGTTTCAGCACTAACACAAATGGCTCAGCACACCAGGGAAGGGACACCCAGGGTCTCACACGCAGCACTCCAGCTTTGTGCAGGGGGTCAACACTGCAAGAGAGGTCCTCTACCCACAGGGGCCAGGAGGCCCTCCAGAAAGAATGATGTGGGAACAGATCACCGAGGCCATCACTGCCAGTAGTGTCACCCCCATCACCTGGCTCCAGTGCCCAAAGAAGCTTCATGACCTCAGACCAGTGGTCAAGGTCAGTGAATGCAACTTCAAGAGCCGTCTCCTTCCAGCTGCACCACTAGCCTCACACACTGCTCAATGCACGACCCCCTCCCCCATCACTCACCTACCAACAATCTGTACCAAATACGAGGCACACCTCCCATTCCTAGCTTCACCTCATCCCCTTGGAGGAGATAGTGCTGGGCATTCTTGGCAGGGGCATGGCTGAGCCCTTGGCCAGCGCCAGGGGCTGAAAGGATACAAGATGCTGGTATCCTCATACGTTTTCCTCCTTCTCACCTGCACCTCATGCTTTCCCGCCATCCTCTCACCACAACTCCACCTTGTGCCTTCCTCATTTCACACACCCAAGATATGCAGCCTGCCCAGCCAGTGGGTGACCAAGAAGAGGGAGAGGAGAGTGAAGAAGAAGAAGAAGAAGAAGAAGAAACACCATCACTCGATTTCACACTCCCAGCCACCAGCTCCTCAAGGTCGACCCGCAAGGCCATCTGCAGTGTCCCTGACTGAAAGTCAGCAGCCTTCCACCGGCCATGCTGCAGCCACTGGGGTAGCACTGCATGACATCAGTAGGATAGGCAAAGGAACACACAAGACAGTCACTAAGGGAATGCATATGAGTGATGAGTTGATTTCTTGATGTCATATTGGATGGCTAGATGTATAAAGTTGGATTGGAAAGTTTGCTTTATGGTGGCTTTTATTTCAGCATTGTGGCCAAGAGGACGCTGTGATGGTCAGTCACAGAAGGAAGGTAAGGTGTGGGAGAAATGTTGAAAGGGGAATTGGGGTTGTAGTCACTGGTACTGCAGGCGAATGATTCCGTCCCGGATATCCTGGCCAGAAAGGGGCTGTCTAGGTTGCATCCTTCCTTCTGCTTCCTCCTCTTCTGCTTCCTCCTCTTCTGCTTCCTCCTCTTCTGCTTCTTCCTCTTCTGTGTTTTCCTCTTCCCTCTGTGAGCAGATGCTGTAAATCTGAAATAAAAGCATAAAATGCTGGAAATACTCAACAGGTGAGGCAGCATCTCTACCTGAGACATAGGCCGCGATTTTGCCGGCGCTCAGAAGGCGGGTTCGGAGGCGGATCCGCTGTCAAAATCGAAATGATTGACAGCGGGTTGGGAGCTTGCTCCGAACCCACCTCCATGTAAGTTTCCAAAGTGTCAGGTCTGCGATTTCAGAACCGACCTGACACCAAGCGGTGGGAGAGACATTTAAGATAGTTAAATGCTTGTTAAACACTTGTTAACTACTATTTTGCCAGCCTATTTCTATTTTACCACTTTTTTAACGAGGTTCACATCATTCAGAGATCACGTCAGGTAAGTAGGTCGGGTTCTCTATGTCTCCCCAGTGCTGTGAATAGGTGACAGCTGCAAAAGTGGTATGAAAGCTACCATTTCACAGCTGTTCACTTTCCAATGTCAGAAGCTTGAGCCTTCAGGAGTTGGAAGACACTTTTGAGCTGTATGCAGTTTGGAAGTGTTTGTAGTAAACTCTCTATCCACTGTCACCTCATTGGAACAAGCTCTCTCACCATTGACAGATCGCTTCTGTCATCTCAACTTCAGCTGCCATCCATTCCAGCAACATCGGTGCCCTTGAAAAAATCTCACCTTGGTCCTCTGAATCCCTCCACGAACAGCCCCAACACCAACATCACCAGGCACACCAACATCACCAACAACAACACCAACCTTCTCCGCAATCACCTGATGCTGCACGGGACACAGGGCATCAGCAACCAACAACATTGCTGCCCGGGACGCCAGCGATGGCATCACCATGGCTAGATTTACTTCACTTGACGCTGTACACCCTGGCTGCCACATGATGTGCCAGGTTGACACCACCCCACACCAGCACCATAAAGCATCCCTACAATGCCCAAGCCATTCCTTCCACACTCATCACAATTGGTGTGTGGGGGGGTGGGGGGGGGGGAAGTTATGTCTCAACATTCACTGGAACTCACTGAGACACTTCCAAAGGTGAGCACAGGTCTGTACAATAAGGTAAAGTGCTGAAAATAAAGATTTCAATGTTTGACAGCACATTAACAGAAACTTTACATGAACATTGCATAAAACACCCAAGTGCCTATCCTTTGTGTGTTGTTAGTTGGTATGATTGAACTAAGATGAGGGTGGGTGTGAGTGGTGGCTAGTGAGATGGGGAAGTGATAATGTAGATAGAGAGGGATGGGTGGAGGTGCAAGGTAAGTTGGTGTGAGTAAAGATGTGCAGGAGTAGGGTAGAAAAGGCAGAGTGATGTGGATGTGATAAGGGGCACAGCAGGATGAGGTTGAGTGTGGCTTGGCAGTAATGTTTCATGATCTACTAAGATCATTGAAAGGCTTGTGCCACTGCAGCCTGGTCCTCCTGACGACATCCCTGCTTGTGCCCTCCTGTGCAATGTGCAACCAGGCTGTGTTGATCTCCTGGGGAGGTCTCTTCCGCCCATGGGAAGGGAAGAGAACCTCTCTGCATGCTGTGACTCCCTCCATAAGCATATGGAGGGAGAGATGGGAAAGCCTGGGTGCAGCCGTGCACCTCTGTGCAGTGCTTGTCAGTATTTGCAGCACCTCAATGCTGTAGATCACTGAAAGCAGAACTGTCAAAATCAATTTGGACATGACCCCTTTAAGGAAACTGGCTGATGACGCGTCATCAAATGACGTCATCATTCCCGCTTCCTATTAATTGTCCAGGAACTTCACAGGGCGGGCTTAACAAGCCCTATTAACATAAAATCACTTGGCGAGTACGGGCTGCAGTAGGCAGCGGGCTGGGACCGCGACATCAACCCCGGCTGCCCCGGACCCGCCTCGGTCGGCGAAATCGTGGCCATGAACTCCATGGATGTTGCCTGACCTGCTGAGTATTTGCAGAATTTTCTGTCTTCTCAAAGGCCTTCCTTTACCATCCGAGGCCTTGTAAGCGTCCAGCAGCACTCCCTGCACACGAAAAAAATTTTTTGCATGTATTGCACCAAGCCACTACTTCAATAAAATAAAAAAAATCCAGTCCAAAAGCTTAAATGCAAACTTATCTGAAAGATATGTGTGCCCCTTTAAGAGGTGCTGATACCGTCTCTGTCAGTCTGCTGAACGCTTACTTTTCAGAGCAAGCTTAGGACCCAGCGCTGAACTCAGCGCTAAGGTCGAAGCTCGCAGAGGTGACGTTAAGTTGGTGTTGCACGCCAACTGACGTTACCCTCTCTTCATTTACATCTCCAGGGCCAGTGCTGCTATTGGCAGTGCTAAGGCCCTCACCAAAATGGCAGCCGCCGAGTCCCGCAACAGAGAAGGGCGCTAGAGTGGTGGGTGCCATTTTTCACCAGGATAGCAGAGCAAACAGTTGGTGGTAAGTAGCCCAATTCCTAGGCCAACATATTTGTGGAGAAAGAGCAATGGGAATAAAAATCAGATTTCCACTAGGATGATAGCACAGAAGTGTTTATTTTTCGCTCTTTTCTTCCCTTCTTTCCTGAAGGCACTGATCCTTACTACCCCACAAGTACTGGAACCCTCTGGTACTTTACCCAAGTGGCCATTTCTCATGTGTGAATTCAGACATGAATGTTGGCAGCCTATTGAGCTATGGAAGCCATTACAACTGGGTCCGATTCTTTTTTCTTTTCTCAACCTGCACCCATCCACGCACAGATACCAGCAAGGGCCCTGGAATATAATCTGCAACAGGACAACTGGACAATTTTTCTCTTTCATAGCTTGGCTCTATTAGTAGTACTTTGATCTCTGGATCACAAGGCTGTGAGTTTGAGGCAAATACCAATAGTCTGACCTGAGACACCAGTGCAACACTGAGGGGGAGCTGCATTTTCATGGGTACGATTCTACAGAGGAAGCATGAAATTGAGATCTGGGGGGAAAAATTCAGTTGGTTAGCGCCTCCTGTTAGTGCCTCCGGGGGGCGCTAACGGGGCGCTACGAACTTAGTGCTCGAGCGCTGCGATTTTAGCGCCGCTCGCGAAATTGACCAGCCGTTTTGCGGCGGCGCTAAACACTACCACCACGATCTCCTGCACTCGCAGATCGTGACGTTAGTCAACCGTGCAACGCCCTGGTAGCGTCCCAGACCAGATATTGAGTCACGCCCCCTGCCTTAGCGCCTGCCGCTAGGAACGACAGGTAGAGGGGAACGTTGCCTGGGGGAGCGCTATTTAAAGGCGGGCGCTTCCTGCCTGTTCTTGTCGGCAAAATTTTTGGTTTTAACGCTGTCCTAAGGGGTTTTGGCCCTCAGCACCACTTTTGAGGTTCCTAAGTGCTGATCTCTTTCCCTGGGCCTATCCATTAGTGCTTCCACACAATTGCTTTAGAGGTCTCTCCAGGCTGAGATTCAAGGCTGTAATGAGTAGGGTGTGGCTGGCCAGCAAGATGGCCCCTCCCCTTTAAGAACTGGATGGCGCCAGTCTGTCTGGCTTCCATGGTAATTGGCATCGCCTGAGCTTCGGTAGCGTTCTGAGGTAGCGCCTCGCTCCCTGACGTTTGCGCCTTAAGAGAGCTGTGTAGCGCCTGATTTAGCGCTCAAATCACCTCCAGGGGCGATAGAAGCGAATTTTGCAGTTGGAGACAATAATTAACGCCAGGCGCTAAACTTTACGCCCGGCCGATATTAGCGCCCCAAAATGGGCGATACCGAATTTTTCCCCCCTGATCTTTGGTTTAATATTTACTTAGCTGAAAACATACTCATACTACTGCTGTTATAATTAGAATAGGCTATGTGAAGCAGGGATATGATAAACATCTCTAAACTGATGCTAATCATAGCCCACTTATAACTTGGAGAATTATTCAGTCTGTCTCATGAGATAGGACCTGTTATCACATTGCTGCAAATGACATACTTTTAGCCTAGATTTTGCAATATTGGCATAGTTTAGACTGGAATGGTTATTGGTAGAAACAATTCCACGGGACAAACTAGACAGTGTTCTGGCAGCACAGAACTGCTGCCCAGTTTATGCTAGAGGCTGCCCTATTTATACTGTTGCAATGGCCATTCAACAACGGATTATCCAGGTTTTATGTCTATCACCATCTTCTCCACAAACTCTGGGAGAAATCGACTAATCCTAATGCCAGCCCAAATTTGCATGTTAATATCCCTGGTCTGTATAGATAAACTGGGGACCATTAACTACTAACTGTCAATTACCTATTAGAATATAAAAAATATTTCTGCTAGTTTGGATATTTGTTTTAATCCAAACATGCAGCAATATGAGAAGGGTTTTAAAGTGCTGCAAATTATGACAAATTGTTGAGGTAAAGCTTCAGGCACTTCATTCTAATAAGCCTGGAATATGCCTTTGAAGTAAATGGATTACAAATGGAGACAATTAAGCACAGCGTACAATCAAGGTTCAGGAGGCACCGCTCATATAGTTAAAGAGTCGAATCTGATTGAAAGGTTTACAGGAAATGCACGGATTAGCTCCAGTCTATATAGTATTATTCGGAACTTCAGTCTGACCTTTTTGCCACAGGATGGAATTAGAAGCCATTCAGTTGGAAGAAGCACACGTTCATAATGTATATGAGCAGACGGCACCATACTTCATCGAGCTCCGCAGCAAGGCCTGGCCTTGTGTCCGACAGTTCCTCCTGGACCAAGAACCGGGCAGCCTCGTTGCTGATGTTGGTAAGAGATTTGCAATAAACTTAATGTTTACCAATGTATTAGTATGTGGGAATTTTGCTAAATATTGTTTAACTGCCTTGCTTTATATATTTGGCTCCCGTGAAGCACCTTGGGATGTTTTACTATGTTAAAGGCACTACATAAATGCAAGTTGTTTTTGTTGATTATATCATGTCTTCTGTTCAAGAACCAGAACCTGTTAACAAAAATTAATAAATATAAGTCCCTGCTTCTATGATTTTGATGGATTTCAAGTTTTCATCTGGATAATCTGAAAGTGACATTTTTAACATTGGCCCGGAATTTGCGGTTGGGATGATGGCGAACTGGCAGCGTTCGCCGTCATTCCGCCTTTGAAACTAACCGCAACTTTGGGATTTAGCATATGCGCAGGTGCATGCAAAAATCTTTCCCTGGTACTCTCCATTGTTCTTTCCAGCAGATTTGATGTACAGGTCTCTCCAGGCCGAGATTCAAGGCTGCAATGAGCAGGATGTGGATGGAAAGCAAGATCAACCCTCCCTTTAAGAACTGGCCCGCGCCATTGTGTGTGTGTTCCATTGCTGACTGACATCACATGAGCTTCACCAGCGCTCTGAGGTAGCGCCTCGCTCCTCGGCCTTTGCGCCTTAAGACAGGTGTGAAGCGCCTGATTTAGCGCTCCAATCACCTCCAGGGGCAATAAAAGTCAAGTTTGCAGTCGGAGGCGATAATTAGCACCAGGCGCTAATCTTTGCGCCCGGCCGATAATTGTGCCCCAAATGGGGCGATACTGAATTTCTCCCCCAAAGGGATTAGGTGTAACTGAGGTTTTGACAGCGTTATTAATGCTAAACAAATGTTAAGGGCCTGGAAAACTAATTTTAATTTTGTGCAGTGTGAAATTTGTCCATTTTAATAAAAAATTACATTTTTAAGAACCTTTTAAAAAAAATGTTATCAATTTTTTAAAAACTTGTCCATCTTTTTTTCAGGTTTGCCTTTTCTCCATGTGAGAGCCCCAATCTTTGTTTTGCTCTCTCTAACATTTTTTAAAAGTTAGAATTTTAAGAGCTTACTCACTTCCTTGTTCGCTGTCTGTGAGAATTCTACATTTTGATCGGCTGCTTAGACAGCCTGTTGACTTCACAGCGCTTCGCACAACCCCCATTTGCATTGAAAGTCGGAAAACCTGAAGTTCTCGACACAGGGATTGCGAGATTCTTGTGTGGAGCGAACTTCGGGGCCAACAGTGAACGCTTTCGCTTCGTTGCTGACCACAAATTCCGGGCCAATATATCTATGATTCCCTTATTTGTCATTATTCAGCGGGGATTTTGTTAGTTTCTTGCCAATTTCCCCTCCGTTCTACCCTTCTCCTGTCCTGAAGGCAACAGCTCCTGCTGGGATACGGTTCCATGGGCACTGGGCACTCTCCCGCACCTCTCCTGAATGTTTGGACTCATACAAGTAGTCAGGACAATGACACAGAAAGACTAGTCAACCATCAAGGGAGGGAGAAAGGTCATCACAGAATCCTGTTCTTACCTGTCTTTCACACACTTTCTATTAGGGGTCACTGGATAGTGATCAAGAACATGGCTGATTTTTGTCTCACTGAGCCCAGGGACACGGCAGACATTTGTAGCACCTCTACTACCACCTTGGCTAAGATCGGTTAAGAATGGGGATCAAACATGAAACTGTCTATTCTGTATTGCTCAGTTACATGCTGTCTTTTTCCACTAAGCAATTATACAATTGCAAACGCTTCTTGTTATAAATCACTGGGGAAGCCATTCTGCCAAGTCTTGAACAAAAGGAACAAATCAAATGTGATCAGTCTCTTAAAAACACTAAAAAGACCTGCTCATACTGTGGAATGGGCTTACTGAATGGGATCCCCTTTGGCTGATATTAATGTGTTAATTAATTTTGGCTCCAAAAATGTGTGGGTTAGGTTGATTTGGCTATGATAAATTGACCCTTAGTGTTAGGGGGGATTAAATATGTGGGGTTATGGGGATAGGATGGGATATGTTAGGGGGAATTAAATACGTGGGGTTACGGGGGTAGGGTGGGATATGTGTACTGTGGGGATTAAAGCAGGGACAGGGTACTGGATTTGAATGATCAGCCATGATCGTATTGAATGGCGGAGCAGGCTCGACGGGCCGAATGGCCTACTCCTGCTCCTAGATTCTATGTTTCTATGTTTCTATTATGGAATTCTTCCACTCTACATCAATTGGCAGAAGTAGATGTTTGCAGAGCTCAAGAATGAGCCCAGAAAATGAAGATCACTAAGAAACAAAAAATGTCATAGACCTGGGAGGAACTTAGCAAAGCTTCTTTTCATTTTAATATTTTCACTTTTGGAAACCATTTTTGTTTTAATAGGCCACAATATTTTTTTATTAGTATTACTATGCAAATACACTGTCTTCCAGCATTTGGTTTCAAATTTACTGATTTTATGAGCCACCTAAAATGGGCTGCATATAGTGACACCACTATTCCCGGCCAGAATGGAAATGATTGAGTAATACCCCCATTAATCACGCCTGGAGGCTGCACTGCTGTAATTGACTGGGATTGATTTTACGCTCATAATTTGCATGTAACTGTCCTCCACTCACTGTATTTTGCTTGAGAACTCACCCTGCTTTTATCAGGACACGTTACTGCAGTTTCGATCATGAGCTCTGTTTGCTGTAGTCTGTAGAGATTCCTTTAAATAGACTCTGTAGACTGTTTGCTGTAGTGAACTGTTTAAACAGACTCTGTTTGCTGAGTAAATGGACTTTGTTTGCTGTGTTTGCTGTGAGTTCTGCCCTAAGTCCCGCTCCGCCTCCAACTCATTGGCTGACACAGTGGTGTCAATAGACACTCTGCCGAAAATGGTTTTCACCCAATAACTATTTAAATTTGTCACATGTGTGTGAACCCTTTCCTCCTGCATCAGTCCTGCAGCCATGCATTGACCTTCTTAAACTTCCTGTCCTTATCTTGTCCAGCGTGAACACATGGAAACAATCTGGAATTTGCCACCCTAGAGGTCTTGTTTTTTAAATCTGGTTGCTAACTTGTTAAACTTCCTTGCAAGACCTGAAATGTACTTCTTTACATGTAATTGGTTCCAACATGGACCAGGACATTTGGCTGCTCTTTATCACTATTCTCACTGATTCTGTACATTCTTCACCCTGACACTAGGGAGACAGCATACTATTTGGCACTCCTGGTCATGACTGCAAAAAAGCCTGTCTATATCCTTGACTATAGAATCCTCTTATACCACCACCACTATTCCTGTAGTCAACCTGCCTGTCACCCTCCACTGGAGTGTCCCTTGCTCCACAGTGCCACACTGTTGCTCAGGATCAGCCTCCTCTCAGTCGCTGTCACTGTCCACTTCCAGTTAAAGCACTGTCAGCCCTTTGCGAGTTGCTCCCTCAAACTCTTCACTCTTTCAACATGTCATGAGCAATGTGCTGGCAGCAACATTTTAATATCCTAATGAGGTGACCTTTGGTGCAAGGGCAGCTCATTTGTATGCAAATGCACGGACGGAAAATAATGGGTTGCTCGCTTGAAATTTTCCAAATTGCAATCCCTGCAACTGACGCTCCCCGCTATGAGCACTGGATTGTGGAATCCTCCCTTTTATATCACAATTAGACCTAATTCCTCTCAGTGTCGTTGTAAGAAGCAATGAGCTGGCATTAACTGCGGCCTTTGTCTACTGCAGGCTGTGGGACTGGAAAATATCTGAGTGTAAACAGCCAGGCCTATAAGCTGGGCAGTGATTATTGCAGCCCCTTGGTGGAGATTGCCAAAAGGCATGGACATGAAGTCATGGTGTGCGACAACCTCGTTCTCCCCTACAGGGATCAGTGTTTTAATGCTGTCATCTCTATTGGAGGTAAGAGAAGATATCACATGATCACATGCCAGAAGATAGGACAGAGTATTACAAGCCTGCATTCTGTACACTTTATAAAGACATTTTGATTTTGTTATAGCTCGTGCATGGTGGAAGGGTCTGATATTCCATTTCTCGTGCCTGCTCTCCCCGCCCTGGTGCAGGACAGGCAGATTGCATCGTAAGTGTGCCACCTGTCCAGCTGCTGTCCCCTTGCATCTGGCGTCCTGGGCTATTAGCATGGCCCCACTCCCACTTCTGGTGAGATCCACCCGCTTGCAGGGTCTAGCGCCACAAGTCGGAGGCAGAATCAAGGGCGCAGCTGCAGACCAGGCCGCTGGCCTCTGGACTTTTCTGGCTGCTGTTGGAGCACAACAACCAGAAGGCCCCCAGGCCAGAAGATCTACTGGGTGCCTGAAAAGAAAGTCAAAACTGACCGTTAGTGTCCTCTTCACCTTGCTTCTGAGCCCCCTGTGGCCTTCTGGTCTGAGGGGTCCTCTGGTCAAGGCCCATCACCAGCTTCATGGGGCACCACTGGAAGTGGCCTTTACCATTGCTGTTGCAGGTGGAGGTCCTGCTTTGCCTATTTAGGCAAGACACAGAAATTCTGGGTGAGAGTAAAAGGGGCAGAGACCTGATATAACAGGGCTCCGCCCTCTTTTCCTCTCTGTCATGTCTGAAAATTGAGTGCTCCCCAGGCACTGCATAGAGTTGTATCACTGTTAAAATCATCTTCCAACATGTGCAGTGTTGTAGAATTTTTTACAATGGACAAATGTAGACTAGACTTCCAAGGGAGCTGTGTGATAATCATAACTAAAAGAAAGAAAGGCTTGCATTTCTATAGCACCTTTCACGACCACCGGACGTACCAAAGCACTTTACAGCCAATGAAGTACTTTTGAAGTGTAGTCACTGATGTAATGTGGGAAATGCGGCAGCCAATTTGCGCACAACAAGCTCCCACAAACAGCAATGTGATAATAACCAGATAACCTGTTTTTTTGTTATGTTGATTGAGGGATAAATATTGGCCAGGACACCAGGGGGAACTCCCCTGCTCTTTTCAAAATAGTGCCACGGGATCTTTTACGTCCACCTGAGAGAGCAGACATTTAACGTCTCATCCGAAAGACAGCACCTCCGACAGTGCAGCACTCCCTCAGCACTGCACCGGAGTGTCAGCCTAGATTTATTGTGCTCAAGTCCCTGGAGTGGGACTTGAACCCACAACCTTCTGACTTAAAGGCGAGGGTGCTGTCCACTGAGCCACAGCTGACAAATACATTGTGAACATACAAAATCCTTACAACTGTTTTATTTTAGGTACATGCTTACACAACTTAAAGTGTACTGAATTCATACAACATATGTAATCATGACTTTGATCGAATTATCCTTGTTTGTATTGGTATTTTAAAACTGAAGCTAAGGTGTTTTGTTTTGCATTTTAAAGTGTAGTCTTATTGTTATTGTAGTTGCATAGAAAATTCACAATGTTTAATGACAGAATGTAGATGAGAGCTGTATTTTTTTTAATTCGTTCATGGGATGTGGGCGTCGCTGGCAAGGCCAGCATTTATTGCCCATTCCCAATTGCCCTTGAGAAGGTGGTGGTGAGCCACCTTCTTGAACCACCGCAGTATACTTCTTTGTAGCGGTTTGGTACAACTGAGTGGCTCGCCAGACCATTTCGGAGGGCAGTTAAGAGTCAACCACATTGCTGTGGGTCTGGAGTCACATATAGGCCAGACCAGGTAAGGACAGCAGATTTCCTTCCCTAAAGGATATTAATGAACCCGATGGGTTTTTACGACAATCCAATAGTTTCATGGTCACCATTACTGACACTACCTTTTTATTCCAGATTTATTTAATTAACTGAATTTAAATTCCCCTGCTGCCATGGTGGGATTTGAACTCACGTTCCTGGATTATTAGTCCAGGCCTCTGGATTACTAGTCCAGTAGCATAACCACTATGCTACCGTGTATCTTAAAAGTGAGCCAAATTATGTCTCATCGGGTTTATTTGGAATAAAATCTTAATCTGGTACAATTTGAATGACAAAGTAGTTGTCTCATTAGATAAAACAGTGCATGAGTGCATATTTTGGGATCAGTGCTGCCAATCTTCCTCTCTATTATGGCCAGCAAAGGCCACTTTACAGTGGGAAGATTAGCCTTTAATGGATGCAGAGCCATCCAATCCCCAGTAGTCTAGTCAATTGACGGCATATGGTTTTGGACCAATCTATAATTCAACCTCTTTTACATAATAACTACAATAAAAACAGTAACTGCTGGAATTACACAGTGGGCTATTAGCATCTTAAAAGAGAACAAATTGGTTAATATTTCAAGTAGAGACCCTAGGGGAGATTTTTCGCTTTGTGCCTGGGGAAAGCTCAGTTGTGGTGAAGAAGAAATTGGGGCAACGACCCTTCGTACCAGTTCTCTGTCTCCACAAGCCTGCCCCAGGATTTCTGCAAATACATGTAACTGGGCCTGTGCCTGGAGTAGTTGCAGTCCCAACATAAGCATTATAATAAGGCAGGAGGGGCATTCCCGGCTTCCTGCCTCACAAAGCTGTTTATCTGGCATTGGGCACCCAGGTGGAGAGGCAGCTGAAGGAACCTGGCAGTGGGCCTTGTGCAGGGACTTTCCACAGACCAGAAAGTCGTTTGGGCTCCCTGGGGCAGCCCAAAGATACCTGAACGCAAGATCAGTCACGATTTTAGGAATTCCCCTCATTCCCTACTGATTTTCAGGTCTTGGGGCCTTCTGGTTGCTGCTCTGCAGTAGCAGCTGGGAAGTCCCAGTGTTGGCAGTCAACTGTGGTGCACTTATCTTGCCCATCCTAGTCAAATCATTAAATTTGTTTCTGCATTGTATTGTTGATCTGGGGGTTGTGAAGGTGGCTGTTAAACCTTTAGCCGCCTCCTTCCACTATGCCCTCATGTGCATCAGTTGGTCTCTTCTCTGGATGCCAAGTAATCCTTACATCCTCATATCCTACAAAAGTACCTTAATCTCAGCGTTAGACATGTTGGAGGTTCCAACAGGTTTTCTTGCAGCCATCACTTTTATATTTTCTCCTTTGCTGAATTTGCACACACTGCCTTTTTAAGCTGCTGCAGGGCTTTAAATCTTGCAGCACCACATCACATTCCAGCACCTCGGGTGAATCCGCTAATCCCTGACAGTTTCCAGTGTGCATCCATGGAAAATAGGCTGACTCTGGAAAGCTGCTAGGGTCAACACTGTAGCCATCAGATGGGTGGAAGTACAATGCACTTCCAACGATGGTAAGGAGCATCTAGGGCTTACTTTGGGATGTGTCCGTCGTTTTAGCTGCTAGTAGGCTGAGTGACTCCGCTTCATTTTACAGACCAGTAATGGAGTCAGTTCTCACTTGCACAGATCTTTCCCAGCCACAGGGAGGCCATGGCGGCCAGCTACATAACCAGGAATTGCAACTTCAGAACAACATTTTGATGTTGTTCTGCTTGCTGTAGATACCATGCTGCAATATAAATAGTGTAGCTTGCACCCAGGACCTGATCTAGCATTGCAGAACCAATTGCTAAAGCAGTTCTGCAATATGAATGTGCTATTAAAAGGTATCTAAATGTTAGCTCACATTCTTGAGGGCGGAAGTTGGGGGGAGACTTCAGAGTAGTGAGAGGCTCCAATGCTTTCTGCGTAATGCAGTGTCAGCTATTGCCAGTGCCCATTGACTTTCCCATCAACCAATTTGGCCATGAATATTCCCTTTGGGGGAAAAATTCAGCTGCTTGCGCCTCCCGTTAGCGCCTTAAGAGGGCGCTAATGGGGCGTAAAGCAGCTAACGCCCGGGCGCAGCGCCGCCCACGCCTCCCGAAAAATTTAGTGGGAGGTTAGCGGCGGCGGCAGCCGGTAGCGCCCTGTGGCGCTGCGCCGCCGGCGATGACGTCATCGCTGTGCGCAGCACCCCGCTCGCGCCCCGGCCGTGATCTTCAGTCGCGCCCCCTGATTTACCGCCAGACGCTATGTCCGACGGGTTCAGGGAGGCGTACGTGCGGCCGGGGCGGCGATATTTAAAGCGGAGGTGGCAGGCGGCCATTTTTGTTGCTGGCCGCCTGCCAGCACCTGCCCCCGGCCCCCGTGAAGCCCCCCCACCGTGAAGTGCCGGCTGCGCTCCAAGAGCCCGGCACTTCTCTTGAGTGCCGGGCTCTTTTGCCGGCACTCCCGATCCCTGGGGGCCCAGCTGGGCCCCGGTTCGCGCTGCGCAGGGTCCCTCCCCTTTAAGAAGGGGAGGAAGGCCTGCAATACCGCGGCGCGACGTGCCGCAGCGCGTGGCGCTGCGGCACGTAGCGCCAGGATATTCACTCGCAGCGCCCCAAGAGGGATGCGGGCTGCTTCCAGTTGCGCCCCGCTTCCCTCTTGGGGCGCAACCACTGAAGTTTCGGCGCGGGGCCGCTAATTTTTTCGGGGCGCTAAAAGTCGCGCCCCGGCGAGGTTAGCGCCCCAAATGGGGCGCGACTCAATTTTTACCCCTTTGTCTTTAAAGTACCTACATAGCATTATTGAGCACTTGAGAAAGTCTTAGGGGCAAAAATTGGCTCGCGCCCCAAGCTAACTTCGCCAGGGCGCTGCTTTTAGCGCCCTGCAAAAGTTAGCACCCCCGCACTCAAAATTGAATGGTAGCTCCCCATGCAGGAGGTGGGACGCTACTGGAAGCACTCCTCCTCCCTCTTGGGGCGCTCCCATTGAATATTGCGGCGCTACGTGCAGCAGCGCCACGCACGTTGGCACGTAGCGCCGCGGTATTGAAGGCCTCCCTTCCCTGATTAAAGGGGAGGGGCCTAGCGCAATGTGTACCGGGATCCTGCTGGACCACCAGGGAGCGGAGTGCCGGCAAAAGACTGATCGCATCTGGCACCCCACAGGGGGAGGCGAGAGGGGGCAGGTGCTGGCAGGCGGCCCAAAAAAATGGACACCCGCCCCGGCCACAAAAATGCCACCCTGACCCTGTCGGATATAGCGTTCAGCGGTAGGTCAGTGGGCGCGAGCCAAGTTTGCGGCCGGGGCATTGCCCACGGTGATGACGTCATCACTGGTGGTGCAGCGCCACGGGGCACTACCGGTTACCGCCACCGCTCACCTCCCGCTGATTTTCACGGGAGGTGTTAGCAGTGCCGTGCCTGGGCGCTAGGTGCTTTGCACCCCGTTAGTGCCTCCTCGGTGCACTAACGGGAGGTGCAAAGCAACCGAATTTTTCCCCCTTAATCCTTAGTTGACATGACTACTGGCTAAAGCATGCTATTTCTCACTTTCATTTCCAATATTTCCACCAAGTTACAAATATTCAACTTTTACATTTCAAACGTAATGCACTGGAATGCACTACCTGAAAGGATGGTGGAAGCAGATTCAATTATAACTTTCTAAAGGGAACTGGATATATAATTGAAAAGGGAAAAATTACAGGGCTATGAGGAAAGAGCAGGGGAGTGGGACTAATTGGTTTCCTCTTTCAAAGAGCTGGCACAGACACAATGGGACGAATGGTATCCTCCTGTGCTGGATGATTCTATAATATGCTTAGATGAAAAAATAGTTTCTCGATCCATTGTATAATGAGTGTGCGGTTTATAAGGTCTGCTTGGCAAATAGTGTTACCTATCCTCCACAGTGTTGATGAAATTGCTGAGTATTACTGTATAAATTTGTGGCTTGCAAGCCATACATTCCTAATCAAAGTGCTCATATCCTATTTCAGTTTCTGTTCATCTTGTTTTCCAACTCAGTGATCACAGAATCATGGGCTGGAATTTTCTGCAGGTAGGCGGGTTGGGGGTGGGGGGGCCTCCGAGGCGGGCGAATTTAACTGCAGGGATTGATTTGCATGTGAGGCCTCGGATTCCCGGCCGCAGCCAACCAGATTGAGAGGCTGGCTGGCTGTGGGCAGGTAGGCCCGCAGATGCGGAGGGGGAACGAGGGGTCGGTCCGGGGTCGGGATCGCGGTGTGGGGGGGGGGGGGGGGGGTCGGGGATCAGCTGTGGCTCAGTCGGGGATCGGAAGGGGAGGATCGGGGATCAGGAGGGTAGGATTGGGGATGGGGGTGTCGGGGATCGGCGGGGTGGGGTTTGGCCGGGGATCGGTAGGGGGGAGAGAGGATTGGGGCCAGCCACTGGAGGATTGTGGCCGGCCTCAGTATCATCTGTGGGGGGGTGGGGGGGGGGGGGTGGGGGGAAGGCCTCATGGTGGGGATCGGAGGTCTGGGGAGGTGATCGGAGGCCTCGTGGGGGTTTCCGATCGCGGAGGGGTGGATTAGGTAGGGACCCTGGATCCAGGAGGTAGGTATAAAGCCACTTACCTCCTGGATCCAGCAGATCCCGCCTCGGTTTAACTGCTGGGTTTCACGAATTGTGTGAAACCCGTCCATATGCAGTTGAATTCTAAATGGATGTTCAAAAAGGGGCTTCCAACCTCATTATAATATTTAAGTTGATGTTCCGCCCCCTGGGAGCAGGTTGGCTGCCCACCCATCCCCCCCCCACCCCCGTCCCGCCCTGTCCCGCCTCCATTAAAACCGGACATGGGCGGATTGGAGGTGGGATCAGGTCGGGAATCCCATTTTTAACAATTTAACTGCCCCCACGCTCCAAAACCACCCATTTTTTTAGGGGAAAATTCCGGCCG
The DNA here is from genome assembly GCA_030390025.1 of Squalus acanthias. Lineage (NCBI taxonomy): Eukaryota > Metazoa > Chordata > Chondrichthyes > Squaliformes > Squalidae > Squalus > Squalus acanthias. Next base: position 81,959,596 of record CM059426.1, on the reverse strand, counting down.
TAGAATCATACAACACAGAACAGGCCATTGTGCCTGTGCCAGCTCTTTGAAGAGCTATCCAATTGGTTCCACACACACTACTCTTTCCCCATAGTGATAATCATTATAAATGAATCCTATCATTTCTTACTGCAGTGATTCACCATTTTTCGACGAAAGACAGACGTATCCGAGCAATAAGAGAAATGATGAGGACTTTGCACCGCGGCGGACAAATGATGATTTACGTATGGGCGATGGAACAAAAATATCGTCGCTTTGAAAAACAGGACATCTTTGTTCCTTGGAACCGATCCTTGTGTTCTAGACCATCATCAGAGTCTGGTCAAAGCAACAACAAACCCATAGTTGGGAGCACAGTCAAAGCACAAGATAAAGACCTAATGAAAACAGCTCCAATTGAGGCCAGTGCAATGTTGTCTCTCAGGCAGGATCAACGCACAATACTTCCTTACAGAACCGACAATCACACCTTGTTAGAGAACTGCTGCCCCAGGATGTCCGAAGATCAAGAGTATCGATTTTACAAGAATCTGGGCAAATCGCTTCGTTCGTGGTTCTTCTCCAAATCACTCGACGAGGCTACAATGCAGACACACATCGACCACCTTAAGTCACTGAGGAATTCACCAGACCTAATGCACACATGGCGAAATAACACTGTTTCCATGCAGCCTGTGGGGAAGTTGAGGATATCTTCTCGGCACTGCAGTTTGGATGGAGGTTGCCCACAGTTGATGAAGGGAGACAGTTTTGAAGATGATGAAGTATTTGCTGAAAATTCAAAGCATGAAGAAGCACAATGGTTAGAGACTAGAAGCGCTTTGAAAGAAAAACAAGGAAGACATCAAAGTGAAATCTACAGACACGGGGGCCTAAATCCTTATCAGGCTAAGTCCGTGGAAGACAGCCAGATTTTTCAGAAAAATGAAGAAGCACAGAGGTCTGAGGGAAGTGGGGTTTTTAAAAGGACTTCCGCAACAGACTCAACAGACCCTATGATTGACAGTACCAGAGCTGTGGCTTTGGACGATAAGCAGGAGGACATTGCAGATGCTACAGAATTTATGAGATATTATCATGTCTTCAGGGAAGGAGAATTGGCTCAGCTAATTGAAGAGAATGTACAAGAACTTCACATCCTCAGTTCCTGTTATGATCATGGCAATTGGTGTGTTATAGCAGAAAAAGAATGATATGCAGAGATTGTTAACTTACGTACACATTTTAATATAGAAGCAATGGTAATATCTCTTGAAGCCACTAAATTTTAGTCACACATTGCAACAGAACTGTTTGCAACTGCAATTATGCCAGTGGTAAGCACAATATTGAATACCGTCATGCTAAAAATTAATTGTATTCTGTAAAGTGACCCAGAGGTTTGTGCAGTTGAATATTTCAGATATAATTGGACAGCATTTCTAACATATTTTCTCATTGGTGCCACTAGAATTGCAGCAAAGCATAAGTGAGGAAAGGGCTCACGTCTTAAGGGGAGTTAAAGTGACCTTCTTCTCCTTCTTCTTAGGCAGTCCCTCGGGAACCGAGGATGACTTGCTTCCACATTAAAAATGAGTTCTCAGGTGACTGATGAGTCCAATGTGGGACCTACAGTCTCTGTCACAGGTGGGGCAGATGGTGGTTGAAGGGGCGGGGGGGGGGGGGTGCTTGGGTTGACGTGCGCTCCTTCCGCTATTTGCGCTTGGCTTCCACTTGCTCCCGGCAAAGAGAATCGAGTTGTTCGGCGCCTTCCCGGATGCTTCTCCTCCACTTTGTGCGGTCTTGGGCCAGGGATTCCCAGGTGTCGGTGGGGATGTTGCACTTTTTCAAGGAGGCTTTGAGGGTGTCCTTGAAGCGTTTCCTCTGCCCACCTGGGGCTCTCTTGCCCTTTCGGAGCTCTGAGTAGAGCGTTTGTTTTGGGAGTCTCGTATCGGGCATGTGGACGATGTGGCCCGTCCATCGGAGCTGATCGAGCGTGGTCAAAGCTTCGATGCTGGGGATGTTGGCCTGTGCGAGAACACTGACGTTGATGCGCCTATCCTGCCAATGGATTTGCAGGATCTTGCGGAGGCAGCGTTGGTGGTACCTCTCCAGTGCTTTGAGGTGCCTGCTGTACATGGTCCATGTCTCTGAAGCATACAGGAGGGCGGGTATCACTACTGCTCTGTAGACCATGAGCTTGGTGCTGGGTTTGAGGTCCTGGTCTTCAAACACTCTCTTCCTCAGGCGACCGAAGGCTGCACTGGCACACTGAAGGCGGTGTTGGACTTCGTCATCGACGTCTGCCCTTGTTGACAGTAGGCTCCCGAGGTATGGAAAGTGGTCCACGTTATCCAAGGCCTCGTCATGGATTTTGATAATCGGGGAGCAGTACTGTGTGGCGGGGGCAGGTTGGTAGAGGACCTTTGTCTTACGGATGTTTAGTGTAAGGCCCATGCTCTCGTACGCTTCGGTGAAGGAGTTGACGATGGTTTGGAGTTTGACCTCAGAGTGTGCGCAGATGCAAGCGTCATCTGCATACTGTAATTCGATGACAGAGGAGAGGACAACCTTGGATCTGGACTGGAGGCGACGGAGGTTAAACAGTTTCCCGTTTGTTCTGTAGATTAGCTCCACTCCAGCGGGGAGCTTACTGAGGGTGAGATGGAGCATTGCAGCAAGGAAGATCGAGAAGAGCGTTGGTGCGATGACACAGCCTTGCTTGACCCCGGTCCGTACTTGAATTGGATCTGTGGTGGATCCGTTGATCAGGATCACGGCTTTCATGTCGTCGTGAAGCAGGCAGAGTATAGTGACAAACTTTTGAGGGCAGCCGAATTTGAGGAGGACACTCCATAATCCCTCACGGTTGATGGTGTCGAAGACCTTTGTGCGGTCAAAGAAGGCCCTGTACAGCGGTTGGTGCTGTTCCCTGCATTTCTCTTGTAGTTGACGCGCGGTGAAGATCATGTCCATTGTGCCCCTTAGTGGGCGTAATCCGCATTGCGACTCTGGGAGGAGCTCTTCAGCCACTGGGAGAAGGCGATTGAGGAGGATTCTTGCGATGACTTTCCCTGTGGCAGACAGCAAGGAGACTCCTCTGTAATTATCGCAATCGGACTTGTCACCTTTCTTGAAGATGGTCACGATTACGGCATCTCTGCGATCCCCTGGCATGCTCTCCTCCTTCCAAATAAGAGAAATGAGTTAATGTATTCACGCCAATAGTGTTTCTCTGCCATGTTTTAGCGCCTCGGCGGGGATTCCATCTGCTCCTGAGGCCTTGTTGTTCTTCAGTTGTCGTATGGCCTTTTCAACCTCATGCTGGGCTGGGGTTGTGCTGAGGTGGTGGTGGGTAGTATGCTGCAGGATGGAGTTGAGGACACTCGCATTGAAGACAGAGTCTCGGTTAAGGAGATCTTCGAAGTGCTCCTTCCAGTTGTCACTGACTGCCTCTCTGTCCTTGATGAGTACCTCTCCATTCTTGGCCCGCAGCGGGGTAGGACCTTGGGTGCTTGGGCCCTAGGTGGTCTTGACTGCGTTAAAGAATCCACGCACGTCGTGGTTGTCAGCTAGTTGCTGGATCTCCTGCGTTTTCTCCACCCACCATCAGGTCGCGAGTTTTTTGTTGGACCTCGGCCTTCAGGCGTCTGTAGAGCTGCTTTCTTGCTCTCGAGTTCTGTTGCTGTTTCCAGATCAGGAATGCCTTGCACTTGTGGCTTATTAGCTCCTGGATCTCCTAGTCATTCTCGTCGAACCAGTCTTGGTGTTTCCTGGTCGTGTGACCGAGCGTCTCTTCACAGGTGCTGATTATGGAGGCCTTGAGTGCAGACCAGGCGCTGTGGACACTCTGTGTCTCTGAATCACTGGGAGCCGCCAGGTTGGTTGTGAGGCGCAGCCTGAATAGTGACCATTAACGTGACCATTTCCTCCTTGGTTTCTGACAGTTTTTAGGGATCAAGCATCAAAATGCCATAAGGTCACTGAAAACTACCACCTCACCAGGGCCAGGAGACTTCTCACACCTCTAGTAATGCCACACTAATCCTGCTCCCAAGAGGTGCATGGGAGCAAATTCAACACCTGATTATTCCCTCCGACACTGTGTGCACACACCCTGCCTCTGCTAGGTGGCTCTCCATAACTTGATGGTCCCACACATTGCTGTATCAGTGTGCTGCACTACTGTGTTGCTCTATTGTATTTTATACATCCTTTCCAGAAAGTGAGTGGTAGCTTGGTGCTTTGGGGGCTGAAAACCTGCATAAGTGCCAGCATGTACTCATTGGTGACCTCTGGCGCTGACCCCACTGGAGTTTGCAGGATTAGGGGAAGGTCACCTTATTAGCATACCATGGGCGGGCCCTGTGCCACTAGGGAGGCACCTTGAGCTCTCTCACTTGCCCCAAGCTGCCAGGGATTTCAGGAGGAGCATCTTTACCCAGAGAATACTTAGAATGTGGAACTCACTACCACAAGGAGTAGTTGAGGCGAATAGCATAGATGCATTTAAGGGAAAGTTAGATCAATGCATGAGGGAGAAAAGAATAGAAGGATATGCTGATAGAGTTAGATGAAGAGGGGTGGGAGGAAGCTCGTGTGGAGTATAAACACCGGCATAGACCTGTTAGGCCAACTGGCCTATTTCTGTTCTGTAAATTCCATGTAATTAATCCTATAACAGATTTACAAAACATAATCCTGGAAATCACTAAAAACAATGTGATTATACAAATATATTTAGTGGGTTAAAGAAAAATCTATGGCCGGAGTTTTCCGGGGGGCCAGCGGGCGGGATCAGTGGTGGGTCGGGTGGGAAATTTGATTTTTTTGACAGCGGGTCGGGACCATTGACAGAATGCTTCTGTCATCTCTACTTCTCCTGCCATCTATTCCATCAACATGGGTGCCCTTTATACTGTCTCACCTTGGTCCTCAAAATCCGACCACGATCAGCCCCAACACCAGCAGCACCAGGCTCACCAGCAGCACCAACAACAGCACCAGCCTTCTCTGCAATCACCTGATGCTGCACAGGACACAGGGCATCAGCACCCGAGCACATTGCTGCCCGGGACACCAGGGATGGCCTCACCATGGCTAGATTTACTTCACTTGATGCTGTACACCCTGGATGCCACATGTTGCGCCAAGTTGGCACCATCCCACACCAGCACCATAAAGCATCCCTACAATGTCCAAGCCATTCCTTTCACACTCACCACCATTGCGGGGGGTACCATTATGGCTCACCATTCACTACAACTCACTAAGCCACTTCCAAAGGTGCACACAAATCTGTCCAAGAACAGAAAGTATAGGGAGGGAGTCATGGGAGAGCCTGGGTGCAGCCCTGCACGTCTGTGCTTGTCAGTGTTTGCAGCACCTCAATGCTGTAGAACGCTGACAGCACAAATGTCAAAACAAAGTTGGCCAGGGTCCCTTTAAAGAAACCGGCTGATGACGCGTCATGAATGATGTCACCAGACCCGCTTCTAATTGGCCGGGAAATGCACTGGGCTGGCTTAACAAGCCCAATCAAGGTAAATTCATTTTCCAGACATCGCCTGCACCAGACCCGCTGAGGTGAGGAAAATCCAGCCCTAAATGTTTCTACAATAACATCTTTCACATTCATTTCCAAGATATAATTTTGAATATATATATAAAATAATTTTTAACAGACCACATACTGGTTTACTTAATGATTAAAATTAGAGATAAAGATGCACTGTAAGGAACCAACAGCAGGACGCATTCTGATTTGAAATATTCCTACTAGTCCCTTTATTTAAGCAATATAAAAATTCTTTATAAAAATGGTGATTCCTCGTAAAAGTGTCAGCTGTCTTACACAGCTTCTGTTAGATTTTGGAAGTATGATCAATAAAGATCGATCAATGTTGTTGCTCTGTAACGTACTTAGGAAAGGTTAATATTTCCAGGAACGACATGATACTGTTCCAATATTTTATGCTGTTTTAGTATATAAATGATAAGTATGTGATCATTGATGTTGTGTTGATTGAGTTTGTAGTTAGCCCCACACAGGGATAATATTTTAAGTAGTAGTATACAACAAGAAGTATTTTATAATTTTTTTCCGTTCAGTACAGGCATCATTTTTAAACATAGAATATCTAACTTTAACTTTTTACACAATATATCATTCTAATTTAAGTTTAAAGATAAGCTCCTTATATTAGTTATTACAAAACAATTAATGGCATATTTGTTATTATAAAACCTCTAGAAATATATATTGGTCTTGGAGAGGATACAGCGCAGGTTCAGCAGAATGATATCAGGGCTTCAAGGGTTAAATTATGAGGACAGGTTGAATAAACTTGCTTTGTTTTGCCTTGAGCTCAAAAGGTTGAGAGGTGATCTAATCGAGGTGTTCAAAATGAGAAAGGAATTCGATAGGGTAAGGCGGGTAAATGGAGTTGAGGTACAGATCAGCCATGATCTAATTGAATGGTGGAACAGGCTTGAGGGACTAAATGCCATAATCCTGTTCCTATGTTCCTAAATACTTAAAATATTTAGGCAACCACTTCTGAGGGCTTGAGGAGCAAGTGAGAATGTGTGCTGGTTTAAGTACACTGTTAAACCTCAGAAGAGAGAGAGATGATACCCTTGATGTGATTGAAGTGCCACATTTACCTTCCAGCGATCAACAGTCCTGACTTGGGCACCAGTGCTCCAAAGCGAATGGAGTGCCACTGCTGCCGATGGACTGATGAGATCTACTTAAAGAGCTGGCATTTGCTGGTGCCCTCACAAGCACATTTGCCCCTTCCTATTGGGAATATAATCACTTAAACAAGAAGTAAAGGTCCAAATTTGTTCTGGTCACTGGCAAGCTGAGCAGCCTACCCTGAGTGTACAGGCCAGAACAGTGGGTTTGTGTTCACTGGCCCGTATGGATTGTTCCCAGCCAATGGGATTTGTGGCCGCCAAACACAAAGTGGCAACAGTTTTCAGGTTTTTCCAATGCTGTGGAATCTGCCCTTTAAAGTAATTGGGACAGATTTCACAACACCAATGCAAGCAACATCCGCAGAGATTTTCCTGATCTCCTGCCGTAACTTCAAAGGAAGATCAGTGGAAACCCCTTGGAAGTTCTCCCCAGCAAGAGCTTATGGTACTACTGCTTCTAGAAACTGTTCTGCAACATAGGTCTTCGAGGCGTCTGCCCCCTGTAATATTCCATCTGGGAGCACAATTTTTCAAAATGACCTCTCGTAGGTAAATAATGTTCTGGACAATTTTATCTGCCTTTTATCACTTCATTCTAAATCTTTATCACATCATGATGTTATTATGCTCTCCATTTGTTTCTTAACTATATAAATGACACAAATCTTAGACCTAATATTTTGGTTGCCTCAGTGTTTACTATAAAAACACAATCTAAATATTCTAGCACTCCTATTGCAAAAACTTGAACTTGCAAACAGGGGACTGTGCAATAAATTTGTTAACCTACAGACCATCTTCTTTCTCAGGATTCTTTATCTGCAGTCAAATCTTCAGCAATTTTCAAAATCTCATTCTGGTGCTCTGAAGTGTATAATTTCTGATGTATTTTTTCTGCTGACCTGTCTAAAAATCAAGGTCAAGATTCTCTGATTAGACACTACAATAATACAAATTTCCCTGTGTTTTTGATGTAATATATTGCTCAACCCCTGGTTTCACAATATCTTTCTCTCGATTTTTAAATCTGCAGCTGATATCATTGCATATTTAAGTAACATTAAACACAAGAGAGTTAACAATATTTTGTTTTTGTTTCATTCTTTGGTTTTCTGTTCCAATTCCTGTTTTGTTTGTGTTATGATATTTATTGGTTTCTTCCCTTCCCTTCTCTTAGTCGCCATGCACTGAACTACCTCTCCCCAAAAAGGTAGGCATGTGATCTGACCTCGGGTATCTGCCTGTGGCATTCTTTAATCAGCTGTTTGTGGGATTGATTGAACATAAGAACATAAGAATTAGAAGCAGGAGTAGGCCATACGGCCCCTGAGCCTGCTCCACCATTCAATAAGATCACGGCTGATCTTCGACCTAAACTCCACATTCCCGCCCGATCCCCATATCCCTTGATTCCCCTCGAGTCCAAAGACCTATCTATCTCAGCCTAGAATATACTCAAAGACTCAGCATCCACAGCCCTTTAGGGTAGAGAATTCCAAAGATTCTTCCTCATCTCGGTCTTAAATGGCTGACACCTTATCCTGAGACTATGCCCCCGAGTTTGAGACTTTCCAGCCAGGGGAAACAGCCTCTCAGAATCTACTCTGTCAATCCCCCTCAGAATCTTATATTTTTCAATGAATTAACATCTCATTCTTCTAAACTCCAGAGAGTATAGGCCCAATCTACTCAATCTCTCCTCATAGGACATCCTCTCATCCCAGGAATCAATCTAGTGAACTTTTGTTGCACCGCCTCTAAGGCAAGTATATCCTTCCTTAGATAAGGAGACCAAAACTGTGCACAGTACCAAAGCCCTGTACAATTGTAGCAAGACTTCCTTACTCTTGTACTCCAACCCCCTTGCAGTAAAGGCCAACATGCCATTTGCCTTCCTAATTGCTTGCTGTACCTGCATGCTAACTTTCTGTGTTTACTGTACCAAATCTCACTGAACACCAACATTTAGTAGTTTCACACCATTTAAAAAATATTTTGTTTTTCTATTCTTCCTACCAAAGTGAATAACCTCACATTTCCCCACATTATACTCCATCTGCCACCTTATTGCCCACTCACTTAACCTGTCTATATCCCCTTGCAAGCTCTTTGTGTCCTGCTCACAGCATACTTTTCCACCTAGCTTTGTATCATCAGCAAACTTGGATACATTACACTCGGACCCTTCATCTAAGTCATTAATATAAATTGGAAATAGCTGAGGCCCAAGCACTGAACCTTGCGGCACCTCACTAGTTAAAGCCTGCCAACCTGAAAATGATCCGTTTATCCCTACTCTGTTTTTCTGTCTGTTAACCAATCCTCTATCCATGCTAATATATTACCCCCAACCCCATGAGTCCTTATATTGGGTAAAAACCTTTTATGTGTCACTTTATCGAATGCCTTATGGAAATCCAATTATACTACATCAACTGGTTCCCCTTTATCTACCCTGTTAGTTACATCCTCAAAAACCTCTACTAAAATTGTTAAACATGATTTCCCTTTCATAAAACCATTTGACTCTGCCTAATCATATTATGATTTTCTAAGTGCCCTGTTACCACTTCCTTAATAATGGATTCCAGCATTTTCCCTGATGACTGCTGTCAGGCTAACTGGCCTGTAGTTCCCTGTTTTCTCTCTCTCTCCTTTCTTGAATAGTGGGGTTACATTTGCTACCTTTCAATCTGCTGGGACCGTTAAATCTGCCGTTGTCTTTTCAACTTTGGGGCCTTCACTAGGCCCAGAACAGAACCTATGCCTGCTCTCAGCAGATTTAGGTCCCCCTGGGCCTATCTGGTGGGATTTTTGGGATAGCCAAGGACATACTGCGCCCTTGGATTGGGACTTTAACTCAGTGTAAGTGGAATGGAAGCCTGCAGATCTGGGCCCCACCCCAAATTTCAACTCCATCAGCATTCCGAACCCCACTTTGGGCAGATTTCTAAACTTTCGTCTCTACTCAATAGCCTATATTTTGTCCCTCTCCCTAGTTTGTGTCTCTCTCCCTCCCCCAGTTTGATGTTTCTCCCTCTCTCCCCAATTTGTGTTTATCCCCCTCTCCCTCCCCAGTTTGTGTTTCTCTCTCTCCCTCCCCAGTTTGTGTTTCTCTCTCTCTCCCTCCCCAGTTTGTGTTTCTCTCTCTCCCTCCCCAGTTTGTGTTTCTCTCTCTCTCCCCCTCCCCAGTTTGTGTTTCTCTCTCTCTCTCTCCCCAGTTTGTTTTTCTCTCTCTCTCTCCCTCCCCAATTTGTGTTTATCCCCCTCTCCCTCCCCAGTTTGTGTTTCTCTCTCTCCCTCCCCAGTTTGTGTTTCTCTCTCTCCCTCCCCAGTTTGTGTTTCTCTCTCTCTCCCTCCCCAGTTTGTGTTTCTCTCTCTCCCTCCCCAGTTTGTGTTTCTCTCTCTCTCCCCCTCCCCAGTTTGTGTTTCTCTCTCTCTCTCTCCCCAGTTTGTTTTTCTCTCTCTCTCTCCCTCCCCAATTTGTGTTTATCCCCCTCTCCCTCCCCAGTTTGTGTTTCTCTCTCTCTCCCCCTCCCCAGTTTGTGTTTCTCTCTCTCTCTCTCCCCAGTTTGTTTTTCTCTCTCTCTCTCCCTCCCCAGTTTGTGTTTCTCTCTCTCTCTCTCTCCCCAGTTTGTGTTTCTCTCTCTCTCTCTCTCCCCAGTTTGTGTTTCTCTCTCTCCCTCCCGCAGTTTGTGTTTCTCTCTCTCCCTCCCCAGTTTGTTTTTCTCTCTCTCTCTCCCTCCCCAGTTTGTGTTTCTCTCTCTCTCTCCCCAGTTTGTGTTTCTCTCTCTCTCCCCCAGTTTGTGTTTCTCTCTCTCTCTCTCTCTCTCTCTCCCCCAGTTTGTGTTTCTCTCTCTCTCTCTCCCCCAGTTTGTGTTTCTCTCTCTCTCTCTCCCCAGTTTGTGTTTCTCTCTCTCTCCCCAGTTTGTGTTTCTCTCTCTCTCTCTCTCCCCAGTTTGTGTTTCTCTCTCTCTCCCCCAGTTTGTGTTTCTCTCTCTCTCTCTCTCTCCCCCAGTTTGTGTTTCTCTCTCTCTCTCCCCAGTTTGTGTTTCTCTCTCTCTCCCCCAGTTTGTGTTTCTCTCTCTCTCTCCCCCAGTTTGTGTTTCTCTCTCTCTCTCTCTCTCTCTCTCTCCCCCAGTTTGTGTTTCTCTCTCTCTCTCTCTCCCAGTTTGTGTTTCTCTCTCTCTCTCTCCCCAGTTTGTGTTTCTCTCTCCATCCCCAGTTTGTGTTTCTCTCTCTCTCTCCCCCAGTTTGTGTTTCTCTCTCTCTCTCCCAATTTTGTTTTTCTCTCTCTCTCTCTCTCACCCCAGTTTGTGTTTCTCTCTCTCCCTCCCCCAGTTTGTGTTTCTCTCTCTCCCTCTCTCCCCAGTTTGTGTTTCTCTCTCTCCCTCTCTCCCCAGTTTGTGTTTCTCTCTCTCTCTCTCCCCAGTTTGTGTTTCTCTCTCTCCCTCTCTCCCCAGTTTGTGTTTCTCTCTCTCTCTCTCCCCAGTTTGTGTTTCTCTCTCTCTCTCCCCAGTTTGTGTTTCTCTCTCTCTCTCCCCAGTTTGTGTTTCTCTCTCTCTCTCCCCAGTTTGTGTTTCTCTCTCTCTCTCCCCAGTTTGTGTTTCTCTCTCTCTCTCTCCCCAGTTTGTGTTTCTCTCTCTCTCTCCCCAGTTTGTGTTTCTCTCTCTCTCCCCAGTTTGTGTTTCTCTCTCTCTCTCCCCAGTTTGTGTTTCTCTCTCTCTCCCCAGTTTGTGTTTCTCTCTCTCTCTCTCCCCAGTTTGTGTTTCTCTCTCTCTCTCTCTCTCCCCAGTTTGTGTTTCTCTCTCTCTCTCCCCAGTTTGTGTTTCTCTCTCTCTCCCCAGTTTGTGTTTCTCTCTCTCTCTCCCCAGTTTGTGTTTCTCTCTCTCTCCCCAGTTTGTGTTTCTCTCTCTCTCTCTCCCCAGTTTGTGTTTCTCTCTCTCTCTCTCTCTCCCCAGTTTGTGTTTCTCTCTCTCTCCCCAGTTTGTGTTTCTCTCTCTCTCTCTCTCCCCAGTTTGTGTTTCTCTCTCTCTCTCTCTCCCCAGTTTGTGTTTCTCTCTCTCTCTCCCCAGTTTGTGTTTTTCTCTCTCTCACCCCAGTTTGTGTTTCTCTCTCTCTCTCTCTCCCCAGTTTGTGTTTCTCTCTCTCTCTCTCTCCCCAGTTTGTGTTTCTCTCTCTCTCTCTCTCCCCAGTTTGTGTTTCTCTCTCTCTCTCTCTCCCCAGTTTGTGTTTCTCTCTCTCTCTCCCCAGTTTGTGTTTTTCTCTCTCTCACCCCAGTTTGTGTTTCTCTCTCTCTCTCCCCAGTTTGTGTTTCTCTCTCTCTCTCTCTCCCCAGTTTGTGTTTCTCTCTCTCTCTCTCTCTCCCCAGTTTGTGTTTCTCTCTCTCTCTCCCCAGTTTGTGTTTCTCTCTCTCTCTCTCCCCCCGTTTGTGTTTCTCTCTCTCTCTCTCCCCAGTTTGTGTTTCTCTCTCTCTCTCCCCAGTTTGTGTTTCTCTCTCTCTCCCCAGTTTGTGTTTCTCTCTCTCTCTCCCCAGTTTGTGTTTCTCTCTCTCTCCCCAGTTTGTGTTTCTCTCTCTCTCCCCAGTTTGTGTTTCTCTCTCTCTCTCTCTCCCCAGTTTGTGTTTCTCTCTCTCTCTCTCCCCAGTTTGTGTTTCTCTCTCTCTCTCTCCCCAGTTTGTGTTTCTCTCTCTCTCTCTCCCCAGTTTGTGTTTCTCTCTCTCTCTCTCCCCAGTTTGTGTTTCTCTCTCTCTCTCTCCCCCAGTTTGTGTTTCTCTCTCTCTCTCCCCCAGTTTGTGTTTCTCTCTCTCTCTCCCCCAGTTTGTGTTTCTCTCTCTCTCTCTCCCCAGTTTGTGTTTCTCTCTCCCTCCCCCAGTTTGTGTTTCTCTCTCTCTCTCCCCCAGTTTGTGTTTCTCTCTCTCTCCCTCCCCCAGTTTGTGTTTCTCTCTCTCCCCCAGTTTGTGTTTCTCTCTCTCCCCCCAGTTTGTGTTTCTCTCTCTCTCTCTCTCTCCCCAGTTTGTGTTTCTCTCTCCCTCCCCCAGTTTGTGTTTCTCTCTCTCTCCCTCCCCCAGTTTGTGTTTCTCTCTCTCTCTCTCCCCAGTTTGTGTTTCTCTCTCTCTCTCCCCAGTTTGTGTTTCTCTCTCTCTCTCTCCCCAGTTTGTGTTTCTCTCTCTCTCCCCAGTTTGTGTTTCTCTCTCTCTCTCTCCCCAGTTTGTGTTTCTCTCTCTCTCTCTCCCCAGTTTGTGTTTCTCTCTCTCTCCCCAGTTTGTGTTTCTCTCTCTCTCTCCCCAGTTTGTGTTTCTCTCTCTCTCCCCAGTTTGTGTTTCTCTCTCTCTCTCCCCAGTTTGTGTTTCTCTCTCCCTCCCCAGTTTGTGTTTCTCTCTCTCTCTCTTCCCAGTTTGTGTTTCTCTCTCTCCCCCAGTTTGTGTTTCTCTCTCTCTCTCCCCAGTTTGTGTTTCTCTCTCTCTCCCTCCCCCAGTTTGTGTTTCTCTCTCTCTCTCCCCCAGTTTGTGTTTCTCTCTCTCTCTCTCCCCAGTTTGTGTTTCTCTCTCTCTCTCTCCCCAGTTTGTGTTTCTCTCTCTCTCTCCCCCAGTTTGTGTTTCTCTCTCTCTCTCCCCCAGTTTGTGTTTCTCTCTCTCTCTCTCCCCAGTTTGTGTTTCTCTCTCTCTCTCCCCAGTTTGTGTTTCTCTCTCTCTCCCTCCCCAGTTTGTGTTTCTCTCTCTCTCTCTCTCCCCAGTTTGTGTTTCTCTCTCTCTCTCCCCAGTTTGTGTTTCTCTCTCTCTCTCTCTCCCCAGTTTGTGTTTCTCTCTCTCTCTCTCTCCCCAGTTTGTGTTTCTCTCTCTCTCCCTCCCCAGTTTGTGTTTCTCTCTCTCTCCCTCCCCAGTTTGTGTTTCTCTCTCTCTCTCTCCCCCAGTTTGTGTTTCTCTCTCTCTCTCTCTCCCCAGTTTGAGTTTCTCTCTCTCTCCCTCCCTCAGTTTGTGTTTCTCTCTCTCTCTCTCTCCCCTAGTTTGTGTTTCTCTCTCTCTCTCTCTCTCCCCAGTTTGTGTTTCTCTCTCTCTCTCTCCCCAGTTTGTGTTTCTCTCTCTCTCTCTCTCTCCCCAGTTTGTGTTTCTCTCTCTCTCTCCCTCCCCAGTTTGTGTTTCTCTCTCTCTCTCCCCAGTTTGTGTTTCTCTCTCTCTCTCTCCCCAGTTTGTGTTTCTCTCTCTCTCCCCAGTTTGTGTTTCTCTCTCTCTCTCCCCCTCCCCAGTTTGTGTTTCTCTCTCTCTCTCTCCCCAGTTTGTGTTTCTCTCTCTCTCTCTCTCCCCAGTTTGTGTTTCTCTCTCTCTCCCCAGTTTGTGTTTCTCTCTCTCTCTCCCCAGTTTGTGTTTCTCTCTCTCTCTCTCTCTCCCCAGTTTGTGTTTCTCTCTCTCTCCCCCAGTTTGAGTTTCTCTCTCTCTCCCTCCCCAGTTTGTGTTTCTCTCTCTCTCTCCCCAGTTTGTGTTTCTCTCTCTCTCTCCCCAGTTTGTGTTTCTCTCTCTCTCTCTCCCCAGTTTGTGTTTCTCTCTCTCTCTCTCTCCCCAGTTTGTGTTTCTCTCTCTCTCCCCAGTTTGTGTTTCTCTCTCTCTCTCCCCAGTTTGTGTTTCTCTCTCTCTCTCTCTCTCCCCAGTTTGTGTTTCTCTCTCTCTCCCCCAGTTTGTGTTTCTCTCTCTCTCCCTCCCCAGTTTGTGTTTCTCTCTCTCTCTCCCCAGTTTGTGTTTCTCTCTCTCTCTCTCTCCCCAGTTTGTGTTTCTCTCTCTCTCTCCCCCTCAGTTTGTGTTTCTCTCTCTCTCTCTCCCCAGTTTGTGTTTCTCTCTCTCTCTCCCCCTCAGTTTGTGTTTCTCTCTCTCTCTCTCTCTCCCCAGTTTGTGTTTCTCTCTCTCTCCCCCTCCCCAGTTTGTGTTTCTCTCTCTCTCTCTCTCCCCAGTTTGTGTTTCTCTCTCTCTCTCTCCCCAGTTTGTGTTTCTCTCTCTCTCTCTCTCCCCCAGTTTGTGTTTCTCTCTCTCTCTCTCTCTCCCCAGTTTGTGTTTCTCTCTCTCTCTCTCTCCCCCAGTTTGTGTTTCTCTCTCTCTCTCTCCCCAGTTTGTGTTTCTCTCTCTCTCTCTCCCCCAGTTTGTGTTTCTCTCTCTCTCTCTCTCTCCCCAGTTTGTGTTTCTCTCTCTCTCTCCCTCCCCAGTTTGTGTTTCTCTCTCTCTCTCCCTCCCCAGTTTGTGTTTCTCTCTCTCTCTCCCTCCCCAGTTTGTGTTTCTCTCCCTCCCCCAGTTTGTGTTTCTCTCTCTCCCTCCCCAGTTTGTGTTTCTCTCTCTCTCTCCCGTTTGTGTTTCTCTCTCTCTCTCTCCCAGTTTGTGTTTCTCTCTCCCTCCCCCAGTTTGTGTTTCTCTCTCTCTCCCTCCCCCAGTTTGTGTTTCTCTCTCTCTCTCTCCCCAGTTTGTGTTTCTCTCTCTCTCTCCCCAGTTTGTGTTTCTCTCTCTCTCCCCCAGTTTGTGTTTCTCTCTCTCTCTCTCCCCAGTTTGTGTTTCTCTCTCTCTCCCCAGTTTGTGTTTCTCTCTCTCTCCCCAGTTTGTGTTTCTCTCTCTCTCTCTCCCCAGTTTGTGTTTCTCTCTCTCTCCCCAGTTTGTGTTTCTCTCTCTCTCTTCCCAGTTTGTGTTTCTCTCTCTCCCCCAGTTTGTGTTTCTCTCTCTCTCTCCCCAGTTTGTGTTTCTCTCTCTCTCCCTCCCCCAGTTTGTGTTTCTCTCTCTCTCTCCCCCAGTTTGTGTTTCTCTCTCTCTCTCTCCCCAGTTTGTGTTTCTCTCTCTCTCTCTCCCCAGTTTGTGTTTCTCTCTCTCTCTCCCCCAGTTTGTGTTTCTCTCTCTCTCTCTCCCCAGTTTGTGTTTCTCTCTCTCTCTCTCCCCAGTTTGTGTTTCTCTCTCTCTCTCTCTCTCCCCCAGTTTGTGTTTCTCTCTCTCTCTCTCCCCAGTTTGTGTTTCTCTCTCTCTCTCCCCAGTTTGTGTTTCTCTCTCTCTCCCTCCCCAGTTTGTGTTTCTCTCTCTCTCTCTCTCCCCAGTTTGTGTTTCTCTCTCTCTCTCCCCAGTTTGTGTTTCTCTCTCTCTCTCTCTCTCTCCCCAGTTTGTGTTTCTCTCTCTCTCTCTCTCCCCAGTTTGTGTTTCTCTCTCTCTCCCTCCCCAGTTTGTGTTTCTCTCTCTCTCTCTCCCTCAGTTTGTGTTTCTCTCTCTCTCTCTCCCCCAGTTTGTGTTTCTCTCTCTCTCTCTCTCCCCAGTTTGAGTTTCTCTCTCTCTCCCTCCCTCAGTTTGTGTTTCTCTCTCTCTCTCTCTCTCTCTCTCCCAGTTTGTGTTTCTCTCTCTCTCTCTCCCCAGTTTGTGTTTCTCTCTCTCTCTCTCTCCCCAGTTTGAGTTTCTCTCTCTCTCCCTCCCTCAGTTTGTGTTTCTCTCTCTCTCTCTCTCCCCAGTTTGAGTTTCTCTCTCTCTCCCTCCCTCAGTTTGTGTTTCTCTCTCTCTCTCTCTCCCCTAGTTTGTGTTTCTCTCTCTCTCTCTCCCCAGTTTGTGTTTCTCTCTCTCTCTCTCTCTCCCCAGTTTGTGTTTCTCTCTCTCTCTCTCTCCCCAGTTTGAGTTTCTCTCTCTCTCCCTCCCCAGTTTGTGTTTCTCTCTCTCTCTCCCCAGTTTGTGTTTCTCTCTCTCTCTCTCCCCAGTTTGTGTTTCTCTCTCTCTCCCCAGTTTGTGTTTCTCTCTCTCTCTCCCCAGTTTGTGTTTCTCTCTCTCTCTCTCTCCCCAGTTTGTGTTTCTCTCTCTCTCCCCAGTTTGTGTTTCTCTCTCTCTCTCTCTCTCCCCAGTTTGTGTTTCTCTCTCTCTCCCCCAGTTTGAGTTTCTCTCTCTCTCCCTCCCCAGTTTGTGTTTCTCTCTCTCTCTCCCCAGTTTGTGTTTCTCTCTCTCTCTCCCCAGTTTGTGTTTCTCTCTCTCTCTCTCTCCCCAGTTTGTGTTTCTCTCTCTCTCCCCAGTTTGTGTTTCTCTCTCTCTCTCCCCAGTTTGTGTTTCTCTCTCTCTCTCTCTCTCCCCAGTTTGTGTTTCTCTCTCTCTCCCCAGTTTGTGTTTCTCTCTCTCTCCCTCCCCAGTTTGTGTTTCTCTCTCTCTCTCCCCAGTTTGTGTTTCTCTCTCTCTCTCTCTCCCCAGTTTGTGTTTCTCTCTCTCTCTCCCCCTCAGTTTGTGTTTCTCTCTCTCTCTCTCTCTCCAGTTTGTGTTTCTCTCTCTCTCTCTCCCCAGTTTGTGTTTCTCTCTCTCTCTCTC
The DNA here is from genome assembly GCA_030390025.1 of Squalus acanthias. Lineage (NCBI taxonomy): Eukaryota > Metazoa > Chordata > Chondrichthyes > Squaliformes > Squalidae > Squalus > Squalus acanthias. The sequence continues at coordinate 81,942,621 of CM059426.1, read as the reverse complement.
TCCCCCAGTTTGTGTTTCTCTCTCTCTCTCTCTCCCCAGTTTGTGTTTCTCTCTCTCTCTCTCTCCCCCAGTTTGTGTTTCTCTCTCTCTCTCTCCCCAGTTTGTGTTTCTCTCTCTCTCTCTCTCCCCCAGTTTGTGTTTCTCTCTCTCTCTCTCTCTCCCCAGTTTGTGTTTCTCTCTCTCTCTCCCTCCCCAGTTTGTGTTTCTCTCTCTCTCTCCCTCCCCAGTTTGTGTTTCTCTCCCTCCCCCAGTTTGTGTTTCTCTCTCTCCCTCCCCAGTTTGTGTTTCTCTCTCTCTCTCCCGTTTGTGTTTCTCTCTCTCTCTCTCCCCAGTTTGTGTTTCTCTCTCTCACCCGTTTGTGTTTCTCTCTCTCTCCCTCCCCCAGTTTGTGTTTCTCTCTCTTCCTCAGTTTGTGTTTCTCTCTCTCTCCCTCCCCCAGTTTGTGTTTTTCTCTCTCTCTCTCTCCCTCCCCAGTTTGTGTTTCTCTCTCTCTCTCTCCCTCCCCCAGTTTGTGTTTCTCTCTCTCTCTCTCTCCCCAGTTTGTGTTTCTCTCTCTCTCTCCCTCCCCCAGTTTGTGTTTCTCTCTCTCTCTCCCCCAGTTTGTATTTCTGTAGCTGTGAAATTCCTTGTCTTACCACCGGCTGTTAAGGCAGGTTTCAGCCAGAAAATGGCGGCAGCCTCGCTTCTGACCACTACTGGTGTGTCTCGTGGCCGCCGCCATTTTGGGCAGGTTGGCAGCGCGGCCGTTGTCTGCATTCGCTAGAAAAATGCTAATCATTCAGATCGTGACGTCAATCAGTGTGCAATGCTGACCTGACACAAGATCTGCTAATTTGGGCGTCGCCACTCGACTGCACGCCCTTTCAAAACACGAACATCCGAACGTGCGTTCAGCTGCATGAGGGAACCCCCCCACCAGCAATATTTAAATGGATCATCAACAACTTTCAGGTGACTTGCTTTTTGATTTCTATTGGCTCTGTGTAAGTTTGTGCAACTGTTTGAAGCTTTTTACAGTTATTTAAAGTTGGTGAGGTGACAGGGAGTGGTGCTGCAAGTGGAGAAGGCCTTGCTTCTGATTTAAAGGGTTCTGCTCACACCACTTGCTCACAGTCACGGGGGCTCTACTTGCAGTCCCCCTCGCGCTCAAGTATGGCAGGGAGAGGGAGCAGAGGCAGCAAAGAAGAGAACAAGTTGCTCGCAGAGGGTGGAGAAGGAGGGGGCGAAGGGCTCTTGGCAGGAAGCCTTACCCACCTAGGGTCATCCAAGAGCCCTTCTCCTTCCTGTACATAAGCCAGGAGCAGTGTATTTGGAGGCTCCGCTTCCCCAAGGAGGTGGTCACAGAACTCTAACACATCCTGGAACCAGACCTGCAGCCTCAGAGAAGACAACGCTGCTAGTGGCCCTCAAGGTCACCGTGGCCCTCAATTTTATCACTACCGGATCCTTCCAGTCTGGAGCAGGAGACATAGCTAACATCTCCCAGTTTGCCATCCATCGCTGCATCCGGAAGGTCACAGAGGCGCAGTACTCCAGGAGAAGCAACTTCATTGTCTTCTCTCTGAACAGAGAGAAGCAGGAGGAGTGTGCATGTGGGAGGGTGGTAGGTGGTAATCAGCAGGAGGTTTCCTTGCCAATGCTTGACCTGAAGCCATGAGCCTTCATGGGGAATGGAGTCAATGTTGAGGACTTGCAGGGCCACTCCCTCCCGACTGTATACCACTGTGCCGCCACCCCTGGTGGGTCTGTCCTGCCTGTGGGACAGGACATACCCAGGGATGGTGATGGAGGAGTCTGGGTCATTGGCTGAAAGGTATAATTATGTGAGTCTGACTATGTCAGGCTGTTGCTTGACTAGTCTGTGGGACAACTCTCCCAATTTTGGAACAAGTCCCCAGATGTTGATGAGGAGGGCTTTGCAGGGTCGACTGGACTGGGCCTGCCATTGTCGTGTCCATAGCCGGTGCCGAGGTCGATGCTGGGTGGTCCGTCCGGTTTCATTCTTATTATTATTTTGTTTCGTAGCGGTTTGTTACAACTGAGTGATTTGCTAGGCCAGTTCAGAGGGCAGTTAAGAGTCAACCACATTGCTGTGGGTCTGGAGTCACATATAGGCCAGACCAGGTAAGGATGGCAGATTTCCTTCCCTAAAGGACATTAGTAAACCAGATGGGTTTTACGACAATCCGATCGTTTCATGGTCACCATTACTGATACTCGCTTTTTATTCCAGATTTATTTAATTAACTGAATTTATGAAGTGGGTTGCCCTGTTTGATCATTCCAGCACCCTCCCTAGTGAATATTAGTGCACCATCCTGGCAGCAGATGGTAGCAGGCTCAATCCTATACTTTGCCAGCTGGATGGGAACAGATGCTGAAGAAGATGGCACACTTTAAGGAATGTGAGTATGGCTTCCCGCTGGGAGCATGGGAGCAGAGAATTAACTCCAGTGAGTTTTCTTAAAGGTGAGTTCACTTGTTTTGGGAGCGACATTGTTTTTTGTGTTTTTGGGTTACTGTTGTTGGTTTTAGTTAGCTGCATTGTTTTGTTGATCTCGCCCTATTATTTTGCATTTTTAATTTTTTTCCCCCCTCTACCATTGTATGTACTTTGATGCCCTATTTCTTCACCCTAAATCAGGGGGGCATTCCTCTGGGAATTCCTCTTGTCCCCAGGCAGCTGAAAGGTGAGGTGTTCAACAGAGACAGATTTCCCTCTATCTGAGGTTGGCTGCCCTGTGCTGCCTTTACCGAAGTATGTGGCTTTACCGACCCTGCCATAGCTACTTGGCTATGCCAAAGAAGATGTGACCTCACCACCTACACTTCACAAGGATGGCCTTTCATGATTGTGCAGAAAAGTAATCTAAAGTTGAATGTGCACATACACAGACAGATATGTGCACAACCTCCACGCAAACCTGGTGTCAGTTAAGTGACTACACATAATACAGTACAGCTAGATTGTATTACAGTAACTTCAGGTGTTATGCCGTTGGAGGATATGAGGGTGGCAAGACTTTTAATTGAAGGTATGCCCACTGAGCTAGGAGTCTACATGGGATGCAATGAGAGAGGTGTAGGTTTGTGTAAGGGCTTAGAATGGATGAGCAGGAATTGAGGAACAGATTCACAACTAACATTTTTGGGCCAATTACCTGATACATGGTACTGGTGGGTAGTCTCCCCTTGCAAGATGCCTTAAAGTATGCCATCTTCTTCTGCATATGTTCCCAGGATCTGCAGGTCGTGTACACAGTACTGAGCCTTACTACCGCCTGCTGCCAGGGTGATGTACTGACGTCCTCTGGGGAAGGTGCCCTGAAGAATCAAACAAGACAACCCTCCTTACATCCATCTCATTCAACAGCACATCCACTCTACCACCCTTCTGGTAAGGTCGATGTTTGTTAGTGTTTGTTGACTTTCTGGGAACCTGGGCTTCAAGGTCCTGAAACAAGTTGAGAAGGACCTTCAATATTAGTGAGACTACAAGGCAAGCATGTGGCAGTTTCACCACTTTTAGTGAACCTCTGTGTACCAAGCAGCGCAGTGGAATCTAAATTAAAAGATTTGAATGGCTTGGGTATTATTTCGTCTGGACTTTAAGTTGTTTCTCTGTTCTGATGATACTTAGTTTGTTGTGTCACAATGGTGGGACACAAAAAAACTACAGCTGCTCTTGTTTGGTTGGCCAGATACGTTTTATGATTCAGTATGTACAAACAGGTTCAGTTATATTAAGAAGAACAAGAAAAACAATAGCACAGAACACTTAAAAAGTATGAGTGGAAGTAAATAAAGCCATAAAAAAGTGCAATAGAATTTTGTGTTTTAGAAATAGGGCAATTGAATGGAAATAAAATTTAGGTGGGATGACAAATGGGCTGCCGATTCGCTATCACCCGTTTTACACTACCACACAAAGTCAAGATCTACCCCAATTTCTATTTACTTAGCGGAAGTATTCATTAGTAGCTGTACAGAGCAATAGTTTGTGTGTAGAATTTGCTTCATTGTGTTAATACTGTCATCTGGTGGTCATTCCGGGACTTGCAGACTAACTCTAACTGCAGTGAACCTATGAATACAAACCTTTAGAATGTTACAGAGAGGTTAAGGAACACAAAGAGGGTTTTATTTATCACACACGATATTTCCTTGGATTTAGTGTCACTGGCCACTCTTTTTAGTGTATCTTGCATCCTCTATACGCCAAAATGTACCTTTACCACCAAATATCTAGATAAATGTAGTGAGACTCGGGATGAACAGAGAACCTTTGTCAATCTACTGCACCTTACTAGAATATATCCCGTGCCACCACTTGATTTCCTTGCAGATGGTTCTCAGCCCCAGGACATCGCTGCAGGAGTTCCTCAGGGCAACCATCTTCAGCTGCTTCATTAATGACCTTTCCTCCATCATAAGGTCAGAAGTGGGGATGTTTGCTTATGATTGCACAGTGTTCAGTTCCATTTGCAATTCCTCAGAAAATGAAGCAGTCCGTGCCCGCATGCAGCAAGACCTGGACAACATTCAGGCTTGGACTGATAATGGTAAGTAACATTCGCGCCACACAAGTGCCAGGCAATGACCATCTCCAACAAGAGAATGTCCCTTTGTAACTTTCTGCTCCCATCTACACAGCTTATTGTGCCTCCTAACTTAGCGTCATCTGCAAACTTGGATATACAACTATATTCCTTCATCTAGGTCATTAATATATATGGTGAAAACTGAGATCCCTGGGGAACCACGTGTCACATCCCACTAATCAGAACATTCCCTTTATCCCTACTCTCTGTCTCCTAACTCCCAACTAATTACCAACCCATGTCAAAAGGTCACTTTCAATTCCGTGCGCTTTCTTTTTTGCTGATAATCTCTTGTGTGGGACCTTATCAATTGCTTTTTGGCACCATCCAATGACTCTCCTATCTGCCATGCGAGCGACCTCCTCAAAACACTCAACTAGATTAGTCAGATATGACCTACCCATCACAAATCCATGCTGACTCACTTTGATCAGCCCATACTTGTCCAAGTGCTCAGTCACTCTTATCTCTGATGGTAGGTTCCAGTAATTTCCCCATAACTGATGTTAAACTGCCTGGTTTCTACCTGCCTCTCTTTTAAATAATGGAATGACATTTACAATTTACCAGCCCGAAGGCACAATTCTTCAATGAGGAGCTTTGGAAAATTATGACTACCACATCTGCAATTTCCTCACTTGCTTCATTTAATACTCTGGGATGGAAACCATCAGATCTTTGCAATTTGTCTATCTTACATCCCACTATTTTCTCCATAACAATTTGTTTACTTACATTAAATCTACTAAGTTCCTCCCCTTGACTTACTTTTAGGTCCTCCTTCCTCCACTGTGAAAATGGATAGAGTACTCATTTATCAAGGAAGAGGAGGACTGGCTTCCTAAAGACACATCATAAGTCGACCTTAATCTTGCAGACACACCAGCTCAGAAATTGGCAAGCATAGTTTTGAGGGTCAGTTAGAGGAGCCTGCACTGTGAAATCCACCCAACACGTGTGTGGGAGCAAGGGCAGGGAGAAAGGACGGTCAAGGAAGTTGTTCGCCGGAGGGAAAGATCACATCCTAGCCCTGTTGCAAAGGGCACAGATGTTGATTTCATTTCAAAGGTACTGAGGGTGGCATTGGCTTCATGGGAGAGGCACCTGCTGTCCTCACTAAGGATGACAGTATGCCTGCTCCCCTGCCTGTCTCTGAGCCTGTGCTCATGTTGGTGCCAGATGGTCTAGAAATCCCTGGCTGTCACCGAGATGCTGCAGTCTGGATCCAGGCCCTTTGCAGTTAGAGTTTCTCGAGGTCGCCCACCATGGCCATCTGAAGTGCCCTCAGTGGATGATCAGCAACCTCCCATGATGGCCATGGTGGGCGGTTTAGGTACCCAATGATAGGCTCCTTTCAAAATGTCGCTGGCCTCTTAATCGGTGTTAACGAGGCAGTAAGGCTACCATCGCCATTTGAGGCTGTTACTGCCCGTTAATGCTGGACGATAGAAGTGAAAATTGACCCCATTGTGTGCAAATTTTGCCCACTCTATAACTAGGTTACTGATATTTTTGGGGCATATTTTCCACTCTCCTGCCTCCGATCTCCCAACCCAGCCTCCGATCCTGCTTCCAAACTCCGCTCACTCTTCCTTCGTGTCGCACTGGTCCGATCTTCATTTGCTCTTCGCTGACTGGCTGTTCGTACCATGCAGGCTTGATGTTAATGAGGCCCGAAGCCCAATATCGGGGGTGCCTCGAGTATCACCATTCAGGTGCAGCGACCCTAATCTAAGCCCTCCCGTGTGACCAAAAATGGGCGTGCCAGAATTTCTACCCCATTATTTTTAATCTATACGCAAACCTGTAAGCATGCATACCCAGAGCTCAGTTCTTCCTGGCCAGAGAACAATAAAGAATTGTCTATGCATCACTAACCAGGTACTGCTAACAAACCTTGGAGTATAATGGCAGCTGTACGAGTCTGCGAATGAGTGGAAATAAAAATGGGCGTTTTGGAGAATAGCAGTTCCTCCTAACAGCATTGGTCTCATCCTGCAGCATGGAAGTGTCCAAGCGTTTTGTCTTCATAGGTGCATAGCACGGCATCTTGCATGACATGTACAAAGTTGAAATCAAAGTTCACATTAACTTGCAATAATCTCAAATTATTGATACAATCAGATCCTGTTTTTCTGGTTTAGGATTTATCCACATTAAAGTGGCAACAGCAGTAAGTCCTTTTCAAATCTCTAGCCCAACAAAATTCAAACAGGACAGACCAACAAACACCAAAATCAAATTGAACAGAGTTGCCCAAATTGCCAGGATTTATGGGCCGCATGTGGTCCACGGTTGTGGTTTGGATACTCCTGCTATAGCACACCAAGAACAATGTCCAGAAGCACAGAATGATTATTCTCATTTAACACATTTAATAGTGCACTTGACGGTTATAACTGTACAGACATACAAAGATATAAACACTTTCTTGGTTCTTTATGCCTTAGCTTTTAGAGAGTAAAATATTTACAATTTAAAAGAAAAACTCGAGGTACAAAAAAAGTATAATTGAGGTATAAATATGTGAATATTTAAATAATTAATAACATGCGTTATCCCTATTTGGCAGTATGCAGCTAGACATGTATATGCGTTTAATATACAATGGTATATACAGTGACATCAAATTCTACAAATATCAATGAAATTCTTGTAACAAACACACAGAAAGATAAGCTAGCGTTTTAAAGTGAAGGGACAACACTGATATAATTACTGATAAAACTGTTCTCATTGCCACAAATTTCACTAAAAGCTCTTTACATAACACTGAATGGTAAATATTTTAAACAATATTAGATAAATCCTTCTTTTAATTTCTGCTCATTAAGGGCTCCAGCACCCACATATTAAAAAGGGTCATTGAATTCCCAATGGCAGTATTTGTATTAACTACATTCCATTTAAAGCCTCAAACAAACAGTAATGTTACAGTAAAACCTGTACGAAAGACCACCTTCTCTGAGAGGACCACTTGGCAACTAGCATCCTGTGATTGTTAACAAAACCTCATGATTGTCAAGTGTGGATGAAAAGCAAATTAAAAACAAAAACAGAAGCAAAAAAAAAAAAAATAAACTTAAAAGTTTATCAGAATGATTTCACTAACAGAGAGTTGGGGATCTTCCATTGCACACCATTACAAATATTATCTGATACCATGAATAGCAAATACTAGATGGGAATTGAGGAATGTTTGGTTCTATTATGAAAAGTACTGAAGACCCAATAACGCACATGTGATAACCACCTTGAGTGTGTTATTTAGAGGTCAGTCACATAAGTGCGATATAGCCACAGCTCAGTCCCCACTCTCTTGTGCTTTACACTACAGGTGCACGTTCAGAAACAGTTTTAAAGTTGACATTTTGTGTGTGTGTAATGCTATAGTTCTGATCCCATGAAAAAGAGAGCCCATGCCTTACAATCAAAGAAAAACTCACTGATCTTACACCTGCACTTGTGATGAATATAGCAAAATATTAATATGATGTATTAAGAAATGAGCCCTGAAAATCAGCGCCATTCAGACAGATTTCCCACAGTAATGTTGGCAGTATTCCGCCAGAACGTGAGATCCCTCCTTGTGCCTAAGTTTCTGAGGTGGCCTTGTGGGGGTGGAGCCTCTGCTTGTCCTTTACCAGATCATCGTCGTAAGTGGGAACATTGGAGTTCTTGTGGCCCCAGCCTTCTTTGGGATCTGGCGTGTAGTTGATGCGGGTCAGACCAGGCATACCGGCTTATCTACCGGTGGTTGTGGGGCCCACCTGGGAGTCCAGGCCAGAATCTTGACCTGGACTACAAAAAATTTGGCAGACAGTTTTTAGTCATTTTTTTTTAATCTATTTCCTCTCAGGACATGGACAGCGTTGGCAAGGCTGCATTTATTGCCCATTCCTAGTTGCGGCGAGATGGTGGTGATTGAATTCTTGAATAGGGATTGTTTGTCAGCCATTTCGAGTCAAAGATGCGGTGTGGGACTGTAGTCACATGTAGGCCAGACTGGGTAGGGGTGGCAAGTTCTCTTCCCTGAAAGCCATTAGTGAACTAGTTGGGTTTTTTATCACAATCAATAGCATCTATGCTCATTTTGTGCCTTGTGCTAGCCTGAGTATTACTAGATTTATTAAATTCAATTTCCATAACTTGCCATGGTGGGATTTGAACTCATGACTTTAGGATTGCTGGCCCAGTACAATAACCACTATGTTACCGCACCCTTTTATAAAGTGGCCCCCCTTGCAACGAGGGCCACCGATACCCTATTTTCGGGGAGAACCTTTGGCCTGAGGCCAATGGCGGGGGCCCCAGATGTGCCCCAATAGCATGGGCGGCCACCACTATCATGATAATTAAGGAATCTCCCCCTGACTCATGAACTTTAACGAGGTCAGCTGCGGATGTCTGGGGCAGATGCATTTCAGCACTTAAGCCAAGATATGGCTTCCAGTGATTTTCAGAGTCAGAGTCAAGCAGTTTTTCAGCAAAAGCTGATCTATTAGAATATAGATGGTAAAATACCCAACTTAACACGTTTTCTGCTTCAGAGGGGGGACACAGAACGAAGAAGAAGAACAACAACTTGTATTTGTATAGCACCTTTAACATAGTAAAACATCCCAAGGTGCTTCACAGGAGTATTAAAAGACAAAAATTTTGAAGGGCTACATCTTACTCTAAAACGATTTTAGTATGACTCATGCAAGTAGCATGCCAACACCTAAAAAGGCTAACATTACCACAATATATAAGTGTGACTTATTAAGATCAGCCACACCAGGTCGCCATTAACTTTCTCCATATAGGCCCAGAATTTTCTGTTTCACAGCAGTTTCTATTATTGTTTTTAAAAGATACAACACTTCTTACTCCATGATAACAGCAGTTTTGCAATGTTATGCCCCCGCCTTGGATAGAATAAACTCCACGCTGATTGTTAAAAATGTAGCACAGTGTGGTTGTGGGTTGTATATATAAATGTTTTGTAGCATTAAATGCCATCGGTTGACGGTTTAAAAGATATGTTTCTGTCCCTATAAGCTTTCAGGACCACATAAGACCCTCATCTAGTGGGTAATACAAAGTATATGGTATGGTTCATCAAAAAACTCAGCCCTTCTACTTTGAAGATATAGCTGGAGTCCATCTGTGTGATCAAGCAACATTTAGAGGGAACATCAAAGTTGCTACTTTGTTCCAACCAAACCGTCTCCTTATCCCTGGCAGTAGAAAATGGACTGTGTTGTTGGTAGGCAGAACTGCCATCATGAAGAAAAATCCAAGTCCTGGTGGGAAAAAAGTGGCCCTAAAGTGGTCTTCAATGTTTTTCACTTAAATACTATGTTGACAGGTTTAACTGTACTGGACACTCATCGATTGACGGACATCATTCTGCCATGCCAGTGCTTTCCGAGCAAGCAGTGTACCAGACACCGTCCCTTACCCAATCTCTCACATTTCAGCTCCTCAGAAACACACGCTCAAGCACACACTCCTCCAGATGCACCATGCTAAATGGATAACTGAACCAAGCAAGCACAACAGAAAGGCACAACTCTGGAAAATACAACAATGCTCCATAAACTATGAAGATATAGAATGAAATATAAAAAATAGCAAATCACGTGAACACACCAGGATATTCTTTTACATATACATGATTTATATTACACAAAATGCTTGATGCTTCATAGAAGCAATTGTGGCCCCTAAACAAGCAAGTGCAATACACGTTTGCACTTCATTTTTTTCAAAGGACCATTACTCCCAACCAAGTATTCCAGTAAAGGCCTATATGACAGCCCTCATGTATGAATTAAGCAGCTTTTTAAAAGTATATCGCTACAGTCATAATTAAGAATTCTATTAAAAATAAAATAATTAATTCAAGGTCTGATCTGTGCAGGCCTCCATTATAAACGTGTAATTCAGGTCCACCACAGTTTCCTTACAAATATATACGGCTGTTCTTTGAAGCACCGTGCTTCAGAGTTAACATACTAGCTCATTGGAAGTAGTCTCCTAATGCTTGGTTTCTTGACTGTCGGAGCCGGGAATATTAAAAGAGTCTCGTATTCTAACAATTTCTGCTGCGCACAAGTGTCCAAATGCTTTATTGTACCATTCTGGCATCCGTCCCCTGAAACAAATGATAGAAAATGTTATTTAAAATTTGCTATACTGATTTAAAAATCTAAACAACACATATTTGATTAAAAAAACTATATTGTGCTGACAAAACACTCTAATAGACATCATAAGACTGTTCCAGGGCCATATCTTTGTAGTTTAAGGTAGCCCAGACTCTGACGGCAGGGTTGTTATGTAAATGAGGCTGCACTAGTGCCTCTATGGAGGCCCAGCTCAATAGTGGTTCCCGCCTTGCCCTGTTGCAGATGCACCACTGCTGCTGGCAAATGTAAGCAGGTGCTGCTGCCACAGCTGAATGTTGCAAGCCACAATTTTGTTCTGGCTCTGGGCAGGCTGAGCTGTCCAGCAATGCAGCTTTGCAACAGGATTTACATGGAAGCAAAATCTGTTAGGTTGACTCAATACATTATTATTATTATTGTAATTCACCGCTGGATTTTTTTTGCTACTCTTGATGCCACCATAAGCAATAATGGATAGTCCTCTGGGCACTTCTAATAGATTGTACTTCTACTTAAACCATACTAGGGTTTGGTGAAAATTGGTGCTGTTCTTGTCCAAATGCTTTATGTGCTTGGATCAAATTGCTCTCTGCACTATATGATTAAAAAAATTGGGACATTTAAGCATGTAAACCATTTAAGTTATGCACAATGTGTGTCTTAACATTTTCGCATTCATATAGGGGCACATTTTCCAACCAGCGTGGAACCTGTATGAACTTTTAGCTCGGTCACACTAAATTCCTCGCTGCATTTTAATATGGGAGGGAATCTGTTTCAATAAATGTGTTAAAAAATGTGCACAGAGAGATTTAGTATGAGCCGTCTAAAGTGTTTATACAGCACTGGTTGAAAATATACCTCCATATTACTAACTAATTCCATGCAAAAAACACCCGTCAATCAATACCTTGTGTCTATCCTACACAAATACGTCAGCTTAGATTTTCCTGGCCCGCAGGGTTCTATCAGATATCGTGAGGTAAGAGCATTAGCTCGGACTCCACCAACCACTGGTGTCCCATTGTGCTCCACCGAGGTGGCCACCAGCACACAGCTCCCCTTGGGCAAGTTTGTCCTCCAGGTCCTGAAAATAAAACATGAAATACATTTGAAATGTAGATTCTGCATTAATGTTATAAACAGAAGAAATACAAGGTCAAATCAAATATGCAAGAAAACTGTATTTCTATAAACATTTCTATAAACCTATTTCTACAAACTTTTTTCCTATTTTCCCTCCTCTTCTCCTGAAAGAACAGACTCATTCTGCAGCACAGTAGCTCACCAGTAAGCCACACAAGTACCCATTCTTCATGTGGGAGCCTAGACAGGCTTTTCAACAGTGTGGAACATCGTAGCTGATCCTGACATGGGGCCAGAAATTCGGCTGTTGTCAGGTGAGTACGCGCTGTGTACTCACCCGTAAGGCCACCTGAAGTGTCGGTTTCCTGCATGCACTGCGCATGCACAGGAAACTGGAACTTCCGTTCCCCTGAAGGGAGGGGTTCAGAAGTCGAGCGTGTGCGCGGGAGAGGCTGCGCGCACGCAGCGAACTTCAGGTTTTTTTTCAGGTTTCTCCAGGAGGGTAAGTATGGAGAAGCTGCACATTTAAAAAGGAGGCGCAAGGCCTGTTTTTAACAAGGTAAGTGGTTAATTAATTACAATTTAAACATTTTTTCAACAGGTTTATCTTTTTTAGATACTTTAAAGAAAGGTAAGTTTATTTTTAGCACTGTTAAAAAGTATAATTAATTTTTTCAAAAATTTTAATTTTTGTTTAAAGTAGTTAATTTATGTAACTTATAGTTATTTTAAAAATGTGATTTTTAAAAAAAATTATTTGAAGTTTAAGTGTGGTTTTGGGGCCGATCTCTATTCATAGATTTGACAGGTCTTCCTGTCAAATCTATGAATGAAAATGCCCTGCTAGGATTGGCTCTCCATGGCCCACGTGATCCCAGGGGATGCTTCGAACTAACTGCGCCCCTGGGATACACAAGCACTGCGCGCCGGCAGCTGCAGGAGGCCCAGGACCCGAAGTCCTCATGGGCCCAAAGCACAACTGCAGGCGCGGTAGGCAAGTACGTGCGTGATGCTTTCACCCGCAGGAAGCCAGAAAGCCGAATTTCTGGCCCAATGTCTTTAGCCTACCTGCTGCATATGTGCACTTTCTGGAGGATGCCGTTGGACAGTAACGAAAACCTCAGGTGATTGTTTTCCTGTTCCCTAGCCCAGGGAAATAGAGTCAAATTGCGGTGCCTACTGCCACCTAGCTGAGACCAGCTAACTCATACACACCAGGGATCAAACCTGGCAACTTCCTGTTTTGTATCGGAGAAGCTTTTTCAACAATGCAGTCAGCGCAAGGCAATACTGGCTAATCTGAAGCCTCTTTTTTTTACCCTGCAGATGATACTTAGAAGAGTTTTAAAAAGTTTACCTTAGGAGCACATAATCTCTGGTCGGGTGCGGGGCCATGCTGCTTTGCACATAATGATAAATATCCGTTTGACTATTCAAACTTTCAATGACCTTTGAACTAAGAAGGTCATCATCCCAGAGTTGACGGTCCCGCAGTATCCGCCAGAGAACATCTTCTGGGGCAACAGGAATCTCAATGCAAGTCTTCCACAATTTTAGAGGTGGTCCGTCACAAACCTGGTCAAAAAAATTGCAGTTTCAATCTTTTTATTCTTCACAGATGCAGCCAAAATAACCAGTTCTTTTTAATGTATTTGCATAAAAATGACTGCTAAACATCCTGTCCTTGAAATTTGGTAGGAGACTAAAATTCTGCTGGCATGCGGCAGGCAGGTGCCAAAGATGGGCCCCAAGTGGCACTTGTGCCGCCTGTTCTATGCAAATGAGGTGTCCTCCGATTGACTCCGCAAACTCCAGCAGGGGTCAGTATTGAAAAGCACCTGCAGGCGCAATCCTGGCGCAAACATTGGGATTTTTCCCTGTGAAATTCCAGAGTCATCTTTCATTCCTGGATGAAAATGGCCAATTCACCTCAAACATGCACTGACATTTCCAGTACTCTTTTCACCGTTGAAATGATTTTCACTGTTCATCCATCTTTTTTTTTTAAACAAAGCTCTGACACACACTGTATTTGCACACTCAGTTCACACTGGCAAAGGTCTATTGCTATTGTAGTCAATTGCTGCCTTCCCCTTCAATCGATAGTACGTACCTTTTTGTAGGCCAGCTCTGCTGACTCTGATGTTGAACAGTTGACCCAGCCTTTAAACTTGTCTTTGGCCTCCTTCAGCAGCGTGTCAATGTAATTCTGCAGATGAGCCCGGTAGTCAGAAGATTCACCCTTGTTTGTTTGGCCCAGCTCCTCCAAACTGACTGGCTGCAAATCCTGCTCCATGTAGGAGTTACGGCAATGGCTCATCATTTCCTCTGGAATCTAAAGAATAAAAATATCCCCACACTTATTATACTGTCAACAAATATAGCTGCTTCTATATTATGGATATTTTAATTCGGTTCTGGACAATTAGCATCTATGAGTCGGCTCCCAGTGTTTACGCTGATTAATCTGGCTCCCTTATCCTGATGGCAGACTCAAATTAGTCGACATCAAAAACTGGGTCTACAAATCTGCTGTCAGGCTAAGAAAGCTGGATTTAGCACTGTAAATGCAACAAGCGAGCTCCCGAATCCAAATTAAATGTTGCCAATATAAAAGCAGCTTATGACATGCAAATTTGACTACAACAGGCACCTTCTAGGGTGCAGTTACACTATAAATTTAGTGTCAGCCTTGGCCCAGTGGTAGCACTCTAGCCTCTGAGTCAGAAGGTTATGAGTTTAAGCCCCACTCCAGAGACTTGAGCACGTAATCTAGGTTGACACTTTAGTGCAGTACTGAGGGAGTGCTGCACTGTCGGAGCTGCTGTTTCGGGTGAGACATTAAACCGAGGCCCCGTCTGCCCTCTCAGGTGGATATAAAAGAGCCCACGTCACTAATTAAAGGGAGTTTTCCCAGTGCCCTGGCCAACATTTATCTCTTAACCAACACCAAAAACAGATTACCTGGTCATTTATCTCATTCCTGTTTGTGGGACCTTGCTGTGCATAAATTGACTGCTGGATTGTATAAATTACAACAGCGACTAATTCATTGGCTATGAAGAGCTTTGGGACATCTGGAGGTCACAAAAGGGGCTATATAAATGCAAGCTCTTTCTTTCTTCTTAAATCAGTATAAACTAATCCAAAGTTCAAAAGCGTGCATTTAGCTAGGTTTGCTGATGTATATTGAATGATTCTGGACTAACTATTTACTCAGGAATCTCTGCACAGTTTTTGTTAATTCCCATATATACTCTTACCTTAAAAGTGATATTTATCGCAGTCTAAAGTAAGTTTAAGTTCAAACAATAGGGGAGATTGGTAAGGCCTTGCATGGGATCAGGGGGCAGGAAGGCCTGTATCAGTGTTCCTGGCCACTGGCATCAAGACTTTCTGACTGCTTTTGGAGTGTCATGAGTGAGGGGGCGTGGGTAACAGTCCTATTGCTGATGGATGCTCTTGGGACCCCTGCAACCTCATGCCAGCTTTTGGGGGCACCTCTCCGCTTTTTTTTTAATTATTTTTTTCCTGGGATGTGGGCATCGCTGGCAAAGCCAGCATTTATTGCCCATCCCTAATTGCCCTTGAGAAGGTGGTGGTGAGCTGCCTTCTTGAACCGCTGCAGTCCGTGTGGTGAAGGTACTCCCACAGTGCTGTTAGGGAGGGAGTTCCAGGATTTTGACCCAGCGACAATGAAGGAACGGTGATATATTTCAACAAGTCAGGATGGTGTGTAACTTGGAGTGGAACTTGCAGGTAATGGTGTTCCCATGCGCCTGCTACCCTTGTCCTTCTAGGTGGTAGAGGTCGCGGGTTTGGGAGGTGCTGTCGAAGAAGCCTTGGCGAGTTGCTGCAGTGCATCTTGTAGATGGTACACACTGCAGCCACGGTACGCCGGTGGTGGAGGGAGTGAATGTTTTGTCCTGGATGGTGTTGAGCTTCTTGAGTGTTGTTGGAGCTGGGCAAGTGGAGAGTATTCCATCACACTCCTGACTTGTGCCTTGTAGATGGTGGAAAGGCTTTGGAGAGTCAGGAGGTGAGACACTTGCCACAGAATACCCAGCCTCTGACCTGCACTTGTAGCCACACTATTTATGTGGCTGGTCCAGTTAAGTTTCTGGTCAATGGTGACCCGCAGGCTCTCTCCGTTTGGCCACCCCAATGGTGCTACAAGGTGGGAGGAGAGCTGGGAACACCCCGTCCTGTCATATATGGCATGGTTACGCTGGGATTGCACCTATCTATTATGGGAAGTGCCTAGGCAGCATAGATAGGGGAGACCAGACTCAATTGGTCTCTGCCTGCATCTCCTCTTCGCTGTGCCCGGGCACTGTGCATTCCCAACCTCAGCGAAGAGCAAATTCTAACATGTCATGATTGCAAACACTTGGCTAAGTACTGCTGGGTCTGGAATAAAAATGAACAATCACAATCACAGCACACCTTGAAAAGCTTCTTGCACTCAGCGATCATGTGGGCCAGACCTTGGGTAGCAGCCAAGTTTTCATTCAGGTCCTTCTGGTCGGGTTTGCCCAAGCTTTGTTTCCTCTGTATCACTCTAGATTAAAAAGAAACAAGGACCTCATTAATACGTAATGACCAGTGAACAATAGCACAGACACCTAGGTGCCAGCACAGGTTATTTGTTGAGCTAGACAAAAGGATCATTAAACAGCAGCAAACCCACTCGATTTATGGCACACACTTACTTGCGTGGGAGTAAAAATTCTTCCACTCTAGCATTCCTACAGCAATTTGACTCCACTTTAGGAGCAGTCCTGAAATGAGACTTGTCTTTAATTTAAATTAGTTAGTGGACTGCATGGCAAGGTCAAGGTTTTATTTTAATTAAGGTCTCTGAGGCAGTGGTGCAGCATGAGGTCAGTGCTTAAACTGTCACATCGGAACAGGTCCTTATCAGTTTTACCCACTGATAGATGACAACTTTACACAATAGGTCCATACAACAAATAATTAGGAAGGACACCATAAAGAAGGCACTTTCATACTGGCGCTGTTTTAGTTTGGGAGTCGGTCAGCTGCTTCCTGGTGTTTACGTAATGGAATTTGCTCCCTTATCTTGCTCCCTTATCCTGATGGTAGAATTGAAAAACTAAGGGGTGGATTTCCCATTTTTGCTGTTTTTCCTGAGTTTTCTACAGCTCTTCTGCTGAAATTACAGTGGCAAGCGGGAGAACCCCTGCAATTCTGCTGCAAGGATTACTGATCTTCCCCTGTATATGTGGGTGTGTATTACTGGTCTCCCTGTGCATCTGTATGTATATTACTGATCTTCCCGTGTAAATGTTTGGATGTGTGTATTACTGGTCTTGCCAACCCATTTTATATCTCTCCCGATTTTTATTTCCATTGAAGTCACCCATTTCACACTATCGCACAAAGTCAAGATCTACCCCAATGTGTGTTACTGGTCCCCTTGTGCCTGTATATGTATATTATTAATCTCCCTGTGTATATGTGTGGATGTGTGTTATTGATTCCCTATTCTTGTGTCCAGAAAACTAGCTAATCTTTAACCGGAAATAACATTTTAATTTTTTTTTAAACACACAACTTCTGTTCCTAGAAAGGAATCAGTACCTGGGAGAGGAGTTTTCTCTCTTGAGAGTGTTGAGGTGGAACAGTGAAGGGGCCAGGCACACTGCGAGGTTCGTAGGTGTCATCTGGTTCTCTTCTACGACAGCTGCAACATCACTGAGGAAATAGAGGAGAGTCTGCAGAGCCTCTCGACTCTCATCAGGCAGCAGCATGATGCCAGCCTGGATTGCCTGGAGACGCTGATCTTTTGGGACATCTGCAGCACAAAATTAGTTTTTTGTAAGACAAAATTTACTTTTCAGACTTGAAGGAGAAAAAGTTAAAGGCACCTTAATGGTTAACGAAAGAAAAACTTGCATTTATAAAGCATCTTATTGGACTATCTCAAAGTGTTTCACGTATAATGAATTACTTTGAGATACAATGACAGTTGTTATGTACGCATTTACTAGCAGGCACGAGCACAAAGCTACTCAGACCCCTAAAGGATGGCTGGTGAGAGAAGTGAAAATGAAAATGGAAACAGATGCCTTCTTCTCGATCTGAAACCAAGCCACTTTCAGTTTAAGTTAATAAATGCAGTGCCCAGTTTGAACTGATCTGCAGAGACTAGGAAGCCTCTGGTTCAGTGATAATAACTTGAATGTATATAGTACCTTTAACATAGCAAAAAATGTCCCAAAATTAGGTAGAAAAACATTCGATGTCTGCTCCATTCAAATGAGCTGATCTCAGCCAGGCCAACAGTACAGTACGGGCGATACAATTGGCATTCAAGCTTTCGGAACAGAAATTGGGGAAAAAGTTAGCCACTTTTCTGCTCCTGATTGCTAACTTGTGACTTCAGAAGAGGAGTGAGAGAACATTAGAGAAGAAAATAGCAAGTATTTCTACAATTTGAGTCCACTTTCAACAGTTATCTTGTTCCTTGGGCCTTTGTTTTTTTGCCCTGTGTTTTTAACGTGATGCTTTTATTTTGTGCAGAATGGGAAGCCACAGTACCCTGCTACCATAGTGCACATAATAAGCTTGACAAATTCAACTCACATTAATTTATCCCAAACAGATGAAACAACTTCCTTTTTTGTTCTTAAACGCATGGTTAGTTATATGTTTTTATTAGGAGGTAAAGGATGATGAAACACATGATGATTGATGAGCCTATATAGGATTACTTTGTTTTCCTTGTGCAATGAGCTGAGCTGAAAATACGTGTGAACTGTTTCAGGCAAAACACTATAACACAATGCTGATACTGTGGGCAAACACATCACCGTCAAAATATACATCATTCTCAAAATATAAAGAATCCTCAAAATGTAAAGAATCCTCAAAATACACATCATCTTCAAAATATGCATCGCCGTAAAATATATAACACCCTCAAAATGTTTACATAGGAAAAACAAAAAAGGATTCAGCAGGGACATTTAAAACAGTGACCTCCAAGACCTTTACGCTTATAAATTGGTTATGAAATCACAGCACCCGTTACACCCGAGAATCCAGTCCCACGTTCACAGATGCGTCAGACGGAATTGCCAAATTATGATGTGGCATTATTAAACCTTTGCCACCTTTATGAATTTCAGAAATACCAAAATAAATTTTATTTGGTAGTTTACAAGTGCAAAACACGATAAAATAAATTGTGCTCAAATGTATCATCTTGTCACTTGCTCATGACATGATTGTGGTCAAAATGAAACATGGCCTCTCCACTTTCCAAAAGAAAACACCTGTTCCTGAAGAGAGTGGCCCCAGACTTCCGCTGGACCTGGGCAAAGTTTGCAGGGTCAGGGGGAGGTCCCGTGATTTAAATGCCTTTGGCAGGTTACGATTGTATCTGGGGCGTCCTCTGCCAAAGACACCCGCAAATCCAGCCAGAGAGTCCTGGACCATGGGGGTAGCTGATTTGTGACCCCTCACTTGAAGTAATCTTCCAGCTTCCCCCATGACCCTATTTCTAAAGGGTAAATGCCATTAAATCATTATATACAAATAAAAATATTCTTCGGAGTTCCAGGCTCTCAGGTGGGGGGACCATGCACCATGTCCCAAATAAATGGCCATGGTGTCGAACTACGACATTTGGAGTCCCGGGCCCCCAGTCCCCTTGTGTTGAAGGCCTTGTAATGGACAGGCAGCAGTCCACAAGAACAGCCATGGATTTTTCGGAGCCAGTGTCTCTATAATGTTAATATCTTCAGATGCTGGTTTAAAATTCGCTTTGGGCCACTAATCAAAGACAAAGATAATCCAGCGTTTGTAGATCTGGAAACTTCTGCCAAGCTGCAAAATCATCTCTTCAGCTAATACTTACACTGGTAGATCTGAAGAAATGTTTCTGAGAGTTTGCTGGTCATCAGTGGTTCTGGCAGATCTCTAAAATACTGTTTGAGCATGTCTGCTACGTCATATGCGGACTGGCCTTCGTAGTTTACGTTATCTGTACAAGTTTCATTCATCTGCCGCAAGGCTTGGATTCGGGACTTTACTCCAGACTTCCGGAATAATCCGACCTGTTTTATTAAAAATATGGAGAAAAACCTTTTTGTAAAGAATGGTCAACAGCAACATCAGAAAAAAAGTGATGTGCAATCTATCAGCAAGGCCGTTTTGTCAGAATTAAGTATATCTTGCAGATCGCAAGAAAAATATCCATCCAATTAAATGAAATTATAACTATGTTATATTAATCTTTTACTACATATAGTCGTAAAAATATATAAAGCGATCCACTTTTATCAACATCGAGAACGACGTTTCAAAAAATTAGTGAGTTTACAAGAATCGTGATTAAATGTCATTGTGTCCCCTTTGCAGTAAGACACTGACCTGGTCCAGGCACTGGTTGCGGAGGTAACGCATGGCCTGCTGAATGCTCTGAGGGAGAGGGTGCCCTGAGCGCTGAACATTCACCAGCAGAGGAACCCCAAAAACGTTCCGGTCCTTGTAGTCCGGAACCTTGATCCTCTTCATAAATTTGGGCACGGCCCTGGAAAACAGCAAACATGGAATAGTATGAATACCAATGTATCTTACACACACTTGGAATGGAGCTTGATTGATCGGGAATAGAGATTTATTTATTCAAGCAATAGCCTGCTGGCACTTTGGCTAGGCTGACATGGTCACCTGGGGAAGTGCAAGAGGACTCTCAGAGGAGGAAGGGAGAAAATGGGAGGAAAAAGGATGTTTGACTATTAGGTGAAGACATTGGCAGTCTCATGAAATAGGGCAGTGGACTCCACGTGTCCCGGATTGTAGCTATGCTGCCAGATGGAGGGGGTTCAGTGGAGACAAGGCACTTCACCACAGCAAAGCAGGCATCTGAAGAGCAGTGTCAACACATATTTTTGTTCTCACCTGTTTTCTCCCTTCCTCGCTTTAAGAAGCCAACTCCTTTCTAGAGTATGGTTTCACAAGTACTAGGTGCACACTGGAACCTCACCATAGTGGACATTATTCATTGGAGAGCCTTGATACAGAATGTTGGCAGTTTATTTAACTATGTGAGCTAACACAGTCGAGCCTGGTGCTGTACTCACCCAATAATTATGAATACTATCAGTAGGTGTAGTCGTTATTGATAAGCTATTTTTGCTTAGATGCTGTCGGGGTGTGGGGAAGGGGGAACAGGCAACAAGTTTACAAGGCCTTCTCATTTGCACACTACTTTCATGTCTAGAATTCATTTGGTGACAGGATGAGAGAGAGATTGACACAAGAACGGGATGAGGCTGAGCATAGATAATGGCAGAACAGGCTCTAGGGGCTCAATGGCCTACTCCTGTTCCGATGATAAACTGCTTAAATGTTCTTATTTTCATGTAAAGTTGAGGTAGATTTTAGCTCTCAGTGGGGGCGAAGAATGGGCGGTAGCACTGAAGTTAATGGAAAGGAAAATTGGGCGTGGTAACGGGTGGCCAATTCGCAACTGGCCATTTGCCGCCCCTGCCAAAAGTTAAAATCCATCCCAATATTGTGTTTTGGGTGTTAAATGATTGTGTAGTTTAGGGTTAATGTAGTAGAGTAATAAAGCTTTCCCTGATGTTGGAGTAACTTTATTACTGTAATATCAACGTTTAGTTCATCGTCATAGTGTATAAGCTGAAAATAAGCACGAGTTGGTCCAGGGAGCCAGGAATTTCCCTGAACATATCAGCAGTCCAAGGGTTAATTGTAATGTTTCATTTACTATTTGAAATGGCCTGACATGCCTTCCTTTCATTATACCATTGCCAGGATCATATTCTCTTTGGCATCCTCTATGAAGTACCAATATCCGCTTTGATTCTCTAATTGTCTGTAATCCAATCTGATACTGATTTTTAAAAAAAATCTGAAACATCAAACAAGCACAAGGGCCTGTTGGCCACACTACTGACATGTTCTACTGTCAACGATAACATTGAGCTCTGGGCAAAAAACAAAAGTGATCTCTGGTTGATTTGTATCCAAGGCAAAATGAAACCTAATGTTCCACCGCGCTCAATGATGCCACTTCTTGTAGCTCTGGATTGAACAGCTAGGCTGACAATGTGGGTTTTGTGTAACCAGAGCTTGGTTCCATTAAACCTCGAGGCAGCCAGAATGTCCACTTTCATTTATGACAGTGTGAGACTGATGTGAAAGTTCAGACACTGCCAGTGGGAAACACAGTTCGACAAGTAACACCGCTGAAAAGAAGCAAACAACCACAGCTCATGAACTTCACGTACTGCTTTAAAAGGCAAGTATACAAAAATACACCAAGAACTGAGGACATATTGCTGTGTTTAACTTAAAGCACTGAATCACATGCGTAGTCTAAAAAAGAAACACAGTGGGCATCTTTCAGTTAGATATACAAAGTACTACTGTTAGAGAAGAAGGAAGGATGGAACCATACTTGAAGTCATAAATATTGCTTAGAACAGGCTAGACAACAAGAGTATTGTTGAATGTTGTGAAAAAATACACCATCGTTTGTAAAGGAATTGGAAACAAGGCTACCATTTTTAGTATGGCTCATGGAGAACTGGCCAAGCAATTCACTGCAATACAATTGCTGAAAGTACCTATTCTTAAAGGGGGGGGGGGGGAAAGGGCAAAGAGGTGGAGATGAGGATGGCATGTCCCCAATATTTTTTTAGTATGGCTATGACCCCTCATTGTCCCCATTCCGAGTCCTAGTTTTGCCTCTGATATCACCCTCCCCCCCAACTTTTTAAATACATGGTTGTGCCTCTGCAATGAGTGGAAAGAGTGTTGACGTCACGGCCTGACAGACTGTTAATCAGCCTGCAAATCCATCCACTACTTTGCACTGTTCTCCAAGGGAAGATATGAAAACAACAACAATCCCCCCAGTATCAATCTGGGTTTCCCATGTAAACAATCTAAGTACAAAAGACAATGGGGCTAAATTTGCGCAGAAGTACTCCCATTTGCCTGCTGTAACTTCAGTGGAAGAGCTGCTGAAAGATCGGAAAAATAACGCAAATGTTGTTTACGCCATTTTCCCAGAGTTTCTGCGGCTCTTGTGCTGAGGTTATGGTGACTGAGCAGGAGAACCTCCGCAGAAACTCACCCCCTCGGTCTTCATAGTGTGTACGATAACCAAGCAGACAGGCGTTAAATCTTAGCAAGAACATGACAACATGATCCTGCAACCTCCTCTGATCCTGATCACTGAATGCGATGATTCCATAAAGTTAAGCTTGACCTCAGAGTAGATACAACTGGTTTACTGTGGAAAGGAATTTGATATTTTAACACTGGACTATTAGGTATTAGACCAGTGATTGCAGTCAATAAAAATACTTGTATATTTTTTACCTTATTTTTTTACTAATGGGACCAGGAAATATTTGTGGAAGATATTTGCTACTGGCACAAAGCCCTTCCACCTGGCCCTATGTTTCTTGCAGATTTAAGACAAGATGCCACTGATTGATGATGCATACATTCCAAAGTGACTGTGCAGTTGACAACTTAGACAACTATCATATGGCAAGAGATTATCACTTAGAGGTCCATATACATTACTCATTTCTTTTCATTTTGCTATGCAGTGGCACCTACCAGTTAAATCCATGCTTGTTCGAAGGTGAATATTTCTCCATCAGGGCAGTAAGCTTCAGCAGGGAGAATTTCTGCAGCAGGTTCATCTGTGCTACAGACTGGCTGTTGATCTGCAGAGAGGCTGAATTTAAACTTGGCCTATGAGAGATCTGGAAACTGCCCCATCGTAATCTCTGTCGCCTGTTTAATTAAACAACAATAATAATTAAATCAATCATCTGATTACTTTTGGTTTGTAGTCTAGCAGGTAGGTCCCATTTATATAATTACTCAAAGAGGATTAAGAGGATTACTGATACAATGCATGAAACTTTTCAAAGCCAACAATCCTATGTGGGTTTAAAATATTCTTTTTGTATTAAAACAGCCACAAAATCTGTTTAAAAGTTCACTAAATGTTCTAGGCATTTTGCAAAGCAAAGTAGATTACTGCAGAAGATTTCTTAAGTGGTAGTGCTCTGAGACTAAACACATAAAATGTAATTTGGCCATATTTTTTAAATGGTCTTAAAATCATCCATTACTGATTAATCATTTCAGACATAGTGCATTTCTGGACCCAGAATTAAAGCTCCTTTTTCAGTTTATGCTGAAATATTCCATGGGTCGGTACACAGAGCTATACAATATTCATATAGACCAGATAAGGACGGCAGGAAAAAAAGGAATGGACAGCACCAGAAAAGACCATCTGGTCAGGCCCAAAGTTAAAAATAGCAACAATGCACAATGTCTTATAATCCTCAATTGCTGTTTTCCAAATAAGCTATCATGCTCCCTTTTGAATGTGAGGACACTATCCACCTCCATCGCTTGTTCCAAGCATTCACAACCCTCTTTGTTAAAACTAAACTGTCCCTCTTCTGATCTTGTGTAATTTCTTTACTGCTATGAAATTCCACGCTAAAGGTTTCAATGAGCTACCCACCAGTACCTCGAGCTCCTTCTGCTATGTTGTGTCCTTGTAGTCTACTACTGTTCATCTTATATATTCACTGGTTATTCCCCTTCTCAAGTCTCATCACCTTGCATTTGTCAACATTCCCATTGCTGATATCTACCAGATGTCTGCCCAGTCCCCAAGATTGCAGAAAATTTTTGTTGCTACCCCTAAGCAAGGAGATAAAACTGCAAGTATATAAAGCTAAAGTCCCATATAGCAGGCAGCACCAGAAAAAGGGCACCATAGTGCAGCGGATATGTTACTGGACTAGTAATCCAGAGAATGCGACTTCAAATCCCACAATGGCAATTTGAGAATTTGAATTCAGTTAAAGTAATCTGGAGATATCAGTAAAAAGTGATCAATAATCCCACAATCCCACGAAGATAATGATGGTTGTTAAAAACCCAACTGGTTCACTAAGGTCCTTTAGGAAAGAAACCTGCCGTCCTTATCTGGTCTATATGTGACTCGAGTCCTACACCAGCTTGGTTGACTCTTAACTGCCATCTGAAGCCTCTCAGTTGTATCAAACTGCTACAAAGTTTTCATGGCAACTATGGATGGGTAATAAATGCTAGTTTTGCCAGCGATGCTGAGAATGAATTAAAACAAACATGTTGGTAGTGCAAATTGCAGGGGCCAGGAAATACCAAGGCAGCACAAGAGGTGTAAACAGAAGAGTGATACAGAATGAAAGTTCATTACAAGCAGTAGGGACTGACTGGTAGAAGTACAGGAGATGATGATAGGGCTGGGAGGAATATGAAACTCAAGAGTGAATAGGTAGAATGATCTTTGGTTTAATATTCTTTAGCATCATAGGTGGGAAGGGTTGGGGACAAGAGTTCCCTCGAGTTATAAGAAACTGGATTTTACTGATTGGGAGTAACAAATGTGGAAGATAACCACTAAAAATATGTAAAATATAAAATAATTTTTCAGCTTTTAAAGTAATGATACAAATATTTACTGTGAAAGGATTATTCAGTTCTCGGAGAATTAAAGGATACAGTAATTGTGAAAAGGTGTAAGGCTTGTTTCTCAGTATTGAGGTACCTGGACATAGCCTAAGAAATCGCACAAAAGAAGTAGGTATAATAGGCTGTATTTTCCGATCGGAGGCCTCCTGCGTGCGATCCTGGGCCTCTCCAAACTGCAAGTGCACAGGGCCCACATATCCCAGAGGCGCATGCGGTTTGCAAGCGTCCCTGGGATCGCATGGGCCAGGCCAGCCAATAGAAGAAGGGAATCTCCCTTCATACACTTGACAGATAGACCTGTCAAATATATGAATGGAGATCAATGAAAAAACATAGTAAAACTTTAAATAAATTTTTAAAAAACCATCACCTTTTTAAAATTAGTTGAAATTACAATAAATTAAATATTTTAAACAAAAATTTTATTAAAAAAATAATAATTAAAGTTTTTTACGGGGCTAAAAATAAACTTACCTTTTTTAAAGTATTTTTAAATGATAACTGAAAAAAATTTTTTTTTACTTTTTTCAACTCTTTTCCTGGTAAAAGCAGGCCTTACGCCTGCTTTTACCAGGCGTAAGAATTCTAAGGGTTTTCTGCGGGCGGAGGGTCTCCAGAAAGTGGAACTATCTGCCCGCAGAGGTCCTTCTCCAGGGCAGGCGTCCGATCTGTCAAGAGCATTCTTGACAGATTGGAAATGCCGGTTTTCAGCACATGCGCTGAGCATGCCTGAAACCGGCATTTCCGATGTCCCTGCGGGTGGGCACACAGCACGTACACACCCGTAGAGATCGGAATATCCGGGCCAATGTTTATTTCATTGCCAAAAGGAAAGCTGTCATTTGTCTATGCATGCTCCAAAGCTAATTGAGTTTATATTGTACAACATAACTTACTGCCTGTGAAACTTCAAGTACAAATGATTTTACTGACCTGTTAGATCTTGTCAGCGATGCACCAACACCCGAGTCTCTCCTTTCTCGGATTACTGATTGATCCTCTGTCTCATTGATGGAGTTCCCAGTGCTGTCGACATCACTAGGTGAGGCCCTGCCATTTTCGATATCCAGGTGTATTTGTTTGGGGGAAGATGGGCAGGGAGAAATAGAATCCATTGCTGAATCTGAGTCCCCCTCATCAGAGAGCTTTTCTGACCACTGGTTTACAATCCTTTGTAATCCGTTGACATGGTGCAGAATGTCATCCAGTTCTGGGAAAATGTCCTCCTCATTCCCTAGATCTGCCAGATCACCAGTGCTAGAGTAAAGATGGGACCCTGGCACGTTGTCATAGATACTAAGGCGGCTGCCTGAAGAGCTGCACGAGTTTCGTCTCCGTCCAAAACTAAACTCCTTTGAGCTGTCAGCACTGCTCTCCCTGGTCAGGCTACGATGTCTGTGTCCATGAAAACTTCCATTGCGCCAGTTTACAGAAGTGCTGTCTTGGGGGGACGAGTTGCCATTAGAAAGTGCTTTAGGAAAGGTGCCCGGCTTGTGATCCTCTGGTATATAGAAGATGATGTCCTCTTCCATGCCCTTCTCATTCTTTAAATTCTGCTGTCTGGTGTCATTCAGCATTGACTGACTGAAAGGGTCAAAGCCTTCTAAATACATTCCACTTCGCTTGTTGCAAGTGCTGTGGCTGCGAGTTCTGGTGACAGGGCTGGGTGTGCTGACTGCGCTACTGGTCTCTGACTGACTGCTGCTGCTACTTGTTTGCGTAGAATAAGAAACACTTTGGTTTCGTACCGTGGGAGCATTTATATGGTTGCCATTGAGTGCAGATATCTCAATGCAGTTCAGGCGTTTCAATTTTTCCTCATCAATGCCTTCCTGGAGCACAGGTCCACTGATGACCAGGTTATTTTTCGAAGGAAGTTTCTTTTTGCTGTGAGAACTCTTGATGCGCAGGCTCTCCATCCTCTTCAAGAAGCTCTTGGCCTTGGATTTTGTGTTTCTTTCAGCTTTCACATTGAAAGTAAAACTGGAGAGGTCCTTTGGTGAAGGGAGGGTACTGAATGAGTCATCGTTTGTAATAGAGTTCCCTGAGGAAATCACGCTGATCTCAGAATTTGTCCTTTTGCTCTCTACGTCCTTTTGCAAGTTTGCCCCATTGCTCCCTGTGCTGCTAGCACTGTGAATCGATGCCACTTCCTGCCGTTCACTTAGATCAGTCAGCACACTCTCATGACTCACAGCATTCTTCAGCAAAGCTTCATCAGCAGAGATGTCATTTGCAACCTCTGCTGGTGAAAAAACGTCAAATTCCTCCAACCGTGACCATCGTTTGCTGTCCCGCTGGAAGGTCCATCTGCCACTGATAGCACAAGGCTCATCTTCATCCGAATCTTCACTCTTAAAGAAAACATCAGCTTTTAGGTAGAGTTTGCAGCAGATACTTTATGTACACAAGTGCTGAGATGCAAATCATGACTTTACAATGCAGCCTTAGTGTTAGACAAATAAATTAAACCCAATTTAGTGAAGAGTGATGAATACTTCCTCTTGCTAAAGAATCAAAATAGAATGAATCTCTTACATCTCTTATTACTGCACCTTATTTTAGAAAGCAAATTAATGCCTAAGCTGGGAATTTCCTCGGTTTGCTGCTGTAACTTCGGCAGAAACACCGTTTAATTCACGGTGAAGTTACAGCAGCTTCGAGAAAATTCCTGTCCCTAGAGACGTGTGGAGATAAAGACAACATCTAGTAACTGGTCCTATATAAAATTGCTAACTTATGTTTCAGATCCTGACTGACCAACTGTGCATTTGCAGAATTCTCTGTTTTTATTTCAGGTTTCCACCGAATTTCTGTTTATACTTATGTCTAGTACATGGGGTTGTGTTTCTCAGAGTTGATGCTGTTTGTCGCAGCAAATGCCATAGACAGCCAACATTTTAACATTGCATCTGACACGAGCCACACTTCTGATAGAGAGAAAACATTTCTCATTCCTCATCACCAATGAATGCCAGTAAGAGAACAAAGTATTGGATGCAGTTTCACAAAATATCGAAGCCCCTTCTAATAGCTACCTTGTAAAAAAAAACTATTTTTGTTTTATAATTCCCTTAACGGCAATTATGTACATACCTCAAAGCCTTATCCAATTTTGACTATCACAGTGCTTGTCTCAGGACTTCTGTATCTCCCAACTGTGACTAATGAGATGGCGACACATGGCCATTAAATCTCCACAGTTAGTGCCCCAGGGTCCTCCCCTGTCGCCTGTTACAGATGACACTGCAAAGCTAACCTGGGGAGTTTCAGATCTGACCCAGAGCTCTGTAATTTAACACTGTGCCTAATTACCATTCTCAGACATCAAGCACCAATGATTATGAAGCCAGGCTTTTATAAATTGTATAGCGACTTACTAGCATTAAGCGACTTCTAATTTAAAAAAAAACTTTGCTTGAGGTGTTAAAACGGTTTAATATTTTCAACTGTCTTTCTAATTTCTAGCGATGACTAATTTATTGAGGCGAGACTGAGGCTGATGCTTATGTTACAGACTAAAATGGGAAGCCCCGATCTGCTAAAACTTTATGCTCGTGTCACTCACTGTCAAGGCTCATACATGAATAATTGCCACTTTAACAAGGGACTGGAGGGCAATCTGTGCCTTTGGAACCAAACCCAGCAAAATATCAATGCCGTCAGGAATGGAGAAGTGAGAAGAACATTGACGAGAAAAGAGAAAAAAAAATCTCTATTTCATTTCAAATATCGTTTAGGGCTTTAAATTTCCATTGACAACAATTAGATAAATGCTTAATGTATTTATATGACATTCCTCTTAAAATTAATGAGTTAATTCTTCCATTAAAATAGTGGACAGAAAATATCATATGAATATGTTAAGCATTCATCTGCTATTATCGCCAAGAATAATTTCTAACTTACAGTTTCCAAATAAAAATGGATGCATTTCCCCCAAGAACCATAACACTTATTAATCTGCAGATATGTAATCATTATATTTTGTGACGTCGATTTCACTGCCTTTTTAAAAATTGCACAACACCAAGTTATAGTCCAACAGTTTTATTTGAAATCACAAGCTTTCGGAGCTGCTGCCCCTTCACCTGCGAAGGGGCAGCGCTCCGAAAGCTTGTGATTTCAAATAAAACTGTTGGACTATAACTTGGTGTTGTGCGACTTCTCACTTTTAAAAAAAATTGTCAGTGTTCATATGATTATAGAGTATCTTTGACAAACATGTCTATTTCTTGATCTCTTTATTCTTCTAAAAAAGACAAATCATTGTTTGATATTAAATCCAGGAATATCTCGAGCTTTTAATTTCAGGACTGTGAGAAGCACAACAGTATGTGGTTATTTCTCCAGTAAAGTTTTCAATACACAGTGAAGGTTTTTATAAATGACACATGCTACAAGGTATTTGAATAATGTCACGTCCAGCAAACAGAACTGCAATGAGCTACACATTCTTTTTTCTGAAACCATCCTTTATTGATGTTTACATTGCGTAACAAGTAATGAGGACCTTAAACTGAGACAGAGCTTTGATCTCAGAATCTGTATGTACTGAAGCTAGATGTTAGTTGAGATTACACTATGTAGTACACTTGTTTTACAAAACTATATTTACAGAAGCAAATACCTATGTGATCTTTTATCTAACCCAATCTCAAATCACAGTAGCTTGCTGATGACTAAATACCATAATCTGACAAGAGAAAGACAGAAGGGTAGGAACTTTCAAGCATGGCCCTAGCATGCTGACATACATTCCTATTTAAGGCAGGGCGGCACCAAAAGGAATGAGCAAGTAATCTCCTCCCCTTACCCCTTTGCAGGTCAACAGGGGTCTTTGCTGGTCCCTTTGGCCCACTGAACACCAGCTTCATTCACATGTAGTCAAATTTATAGACTGACGGCAAGAGCAACTCAACTTAAATGTACAAAATGGTAGACTTTTATCCCAGATTCTGATCTTCCACCCTCCATAAATTTAAGGTCATCCAAAACTCTGCTGCCCGTGTCCTAACTCGCACCAAGCCCAGTTCACCCATCCACCCCTGTGCTCACTGACCTACATTGGCTCCCGGTTCAGCAACACCTCAATTTTAAAATTCTCATCCTTGTTTTCAAATCCTTCCATGGCCTCGCCCCTCCCTATCTCTGTAACCTCCTCCAGCCCTACAACCCTTCGAGATCTCTGTGCTTCTCCAATTCTGGCCTCTTGCGCATCCCCGATTTTAATCGCCCCACCATTGGCGGCCGTGCCTTCAGCTGCTAAGGCCCTAAGCTCTGGAATTCCCTCCCTAAACATCTCCACCTCTCTTTCCTCCTTTAAGTTGCTCCTTAAAACCTACCTCGTTGACCAAGCTTTTTGTTATCTGCCCTAATATCTCCTTATGTGGCTCACTGTCAAATTTTGTTTGATAACGCTCCTGAGAAGTGGCTTGGGACGTTTTACTACGTTAAAGGCGCTATATAAATGCAAGTTGTTGTTGTTGTTGTTGCAAAGCATTACAGGACAATTTGCAGAGGCACTGACCGCTACTGAAGAGCTGATCAGAGGGGAGCCATTCCAGCAATGCAATCCTTAGTACATGTTTTTGGGAAATGCCTCTTTGGCCCATGAAACTTGACGTAAAATTTGGGAGATACAACTGTGGTCTATAGCCCGACTAATAATAACTCCAAAGAGAAATGTAGTATTGCCCAAAGCATAGCTAAATCCTAATAAATACACTTTTCCAAAAAAAAAATGACTTACTTAGATTGGGATTATTTTTATAGCAATTTTTCTGCCTAACAGTAGTGTTTATGTCCACTGGAACTCTGCTCTGGAATTGGAAACACACTTATTCAGACTCTGCTATGTATTCATCAACTTCTCTAATTTTCTTCTTCTCTTCTTAGGCAGTCCCTCGGAACCGAGGATGACTTGCTTCCACATTAAAAATGAGTTCGCAGGTGACTGATGAGTCCAATGCGGGACCTACAGTCTAATTTTATAGTGCTTTTATTACACCTTTTATTAATTATATTGCTCCTTTTCTTTAGTTTCTTTAGGTTCTCCAATCCATGCCCTAGGTGAGCGGGCTGGTGACTACCACCAATCCAGTCCCCTACCAATGCTGTGGAGAGATGTTTGACATTTGCCCACAGGGACTTGCCCTTTGATTTTCTGCCCAGTGGGGAAGTGTCTGGACAATGCCACACCCAAACAATGCAGCCACGATTGAAAATTAGTGAACCCCTGTCAGGGCACCGAACCATTAATAGGCTGCATCACTGTGCCTTCTATTGGCACTTTAAATAATTTCTAAATGAACAGGAACTCTGTCACTCTTACATGGTGGCTGTGGCTATTGTCTTAAGGGTTCATAATGAAAATCTAAACATACAGGAAACTCTCGTTTAAACGGCACCTAAATATCCGGAATTCTCTAATAACCGGCAGAATTCATACTCCGAAAACTACAGCATACAGTCGTTTATAAGTTTTGTTTTACTGTTAAGTAATTAAAGAGTTATGGATTACCCTCAACTGGCATTACTGTACTTAATCAAGCATCTTCCACTATCCATTTAACACAACATTCTGTAGGGGAGTACCCAATTATACTGCACATTTCTTGATTTTTTTATTTTTGTTTGTTAAAAATAGCCTCGGTAGATATACCTCTCCGTTATCCGGAATTTTTAATCAACCGGCACCATCCCGGTCCCGTCGGTGCCGGATATGAAAGAGTTTCCTGTACTTGGAAAATCTAGCATGTCATCAACAGTTCCTCAGAAAGAGCTCCACATAAGGTTGAACTTACTCTTTTTCTCTGTGGGCTGATTTCTAGTTTCATCACAGCACATTTATTAAGGGTGTTCAATCGCCTAAAAAAGGAAAAGTAGATTAATATTGACAAGCTGAACCAAGTGACACATCCTTCCCCCAATCATAGCCATTCCCCGCACCATGAATATGCTTTATACAGCTCCTTGTGAAGCTCATCTACATAAAAATGTGTGTATGAAAGGCTCCAATTAGTATCCATTATACTCAATGGTAATCACTATGCTGTAGGGAAAATGCAGAACAAAAGGACAAATGCACAACCCGGATTACAGCACAGCCTTCACACATTCCCCTGGTAACTTTGTGGAATGTGTACATACTTTGTTTTGAAAGAAGTGAAAACTCAATTTCATCCAGAATCAACGTATTGTTAAAATACAATAGAATCCAGTTAATTTATTTCATGATTAGAGTGATACAACTTGTCCACAAACATTTATCAAAATTATAATCTTTATAAAGAAAGACTTGCATTTAGACGCGCCTTTCACGACCACCGGACGACCCAAAGCATTTTACAGCCAATGAAGTACTTTTTGAAGTGGAGTCACTGTTGTAATGTAGGAAACATGGCAGCCAATTTGCACACAGCAAGCTCCCACAAATAGCAATGTGATAATGACCAGATCATCTGTTTTAGTGATGTTGATTGAGGGATAAATATTAGCCAGGACACCGGGGATAACTTCCCAGCTCTTCTTCGAAATAGTGCCACGGGATCTTTTACGTCCACCTGAGAGGGCAGACGGGGCCTCGGTTTAACGTCTCATCTGAAAGACAGCACCTCCGACAGTGCAGCATTCCCTCACTGGAGTGTCAGCCTAGATTTTTGTGCTAGTCTCTGGAGTGGGACTTGAACCCACAACCTCCTGACTCAGAGGTGAGGGCGCTACCAACTGAGCCACGGCTGAATTAAGGAACACAAATATATGTTTCTTCTCCTCCCTGCATGTGTTGAAATTGAGACTCTCAACATATTTTTCCACTCTAGCTCATTCCTTCCCGCCAACTCAAAACTGTGGAACTCCTTACTCACCCTCAGTTTTCCTCCCACTGTTATATTTTAAAACCAAGCTTGGTGACTCCTAATAGCTACTTCCTGATTTACCTTGTCTTGTCCCTTATTCTTTTCAGCCTTGGTGGTATGTATCCTGCACTGTGGGTCTTGGCCCTTTGCCCAGTTTTCTCAATAACCACCTCCATTGTACAAGTCAGCAGATCCAATAGTTGTATCAATCTAGCTCTTTGTACTGTCCTTGCGCATGGCTTTGTTTCCATTGTACCACAGCTCTATGTCATCTCATGTTGTCAGAGTGAAAGAATTACATATTAACTGCTTCCAGATGTACAGGCCTGTTGTGGATCATCTCACTTTCAAGTGGCTCTGACAGCACCCCTTCAGCTTTCACATATGATTTGTAGCCGCATTAAGGCTCATCTACTTTTTAGACTATTTCTTATTTCAGGTGAGGAGCAGAATATTGAACGCTCCTCACCACTGGGAATTTTTAGCAGGAACGAAGATCAATTTTTATGTAATAAAAACAAGAAGCAGCTCCTTTTTCCTGACTGGAATCTACTGTCTCCTTGCCTTGTGCAATCACACTCCTTTGGAGCCCCAGTTACTTTGATGTGGGAAACAAAAAATGAACAGCCTGCCTGATAAGAATGCCTTTGATAATTCAAACATTTTGTTGTGCATCAATGTTCGCACAAACCTCCTGTCAGCTGCGACAGATAAGCCAAGTGTCTACAGCGATGGAGGCAGGCAGCTGGAAGGTAAACAAAACAAAAAGCATGGCGCAGATGAGGCACATTCTTCTTAACAGCCAGGTGAGCAACACACGCAAAGATTTATTCCCTTATCGACTGCATCACTTTCTCTTATAAAATGTTACAAAGTATCTAAGTGCTTTATCTTTGGGATCTGTTTGACCAATCTTTTGACAGAACCATTAATTCAAAAACGTTGAAGTTAATTTCTAACATATTTTGACAGCAAGACAAATGCTATCACTATTATCTGATATTCTGAAAATAACCTCAGACTGTTAATAAAGAAGGTGGGTGAGTGCGTGTGTTGGGGGTGGGGAGATTTTCAATGTAAATTATTACCTCATCTTGCTTAGAATCTCCTATCTGGTACATTAAATATTATTTTAATCTCCCCCCACAACTCCAGAGAGCCACCATTTTGCCCTGAAACTCAAGGGATGGGTTTGATAGGCCAATAGGTCTTTTTGCATCCTTGAAATTTCTTGTGTTCTCACCAGACAGCCATTCTACTAACATCAGCTATCGGCTCTGTCAGTTACTGGCTCCATATAATCACCAGAGATCGACAATCTTTTTAGTCCTGGCTACAGATCAAGAGACATCAATAGTTTAAATATGAGTATTGGCTGAGTACACAGCAGTAAGGTGTCTGTGGGGGGAGATGGAGAGATTAAATGTTAGATTTCACATATCAGGTAGGAGCCTAACTAGATGGGTGGTGGTAATAGTGATGCGGGGGAGGGGCAGGCACCTCCCATTCAAAATGCTTCTCCAAACCTACCTTCTCCATTTAAACCCTAATGTAAAATCATGTTGTTAAATTTGCTTTACTTTAATACAGAAATCCCTATTGATGATGTGAAAAGAATGCTTAAAAGAAACAGTTTCATAATTACAAATCTAAACCATATATTGTTCATAGATAGGGCAGAACATGTAATGTGTAGAATCCAGGCCTGGTTGTTAATACAGAGTCCGATATACACATTTAGGACATGCTAATGCACTATAAGGCGCACAGCACGCATACTTACAGCACCCATTTCACAAAGCACACTTAGAAACTTCTCATCCGACCAAATTTTCCCAGAATGCAGTCTTTTGAATATACTGATTGTTCCATTCAGCAACTCTGGTTAGTGCAGTTATATTATTCAACATTTCTGAAGATCAAAATATGTTTACAGAGATTTTGGAAGCATTCATTGATGAACTGCTACAGCTAAATAATCTGACTGTAAGTTAGGCAAGCGGCCTGGAAAAGTTCTGCCACACACGGGACTGGGGGGGGGGGGGGTCACACACTGGACTAGAGGGGGTCACACACTGGACTGGAGTGGGTCACACACGGGACTGGAGTGGGTCACAACTGGACTGGAGGGGGTCACACACTGGACTGGAGGGGGGTCACACACTGGACTGGAGGGGGTCACACACTGGACTGGAGGGGGTCACACACTGGACTGGAGGGGGTCACACACTGGACTGGAGGGGGTCACACACTGGACTGGAGGGGGTCACACACTAGACTGGAGGAGGTCACACACTAGACTGGAGAGGGTCACACGGGACTGGAGGGGGTCACACGGGGGACTGGAGGGGGTCACACACTGGACTGGAGGGGGTCACACACTGGACTGGAGAGGGTCACACACTGGACTGGAGGGGGTCACACACTAGACTGGAGGGGGTCACACATTGGACTGGGGGGGTCACACACTGGACTGGAGGGGGTCACACACTGGTCTGGGGGGGGGGTCACACACTGGACTGGAGGGGGTCACACACTGGACTGGAGGGGGTCACACACTAGACTGGAGGGGGTCACACACTGGACTGGAGAGGGTCACACACTGGACTGGAGTGGGTCACACACTGGACTGGAGTGGGTCACACACTGGACTGGGGGGGGTCACACACTGGACTGGAGGGGGTCACACGCTGGACTGGAGGGGGTCACACACTAGACTGGAGGGGGTCACATACTGGACTGGGGGGGGTCACACACTGGACTGGAGGGGGTCACACACTGGACTGGAGTGGGTCACACACTGGACTGGAGTGGGTCACACACTGGACTGGAGGGGGTCACACACTGGACTGGGGGAGGGGGTCACACACTGGACTGGGGGGGGGGGGGTCACACACTGGACTGGAGGGGGTCACACACTGGACTGGAGGGGGTCACACACTGGACTGGAGGGGGTCTAAGAATCAACGTCTACCTGCAAAGAGATTCAATTGCATCTCGATCCAGAAAGTCATGGTCCCTCTTCACTGAAGAAATGTCAATGGGGAACAGCAAATCTGTTGTGTAATCAAGACAAATGGATGTATATTAATAAACAATTCCTACTAATCAGAGCCAGCTTTCTTTAATAAAACCAGTTGTCTGCTTTCTACGAAACAGAAAAAAACAACTCCTCCAAGATAAATGGAATACCTTCTAGCAAAACATGAGCAGAACATTTCTTTCTTGTAAGAAAGCATTTACATGAAGACATGATAAAGTTTGCATTTTAAATGTGAGGAATTCACCGAGAGAAAGGGTAAGAGGCAGGGATAAAAGAATACAATTATAACAAGCAATCTTAAAGTCATTAGTGGGGCAAACCTGATTCGGGTGTAAGCAAAGGGGCTGAAAATCCTCAGTCTTTCTCACCCTCCCACTTCATGGTCATTCTATTGTGATGCCAGCCCACAATTACCAGATTTATTGGATTCAATTTCACAGCTTATCATGGCAAGATTTGAACTCAAGACCTTGGGTTACTTGTCCAGTACCATAAATGAGTTAATAGCGTACACCGTTGATCAAGCATCAGTGCAATGCTGCATATTATTAACTCAGTGTGATGTGGGGAAGGAGGGATCATTAAATGAAAAGCTATTCCCAGTGGTATTTTCTTGCCTTTTGTTTTCATAATTGCACAGGATAAATTTACACTTATTATGGGATCACTTTCCATCCAGTAAGGATGCTTTTAGACTCACTTAGGGGGTTAGAAAGACTGAAGGATAACAGTAGACACAAGAAACAAATCACACAAGAAAATCAGAAATTAGGATTTTCTGCCAAGAGGAATATTCTAATGCAGCAAAACTAACTTAATGATATTGCTTTCATAATGACCGCATTATCTTTCAGAATGATTCAGATCTGCGCTTTTCATAGGCATGGAGATGGCTTCTAAGGCCAATGCACAAGTGACAGTCACTACCACAAGAACTGACTGGCACCTGTTGACTTCTGATGAGTTTCATAGAAACATAGAATCTAGGAGCAGGAGTAGGCCATTTGGCCCGTCGAGCCTGCTCCACCATTCAATACGATCATGGCTGATCATCCAAATCCAGTACCCTGTCCCCTGCTTTAATCCCCACAGTACACATATCCCACCCTACCCCCGTCACCCCACGTATTTAATTCCCCCTAACATATCCCATCCTATCCCCATAACCCCACATATTTAATCCCCCCCTAACACTAAGGGTCAATTTATCATAGCCAAATCAACCTAACCCGCACATTTTTGGACTGTGGGAGGAAACCGGAGCACCCGGAGGAAACCCACGCAGACACGGGGAGAATGTGCAAACTCCACACAGACAGTCACCCGAGGTCAGATTCGAACCCGGGTCCCTGGCGCTGTGAAGCACCAGTGCTAACCACTATGCCACCGTGTTGCCCAGCCAGTTCCAGAAACGTTGCATGTTATAATTATATTCAAATATATTTTCTGTCAAACTATTTTTCTTCAACCCCTTCTTTCCCATAATGAGTCAACAAATCTCTTAATTTCTAAGGAAAATGTATGTGAAAAATGTTTTTGCCAATTTCCCCCTTGTCCTCTTCTGAAGCAGTGACTCCTGCTAGGGTCTGGTTTCTCTGGCACTGAGTACCATTCTTCAGATCTGACTCTAGACACTAAGTTGGGAGACTATTGAACTGTGGGGGACATCACAAGTGAGCCTGATCTGTTTCGCTCCATTTTTTTCAACCCCTTCCTTCCCATAATTAGTCAACAATATACTTTACAGGTACAAAGCCCAATTTAAACCATAATTAAAAATCTATCTTTAACACTTTCACTTCTATCATTTGGTAAAGCGTTAAACATCTGTAATACCACAATTTAAAGTGCAGTCTTTTGATGGGCTAGTTTTTTTTTTAAATACTCAAAAGCAAACTTCAGAAATTTCCCCCAGGCAATAAAGTAATTGCTATCAATGTGCAGCAATCGTTGTGGCTTTGAGTGAATTAAAGTAGAAGAAACGTGTTTGGTGGAAAATGAGAAACTTTAACTGTCTTTAAGGTATAAATGTAAAAGTTACCACATGACTCAAAAGCAATTTCTTTCATGCTGGCTTTCATCTGACTTCTGCCAGCTTCAATAACAACTATGATATATTTTGCCTCACCTTCATACAGCTGGGCGTATTGTGGGAACCCTGCTGCCCGCAGCCAATCACATGCCTCCTTGGCCTCAATCTCTAAAAGGAAAAAGAACACAATATCCCATAGTTAGTTAGTTGTACAACAACAACTTGCAATTATATAGCACCATTAATGTAGTAAAATGTCCCAAAGCGCTTCACAAGAGCGCTATGATAACAAACTTGGCATCCAGCCACATAAGGTGATATTAGGACAAGTGACCAAAAACTTGGTCAAAAAGATAGGTTTTAAAGAGCGTGTTAAAGGAGGAGAGAGAGATAGAGAGGCAAATCTTAAGGCCTAGGCAGCTGAAGGCACGGCCACCAATGGTGGAGTGATAAAAGTCAAGGATGCGCAAGAGGCCAGAATTGGAGCAGCGTGGAGATCTTGTCGAGGGTTATAGGGCTGGAGCAGATTACAGAGATAGGGAGGGACGAGGCCATGAAGGGATTTGTAAACAAGGATGAGAATTTTAAATATGAGGCATGGCCGGACCGGGAGCCAATAGGCATTGTATGTTGAAGAAATTGGTACCTGTCCTTCATTAAGAAGAGTTTATATAGCCCTTTCACTTCTAGGACCCGAATTTGAATGAAGCCCAGACTAACGGGATGATAAGTCTCCTCTCTCTGGCAGCAGAAAGGCATAAAATGAGCCTACAGATACTCAATTTACAGTACTGGCTATTGAGCTCTAGCACCAAATTGATCAACATTTGACAATTATTTGCACTAAATATACTTATTTGCACTAAGAGTCAGCTTGGCTCCTTTGGTAGCACTGTTGCTTCTCAGCCAAAAGATTGTGAGTTAAACCTCACTACAAATTTGAATGCATAACTAAGCTGACACCTCAATGCAGTATTGAAAGAGTGCTGTAATGTTAGTGGTGCTGCCTTTCAGAAGAGATGCTAAACCAAGGTCCTGTCTACCTACACAAGTAGATGTAAAAGAAAATCTTCAACACTACAGTATTTGAAAATCAGCAGGAACTTTGCCTGGTATCCCGGTCAACATTGCTCCCTCAACCAATGCCACCAAAAATAGATGATCTGATTGTTCATTCATTTGGTGTTTGTGAGACCTTGTTGTATGGAAATTGATTGCAATGTTTGCCCACAGAACAACAGTGACTGCACTGTAAGTAATTCATTGGGATGTCCTCAGGATGTGATAAGGCACTATATAAATGTAAATTCTTTCTTTATTCCTAGACTGATAATCTTGCTCAAAGAAGCAATAGGAGTTGCATGGTGAATGAAAAAATGTCACAGGTACAGTAGGGGTGCTTTTCCAACAGTGGGTTTTAGGGCAGAATATAGGAAACTTTACTCTGCAACTAACTGTGCTAGACTTAATCTAGGGTGCCTGAAATAGAGCAAGCACCAACAGCCACCACCTTGCTGGGCACAAAAAGTTCACACAAAAATAGTGTATCGGACTGCCTTAAGTGCTCAGAGGGTTATAATACTGGGCTGAAGTCCAATACTGCTATTGCATACCAACACAATATCATGATTGAGGATTTGTAATCTCTTAATACATTATTATACATTATTATAGTGAAACCCCAATGGTCCTTTCACAGATTAGAGAAACTTCCTTGTCGAGGCAGTAACCAGCACTGACACTCAGCATGCAGGGACTTAAAATCACTAAATCTCACAATCCCTTGGCAGTGCTAGTCTCCTCGGAATGGAATGTCTAATAGGAAGCACAATACTCTTCCAGTTTAAGGCCACTGAGAGCCAGGACATTGAGACACCATCGATTCTCTGCATTGGGAATTATTTTAATATATTTTTCATCTCAAGTATGTCACCAATGACACGTAGAGTTACATTCACAATTTGATATAGTCAGCATTCCTACAATGAGGAATAATGTGACAATATAACTGTACAACTGTTCAAACTATTTCAACATCTTTCTGAAATAATGAAAGCTGTAAGTGTTCAATTTTATTCCCTCATTTCTCTAGCAAGTTCCCCAACTCAATTTTGTAAGTACAATCCTTATAGTACAAAAGAAAAAATAAACACACTGGAGTTTATTTTGTAATAAAGCATTGTATTAATGCATTACAGTCCGAGTACTCTACCTCCCTCCCCCTACCATTTCAGTACAGTGTACTTTGGTTCATTCTGCTTCGACTTAAGCTGTTTAAACAACAATTATAGACAAAACAACATCAATTCAACACTTTTAAGTAACATTTCTAGCAGTTATAGTTCACTGGTGAATATAGTAGCTTCACTGTACAAACTGAATATAAGGAATGAGTCTGCAATGGATTACCTCAAGCAGATCTGCAGTGTGCTGCCAAATGATCATAGCTCACTCTTTCACACATTGTCAAATCAAGATTACAGGTGGCAAGCAACTATGAATTCCCGGCATTTAACCAGCCTTGACCGCATTTAGTCCTCCCGGTGGAGCAGAACACAGAGCTTCATTAGACACAAGCAAATGGACCATTTTGCCACCTACTTCAACCATATCTCCTGCTTCACAGCCCCTGCGTTCTTCAAAGCACTGCTCTGGAGATAATGCTACTTGTCAACCAGTTGACCAACTGCAACATTTTTAGCATTCATTTTCTGCCTTTTTGATACTGTCAAATCTGAAGAACCCTTCAGTGCTTTGCTTAAAACTATGGTATACCCCATTGGGAAGTTTTCAGGCATTCAGCTCCAAGCGAATCCACGACAGCTTGCTCTGGAAAGTTTGCCAAGTTGGCAGATGCTATTTTTGCTGTAGTTTAAACACCGGCAATGAGGTTTTGCTTCCTAATGCTAGATTTTGGATTTGATTTCCTCCCACTTGGCCTGGTATCCTCCCTCCTCTCCTGAAGGTGGTTTCTCATGCTGGGGTACTACTCCATTAGCACTAGCAGCCCTCTGGTACCTTGTTCAAGTGTCGATTCAGCTCGCGAGCGCCAGCAGGTTATATGACCATGGGGAGGGAGGAATCACCGAGCTGAACACAATCCTGTCCTCAACTGACACGTGTACATGTCCACTTTCAGACAGGACTCAACTTACTAGATAGTGATCAGGAGCTGGAATCC
Source organism: Squalus acanthias (assembly GCA_030390025.1). Taxonomy (NCBI): domain Eukaryota; kingdom Metazoa; phylum Chordata; class Chondrichthyes; order Squaliformes; family Squalidae; genus Squalus; species Squalus acanthias. The sequence goes on along the minus strand of CM059426.1, from coordinate 81,901,107 downwards.
TGGCTAATGTTCCCCCCTCCCAAGCCCAGGGGTGCTGAGGCCAATTGCAAGAGTCACTAGATAGTGATAATGAGATGGATCGGCAACCGATTTTCCCCTCCCAAGCCCAGGGGCACGCAAGCCAATTGTGTCCACAGCTGAAATCAGCTAACTCAGCAGACACCAGAGATTGTAGCCAAGATCTCTTGCAGGAAAGAGTTGTGTATGTGGATATCTGGTGGGACAGCATTGAATTTGACTGTGATTTCCCAAGTTAAATAGTCCAACGACTCTCACTGTCCAAACTTACATTTGATGAATGGCCATCAGAACAAGATACCAGGGGTTAACAGCACCTCTAGAACTGTATCTCAGCAAGGATTCAATACTTTCAAGAGAGAAGACTGCAAGGAAAAAATAATTACTGTTAAAATTCAGTTTCCTAGTGTAGGGCAGGAGCAGGGAGAAAGAAAGTATGTGTACTGCCTTTGACATCCAGAATGGAAAAAGAAAGGTCATGCAGGGCTCAGTTAGCAAGGTTATAATTACCAATAGGATGTGAAAGATAAGTTTAAAGATTCACATAAGGAATCATATTCTGTAGTATGCAATATTTAAGAACAGTATTTAGTTAATCGCCATTTTTTCATATCAAGGTTTAAGTTTTATTTGTCCCACAGTTAAAGGATTTTCTTTAAACAGTGCTGATCACTGGACATCCTCCAGTCACAACTTGCCACAGTTAAAGCTGATCATCATCTTAGTGACCAACTGATTCTGTAATTCACGCATCTCACTCGGTGATTTAGAGACTGCATGTGGACCAGCACAGACGGAATGCCTTCTACCCAAAACTAACTGGAGGTGGGGGTAGGGATAAACTCTGCTTTCATGTATGAGGAAATTGGTTCATTTTCCGTTAAAGAATAATGGCCTTGAAAATGTGTGAGCTTGCAATCCCGGTAATTACACAGAAATCGCACCTTCTGGTAATCTCGGCGGCGGAGGACCCTTAACTAGGATGGCAATTGGTAGGTGGATCTAGGGTACCTGCCTGCCCCACAATCTGTGGTGCTGGTAATCAGATCCTGGGGGATGCCGAGCCTCCCACAGGAAAGAGCAAACAGGAACCCCCTTGGTCCCCTTTAATGGGGCTAAAATATCTACAAAAACTTTTCCTCCTCTGCAACAATCCCAGCCTGAAACCAAGGTGGGCTCCACTTCCGCCATTTGTCGACCACCACTACTGATCCTACGGTGGATCCCTCTGAAGGCTAGAAACATGGGAACTCCCAACATTGGGAGTCCTGGCCCAAACCTGCTGATGCTGCTGGCCCAGTAAGGAGCAGGTGGAGACTCTGCCCCTTCCAAGATTCCCACAGAATCCCCCATGTGAGGCCAGGTCCTGACATTGCTGGGTTCCAATTCCAGCCTAATTTCTGGCCTTCTGACACTCTCCTGTCGAAGTTGTGATGGGAATGCTCCAGAAAGGCCCTGAATTTCGGCTCCAATGACCATACCATCAAAGAGAAAAGGGAGAAATTTACTTTCAAAAGGGAGCGAATATCAACAAACCAATGCCTATATTATTATATGGCTTGTGTAGTTTTTTTAAACAGTGAAAAGTAAAATAATTTTTACAAAGAAAATAAGCAAGATTTCAGCAAGTGCATTTTAAGAAATGACTTTTCAGTCAACTGTTGTTCCCCCACCCTCTTCAAAACTGAAACTGCTTGTGTCCGGTGAAAGCAAGTTTCATTTTTTCCTTTCTTTTCTACAGTACGTACTTTTGTTGCAAAAGGGAGCCACCCACCCCTTACTCATGTGCCACAGGTAATAAATACAGGACTACGGTTCTGCTGAAACATCTTAGCAGCAGCAGCACCCAAATGTTTAATTGTCATAACTGACAAGGTCTGCTTTTGTTTGGCCACTAGACAGAAGACTTCTCAGTTGTAATGGCTCTGTTAACAAAAGTACCAAACTGCACAGTAACAACAACATGCCAAACAAATGGTTTAAAACCAAGCCAAAGTCAGCCGCCCTCACCGGGTCTCCCTGGCTGTTTGGAACAACAGGGAGTATCTGCTTATCACAATGCAGAGTGCTACTGAGGTGACGGTATCTAGGACAGCTGTGAGAGTCATCAGAATCAGTGCTGTTTAACATCAGAAGACATTATCATCTAGCCTCTAAATGACTTAAACTACAGTAGATAATACTGGAGTCCCACTAAGAGAGCAATGCAAGACATTTTCCCACCAAAACAATACAACACAAAGTGGATACCTACACATGTATCATGATGGTCTGCAATATCATCAGTTTGACCACAGTTCTCCGAACTGATTTTAGTGGGACTTGTAGGTAAATGTCAAAATGCCAGCCAGTGACTCACATTCAACTTTCCGGAATTCACAATGTTTCCACACTGAACCTCATAGTCACCACAACTTTTTTTGTCTGTGACTCCGCCAAAAAGCATAGTGCATAAAGACAGACCAGAAGGTCCTAAATTTGATCCCTGATTTAATTGATCTGAAGTACTTGGAATGTGACTTTTGGCCTCAGCACGCCACTGTAGGGAGGGAAAATCTGCCTGGGTTCTTACCCCGGATCCTATCTAGTGACCTTTGCTGGAAAGTGCTTGTGTAAGGACAAGGCTCAGTTGTGATGTTCTCCACAGATGAATAGCCTGCCAAAATATACCGACTAGGTTCACATGTGAAGAATGGTCACTTGGATGAGGCACTGGAAGGCTCAACAAGCATCAGTGCCTTCAGGTGAAAAGGAGAGAAAAAGAGATTTGTAAAGGGGAATCCTGACCTCTGCTCCCCCAAACAACAGAAGCTTTACTGTGCCATGCCAAAATAACAACCAGTCTCTTTTTAAAAAAGGTTAAATATTTTCATAAAGTATATTACGCTACACAAAGCTACACAGAAAACCTTTTTTGTAATAAACAGATACTTTGGAAGTAAGTGTAAGTGTCAGTCCTGGCTCAGTAGTAGCACTCTCACCTGAGTCAGAAGGTTGTGTGTTCAAGTCCCACTCCAGAGACTTGAACACATAATTTAGGCTGGCACCTCAACGCAAAACCAAGGGAGGGCTGCCCTACGCTAAACCGAGCCCCCGTCTGCTCTCTCTCTCTCTCTCTCTCTCTCGAGTGGACGTAAAAGATCCCACGACACTATTTGAAGAGCAGGGATGGTCTCCAAGTCTCCTGGCCAACATTTATCCCTCAACCAATACCACAAAACAAATGATCTGGTCATTTATCTCATTGCTATTTGTGGGATCTTGCTGTGCACAAATTGGCTACAGCTTTTCTTAAATTACAACAGTGACTCGACTTCAAAAGTACTTGATTGGCTGTAAAGTGCTTTGGGACGTCCTGAGGTCATGAAAGACACTATATAAATGCAAATTCTTTCTTTGTAAATGCGAATTTTACTGCCATGGAAGTACTGTAAATGCTTCCATCGTTCGGGTGGTTTACATGACAGTGCTTTCTTAGTTAATATTTCAAAATAAAAGGACCATGCCAAAGAATCAGAAAATTATTAAATGTCTAGATAAATTCTTTTTGGGAAAAATAGTCAACAGAAGAGAATTGTCAAAGGTTTATTTCATGAACCTGATTGCTGTAGTGCTGTGAATTCTTTCACAAGTATCATTCGGCTACACCAGCACCACAGTGAAATGTTGCTTGTCAAATGTTGACATATTTGTAAACCCTTATTTAAATGCCTCAGGGTCAATGAGTTTGCAGAATGTGGAAGAACACAGACACTTTTTGAAAAAAAAATCCTTTGACATATAAGGCTTCACGCTCTGAAATTCCCACCTTGGACCCCTCCATCTCTCCACCTCCCTCTCCACCTTTAAGACACTCCTTAAAACCCATTTTTTTGGCCAAGCTTTAGGTCACCCTTCCTAATATCTCCTTCTTTAGCTCAAGGTTCAAACTTTTGATTACACTGCTGTGAAGCACCTCGGGGCCATTTTCTATGTTACACCCAGTGGGATCCTGGTTTCAAACAGGAAGTGTGATGGCCCATCTGACTATATTTGCTTTGGAAGTACCTTAATTTTCTACAGTAAAGAACACTTTTAAAGGAATTATAAGGATATAACCCCCCCCCCCCCTCCCTTTACATAGGTCCAAGAGAGATAAGATGTGTTATAAAGAAAATCCCATTTGTACACAATTATATATATATTTTTAAAGCCATCCAGTTTGTGTCCATTAACCCATGTGTTAAGTAAGTACAGGCACATCTTGTGCAGAAGATCATTATAATGGGCAGTGGAAACATTCCTATTTTATTTTCATAAATTGCTAGCAGTTGAAAGTCAGCTTAATTGCATTATTTTGATTTTCAATGGGAATTGAATATTGTGGAAGATTTTATTAGGAATCAACTATTCTTTAAAGACTAGAAGCTTCTGGAACACTTTGGGGTTGACACAGACAGGTGAATCCAGGGGGTGCATTCAGGTTGAGCAGACATGCATGAGTTATGTGACTCAAACCCTGTACCAGCCCATGTTAAATTCTGTCTGACCTTGTCTACTGCTGTTCTATTTTAATTTCTGAAACCAGGAAGCACACTGGAAACACTGATTCCTTTGGGCACCTTTAACCCGAGTGCGATCATTTGTGTAGTGAAGAATTTTATTTTTTAAATGTGGAGCACATAAGGTTGTCCTTTTGACAGATTCATTGTTTGTCATTCGTCAAATTTGTACAATGCATTAATGTGCGATTTTCTCATTATATTTCAAGTAAATATTTGCCTTTTCCCAAATAGATGTTTAATACAAGTTGTCTCAGTGCAAATGATGACTATCTAGATATTGGCAGAGGATAACACAATGTGCAAAGCTGACCTTAATTCATATAATCATAATTGTTTTGCCATAAATACTGTACTTAACAATAGGCAGTTCCAACGACTCATTGTGTCCTTGTACAGTGCCAGACAAAAGGCATCAGGTCAGTCCAAATTAAAAGACGTTTTAGGCTAAAATGTGGTTTGCCAAGAATGTCTGCTATTGTTTAAACCACAACATCCTCAAGTTGAACTGCTGTGTGTCTATGGGAAAAGAGTAACATTTCCGAGATTTAGCACTATCCTGTCAGCTCGACAATAACAGAATATCAGGCATTTGGAAAAAAAGTGTTAATGCAATTTAATGAACCTCTAAAAAAAACTGCAGCCTTCACACTCCTACATGTGAAAAGATTAACTTGTAGGCAAACATAATAAATACATGCCAATTTTGATGTTTAACACTACAAAGGCCTTGTTCTTCCACTCAACAGTTAGGATGCAGAACTGGTTGAGGACATAGAATTGGTTTGAGGTGTAAAAACACAAGTCAGGCATCCATTAACTATGACTGAAAATTGTCACTCACTTCAATTTCCTCTTTTAGTTACTGATATTTTTAAAAGAAAGAAAGACATGCATTTATATAGCGTCTTTCACGACCATCGGGCATCCCAAAGCACTTTACAGCCAATGAAGTACTTTTGGAGTGTAGTCACTGTGTAATGTAGGAAACGCGGCAGCCAATTTGCGCACAGCAAGCTCCCACAAACAGCAATGTGATAATGACCAGATAATCTGTTTTTGTTACGTTGATTGAGGGATAGATATTGGCCAGGACACCGAGGATAACTCCCCTGCTCTTCTTCGAAATAGTGCCGCGGGATCTTTTACGTCTACCTGAGAGAGCAGACGGGGCCTCCTTTTAACGTCTCATCCAAAAGATGGCACCTCCGACAGTGCAGCACTCCCTCAGCACTGCAGTGGAGTGTCAGCCTGTATTATGCGCTCAAATCCCTGGAGTGGGACTTGAACCCACAACCTTCTGACTCAGAGGCGAGTGTGCTACCCACTGAGCCACGGCTGACACTTATAAAAAGTGATTTTGAATAACTAAACATATTTTAAAGCAATAGAAAGAGTCAAGGAAGAAGGAAAATTAAACTCAGTATAAAGTAAACTAAGATTTGCAATCCAACTATCAAAATAAAAATGTTTAAGTAATTTGATATGACAAGCAAATAAAATAGAAATAATTAGGAATAAAAGAGTATTTAAATTTTTTGCTTAATACTTTAAAACTATTATGTTTTATATTTTTGTCCATGTGCAGAAGATCAATTTGTACATAATTTGAAAAACATTCTTCAATGTCATTGCTTACTACAGTCTAAAGAATAATTTTATTATTAGTGATGACTAGCAGCTCCCGACAGTGTAGCAATGTAACAAACTCAGCATTCAGAATAATGGCAGCTCCAAAAAGTGACAACAGTCCTGTGCACCATTATCTGCAGCACAACACAGTTTGGTGAGCTGGTGTGTGTGCTCCCGTTATATTTAGTCTGGAAGTCCAAATTAGGTGTGGTGCACTCTACTTAATACAATGCAAGGTGGGTCCCTGCTACTGTGCAGTAAACCATATGAGTCTAATAAAAGCTTCACCATAAACACACATTACATGTATTTATGCAAGAGAAAAACAATGAGGGAATCAACTGTTACAGTACTTATTTTGCTCCATGTTATTTATAGACCTGATGAGTCTGGCACGCTGTATGGCAAGTTTAATATTGTCTGGAGCCATTCAGGATCTTTGCTCTACCTCCTTTCCTGTGCTCTCTTCCTGTTGCTAAGAGGCAAAGTAAAGCATGAGACTCCTGTTTACAATGCTGGACCATCCTGTAGAGAACAAGCCCTCTATTGCAAGCAGAATCCAGCAGATGCATCCTGAACAAACACAAGTGATCAGGCACTGACATCGAACCACATCTGCTGAGCTATCTTGCCTGTGTGCAGGACTTTAATCTGCCACAAAATTCTTTTTATCATGAAGGCAGGTCAGGAGACTACAGGAGGCCACAGCCATCTGCTACATCCTGAAAGAAGACACTGGAAACACAAACTTAAGAGAAATAATGGAGATAGCTATTGGCAATTATCTGCACTATGGAATACCAATGGCTGCAGGCCAGATGGACTCACTGAATACATACAGGCCAATGGAGCTTTTCTGTGCTAGTGACAGATTTATACACACCAGCTTCTGACCAATCTGCTTGTCTGTTATCTTTACTCTAATTTTTAGTTGAAGGTACTGTACTGCTGCTAAATTTAAAAAGCCAATGCGTCCATCCACTCCGACTGAAGGCATGCCCACAGATTATTTTAGGACAGTCCCATCAGCAGATACACAATGCCACCACTATTCTGTACTGCAATACTGTACTGTGCATTTATACTCGGAATGTCAAAACCATCTATAAATTATAAAAGCATAATTATATATTTTTAAAACTCCTGCTATTGTATAGACATAGCCAATATAGTGGGATCCTAATGGTGAGGACGAGGACCATCACCAGATGATGGAAATTGGCAGGCAATCAAAAGTCCCCAAATTTTGGTCTTACGCATATGACACAACAGGCACAGGGATTAAGACAAGTACACTATAAATAACAAAATAAACTTTGTAGATACGTTTTGCCAAAAAAAGATGAAATACAAATAACAAAAGAAACTATGCGATGAGGTGAAGTCTTGCGCAAGGCTTTGCCCCGTGCCAAGTCCAGCAGCATTGCCTCTAATAGCAATGCGGACAATGCAGGTCCTACTATAAGTAATATTTTCAACTAATCTATTAACATTGGCCATGAACCAATTCACAATTGGTCATTTCAATGAAATTCATTATTAAGATCTGACAAAATCAAATATGTATGCCTCTGGCACCTGTTGGCTCCTTTTCTGCTGTATACAATTGACACACGGGGCCACAGCCTGAAATTGATGAACATTCCACAGCAGAAGTATTGGGACATGCTAGGTTTTGTATGTTTCCCTTTCTCCTGGATATGGTTACATTTCCCAACACAAAAGGTATAATTACATTGGAATAAATATGTCATACAGATTCTCTAGCGGGGACGTACCAGCACATTAAGTTCTTAACCCTGGGAATTGCAGTGATATTTAACACCAAAAATACAACTTTTTCATTTATTATATTATGAATTAAGAAATGCTATTTGGTACTGAAGATAACTGGTAGAATGTATTGTCATTTCTTTTCGCTAGAATATCCACATATTAGTGTCACGGTTCCCAAAGGTTTCTCTAAATATGCAAAAAGACTACCTATTACCAATCAGTTTAGTGAGCTGTGAAAATGTTTTATACACATACTTGTCTAACAACTCACTTTTTTCCACCCATAGTTTTATTACAACTTGTTGTTATTGTTGTTGTTAATAGTTTTATTAGTGGCTATCATGAGGGGTCTAGACAGAGTAGATAAAGAGAAACTGTTCCCATTGGCGGAAGGGTCGAGAACCAGAGGACACAGATTTAAGGTGATTGGCAGAAGAACCAAAGGTGACATGAGGAAAAAACTTTTTTATGCAGTGAGTGGTTAGGATCTGGAATGCACTGCCTGAGAGGGTGGTGGAGGCAGACTCAATTGTGGCTTTCAAAAGGGAATTGGATAAGTACCTGAGGGGAAAAAATTTGCAGGGCTACGGGGAAAGGGCGGGGGGTGGGGGGGACGAGCTGAAGTGCTCTTGCAGAGAGCCGGCACGGGCTCGACAGGCCGAATGACCTCCTTCTGTGCTGTAACCATTCTATGATTCTATGATTTATTTGGAGAGCAAATGCTGTTCTGTATCAAAGCATCCATGTGTAAGTGCTGTTTGATAGGTGATTCAGATAAGGGAACAGAGTGATCTGATTGGCTGATCATTCTTATTTCTATAATGAACCATTGAAAAATTACAGAAATGAACTTGTGCAGTTATCAAAGATGTTGGTAATTTTAAAAAGACAACAGCACTGCTTTGGGGGGACATAAAAGCTTGGAACAGCTGACTGATTTTATCACAATGACTTCATGCGCAAGCTATGTGATGTTGAACTCTGATGCCAATTTTAATGACAGGTGAATGATGCAGTTTTGCCACATATTTACAAACAGTGGGAAAGTGCTTGACTGACATTTTTACAGGGGTGACAATCCCACTTTAATACCTGAGTTATATTGCACCAGTGGAGATGGTGACTGTCAGGTATGTGTTTCATAACAATGCAAGTGGATAATTGCAGTAATGCTGCCTGTTTCCACTGCATTGGAGTGGGTGAAGCAGAACACTGACTACTTGTTTCTGATTGTCAGTGAAATTTCTGATGGCAAAAAAGAATTAATGGGAGTCAGCTCTTTCTTAACACACCTGAAAGGTGACAGATTGCACCGTCTTTTTAAACATCGCACTAGTGTTGCAAGAACATATTTTTCCAATGGACTATTTACCATCACTAAATTGTAACGTCCTAGCCTTTCTTTTTCTTCATCCTCTTTCTGCCAATTTTTCCCCTGCTCTCCGGAAAGCCTCGCCTCCTTACTGTGCAGAGTTCCACAGGCACTGGTCACCCTCTAGCATCAGCCGAGGCAGGGAATGGTGGCAGGCTATTCAACCACAGGGGAAGAGGAGCAGTCAAACTCCATCCTGTCCAAACACAAATTGGGCACATCTGCACTTTCCAGCAGGTAAGTCATCCCCGCACAATTTCTCCCCTCCCTAAATCAGGGTGCAAAGACAAATGGTTGTGGTTCTACCATCATTCCAGCTGAGATCGGCTAACCTAGCAGAGATTGGGGAATCGAGCCTGGGGCTTTCCAAGTCTATCCTAACCATCTGGCCATTGGGGGAGTGGGAAGCTGCCAATTTCTGTAAAACCAACTGTACGTTTGGACTCAGTATGGTACAGAAGGTCCTTCAGTCAATCCCAAAGGGGCAGTGTGAATGGGGCATTTAAGCGAAAACAAATCTTTCATTAGTCATAGGGATAAATGTCGAGAACTGTCAAATTTGCACTTTTAATGGAGACATATATTCTTTGGAAAGGTGAAAAAAGGTCACGAGTTGGTATCAGATTTTGATCAAAATGCACAAGCTGAAAGATTGAACGCCCCCCCGGTTGTGCTGAGCACCCATCGGTACCAGTGTGAATGGGACTGGTGCTGGGGGCAGGAAGGCTGGAGCCTGCGGGACAATGGTGGAAGCGGCCTGTTTGTTTGTTTTGAATCTCTTTCTCCCTCTCCCAGTGATGCCGCAGCTGCCGACAGGAGACGGGCGGGCGGGCGAGTGACGGGGGCCGTACGCCCTTGGATCAAAGGGGCCGCCACTGACCCCAGCGCCTGCTGTCCAACAAGAGGATTCCGCTCGGTCCTAGCCCCGCCCGATACCCCACACCCCTGTGCAACATCCTGCTCACACTGCCCAACCTCAGAAACTCCACCGCAATACAAGACAGGACCCTGCAATCGGTCGGTTCAAAGCAATCATTTTCAGGCTCCGAAACTATACCACCACCCAAATAAAACCAGATCGATCAACAGAGATTCCAAGCTCTTACATTTATAAAAATGCAACAAAAAAAACACTACCTTATTTTACAAGTACAGAAGAACTAGATTCCCTGACTGCACGCATTCTATGTGCACGTTAAAACTACAACTGCTTTTTTTGGCACCTTCTCTGTTTCAATAAAACCTGAAACTAAACATTAAATCGCTATTTTTTCCAGAGTGAATGCCGACCCAGAGGAGACAAGCCAGACACCGAAGGACCAGAAAGAAGCTGGGTTTGACCCCGGGCCGCTTCGGGATTTGACGGAAGACCTGGGGGGGTCGCTCGGACGAGGCTTACGTGCAGCCCAGGTCCACCTTATCTGACATCTTTCAAGCAGAGTTGGCGCTGCAGTAGAGTTTGATGAGGATACACCGACACATCGGTCTGCTCACACTCACCTCCACCGAGCCCAAGACCAAACCAGAAGAAAAATAAACTTCCAATCTCAAACAGTGTATCAAATAGGAAACACCAAATCTTGTCTGCCTAGTTTATCCATTTCATCGCAATTGGGACGAAATACTGTAACGAGGAATGCGTTTGAAGTGATATCTTGGTAAAAAAGTAGCGCTAGAGCTCGGAGCAATTCTTTAAAGAAATCTACAGAAAATTGAGATTAAGACGCCTGTTTTCGATTATGTTTCCCCTTCGCAATGACCCTAACCGCATTTTGCAAACAGTTCGCGTTACAGTACGGACCAAGCCCTCATCTATCGCACAACCGAGTCAAATGTGCCAAATGATAAAGATTTCGCTCACTGCACAATCTCTGTTCGTCAATTCACATCATTTCACTATCTACATTTCATTAAACGGTTGCAGGGGGGAAAACCCCCAAGGAAATCATTGCATCCTTACGTGTTAAAATCATCGTTTCCAGCTTTCACATCAATGTACAGTTAGAGCGGCTTTCTAACTGTGGACAAGGACCAGCTCACTGGGTTGTTGTCTTCCCTCAATAACCGATCAACAAAAACTGGTAGCCCAAAGGGAGGGGGGGGGGGGAAGTCCTTGAAAACTTGAAGCTGTCAATGTTTTTGATTTTTCAGAGTTGTTTAAACATCCCCAGTTATCACGAAATGATATAAATCCATATTCTCAGTCCTAGTATTCGGTACTGTCTGTACCGAGGAATGGTTGATCAAGCCCGCTCCCGATCCCGCACTGGTTAAATAAAGTTCCGTGTAAATCTCGCTTTAGCACAGAGCCTCCGAAACGCTCACATCGCCTCGGATCTCATCTCTTCTGATCCGCACTCAGCGCAGTGCTGGATCCCAGCAAAGTAGCCACTCCTTCCCACTTCTGCAACCGCCTCCCACACACAGGGGGATCCGATCCAGCCACTGAACGGCCTTCCAAACCACAGGGAGCACCACTCAGTTTAGCCACTGTGCTGTATTAATGTTGTGGCACAAACAACGGCAAATATTATAATCCTCTACATTAAATGCCCACATTCCACATAGTTTACCACAAGTCATCTGCTCTCTCAGGGCTCTGAGAACTGTAGTTCTTTCATTCCGAGTTCAGCAAAGTGGCGTTATACAAGGTAAGAGCACAACATTATAGTGTGTGCTTTACTGGATGATTGGTTCCATTATTACTGTTTACTACCGTACTGAGGGAGTGCTGCACTGTCAGCGGTGCTGCCTTTCGGATGAGATGTTAAACCGAGGCCCCGTCTATCCTTTCAGGTGGACAAAAAAATCACATGGCACTATTCAAAGAAGAGCAGGGGAGTTCTCCCCGGTCTCCTGGCCAATATTTATCCCTCAATCAACATCCCTAAAACAGATTATCTGGTTATTTATCTCATTGTTTGTGGGACCTTGTTGTGTGGAAATTGGCTGTCATGTTCCCTATATTACAAGTTACCACACTTCAAAAGTATTTAATTGGTTGTAAAGGTGGCAGAGACACTAAAAGAAGGGAGCATGGCTTTGGAAGAGGCAGAGAAGAAGAGCCAAATTTTAATGAGGTTGACCGACAGACACTCCTGGATGAAATACAATAAATGAGAGGGAGACTGCTGGGTGCTCATGGGAGGAAACCTGAACAAGGTGTCTTGCCATGTGGCGGGAGATGGCACTGAGGGCTACTGCTCTCACCCCCAGAACTGCAGAAGATTGGCAGAGAAAATTCAGTGGCCTAATGAGGGCAAAATAACATAACGGCCACTGTCCCTTTTCTTTCGTGGGCACCATGAGCACCATCCATAATGTCCCAAAATACTTCACAACCAATGAATTACTTTTTTTGAAGCACAGTCCCTGTTATTATGTGGACAAACCCAGCAGCCAATTTGTGCACAGCAAATTTCATTAAATTTGTTGTACCACAGTAATGGTGAACTGATGTTGCATTTTGGCTGCAGTTGCATAATGGTAAGCATCAGATGCTGCACTCAAGATCCCAGTTCCCATATGCAACACCACAGGAGATTTACTTGTGTTACATATGTCTTTTATCTCTTCTCTTCTTCTTCTCTTAGGCAGTCCCTCGGAACCGAGGATGACTTGCTTCCACATTAAAAATGAGTTTGCAGGTGACTGATGAGTCCAATGCGGGACCTACAGTCTCTGTCACAGGTGGGGCAGACGGTGGTTGAAGGGGCGGGTGGGTGGGGTGCTTGGGTTGACGTGCGCTGCTTGCGCTTGGCTTCCGCTTGCTCCCGGCGAAGAGACTCGAGGTGTTCGGCGCCTTCCCGGATGCTTCTCCTCCACTTTGTGCGGTCTTGGGCCAGGGATTCCTAGGTGTCGGTGGGGATGTTACAGGAGAGGGGTAAAGCACATTGGGTATGGGTGGAAATTTTAGTCCATCAGCCTCCGAAAAGAGAAAAGACAGGATCATGTTTTGGGTGAAAACCTTAATCATATCTGGCACAGCACAGAAAGATTAGTAGGCATGGATATGGTATGAAACATTAACCCTCTGTTTCCACTACTCTTGCCTAAAATGATCACACAAAAGTCTCCAATATTTTCTGCCATTTGCAATGTACCTAGAGGCCAATAATGCAGCGTCAATCTCACTCACATAAAAATATCACAAGCCTGAGGTCCAGCCAGCAAATCTGGACCTGATGAGGGATTGTTTATAGACAAACATGTAAACAATAGATCGACTGCACCTCCCCCATAATCACAGTAGCCATTTTAAAAGTATTACAATACGAGCCATAGCTACACAGTCCTATTATAACCTGCAACAGGAGATATCCTCAGGTCCGTCATAGCCCTGACCCTCATCAATATCCAGCGGCCCTCTGTTGAAAGTCCCAGTGTATGGTCGTCATGTGAAAACAAGATTTGGCTCAGCTGTATGTAATTCCTCCCAGGATCAAACAAGCTCTCAATAGTCACTGTTCAATGATGTCCATCAAAACATACCCCAGCTTATGTGAACAACTTCTGGAGAAGTAATATTAATTGTCTCAAATAATTCAGGATATTTATGATATTTAAAGCATTATATTAAGTACAAGTTCTTCCTTTCTAAATCATCATATCACTCCCAAGCACAGCCTTGGGTCTCCAGCACTAATTGAGCAAATGTAAGTCATGGTGCTCACCAGTACCACATCCTTTGAAACATTTCAATGTAAAAGTCTAAAAAATTCTCAAATTATATTTAAATAAAAGTCATATTTTTCATAATTTACAATTGTTTTACAATTTACATTGAGACATAATTCTGAAACATGACTTTTAATCTGAATTATGCAGACTACAGCACCTAAAGTCTAAAAAAAAAATCATGATTTGTTAATGAAATGATTATCATCTGATAGATTAAAAATGTGTTATCAGCTAAATATAAACTAACTACTTTTGACCCCTACAGAGATTATATTCAATTTGAATCTGGATGACTGGAACTGAATTTGATATTGACACAGTTCGCTCACTGGGCAGTATTGAATTACCAGCCTGACACAAAAGCTGGCCTTTCATTTCTCTCAGAAAATGCAGAAGACTTGTATCAGCTGTTTGTACCAGCATTATGCCAATCTTCTGCTCCTCAACCCAAGCCACCTCCAAGGTCAAGATGTGGGAGCCTTTACTCTTTGTTCCAAGTGGACTACAGGAAACTCTTTCATATCCGGCACCGATGGGACCTGGATGGTGCCGGTTGATTAAAAATTCCGGCTAACGGAGAGGTATATCAACCGAGGCTATTTTTAACAAACAAAAATAAAAAAATCAAGAAATGTGCAGTATAATTGGGTACTCCCCTACAGAATGTTGTGTTAAATGGATGGTGGAAGATGCTTGATTAAGTACAGTAATGCCAGTTGAGGGTAATCCGTAACTCTTTAATTACTTAACAGTAAAACAAAACTTATAAACGACTGTACACTGTAGTTTTCGGAGTATGAATTCTGCCGGTTATTAGAGAATTCCGGATATTTAGGTGCCGTTTAAACGAGAGTTTCCTGTAAATAACTCTGCATTGTTTCAGACTTTACCATTTATTGAAATTCCCCATAATGGTGTGTTTGCAGCTCAAGTATAAAGCATACTTCACGGTACCAACAAACACACTGCAATGGCATTCCGTTACTTTACCTGTTCTGTTCATTCAAAATGCTGCTGGCCAGAGATTACAAATGTACCGGGAGGAATTTTAGCTCTTTACCAGCCAACAGGCCTTAAGAGGTCAGAAATTTAGTTTAATGACATTGGAAATACTCAGGGACCACTTCAATTCCTTCCTTCAGTGGTTCCATTGGTGGAACATGAGGTTTGTCTAGATCGAATATGTGGAGGTGTGTAAAAAGAAGTTGAAAACTAAATAATCAACACACAAGAAAAACTTGCATTTTTATAGCACCTTTCGTATATCTCATTCTTGATTGACAGCCCTGAAGCCAGAAACTGCCTCAATCTGGGAATAAATATTGCAAACTCTCCCTAGTTCTTGAATTCTGTTAGACACTGCCATTACGTATGCAGATTGATGTAGTGTGGCAGAACTCAGTGTGGAATGAGGCATGCATTTTTTTGCTTTTTAACATATTTTAATATGGAGCCAGGAGGAGCACTACTGCGGGTCACTGCTGGCCAATGCTTGCCCCCTTCTGTTCACCTCCGCCCACTCCCAGAACCTGCACAAAGACTACAGAGACTTGAGTACCAAATCTAGGCTGACACTCCAGAGCAGTACTGAGGGAGTGCAGCACTGTCAGAGGTGGCGTCTTTTGGATGAGATGTTAAACCGTGGTCCCGTCTGCTCTCTCAGGTGGACGTAAAAGATCCCATTGCATGATTTTGAAGAAGAGCAGGGGAGTTCTCCCCATTGTTCTGGCCGACATTTATCTTCAACTAACATCACTAAAAGACAGATGATCTGGTCATTATCACATTGCCGTTTCTGGGATCTTGCTCTGCGTAAATTGGCTGCCACATTTCCTACATTACAATAGTGACTACACTTCAAAAAGTACTTCATTGGTTGTAAAGCGCTTTGGGGTGTCCTGTGGTCGTGAAAGGCGCTATATCAATGCAAGTCTTTCTTTCTGCCAATGTCGCAGCCGGCCCAAATTGGTTCAGATGAAATTGATGAGCTGCCTAAGAGACCTGACAGGTGCCCGCAGCTTGCCGAAATTATTCAGATGAGGCCCGAGGGCCATTTTTGGATGAGCTTGGGCCTCTGGCTTCTGGCGTGTGTTGCGAACGTGCCAACTATTTCAGGCCCAAAAACGGGCCTAAACAAATCTCTCCCCCAAGAGTACATTCAACAAAAGCAACAACAACTTGTATTTATATAGCGCCTTTAACGTATTAAAATGTCCCAAGGCGCCTCACAGGAGCGCTATAAGACAAGAAATTGACATCGAGCCACATAAGAAATTAGGGAAGATGACCAAAAGCTAGGTTTTAAGGAGGAAAGGGAGGTAGAGAGGCGGAGAGGTTTAGGAAGGGAGTTCCAGAGCTTAGGGCCATGCCAGCTGAAAGCACGGCCACCAAAGGTTGAGTGATTATAATCAGGAATTCTCAAGAGGGCAGAATTAGAGGAGTGCAGGTATCTTGGGGGGTTGTGGGGCTGAAGGAGATTAAAGAGATAGGGAGGGGTGAGGCCATGGAGAGATTTGAAAACAAGGATGAGAATTTTGAAATCAAGGCATCGCTTAACTGGGAGCCAATGTAGGTCAGCGAGCACAGGGGTGATGGGTGAACGGGACTTGGTGCGAGTTAGGACACGGGCAGCTGCGTTTTGGATGGCCTCAAGTTTACGTAGGATGGAATGTGAGAGGCCAGCCAGGAGTGTGTTAGAATAGTCAAGTCTAGAGGTAACAAAGGCATGGATGAGGGTTTCAGCAGCAGATGAGCTGAGGTGGGAGCGGAGACGGGCAATGTTATGGAGGTGGAAATAGACGGTCTTAGTTATGCCGTGGATATGTGGTCGGAAGCTCATTTCAGGTTCAAATATGACACCAAGGTTGCGAACAGGCTGGTTCAGCCTCAGACAGATGCTAGGGAGAGGGATGGAGTTGGTGGCTAGGGAACGGAGTTTGTGGCGGGGACAGAAGACAATGGCTTTGGTCTTCCCAATATTTAATTGGAGAAAATTTCACTGGACCAACTATGACAACTTGCTTTAGGACAGCTGCTTTTGTGTCATTCTTTGCCCATTGACTCCACTAGCCAGGATCTAATGCAATTAGTGGCCAGATGAAGCTAAAACTGCCAGATTTTGTTAGACCAATGGCTAAAAAGATTTAGTACTTGCTGCTAGTCTAACTGTGCCTAGTAAAAGCACTGCACTGGTGTCATTCTGATCTAGGCACCCCTCCCCCTTGCTGACATCATCAAGTATATTCCCCCGTCTTATATATGTTTGTGTGTTGTGATGTCATGACACAATATGTTGCACGTACACAGTGGCCAGTTTATCACAGCTACTTTGTCATGTGCTTCTCCTTTGCCATTGGTGCACAGAAAGACTGACAATTTAAACGTAAATAAGGGACAGTGGCTGTCTCAGGCCGCAAGACCTGGCCTATAATGTAAAAGGCTCTTTCAAAACTCTTCATTTGCAGAGAGACTTCTTGAAGGCAGTGGACAAAAAGCAGACACTGAGCAGGAAGAGGCAAAGGGAAAAAGTGGGATGGGAGGGTGTGAAAGCACGATCAAAGAAAAGAATCTGAAGGATGCTTCTGAAGACAGGGATGGAGATAACAAGTTGGAGGTGCTGGGGGAAAAAGTTCTAGACAGTGGAGGCCACACTGGCTGAAGGAGTGGCCACTAATGGGGGATCCGAGGGACTGAGAAACAAGGAATAAGCTGGTGTCAGAGCAGCAGAGGGTGCGTACAGGGTCATATATCTGTAGGAGATCACTCAGGTCGGGTGGTGCAAGGCCATGAAGGGATTTGACTCCAAATTATTAACGGGAAGTAGTGTTTCATAATTATAACCTGCAATTCAACCATGGATACTAAAACTGTGTAAAAAAATGTATAATCATCCATAAATCTAATATAAAATCAGATGTATAGCCATCCCTTAAAGTGCGAGGGAGTTGGACATCCCTCCCCTTGGATCCCCTCTGTTGTCAGGGGCTATATTTGGGGTGGACGGATATTCTTCCCACCCAGGTCCCTATCTGTATTTGCAGCCAGTGGGAATCTGAGTGAGACCCAACATTTCCAGGTCCAGCCAGATTTTCCACCACTGTCTGGTCTTCTGCCATTGGGGGTGAAATACTTTAGCTCTGAATTGCTCAGGACTTTGACATTGACCTAACCCTATACAACAGTATCACTGGATAGTAAATCACATCAAGAAACATCAGCATATACTGGACAGATGTGAATCCCAGATCATTCTGGAATAAGGATAATGCATGACATATATTTCAGCTAGTGGATTTACTTTCCATTTTACTGCTGATTGATTAGTTTGGTATGCAAGAATACATTATGAGGTGCAGTGATAATGATCCGATTCACTGAGGTGAGCCGCTGAGTGTCAGGCACTGGAGGTAGGTGTATACAATACTGAAGTCGATAGGTTTGTATTTTACAGTTAACTGATTGTTAATCCTACTGGAAGTATTTGTTTCTCAAACGTGTAGCAATTGTGTGAAGCCTATAAAATTGTAAGGATGGAAAAGCAAATTACAGTACCAGGAATAAGTACAGGTCATACTCTCATACCCGTGCTACAATCTGAGTTAACATGTTCCAATCAAATATGGAAAATTGAACCTTTATTCTCGTAAATAGTCAAATCTCTGAACGAGTGCGGAACTATTTTAAAGCTTCTGGAATGAAAACTTGTTTCAACTTTATTTTCCTTCCCACAAATAAGTGCTTTGTTATTTATCATGTAAGGCCAATCTTTGCTGTCAGTGCATACATGATGTGCGCTTGATCCAGATATATGATCCCTATAACGTCACCTCGTGCCTGCCATGATACAGTTTGATAATAGTAGGTTTCAATATTTAAAGTGAAGTGGCACTGTCCTGGGGCAGCTAATCTCACACACCTGAAAAAAAGTGACAGCCAAAGGCTGAACAATCAATTCCCACAGCTCTCTTCACACTGCTAATTAGATACAGTCTAGATGACTCTTATCCGAATTGTACTGGATCTCCTGAGTATTTACACAGTAACTCTTCTACAAGTGCTTTTACATTGATGTTTTTCCATGTGCATCGCGGGAGAGCAGCGTTGTACGTTGGCTCTCTACTTTAAAGCTGCTAAATTCATCTCCCTTCTCCTGATGGCAGAATTCTGGACCCAGTCTTTTTATGGCCTAAGATTTTGCGGTTGGGATGAGGCAGCTGGCTTTAACAGTGTAAATGTGGGGAGTCGTGGCATAGACACTGCTCCCTCCTGTTCCAAACTAAACAGGTGCCTTGTACTTCAGTCCAGCTATTAAATTGCTTTAAATTACTGTCCAGGGTCTCAGGCCAGATCCTGGTCTGTTCTGATTTTATCCAGGGCAGTGGTAGGATTCCTACAGTTGGGCTCAGCATGTGTGGCCTCGGGAAAGGATTCCTGTTCTCGTGGCTACTCTTTGAAAGTTTGCATGTGTGGCCATTAGGGGTAATTTTGCAACTTTGCATTCCCAGTGGGAACCTCACCTACGGTGAGCAAATATTCAAAATTGCAGTGCGCTCCATGTGATTTTCCAACCATTTAAAGTAATGGTTGGAAAATCATGTGCAGTGGGTGCTGGAATTTAAGACATGTGCTCTTGGGGAGGGAGGGCTTGAGGTTCCCATTGGGAGTGCAAAGTCGGAAAATTACCCTTATGGGGTGATGATTGGATCAGCCTGAAGAGTGATGCCCCTCACTGTCAAATAGCCTCACTAACTAGGCTGATGCATGATGATTGACCAGTTGGGTGGGATAGACGAGGCAATGCGTTCCTTCAGGAGAAACAAATCTTTAAAAAAAGTCTGACACATGTGAGTGTTGCAATTCAGGGATGGTGGTTGATTCGACTGCTCTATCCTGATTCAAATGCATTTCCTGCTTTGAAACCAGCACAACAAACTGAGAATTTGTATTCCGAAATAGCAGCAGAGTCAATTATTTCATCATCTTTTCATTTGAATCCAGACTTACGTTTAGATCCACCCTAATTAGAGATCTCATACATGGCACATCAGCGCTACAGACGACGTTACACAGATGCCACGGCTGCCCTCCCTACGCATTGGGTTAATGTTCCCAAAGCAGCAGCAGCAGGATGACACGGGATTCACAACAGGCTCGATTTAAAGAGGCTTCTGTGGGACAGATCCCTTCAGGAACTGTGTGTTCGAGATCCATCTAAAGACTGATAAAGAAAGCCCAACTTGTCAGCTGCACATAGCAGTGGTCACAGCTGGTTTATGGTTGCTCTGGCCTGCAGGGGTCACAGCAAGGGCCTGCTTTAATCAGCCATTCAAATCTGCTGCCTTCAACTTTGTTCCACAAAAAATAAACACTCACCAAGCTCAAGCACCATTAGGATATCATGACATTTTAATTAATATTTATAGTGTATGTTTGGCTTCATGAGGGCATTATTTCCAATACAACTTTTTTGTTGGAGATATTTTCACTATGGGTTAGCTTTTTTAAAACCTTGTGACATCAAATTTGATTGCTGTATAAAAGAATCTGACACTGGCACACTTTTGCAGGACTTTCACTTTATTTGTAAAGCATTGAAGAAGCTTTAAAAAAAAAATGTATTTGCTTCAATTTACAAAAAAATTCAGTAAAATTTCTCCAAATATATACTGGTGGAAAAAAAATTCTAGCTCTACATGAGCTTTATAAATAGGAGTCTCATGGTCTGGTGTGCCATCAATACTGTATGCGAGTCTGATTAAAAGCAATCTTTGTCTATTCTGAGCTAGTGGCGAACTAGATTCTACCGAACCAAGAAAACCTAAAATGGTCGTCATCCTTCAAAAAGCTGTTCCATTGAAATAAGAGACTGTGCAAATTTAAAAAAAAAATCAAACTTACTGCTTTTGTACATACGTATTTGTGAAATCAGTCGCAGAGTGAGCATGAATGGTCTCTACTGTTCATATATGCAAATGTGGAGAAATTGTTTTTAAAAGGTCCGTACTACCTGAAGAATGACATACTACTTCTGGGGAGTCACTCTGTACCTAATCTCAATAGATGAAAAGTTAATGAAAGAGCATCAGGGACTGTGCGTCTCTGAGCTCCCTCTATCACTGTGAAAAATCAGATAACAGGCATGCAGAAGCTGTTCTCATTCTCAATGAAGAAGGGACTATAGCCTAAGGCTGTGACCTTCATAGTGATAAACATGTGTTCATTATCGCAACCAGTGCCATTTTAGAAAGTATTAGGCGTTGAGCAATGTTCTTGAACTAAAAATCATGACTGTTTTCAGACCTGGAGCCCTGAAACCAAGTGGCATTCTAAGCATCGATTTCTGGGGTATATGTCCCAACTGACACTGTTCCTGTACAAACACTTAACGTGCTCGCTAACAGGTTAATTCCTGTTAAAAAAAAAAGTGCCCACAGGGATTTGGTACAGGAGCAGTGCCAGCTAGAAAGCAGAACAAGCAAAGCTTAATCATTTTCTTTTCTTTTTTTCTTGCCCCTGTGTGTGAAGAAATGAAACTCAACCTTTAATTTAGCTCCAGAATCACTTAGCAAAATTAGTTCCTTGAGTGGTGACTTTTTCACATTCATTAAAGGCTGCTTCCTGTGGCTAGACTGGACAACTCCAGCCACCTGAGCTAACTGACCAAAAGTCATCAGCTTACTCCTATTATTATACCTCAGGGGACACTAGTGATGACAGGAAATCATCTTGCAGTAGTGAGTTGAGAAAGCATGCAAATAATGTAAGCTGCAGTATGGCTCTCAGTGGATTATATCACGTCAGCACAATAAAATTTGTGACTTGGAGGCAATTTGTTTGGATCAAGAACGATGGGTGGGGGAGGGGGAATTTGTTCTCAGCAAACAAGCCAACATTTGTTTTCAACAATAAAGGACAAGTATTCATCTCAATTTACAGCAGAACCTGACCTTTAGAGGTGCATCTGCACCAGCTCTGTGAAAAAGTGTTTGACAAGCCCATTTTGGTTTGTTTGCAAACATGCACCTTACTGACGTAGATCATGTTAAACATATCGTTGCATCACTTGTAAGTGAATATCATCAGGATGAAAAATCATGCACAGTTCTTCCGTTTTCCAACAAAAAAATTGCCAATAGCTTTTTTCCATGAAGGTGGTGTCCCTTTACTGCAGTGCTGTACCACTTCACAGTATTTTGTCAACAACAATTTGCTCCTCGCGTAAAAGAGCAATTCTCATGTTTAAAAGCATTTAGGCCCAAGGTGGGCCTGATATCGATGGTGAACCCAAGGTGGGCCTGATATCGGCGGTGAGCCCAAGGTGGGCCTGATATCGGCGGTGAACCCAAGTTGGGCCTGATATCAGCGGTGAGCCCAAGTTGGGCCTGATATCGGCGGTGAGCCCAAGGTGGGCCTGATATCGGCGGTGAGCCCAAGGTGGGCCTGATATCGGCGGTGAACCCAAGTTGGGCCTGATATCAGCGGTGAGCCCAAGGTGGGCCTGATATCGGCAGTGAACCCAAGTTGGGCCTGATATCGGCGGTGAGCCCAAGGTAGGCCTGATATCGGTGGTGAGCCCAAGGTGGGCCTGATATCGATGGTGAGCCCAAGGTGGGCCTGATATCGGTGGTGAACCCAAGGTGGGCCTGATATCGGCGGTGAACCCAAGTTGGGCCTGATATCGGCGGTGTGCGTGAGCGCCACAGTTAGAAGGCCAGAACCATTTTCAGGTTCAGGCCTCATTTAAATTTGGTTCTGCGGAAAAACCATGGGTTTCAGCCTGGAACCGGCTGGCTGGTAGGGCCTGTTGTGGGTGGGGGGGAGGGCGCACAAACAGGCCAGCAGCAGGCTGGAAGATTCTTTGGGGGGCCTGGAGGAGCATGAATGTCTGGCCGCACAAAAATAGAAAAACTTACTTTAAGAACCATTGGGTAGACCTCTCAATACTCCACACATTTCTGTGTGAAAATTGCACTTGGGGCCTTACAACTGACAAAGGACCCCGATTTGCATATTTTATCACCCTCCCGCCTGTTTTGGCTGTGAGCACTGGGCACCCATTTAAAGGCCTGCTGGAAAATTGAATCAGGCAGACAAATGGGTGCACAAGGTCCCCACCAGATTTTCCTCAGCCGATCAGTCAAGCGAGCAACAGGTAACCAGCAGTTGAAAATACCGCCCCCCCACCACCCACGATCTCCATTAGATGGAAATCATTTCCACTCAAAATATATTATGTTTTTGGATACAAGAACTGCTTACCAGTTGTTTTAAGTATGTGTAAAAGGATTAAAATTCAGTGTAATTTTTTTCCACTGTTAACTACTGCGGTATGTTGATTTAAAGTGATGAGAAATTATTTACTACTGAGTTCCAAAATTGTTGGGTTTTCTACGGTACTTCATTCCTTTAACACCATCCTATATCACTGTTCTGTACATAATCTACCGGCAATGGATTTTTTGCTGCATAACTCTTTCAACACACACATAAACGAGGAGAATTGCATCATGTTTGGCTTATCCCATAAGCTTGTTTGGACTTGAAATGCATTTTGGAATGCTTCCTGTCATTTTCAGAGCTAATTGAGCATGGATTGATCTCCAGTATTTAAGAGCTTTGAACAAAACTTAGTATTTGAGCAACTGTCATCAGGGTGAAAAATCATACACAGTTCTTCTGCTTTCCAGGCACAAATGGCCTCCTTTTGTGCTGTAAGATTCTATGGGGGTGAAATTCGATAATGCTGAAAAACCCGCGCGGGCACCACGATTTGCGATAAGCCCGGGCCCGTTCAAGGAGCGCAGGCAGCACATCAAATTCGCTGCTGACAGGCTGTGCGCTCAGCAGGGGGCCCAAGTTCTCGATGTTTGCGTGAAGCTAGCTTTATTTAAGGCTAGCCTGCACCTCTTAAAGGTGAGCTTCCTTCTGCTGATCAAAAATGTTAAACGTGCTTTAGCACTAACCCAAATGGCTCAACAGGCCAGGGAAACAGCACTCCAGCTTTGTGCAGGGGTGAACACTGGAAGAGAGGTCCTCTACCCACACGGGGCCAAGAGGCCCTCCAGATAGAAGGATGTGAGACCAGATCGTCAAGGCGGTCATTGCTAGCAGTGTCACACCCAGGACCTGGCTCCAGTGCCCAAAGAAGCTTCATGACCTCAGACGAGTGGTCAAGGTCAGTGAATGCATCTTCAAAAGCCATCTCCTACCAACTGCACCACTAGCCTCACACACTGCTCAATGCACAACTCCACCCACCCACCCCCAATCACTCACCTACCAACAATCTGCACCAACACGAGGCACATCTCCCATTCCTAGCCTCACCTCAACCCCTTGGAGGAGACGATGCAGGCCATTCTTGCAGAGGCATGGCTGAGCCCTTGGCTAGCGCCGGGCTGAAAGATTACAAAATGCCAGTATCCTCATACGTTATCCTCCTTCTCACATCCCACATTTCCCTCATCTCACAATATCTTCTGATTTACAAGCTGCACAGGTCCTGGGGGCGACACTGCTGGCAGTGACTGCCTCGGCGATCTGGTCCCATATCCTTCATTCTGGAGGGCCTCCTGGCCCCCTGTGGGTAGAGGACCTCTCTTCCAGTATGCACCCCTTTCACAAAGCTCGACTGCTGCTTCCGAGACCCTGGGTGCCTGACCTGTTGAGCCAACTGGGTTAGTGCTGAAGCACTTTTAACATTTTTGATCAGCAGAAAGCAGCTCACCTTTAAGAGGTAAGCATGCACCTCTTGCTTTCCCGCCCTCCCCTCAGCACAACTCCAATCTTGTGCTTTCCTCATTTCAGACACCCAAGAAATCCAGCCTGCCCAGCCAGTGGTTGACCAAGAAGAGGGAGAGGAGAATGAAGAAGAAGAAACACTATCACGCGATTTCACACTCCCAGCCACCAGCTCCTCGAGGTCGTCCTGCAAGGCCATCTGCAGTCTCCCCCACTGAAAGTCAGCAGCCTTCCACCAGCCATGCTGCAGGCTCTGGGGTAGCACTGCATGGCATCACTAGGATAGGCAAAGGCACATACAAGATACCCACTAAGGGAATGCACAAGGGTGATTAGTTGATTTTTTCATGTAATATTGGATGCATATATGGATAAAGTTGGATTGGAAAGTTTGCTTTGTGGTGGCTTTTATTTCAGCATTGTGGTCAAGAGGACATTGTGATAGTCAGTAATAGAGGGAAGGTCAGGTGTGGACAAATATTTAAAGGGGAATTGGGGTTGTGTTCACTGGGACCGCAGGCGGATGATTCGATCCCGGATATCCTGGCCAGAGAGGGGCTGTCTGGGTTGCCAGAAAGGGACTGTCTGGGTTGCCTTCTTCCTTCCACTTCCTCCTCTTCTGCTTCCTCCTCCCTCTGGGAGCAGGTTGTCCCCTTTTGCTGCCTCTGCTCCATCTCCATGTCATGCTGCAGCCCAAGGGGGACTGCAACTATAGCCCCCAGGACTGGGAGCAAGTGGTGTTCTCAGAAACCTTCCTTTAAGAGCCAAAGCCTTGCAAATGTCCAGCAGCACTCCGTGCACTCCCTTCACACTTTAACAACATTTTTGAAATGTCTTTCACCAAGCCACTACTCAAATAAAATGTAAAGAAACCAGTATAAAAGCAAAAATCTAAACTTACCTGAAATTTGTGAGTGTCCCTCTAAGAAACGCTGGTAGGGGGGGTCTGTCGTACAGCTGTACCCACGTTCTGCTGTGCGTGCTTCGGAGAGTGTGTTAAAAGGAGCGGTGACGTCCAAAATAGCAGGTCATGCATCAATTCTGCGTTGCACGCTGATTGACATCACGATCTGACTAATTTTCATATCGGCAGTGAGCGCAGGCAACGACTGTGCTGCCAACCTGTCCAAAATGGCGGCCACTGCGTTTTGCGCCGGAGATGGGCGGAAGCGAGACAGCCCCCATTTTTTTCACCCAAACCGGCCTTATCAGCTGGCACTAACGGGCCGAATTTCACAGCCTATGATTATAACTATCTATTTCAATCATTCTATTGGCCTATTCATGGTGCCCAAAATGTCAGTCCCTAGCGAAGTTACCCTAAAACTTAACACGTTTGCCATAAATTAACTTAGAAGTTTATGTGCCCCGTGGCTACCTATTAAATTCCTTCCTTTCACTTTTTCAGCTTTCGCTCTCGTCAACCCAGAAACAGATGGTTTGGGCCATAGGCTTCTCCAAGTATACCACCAACACTGTGCCATGACAATGTGACAGAGAGCGGGCTAAAGCAGGGTCAGCCTAATCCCATTCTCACCTCCTCCCTTAGGTAAATTGTTCTGTTCATGATTCGGCCAAGACCTTGTCAAACTTGCCCCACGAGGGTAACTGAACATTTTAATATCCTTAAAGGCTGAGTTTTGAGCTCATGGTCTCAGAGTGCAAAATACTGCTAGAGCTACGATACCGATAGAGCACATCCTGCATGTATTAGAAGACTGTGGCCTAGAAATTCATCTCGGGCAGTGACACCAAACGGGCAGTATCGGATTGGTCGCCCGTTATATGCAGTGTCTGATATTTAGTTCCATTGACTGCAATGAATCTGTATATCAGACGCTGCGTATTACGTCGAATTACAGTATGCAGACGACGCTTGCGTCTGCGCACACTCGGAGATCGAACTCCAAACCATCAGCAACACCTTCACCGAAGCGTACGAGATCATGGGCCTTACACTAAACATCCGTAAGACAAAGGTGCTCTACCAACCTGCCCCTGCCACACAGTACTGCTCCCCAATTATCAAAATCCACGACAAGGCCTTGGACAACGTGGACCACTTTCCATACCTCGGGAGCCTACTGTCAACAAGGGCAGACGTCGATGACGAAGTCCAACACCGCCTTCAGTGTGCCAGTGCAGCCTTCGGTCGCCTGAGGAAGAGAGTGCTTGAAGACCAGGACCTCAAACCCGGCACCAAGCTCATGGTCTACAGAGCAGTAGTAATACCCGCCCTCCTGTATGCTTCAGAGACATGGACCATGTACAGCAGGCACCTCAAAGCATGGAGAGGTACCACCAACGCTGCCTCCGCAAGATCCTCCAAATCCATTGGCAGGATAGGCACACCAACATCAGTGTTCTCGCTCAGGCCAACATCCCCAGCATCGAAGCTTTGACCACGCTCGATCAGCTCCGATGGACGGGTCACATCGTCCGCATGACCGATACGAGACTCCCAAAACAAGCGTTCTACTCAGAGCTCCGACGCGGCAAGAGAGCCCCAGGGGCAGAGGAAACGCTTTAAGGACACCCTCAAAGCCTCCTTGAAAAAGTGCAACATCCCCACCGACACCTGGGAATCCTTGGCCCAAGACCGTACAAAGTGGAGGAGAAGCATCTGGGAAGGCGCCGAACACCTCGAGTCTCTTCGCCGGGAGCAAGCGGAAGCCAAGCGCAGGCAGCGCAAGGAGCGCACGTCAACCCAAGCACCCCACTCACCTGCCCCTTCAACCACCGTCTGCCCCACCTGTGACAGAGACTGTAGGTCCCGCATTGGATTCATCAGTCACCTGAGAACTCATTTTTAATGTGGAAGCAAGTCATCCTCGGTTCCGAGGGACTGCCTAAGAAGATGATAACGGGCGGCCGATCCCATACCGCCCGTTTGGCACCACTGTCCGAGACGAATTTCTAGCCCTCTGTTTCAACAGTGTTTCTGCTTTAAAACTACTGAATTTGCCTCTTAGTTTTTTAAGTTACATTTTACACTACATTATTTTGCTACAGTTCATGTAATATAAATTTCACTTTAATCTGTGCAAAATGTTTGGTTCCTGAGGTATGTGTTTTTCTCTCAACTTTTCCTCTGTCTCTCCAGAAGGCACTGACTAATGTTGGGGTACAGGCAGTTGCTGTCCACTGGTAACTCACCCAAATGATCATTCTACTTGTGTGAATCTCGACAGTGAGCATTAGGATGCTATTTGATTGCTGAACCTGATTCTTTCCCCATCCAATATCCACACACATACACTTTCTAAAGAATAGTGATCAAAACCACTTGCTGAGAATTTTTTCCCTTCCATAGCCCAGGTACACGGAGGGAGATCAATTATTTCATTCCCTACTGCCATCCTGGCAGTGATCAACTAACTCAACACAGATTAGAGACTGAAGCTGGGATCTGCCTGAACTGTAGGGCTCAGCATCACACCACATGTCGCACAAACTCACTGAGCCATCAAAGGAGCAAAGTTGGTATTATAATAACAATAAGCGTGATCACAAGCAGCAAGTTAGGCTACTTGACATCAAACAGAAAGGCAATCAGTGGGGCAGCTGCTTCACTGGTACCTGACCTTTCTAACATGGTGCTCACAGAAACCAGTTCAGCAACACTTTTTTTTAAAGCGATCAGAAGTACGGAAAATATTACTGTCATTGAGATAGAAACACGTTGGCGAATCTTTCAGTAATAAATTACATTTCAAATGAAAGGTTCTGGAGATACCGCACTTTTAAACAGCAAAATCATGATACCATTGTAAGAATGTGAGGAAGGGGAGGGGAGGGGAGAGAGCAAACAGCTGAAGCTCAAGGGAAAAGACAGGACACAGTGCCTCTTGTTTTCTGTTCCAGGATGAAAATAACTGTCTCCAGACATGATGACCATTTCTTTTTAACTTTGTTTTCCTGACTGAGGTTTTAGACCCATTTACAGCAATGCCTTCAATACACATTAAAGATAAATTAATTTGACTTCAGATCAGTGGAGATCTCCTCAGCTAATCTCAACTTAAAAGAGACGCGAATGTAAAGAATTTAAAGAAATCTGCAGTCGTGTTTATTGTTAAAGTACTTGTAGATATTTCTTTTCTCTATTTCCCTGTGAAATTGTCTTAAACTGAATCCATAATAAAGCAGACACTGAAAGTGTGCATTATTCACACTGATCTTCTGGAATATTCTAGGAAGCTGCAGAATTCACAATTTGACCCCAACAAGAAAGATTCTAGCGTAAAAATGTTTTTATACTATTTGGGACAAAATATATTTTAAAAAAGGGCTTGTGGAATTTACCACTCCAGTAAATGTTTAGCAAATCACTTGTTTTCTCCACACCTGCTGTCTAGATACCAAATACAGCTTGCAAAACAAAGCTGATTTGTTGCAATCCTAATATTTGAAATATTTCACAACCACTAAAAATATAAAAAAAAGAGAAAAAACCTTTCTGTGAATGGC
Organism: Squalus acanthias; assembly: GCA_030390025.1. Taxonomy (NCBI): domain Eukaryota; kingdom Metazoa; phylum Chordata; class Chondrichthyes; order Squaliformes; family Squalidae; genus Squalus; species Squalus acanthias. The sequence goes on along the minus strand of CM059426.1, from coordinate 81,871,878 downwards.
CTTGGGAAGTTGCATGCGTTTTAAACTCTTTGAACTTCAAACCCTCTCAAATGTAGACTTACTGGTGACCAAATACTGACCGAATCGCTCCAGCACTGTACATAGCTCATTCTGTGCCAGTGTGGAGCAATTACTCTATTACAATGTAATCTCCTGGTTACACTGCACATTCTCCCTGACTCCTAACATTCTCTGAAAAATGATCTCTAGTATACCTTAACAATTCATCCAGGAGGATCCGTAATTACTCGCAGGATACTCACTGCTGACTCTCAATGCTGATTATGGGCCGATATTAAAGAAGTTTTGAAAATTATGAAAGGCACAGGGTAGATAGAAGCAGACTGTTTCCAGTAGTTGAAGGGTCTAGAATGAAGGGCCATAGATACAAGATTAAATGCAAGAGATTTAGAACAGAGAGCAAGAGAAATTTCTTCACACAGAGAGTTGGGAGCCTGTTAGTGGTTGAGGCTGCAACTGTGTCAATATTCAAGATTAGACTGGATAGGTGGATGAAGAAAAAGGGGATAAAGGGATATAGGTAAATGTGATTAGAACTATTTGCTTGTGTGGAGGGGAAATGCTGACAGACTGGTGGGACCAAATGGCCTGTTTCTGTGTTGTAACTTCAATGCATTTCTATGTTGCAAATCTTCTAACTGGACAGTGCAGTCGGAAGGTGTGGAAAATCGTGAAGCTCTGTGCCAGGAGTACTGAAGATGAAAATTTAACTCATGGGGGGGGGACGGGGGTAATTTTGAGTTTGGGTAATCGTGTAAAACAGGCGATTTCCACAGTCAATGGAAATTAAAATCGCGAGAGATGTATAATGGGCAACTGATCCATTATCCTCCGTTTTGCACTATCACAACAACAACAACTACTTGTATTTATATAGCGCCTTTAACGTAGTAAAACATCCCAAGGCGCTTCACAGGAGTATTATAAGACAAAAAATGAAAGTCAAAATTACCCCCATTGAGTTGTATGTTCTAAATCAGTGCTGCTGTGGATAAAATCCATTTCAGGAATTGCTCTGATTTGAATACACACCAATGTATCCTGGCACATAAGCACATAAGGAAGCATGGAATGAGAGAAAGTTATTCAGTGTATCAAACTGACTCCTTTCATAGACTATGTACAATCTACCCTTTCATGGATTCTACCTCACCTATTTAATCTGCTGAGGGATAGTACTGCAAAATGCTCCTCATGACTCCCTATACAGCAACATTTCAAAATATCGATCTATCCCCACAGTTTCACTGCTCACTCCCAGCTGGTTTTACAGATGAAATTTGCTTGGTCACAGCAGTCCAGGAACTATCTTATATCATCCAGCAGGATCTTGGCTTGAAGGAACAAATAAGTATACATGCCAGTGAGAGTGAGGTCAGTGGACTTCAAAGTTTATACAAGGTTTATATCAGACATTGCGGAGGCTTGTACTGAAATCACATGGCATGCCAAACGCATCTGCAAAAATTGTCTTAACTTTTGGCATCAGACTCACATAATCAAAAATTTTATGTATTTCAGGAAATTTATCATTTAACAGAAGCTACCAGTATTGTACTGTAACTGTGAATATACTGCTATATTTGGCAACCACTTTTTTGTGCAAGAGCAACATCCAAGGTAAATCAGTTAAATTTTAACTTCTTCCAGCTAAGAATACCGCCAATGGTGGAGCGATTAAAATCGGGGAAGCTCAAGAGGGCAGAATTAGAGGAGCGCAGATATCTCGGAGGGTTGTGGGGCTGGAGGAGATTACAGAGATAGGGAGGATGAGGCCATGGAGGGATTTGAAAACAAGGATGAGAATTTTAAAATTGAGGCGTTGCTTAACCAGGAGCCAATGTAGGTCAGTGAGCAAGGGGTGATGGGTGAACAGGACCTGGTGTGAATTAGGACACGGGCAGCCGAGTTTTGGATGACCTCAGCTTTACGTGCCTTCAGCTGCTAAGCTCTGGAATTCTCTCCCTAAACCTCTCTGCCTCTCTTTCCTCCTTTAAGACTCTCCTTAAAACAGGGGTGGGCAATTATTTGGGCTGAAGGGCCACTTAACAAGTTTTGGTGAGCTGTAAAATGAATTGTGTTAACAACAGCTACCATTAAAATTTGAGATAGCATTTATTGTATAAAAAACGGTTCATGTCATTTCCACACTTAATAAAAATAACACTTATTAACATGCTAACGAACATGATGCAGGTTTACACAAAACTTATCTTAGCCACTGATATTATTATGCCATAATTAAAACTGTAAAACTGGTTATTCGACAACTGCTGTAAAATCTACATGTGACTCCAGTCCCATATTATGCTATTGACTTGGAATGGGCAATAAATGTTTTTCTTACCAGTGTTGCCCACAACCCAAGAACAAATTAAAAAAAAAACATTTTCGATTATCAAATCCCAAAATTCAGGACGTAACATTTTGGACCCTGTATTCACCCAAAGGGCATAAAATTGACATTTGGGATTATCACAGACTTCAGACACTAGGCACAAGTATTTGGTGAAACAATAGTATAATTTATATGTCAAGTGAAAATAATCAGGTAGGAAATGTAGATTCCTATACAATTTATTTATTAGACTATGGCAACTTATAGACAAGGGTTTTGATTGACTAGGAGCCCAAAGGATACATGCAGAGTGTTCCTGAACATTTCACTGGATGACTCCGCAATTCGGCTCTCCCCGCTTGTTTGGGAAATCAACCCTTAGAACTGCTGCTGTGATGTAAGGATCTCAGCAATGAGGGAACTTGCGAAGGGGAGAGAGAAAATATTAAACTGTATTTGAATCAGAATAAATAGTCTCTGCAATGATTAATCTGTAATGGATGCATGATACAGACAAATGATTTACTAAGAAAACCACAAATTATATCATAGGTACAAATGACAGTGATTTGACTTTCAAGTCAGTGTATCCTGATAAAGCCCATCTTTTATTGTGTTTCATTAGAGATGCAATTGAGAATAGCATCTTCTCAATTCACTCGATTGAGTTTTACATAACAACTCAGTACATGAATTAACCACGCAGGTAAATAATACTGCAGTCTAACTCTCTGCTTAAGTCAGGGATGGTGTGCAAACCCATACAGGTAATAATGTCCAGCCAAATGTGCAGAATGTTGCCATGTTTGTCCATGATTCAAGAGCTAGAACAGCTAGAATATTTTTCACACATGTGCAAATCGGCATATTTTTTTCCAAAAGAATCGGGAGATTTAGGACCCGGTTTGAGAACCACTGTGTGGGCTGGATAGAATCCATTGGCGGGCTGGATTCGGCCGGCCGTATTTTGCCCATCTCTGCCTTAAAACCTACCTCTTTGACCAAGCTTTTGGTCATCTGTCCTAATATCTCCTTACGTGGCTCAGTGTCAAATTTTGTTTGATAATCGCTCCTGTGAAGCACCTTGGGACATTTTACTATGTTAAAGGGGCCATATAAATACAAGTTGTTGTTCTTGTTATAAGAAGGCTGAAAATTGCAAAAACAAATAAACTGATTATCACACTATTCTAAGTTGGTTACTGCCATGCATTTACAAAATAAACTGTTCCGTACTGAATTCTGTAAGTTTTATGCCCTTCAGTGTCATCATTGAGATCTCATTATTTGTTGTACGTTAAAGCTCTTCAGCAGTTCATCTAAACATTTTTCTCCCTTCTATTATCCTTCTGATTGTCTCCCTTATCCATCCTGTCTTAAAGACAGTGACTCGTACTAAAGTTATGTGTCCTACAGGTAGTGAAGGGCTTTTACTATATTGCCCAAAGGATAATTTCTTGGGCTAAAAATTCAGGGCTTTACGCCACCCGTTACCGGCAAAAAATAGCGAAAAGAGGGCGGCCGTTGCTCATTCGCCAGCTGGTGGCAGGTCCCGTGGCGTCCGCCATTATCCCAGACCCGACAGCCCTGCCGGTAACATCCATCGCCTTGCAAATTAAAATGAGGGAGAGATGACACCGACTTAATGTCACCACGACGAACTTCGACCTTTGCACTGAGTTCAGCGCTAGGTCCTAAGCTCGGCATGAAACCCCAGCGTGTAAGCAGACTGACAGAGGCGCTATTAGCACCTCTTAAAGGAACACACATCTTTCAGGTAAGTTTGCATTTAAGCTTTTGGACTGGGGTTTTTGATTTTACTGAAGTAGTGGCTTGCTGCAATAGATGTTAAAAGTTTTTTTAAGTGTGTAGGGAGTGCTGCTGGATGCTTGCAAGGCCTCAGATAGTAAAGGAAGGCCTCTGAGAAGACAGAAAATGCTGCAAATACTCAGCAGGTCAGGCAACATCCTCGGAGAGAGAAACAGAGTTCACGTCTCAGGTCAAGATGCTGCCTGACCTGCTGAGTATTTCCAGCATTTTATGCTGTTATTTCAGATTTACAGCATCTGCTTGCAGAGGGAAGAGGAAGATGCAGCAGAGGAAGAAACAAGAGGAAGAAGCCGAAGAGGAAGAAGCCAAAGAGGAGGAAACTGAAGAGGAGGAAGCAGAAGGAAGGATGCAACCAGACAGCTCCTTTCTGGCCTGGGATATCCAGGATGGAATCATCCGCCTGCGGTCCCAGTGACCACAACCCCAATTTCCCTTTCCACATTAGTGCCACACCTGACCTTCCCTCTGTTACTGACCATCGCAGCAGTCCTCTTGGCCACAATGCTGAAATAAATGCCACCACAAAGCAAACTTTTCAATCCAACATTATACATCTATCCATCCAATATGACATCAAGAAATCAACTCATCACCCTTGTGCATTCTCTTAGTGACTGTCTTATGAGTGCCTTTTCCTATCCTAATGATGTCATGCAGTGCTACCCCAGTGGTTGCAGTATAGCTGGTGGAAGGCTGTTGACTTTCAGTGAGGGACACTGCAAATGGCCTTACTGGTCAACCTTGAGGAGCTGGTGGCTGGGCGTGTGAAATCGAGTGACGGTGTTTCTTCTTCTTCTTCACTCTCCTCTCCTTCTTCTTGGTCAACCACTGTCTGGGCAGGCTGCATTTCTTGGGTGTCTGAAATAAGGAAGGCACAAGGTGGAGTTGTGGTGAGAGGAGGGTGGGAAAGCAAGAGGTGCTTGCCAGAAGGAGGATAACGTAAGTTGAATACCAGCATCTTGTATGCTTTCTGCCCCGCCGCTGGCCAAGGGCTCAGCCATGTCCCTGCCAAGAATGGCCTGCACCGTCTCCTCCAAGGAGGTGAGGTGAGGCTAGGAATGGGAGATGTGCCTCGTGATTGGTAAAGATCGTTGGTAGGTGATTGATTGGGGTGGGGCGGGGGGGGGCGGAGGTGGAGTCGTGCACTGAGCAGTGTGTGAGGCTAGTGGTGCAGTTGGTAGGAGACGGCTTTTGAAGATGCATTCACTGACCTTGACCACTCGTCTGAGGTCATGAAGTTTCTTTGGGCACTGGAGCCAGGTTGTGGGGATGACACTGCTGACATCCTCAGTGATGTGATCCCACATCGTTCTTTCTGGAGGGCCTCCTGGCCCCTGTGGGTAGAGGACCTGTCTTGCAGTGTTAGCCTCCTGCACAAAGCTGGAGTGTTGCGTATGACCCTGGGTGCCCCTTCCCTGGCTGGCTGAGCCATTTGTGTTCGTGCGGAAGCACTTTTCCCATTTTTTGAGGTTCGGAAGGGAATTCAATTTTAAGAGCATTTGGGACTTTTTTTAAATGTTAATTTTTTAAAAAGACAGTAAGAGCTGAAAACTGCATTTTTTCACTTCATTTAATTTTTATTAGTTCAAACGGCATTGCCCTTTTAATTTCCCACAATTCCTAGCGAAATCCATAGCCTCGCTCCCAGAGGCTGTCAGAAGATGGAACGCCGCTTCAGGACGGGAACTTCGACTTCCATGCCTGCACTAACGCCACCAGGAGGGCATTACACGGTATGTTAGCGCTGGGCTACAACTCTTTAGCCCTAGTGCAAATTTTTCTTTGGCAGCGCTTCATCCATTTTCACCGGCATTAACCCAAGTTGCCAACATGGCGGCCACAAATGTTTCCCCCCTTGTCTTTGAACATGGTGAGCATTGATACTTATACATTTGTGGGGGGCATCACGCTGAGTCCAATACTGTCCTTGCCTCATGCTCACCTATGTACTCCCAGTTGAGGTCACTGGAAAGTAAGCAAGAGCTGGAACCCTGGCTGATTTTCCTCCTAACTCAAGAATGCTGAAGCTAGCTAGCACTCCCACTAATGTTGTGGCTGAGATTAACTAATTCAGCAAAGAACAGGGATCAAATCTGGGATCTTCCTTATTGTAGGCTGTTCTCATCATCTAACAGAATATAATCCAAATCTTACTAAGGTAAATTTTCTATTCCTGATGCTCAGGCTGTGGGACTGAAGTGTTGCGAGCTTTACACTTGTGCATTTTGGTAAAGCCAGCCTCATGTGATCTCCTGTGTGTGCTTTGTTACTTATTCAGGATGGGCTCTCAGCCTGGATTCAGCCTACCATTGGAGCCTGCTTAAAGATGCGGGGGTGGGGGGAGGATTTCCTAACTAACAATAACTCTTAAAGGGCTGCAACTTTTATGTAAATAGGAGTCCTTTTTTGTTTGATAGGCAAAAAAAACATTGCCATTTTGTAGCACCTCATGGTAGACCAACATCACCAAACATCACTGTTTACGGTGTAGCAGTGAAGATGTTCCTATGGCAAGTGGAGGAAAGCGGGTTTGTTCTGTTTGGGTCAACTCATTCCACTTTTCACCTGCCGAGGGCAGGATTGGGAGCTTGCATATAAAAGAATATTGCTGTCTGAGCACCAATGATGTAAGCAGTCATTTGAAAAACATCTTGCAAGGTCCACTAGTACCATGTGAGCTGTCTTGTTTGACAGCTTAACAAGAGCTGCAGTCCATCATGCAGCAACTCCGTGGCCATTTTGAAAGTGACAGAGATCCTAAACTCAGTCAAACTATTTTTCCTGAATGCACAGATTTCTGCTATAGGAGCCTTGGTCTCCAATATACAAACAATTCTCTTGCCCCGCTTCAACATGCTGGGGGAAGGGGTGTGGTTGGGTTGAGGGAAGCTGTTATCCTAGGCTTCACAAATCTCTGTTGCCCAGCAGTCTGCTCACATTCTGATCATTGGACATGCTGAGTGAGTGCTGAGCAGTAGGGACATGGTTGGATAAAGCTGCTGTCTCTCAAGGCAATGCCACATCTGGCCCATCCAGCCCACCTGCTCAAATGATGGGCAGGACCAACTAGCCACTGCAGTATTGAACATAATGCAAGCAGTTGCAAAGCCATCTCATAACCCAGTACAAGGAGATACAAAGGCACATGCATCCTAAGAAGCACACACTGATATCCAATAGCTAGCCACTTGACTTACTGCTCCCACTGGAGAATCACCTAGAAGGATGAACATTAGGGTAGGGTCTAGAAGACAGACCCGAAAACTGAGCAAGGGAAAACACTGGGGGGAAAACATCAATGGCACATACACTGATCAATTGTAGGGAAATAAATGGGTTATACTTTGTCAACGTTGTCCAGATAGTTTACTTCAGTTGGGCTGGAATAAAATATCAGCAGATTAAAGAATGGGCACTGATGATGATTAACTAGTGCAGAGGACAATGGTAATAGTGCACTAGACCAATTCATTATGTACACAGATAGGACTGTTTGTGCACAGGGCAGATTAGCCACTTAGCAGAATGCATGTGTAGAATTCGCAAAATTATCGCGATTTTATAAAATAAGAAGGAGACATAGGGGTAGAAATTAGGTCGCGCCCCATTTGGGGCGCAAATATCGTCCGCGCGCAAATATTAGCGCCTGGCGCTAATTATAGGCACTGACAGGAAACTTCACTTTTACCGCCCCGGGAGGTGAGTGGAGCGCTAAATTAGGCGCTGCACACCTCTCTTAAGGCGCAAAGGCCTAGGAGTGAGGCGCTACCTCAGCGCACGAGCGCAGCGCAGCTGCTGCCAGTTAGCGAGGGAACACAGACACACTGGCGCCGGACACTTCTTAAAGCGGGGGGGGGCCACTTGCTCCCCAGCCACACCCTGCTCATTGCAGCCTTGAATCTCAGCCTGGAGAGGCCTGTAATCCATTTTGCTGCCAAGCATGGAGAGGGTGAGAGAACGCGCTCATCGCTTCACCGAGCGGGCCTTGGATGCTCTGGTTGGCGCAGTGGAGCGCAGACGATGCATGCTGTTCCCGGAGAGTGGCAGGAGGCCTTTGCCACGCGAGTTCAGAAGAGTGTGGAGGGAGGTGGCTCAGAGCGTCTCCTCCAGGAGCATGGTGCCCAGGACCCATGTTCAGTGCCGCAAAAAATTCAACGACCTCACTCGGGTCGTCAGGGTGAGTGGCTTTTTCTCAATACCTCTCCATCCCTCCATCTCAACCTCACTATATGGCCAGAGGGTCTTAAAACCCCAATGCACAACACTCATGCAACACCTATGGCCCTTTCATCAAACACACACACACATTCCACACTTTGCATACAGTAAGGGCTATTCACCTATGGGAGGCACATCAGGCAAGACCATGGCTGCATATTGTAAGGGCTATTCACCTATGGGAGGCACATCAGGCAAGACCATGGCTGTATATTTACTCAGATGCTGTCCTTTTTCTTGCAGGCTAAGCTGGCTCATAATCGGAGACAGCAGCAACGGACGGGTGGAGGGCGGCTTCAGCTGCAACCCCTCAGCGATCTGGAGGAGCGCGTCCACAGGATTGTGGCAAGCCGGGTGATCGGTCCCGTCGCCACTGGGGACGCCGACCCCGTTGTGGACAGCAATGGTAAGGTCATCACCTTTTTGTCCTCTGTCCTTCCACTTGTCCCTCACAATACCAGCCTTTGACACTTTCAATCCAACTTGCTAACTCGCTGCACTTATTCCTCCCTTACTGCCACCCTGTCCTCACGCTAAAGCCACTCTTGTACCTCCCTGCTTTCAGATGGTGATTCACCAGCTGAGGAGATGGTCCCTGAAGCTGCCACTGGGAGTGATGCTGCAGCTGAGGAGGAAGAGGAAGCCGGAGCATCAGTGCCACCCTCTCCCGAGGAAGCCCATGGCCACACTGGGAACACGCCTTCCCCGGAGGGGAGCAGGGGGGAAGGGGCTGATGATGGTGAAGCTCCAGGACCCAGCGGGCTGCAGCAACGCCATTGGGGGGGGAGGGAAGAACGGGGGAGCAGGGAGCAGGGGGGAAGGGGCTGATGATGGTGAAGCTCCAGGACCCAGCGGGCTGCAGCAACGCCATGGGGGGGGGGAGGGAAGAACGGGAGCCTTCTCCCCAGAGGGAGAGTATGCCAGACACTCCTAATGCAATGGACGCAGAGGAGGAGCGGCTGATTGCAGAAATGAACAGCCAGGCGGTGGGCATGCACACTGAGCTCATGGGTGCAGTGGGAAGGGTGCCCGAATGCATTGAGGCACTGGCAAGGAGTGTGGAGCACTTCGCTGTAGCACAGGCGGATGCCACACTAAAGCTTAGTGCTGCAATTCAGTCACTGGCTGCCAGGAACCCATCTGAGACTGCTCTCATGCAGACTCAGATTGAGGCCACGCGAGCACTGACTGCTGCCATCCTCGATGGTTCGTGCACATGTCCCCGGGGCTGTCACCGCGCCGCAGCAGGCCAGCAATCTGTTCTCCGGCAAATTGCTCCGGATGCTGAAGTGCTGCCCCGTGGGAGTGCCAGTGTGTCGGGCGAGCAGGGAGTTGCTGTCCTCTCTCACGATGACAGCATTCCTGCTGCCAACACTGTCACTTCTCCACTGCACTTGCCACCGCCTGTAGGACAGACTGCTGCCGCCCATGCAGAGTTGGTGCAGTCTGCAGCCGGGCCCTCCAGGCCCAGAAGTGGTCGAGGCCGTCCTTCAGGGGCATCTGCAGTGTCAGGGTCTGACGAGCAGCAGCCTTCCACCAGCCTTGCTGCAGCCACTGAGGTCCCATTACGGAGGAGCAGTAGGGTTAGAAGGGGGGAAGTGCGCAAGGGAAGGAGATCACCCTCGAAGGGCAAAAAGTAGGAGGTGTGCCAAAATGCTGGTCATTTTTTTATTAAAGGCCGAGGTTCATGGCCCAACTTTTGTTTAGTGTTTTGGACATTATCTCCAGGTTGTGAGAACCAGTTATGTTATTGACTGTTTTTTTGTGTTTATTTCTATGAGTTTGTCATGAGGAATTGACACACACAGAGTTTGTACAATAAATAAGTTTCTGTATTCAAAATATACATGGCTGGTGGTTGGAATTATTGGTGCCTTGGCCGGCTTAGGGGATGCGTGCTGGGTTGATTCGTGTTTGTAGCAATGGCAGGGGCCCTAGAAGCGGCTTGCTATTAGTCGTTGACGGACGGCCCTTGCAGTTTGACCATTGTGGGCCGCCCTCCTGCCTTGGTGCTGCTGCTGATCATCGTCCTCATCCTGTTCCTCCTCTTCCTCCTCCTCCTCTTGTGGTGCTGCAAGGCCTGGTGGCATTGGCTGCGTCCTGAGGATTGCCATGTTGTGCAACATGCAGCACACGACTACGAATTTCGAAACTTGCTCAGGCGAGTACTGCAGGGCTCCTCCGGAATGGTCCAGACAGCGGAATCGTTGTTTGAGCACGCCGATTGTGCGCTCAATAATGTTCCTGGTTGCTTGTTGGCTTTCCTGGTACCGCAGCTCAGCAGGGGTGTTTGGCGCACGGAGCGGTGTCATCAGCCAGGTGCTCAATGCGTACCCCTTGTCCCCCAGAAGCCAACCAACTGGCTGATGCGGTGCCTCGAAAATTTCTGCCACAGTAGTCTGGCGCAGGATGAAAGCATCGTGGCAGCTGCCCGGATAGTGGGCATTGACAGCGAGAATCACCTGTCTGTGGTCACAGACCAACTGCACATTCAAGGAATGGAACCCCTTTCTGTTCCGGAACTCCTCTGCATTCTCTCGCGGAGCACGCAAAGCCACATGCGTGCAGTCAATGGCGCCCTGCACCATGGGGAAGCCCGCTACCCTCGCAAAGCCCATAGCACGGTCATGCTGCTTGTCTGGGGTCATAGGGAAGGAGATGAAGTCTCGTCTCCTTGTGAAGAGGGCATTGGTGACCTGCCGGATGCAGCGATGCACCGCAAACTGGGAGATATTGGCGAGGTCCCCAGCAGCAGCTTGGAATGAGCCAGTGGCGTAGAAGTTCAAAGCCACTGTGACCTTCACTGCCACCGACAGAGACGTCCTGGACCTCAGCTGAGGCTGCAGATCTGGCTGCAGCAGGTGGCAGAGCTCAGTGACCACCTCCTTGCTGAATCGCAGCCTTCGCAAACACAGCTCCTCGGACATGTGGATGTAGGAGAGCTGTTCACGATATACCCTGGGAGGGTAAGCTCTCCTGTACATGCGCCTGATGGCCCTCCTCTGTCTGGCCATCATTGCCACTCTCTGTCTGCGTCTCACTATCCTCCGATTGAGCTGGAGCAGGACGACGCCCCCAATCATTGCAGCCCCCATATTCTCTTTGCCAGAAAAGTAATGAGGTACAGCAACTAAAGTAGCAGCAAAGTTAGGATGAACTAGGCAAAACTACCTCACAAAGCGTTGAGTCAATGTAGAAGTCTCTCTCTCTCTCTCTCCGAATCTCTCTCTCTCTCTCAGAACGAGTGGTGCATAAATGTCGACCACAGAAAAAGACAGGAAGAGGCCCCCTTTAAATAGCGCCCCCCCCCAGCCCCACACCGATTGATAACGTTCCAGTCTTCCGGTCGTTGGAAGCGCCAGGCGGTAAGGCAGGGGGCGCCACTCAATTTCCGCTCCGGGACGCCCCAAGGGCGTTGCACCACGGAATGACGTCACAATCTGCGCGCGCAGGTGGTCGCAGCGGTAAGTTTTAGCGCCGCCGCACAATCTCAAGTTAAGTTCTCGAGCGGCGCAAACAGCGCTGCGCCCGGGCGTTAGCGCCTTAACGCCCCATTAGCGCCCTCTTAAGGCGCTAACGGGAGGCGCAACCAACTGAATTTTTACCCCATAAAGTTTCGTACAAACAGCTTTATTTCAGCAGAATGCTGTCAGGTTTCAAAACGGACACAAACAGCCTGTAAAATGGCCGCCACGCCTCGTGGCAGAAAGTTCTAGACTTTCAGTGGGCAGACAAGATGGCGTTCCAATAAACATTTGTGCAAGATCGGACAGGACTCAGCACATTTGAGATAATTGACAAGACATGATGGGTTTGCATTTTATACATAAATACTGGAATCGGTCTCCCAGGTGCGAATAAGGGCTATTGTACCGAGCGATCGAGGACCCATCCAAAGACATTAATATGCAAAATCCCCACGACTCTACGATGAGAGAGCCGTTTGCGGGTACTTACAGCAAGCATTTGGAAGCCCCAAAACCCCTCCAGGGAGACTACTAGCCGGTTCCACAATGGGAGAAATATTAACGGGTACTCAGACAGTTACAAGTATCACCGAAACCCATTAAAGACTGAGATCACCCCATACAAGAAGTTTGAGCGCCAAAAACCTGACAAAAGATAGACATTAAGATTGGGCGGGAAAAGAGGAATTACAGCACTATAACTGTAAGGTACAACCGTCCATCTCTCTCTTCTTCTTCTTGCTGCTCTTGCTGTTTTGACTCGCTGGAAGGCTGCTGAACTTTTATTCTCTTGCCTGACGGCTCTGGACTCTGATCCGCTAGGATCAACCTCGTGGCTTGCCGCGAAGATCTGTGGAGAACTGGGCTGTGAGGCCTGGAAGCGGGCGCACCATCCCGAGAAGTCGGTAAACGGTGTTGGAACCGAAGGCCCGAGAGGAGATGAGATGAGATGAGATGAGAAGAAGACGACAATACGCATCGCCACGGTCAGTAAGCCCCGACCGCGCCTGTAAGTCGAATAACACTTCTTTGAATTTTATCGGCTACTCCACAACTGGCCTAGGAAGACCTTTCTTTGAGTTCTACAGACAACTGGTGTAGGGCACAGGAAGACTCTTTTCCGAGTGGTGTCCGAACTCCGAGGGCAACACAGATCTTCATGACAGCAGACGGTCCAGCCTGCTAGCCGGAGCAGAAACGAGTAAACAAGTGGGGTACAGAGACCCCTGATCAACACGTGGATAGTCAGGTGCTGCGGTAAAAACATCCGAGCAGAGTTTCGGAATTCTCCGAGTTATCACGAGTGGTGAGCATGAGTCTCGATCCTACAAATCTAGATTAGGACAGGTATTGATAGGGGAGGGTTTAAGTTTTAAGGATAATTATAATGTGTGTCCCCTTTTACGATGTGTCATGCGCTCCTCGTTTCCCTAAAAGTAGTTTCATAACTGTGTGTAAGATTGTACTGTCATTAATCTGTGCTTATGACATGTATCTCGTAATCTTGAATAATATGCAATAAAGATTTTCCATTTCGCACTATTCAACCGGGTCTACTTGAGTCTTTCTCTGCATTATTGCTCTCGCACCTAAGTCCAGTGTCAGAACCGTAAGGGCGAGTGGGTCGAACCACTCACAGGTGTCTAGTGTTATCAGGCTGGCTGGAGACCAGAACAGGCGACAAGGCCTAACACCGCACTAGCACCCAGGCTAAGCACAGAGCCGCAGGTCACCCCTTACACATGGTGTATTAGAGCCATGTTGGAGCCAAACTCTTCCTGGCAACAAATGCAGGATATTTTCTAGCTCATTCTCAGTGTCATTGCTCTGCCACTGGTTGTTAATGGGCCTCTTTATCCACCTTCTCCATGGTAATGCCTCTTTGTATAGCAAAGTTATGCAATGTGCAGCACACCACTATAATCTTTTAGACCTTAACAAGTCTATACTGCAAAACCCCAATCTATCCAATCATCAAAGGGTAGATTTTATGAATTAGCACCCCCAGCACAGAGCTTCATGCTACATGAGTGTAAATTGGGAATTTAAATGTCGAGGTCGGCGTGACCTTCAAGAAACACAGGAATTCATGGATCGGCATCAAACTAATGGAATAATGTGCTCCATGATTAAAGATCATCCTTCAACAAATTGAACACTTGTTCTTCTCATTCAGACACTTCCCCTATGTACCTCATATACAGCTCAGCTTTCTTGCATTTGGCTGGGACAGACAGGGCCAACAGAAAGATAAATTTAAAAATTAAAGTGGCTACTAGTTAAAAGGAAAGCCAATATTTTGCAGGACTGGCTTTTTAAATGATTAATTATGAAATTAGCTGGGTGATTCTGAGACAGACATATTTATCATAGTTAGGACCATTATTTATATATTATTTCAAATGATATTCCATGATTCTGCAACTGTTTTTAAAGTGGGATGACGCCAGGAGATATAATACAGACAGTACAATGGCAGATGATGTGACACTTAAGTCTGTTGTGGTTAGCCAAATTTGTCTTACACCTGTAGATTCAGCAAACACTGAAGTTAGCATACTAATAACAACAACATGTTATTTAGTTTTACTGCCCTTTTTGTTTCTGCCAAGTATCAGTAGCACTGCATAAAGATTATTATTGCAGAAATTAAGAACAGCATGTTTTGGTCTGCAGTATCCCACATGTGCAGATTCATTTCACTGCTAAAGTTAATGGGACTACAGTGGTGTCATATATAACAAATACTCCACAGGTCTTGGTGTCTGTAATGTTTGGTTACAATGTTTTAAACTCATAGTACGTGATTAAGAAAATCTACCCATAAATATTGCATTATGGCAGCGGCTCTTAGCATAACTGAGCTATGACAGAAAGTGTTTTCTCTGTAAAACGCTCCTCACTTCTATTTGCTTTTTGCATGACTCCCTTTCTGAGAATCTATATTACACACAATAAGCTGATGCCAACATTAATTTCATTCAAGCAAGATTACTTTACTCATTCGCTTCAGTTATTATTACAGTTATGCACCAGATAACGCTTTTTATACCTTCACATAAAGCATGCAGGCTGCATTGTGAAGTCCTCTATCAGGGTTAGCCATAGCATATTTAAGAAGTGAACATGCCCAAGGTGAGTCGCCAGCATCATTAAATAATGTCTAATCTTGCACACTGTGTTACTAACACTGCTGGAATGCTCAGTTGGCACACCAGGTTTACATATTATCTTCGTAAGAGTATTCACACTGACAGGACCCATGAGCTACACCACATTTCAGTGGATGCACTGATCTAATCATGTTCGTCTCACCTCAGGCTTACACTTGGATTATATCCAACATTTTTGCACATGGTGCTGAGAGTGTGCCTCAACACACCACTTCGCAGTGCACCTGAAGTGCTCAGAGGGTTGACACAAAATGTTGGCAAGCAAAATGAAAAATCAATTTGTAAGAAAGCCAGCAAAAGGCTTCATTCCAGCAGCATGCTGGGAGAACACTCTGAGAGCCCCTTTCATGAACACATCTGGGGAACACTGAAGAAATCTGTATGCTTTATTCAACTTCAGCAGACAACTTATAGACATGCTATTCTTATTAGTCTATTGAAAGCAATTTCAAAGCATCACCATATAATAAAACTACTGGCTCGGATAATTAAGGACTATAATTATTTTTCACTGTTTGGTAGTGACCAAATTCTAATGAAAAGTTAAAATATGGCCTGAGATTTTCTCGTAGAACTCAGACAAATAAAGGTTAATATACAATAGCTGTGAATAAGTCACATGAGTACAAGATTACTCAGAGTTTGAGCTATTTAGTATTATGCTCCAACACGAGTTTGATGTGCCCATTTTGCACATCAAATACCTATTTTTTTCTTACCAGTTCTCCCCCATCCCCCAAAGGTGTCTCATTGGCTATGAGTCAACCTTCAGTACCTCATGCAAGTGGCCATTACTTGCTAGTTTTGATAGTAAAGAGCACCACAGCCAATCCCAATTCTGTTTTCTCCCGATGTCCACGCACACACTCACATTCAGCTGGAACCCTGGTTGATATTCCCCTTCCGTAATCTGGGGGTGCGGGGGCCAATTGTAATGTCTTTATTGCTACCCCAACTGCTGTCAGCTAACTCAGCACAGGCCAGGATCAAATCTGGAGCCTTTCTGGTATATATGGGTCGGTTACTCGCTGAGTGAATGTACTGACTTATCAAAGGAGGAGAACTCAACAGTCAACTTTGCCACTTTATTTAAAGGTAGGCATTTTTACATGTAAGTATTAGAGAATACATAGGAGCAAGCACAGAGCTTGGGGTTCAGGGACTGTTGATATACTACTCATGGTTTCTGACAACTGAACCCCTTGATGCTCTATTGCTTTGAAGCAGCTCTAGCTCCCTGTTATCTCATGTGAAAGAATGAATCAAGAATGGTTGCACACTGCTCGACAGCCAGCACTAAAACCCAGGCCTTTCAATGCTGTCAGCAACCTTCAGGGTTAGGTTTGTGAGACAGATCTTCTCATTACAGTTACCTCCTTCTGCACTCTGCTGCTGTGTCAGTTAAATCACCAAACCTTTTTGAGCAAAATAAACCATTTGTTTTTTAGGGGGTGTGGGGGTGGGGGGGTGCTGGGCGGAGTTCAGCAAATGTAGAAAGACAAAGGGGGAAAAATTCGGTTGCTTTGCGCCTCCTGTTAGCGCCCTAAAGGGCGCTAATGGGGCGCAATGCAACTAGCGTCCGGGCGCGGCGATGTTTGCGCCGTTCGCGAAAATGACCAGACACGATCTCCTGCGCCCACAGATCGTGACATCAGTCGAGTGTGCAATGCCCCGGTAGCGCCCCGGACCCGATATTGAGTGGCGCCCCCTGCCTTACCGCCTGCCGTTAGCAACGACCGGTTGAGGGAAGCGTTTTGCAGTCGGGAAGGGACTGGGGGAGCGTTATTTAAAGGCGACCGCTTCCTGCCTTTTTTTGTGGGTGACATTTTTGCACCACGCATTCTGAGAGAGAGAGAGAGAGAGACTTCTGGAGAGATTCAACGCTGTGCGAAGGAGTTTTGGGTAGTGAGCAGCACTTTGCAGGTTCATTTTGATTTGACCTTCCTTGCATCGATTTAGAAGAGACTATGGGGGCTGCACTCTGAGCTCTTTCCCTGGGCCTTTCCATTGTTCTTTCCAGCAGATTTGATGTATAGGTCTCTTCAGGCCGAGATTCAAGGCTGCAATGAGCAGGGTGTGGATGGAGAGCAAGATCGACCCTCCCTTTTAAGAACTGGCCAGCGCCAGTGTGTCTGTGCTCCATTGCTGACTGACATCACATGAGCTTCGCCAGCGCTCTGAGGTACCGCCTCGCTCCTCGGCCTTTGCGCCTTAAGACAGGTGTGCAGTGCCTGATTTAGCGCTCCAATCACCTCCAGGGGCGATAAAAGCCAAGTTTGCAGTCGGAGGCGATAATTAGCGCCAGACACTAAACTTTGCGCCCGGCTGATAATTGCGCCCCAAACGGGGCGATACCGAATTTCTCCCTCAAAATATAAAACACTGTTATAAAGCCTTTCTGTGTGCCTGGTGAATATATATAGGGAACAAATAAATGTTGGTTTAATCAGGCTAATTTTGAACAAGACTTACTGAAAAGTAGTTCCTTGTTGCAATATGTCTTTATTTGCTATTATCTCATCTTTACTTTAGGAGAAGAAATGCTGTAAAAGAAAGCTGATAAATCAAGACAAGTATAAACGTTTTGTTTGTCCCAGGTTGTTATGAGATCTCCTCCTCCGAATTACATATGTTTTACTTTATATGGAAAAGGAACACTGTTCGAACTTCCAACCAGGAATGCTGCTTCATTTCGTACAGGTCACTTAGTGTGTTTACACAAAGTAGATGCATTGGCTGATTTCCCACACTGACATCTTACTGCAATAAAAATCAAGTAAACACTCTTCTGCCTCGGTACAGTTTCAATGCATTTCAACGACGTGGAGTAAATCTTTAGCTGCAGCTTCTTAAGTGAATTAAATAATATTGCACCTTAACGGATACAAAAGCATGTTTTAGTGGCCAAAATCTCTTCGCTGATTTAAAGGACAACTTTAAGAGGGCTATATAACTTTAGGCGGTGCATTGATGACATATGGGGGTTGATTTTATCTTCCGGGTGGAAATGTGGCCGAGCCAACGGCCAGCCCATCCGGGAGCAGCAGCAGGGAGGCTCAGCCAGGTTTAACATGTGCTTGCTGAGTTCTGGACCACAAGGAACGATCCACAGCCATTAGTATTAGTGGGCATCAATAGCCAGTTTTACCCTATTAATGTGCCATCAATGGCAGATGCATAGTTCTTCTGCTGCCAATGGCACCCAGAAATATAAAAGGAGGTAAACTTGATGCTTCAGGCAATGGGCAGGACCCAGATTTTCATGAGTGTTGAGAGCTGCTGTCTGAGATGACACAAATATGTTGCCGCAAACAGTGGTGCTTTGAGCTTGTGCGATTTGAAGAATTTCTGAGCAGTAACTAGTAGGTTTCACTGAGCTGAAGTAGAAGCCTATTGCCCTTCATCTGTTAAGGATTTGTGAATTTCTTGACTTTCTCCAGAAGACCTTAAAACAAACTGGAGAATGATTTCTCAAAGTTTTATTTCGGGCAAGTTTTACATTTAAAATATTAACAACCGCTCCATTATTCTTATGAACTATTCAATTTTTACCTTCCAGACTGATAGATAACGCCAGTCATTAACTCCAATTTTAACTTAACCCATCTGATGGGGACGGGTTGGGTTTGGGCAGGATTCCCATTTTACACTCACACAATTTTACACTCGATTAACTTAATTGGGCCGTTTCCACCAAGCAGGTTACGTTAAAATTGGGGCTCCAGAAAGCAAAACGAAAAAGAATGCTTCTGTGACAATTTATTTCTTTTTCTCAATGAAAAAGTCAAATAGAATTTCAGGGTTTTTTTCCCCCCAAGTGATTTAAACCCAGCTGGACAAAGAATTGGAGATATTGGGCTCCTTCTGATTGGCTTTCTTCTGTGGCAATAACAGCAAGCTGCTCACTCTTTATTTTGGATTCAAATTCAGTTAAAATGTTTCTCTCCTGAGAAAGATAGCGAATCAATTTTGGTCTTACAGGTAAATTGTTTTGCATGAAACCTTGAAAATGCATAAACAATGACCTTCTGAGCATTTTCTGAAGCAAGTTTTGTTTATTAAAGACTGTATGGGGTCAAAAATCTGCAGGACTGAAATTCCAGCATACGTGCCAGGATGTGCCTGTTGGTGACCTCCACTCCTGACCCTGTCCGAGAGTATGTGGGATCAGGGGAATGTCACCTTATTTAAATATAGCTGCTGGGCACCCAAACTAGTAAGAGTGCATCTCAGGCATCCACCTGACTGGGGAGGTCGATAATTCTGTGAGACGTTGGCCACTGTGGGCTGCCCCCAAAAAATGACAGTACTGATGTCCCGGCCATGCCCTTTCTGACAGAAACTAGTGAAGAAGGTCTGAATGCAGCATATCCAGGTCCCAGCCTAATTCTGGGCCTTCTGCTACAAGTGGAAGTGTGCTGGAAGGGCCGTAGACATTTAGGACCTATAATTCAACAAACATACTAATAGTGCTCTTAATACTTTAAGGCAGGAACCATCTGATGATATGGAAAGTGACGATGCTGGTGGTGGTTTGTGGGTGGGGGGGGGGGGGGGGGCGGTGGTATGGGTTGGAACTGATGGCCCAAAAGAGATTGTGTGCCTGTTGAGGAAGGAGCTGACAGGTGGGAATACAACGGGGATGGTCCAAAAGTCACTGACGTAAGAAAACTACTAGGCACTTGGTCTAAGCGTTAAACAAAGCTTTAATCAACTGTTTTACAACATGGAGGTCTCGTTGTGTCCTTCACTAGTTCCGGTTAAGAATGTCCTGCGCAAGCTGGGCCTGTGCCCGAGTATTTATACTCTCCCTGGACAGCGCCACCCGCAGGCCACTCAGTATTATTTCATAAGTCATGAATGACAGATTCATGTCAGTCACCAAGGGTAGTTAGGGTTCCATTCTCCTACACCCCCATTCCTCTGTCTTTTCCCTGCAAGGCTGCGGACAATACTGTCCCTGTCCCTCAATACTGCCAGACACAGCAACCCCCCACTATTAACAGACCCTGGTACCCTCAATGAGCCAAGACCCATTTCTCCTGGACCCAGGACTCCCTTACCAAGGACTTCCTGTCTGCTCCCAGTTCCCTGGAAACCCTCCCAGTGCTCATGAACCATGAGAACCCCCTCGTAGTTTTCTCTGTCGCAGACTCTCAGACCCTAAGACCTCCATTTCCAATGCTCCCATATCCAGGAAATCTTCTCCCAGTAATCCAAAATCACAAGACCTGCACCACTGCTCCCCAAACTCCTTTCTGCAATAGTCCTATGTCCCGGCACCTCCCTCAAAGTACTTCTAGACCCTGATACCCTACCCTAGTACTGTCAGATCCCAAGCTCCCATCCCAGTGCTCCCTTATCCCAGGATTGCCCCAAGTTCTGAGAAATGAGTGTCCCTAATAATACCACTTGACACAACACCCGTGTTCTAAAAAAACTTCTGACTTACTGTGAGTAATGCCATGGGACATTAGCTAGTTAACATTAAAAATAATAGCAGCTCTCAAAGACTGCCAATACTTTTATCCCATAAGCAGGAATTACCTTTAAGTAACGGTATTCCTTTAAATTTACGATTGTCCCTTATAAGCAGTGGAAAGGGTTGCTTACATGCGATTTCTTTCACCACTCTGGTGACCTCCCAAGGCCAGACCCAGCATGAGCTGGGAGCTGCCTACACCATGTAACCATATATCTGACCTCACAAAATCAGTACTCTGGTGGGGTGAGCGCCAATAACACACCACCCAATTAATCCCTGATGGAATGCATATCCTCAAGGTCAAGTATAATGGATGCAAGGGGCCTAGAATGTGATTGGTGTTCATGGATTGATACTCCGGCAAGAAGACAATGCTTTCATGGGAGAAGGAGGGGTAGAAAACTAATGAGGAAAAAAAATAGATGATAGGGCCCAGCTCTTTAGTTTTGGTCATGATCTGTTCTGTAGGAAAACATTGAAATGGGAAAAGTTGAAATTAAATGGCTGGAATTTTCTCAGGGGGGGTGAGTTGGGGGCCGGAGGCCTCCAAGGCGGGCGGGAAACCTGGGAAGCCGGGTTTCCCACAGGCCCTGCTGACATTAATGGCAGGGCCTGATTTGTACGTGAGGCCTCGAATTCCCGCCCACAGCCAGCCAGATTGAAAGGCTGGATGTGGGCGGGTAGGCCTCAGATGCGAGAGGTTGGTCCAGGGGAGGGGTCTCGGGGTCGGCATGATCGGGGATTGTTGGCAGGGTGGGTGGGGATGGGGGGGTGGTGTCGGTGATTGACATGGGAGGGGTGGTCGGCCGGGGATTGGGGATCAGGAGGGGGTTGGAGGATCGGCCGGGGATCAGGGATCGGGAAGGGGTTGGAGGTTCGGCAGGGGATCGGGGATTGGGAGGGCGGGTCGGCCGGGGATCGGAGGGATTAGAGATCGGCGGGATCAGGGGCAGGGTTTGGGGATCGGCATGGGCTAGGTCGGGGATCGGGAGGGGGGGATCAGGGATCGCAGGGGGGAATTTTTGATGAGGTAATGGCAGTTTTGAAAGGGAGGGGGACAGTGCTTGAGGAGAGGGAATCATTTTAAATGTCAGATACCATGGGGGCTGGGAAGGAAAGTTGGGTGGTCAGCAGTTTAGTGGAAATTGGGTCAAGGGAGCCAGAGGTGGGCACCATAGATGAGATGAGCTTGGAGTGGGTATAAGGAGAAATGGGAGAGAAACTAAAGTGAGATGCAAATGCAGGGCTAGGGCACGGGTAGCCTGGGGGAAGATTTAGCTTGGTGGGCAAGGGGAAGTGGGGGGGAAGCAGCGGAGACAACTAAATGGATGGTCTCAGCCTTAGTGACAAAGAAGTCCAAGAGCTCCTCATCTTTTGGAGGGGAGAGTGTACGTCAGTGCCCTGATTATGTTACTGGACTAGTATTCTAGAGGCCCAGACTAATAATCTAGAGAACATGAGTTCAACTCCCACCATAGCAATTTGCAAATTTGAATTTAGCTTTAAAAAAATCTGGATATAAAAAACTGGTAGCAGTAAAAGTTAGCATGAAACTGTTGGATTGTCAGAAAAACCTAAAAGATTCACAAATGTCCTTTATGTCCTTACACGGTCTGGCTTATATGTGACTCCACTCCCACATCAATGTTGATGACTTTTAACTGCTTTATGAAGAGGCCCAACAAGTTACTCAGTTGTATCAAACTGCAACAAATAATTCAGCGGCTTGAGAAGAAGGCCCACCACCATCTTCTCAGGGCAATTAGGATGGGCAATAAATGCAGCCTTGTTAGAGATGCCTACATCCAGAAAATGAACCTAAAAAGAAGAAAGCAGCGGAGAGGGGTCTGAGGGGACTGTTGGTAGTGGAGGAAAGAAACCGTGAGTTATCTTTACCTTGCAGGATGATTTGGTTTTGGCAGAGAAGAATGAGGTTCGATAATATTTGATGTGATGAGCATGAAATACGCTCCTCCCCAGAAATGAAAACAAAAACAGTATGAAAATGAAGTGACCGTATCCATGAATAAGCACATACTTGTCTGAATACCTCCACAACAATTTTTTTCATGAATGTATGTGATTATACCAAGCAATTCCTTTGAAGTGAAATAGAACGGATGTAGATTTCTCTGGTCCAATGAAATAATACAGAAATCTGACGAACTGAGGTCAGATGAAAGTAATAGCTAAGTTTCCTCCACCTTCCCTTGTATGATTTAAAATGGCTGTATTAAACAGTGGAAGTGCCTATTTATGAGATCAAAGGGCACTTAATCTGAAATAAATGTGCTTGCAGGAAGAATATGTTAGACAGTGTGTTTGAAGCTTAGGAAGAACAAGAGAGTGTAGTTCAGAGGACAACCAACCATACTACGATAAAAAACAGAGAAAAGAAAGGGTGTAATGGGGAGAGGGGTTGAAAGCTAGAGGTGAGCAAGGAATTGCCTATTAAATTACATGCTTTCTCCTTCCCAGAGGTGCAAAAGAGTAGTTAGAAGAGCAAGATTCAAGTCCTGGATATACTTATGCTTTATAGGTAAGCCAAGAGTTGCTGATGGAAAAAAAAATGTTTAGCACAAAAGAGGAAACTGGGCTTTTTGGAGGCACTCTTAGGGGGTGATTTTGCCAATGGGGGCATGTTGGAGGCGGGACTGTTGCTTGGCGGGTCAATATCCCGCCTCCATTGATTTGTGCCCAACCCATGCTATTTTCCCTTGATTGACCTTGTTAAGCCCGCCCAGCAGGCTAAGCAGGCCAATTAAGGGAAAGCCGATTGCAGAGAACGTCAACGTATGACGTTTCAGCTGTCAAAAATTTTTGACAGATGAATTGTCATCGTTTGACAGCTCTGTGAAGCTGTCAAACAGTGACATTCTCTGTAGTTTGATGAGTTCTTGAATTCAAGACCTCATCAAACCTCTTTCTTTTGCAGAAATGAGATGGTTGTTGCATTGGAGAATGCAACGGCCATCTGTCATCTCTGCCGCGGAGGTGCGAGAATCTCCGCATACCCACCGATTGAAGCCTGCAGAAAGAAACACTTTCCACTTACCTCAGATACTCACCTCTCCACACTTGCACCCATCACTCACCTCCACAGCACACTTTTGGACCCCGCAGACCCACTACTCACCTCGGTGACCCTGGCGGGGTTCGGAGCCTTCGGGAAGTCCGCACTTGTGTGGGCAAAATGGGGATAATCCTATTATCTGCCTGTTAACTACCTGTTAACAGGCTGTTAATTGGCTGTAATCCCTTCCCGCCTCCAAGGAGACGGGACCCGGCGCTGGATAGCTACCCGCCTCCTGGCAAGATGGCACAGAGGCGGGTTGGGGGCGGGTTGGGCACCCGCCCCCAAATTCTGCCATTTTCCCAGCAGTCCCACCTCTTTACCCGCCTCCGCAGGGCTGGCAAGATTGTGCCCTTAGTATAATTAAAGTACAAGAGTACAGAGCAGCATAAGGCAGGATTCTACAAAACAGTAATACATTGAGTATAAAGAAAGCCCAGTGACTCAGTGTCTAAATCCATTACATGGTGTGGTACGGAGGCATACAGACCAGGAAGGTCCCAAATCTGATTGCTAATTTGTGCTGACTAATGATTTGAGCCAGAGTGACAGGAGAGGTACTACAATTGGCCTCATTGCCCTTGGGCTTGGGAGGAAAAATAATAGCAATGTATAATAATACAAGGCTGTACTCATTAATATGGGTCTGTATAGAACAATATATAATATATAGGATATGAAAGTATAGAATACACAGGCGGAATACAACTGTATCTAGCAGCATAAAGTAACATACAGGAATGTACAATAGTATATACAATTATCCTGTATAGGAAAAATTGTACAATATATAGGAATGTGCAATAGTATATATAACTACGCAGTAATGTATAGGACTGGACAATATGTTAGGCGTATACAGTAATACGTAGAATATACATCAGTGTATTGGAGAATACAGTAACATATGGGGTAAACATTGCTTAGAACTACATTGTAGTAAGAGACATTCTTCCACAAGTTTTGAAACAATGTTGTTTCTTTTTATGTAACACTTTCATCGTGCAAAAATCAAGATAGGAATTTAAATATTCACTGGATTCAGTTTTAGAAAAAGTGTGCACTTTTGATTGCATATTTACCATTAAAGTTAAATAGAACCCAGACTTTGATGTTGAAGTGGAGCACTCCCCTCAGGAATCTTTTATTAGTTCACTCTGGTTGTACCTGCTTATTAGGAACCAGTCCCAGTATGAGCCAGAACTGTGCAGGTATTAAACTGAATTTACAGAGGACTAGAAAGGTCATGCCAGCAATGTTTGTTAAGTAAAAGTGACAAAGGAATCTAGTATATTTACCAGATTCTGTTCAAAGTCTTTCTGCCACAAGCTTCCTAACAGTACCAGTTTAAACAGTCTGTAAGGTTAAGTTTATCTGCTTTTGACCTTTAGAAACTGCATAAAGGTAACATTTGCTGATTCGCGTGGAGAGGGTCACTCAAAAGTCATTTGAATATCAAACTCCCTTCATGTTTTTCTGCAATAAATCAACAGTTTGTGATTTATGAAGCTAAAAGGGAGGATGAATTTAAACATTTTGTCCAAAGACCGATTATTATCTTGTCAGTCATGCTAGAATTTCACAATGGTGATCTATGATTAGTTTGAGATATATGGATTGATGCCCTCTCTCCTAAGCTAATTTGATCATTTCTCAATAGTTTGGTCATTTATCTTTGAGTGCTGTGAGTACAAGGAAGGACTCACAATGTTGCTCAACATTCAGGAGGTTGGGTAAATGGTCTATGAGTCTCAGCTCTACTTGGAATTACTCCAGCATAGAGATAAAAAAATAAGTGCAACTTGTACAAATTTTCATTTAGAAGATCAAAATTATTAGTTTTCAAATCAGATAAAGATGTATATATATATTTCTGGTGTGCAGCTGTCTTTGCTGTTCTTGAAGTAATTTAAATGAGTGATCACAATGCAGATTTATATGTCTTATAAGTCTCCTGATCAATCCGGGAGAATACAGACACTGTGTGGGCGTTGCCACCTCCCGGTATTTGGTGTTGCAGCTAAGCCTCCTGACGACACTGTTTCACTATCCCCTCTGAAGGGGTGCAGTCAGGAAGATTGCCTGTACCTTTGGGAGTTGGGAATCCAGCGCAGGTCATTTGGGAAATTGGGATCCTCCGGGATGACATGTAAAGTACACCATTGGAACACGTGCAGTAACATGCTGCTGATTAGGACATGTAGGTAGCTTACAACACGGGGGGAATCAAAACTGCTGAAAACTAGTATTGAGCAGAGACAGTGCAAAATTATCAGTATCATTCATTCTTATATATTTATGTTGTGCAGAAAACAGATAAGAAAGCACAGTGGGAAAAGGCACTTTGGCCTATTAAGCCTGCTCCTTTCTACCAACTATGCACAATTTGCCCTCTTGTGGACTCTAGCCAATTTATTTAATACCCACAGGCAAGTAAAGAGTATGCAGGTAAATGTTCCACGAAGACAAAACTGAAATTTCGTCCTGACCTCAGGATATCAGTCTAATATTACAATCTACATTCTTCAACCCTGACTGGTTGCATTCCATAAATGACAATCCCATAGTCCCAACAGGACTAGAACTCGCAGTGTTCACTTATATCTGCATTTATCCTTATAACCTTCAATCCCATTCTTAACCAGATATTCAGCTCTTTATTAAAGGAGTTAATCCATATGACAGTAATTGCTTTTGATGGAAAGGTGATACCTTAAACTTACAACCATATCTTGTGATTACTTAAACAGGAATACAATGGCTGCCTCTTCATTTGCTACTACCAATTGAACTGACCTTTTCCTTTAGTTTCTATTTTTAAAATTATTTTGTTAATTGTAACTGTCAATTCCTATCCGTTATAACTTTTTTTCACGCGTACTTTCTAAACTATATATACTTTACAATTTCACTGTTGTGTTCATATTGCATCTAGGCGTTCAAAGTCTTGTGTGTATCGAAGAGCAAGAGATGTCAATGTTATGCAGCAATATAGTGAGACTCTTTCTCTGCTTGCATTAAAGCTGTTCCAAATTTAAATCCTTCATTCTTAAGGAGCAGTTCTCCTAAACAGGTCAAATGCTGTGAAATCCAGTCATTAAACAGTTCTAATTTTTGGCATAATGCCTTCCTTAAATTGTAGAGCCACTTCTATTTGAAGAGGTTCTGAGAGATGTTGGAGTTTCTAGTGTTGTGGAATCTATCCTGTTTCTATTGAGGGGCGGATTCCAGAGCAGGGGCAGCAATGAAGAAACAACTGCTTCTGTTTGTTTCCAGTTCTTTAAAAGTAATGATGGAGATTTCCATTTTCTAGCTGCCAGTCTTCCCCAACGTAAAATAAAAGAAGCATTTACTAGGCACTGCACGGTATGTCAAGATCATTAATGAGTAAGTACACCATTACTAGGTATCAAAAGCATCAAGACTGGTACAACTAGTCTCGTTAGACAGATTTTTCCAATTTGATGTCTGGTAGGGAGCTTCCCATGCTAGGAACACCTGTTGGGAATTTGAAAATGGATGTTAGCAGGCTCCACAGGATTTTCCGTCCATTAAAATTAAGGGATGGAAGATCCTGTGGGACGTTGGTGATCGCTGCGCCTGAATTACTGATGTGTGCTTTTGGCATGCGGAGCTCCACAGTGGACGTGTGAATCCATAAAATCTAACTAGTTACATGCAAAACAAAATATATATGGTATATATCTGCATTTATGGCCCAACTCTGACCTGTACCGTAAAATGCAGGGAAGTCTGAGGTAAATACTATTATTACTACTGCAACTAAATCGACAACTTGTGTTTATATAGTGTCTATAATGTAGAAAAACATCCCAAAGGGCTTCACAGAGGCTTAATTTAAAAATGTATGCTGAGCCAAAGGAGATATTAGGAGGGGTGATTAAAAGCTTGGTCAAAGAGGTGGGTCTTCAGGAGGATCTTTAAAGGAGGATAGCGAGATGGACAGATGGAGGGGTTTAGGGAGGGAATTCCAGAGCTTAGGGCTAGCCAGCTGAAGACATGATCGCCAATGATGGGGCGAAAAAGGGGAAATGCACAAGAGGCCAGAGTTAGAGGGATGCAGAGTTTGGGGGTGGGGTTGTAAGGATGGAGGAGGATATAGAAATAGAGAGGGCTAAGGCCCTGAAATATATAATACGCAGGCTTAATGATGAAATCTTGCAATTCTTAATGCAACATGATTCATTTAGCACAGACTGTTGAGGAATTTCGGAATGTCAGCGTGACATTAGATTTACAAAAAATATATATTTTCTGTATTATTTTGGCTCATCACATGGTAAATGACAAGCTGGATGATGGATACTTGAGTAAAATATGAAGACATTGCTTATTTCTTCAAGAAAGCACTATTATTTAATTAAAGGGGCTCTGTCACCCACTGAAATATTTTGGAATATATTTTCCTGTGCCTGTAAGCCAAAGTGTGAGTGACAACAACTATAACTTGCACTTTTACTGGACTGCTCATAGAACAAGCATCTCAGAATGTTTTACAGGGGAAAAGGAGGAGGTGGAGATGGGAAATTATGGGAGAAGCAACCTGAAGCCAAGTCTGAAAGATTTTTAGAAATGTTTTTTATGAGGCTTTTAAAGGATGGGAGAGAGATAGCAAGTAAGGTGATATGGAAAGAGTAGTGACTGAAAGATCTGCTTGGTGACCTGATGTTGTCATTCTTATACCAACTACGATTATAAAAATTTAATGTTGAACTGAAAACTAATAAAGGATGTCTTGAAAAAAATGATGTTTTACGACAATTTGTAAAACATTGTTTGTTATAGATGTGGTGTCTGTCACAACACTATTTTACACAAGTGGCCAATGTGATGAGCCTTGAATATGGGGTTGCAACTATTACAGTCCAAAGCCAACCTTGGACAGGAAATGTGAGTCAGGTTATTGGAGCTGGTTATACTTAGTTTCTCAGAATTCTGGCTAGTTTGGTGATGATATTACATAGAAACATAGAAGATAGGAGCAGGAGTAGGCCATTTGGCCCCTCGAGCCTGTTCCGCCATTTAATGAGATCATGGCTGATCATCCAAATTCAGTACCCTGTCCCTGCTTTCTCCCCATATCCCTTGATCCCTTTAGCCTTAAGAAATATATCTAACTGCTTCTTGAATATATTTAATGAATTGGCCTCAACTGCCTTCTGTGGTAGAGAATTCCACAGGTTCACCACTCTCTGGGTAAAGAAATTCCTCCTCATCTCAGTCCTAAATGGCTTACCCCTTATCCTTAGACTGTGACCCCTGGTTCTGGACTCCCCCGCCATCGGGAACATCCTTCCTGCATCTAGTCTGTCTAGTCCTGTTAGAATTTTATAAGTTTCAATGAGATCCCCTCTCATTCTTCTAAACTCTAGCGAATATAAGCCTAATCGACCCAATCTCTCTTCATACGTCATTCCTGCCATCCCAGGTATCAGTCTGGTGAATCTTCGCTGCACTCCCTCCATGGCAAGAACATCCTTCCTCAGATAAGGCGACCAAAACTGCACACAATACTCAAGGTGTGGTCTCACCAAGGCCCTGTACAACTGCAGCAATACATCCTTGCTCCTGTACTCGAATCCTCTCGCTATGAAGGCCAACATACCATTTGCCTTCTTAACCGCCTGCTGCACCTGCATGCTTACCTTCAGCGACTGGTGCACAAGGACACCCAGGTCTCGTTGTACTTCCCCTTTTCCCAATCTATTGCCGTTCATATAATAATCTGTTTTCCTGTTTTTGCCACCAAAGTGGATAACCTCGCATTTATCCACATTATACTGCATCTGCATGCATCTGTCCAATCACCCAACCTGTCCAAATCATACTAGAGTTTCTCTGCATCCTCCTCACAGCACACATGCCCACCCAGCTTTGTGTCGTCTGCAAACTTGGAAATATTACATCTCGTTCCCTCGTCTAGATCATTTATATATATTGTGAATAGTTGGGGTCCTAGCACCGATCCCTGCGGTACCCCACTAGTCACTGCCTGCCACTCGGAAAAAGACCCGTTTATTCCAACACTTTGCTTCCTGTCTGCCAACCAGTTCTCTATCCAAGTCAGTACCTTACCCCCAATCCCATGTGCTTTAACTTTGCACGCTAATCTCTTATGCGGGACCTTATCGAAAGCTTTCTGAAAGTCCGAATACACCAAATACACTGGTTCTCCCATATATATTCTCTCAGTTACAGCCTCAAAAAATTCCAGTAGATTAGTCAAGCATGATTTACCTTTTGTAAATCCATGTTGACTTTGTCCGATCCTGTCACTGTTTTCCAAGTGCTCTGCTATTACATCTTTTATAATGGAATCTAGCATTTTCCCCACTACCGATGTCAGGCTTACCGGTCTATAATTCCCCATTTTCTCTCTACCACCTTTTTTAAATAGTGGGGTTACATTAGCTACCCTCCAATCCATGGGAACTGTTCCAGAATCTATAGAAATTTGGAAGATGACCAGCAATGCATCTACTATTTCTAGGGCCACTTCGTTAAGTACCCTAGGATGTAGATTATCAGGCCCTGGGGATGTATCGGCCTTCAATCCCATCAATTTCCCTAACACCATTTCCCTACAAATACTGATTTCATTCAATTCCTCCCTCTCATTAGACCCTATGTTCCCCGACATCTCTGGGAGGTTATTTGTGTCCTCCTTTGTGAAGACAGAACCAAAGTATGTATTTAATTGGTCAGCCATTTCTTTGTTCCCCATTATAAATTCCCCTGATTCTGACTGCAAGGGACCTACGCGTGACTTCACCAATCTTTTTCTCTTCACATATCTATAGAAGCTTTTACAGTCAGTTTTTGTGTTCCCTGCAAGCTTACACTCATATTCTATTTCCCCCCTCTTATTTAATCCCTTTGTCCTCCTTTGCTGAATCCTAAACTGCTCCCAATTCTCAGGTTTGCTGCTTTTTCTGGCCAAATTATATGTCCTCTCCTTGGATCTTATGTTATCCCTAATTTCCCTTGTTAGCCATGGTTGAATCACCTTTTTTGTTTTATTTTTATGCCAAACAAGGATGAACAAATTCTGTGGTTCATCCATGCGATCTTTAAATGTTTGCCATTACCTATCCACTGTCAACCCTTTATGTAACGCTCCCCAATCCATCCTAGCCAACTCGCGCCTCATACCATCGTAGTTTCCTTTATTTAAATTCAGGACCCTAGTCTCTGAGTCAACTACTTCACTCTCCATCTTAATGAAGAATTCTATCATATTATCATCGCTCCTCCCCAAGGGACCTCGCACAACAAGATTGCTAATTAATCCTTTCTCATTACATAATACCCAGTCTAAGATGGCCTGATCTCTAGTTGGTTCCTCGACATATTGGTCCAGGAAACCATCCCGTATACACTCTAGGAATTCCTCTTCCACAGTATTGTTACTAATTTGGTTAGCCCAATCTATATGTAGATTAAAGTCACCCATGATAACTGCTGTGCCCTTATTGCACGCTTCTCTAATTTCCCGTTTAATGCCATCCCCAACCTCAGCATTACTGTTTCGGGGTCTGTGTATTTGAGACCTCATTGGTGGGGGGGTCTCTGATTGCGGGGGGTGGGTTAGGCAGGGACGCGGGATCCAGGAGGTAAGTGTAAAGGCACTTACTTCCTGGATCCAGCAGTCCTGGCCTTCCATTAGCTGGCAGGTTTCACGAGGCCTGCAAAACCCGACCAGCCACAATTAAATTTAAAATAGTGGTTAAATCTGAGGCACGCCAGCCTCATTATAATATTTAAACGACGACCCGCCTCCTGGGAGCGGGTTGGCTGTCCGCCCCCCATCCCGCCACCGTTAAAAGCGGAAGTGAGGGGGTTGGAGGGGGGTTCTGGTCGGGATTCAGATTTTTAACACTTTAACTTCCCACCCAACCCCAACCCACCCGTTTTTTGGGGTTAAAATTCCCCCCTATATAATTGTTGGGGACAGTGGTACTTTAAGAGGTGTGGGCCAACACAACCTCTTTTAGTGGTGTGCATTGCCTCAGACAGCACTAGCACTGCTTTATTTATTTTTGCTGAAGTTAACTGAGGTGCTGTTGAATCTGTTGATGTAAATAGTGTACCAGGTACTGCATTCATCTGTAATATGCCATATGTAACATGATTGGTGGATTGTAGTGAAATGTATTTTCACAAGTATTGGAATGTATCTTGACCTCTCGGGCTGCATGACTTTGAAAATGTATAATGAAAATGTATAGTAACGTGTCTCTGTAAATTGAGTGCCATGTACCGCAGTTAATTTGTATTGTACCAGATGTGGACTGTATTGTCATGTATTTGAACAAAAACATTTTTTATGAATAAAGTATATTTTTGAAACAAAAAAAAACTGAGGTGCTGTTGATACCTAAGAAGCAAAATAATTGGGCTATTACCAACAAAGTCTGCGGGCTTGAGGACAACTGAACTACAACCCAGTTCTTTATTGACCTAATCACGAGCATTAGCCCTACTTACATGAAACTGTTAAAGTATCTTTGTCAACTAGTTTCAAGCTCATCAGCAAAATAAGATAAATCATTACTCTGCCCATTACATGCAGCTGATGTTTTGTTCTCTATTTTTACGTGGACTGTGGTTTTATCGACCTTCTGTGATTTTATACACCAGTCTTGACCTTTTCTTACAACTGATTTGCACATGAAGCCAGAAAATAAAACGTTTAATGTCTTCCACAAATACAAACAAAATCTGACAATTAGTTTAGCACCAGTTCTCATGATTTGTTGGCACTGTGTAAATATGAGAAGCCATTTTCTGTGGACAAGTCTGAATATCTAGGTTAACAATTAGTTTTCATATTGTCCTCTAAAATGTAGAGACAAGATACTGATTGTGTTAGCTTGGCTTAGTCGATAGCACTCTTGCCTCTGTGTCAAAAGTTGTTCTATTTCAGAACGATCACTGCACCTCAAAACGAATTCATTGTGTGAATTGTTTTGGGACATTTCAATGATAAAATGCTATATTTTCTATCTCATAGGGAGAAAAACTTTACTAATAGCAACAAATGGGAGTTAAATTAATAAGATTTGAAATATAATAGTTACATTTATGTAGAACTTTATCACATTTAAATGTCTAAAGCACGTCAAGCAATTAATTACTTTTGAAGTACAGGGACTGTTATGTGGGCAAATTTGGATTCCTATTTGCTGCTATGAGCAAAGTGAACTTAGACTGTTCAGTATAAATGAGACCCATCAGAAATGTTGTTTATACTGAATTTTCTAAAGTGTTATAAATGGTGATTGCAAATACTGGTGGGACCAGACTTTTTCGCCAACACTGCCATCTTTCCCTCCCTCTTGTTATAATAGTATAAACAAGACATTGAGGGAGAAACTCCAGACATTCGGAGTCACTGTCTGATGCGGCTCTGCAGCATAAACATAGCATCACAAATGTTAGCATATTCACTTGATCCTTACTTTCATGGGAAATATTTCCAACCACTGTACTTCTCTCAGATTATGGAAACCATTCTCATATCAAACTGCCTTTTTTGTGCATCTGGTACGTGTTCTACACATCAAAGTTTCCCAGAGATGTTGGCCCTGTGATATACAGCCTGTCATGTATAAGTTCAGTATTTTGGCCATAAGAGTTCAACAATGCAGAGTAGCTCTGTGGGAGGGTATGGTCACTCCCTATGCAGTGTGCATATCAGCATTCCATTGTGACTTCTTGACTGAGATCAACTACTGTACTTCCATGCAGTTTGATATGTACATCGTTGCAGTGGCGTGTGCTGTCAACATGATCTATGGTCCAAGTAAGAGAGTAACAGCCATGGCTAAGGAAATACAAGGCTGCCAAATACATAGGAACTACTTGCCTGTTATTGGAAGAAAGTAATTTTAAGACGATGACATTTACTTTAAATACTAAGAATTATAGAATCTATGGGCGCAATCTTGCCAGCCCTGGGGAGGCAGGTATAGAGGCGGGACTGCCGGGAAAATGGCAGAATTTGAGGGCGGGTGACCAACCCGCCCCCAACCCGCCTCCGTGCCATCTTGCCAGGAGGCGGGAAGCCGTCCCGCGCCGGGTCCCATCTCCTTGGAGGCGGGAAGGGGATTAGTGCCACTTATCTGCCTGTTAACAGGTAGTTAACAGGCAGATAAGAGGATTATCCCCATTTTACCCACAAAAGTACGGGTTTCCCGAAGGCGCCGAACCTCGCCAGGGTCACCGAGGCGAGTAGTGGATCTGCGGGGTCCAAAAGTGCGCTGTGAAGGTAAGTGATGGGTGCAAGTGTGGAGAGATGAGTATCTGAGGTAAGTGGAAAGTGTTAGAAAAAGTGTACTTACCTTTGTTTCTTCCTGCAGGCTTCAATCGCTGGGTATGCAGAGAGTCTCACACCTCCGCGGCAGAGATGACAGATGGCCGTTGCATTCTCCAATGCAACAACCATCTAATTTCTGCAAAAGAAAGAGGTTTGATGAGGTCTTGAATTCAAGAACTCATCAAACTACAGAGAATGTCACTTTTTGACAGCTTCACAGAGCTGTCAAATGATGACAATTCATCTGTCAAAAATTTTTGACAGATGAAACGTCATACATTGACGTTCTCTGTAACCGGCTTTCCCTTAATTGGCCTGCTAAGCCCACTGGGCAGGCTTAACAAGGTCAATCAAGGGAAAATTGCGTGGGTTGGCCACAAATCGATGGAGGCGGCACATCGATCCGCCAAGCAGCAGTCCCACCTCCAACGCGCCCCCATTGGCAAAATCACCACCCAAGTGTCTTGATGGATGACTTGCGGGTACTTTTTATTTTTTGCAGGCTCCTGCTGCTCACTATAGAGATATTCTTGAATAATATTCTATGTTGGCTTTCTCCAAGACTTAACTTACTATATTTCATTGTCATTTTAAATTCTGTTAAGTAATTTATTAAAATCAACATCAGTTCTATCGAGTCCCCTGACAGCTGATGCTCCCTGGGTGGGTGAGATGCTATGGGGTGAGGACTCTATGCCTAGCAGAGGGCCCTTCCTGCTTCTGCTCTTGTCCACTTTCTGCATGGAGATTTCACACTCAGCTAGAACACAATGGGTTAATTCTGCGATCCCATGCTGCCGCTGGGGGAGCCATGCTCGAAGGGAGCGCAGGTCAAAGATAGGAATACAACATTGTAGCCCTGATTCTCCTACCCCACACTCCCTGCAATCATGGCTCTCCTTTGGGAGCATGGGATGGTGCAACTAAACCCTAGGGGTTACAAAAGCAAAATACTGCGGATGCTGGAAATCTGAAATAAAAACAGAAAATGCTGGAAATACTCAGCAGGTCAGGCAGCATCTGTGGAGAGAGAAACAGAGTTAACGTTTCAGGTCGATGACCTTTCGTCAGAACTGGAAAAAGCTGGAGGTGGAACAGGTTTTTAAGCAAGTGCAGGGGCAGGGAGAGGGGGGGAGGGGAGGAAAGAACAAAAGGGAAGGTCTGTGATAGGATGGAAGGCAGGAGAGATTAAGAGACAAAAGGGATGATGGTGCAAGGCAAAAGGAGATGGTAATGGGACAAGTTAAGCAACAAAAGATGGCTCAAGATGAAGTGTAAATGGCGATGGCAGAATGAAAGACAGCTGCCATGTGAGAGAGAGAAAAAAAATGGAAAAAAAGATAGGGGCAGAGTTTATGATCTGAAATTGTTGAACTCGATGTTGAGTCCAGAAGGCTGTAACGTGCCTAATCGAAAGATGAGGTGCTGTTCCTTGAGCTTACGTTGAGCTTCATTGGAACAGTGTAAGAGGCCGAGGATGGTGAGGTCTGAGTGGGAGTGAAGCGGAGAATTAAAGTGACAGGCGACCGGAAGCTCGGGGTCACCCTTACGAACTGAACGGAGGTGTTCCGCAAAGCGGTCACCCAATCTGCGTTTGGTCTCCCCAATGTAGAGGAGACCGCATCGTGAGCAGCGAATACAGTATACTAAATTGCAAGAAGTACAAGTAAATCGCTGTTTCACCTGGAAGGAGTGTTTGGGGCCCTGGACAGTGGGAAGGGAGGAGGTAAAAGGGCATGTGTTGCATCTCCTGCACTTGCATGGGAAGGTGCCGGGCGAAGCGGAAAGGGTGTTGGGGGTGATAGAGGAGTGGACCAGGGTGTCGCGGAGGGAGTGGTCCTTTCGGAATGCTGAAAAGGGAGGGGAGGGGAAGATGTGTTTGGTGGTGGGATCACGCTGGAGGTGGCGGAAATGGTGGAGGATGATCCGTTGAATGTGAAGGCTGGTGGGGTGAAAGGTGAGGACAAGGGGAACTCTATCGTGGTTCCGGGAGGGAGGGGAAGGGGTGAGAGCAGAAGTGCGGGAAATGGAACGGACACGGTCAAGGGCCGTGTCAACCACAGTAGAGGGGAATCCTTGGTTGAGGAAAAAGGAAGACATGTCGGAAGCAATTGGTATGGAAGGTGACATCGTCAGAGCAGATGTGGCGGAGATGGATAAACTGGGAGAATGGAATAGAGTCCTTACAGGAAGCGGGGTGGGAGGAAATGTAGTCCAGGTAGCTGTGGGTGTCAGTGGGCTTATAGTGAATGTTTGTCAATAGCCTATCCCCAGAGATGGAGACAGAGAAGTCAAGGAAGGGAAGGGAAGAGTTGGAGATGGACTATGTGAAGGTGAGGGAAGGGTGGAAATTGGAAGCAAAGTGAATGGAATTTTCTAGTTCAGATAGACCTAAGGGTTTATGTGTGGCAAAACTGTAAATTTATTTAAAAATATGTTTATGATTTTGTTAAGAGTAGCTCATAGAGGAAGTTTACCCATCTCAGTTTGGGTATTCGATGTATTCAGTTATATATTCACAATATAAAACTCACCCAAACTCACCCCAGGACCAGATGGTTTCCATCCTAGGGTTTTAAAGGAAGTAGGTGAGCACATTGCAGATGCCCTAACTATAATCTTCCGAAGTTCTCTAGATTCAGGAACCATTCCTTTAGATTGGAAAATTGCACATGTTTAAGAATGGCAAGAGAGGGAAACCAGGGAATTATAGACCAGTTAGCCTAACATCTGTGGTGGGGAAATGGCTACAGTCTATAATTAAGGATAGGGTGACTGAACACCTTGAAAATTTTCAGTTGATCAGAGAGAGCCAGAGTGGATTTGTGAAAGGTAGGTCATGCCTGACAAACCTGATTGAATTTTTTGAAGAGGTGGCTGAAGTAGTGGACAGGGGAATATCTATGGATGTTATTTATATGGACTTCCAGAAGGCATTTGATAAAGTCCACATAAGAGACTGCTATCTAAGGTAGAAGCCACGGAGTTGAGGGCAAATTGTTGGCCTGGTTAGGAAATTGGCTGAGCAGCAGGAGACAGAGAGTAGGGATGATGGGCAGGTGCTCTAATTGGCAGGATGTGACTAGTGGTGCCCCACAGGGATCTGTGTTGGGGCCTCAACTATTCACAATATTTATTAACGACTTAGATGATGGCATAGAAAGTCATATATCCAAATTTGCCGATGACACAAAGATAGGCGGCATTGTAGGCACTGTAGATGAAAGCATAGGTCATGATTTTGTCGGTGCTCAGAGGGCGGGTTTGGAGGTGGGTCAGAGGTTAAAGTAGTTTTGATTGACGGCGGGTTCCACACCCGCCATCATCCCGCCTCCACACAACCTTCCCAAGTGTTGGGTCCCCGATTTGCAAATGGACGTGACACCTAGCGGCGGGAAACGGATTAAAGGCAATTAACTGCCTATTAACATATACTTGTGAGCAGTTTTCAGGGTCTTTTTCAATTTTCTAGCTTCTGGGTCGGGTTTTACGATGTCTGGACAACACACTAGGTAAGTGTGGCGTGTTGTGAGTCTGGTCTGATGTTTGTGAAAAGATGACGGCTGTAGAAGTGGTGTCAAGGATGCCATGTTGTACATGGTGAGTTTCAGAGCAAAGAAAATGTTGGTTTCTGCATTTTTAATACATATACAGATTTCTTTAGCTTACAAGTTTTTAAATCCAACTGTATGTCCAGTGCCACCTCATTGGGAGAACCTCTCTCACCAGTGACAGATCGCTTCTGTCATCTCACCTGCAGCTGCCATCTATTCCAGCAATATCGGAGCCAATTAAACAATCAGACCTTGGTCTTCCGAATCCTTCCACAATCATCCCCAACACCACCATCACCAATCTCATCACCAAACTTCGCCGCCGTCACCTGATGCTCCACTGGACACAGGGCATCAGCCCCTGATAAAATTGCTGGCCAGGAGGCCAGCGATGGCATCACCATGGCCAGACTTTCTTCACTTGATGCTGTAAACCCTGACTGCCACATGATGCGCCAGGTTGACACCATCCCACACCAGCACCGTGAAGCAACCCTTTAATGTCCAAGCCATTCCAAGCACACACATCACTATAGCGGGGTGGGGGGAGTTATGACTGAACAATCGCTGGAACTCAGTAAGACACTTCTCAATGTGTGCTCAAATCTGTCCAATAAGGGGCACTTTTTGAAAAAGAGATTTCGCTGTATGACAACACATTACCAGAAACTTTACATGGACATTGGCTAAGCCTTTCAAGTGCTCACCCTTGTGTGTTGTTAGTTGGTATGCTTGCAGTAGAATGAGGGTGAGAGACAGGGGTGGCTAGTGGGATGTGAAGTGATAAAGCAGATAGAGAGGGTTGGGTGGAAGTGCAAGGTAAGTTGGTGTCCTGGGCAGATCTCTTCCGCCCTTGGAAGGGAAGAGAACCTCCCTGCATACTGTGACTCCCTCCATAAGCATATGGAGGGAGTCATTGGAGAGCCTAGGTGCAAGAGTTCACCTTTGTGAAGATTGTTAGTGTTTTCAGCACCTCAATGCTGTCAAACACTGAAAAATCAACTGTCAAAATAAAAGAGTGCATGGTCCCTTTAAGGAAACCGGCAGATGACGCGTCATCAAATGACGTCATCAGACCCGCTTCCTGTTAATTGGCCGGTACAAGGCCAATCAAGGGAAAATCACGTTTGTAGAGCGGAGGCAGCTGGGGGCGGGACTGGAACCTGGAAACCAGCTGACCCGCCCCCATCCCGACACCGATGAGAAAATCGCGGCCATAAAATTACAAATGGATATTGATAGATTCAGTGAATGGGCAAAACTGTGGCAAATGGATTTCAATGTAAGCAAATGTGAGGTCATCCACTTTGGACCTAAAAAGGATAGAACAGGGTACTTTCTAAATGGTGAAAAGCTAAAAACAGTGGATGCCCAAAGAGACTTGGGGGTCCAGGTACATAGATAATTAAAATGTCATGAACAGGTACAGAAAATAATCAAAAAGGCTAATGGAATGCTGGTCTTTATATGTAGAGGACTAGAATACAAGGGGGTAGAAGTTATGCTGCAGCTGTACAAAACCCTGGTTAGACCACACCTGGCGTACTATGAGCAGTTCTGGGCACCGCATCTTAGGAAGGATCTATTGGCCTTGGAGGGAGTGCAGCGTAGGTTTACCAGAATGATACCCGGACTTCAAGGGTTACGTTACGAGGAGAGATTACACAAATTAGGGTTGTATTCCCTAGAATTTAGAAGGTTAAGGGGTGATCTGATCGAAGTTTTCAAGATATTAAGAGGAACAGATAGGGTAGATAGAGAGAAACTTCATTGAAACTTATAAAATTCTAACAGGACAGGACAAACTAGATGCAGGAAGGATGTTCCCGATGGTTGGGGAGTCCAGAACCAGTGGTCACAGTCTAAGGATAAGGGGTAAGCCATTTAGGACAGAAATGAGGAGGAATTTCTTCACCCAGAGAGTGGTGAACCTGTGGAACTCTCTGCCACAGAAGGCAGTAGAGGTCAATTCATTATATAGATTCAAGAAGGAGTTGGATATATTTCTTAAGGCTAAAGGGATCAAGGGATATGGGGAGAAAGCAGGGACAGGGTACTGAATTTGGATGATCAGCCATGATCGCATTGAATGGCGGAGCAGGCTAGAGGGGCCGAATGGCCTACTCCTGCTCCTATCTTCTATGATTCTATGAAACTATTTCCGCTGTTTGGGGATTCTAGGACTCGGGGGCATAGTCTAAAAATTAGAGCCAGACCTTTCAGGAGTGAAATTAGGAAACACTTCTACACACAAATGGTGGTAGAAGTTTGGAACTCTCTTCCGCAAATGGCAATTGATGCTAGATATATGGGGCTCGATTTTGCCGGCGCTCAGGGGGCGTGTTTGGAGGCGGGTCAGGCGGTAAATTTGAAAAAAATGCCAGCGAGTTCTGATCCAGCCGTCAACCCGCCTCCGTCCAACTTTTCCAAAGGCGGGCTCGCAGACTCTCCGGTCGGTCCCGCCACCAAGCGGCAGGATAGGCCCTTAAGGCAGTTAACTGGTTGTTAACTGCCTGTGTAATCCTATTTTGCCTGGCCTTTTAAATTTTACCACATTTTCAGCGTGTTCCACATCGTTAGCAAACCACGCCAGCTAATTGTGTCGGGTTCACAAGTGACTAGCTTCCTGACAGCTGCAGCTCCAGCATAAAAACGGAGCTTTCAACAAGGATCAGTTGTAGGTGGCAGAACTTTGTTTTTTCAGGTCTTGGCAAACTTTTTGCAGGTCTACCGATTTTGGAAGTGGTGAAGCTGAGATCCAAATCCATTGTGGCCTCCTGGGAAAACCCTCTCCCCACATTGACTGAGCGCTTCCTCAACTGAGATATCTACCAGCAGCATAGGGAACCATTTATTTCCTTTCATCCTGGTCCTCAGATTCAGAGGAAGAGTAGCCACGGCAGCAGCAGAACCAGGAACAACAGCAGCAGCAGCAGCAACAGGAGTGCCAACCTCCTGCTCACCCACCTGACGGTGCACAGGGCAGAGGGAATCAGCACAGGGCTGCATGTCGCCGCAGGAAATACCCCCAACACAGGGTTTACAGGCCGAGGAGTAGCTTCCTAAACATGAGTGAGCAGCAGTGCCAAAGGAGGCTGAGACTTTTGCGAGAGGTAGTCGGTGACATCTGCACAATGCTGCACCAACACCTGAAGCCCAGAGGAACATGTGGACACCCCTTATCAGTGGCTGTCAAAGTCACCACCACACTCAATTTTTTTGCTTCAGGCTCCTTCCAGGGATCATCAGCAGACATCAGCGGCATCTCCCAGTCGGCTGCACACACTTGCATCACGCAGGTAACCGATGCCCTCTTTGCCAAGGCACACAATTACATACACTTCTCGACGGTTCAAGCAAGTGTAACTACGTGTGCGGTTGGCTTTGCAAATATGACAGGCTTGCCAAGGGTGCAGGGCGTCGTAGACTGCGCACATGTGGCCCTTAGGGCACCCAATCACAACCCAGCTGTTTTTGTCAACTGCAAGGGCTTCCACTCCCTCAACGTGCAGCTGGTGTGTAACCACAGGAAGGACATTTTGCATGTTTGCACGAAGTACCCTGGCAGTTGCCATGACTTGTTCATCCTTCGGCAGTCTAGTGTGCCTCCGCTGTTCAAGCCACCAAACCAATTTTCTGGGTGGCTACTTGGAGACAAGGGCTATCCCCTGAAGATGTGGCTGATGACACTGTTGAAGAGACCATCGAACGAAGCTGAGGAGCGCTACAGTGCCATCCACATTTCGACCAGATCCATCATCGAGCAAACCATCGGCTTGCTGAAGATACGATTCAGATGCCTTGACAGATCAGGTGGAGCCCTACAGTATTCAGCAGCCAGGGTCTCCAGAATCGTCATGGTCTGCTGTGCACTGCACAACATCGCACAGCATCGTGGCTTGCATCTGCCTGAGGAACAAGTGGTTCAGCGCATAGCCTCCTCAGATGAGGAGGATGAGGAGGAGGATGAGAAGGATGAGGAGGAGGAAGATCTTGCGGTGGCGGGTGAGCCAGTTGCAGCCACACAGCTTTGGTTTGCTGGGGAGGTTTTTTCCTCCCAGAGGAAGGAAAGAGCACCTCCTTTTGAACTCTGGCTCCCTCCACCAGAGCATGGAGGGAGTCATCATCAAAACGTGTTGAGGCTTTGGCCCTTGAGCGCGACATTTCAGCAGTAGCACACACTTTAAGCAGTTGTCACTCTGGAAGAACATAGGCACAAAATGAAGCAATGCTGCTTGGAGGCCTTAAATGCAGCTGGAGAAATTACGTCAGCAGAGGCGAGTTCCAGACCCAAAAGACTATTGGGCCAGGGGAGTGCACACGCAGGGAATCAATTGCTCAATTACGGCAAAATCGCAATTTTATCCCGCCCGACAGCGGAGGCAGGATCGGGACCTGCCGACCACCTGACCCGCACCCAACCCGCCACCAATGGCAAAATTGAGCCCATGGAGTTAGGCCACCGTCAGTGTGTCTAATTCGCTGCATTCCTGATTTTCTGCTAAATTATTTTAATCATTGTAAAATTGGGAGCATTGAAATTCAGGCGTGCTAACTTCCATGTCCAATTATGTGATCCATGTCAGGAGTGGAGCCTCACACAATTTATCCTTATAGTTACTAGCTTATTCCATTGCAGGATCTACAATTATCATCTAGTTTCAGGCTGATGATTCCTATTGCTCCTTAAAAGGGTACATATGCATGTTTCTGGGTGTGTATATATGTGCAGGTGTCTGTGGGTGCACACAGGAGTTTGTAAAGTGAATTCCCGAGGATAATTTTTGTCTTCTGGTAATCTGGCGGAACAGATCCCCTGCCCATTGATTTCAATGGATTGGAAATCAGGTGGGTTCTGTATTAGGCAGCTGATTCACTCCTCCACATTACTGCCCAGGCTGTGAAGACAAAACCTTCCCCCATTATGTCAGCAATAGTTCAGCTATTTCTAGCTCTGATGGCATTCAAATAATTTCATCTAAAGCCCACATGAACCTCTAAGCATCTGTAAACGTTGCCACATAGATGACAACTTAGAAAAGCCATAAATGCTGATGAAAAAAAAATACCTCCAAAAAAGCTGACAATTCACATAACAACCAATCATTCAAAAACAGCCTTGAATATAGGCCTCTGATGAGTGCCACTACTTTATAGCAACAGAATAAGCTAGATTCAGTGTTATTACCTTTGGTGCCCACTGGTCCGGGATGGCCGCAAAGTGTAGTGGAGGCTTCCCGCTCCAGGGGGGCTGTTAGGACCTTCCTCCCCCCCCCAACCCTCAAAGAAACATCACATAATATACCCTTTGTCCCCCTTATAAAGGGGTCAAGAAAATTTTACAAATCTTTGGGGTCCAGACCAAGTCCCAGGCCTGGACCCTCAGGTGGGGTCCACTTGTGCCCCTGCAGCAACTGGTATACTTCCTTTCACTTGGAGTATTAGATGCTGCTGATTCGTCAGGTCAGGGCCAAGGAAACTCCGGGCCTGGGAGT
Organism: Squalus acanthias; assembly: GCA_030390025.1. NCBI lineage: Eukaryota > Metazoa > Chordata > Chondrichthyes > Squaliformes > Squalidae > Squalus > Squalus acanthias. The sequence goes on along the minus strand of CM059426.1, from coordinate 81,828,885 downwards.
CCACTCATCCCAGTCCATCTTCCTGTAATGTGGGTGTCCTCAGAGTTGGAACAACAGCAAAGTTATAATCATAAAAATAAATACTGAGTTAAAGTAGCAGAACCATCATAACTATTCTTCTATGGCACATAATTAAAATGTTGGTATCCACTGGCAGATATCTTTAGCCAATCCTCTTTCTCTTTGTAAATCTATGTTCATGCTCACTGATCCACTGCATAGACAATATTTGGATGCTTTATCCTTAACTAAAACAGTTAGATTTGTTTATTTACACAAGCAGTAATGAATGAGTGAGACTGGATGTAACTCAGTAAACTGACATTGTTTATGTTAAGTGTGGCTTAAGCCAAGCCTGCTGTATTACCTGCATTTGCCAGCTGCAGTCCTTATAGAGCAAGTGTGTCAGGCATGTACTCTTCAAACTATGCTATCTTTGCCAGGTCGAAATATGCTTTTTTCATAAGGTATAACACAATCAATATACATTTTTATATATGTGTATAAAATATTAATTAGAAAATGTTATTTTCACCTCAATAATACCTCTGTTCTTTTTTAGATCCAAAGTTTAAAATGTCCAATAGAATTCAGGCCATTAAATGCTTTCACTGATCATTTTGTTCTGGTTTACGTTTTTATCTTTCTGCATATCACCAGAGCTTTGTGGTGCGATTTTTTTGGTCTAAATGGCCAATACTTTCAGTCATGTGGCATAGACTAGGGGGAAATCTTCAGTTAGATCAAGTGTGAAAGAAAATTTGGTTTAAAGCTGAACACTAGAAATGCAACAAAGTGCAGCATCATTCCCGCTTGGAAGAATTTGGATGAAAGGTGCGCTAACTTTTAGGAAATTGTATAGAGATTGTTATTTTCTTCCCTGTAATTCTTAACTTATTTACTACATCATTAAGCAATTTTCCACCACAATATTTAGCTCTTGAAGTCCTTATTTAATACTGAGTACTACCCTTTATCACAAATGTAACTAACTTTGGATTTGAAATTTACTTTCCCACCTCTATTAAGTTACACCCTTCATATGTACTACGTCTTACATGGCTGCGGGGGGAGGGGGGGAGGGGGTTGTAGGAAGTGTCTCGTCGTGATGCTCCAGGCATCATGAATATGGGGCAGGCTTGACAGACTTGGCTGGTCTTTTCCTACCCATTATTTTCGTATATGTCAGTGCCGATCTGTAACCAACCATTAGGAAGTGCCCAAGACCAGCCCATTATCATTCTGTACAGCATGCCAGTACCTCACACCATAAATGCATACTTTAGCCTTTACAAAGTTTGTTTGGATATTAAAACCCAGTGGCGGGCACGATAATAATGGAGGCAGAAAATCAACACTCCAAACCCTGTTTGATGAAGCAGAGGTGGTGTAGAATGATGTGACAGTGAGGAGTGTGGGTATGCTTGCCCTCAAGGGCACCCTGAAAGGAGGCGAAGGAAGAAGACTTGAGGTCACAGCTGATTGTTACTGCTTTTGGCACTGCCAGTCCTGTTACTGCTTTTGGCACTGCCAGTCCTATAGGCCCCATTAGTTGCGGGTGTCCTTGCAGTGGATGGTACAGCTGCAAATATGGCTGTCTGTTAACCCAGAACCTAGTTCCCTGTGTAATTGCCAAGTAGGTTCATCTCCGCCTGTAAATATGAGAGGGAGGGTACTGGCAGATGGGCACGATCTGCCTCTGGTGCAACCTGACTTGCCTGGCATCGCTCCATTCAATGATACATAGAATGATACAACATAGAAGGAGGCCATTCGGCCCATCATGCCTGTGCCGGCTCTTTGGCAGAACTTTCCAATTTTTCCCACTCCCCTGCTCTTTCCCCATAGCCCTGTAATTTTTTCCCTTTAAGTATATATCCAATACCCTTTTAAAAGTTACTCTTAGTCTGCTTCCTCCACCCGTTCAGGCAGTGCATTCCAGATCACAACAACTCGCTGCGTAAAAACATGTGTCATCATGTCACCTCTGGTTCTTTTGCCAATCATCTTAAATCTGTGTCCTCAGATTACCGACACTTCTGCCACTGGAAACAGTTTCTCCTTATTTACCGTTCAATGGTTTTGAACACCTCTACCAAATCTCCTCTTAACCTTCTCTGCTCTAAGGAGAACAACCCCAGCTTCTTCAGTCTCTCCACATAACTGAAGTCCCTCATCCCTCGTACCATTCTAATAAATCTCTCCTGCACCCTCTCCAAGGCCTTGACATCCTTCCTAAAGTGTGGTGCCCAGAATTGAACACAATACTCCAGCTGAGGCCTAATGAGTGTTTTATAAAGCATAACCTCCTTGCTTTTGTATTCTATGCCTCTGTTTATAAAATTGAGAGGTCGCACAACACCAGGTTATAGTCCAACAGTTTTATTTGAAATCACAAGCTTTCGGAGCTATCACTCCTTCCTCAGGTGAAGTAAATTGGATACAGAATCGCCAGAGCATATATAGATGGAAAAAAAAGCATGTGTACTTTACAATTGCAGACCAATAAATTAAATCATCCTGACTATCTGCCGAGGTGTGATAAAGTTAATTAAGTCAGCCAGGAAGGTACCACATCAAAAGACATAGCAAGATACAACTGAGACAATGAGGTGATGTCGCAGGGGTTCTAACGTGTCAAAAGCTGCCGTCTGTATCCAATTTACTTCACCTGAGGAAGGAGCGATAGCTCCGAAAGCTTGTGATTTCAAATAAAACTGTTGGACTATAACCTGGTGTTGTGCGACCTCTCAATTTTGTCCACCCCAGTCCAACACCGGCATCTCCGCATCTGTTTATAAAGCCAAGGTTCCCATATGCTTTTTTAACAGTCTTTTCAACTTGTCCTGCTACCTTCAAAGATTTGTGCACGAACACCCCCAGGACTCTCTGTTCCTGCTTTAAAAATGTATCATTTAGTTTATATTGCCTCTCCTCATTCTTCCTACTCACATGTATGACTTCACACTTCTCTGTTAAATTTCATATGCCATGTGTCTGCCCATTTCACCAGTCTGTTACTGTCCTCCTGAAGTCTGTTACTATCCTTCTCATTGTTCACTACATTTCCAACTTTCTCTTCTTTCTTGTAAAAAACATAATTCAAAGGGGAATTCCCATTGTCCAATGTTGCTGACATACCATAAAAAATGGCAGTGCCAGAACGTTTGTTACAAAGCCTACTGACCAACGAAGTGGAAGCATGAAAAAGACAATGAAAAGCAAGGAAAAAAAGGCTCAGGAATAGCCACAGATGCGGATACATATTTTACTATAGGGCTCTTAAAAATGCAGATCCATAAACAATACATCCTAGCAGCCATGAATGTCCATTTTATATGGCTCGGTAGATGAACGCTGTACTGTTGTAAATGTCAGGAAACTGCATGGGACCTAATTATAACGTAGTTAATTGCAAACTACTCGGTGCTTCTGGCGCCAGTACAAAAGTCCACTGGAAAACTGGATCTAGTGTTAATTGAGTGGAAATCTCCTGTCGGTTACACCAGTTAATGGAAGTAAACAATTGGAAAATCTACCCTATTCCGTCTGGCTCACAAATGAAAAATGGCCATCTGTGTGAGATACTCGAGGACTGCAAGTACTTGTGGATCATTTCCTAATAAGAGTGAACACCTTTAGGAAAAGAAGCGGGAGAAAGGAAGAAGTGAAGAAGGAGGAGGGAGAGAAAATTGACAAAACAAAACTGCTACTCAAATTCAAACGGTTAGCACTCGCAGAACAGTGACGGTTTTCTGGTCATATCATTGTAGCTGGATCTGCCACCGTATCAATCTGGGTTGGGAATACCAACAACTGGGTACTTGCACTCTTGACCCGGTTTCACTTTCCGGAGTCAGAGGCAGGGTGGGTACCAGGCAGGTGCCCACCCTGTGAATGGCACAACTGGGGAGTCTGCACCAGATGGGAGGAGGAAACTGGCAGTGGGGGTTAATGAGCTGGCCGAAGATATTGAATATAAAAAAGAATTGCCCCATGTGTTTCAATCCATACTAAAATCATTCACTCTGAGATTAACTGCAGTAGGGAAATGCTAGCCTTTCAGTTCTGGATCCACCGGCCTAGCAATTCTAGGTCCAGGGATGACAGCATTTTTAAGAACACAAATGTAGGAATTATGTCGTCTGATGAAATTCCTGCATTTGCATCTGCCGGCCCATCTGTGGATAGGAGTATTATGTACCCCGCTCAAAAGTTGGCTAGAAATTCCAAGGTTTGAAAAAAGGGTCGAGAACATGGCATCATTAGGGCCCATTCTAACTGCGGCCCTGCCGCCTTGAGTACAGTGCCAAGGAATACAAGGAGATTTGGGGTCAAGAGCTCTTTCTTGTACCTGGGGCTGGGACTGAGGTTCGGACTGCACAGTCCACTTGAGATCAAACAGAGGAAGTTTGCATCCAGTTCATCTAGGTTAGATGTCAACCCAGGGACCTTGGGTGAAAGGCTAGTGGCAAGAGGATTACACACTTTAATAATAGTGATTTATAGCTTAGGTATGTTGTGGTAGGGCGGAGGGTGTGGGGAAATGCTTTGATTTTTCAAATTGAAGGAAAACAAGTTTGTTTTGGTTACCAATGCGCAATATCCTGAGGATTACGTAATTTCTTATGCTTTTAGCTTCTCTGTTGCACAACCGGTTGGCTGTGCCTGTGTCTCACCATCACCATCACAAGTATAGCACAGTGTCAGTCAACAACACATCAGTTCCACTATAATATTTATATAAATGCAACTGGTGATTGAGATACTCGTCACTGTACAATGGATGGTTGTGAGTAAAACATTCCGTTAGCAGCTATAAGCTACAGTCATCCTGAAAATCTTCTATTAGGACCGATAGGATGAGTCCACCCTGATATTACAGATTAGTCACACTGTGAAATTCTATATGTAAGACTGCATTTTCCCATTTGTCATGGGCAGATCAAATACAGAGGCAACCCAGGCACAAATGACCTTGCAACATTGCTTTGTGCATTTTTATAACTTTCTCTCTGATGTACTGTGCTATGATATGCAAGACTGTCCTGCACAATAATTTAACAGGTCTGCGTGTAGGTGAGAACAAAGCAGCACAATTAGTGATTTAAAAGAATCATACAGCACAGAAGGAGGCTATTCGGCCCATTGTGCCTGTGCCGGCTCTTTCCCCACAGCCCTGCATTTTTTTTCCTTTTCAGTTATTTGTCCAATTCCCTTTTGAAAGTTACTACTGAATCTTTCAGGCATTGTATTCCAGATCATAACAATTTGATGGCATCATTGCATCATGGACTTCCTCCACTGCTAAAATAATAAAAAAGGATTTTATGTGACCTAAAAGTCACATTGCAGCAGTTTGCACTGAAGAATGTATAATATCTACTCCAGCGGAAATGCTTCTTACCAGCCAGTATGGTGTATAGTGGAAAGCTTGTTTTACAGGTAAGGATGCAAACAGATCACTGCAAGATAAAGCACCATTCTGTCTACTTCACTTTTTCATTATTTCTAAACATAAAAGGCTTTGTCACCCACAGATTTACCTACTTCATACAAGTTCTACTTATGCACTGACCAAGAGGCCTGCTTCTGGCCACCAGACAGGCAAAAGTGTCCTGCTAGGAACTTTCAGTCCTGTCAAGTATCACTATTTAGGCACTTTTATCTCAATGTTATGCCCCGGACAGCAGACACATGCTTCTCCCACTGTTGATGGGATTCCCAATTATAAACAACACAACCTCTGGAGAACAGAAAACATCGCAGACCCACGTTTTCCTCCTCCTCTGGCCTACTAAACACACTAAGCCCATTTTGTGAATCTGCATCACGGTGCAAAACTAGCCGTGCTTCAATTCCTGCTGCCTGTATTATGATATGCAATTGCCTCATGATGTGATGTTTTCAAGCCTCCCCTGCCCTGGACTTGATTGATTTGAGTCAGCATAAGGCCAACAGGACAGCAGGATGTTCTGCATATGCACTGACGAATGGGTCTACGTTTTTCAAACCAGCATCTAATGAGCCTGTAATAGAGTCACTTGGATTAACTCTGCTGCCCATATCTTAACTCGCACCAAGTCCTGTTTACCCATCATCCTTGTGCTTGCTGACCTATATTGGCTCCCGGTCCGGCAACGCCTCAATTTTAAAATTATCATCCTTGTTTTCAAATCCCTCCATGGTCTTGCCCCTCCCTATCTCTGTAACCTCCTCCAGCCCTACAACCCTCTGAGGTCTCCGCGCTCCTCCAATTCTGGCCTCTTGCGCATCCTCAAAGGCAGCCTTACCTTCAGCTGCTGAGGCCCTAAGCTCTGGATTTCCCTCCCTAAACCTCTCCGCCTCTCTACCTTCTCTCTCATCCTTTAAGACGCTCCTTAAAACCTACCTCTTTGACCAAGCTTTTGGTCACATGTCCTAATATCTCCTTATGTGGCTCAGTGTCAAGTTTTGTTTGATAACACTCCTGTGAAGCGCCTTGGGATGTTTTACTCCGGTAAAGGCGCTATATAAATGCAAGTTGTTGTTGTTTCTCTCCGGGACCTGATGATTAAACTAAGAGTCTCCTTCAATTGAGAGTCAACAATTTTAGTTTAAAAATGTAACCCATCGATGTGTACCACTTCTAAAATTAAACACAGCTCCATATAATTAAATGGGTTCGTAATTTATGTCATCTTGCCAGCCAAAGCCAAAATCCAGTACTTATTTATTATCAAACTGGCAGTGTTTGAGCTACAGTTACTGTGAGCTATATTTCAATATACAGTAATATTAAACCTAATGTCAACTGTCCCTTTTACTTATTATCTCTAATTAATATCTGTTTTCCTTTTATGGGAAAAGGAAAGAGCTGGAGCTTTCCAAGGTTATGACAGACAGTACTAACAGTTTACTTTCAGGTCGATGAAGCTTTAGAAACTAATCTCCCTTCATTCATGGAAAGGAAGCCTTTTTTTATACTGTGAGGGTTAAAAGGATTACAATATAATTCTGCTAATCTGTTATGGAGCTATTGGGTATGAGACTCACAAATGTATTCAGATCCACCACGTTGGAAAAACTCTCGATGTGTTCTTCTCCAGGGTACTGAGTTTGTGGCACTAAGTGGAGCTGTGCTGCGGTTCAGAAAAATGCTCTGTTCTGCTCACCACAAGGTGTTCGGTGAGAACTGAATGACTTTTTTTTTTATTTGTTCTTGGTACGTGGGTGACACTACAAGGCAATATTTATTGCCTATCCCTAGTTGCTCCGAGCGCAGAATGAGTCAACCACTTATTGTGGGACTGGAGTCACATATAGGCCAAAACAGAGAAGGGTGGCAGGTCCTCTGTCCTGAAGGACATTTTTACAACAATCCAGCAGCTTTCATGTGTATTTCATGTGTGGCAGCCCACAAATTACCAGATTTATTCAATGCAATTTCATAACCTGCCATGGTGGGATTTGAACTTGCAACCTCTGAGTTGCTAAGTCCTGTGTCAAAAACACAAGGTATTAATGGGTGCCTTGACTACAATGGGCTAGGAATTTGTCTTGGGTGGCAGTGGAAAAGGAACGGTATCGCACTGGCTGTTTGTTTATACCTGCTGCCCGATATTCAGTTCCATTCAAGTCACTTGAACTGAATATTGGGCTGGGCGTTTGACGGATGGCCAATGCGATACCGCGCATTTTGCACTACTGCCCAAGATGAATTTTTACTCCAGCGTTTTTACAGTATTTTTCTACATTAGGAAGCAATTCTCCAATATTGTCTCAGTGCTGCAGTTGGCCCAAATTGGTATCCAGCAAACTGGCAAGCTCCAGTTGTATTGTAGACTGTTTTCCAAGGAACTTTCTTTCTCAATCACTGGGGAATGGCCATACAGACCAGTGAACAAAGGACAAAAAACCCTGAACTATCTAAGCTTTTTAGCACTGCCACTCGCCAGAACACATGGCTGCTTCCACCTCGAACAGCAATGGTGCCATTACCATTAGTGTTGGTGCTGCCTCAACAAGAGCTACAGAAACCACTTCATTTGGTGAGTTTTGGATTTTCTAGAGGCCGCTTTGTTTCTTTTACCGTGCTGCTGAAATGCAGGGGCTGTTGCTGTCACCACTAAGTTCAGCATCAGAGCAGCAAGTTCCAAAAGAGAATTTAAGTCAGATTTGTGAGGTGAAGTCAACAACCTCCTCATCCACCTCACCCCACTAAACATGGTAATGTAGTAGATTATAAAATCAATGGGGGAGAAATTGGTTTGGACCCCTTTCCGGGCCTGAGATAGTCAAAGAACTTGGCGTGTGCGCCGGAAGCTGCAGGCCCAAAGTTTATCCCAAATTGGGCCTCGAGCATCAGAATAATTCTGGTGAGCTGTGGACACCAACTAAGCGTCCAAAGGCTGTGTGCCGGTTTGCTGGACACCAGTTTGGGCCAACTGCAGACCCTCAGGTTATGTCCTAGGAGGGTAGGGGGAGGTGAACAGGGTGGGGGTGGGGGTGAAGATGGGGGAGATAAATGGGGTGAGCACCCGCCGGCAGCGGCCCGCTGTATTGCTGTGGAGTCTCCTGCTCTTCCTGGCTCCATTTCAAAGTAAGTAAAAACTAAAAACTCACCGTTTGGTTGGTGGCCTCCCATTAAGTTGGTTAGGCTGCAGGACAACCTGAAAGGAGCGGAACCTGCCTGGCGCCTGCTTCCTCAATCCTGCCAAATGAGGCAGACATTAGGCCTCTCGTCAGCATATGCAGCCTTCAGAGACACCTAAATATCGCCTGACTCAATGTGGCGATGGCCGTACCTCTGGCGATGTTTGGGTGCAGGGCATAGCCCCACGAAATGATGCTTTTTGTCCCCGTTCTGTGCCTGAAAAACAGGCGCCACCGTGTCCGATTTCACCCCCAATGTTTGCATACTTGGGACGATTTTGCAAGGAAAGTGTTGAATTGTACAAGCTTTTGCTTGTAACAAAGTACAGGGAATGGTAAGTTATAACACCAGGCTATGCTTGCAAATCAAAAAATAATGTATAGCTAATGGTTTTCTTCATGTCAATTATATTTTCTGTTAATTATGAGACTTAGCAGAAATCAGTAAGACTAGGCACTCTGAGTATCTTCAGCACTTTGGGGCAGCTATCAGGGTTCAGTTAGCCAGCCTACTCACTATTAATGGAAAAGGTCTTCCAGACAAAGAAACAGAGAAATACATTTGGAGTGATAGCTCTTTTCTGGTTGCAATGAAATACAATAGCTGCCTAATGGTATTAACCCTTCAGGGGGAGGAGAAAGAGGAGAGTGGTCTGGCACTGTTCAGAACTTAATTGACATTAAAATGGTACATCTTATTCAGTTTTAATAAGTTATTCCAGTTTAATGGAGCTGCTTACTGGTTACAAATGGGCCCTGATAAATACTCAAAGCACAATTTGCAAAAATGTCCATACAATTGCTGTTCAGCAGAAGCATCACAAGAGAACAGGAAGCTCAGGAATGGCCCCTGCAGCTGACTTCTTTGCAACTCAGATCTTGACCGTGATGCTGTTTCTGCCCTTAGATCCGCTTGATGGCACTTTAGGTTAAGAGTCGAGCTGACTTGCTCCATTTTCTTCTAGTTCAGGAACCTCTCCAGCATTTTGTTAAGTGCACTGAATGAAGAGAGAATTCTATCGCTCACTTCATTCTTTATACTGTTACGTACAATATTCTAGCTCCAAATTGGCAACACTGATTCAAAATATAATTTTGCCAATGGATCAGGACTCAGCCCCACTCTTGTCAAGTTTAACATTTTAAAAAAAAATCAATATTTATATACATATTTGGCAAAGTCATTGTACATACCCATAATCTGTGGAACCAATATACAATTTGCATACTGCCAATGGAAGAATACGTTGGGTGTGGTGCATGATTGAGGACAGGGCAGTTTGGCCGTGTCTCCTGTGCAGTAGTTAGGCAATGAGAGTATGGGGAGTCCTACAATGAGAGTATGGGGAGTCCTACAATGAGAGTATGGGGAGTCCTACAATGAGAGTATGGGGAGTCCTACAATGAGAGTATGGGGAGTCCTACAATGAGAGTATGGGGAGTCCTACAATGAGAGTATGGGGAGTCCTACAATGAGAGTATGGGGAGTCCTACAATGAGAGTATGGGGAGTCCTACTATATATGTTGGTTGCCCTGCCTAGATAGGGCACTGTTCTGGGTTGGGTTTTCTGTAAGTTCTTGGTGTAACTTCTGTGTTCATACTCTGCTGGCATATATCTTTTGCTTGGGGTTGGTTTGTGTGTTTGGGTGGGGGAGGGGCTGCTGTGTTGCAGGCTTTCAGAAAGGGCTCCAGATTGCCTGGCACTCCCTCAGCTGCAGGCAAAGATTATAGATCATGTGTTTTGATGACATGGGTCTCATAGCTACTTCACCCCCATACTGGCTGTGGGGAGGGATTATGTTTCACCACAGCCTACCACCGAGAGCTGTGGTAACTTGTGTGGTGCAGGGGAGGTCTGATCTGCTGTAAGGAGACCTATCAATCATGGTGCCGGGTATGTAAGGATTGCAAGGCCTATCAAGGGTTTTATGGTTTACCAGATAGTGGTCTAGATAGCTGAATGGGGAGGTACAATCGTAATATGTACAGCAACAACTTGCATTTAACATAGTAAAACATCCCAAGATGCTTCACAGGAGCGTTATCAAACAAAATTTGACATTGAGCCACATAAGGAGATAGTACGATAGGTGACCAGAAGCTTGGTCAAAGAGGTAGGATTTAAGGAGCATCTTAAAGGAGGAGAGGTGGAGAGGTTTAGGGAGGGAACTCCAGAGCTTAGGGCCCAGCCTGCTGATGACACGGCTACCAATGGTGGAGCGATGAAAATCGGGGATGTGCAGGAGGACAGAACTGGAGGAGTGCAGGAATCTCGGAGGGTTGTAGGGCTGAAGGAGGTTACAGAGATAGGGTGAGGCGAGGCCATGATGGGATTTGAAAACAAGCAGATCACCAGTGTGGCAACTATCCCGCCTGCAGACATCTGATAGTGAGGGCTGGAATTTATGGAGTTTGTCTTGTATGCGGTAAATACAATGAAAATTTTTTTGTTGGCTATGCCACATCCTGCTGCCCATTTGTCCCCCACCTCTCTCTCCCCATGAGCTGAAATGACATCTCTCAGGGATTCACCGAGCTCTTACCAAATAATCCTTCATTTTGTTCACTATGTCCTGGTGGTAGACTGCTCTCTAACTATGGCTTTTAAAGTAAGCAATGTGCTTTAATTTGAACAGTCACCATTGTTTGGTGTGTAACTTGGTGGGGAACTTGGAGGTGGTGGTGTTCCCATGCGCCTGCTGCCCTTGTCCTTCTAGGTGGTAGAGGTAGCGGGTTTGGGAGGTGCTGCTGAAGAAGCCTTGGCGAGTTGCTGCAGTGCATCTTGTAGATGGTACATACTGCAGCCACTGTGCACCGGTGGTGGAGGGAGTGAATGTCTAAGGTGGTGGATGGGGTGCCAATCAAGCAGGCTGCTTGGTCTTGGATGGTGTTGAGCATCTTGAGTGTTGTTGGAGCTGCACTCATCCAGGCAAGTTGAGAGTGTTCCATCACACTCCTGACTTGTTCCTTGTAGATGGTGGAAAGGCTTTGGGGAGCCACAGAATACCCAATATCTGACCTGCTCTTGTAGCCACATTCTTGTAGTATTTATGTGGCTGGTCCAGTTAAGTTTCTGGTCATATTAATTAAGTATTCTCACATTTTTTTTTATGTAAAAGGGCTGTCAGAAGAGCATTGGGGCTGATTAGGGACCAAAATGGAGAACTATTGGTGGAGGCAGAAGGCATGGCTGAGGTACTAAATGAGTACTTTGCATCGGTGTTTACCAAGGAAGAGGACTTTGCCAAAGCTGTGGTAAAGGAGGAGGTTGCAGGGTTACTGGATGAGATAAAAATAGATAAAGAGGAGGTACTAGAAAGGCTAGCAGTAATTAAAGTGGATAAGTCACCCGGTCCGGATGGGATGCCTCCTCGGATGCTGAGGGAAGTAAGGGTAGAAATTGCGGAGGTGCTGACCACAATCTTCCAATCCTCCTTAGATACAGGGGTGGTGCCAAAGGACTGGAGGATTGTATATGTTACACCCTTGTTCAAAAAGGGGAGAAGGATAAACCTGGCAATTACAGGCCAGTCAGTTTAACGTTGGTTGTGGGGAAGCTTTTAGAAACAATCATCCAGGAGAAAATTAACAGGCACTTGCTCAAGCATGAATTAATAAAGAAGAAGCAGCACGGATTCGTTGAGGGCAAATTGTGTTTGACTAACTTGATTGAGTTTTTTGATGAGGTAACAGAGAGGGTGGATGAGGCCAGTGCAGTTGATGTGTATATGGACTTTCAAAAGGCCTTTGATAAAGTACCACATATTAGGCTTGTTTGCAAAATTGAAGCCCATGGGATAAAAGGGGCAGTAGCAGCATAGATACAAAATTGGCTAAGGGATAGAAAACAGAGAGTTGTGCAGTTTTTCAGACTGGAGGGCGGTATACAGTGGTGTTCCCCAGGGTTCAGTACTAGGACCATTGCTGTTTTTGATATACATTAATGATTTGGACTTGGGGGTACAGGGCACAATTTCAAAATTTGCAGATGACACGAAACTTGGAAGTGTAGGGGGTGATTTTCTCAATGGGGAGCTTTTGGAGGCGGGACTCCCACTTGTCGGGTTTCAGTCCTGCCTCCAAAAACTTCTGCCTAACCCATGCTATTTTCCCTTGATTGACCTTGACCAGCGGGCTCAGCAGGCCAGTTAAGGGAAAGCCGATTGCAGAGCACGTCAACGTATGACGTTTCATGAATTGTCATGTGACATTCTCTGCAGTTTGATCAACCTTCTTTCTTTTACAGAAATTAGATGGTTGTTGCATCTGAGAATGCAACGGCCATCTCTCATCTGCAACATGGAGGTCCGAGACTCTCCGCATACAAACTAACTAAAGCCTGCAGGAAGAAACAAAGGTAAGTACACTTTTAAAAACACTTTGCCCTTACCTCAGATACTCACCTCTACACTCTTGCACCCATCACTTACCTTCACACCACACTTTTGCAACCCCCCGACCCCCGCAGACCCAGTACTCGCCTTGCTGAGCTGGCGTGTTTTGGAGCCTTCGGGAAGCCCGCACTTGAGGGCAAAAAGAGGATAATCCTATTTTCTGCCTGTTAACTACCTGTTAACAGGCAGTTAATAGGTTTTAATCCTTTCCCACCTCCAAGGAGATGGGACCCGGCGCGGGACGGCTACCCACCTTCTGGGAAGATAGCATGGAGGTGGGTTGGGGGCGGGTTGGGCACCCGCCCCCAAATTCTGCCATTTTCCCGGCAGTCCCACCTCCATACCCGTCTCCCCAGGGTTGGCAAAATCGCCCCCGTAGTAAACAGTGAGGAAGATAGTAATAGACTTCAAGAAGATGTAGACTGGCTGGTGGAATGGGTGGACACATGGCAGATGAAATTCAATGGAGAGAAGTGTGAGGAAATACATTTTGGTAGGAAGAATGAGGAGAGACCATACACACTAAATGGTACAATTTTAAAGGGGGTTCAAGAACAGAGAGACCTGGGGGTGCTTGTGCACAAATCTTTGAAGGTGGCAGGACGGGTTAACAAACCAGTTAATAAAGCATATGGGATCCTGGGCTTTATAAATAGAGGCATAGAGTACAAAAGCCAGGAAGTATGCTAAACCGATAGAAAACATTAGTTCGGCCCCTGCTGGAGTATTGTGTCCAATTCTGGGCATCACACTTCAGGAAGGACGTGTAAGTTTCGGAGAGGGTACAGAAGAGATTTACTAGAATGGTTCCAAGGATGAGGTGTGGATAGACTGGATAAACTGGGGTTGTTCTCCTTAGAGCAGAGAAGGCTAAGAAGTGATTTGATAGAGGTGTTTAAAATCATGAAGGGTTCAGATAGAGTAAATAAAGAGAAACTGTTTCCAATGGCTGAAGTGTCAATAACCAGAGGGCACAGATTTAAGGTGATTGGCAAAAGAACCAGAGGCGACATGAGGAAAAACTTTTTTACACAACGAGTGGTTAGGATTCGGTATACACTGCTTGATAGGGTGATGGATGCAGATTCAATAGTAGACTTCAAAAGGGAATTGGATAAATACTTGAAGGAGAAAAAATTGACAGGATATGGGGAAAGAGCGGGGGTGGGGGGCGGGCGGCAGTGGGTCTAACTGGGTTGCTATTTGAAAGAGCCGGCGCAGACTCGATGGGCCGAATGGTCCACTAATAACTCTGGGGGTTTTCTTAAGCGAACATAGATATCACAGAAAAAGTGATGGCTAGGAGCATGTTACAATTATATATGTAATGTGACAGACTGGATTGCAAAGAAGTGGGAAGGCTACAAGCAGTGAACACTACAGATTCAGAAATGTGAGACCCATAGGCTAAAATGGAGTCAGCTATGAGGAGATTTATTGAGATTGTAATATTCTCTGGTTTATATTCTTGTATTAATAGATGATGAATGGGACAAACTATATTACAGAAGAGTTCAGTACTTTCACGGATGAGTAGCAATCACACTGGAAATACAGAAAAAAGCTTATTTTCAAAGCAGCTTGTTGTTAAAGAATTAGGTGCCATAGAAACAGATAGGAATTGGTGATTACCTGGAGGAAACATGTGGTTAGCCTGAGCTGTCTGTTTTAAAATATCAGTTACAAATCCATGTAGGTGTGTCATACCTTTAGCTGTGACTGTTGCATTCATATCTAACGACGTTTTGTTTATAATAAAGGAGGTATCTGGACAGGACCAAGGGAAATATGCCAGGTACTTTCAGCTATAGTGATTCAGGGCTAAGGGCAGCGACATGCATAATAAGGGAAAAATGTACTAATGCGCACATGTTTTTTTAAAGGGAGTCGAACGAACATATCAAATGAATGAATACTATTCCTTATCTCAACTTTCAACTTCAGCCAAATGCTGAAGAATCCACTATTGAGAAATCTACCACCTCCCTCCACATTTTTTACTGTTTGGACAATTGTCCAGTTATTTCAGGATTGCAGATTTTTTTGCTTCTGGTAAAAACAAATTCTTTAGAATGCATCGAAAGGGCAAGTCTCTTCTTTAGGGGTTTGTTTCAAAGTCCGTAACAAACTTTTTATCATCGAACAGTAAAATGACAGAATATGCCTACGGCAATTTAGACAAATTTAACGCATCTGCAGAGCTTGAAATCAGATGGCACCAACTCTTACAGCATAACAACTGGCGGGTTGCAGAAAATCCATGTGTCTGGTTTTTGAAAGTCGTGTTAGCATAAATTCTTGGAAACAAGAATTCTTGGGTACTTTTTGAGTTGATCAAAATTTCCTCGGAATCTGCTCCTGCTCCACCACTGTAACTTTGCCAGAAGTTTCTGCCGCGCTTATGTGAAGTTATGATGGTAGAGTGGGAGCGGCTGGGAGGAAATCTCTCACCATTAACAGTGAAGGTAACTGAAGAGGTAGGTAGGGAGCAGGAAATACAAACAGCTAAATACATGAGAAAGCATGGAATGAGAAAAGGCAATTCAACAAATGAAGCCTGCTCCTTTCCCTGATCATGTACCTGATCATGGACACTACCACATCCATTTCATCTACTGAGTCTCAGATAGCTTGATTAAAAAAACAACAAATAGTCCTTTTCATGGAATAATCTTGAATGAACATTCACTTCTTAACATTTGGTCTGTTTTCAGACTTACTGCATTGCAATTTTTTTTTACTCTCTCCTGGCTGAGTTTCAGCTGAAATTAAAAATAGTTGCATCACACTAACACTAACATTAAGACCGGATGAACTCTGCTGGAGCTCACTCGGCTGACGTAGCTCCAATGTGTCCAATATTTCAAAACTAACTGCTAGAGCAAGATATTTGACTCCGATCAGAGCATCATGTCTTATATCCAGCAGATCATGGTTTTCCACAATTGATGTTTATATTTGCAAGCCTGTAGCAGACTCGTCTCTGGGTTGTTTCCGGAAAGAAAGGCATTTTACATGGACAGGTCATTAGTCTGACCCACAACCCTATCTCCTACCTTTTGACCTGTCTGACTTGGGTGGCCCTACCAGAAGTTATACTCCCGCCAACATTGCTCTCAGGTCATAGGAGCATGCAAGCCTTCCTACCAAGCCAAGGCACAGCCCTTATGGAAGCCAAGCTGACACAAACATTAACTCCGACATATTAATGCCCAGTTATACTGCAGGTGTCGTACTAAAATTATGTGGCTTTTCAGATCACTATGACACAATACCTGTTACATAACTATGCCAATGTGGACTTGTAGCAGCGTTTTGGATGCAGCTCAGCAAAGGTAGTTCTGTATTACTGGTGATGCGCAATGGGATCCACTGCAATGGGATCCATTGTATGTACTTTGAGCATTATGTTTTAAAATTTAAAAATACCTCAGGTAGTCAGATCTATTGGCCTAGAAATTGGACAGGGTAGCAGATGTTTTCCAGATGCCTCCTGCATCTCCAAAATGGCTGCAGTGTTAGCAGCGGCCTGAATGACCATCACTTAACTTCATAGCCTCCTCCAGCAGCGCCGTTGAAATGGGAATGAGATCCGAGGCCCAATATCCGGGGCTCCTCGGACCATACCATTCGTGCGCAGGGCAAGTATCCTGCGTGGGGGGCGGGCGGGGGGGCGGTTGGTGGGGGGAGAATTTCTAGGTCATTGCCTTTCATTTTGTTTCTTTTCCAGGATTGTTCTCTCAGCCTTTTTCAGCCATGAGAAGTTTTACTATTAAGTATACATGCATGGACTTTTCTTTCCCCCAATCAACAGGAATCAAGAGGTATGGTTTTCGGCTGGCAATGTAACTGGAGCTTTTAGGCAACAGAAGGCCCTGAAGGTGAATATCTGCAGCGTATGCTATCACACTGTGGCTGCTTTATTGAGTTACAGGTGTCGAACAGGGTGGTTACCCTCTATTCATTAATCACTGGTACTGAAAAATGCGCAGTTGTAAAGACTATTACCTTACTAGCTGCCGTCAGTAGATCTATAAAGGAAATGAATGGTTATTAACACCTAGGGCTTCCCTGACCATCAGCACTCACATTTCACACAAAAGTAGTTCTGAACTTGTCATGCAGACTACCATTGTAATGAATTGGTTGACCCTGTTAATAATGACCATTTATTGTCCAGCCATTTTGACATACAAAGGCTGGTTGCTTCCAATAAAGAGCATCAACTGTGAATAATGTGCAGCTATGATGACTCTGAAGCAGTTGACAATACAGTGGCATTATCGCATCACAGATTCCACTCGAAAGTACAGATTTTTCATTTTTATTTTAATCTTAATCAAACCCAAGATTAGAAATATGAGAAGCAGACTGGTATATTTTGCACTATGGAAGGCAGAATCTGTTTTTGTACCTAATATAGTGCTCTTGTCAACTCCCAGTGTGGCAATGCTAGCCCTTTAAACGCTGCTATTTAATGTTAGGTTAAATGCTGTGCTACTGGCTTCCCACACACAGGCCTTGTGCAGATAGAAGCAGCCCAAGGAAAATTTGCTGGATTTGCAACGGCCAACTGCTGGAAAGAAAAAAAGAAAGACTTGCATTTATGTAGCGCCTTTCACGACCACCGGAGGTGCAAAAGTGTTTTACAGCCAATGAAGTACTTTTGAAGTGTAGTCACTGTTGTAATGTAGGAATGCAGCAGCCAATTTGTGCACAGCAAGCTCCCACAAACAGCAATGTGATAATGACCAGATAATCTGTTTTAGTGATGTTGATTGAGGGATAAATATTGGCTAGGACACCAGCGATAACTCCTCTGCTCTTCTTCGAAATAGTGCCATGGGATCTTTTACGTTCACCTGAGAGAGCAGACAGGGCCACGGTTTAATGTCTCATCCAAAAGACGGCACCTCCGACAGTGCAGCACTCCCTTGGAGTGTCAGCCTAGATTTTTGTGCTCAAATCTCTGGAGTGGGACTTGAACCCACAACCTTCTGACTCAGAGGTGAGGGTGCTACCCACTGAGCCACAGCTGACACTCAGAAAACTAAGAAAAAATAAGAAGTCCTCCTGGCTGCTGGCTTTAGCAAATCTGGCAAGTTTACTCGGGGGGCTTTTGTGTCGGGAGCCGGCAGCACCAGCGTAGATCTTGCACAGTATAAAAGTAGCTTATTGGGCATAGGGCTTGATAGAAAAAGGTGCCTGGAAAGTATTCTAATTGAATAACACATGATTTTGGGGAAGGACACAGGGAGCTGTTAGGATAACAATATCAACACCATTGAGTGCCTTGAAGGTTGTGTATGAATTGTGGCACATGCACGATGGCATTCCACATAATATCCTCTCCAACCTTGTGTGAGTGAACTACAAAGTCATCTGCTTCACTTCAAATTAATAAATAATAATACTTCCATTTATTAAGTGCTTTATCACATCAAAGCATGTCAGAAGTGCTTCACACAATAAGTGCAGTCATTGCCATTGTTATGAAGTTAGAGTCCCAGTTTATTCTCAATAGGTTCATTTTACTTGATAATCCTACTACTTCGAGCCTGGGGTGAAAGAGCCAGGGGTGACAACTAAGTGATAACCACATCTGAGAAACTTTAGCTAAAATGAAAATATCATTAACGCTTGTGGAATTAGCATTCGTATAATATTCCAAATCTTTTTTAAAAACACCTTTCTTCCAGTTTTCTCTGGAAGACACTGATGACACTTTCTGGAAGTATTCCGTCGACAGCAGCAGTCCTCAGGTGCCTTGACCAATGCATGAGCATTGAGGCCATGGGTTTCTGGCCCCATTCTGCCAATTTTCCGGTGGACTTGATGTGGATCTGTCTGAACATGTGGTCAGAGGGACGCTCTGCTGTGTCCCTACCTCGACCCCTTGCCCAGAGACAGTCCCAGTGGAACAAAATTACATTGCAAATTACTGAGGGAAACAGGCCTCCATCGTGTTTCCTGTCAGTTACCAAGTTCGAAGGCTAGATGCAGGACTGCCTGTTAGGCTCTGGTGTCCAGTGTTCAAAGGACCACAGCACCCAAAATACAAAAGACCTAAGCACTCCCCCCCTCCTCCCCGACACAAACCCAAACCCACCATACACAAAACATTCCGAGGCCACATACAGAAAAAAGCTGAGCCCCACTAGAGCCCCCATAACCTTTCGGAACATTCAGGATTGAACACAAAAGCAAAAAGGTCATTATAACTCAGTATAAAACAATAGGTAGGCCACATCTTGAATGCTGTGTGCAGTTTTGGGCTCCTTAACATAGGAGGGAATAACAATAGTAGATTTACCTGGATAATATCAAGCATGAATCGAAGTTAAAAGAAAAAGGAAAGGAACTGAAAGCACTTTACATCCGATTAACTACTTTTTGAAGTGTAAGCTTCTGTGTAAACAAAAATGTGTGGGTTAGGTTGATTTGGCTATGATAAATTGACCCTTAGTGTTAGGGGGGGATTAAATATGTGGGGTTACAGGGATAGGATGGGATATGTTAGGGGGAATTAAATACGTGGGGTTACGGGGATAGGGTGGGATATGTGTCGGTGCAGGCTCGATGGGGATTCTGTGTGAGAAAGCAGGGACAGGGTACTGGATTTGGATGATCAGCCATGATCGTATTGAATGGTGGAGCAGGCTCGACGGGCCGAATGGCCTACTCCTGCTCCTAGTTTCTATGTTTCTATGTTTTAAGCTATGAAGAAAAGCGAGAGCAACTTGAGCTGCATTCTCTCGAACTGAAAAGATTGAAGGGGTTTGATAGAGGTACTGAAATGATAAAAAGGAACAGACAAGGAAAACATAGATATAAGATTGTTATTGGTAGGTAAATCAGAAGCACGAAACCCTGATCTCAAAATAAGCACTAAATACATAAAGGAGATTAGAATAAACTTTCTCATGCATTGGAACGTGAAATGCTTTGCTGAAAATGATGATCACTGCTAAATTGATTACAGCATTCAGAAAGATACTGGGTAATTGCCTAAAGAAGAATATAAGAAGGAGAAAATGGAACTGTGTAAGAGTAAAAGACCCGGATAGGGGCCGAGATTTTAGTGCAACCCCTTTAAGTCAGCATTCTTTCTTTCTTTTTCATTATGGGTCAGTGGGTAAAATACATTATCTGATGCGGTATTGCGTACCTTGACTAGGAAGGTCCCAGCTTTGATCTCCTGGTCTGCGCTGAGTTATCTGATCTCAGTCAGGGCAGCAATGGGTGTGCTACATCTACTGTCAGCATCTTGGGCTAGGGATGAGACAAATCAGCCAGGACTCCCACTTGTGAGGCTAGGATAGGGTTCAACTGTGATGTTTCAGAGTGGTTGCACAGCCGGTAACAACAACAACTTGTATTTATATAGCCCCTTTAACATAACAAAATGTCCTAAGGTGCTTCATAGGAGCATTATCAAATAAAATTTGACACTGAGGCACATAGGGGGAGGAATTTGGTCTCGCCCCGTTTGGGGCGCAATTATCGGTCTGGCGCAAAGTTTAGCGCCTGGCGCTAATTATCGCCTCCGACTGCAAACTTGGCTTCTATCGCCCCTGGAGGTGATTGGAGCGCTAAATCAGGCGCTACACACCTCTCTTAAGGCGCTAACGCCGAGGAGTGAGGCACTATCTCAGAGCGCTAGCGAAGCTCATGAGATGTCAGTCAGCAATGGAACACAGACACACTGGCGCCGGCCAGTTCTTAAAGGGGAGGGTCGATCTTGCTCTCCATCCACACCCTGCTCATTGCAACCTTGAATCTCGCCCTGGAGAGACCTGTACATCAAATCTGCTGGAAAGAACAATGGAGAGGCCCAGGGAAAGAGCTCAGAGTGCAG
Source organism: Squalus acanthias (assembly GCA_030390025.1). Taxonomy (NCBI): domain Eukaryota; kingdom Metazoa; phylum Chordata; class Chondrichthyes; order Squaliformes; family Squalidae; genus Squalus; species Squalus acanthias. The sequence goes on along the minus strand of CM059426.1, from coordinate 81,807,997 downwards.
CCCCCACAGTCTCTTCTAAATCGATGTAAGGAAGGTCAAATCAAAATGAACCTGCAAAGTGCTGCTCAGTACCCAAAACTTCTTCACACAGCGTTGAATCTCTCCAGAAGTCTCTCTCTCTCTCTCTCAGAATGTGTGGTGCAAAAATGTCGCTGACAAAAAAAGGCAGGAAGCGGTCGCCTTTAAATAGCGCTCCCCCAGTCCCTTCTCGACTGCAAAACGTTCCCTTCAACCTGTCGTTGCTAGCGGCAGGTGGAAAGGCAGGGGGCGCCATTCAATATCCGGTCTGGGGCGCTGCCGGGGTGTTGCACGCTTGACTGATGTCACGATCTGCGGGCGCAGGAGATCGTGGTGGTAGTGTTTAGCACCGCCGCAAAATGTCTGGTCAATTTTGCGAGCGGTGCAAACATCGCCGCGCCCAGGCACTAGTTGCTTTGCGACCCATTAGCACCCTCTTAGCGCACTAACAGGAGGCGCAAAGCAACCAAATCTTTCCCCCATAAGGTGATATTAGGACAGATGACCAAATGCTTGGTTGAAGAGGTAGGTTTTAAGGAGCGTCTTAAAGGAGGAGAGAGAGAGGTAGAGTGGCAGAGAGACTTCAGGAGGGAATTCCAGAGCTTGGGGCGTAGACAGCTGTAGGCATGGCTGCCAATGGTGGAGCGATTAAAATCGGGGATGTGCAAGAGGCCAGTAACACTTACTGTCTAGGCTCACACCTGAAGAATGGTCACTTGGGCAATGAACTGGAGGACTGCCCTTAGAGGAAAAGAAGAAAACTGGAAGGAGGAGGGAAATAAACTGCTCGTTTAACAATAAGACCTTCCTTTCTGCGAATACCTAAATATGCAAATTCCAAATCTGATGGAATTTTTTGTAATGAATGACAGACAAGCAGGTGACTGTGATGGAGCTTCAAGTTGTGGTTAAATAAATCACAGCTGGAAAATCTTTGAAGTCACTAAACAACAAGAAAATAACATGTTGGTTTGTGAAACAGATGGACAGACAATACTGACACAGCAAGAACTCCTTTGATCCCATCTGTTGTTGCTGCTCAGACTTTTCACGAGCAGTGGCTAATTTGACTACTGCTACCAGCATCCCCCGTGATAATTTTGCGATTCATGGGCAACCTGCACAATGCAGAAAACACTGCATTTCTTTAACTCTTCTTTGATCAGTTTTCTTCTTGTTGAGCTCACACCTTTGTTTCTATACAGACATCCTCCTTAATCTTTTACTCCTTGTAACTAACAGTTTACAGCCTACCTGCCTGCAGCAATGCCAGATGTGGGTTAATGAGCGTGGCTGCATTTACTGGGTGCAAAAACATTTTTTCCCCTTACAGAGTGGAAATACTGGCTGCTATTTATGAGCAGTAACTGCAGCCTGTTAATCCCAATGGCACCGACAAAGCACGCATCATATAAATGCCCCCACTATTAATCTACTGTTGGAGACAGTTGACTCTATAGAAGACAGTTGACTCTATAGACCTATGACCCACAAGAATTTGTTTAATGGTAATGCAAACTGGTACACTTTAATTACTCAGCTAATCTGATGTTAGTTTGCATTGTGTAATGACAGAAAAATCAGCTATTTCTTTGAGGTAGAAATAAATGACAAAAGATAGTTTATGACCTTACATCAATGGTGTACGAGGCACAGGGCACTGGCTGAATCTGGCCCGCGAGCTCTTTCAACCCAGCCCACAGTTGCTTTCTTCTGTTTGTGCCGGACCGAGCAGTTCAAACACCCCGGACTTTGAGGTTTAGAAAAGCTGTTTCCTGATTGGTGCATTAAGACCAACAAACAGCAATTTTTGCACCAATGAGGAACCTGCTTCTAGGCTCAGGTAGTTTCAACAGGTTGAAAGAGAGTCCATTTGCAAGGTGGGAGCAGGTGCAGATGTCACCAGGCTGGAGAGAAAGATGCAGAGGTGTAGGCCAGGACAGGAAGAGCAAAAAGAAGTAGTTTTTTGGGTGTGCTGTGTTTGAATAATTACTATTATTGCTGTGGTATTAACTAACTGCTTTTATTTCCAGACCCTCTAGAAAGTTCTCATCAAAGAATAACAAAAGCAATACAAGACAGATCTTGGAGTGTACTTGCTACAATGTGCTTAAAGAAAGACTTACATTTATATAGTGTCTTTCATGACCTCCGGACATCCCAAAGTACTTTACACTTTTGAAGCGTAGTCACTGTTGTAATGTAGGAAACTTACTCCCATCATGGGACCATCTAGTGTTTAGTTAACAATATGCAAGCACCATACATATTTTTAGGAGGGGGTGGGGGGGTGCGGGCAGAAAGGAAAGGAAGAGAAAAAGAAAGAAAGAAGACAGTGGCTGTAATATTTTTACTGCATAGTTGGACTTGGATTTTTTTTGCATGTGGGAAGTTTAATCTTTAGCATAGGGGCTGGACTTTTTAGCTAGTGGGTGGGGATCTTTGAGGTTTTTGTCATATCTAGCCTACTTAATAGTTACACAAAAGCACAATACTGCGGATGCTGGAAATTTGAAATAGAAACAGAGAATGCTGGAAACACACAGCAGGTCAGGCAGCATCTGTGGAGACCCAGAAGTCCAACCAATGCAGAGCAGTAATCAACAAATCACATAGCATGCTGAACTACATAGCCACAACTGGATAGTAAAGTCCGAGGTGATTATGCTCAAATGTATAGTGCTCTGTTAAGACCACACCTAGAGTACTGTGTCCAGTTCTGGTCACCGAGATATAGGGGAGACATTCGAACATTGGAAGCGGTGCAGAGAAAAACCATGAAGCTGATCCATAATATCAGGGCTCAGAGCTTTGAGGAAAGACTGGTAAGACTTGGGTTTTTTCAGCCTGGAAAGGAGGTGTCTGAGAGGTGATCTTATAGAGATACATAAGATAGTAAACGGTATGGAAAAGGTAAATCCTGAAAATTAGTTTAAACTAGATTGTGAGTAGAAGAGGATACAGGTTCCAAGTGATAAAAGGCAATTTTGTGATTGATATTAGAAAAGAGAAGACTGAGGGGTGATGAATAGAGGTCTTTCAAATTATGAAGAGGTTTGATAGGGTAGGCATAGAGATGTTTCCACTTGTGGGGAGTCCAAAAGTAGGGGCTATAAATACAAGATAGTCACTAATAAATCCAATAGGGAATTCAGGACAAGCATCTTTACTCAGTGGTGAGAATGTGGAACTCGTTACCACATGGAGTATTTGAGGCAATTAGCATAGCTGCATTTAAGGGGAAGCTAGATAAGTACATGATGGAGAAAGGAATAGAAGGTTATGTTGATAGGGTTAGATGAAGTATGGTGGGAGAAGGCTCATGGAGCAGAAACAAAGGCATAGACCTGTTGGGCTGAATGGCCTATTTCTGTGTTGTAAATTCTATGTAATATGAAGTTCTTCAAACAAAGACTGAAATACATGGAATGGATTTCCAAATAGAGTAGAGGCAACAAAAAAAATGGAATAATTTGGGTAGTAGTGCATGCCATAATGGGGGAATCTTTGGGTCTTTCTGGGTGGATCAATTAATATGAGCCAAATGATCTTCCTCATCCTTAATGATCTTGTAATCACTGCCCAGCTCGATCCTGATCTCACCTAATGTCCTTGTACATATATTTCTAGGAGCAACATGGGCTGATTTTTGCCCTCCTTAATCTATAGACACTGAGGTCAATTGTAGCACCCCAATATTGCCCAGGCTAAGATCAGCTAACTCAGCAGAGATCAGGAATCAAACTTGGGTCTGCCTGGTCTGTATAGATCAGTATTTCACCCAAAGGTGTATTTACCTTCTGAACAACTGTGGCTACTTTGCTTGGTTTCTATCCTTGCAGTGTATGTTTGGACTACAGGGAACATTCCTCAACCAACATAACAAAAACAGATTATCTGGTCATTATCACATTGCTGTTTGTGGGACCTTGCTGTGCGCAAATTGGATGCCGCGTTTCCCACATTACAACAGTGACTACACTTCAAAAAGTACTTTATTGGCTGTAAAGTGCTTTGAGACGTCCGGTGTTCGTGAAAGGTGCTATAGAAATGCAAGTCTTTCTTTCTTTTTCTTTGTTCTCATATGAATTTGCTGTGATAGCCAATTTTGTTGAAGATTTCATAAAGTGATGTTCCTGGCTGGTCCAGGAACTGCACCACCATGAAGAATCCATGTTGAGGCAGTAACACCCTTGTTATAGTTTTGTGACTTTTATATCCTCTTTAACTCTAGATTTTTTGGCTCCTGTATCTTTGGTCACTTTCATAGATAAGTCCCAGTTCCCTATGCCTTTGAGAATATCTTTACTAGCCTGGATATATAGACAAAGTTTTATTAATGTGCCCATGGTAACAGACAGAATAATCTTTCCAATAATTATTTCAGGTACTTGAGTGTTACCAACTGAGCTAAGTGGCAGCTTGGTTCAGTTGGTAGCATCCTCGCCTCTGAGCCAGATAGTGTGGGTCCAATCCCACTATGGGCATGAGCACATTATGTAGGCTGACACTATAGTATAGTACTGAAGGATTGTTACAATCTGGGGGCGATTTTCAACTACTGGCCGCCCCATTTAGGAGGCTTCTGGCAGTTGAAAATGACAGGGAAACAGCAGCTGCCCTTTGGATGTCCAAGGCCTGCCTGATGTGATTTTTGAAACCGGCAGGAGGCTTCTTGCATATGCAAATTGGGGTCCTACACGATTGTAGGACCCTGTTTGAAATTTTCAAGTTAAAAGTGGGGGGTGGGCATGCTCTGCCCATTTGTACCGGGCAGTGAGTGGCTTAACCAGTTGTCCTGACAGGGACTACTGGAGGCCCCTCGAAATATGGCCTGGAACATTATTTTGGAGCAATAGTTGTGGGGTCAGGAGGAGCAGAAATTCTCCTCCCATCTCCACAAAAATACTGCAGTCTGCTGCCAGCTGTTAGCTCAGCACAGACCAGGCAAAGCTTTGGTCTCCTTATCTGAGGAAGGATATACTTGCCTTGGAGGCGATGCAACGAAGGTTCACTAGATTTATTCCTGGGATGAGAGGGTTGTCGTATGAGGAGAGATTGAGTAGATTGGGCCTCTACTCTCTGGAGTTTAGAAGAATGAGAGGTGATCTCATTGAAACATATATGATTCTGAGGGGGATTGACAGGGTAGATGCTGAGAGGCTGTTTCCCCTGGCTGGAGAGTCTAGAACTAGGGGGCATAGTCTCAGGATAAGGGGTCAGTCATTTAATACTGAGATGAGAAGGAATTTCTTCAATCAGAGGGTTGTGAATCTTTGGAATTCTCTGCCCCCCAAAGGGCTGTGGATGCTGAATCGTTGAGTATATTCAAGGCTGAGATAGATAGATTTTTAGACTCTAGGAGAATCAAGTGATGTGGAGATCGGGCGGGAAAGTGGAGTTGAGGTCGAAGATCAGCCATGATCTTATTGAATGGCAGAGCAGGCTTGAGGGGCCGTATGGCCTACTCCTGCTCTTATTTCTTATGTTCTTATAAACATGCAATCATCTGATCTGTATGCCCATCTTCCAAACTGGTTAATACTTTTTTCACCTAAACCATTGGGGGTGTATGTAATGCAATGTTAACTAATCCTTTAACAAAAAATGAATATCTGAGAACAGGATTGAAGATTTGCAGGTGAGTATAGACCTAGGTGATCAAATACACCACCGAGCACTTTGGTTCCAGTCTGGCTGGAAAGTTATCTGTGGCGAGCAGCTGGTCAGGACTGAATCATGTAATGGTCATTCTCACCTTCATCGCCTGGGCTGTTGGTGGAGCGGATCGCCCGCCAGCTGTAGAATCTGCCCAATGCTGATTCCTCACAGCTGAAGAAGCTCTGGGGACTCCGGCGATTTCAGGCAGAGGGTGCGTGACCAGCTGAATGACTGACTTTCTCATTCCATATTTGTACATGCTGTTATGCTTTATTTAATTTTCAAAATATTAATAGAAGTTTGCTTTGAAATATTTTAAAATGCTAGAAGCAAATGTCACTGCTGGATGGTTACAATCAAGCACTGTTGGTGTGTTTTGGACGTAATACTAAGTAAATTGACATTTGCATAGAAAAAGGAACTTTGATCCACAGGCTGAATGAGTTGGAGCGATGGAAAGAATGAGCTGAATCCATAGAAAGAGTGAACTGGATATATGTATGATGTGGAGATGCCGGCGTTGGACTGGGGTGGACAAAAATGAGAAGTCGCACAACACCAGGTTATAGTCCAACAGATTTATTTAATTTTACAAGCTTTCGGAGCTATCGCTCCTACCTGACGAAGGAGCGATAGCTCCGAAAGCTTGTAAAATTAAATAAATCTGTTGGACTATAACCTGGTGTTGTGCGACTTCTCATTTTTGGATATATGTAGGGAAGGAGTGAGTGTATTTCAAACAGTCACTTTCAACACAATAAGTACAATGGATGGATTGTTTGCAACAATCTCAAAGAATTCAAAAACTGGGAGCATTTTAAAGCTGCATTCTTATCAGTCATAATGGCACAGAAGGAGGCCATTCAGCCCATCGAGTCCGTGCCAGCTCTCTGTAGAGCAATCCAGTCAGTCCCATTCCCCCGCTCTATCCCCGTAGCCCTGCAAGTTTATTTCCCTCAAGTGCCTATCCAGTCACCCCTTGAAAACATTGTGTCTCCGCTTCCACCACTTCCATCGGCAGCGAGTTCCAGGTCATCACCACTCGCTGTGTTAAAAAAAATTTAAAAAAAAGTTTTTCCTCACAGCCCCCCTGTATCTCTTGCCCAAAACCTTAAATCTGTGTCCCCTAGTCCTTGTACCATCAACTAGTGGGAACAGCCTTTCCCCATCTAGCCTATCCAAACCTGTCATAATCTTGTACACCTCTATCAAATCACCCCATAAACTCCTTGGGGTAAAAATTCAGTTGGTTGCGCCTCCCGTTAGCGCCTTAAGAGGGCGCTAATGGGGCGCAAAGCCGCTAACGCCCGGGCGCAGCGATGTTTGCGCCGCTCGGGAACTTAACTAGAGATTGTGCGGCGGCGCTAAACTTTACCGCTGCGACCACCTGCGCGCGCAGATTGTGACGTCATTCCATGGTGCAACGCCCTTGTGGCGCCCCGGAGCGGAAATTGAGTGGCGCCCCCTGCCTTACCGCCTGGCGCATCCAACGACCAGAAGACTGGAACGCTATCAATCGCTGTGGGGCTGGGGGGGGGCACTATTTAAAGGGGGCCTCTTCCTGTCTTTTATTGTTGGTGGCATTTTTGAACTACGCATTCTGAGAGAGAGAGGGAGAGACTTCTGGAGAGATTCAATGTTGTGTGAAGGAGTTTTGGGTACTGAGCAGCACTTTGCAGGTTCATTTTGATTTGCCATTCCTTGTATCGATTTAGCAGAGACTGTGGGAGCTGCACTCTGAGCTCTTTGCCTGGTACTCGCCATTGTTCTTTCCAGCACATTTGATGTGCAAGTCTCTCCAGGCCGAGATTCAAGGCTGCAATGAACAGGATGTGGATGGAAAGCAAGATTAACCATCCCCTTTAAGAACTGGCCCGTGCCATTGTGTGTGTGTTCCATTGCTGACTGACATTACATGAGCTTCGCCAGCGCTCTGAGTTAGCGCCTCACTCCTTGGCCTTTGCGCCTTAAGACAGGTGTGCAGCGCCTGATTTAGCGCTCCACTCACCTCCCGGGGCGGTAAAAGTGAAGTTTCCAGTCAGTGCCGATAATTAGCGCCAGGCGCTAATATTTGCGTCCAGACGATATTTGCGCCCCAAATGGGGCGCAACCTAATTTTTCCCCCCTTTTCTCTAATGAAAACAAATCCAGCTTCTCCAACCTGTCCTTGTAGCTAAGATCCCCCATCCCCGGAACCATTCTGGTAAATCTCCTCTGCACCCTCTCAAGGGCCTTCACATCCTTCCTAAAGTGTGGTGACCAGAACTGGACACAATACTCCAGTTGTGGCCTAACCAGTGCATTATAAAGGTTCAGCATAACTTCTCTACTTTTGTACTCAATACCTCTATTAATGAAGCCCAAGATCCCATATGCTTTGCTAACCACTCAATATGTCCCGCCACCTTCAGGGACCTATGCATATTAACTCCTAGGTCCCTCTGTCCCTGCACACGCTATAAAACTGTGCCATTAAGTGTATATTGCCTCTCCCTGTTCCTTCTGCCAAAATGCATCACCTCACACTTCTCTGTATTAAATTCCATCTGCCACCTGTCTGCCCATTCTGCTAGCCTTTCTATGTCCTTTTGCAGTCGATTGGTATCATCCTCACTGTTTGCCACACCCCTAAGTTTGGTGTCATCGGCAAATTTAGAAATTCTACTCTGTATTCCAATATAAGCAGTGGCCCCTGCACTGACCCTTGGGGAACACCACCGTTTACCATCCTCCAGTCTGAAAAACAGCCATTTACCACAACTTGCTGTTTTCTGTCCTTAAGCCAATTCCTTATCCAAGCTGCCGCTGACCCACCTATTCCATGGGCCTCAATTTTGTTAACTAGCCTTCTATGTGGTACTTTGTCAAACGCCTTCCGACAATCCATGTAGACAACGTCCATTGCATTCCCTTCATCAATCCTCCCTGTTACTTCATCAGAAAATGCAATTAGATTAGTCAAACACAATCTGCCTTTTACAAATCCGTGTTGGCTCTCCTTAATTAGCTTAAACCTCTCCAATTGCCTGTTAATTTTTTCCTTGATTTATTGTTTCTAAAATTTTACCCACCATTGATGTTGAACTGACTGGCCTGTAGTTACTAGGATTGTCCTTGCACCCTTTCTTGAACAATGGTGCCACATTTGCATCTAGGGAAGATTGGAAAATTATGGCAAGCCCTTCTGCTATTTCCTCCCCCAATTCCCTTAGTAACCTGGGATGCAAGCCATCTAGACCAGGCGACTTATCCACTCGAAGCATACCCAGCCTTTCTAGTATATCCTGTCTATCAATTTTCACCCCTTCCATTGCTTCTACCTTTTCCACTTCTACTGATATTTTGTCAGCATCCACCTCCTTAGTAAACACCGATCCAAAGTACTCATTGAGTATTCTAGCCTTGCCCTGCGCCTCTAAGCCTATATCACCTTCTTTGTCCCTAATAGGCCCCACCCCGCATCTTACTACCTGCTTACTGTTTACATGCCGGTAGAAGATTTGTGGGTTCCCTATTATGTTAACTGCCATTCTACTCTCATATTCTCTCTTTGCCAATCTTATTTTCTTCTTCACATCCCCTCTCATTGTATTTGGTCTGGTTCTCCCAAGAAGAAGAAGAATCCTTTCATTATTTTAAAGATCTCAAGCAAATCTCGATGTCTGTGCTTACGCTAGAGTAAAAAGCCCCAGCTCACTAAACCTACCCTGGTAACTGAGGGCTTTTAAACGAGACACTTGATCTTTGTGTGTGCTGTATATCAGACAAGTGCTGCATGGGCATTCACTCTGCCCGCCCAATGCCATCAGTGGGAGGACCAATTGATTTTTTGTGATCAGGCCTTGTTTAAATTTTGGTGGTGAGCTGCCAGTGCTAATCACACTACTGAAGGACAGCTCACCTCGGGGGGTGCACAAAAAACCAGAGTCTGAGGAATGAAGAGAAGCAGGTGGTGTTTTCAGTGTTGTAGTCAATGGAAATAAGAATCGGGAGAGATGTAAAAAAGGGCTGCCGATTCATTATCGTCCATTTTACATTATCGCACAAAGTCAAGATCTACCCTGTGTATATACTTTACTAGTCCTCTATTCGTCCTTCCTATTTCAAAATTATTTGAAGGAAAACTAATCAAACAGATATTGTTAGAGATTCAAGAGATGTATTGTTTCAGTTGGGCTGACTAATAATGCATCCTGGAACATTGTGACTGTTCAATCTACAGGATCTGCCTTCAGCTGGAAGAGTGATAAGTTTGGGGAAAAAATATAGGCTTAGCAGTTGGATGGCACTGTGCCCATTTCTCGGTGTTTAAACTGCCGCCTAAGCCTTCAATATGGCAGGTAGGAAGCGCATGGTCATTACAGGCCGGAAGCACGATCCCACCATATTGGTGTAGACAAAAAAAATATGCAACCAAGGCATTAGCTCCTTTGCCTATTCAAATAAGGGGTCTAACACCTATTTGAAGCCCCCTTCTGCAATATTGGGTATTCAGAAAACCAGGTCTACATGTGGCCCAACAGGCGGTACTTAAAGGGAAAGGAGAAGTTCCATAAAAATGAAACAGTAGATTATAACATTTTCAAATGTACAAAATAGTTCAAGCAGAATGAGTAAATTATTTATTTTCAAATATGTTACAGGGACAGAAATTAGTTCTTATTTTCCAAACAGTATTTCAAATTGTTCACTCTTACTGCCTTTTGTTTAGTACCAATTGGGTGGGGGAAAGAACTAACTTCTGCCTTTGTATTACAATGAACAATCCGCCCCGCCCCCATCCCCAGTCCAGTTAACAAGAGGAAACAGAAGTTTGGCACGTGCAGACAGCCTCACAGGCTTGTGTGACCACATCTGTGAACTACCTAGGGTTTATGTTGCCATGCCGGCACCACACTGGCACCACAGAACTGTTTTGGAGACTGTCTATGTTCCTTCTGTTGGAAACAAACTCTGTTCTGCCTCAATCCCTTGCCAATTCAAACATTTTCTAAAGTGCTTACTTTGTTTATCAAGTGTTTAGCACAGGCAGTCAAGTGAACACTGTCTTTAGTTGGTCTGGTAGTGAAAGGGTAAATAGAGAGATCTGTCCATGTCAATGCACATACAATCCCCAGGCCCCTTTTGAGCAATCTAAGTAAACGGCACTATTCAGACGTAAGATAGCTCAGTACAAGGGAACGGGGGAAATGAGAATACCTCAGCTTTACAAAAGGGGGACAAAAACAGTAATACTTTGGCTGGACCAGCTGTAATAATAGTTTAATTCAAGTCTTAAAACATTTCCTAGCTTCAAAGTAACTTGATCTTTCCTTTCTCCTTAACTATATTTTGACAGCTTTAGGACAGCGAAAATAAACTTACGATTCCATTTACAGTAATTCAAAAATCAGCTAAATGTTGTGCTGCACTTGCTCTGTTTTAGACACATTTCGATGCATTTAGAAGAATCAGCCTAGAGACTACATGAAGCAACAACAACTTCCTTCCCACTAAATAAGGACAATTTACAAATCTTTTATTTCAAGCCCCATTTTCAGATTTCTGGGCACAGTCACTTCACTCGGCATACGTGCCAACCTGAAACAGTAGAAGCTGACTAGCAGCTCAAAGTCTTACAGCCCCAGCCGCACATTTTAAAATAATCTAGGGAAGAGATAGCAGAAGCATTACTACACATATTTAATAATTTGTTAGAAAAAAGTGTAGTGCCAGAGGACTGGCAGATAGCTAACATAATACCTATATTTAAGAAGGGAGATAGAACATGCCCAGGGAATATTAGACCAGTCATCTTGACATCAGTGGTAGGAAAAATAATGGAATCCCTACTAAAGGAGAAAATGGGAGAAAATCTAGAAACCAAAAATATAATAATAAATAGTCAGCATGAATTTCAAAAGGGAAAGTCTTGCTTGACCAACCTCATTTAATTTTTTGAAGAGGTAACAAGAGAGAGTAGACAAGGGTAATGCAGTAGATGTAATATATCTAGATTTTCAAAAGGCCTTCAATAAGGTACCACATAATAGACTAATGAATAAGGTCAGGGAATGCAGAGTCAGGGGACAAGTAGCAGAATGGATAGCTAGCTGGCTTCAAGACAGAAACAGAGAGTAGGAGTAAAGGTTAGCTATTCACAGTGGCAGAAGGTGGGAAGTGGTGTTCCATAAGGATCAGTGCTGGGACCACTGTTGTTCACAATTTATATTAACGATTTAGACTTTAGAATCAGAAACACAAGTTCTAAATTTGCGGACGACACCAAATTGGGAGGGGGGAATAGTCAATATTGAGGAGGACTGCAACAAATTACAAGACATTAATTAACTTGCAGAATGGGCATATAATTGGCATATCAACACTGATAAGTGTGAGGTATTACATCTTGATAAGAAAAATAGGGAGGTCACATATTACTTGGAAAATAAGAATCTAAATGGGATAGAGGAGCAAAGGGATCTCGGAGTTCAAATACACAAATCACAAAGTATTGACACAGGTTAACAAGGCCATAAAAAAAGCAAACCAAGCACTAGGGTTTATTTCTAGAGGGATAGAATTGAAAATTGGAGAAGTTATGCTAAACTTGTATCAAACCTTGGATAGGCCACACTTGGAGCACTGTGTACAATTCTGGTTGCCATGTTATAAAAAGGATATAGTGGAACTGGAGAGGGTGCAGAGAAGATTTACCAGGATGATACCAGAAATGTGAGGGTATACCCATTAGGAAAGGATGAACAGGCTGGGTCTCTTTTCTCTTGAAAAAAGAAGGCTGAGGGGTGACCTAATAGAGGTCTTTAAAATCATGAAAGGTTTTGATAGAGTAGATTCAGAGAGAGTGTCTCCACTTGTGTGGAAGAGCAAAACTAGAGGCCATCAATATAAGATAGTCTCCAAGAAAAAAAATAGGGAATTCAGAAGAAACTTCTTTACCCAGAGAGTGGTGGAAATCGCTACCACAGGGAGTGGTTGAAGTGAATAGTATAGATGCATTTAAGGGGCGGTTAGATAAGCATATGAGGGAGAAGGAAATAAAGGGTTATGCTGAGAGTTAGATGAGGAAAGACTGGAGGAGGCTCGAGTGGAGCATAAATGCCGGCATGGAGTGGTTGGGCCAAATGGCCTGTTTCTGTGCCGTATATCCTATGTAAAAGCTGACAACTCAAGTTGGCCAGGAATATAAGCATATGCTAGGTGAAACCAAATAATTATACTCTAGGTGCTTGATTTAATTTAGGTATACCTAACTTTCCTTCAGTCATATTGGAAGGCATAAAACCTATAAGTACACAAAAGCCAGAATGGGAAATATAGGGGTAATCCTACCAGTGGGAAATATATATATTTCCAGTTTATTGATCATTTTCCAAGATTTTGGAGTTCATTATCGGTCAGCTGATCCAGCCTCTCCCTCCACTATGAAGCTTCTTTCACAATTCTCCAAGGTCGGCATGTCACCTGGAGGCCCAACTGAACAAATACTCTCCTTACCAGTACCCAACTTGCATCCTACATAAACTCCACCTTGTTAAAAAAAAAAAAATCTCCATTGCCCACATCCTATCCCAAACTAAGTCCCACTCTCCTATCACCCCTGTCCTCAACCACCTCTACTCAGATAGCACTTTGAGGGTGATTTTAGCCCTTTCCGTCCAGCAGAAACTGAGTGGGTGGGCAGTTTAAAATCTCCCACGTCAGTTACCCACCCTGGAGCCGCCAGGAGCTGACCCGCTGGGATTTTCACCGCAGGCGGCAAAGGCCAGTGGGGTCCTTTAACATGTTGGGTTTCGATATAAACCAATAGGAGAGAGACTGGGGAGGATATTTCCCACTGGTAGGATTCCCCCTATATTCCACATTCTGGCTTTTGTGTACTTAAAGGTTTTTTGCCTTCCCATATGAATGAAGGAAAGTTAGGTATACCTAAAGTAGGGGCTTTGTCTTAACCTGTTCATATTGTGTGACGACAGTAAATAATTTACACAGCTGGAGTATTTATTTTAAATAAAAAGAAATCTCCCTCTGTTGCAACTGGACTGTCCAACTAGTCCCGACATCTGATCTTGAAGCCAATTGTTGTAGGGGTGGGTGTCCGGTCATGGCGGGAGAACCATAGGGGGAGAGACCAGTCACAGTGGAGGAGGGATTATTTAAAAAAGTCCGTCGAGCCGTGACCTAAGCAAACTTGTTGTTTAAAATAAATACTCAGCTGCTGGGAAACCTTTTTAAGAAATACCCATGACCACTCGTACTGGACCACCCTGCTTCAGCTGCCCGTCACACATCAAGCACTCATGGTTCTCCCCCACTGGTGACCCACCCCCAAGAAAATCCCTATCACCACAATTTTGTCAGCAGCACCACTCAACCCCTCCCTCAGTACTCCCACACTCCGCAATCTCCCCTCACTAAAATGCCATAGCCTGAAACCACTCTCCCAATCCTACCAGGCCCTGGTACCCCCTTCTCACTGCTCCCAAACATTGCAATGGCCTCCAGTGCTTCCACATTGTGCAACCCCCATCCCCAACCCATTCTCCCAGACCCTTGTACCTCACTCAATGTTACCACACCTCATGACCCTTTGTGCCAAACTCCAAGACCAAGACCTCCCAACACTACCAGCACACAAACAACCGTCCTCCCCAGTTTCTCTCCTATTGGATTATATAGGGGTAGATTTTTGTCTTCACGGCCTGGGCTGTAATTTGGCAGAGCGGATTGCTTGCCATTTGTAGAAGCCGCCTGATTTTCATTCCATTGAAATCAAGCGGGCGACCTACTCTGACAGATTACTGCCCGGGCGATGAAGACAAAAATCTACCCTATAATTCCTACAGCCTAACTCCTATCTAACTGTAATTTAGAACATCTTCCCACAATCCTCCTCTGTATCCAGGCATTAAAAACAAAAAGTTACATTTTAAAATTAACTACATGGTGAAACAAATATTTGACAATGATCAAAGCCACTGGTTTGTATTTTCCACACTTAATCATAGAAACTGAGTCTAAAAATGTCATCACTAACACTGCTACAATGCTTTGTAATAAAATCAATTTGACTTGATCAACTGGCACAAAATATCCCAACACACCCGATAATATATGGTATGTTACATTGCATAAATCAATGAGAAAGTGCGAAGGACTTCTGTAAATAACCAAGTCAGGAGAACCCAGGAATAAAAGTTCAATGAATCAATTGTTCAAAAAAATTTCCAAGTCTTCCCAGTTGCTTGGTAATTGAAATTTATAAATGTACAAAACAAGGATTTTAACAATAAAAAAAACAATAATAACTAAATTTACATAAGTATTGTATTTTATTATTCGTTCCTGGGATGTGGGCGTCGCTGGCAAGACCAGCATTTATTGCCCATCCCTAGTTGCCCTTGAGAAGGTGGTGGTGAACCGCTGCAGTCTGTGTGGTGAGGGTACTCCCACAGTGCTGTTAGGGAGGGAGTTCCAGGATTTTGACCCGGTGACTATGAAGGAATGGCGATTATATTTCAAGTCGGGATGATGACTTGGAGATGATGGTTTTTAATACCAACATGATAGGTCCGGAATTTGCAGAGCGTAATAACGGCAAACTAACAGTGTTCGCCGTCATTACCCCTCTGAAATTGACCGCAACTTCAGGATTTAGCGCATGCGCATCTAAATGCGGAAATCCTGATGTTGCAGTTAGTCATTCACTGCTCCGACACTGGCTGCGCTGTGGACACCCACCCCCCCCACATACCCAGCAATCAGTGTCATTTGTGAAATCAGTGAAACTGACAGACCTGGGTTTTCTGCGGAAATATCGCTGTTAAATACTCCATTAAATGTTAAGCCTTGTTGGAATAAGTGTAACTGGGGTTTTAACAGCGTATTAACTGCTAAACAAATGTTATGGCCCTGAGAAACTAATTTTTATATTTGTGCACGGTCAAATTTCTGATTAAAAATTACAATTTTTTTTGAAACTTAAAAGAAAAATTAAATGTTTATTCAGGATATTTCGGGTGCTATCTTATTCCCATTTGAAAGTACCAATGTTTGTTTCGCTCTCTCTAACATTTTTAAAAAGTCCAGATAAAAGCAGCTTCTCGCTTCCTGGCTGTGAGAATTCTGCAATGTGATTGGCTGCTTACGTTGTTGACATCACAGCAGCCACACACTAGGGATTCCCACTACAGAGCGCTGAAATCAAATGAATGTTGAACAAGGCAAACTTCTCACCACAGAGATTGTGAGATGGGCAGCTTTCTTCGGGGCCGGCGAGCACCTTTGCTTCACCGCTGACCACAAATTGCAGGCCACTGTTTTTACGTCAAGGCTTCAGTCTGTTTCATTTATAGAGCACCTGTAATGTAGTGAAACATCCCAAGACGCTTCACGGGAGCATTACCAAAAAAATGTGACACCGAGCCACCTAAGGAGATATTGGGACAGATGGCCAAAAGCTAAGTCAAAGAGGTAGGTTTTGAAGAGCATCATAAAGGAGGAGAGAGAGGCAGAGAGATTTGGGGAGGAAATTCCAGAGCTTCGGGTCAGTGCAGCTGAAGGCATGGTCGCCAACATTGGAGCGATTAAAATTGGGGATGTACAAGAGGCTAGAATTGGAAGAGCGAAGAGATCTTGGAGGGTTGTAGGGCTGGAGGAGGTTACAGAGATAGGGAGGGGCAAGTCCATGGAGGGATTTGAAAACAATAATGAGAATTTTAAAAGCGAGGTGTTGCTGGACCGACAGCCAATGTAGGTCAACGACACAGGGGTGATGGGGCTTGGTGTGAGTTAAGATGGGTGAACCGGAACAGTTGACGGGAGTTATCAACTACACCTTTGCAATCTGAGCGTGTGCCATTGTTGGAATTTCCCAGCATGCACCAGTAGGTATCTTTCTGAATTTTCTAAGCTTTATCTCCTTACTGTGTGACATAATTTCCATGTTTCTTTTGTTGGAAATGATTTGCAAACCATCTGGTGATTTTTAAAACACTAAACGCAGGCAATCTTTAACATTTTTCTTTATATGATCCTCGAACACTTGAGGTTTTTTTTTAAAAAAGACAAATAAATTGAACTTTGAAAATGTTTTAGTTAAGCAGGACAGGCTACTTACATCACCTATGTTTTAGCTGTTATTTTTGAGAAGCTAATTATTTCACCTGCATTATCCAATATTAAACATTGTAATCCATTACAACTGTTTAGCTGGAGAATAGTGCACAGTCAACAAAGACAGGAATAAAGCGCAGTTCATACTTAAACTGGGTTCAGTGCGGCACAACCCTGAACCAAAATGTCAGTATGCCCAATGGCTTGAACTGGTCAGGGGATGTGTCAGCCCAGGTTCTCCTGGGCCTCCCAACCTCTCAATTTTGCCAGATTCTGGTACCTCTTCATTGCTCCCAGACTCCAGGATTCCTCTCGCCAATACCCCGAATCCTGGGATTCCCGTCAATGCTGCCAGATTTTAGCTCCCTTCAATATTATCAGATCCTTATTCCCTCTAAATCCTGCTAGACCCTGGAATCCTACTCCCATGTTCTCCTGGACTCTGGTATCGTATTCCCCAGTGCTTCCTGACCACAGGAATCCCTTCAAGTACTTCCAAAGCTTGGGATTCTCCAAGAGCTCAGAGACTCTAAAACCTACCGTCCAGTGCTCCGAGACTCCAGGGACTCCTTCTCCATACTTGCAATCATTAGGACTCCCTTCTCTGTGCTCCCAGATTGTGGAAAGCCCTCCCCAATGCTTCTGGTCCCTAGGACCTCTGCCCCTGTGCTCCAGATACAAGTTGCCCCTCCTTCCCAGTTTTCCCCTGTCCTACAAGAGCTGGTACTCGCTCCTCTGTGCCACCAGACTCTGGGAAGCTGCTGCTCCCGGTACATGAACACACTAGCAACCTCTTCCTGTAATTCTAACACACCTGGCCTTCCTCACTGGTCCAGACCCCATCACCACACTTCTCCACTGCTGCCACTCAGGAACCTCTTCCTCCAGTAGTGATAGATCCTAGTACCTGTCTGAGTGCTTCATGACCATGGAGCCTCCCTCCTGCTGTACTACCATACCCCAGGACTTTGTTACAGCTACTGACGGCCAGCAAACCCCCCCCCCCCACCCCGCCCCCCGTGCTCCCAGATCCCAGGACCCCTTCCCAGTGCTGCTAGACCTCAAAATGTCCCTCTAATGCAGCCAGATCTGAAGATCTCCCACAATACACTTATACAGCCATGCTCCCCAGTACTACCTGATCCCATGCTCCCTCACTGTTCCAATTAAGATTCTCTCAGTGCTTCACACCACAATAGCCTCCCCAGTGCTGCCACCTTGTCTAACTTCCTGTCACCAGGTCTGACAGAACCAACATGGAAATCTTTCAAGGCCTGAAAAGCCAATACAACTAAGGCAAAGATAACAACTCGATATAAGAACTAGCTGCTGAAACTGAGTTTGGTCATCAGGGGGAGTTTGCCTGGGGGCGGGGGTTGAGAATGACCACAACAGCCTCTGAGGCCCACAACGAGCTTGGCTAGTTGTATGTGGGGCAGCCAAGAAGGGGGCAGATTTTTTTTGAAGACATTTTTGAAAATAATAAGATGGGTGAATTGAACCGATCCATCTCCCTTCAGGGGATTAAGATTTAAATTCCCCTTTGGTTGCCCATAGCTGAACACGAGGGATAAATAAGCAACCCTTGCACTGAGCGTTGCTAAGGCGTAAATGACAGGAGACATGTTGAATGATATATCCCTATCATCTGCTTCTAACTATAATATGAGTGGACATATTATATGCCTGATGTCATTTTCAGTGGAAATGACATCAGGAGCAGGGAGCAGGTGAAGTGGCTCCCAAAGAATTTTCTGCCACATTCCAGTTAAATTGCTCGAGTTACTCAAAGTTTTCTGGGCCAACGCTTAAACTTGAGCGGGAAATACTGCCCAACATCTGCTGGCTGCTTTAGTTCGAAATAAATAATGCCAGTAATATCCCTGAAATTTTTTTTTCGTTCATGGGATGTAGGCGCTGCTGGCAAGGCCAGAATTTATTGCCCATCCCTAATTGCCCTTGAGAAGGTGGTGGTGAGCCGCCTTCTTGAACCGCTGCAGTCTGTGTGGTGAAGGTACTCCCACAGTGCTGTTAGGTAGGGAGTTCCAGGATTTTGAGCCAGCGACAATGAAGGATCGACAATATACTTCTAAGTCAGGATGGTGTGTGACTTGGAGGGGAACTTGGAGGTGGTGGTGTTCCCATGCGCCTGCTGCCCTTGTCCTTCTAGGTGGTAGAGGTTGTGGGTTTGGGAGGTGCTGCCGAAGAAGCCTTGGTGAGTTGCTGCAGTGCATGCTGCAGATGGTACACACTGCAGCCACGGTATGCTGGTGGTGGAGGGAGTGAATGTTTAAGGTGGTGGATGGGGTGCCAATCAAGTGGGCTGCTTTGTCTTGGATGGTGTCGAGCTTCTTGTGTTGTTGGAGCTGCACTCATCCAGGCAAGTGGAGAGTATTCCATCACACTCCTGACTTGTGCCTTGTAGATGGTGGAAAGGCTTTGGGGAGTCAGTAGGTGAGACACTCGCCGCAGAATACCTAGCCTCTGACCAGCTCTTGTTGCCACAGTATTTATGTGGCTGGTCCAGTTACGTTTCTGGTCAATTGGTGACCCCCAGGATTTTGATGGTGGAAGATTCGGCGATGGTAATGCCGTTGAATGTCAAGGGGTGGTGGTTCAAAGCTCGCTTTTTGGAGATAGTCATTGCCTGACACTTGTGTGGCGCGAATGTTACCTGCCACTTATCAGCCCAAGCCTGAATGTCGTCCAGGTCTTGCTGCATGCGGGCATGGACTGCTTCATTATCTGAGGAGTTGCAAATGGCACTGAACACTGTGCAGTCATCAGTGAACATCCCCACTTCTGACATGATGGGAAGGTCATTGATGAAGCAGCTGAAGATGGTTGGGCCTAGGACACTGCTCTGAGGAACTCCTGCAGCGATGTCCTGGGGCTGTGATGATTGACCAACAGCCACCACAACCATCTTCCTTTGTGCTGGGTATGACTCCAGCTAGTGGAGTGTTTTCCCATCGACTTCAGTTTTACTAGGGCTCCTTGATGCCACACTCGGCTAAATGCTGCCTTGATGTCAAGGGCAGTCACTCTCGCCTCACCTCTGGAATTCAGCTCCTTTGTCCATGTTTGGACCAAGGCTGTAATGAGGTCTGGAGCCGCGTGGTCTTGGCGGAACCCAAACTGGGCATCAGTGAGCAGGTTATTGGTGAGTAAGTGCTGCTTGATAGCACTGTCGACGACTCCTTCTGTCATTTTGCAGATGATTGAGAGTAGCCTGATGGGGCAGTAATTGTCCAGATTGGATTTGTCCTGCTTTTTGTGGACAGGACATACCTGGGCAGTTTTCCACATTGTCGGATAGATGCCAGTGTTATAGCTGTACTGGAACAGCTTGGCTAGAGGCGTGGCTAGTTCTGGAGCACAAGTCTTCAGCACGACAGCCGGGATATTGTCGGGGCCCATAGCCTTTGCTGTATCCAGTGCGCTCAGCTGTTTCTTGATATCCCGTCGAGTGAATCGAATTGGCTGAAGACTGGCTTCTGTGGTGGTGGGGACCTCTTCTGATATGTAGTTTTTTTAGTAAAGAAAGTACGTGTTTGTCTATCTGTCTATCTGTCTATCTGTCTATCTGTCTATCTGTCTATCTGTCTATCTGTCTATCTGTCTATCTCTCAAAGCGCTTCACAGTCAAAGTATTTTTGAAGTGTAGTCAATGTTGTAATGTGTGGAAACAATTGTGCACATCAAGGTTTCACAAACAGCAATGAGATAAATGACTAGATAATCTGTTTTTTCTATATTGGTTGAGGGATAAATGTTGGCCAGGACACCAGGAGAACTCTCCTGCTCTTCTTCGAAGTCTTGTGATAGGAACAGGAGTAGGCCATCCTGCCCCTCAAGCCTGTTCCACCATTCAATTGGACTATAGCTGATCTGTACATCAACTGCATTCACCTGTTTTTGCTCCAGATTCCTCAATACCATTACCTAACAAAAGTCTATCAACCTCAGTCTTGACATTTTTTTGCTGACCCAGCATCCACAGCCATTGAGGGGAGAGTGTTCCAGATTTTCACTATCCTTTGTCTGATACATTTGGCCATTCTGTGTACCATTATGTAATTTGGCTAGACAGAGCTATTTTTCATAAAAATTAAGAACTTCAAAGAATACAGCACAGAACAAAGAGAGGTGCAATCGTTTGAAGTGAAATTTATGACTACCAAATCAGTAGCTGGATTAATGTGTTCCATCAATATTAGGTTAGGTTAGTTTATGCAGATAACCAGGTCTCTCTTGTGACTAAACTCCCCTCCTAGTTTGTTGCCTATTTAAACAGTAATCTTTTGTGTGCCATTTGAGGATTTAGGCACTGGCCCAGAAAATTTAGGTGAAAGGTTAGTCGTTAGCAAATTCAGTGCTCTTTGGGCCCATGAGGAGTGTTCTTTTAGATACTGTTTGAGCTTTGATGGTCTCTGGGCTCTATTCAAGTGCTACACAGTCCAATAAAAATCAAAACACCAAGAATTTGTCATCCAAAAGGAGACATCTGCATTGTGGTCCCAAAAAAGTGTAATGACAATTTAAAATTGTAAATTTCCAAGAGTTTGCCAGAAAAGGACTTGCTCAGAAATGCTTTGACCTGCCATAAGGACATGGAAGTTAACAAACATATGAAACGGATTTAAATGTATTCCTGTACTGTTCCGGTCTGTTCTACTGCTCTTATTCTTGAACTTTGAAACTTTTGTGTTCTCAAGGAAGTGCCCTACTGACTACTTGGCACCAAATGTAACCTCGGTTAGATCTTAACAACATTCACTAATTGGAAGGGCCCTTCCCAGACAGATTTTCTTTCCCAATGTTCGTCAAGACAGGAATTCAATCTTTGATCTCAAAAGTATCTCATTTGGGGGGGAAAAAGTGTGTCTTCGACAGTCACTCGTCAAAGGTTCTAAATTTTGTGTCTGGGGGTATTAACCTTGGCTTCTATTCTAAAGTTCTGACATAACAACAGACACACAAGTTTAAGTGAATTAAATTTGTCAGTCAGGACATTAAGTTATGAAATCTAGTGGCTATCGATACAATATAAAAAGCCATGTTTGTTAATGTTAATTTCATTAATAGTTATTCTATTGGTTATTGAATATTGAGCATTCATATGTACCAATTCTGTAAGGGCTGTAATTACTTTTCTGCACTGCATCCAAAAATAATATGAGAGCATTCCACTCCAGGCTGTTGAACCAACAGAGGTCGTGTTTCAAGCATCCTCTGCATTATTTATGACCTGACTTTAAAAAAAAAATTTAACACACTGAATTTTTCTTTCAGCTTGGAAAACATGTTGTTTCTTTGAAGCTAAAATGTCCCTTCCCTCTCAAAGGATTAAACTATTAGAGTTGACACCACTTGCTGGTAAATTGGCCCAGCAGCCACGGAGTCGAATTGAAGATATTCAAAAGCCAAGTAAGTCCAATGTAATTTTAATAGCATAGGTACATACAGCATATCCCATTCTCTCAATCATTATATTATACTGATTATGGGTAAATCAAGTAATCCAATAAACAATTGGAAGAGAACTCTCAAGGAGTGCCTGTCCCTTTTTAAGAATCATTTTGTAACTTATCTTCCTCTTCCCACTTTATAGAGCACTAGATAATAAAAAGGTAGATTAGAAAATAGAGGCGAGTGATTATTTTCAATTTTTATTTTAACTTGAAGCAAACAACAGAAAATTCAATGATAGCATCACACTGGGGTAGATGTTCACCTTCACCGCCTGGGCAGTAAATTGGTGGAGCGGATTGCCTGCTCATAGTGGGGTCAAGGGAGCAGGCGGTGGCTTCATGGGCAAGATGGGTTTGTAGATGGAATAAGAGTGGGGTGGAGCACGTTTTGGAAGAGGGAAGGAGCAAAAGATCATGGGCAAGGCGGAGGCACTGTCTCCTCAATTTTGGTCATGAAGTCCATTTAGAATGAAGGTGATAGTTGACCATAGAGAAATAAGTTAGAGTTGATTTTACCCTCCAAAATAATTTTATAGTAGACAAATTTAGCCAGGGAGAGGGAACAATGTCAAATCTTGAGATGCTCAAGCCACATCAGCCAGGCCAGTTACATGGCAGGTATCACTGAGTTCACCGTTTGTAGATTTGAGGTCACAAATGTGGCTATTTAAGCAGGAGGAGCGAGAAAGGAATAAACACATGTGGCTTAGACAGACAATAGAGGAGCAGAATTCTGAAGAAGTAGGTCAGGTGATAAAAGGGTGTGATGTTCAGAAAGGAGGAAGAAACACCATCAGTAGGTCTTGCAGTTACTCATAAAATCATAGAAATTTACAGCACAGAAGGAGGCCATTCAGCCCACCGTGTCTGTCAGATAGTTAAGACATGACATTTCTCACATTCTTCTCCATATTGTTTGGCCCTTAATGCATGATTTTGTGTGTGGAAACTATGGGTTGTGTATATATTCTGCAGTACACTTTTCCGGAATCTTTCTGATCATTATGTGAATTGTGACAGAGTAAGTTGTTAAAGAGACAGCATTTGGGTAACTGATAATAATGTTTGCATTTGCATAGCACCTTATCATGTTGAAACACTTCCAAGCAGTTCACATTATGAATTATTTCTGAAGTGGGGTGACTGTTTCTACGTGGGCAACCTCTCACTAGAATGTGTAAAGTGCACCGTAAGCTGTTGTGAACAGTTAGTGATTGAATACTGCTCAGTATTCAAACTGATGTCAAGTTTGCTTGCTAATCTCAGGAGTCAGGGTACACTCCAGAGCTCTGCCTTTACTCCATGGTATGTTCACTGTGTTTGGAGGCTGCTCCCACACCTAACCAAACAAAACATTGACTATATTGTTTCTGGCATTTCATGAAACCGTTACTAAAACTTTATCTTTAGAAATATTTGAGTGGGTAAGAAAGCTGAGGCCAACCAGCAGCAACACGCTTTGAACTACATACTGTATTAACACTCAAAAATGAATGTAGTTTTTAATCATTGACAAGAACATTTTAATCTCATTAAAATGACCAATTTTATCATCAAACAGACAAAAGAGTAATTGCCCTCACAACTTAATCTCTCTTATCCTAATATAAATATTGGCTCAGGAGGATAGCTTTGATCCTTCAAATGGTAACTTATTTTGCCATTTTCTTTTACCTCCGATGGGTTGGTGTTGAAAAATTCTACCAGCTTTCCCCTTTAAAATGGCACTGGCAGCCATGTCATCTTTGAGGGGCTTATTGGTGCACAGATTTGTGTAAAGTGTGCTTTAATAGAGGCACAAATCTAATATTATTTGACCTAATTTAGGCTGATAAATTTAAAATCTGATTTCTAACAGCTACAATAGATTGTTGTTATGTATCCCTGTACACAACCTCTTGTATTTATAGCTTTGAAGCCATATTCAAAAGAACAATAGCTTTCTTTTTTGCCTCCACCTTTCCTCTGTTCTTGTCTCTATACATCCTTCCTCCCAGCAAGAGGGCAGCATAGTGGAGACTAAACAAAGAAACACCGCTGGTTTGCAGCTAGTTCTTAAAGATGCGGAGATGCCGGTGTTGGACTGGGGTGGACAAAAATGAGAAGTTGCACAACACCAGGTTATAGTCCAACAGTTTTATTTAAAATTACAAGCTTTCGGCGCTCCGCTCCTTCTTCAGGTACAAGTACCTGAAAGAGATCAGTGTCTTGGGAGAGGATCGACCCCAAAAGGAGACCTCCTTGTTCCATGTCAATCTACTCCATACTCTGGTGCATTAAAAAGATGTGTACAGGGCTGCATGGAGGTGCCTTGCAATAGGGAATTTTAAAACGAAGGCCCTAAAAATCTTCTTGGTGAATGCGAGATGAATTTGTGAGGGAAGGGGCAGATATCAGGGTGGGACTCAGTTGTGACAGCTCTTTGTGCAGAACTGGAGTTTCAGGAGGGTGGGGGTGGGGGCGGGGGCGGGGCCGGGGCCAAAGCCAAAGGAAGGCGGTTCCAGCATTCATCCCTTTTGAAACTGACATCACAGAAGAAGGTGGGACCGACATCATCTGCCCGAATTTCTGTGTCTGGTGGCCCCAGCATACTGTACACCTGCATGAAGGACGCAGACAGTACTTTCGAAGTGGCAGAAGTTGGGTCCGTCAAATTTGGAAAGTGATCAACTGCTGTAAGGAAATCAATCTTCCTGGAAAACAGCCCCCTTTGAAATATGCTTCATTATTTGGTGGGACCTGCCTGCAGTTGTTACTTCAGTGGTTAGTCATTGCACCAATTTCCACCCCTGCCCCTCCCCTCACTTGCGCTGCTTTTGGAGCGGGTGCTTTCCCACTTTATTTAAATTGCCTGACTGAGAATTCTAATGAGGCCAGGTGCGTGAATAGCCATTGGGAGTGTTGGTTTTTGGGGCCATACTTTAAGAAAAACTAAAACTATGGCCGTTGAGTTGTGGTCTCCTTCAACGGTACCCGTACAACACTGCTGTAACATTGAATAGTTGTGGGTATCACTCTCTCACAGGCACCCAATGAGTAACTGTGCATCCCAGTTTATGACTACATTTCCACATAATTCCAATGCCTTCCTACTGAACAGGTATTGCTCGAGCACCTAAGGAGAATAAGCTGAATTGACAAGCCATCGAGAGGAAATAAGGTGATGTCAGGGGCAAATGTTCTAGATTTAAGTAGATCTTTGCCTGTGAATCTAAGGTAAATTTTCCAAGTCCTCACCTTTGTGAGACAGTTCACTGCAGGAAAGGACTCGGTAAATCTACCTTTCTCTGTTGTTGAGAGAGATTATGTAGAAACACCTTTTTGTCTTGGTCAAAGGCTTTTGATTCACTGTATTGCCTGAGACCATGAAAAATTGTTCAGATTAAGAGGAGACATCAGCTAAGATTGTGTCTGATTCACATTTCAGGGTTAGCTCTCATACCAGTTAAGTAACAATTTAATGATTATCTCCTGCTCAGATGGCAGAATGGCCATTAAAAAAAAATCAGCCTGGGCTCCTTTACTTAATGTTATTCGGTCAGCCAGTGACATGTACCAGTGGCTGTCAGATGAGGACAGAATTGGTTTTGGCTACAATGCCCCTCCCTTCATGGTCCAATGTTTTCTGTTGTCACTCACTGTTTAGATACAAGGGAGAAGAACAATCAAGAAACAGATCTCATCCTGCATGAGATGCAAAAGAGTGGCTGGTACCCATGGAACTGTACCTCCACATGTGTTGGCACCTTCAGGTTAGGAAGAAATGGTGCTTGTCTGAACGCACATGTCAAATTTCTGTAAGAGATGCCATCACTCAGTTATCTGACAGATGTAGGTAGTTATCCAGGTATGACTCACAAAACCTGTTCTTCGTTAATGTGGAAAAATACACCAATCCCTCATTTTACCAGCTCTAAATCCGTTAGTGATGCTATAAGGTTCTGCAACATGATGAAACACAGACCCTAACTTCAGCTGTAAGACTTTCCCATTATATCAATGATTTTTACACAGTTCTGCTTTCTGTATGACTGTTTTCATTCACATCATTCTTGGCATTTGTTATCAATAACCTTTCCCCTTCACAGCTGCATTGGTTTTCCTATACACCCCCACGGTCCTTTGCAGCATTTAACACCTCCGCTAAACTCTGGCAAAATATTATGGGAAAAAAATTAAGTTCTTTTTGATTTCAGTTCTCTTTTTGTCACAGTAACTCTTCAGCAGCCCAAATGTGATGTGTAAAACTGAGCTGGGCCTATTAGTTTATGCACTTTTGAATCCCCAGATTAGATGTTAAAAGTTTGGAGATTTTAAGTACTACCTGCTATTGGGGCACAGAGGGTAATGTTTCAGAATGTGGGTCACGGACACATAACTGCTCTCCAGAAACAGTTGGACCCTAAACCGGTTCTAGCCTTGGTTTTTCCTGAGCTGGCCTATTGGACCTCATGGCCCAGAATGAGCCACACTTTAGACACGGAACAAAAAACTTCACTTGGAAAATCACTAGTTACTGCCAACATCACTCATGACTTCTTTTCCAAGAGTTTTATAGATGCATAAAGAAGCCAATAACGCAATATAAATCTCAAGGCTTACAGAGAATTATAACAGTCAGAAATCATGTAGCCAAGAGTTTTAAAAAAATGATCTTTATTGGTTAAAAACGTTAAAGTCAAGCTGCTCATCTCAAGTGCTTTACCTTCCAAATGCTGATTATGTTACCCTTCTTAATGGAACTTTTTATTTCAACACTTGATTATCAAAGTTTAAAGAATAAAGTCAGAACAGCCATCAAAATGCTTGCTCCAAAAACTGTTCGAATCCCACTCTGTTGATGGCTTCAGGTAAGTTATGCCACCATTGTGAACTCTGCTACCAGATAGTCTTGCCACAAAAGTAGGCTCCATTGCCAAGGAACAGAACACATCCTGGTAAGCCACCTTACCAGGATAAACTCTGCTCCCAGGGTAAGGTTTGTCACTAGGGCAAGCTCTGCTATCAGGCTAAGCCTCATCATCATGGTAAGACTTAACCACCAGGTTGAGTTGTGTTTCTAGGACACATCTTGTCCCTGGGGTAAGCTCTGTTACTAAAGTAAGCGTTGACATCAAGGTAAGCCTTGTCACGAGGTAAGCCTTGCTGTCAGTGAAAGTTA
Organism: Squalus acanthias; assembly: GCA_030390025.1. NCBI lineage: Eukaryota > Metazoa > Chordata > Chondrichthyes > Squaliformes > Squalidae > Squalus > Squalus acanthias. The sequence continues at coordinate 81,780,568 of CM059426.1, read as the reverse complement.
TTTGTCCAAGGTACGTCCCCCACCAAGGTAAGCCTTGGTTCTTGGGTAGACTCCATTCTCACAATTATACTGCAGATGTTATTTTTGCAATGATTTTTGGGGTGGTTTAATTTTCATTTTCAATTAGTTCAACCATTTCCAAAGGAGCTGGCATGATCATTGATGCAATTACATCACCATGGCACCAATCATGTCACTCCACACACCTCTTAAGGGACAGCAATGGCCAACTAACTATTCAGCTTGAATTCCATGAGATTCAATACACGCTCATTACACTAAAAAGTGAGATGCGGAATCCCAAGGTGGCCTCAAGTTTACTTTGGCTTAGGATATGCAGTGAGTTAACTGCGTTGACATTAAACGTCATTTAATTACCAAGCCAAGCGTTTGGCCAATATAACTCTATGTATGTGCATACTCTTCATGAGAAGTTTCAAATAAAAACAGGAACCAAGGCTGACCTCCTCCTCACAGACTGCACATTCTGTAAGATCACATCACTTTCACTGCTAATGATAAATATTAGAGATCAGTTACACTGGCATCAGGCCAGGAAGAAATTTCTCTTTTGCTGTTTTAATAACACTCATTTATTAAGAACGCCCAGTCCACAAACAGAGGAATGGCAACGGCAATGAGAACGCAACTAAAACAGAGATCCAGCAACATCTGGAAGTCATCAGTCCTGTGAAATGCCTTCCACTGACGCAATGAAGTCCTCCAGATGTTAACAAAACCATACTTGTTTTAATTACTAGAAAATAGCTTTAAACACAGCGATTGAAGGCTGAACTGGCTCTTATAACATGGCTGCATGAGAAATCAATTTTTTGCTTTTAAAATTTCGGCCCTTTTTTTCCCACCAACAAAAATGGAATGTTCATTGCTTTTTTGTAAGGTCTTGCTGAAAGAAAAAAAAACTTTTTATACTGCCTTTCATTTCTCCCAGAAGCATCTCCAAAGTGCTTCACTTCAATGTTGCTGTTGTTGTGTGGGTAAACAGCAGCCATTTTGCACACAAAGAATGCAAAGCTGAAAACCTGAAATAAAAACAGAAAATGATGGCAATACACAGCAGGCCAGTCAGCATCTGTAAAAAGAGATGGGTTATAATGTTTTAGATGTACACCCTTCATCAATAGAGGCCAGAGACCCGAAATGTCATGAGGGCCCTGAATATCTGCCAGGTTGTTCCGATATCCACCCCCCAACTTTGGTGGGAGATCAGCAGAACTTCGGAAATATGGCGTAAATTACTGAAAAAGGAGGTTTATGTTGGTTCTCTGGGGGTTCCACCGATCTCCTGCTAAAGGTATGGCAAGAGAGTGGGAAAACCCCCACGTAAATTCAGGACCAACCTGCCTTTTCTCTTTACAGATGCTGATTGACCTGCTGTGGAGTTCCAGCATTTGCAGACTTTCTTTTTTAAAAGAAATGTTAAAGATTGATAGATATTTTACTTCTTGCACTCTCTATCAATTTTGCAGATTAGCAGTAACTGACCAACATAGCTTGTATGCTGACAGGGTTAGAAGCAGGACAGTCAGCAATTGCATTGCTGCCATAAAGATTAATATAACAACTTTTAAAACAAAGCAATTCGAATGAAATACTGCCAGGAATTCAAATACAAGTGGCATATTCTCTTCTATTGGTATCTACTTAGGAATGTCTACAAAAACTGAGACTGCAGAACAAGAGTCACCTTCAGACCAAGTGAGAAGTACCATTTGAAACCAAACCATATTTCATAAGTTGGCTGGTGACCCCACTTCATTTTATCACATTTCTGAGAGCTGCAGGATTAGATTTTTATATCTTAAATTCCACAAAAGTGCTTGGTTGTCACATACCAAGTGTAATCTATGCCCTGCCACTCCTGAAAACCCTGCCACTCCTGTGCACTGGTTACATAGGTCTCGGGTTTCATCTATTTGTCAAAATCTCTACACCTTCAAAAAGAAACGCCGGTTTTGTGCAAATGTCACGTACAGCCACACACTCCACAGGACATCTGTCCTTTATATATTTTTAAAATCTAATATCTGGCTGGGAATTAAGCGCAAGATGAAGAGGGGCCTCCTTTTATTGTTGTGGGAAGAACCACCCCGATAGGTGATTTCAATCTCCTGCTGGTTTTGCAAATAAGTTGTGCCACATGTTTCTGAATGAAATTTCGTAAGGTGCATTAAAGGAACATTTGGACAGCGAGTGACAGTAAAGAGCAATTCCTTGTTACTCATTGTGCTGAGTTATCTGAAACATCATTGTTTTTCTGGAATTCACTGTCTGAGCTGCTACAACACCACTGTCTGGAACGGTAGCATAGCGGTTATGTTACTGGACTAGTAATCCAGAGGCCTGGACTAATGATCCGAGACATGAGTTCAAATCCCACCACGGCAGCTGGGGACTTTAAACAAATCTGGAATTTTAAAAAAGCTAGTATTAGTAATGGTGACCATAAAACTACTGGATTGTCATAAAAACCCATCTGGTTCACTAATGTCCTTTTTTAGGGAAGGAAATCTGCTGACCTTACCTGGTCTGGCCTATATGTGACTCCAGACCCACAGCAATGTGGTTGACTCTTAACTGCCCCCTGAAATGGCCGAGTGAGCCACTCAGTTGTACCAAACCGCTACAAAAAGAACAGCGGTTCTTCTCCAGGGCAATTAGGGATGGGCAATAAATGCTGGCCTTGCCGGCAACGGCCACATCCCATGAACGAATAAATAAAAAAATAAAAAAAACCACAAAGCATTTTGGGGCTGTCAAAATGGCCGGCACTGACAACTAATTTCACAGTGATATCATTTATTTGCAATCTTGGTGTTCTGTTTGAGCATGAGCTGAGCTTTATGTTCAACATCTTATCCTATCCAGTTCCAAGACTGCTTACTTCCACCTCCGCAAAGGTGGCTTGCCCCCTCCCCTACCTCAGCTACTCTGTCGCAGTAACAGTTTATATGTGCCGGTCACCTGCAAACTTGACTACTCCAGCATTCTCCTTGTTGGTCTCCCTTTCTCCACCCTTCATAAACGGCAACATATCCAAAACTCTACTGCAGGTACACCAAGACGGAAATTTTAACCCCCAAAAATGGGCAGGTTTGAGCCGGGTGGGAGGTTAAAGTGTTAAAAATCTGAATCATGACCCCAACCTGCCTCCAACCCGCCTACTTCCGGTTTTATTGGCGGCAGGACGGGAGGGGTGGGCAATTTAAATATTATAATGAGACTTTGTGCCTCATATTGATCTACCATTTCAAATTTAACTCTGGCCGGCCGGATTTTCCGGGCCTCTGGAAACCCGCCGGCTAAAGGGAGGTGAGGACTGCTGGATCCAGAAGGTAAGTGCCTTTCCGCTTATCTGCTGGATCCACCGTACCTGCCTCCTCAACCTCCCATGATCGGACAAACTCGCCCAACTCTTCAGATCTCTCCCTGACCTCCCCCATGAGGCTTCCGATCTCACCCCAGAGGCCTCCAACCTCCCCTCCGATTTCACACCCCGCCCCGAGGCCTCCGATCTCACCCCCGAGGCCTCCGATTCCCACCTCCCCCCCCCCGGACCTCTGATCTCCGACCCCTGGCCTCTGACTCCCCCGGCCTCGAGCCCACCCCAGTCTGCTTCTACCCCCACCCCTGCCCCGTTCAGAAAGGTGACAAACCCTAAATGAACTTAACTACTTACAGTATCTAGGAGTGATTAAAATAACAGTCTAATTATGATAAGTAGATGCAAACCAGTTTGCTGATGAGATCCAGCGTAACATACCATTAAACAATATTATGCAAAGTGCTTTCGGTAAAGTTCTTCCAGGCATGGCTCCTTTAAATTGGGTATAATTGCATGTGCACGTTACACATAGTAATCAGAGAGTTCCACTTCGCAGCTGCGTGTTGATTGCAGCTGAGCCCCAGGCACTTGGGTCAAATCACCGGTGTGACCAAAAAATAGGTGCCAAATCTCATTCCACCTGCTGCAGTGTAAATCTATTGTATTTCATTAGTGATTCTGACCAAGATAAGGAAATGCTCACTGTAGCAGGATCTAAACTGGTGGAGGGATCAGATTTATCAGACATCTGGTCTTGGTACAATTGTCTTTGGCTGATTTTCTTATTTTTTTCACTAATGTTCTCCTTCCCTCTCTTTCCCACCTTGATTCATTAGTAAAAGGTACAATTACTGCTGGTGGTTTCATTCCTCACCGTCACAAACCATTGACTGGCAAGGAGGGTTGCAATCAACACCCTGCAGCACTGTCTGAACAAAATGTATTTCCCCTTTAACCCCAGTTTTTTTTAAGTCAATCAATATCCTTAATATGATTCTCTAATCAAAGCTTGCCATTCAATTTCTCTCGAACATTCTAAAGCCATGGGGTTCTCAAACTATCAGCCGAGTCTCCTTGGCCTGTCCGTGGGGATATGAGGGCAAAATCAATGCAAATTTTAAATGGAACCTGGGTATAGGGAGCACTAGGAGAGTGAGGGCAGAGTTTGGGAGAAACCTCTTTACACAGGGAGTTGTTTGGAGCATGCTTTGCTGCAGGGAATTGTTGATGCGGAGACTATTGTTACTTTTAAGGGAAAAGTGGATTTGAAGCAGAGGAAGATGCAAGGTAGCGGGGAAAGCAGGGTAATGCTGTTTCTTTGAATGCATTTTTATGACTTCAGTATAAGTACATTAAAAATTTCCACGATTTCATGGTCTTAAACAGGCTGTGCCTAATGTGCATGAATGATGGTTGGATGACTTGAAACTTCAATTTTCATACAGAAAGAAGGAATATATGGAGAGTGTTATAGTCATAACGGCACAGAAGGAGGCCATTCAGCCCATCGAGTCCGTGCCAGCTCTCAGCAGTGCAATCCAGTCAGTCCCATTCCTCCGCTCTATCCCCGTAGCCCTGCAAGTTTATTTCCTTCAAGTGCCTATCCAGACTCCCCTTGAAAACATTGTGTCCCCGCTTCCACCACTTCCGTTGGCAGCGAGTTCCAGGTCCTCACCACTCGCTGTGTAATAAAGTTTTTCCTCACAGCCCCCTGTATCTCTTGCCCAAAACCTTAAATCTCTGTCCCCTAGTCCTTGTACCATCAACTAGTGGGAACAGCTTTTCCCTGTCTAGCCTATCCAAACCCGTCATAATCTTGTACACCTCTATCAAATCACCCCTCAACCTCCTTTGCTCTAATGAAAACAAATCCAGCTTCTCCAACCTGTCCTTGTAGCTAAGATCCCCCATCCCCGGAACCATTCTGGTAAATCTCCTCTGCACCCTCTCAAGGGTCTTCACATCCTTCCTAAAGTGTGGTGACCAGAACTGGACGCAATACTCCAGTTGTGGCCTAACCAGCGCTTTATAAAGGTTCAGCATAACTTCTCTACTTTTGTACTCAATACCTCTATTTATGAAGCCCAAGATCCCATATGCTTTGCTAACCACTCTCTCAATATGTCCCGCCACCTTCAGGGACCTATGCACATTAACTCCCAGGTCCCTCTGTCCTTGCACACTCTTTAAAAGTGTGCCATTAAGTGTATATTGCCTCTCCCTGTTCCTTCTGCCAAAATGTATCACCTCAAAATGTTCTCCGCTCACCTCGGGGGCCCCGATTATTCATGCTGATTTTTACATTCCGGCCTATAATAATGAGATTGGCAGGAAATTTAGGTGCAAATGGAGACCGGCAAAATGGGTGCACGAATGGATGTAATTTCGAATGTAACTTCCTGACTATGCCGCCGCAGCAAATTCCACCCAATGGGTAAAGTGGCCTCCTTCTGGGTTGTAAACTACCGTGCTTCTGTGGCAAAATATACATAAAAAAATTTATAGTTACAAATGGGTTGCTTACAGAAAAACAAGTAATGTTTGTGTCTACATTCTTATGACATAACAACTTCCCGTGTGTTATATATATTGGAAGCATCTCACAATTTATAACCAACTCTGTGTTTACCCAGAGTCGAAAACGTTGCATGGTGTGGTGATCCTTCTTACTGAGAGCAGCTACTGATAGATGTGAAGATGCTATTAGCAGCATTGCCTTCCAGATCACATCACCCTGAATCTAAGAGTTGGGCAGAGGACAACTTGGGAGCAAAAAATCATAGGGCGTTAAATGTCAAAATGAATTAAGAGGGAAGACAATAGTCAGCAACATTTCAGAAGTGAGGAAGAAGAAAGGAATCAAAGAAAAAGTGTGGCCATTGCTGTTAAAATATTGATAATTTCATGTGGAAATTGCTCAGTAAGTTATCCAGTGAGTACTGAACTATGTAGACCAGGAAAATCCCAGGTTCAATCCTTCGTCTGTGCTGGGTTAACTGGTCTCAGCCAGTGTGACTGTAGAATTGCTACAATAGGTCTCGATGTCGCTGAGTTAAAGATAGAAAATTAAGATGGGGTTCCTACTCCTGGTCATTATCTAGTGACCCCCGCTGGAAGTACGTACATGTGGACAAGTTCCGGCTCAGCTGTGATACTGTCCACTGTCAAATTGCCTGCAAACACCCACTATCAAGACATGCACGTGAATAATGGGCAAAGCAACAGAGGTCTCCAGTATCTATGGAACCGCACCCCAGCAGAGTAAAGATAAATGATGCAAAAAAAACACTAGTGCCTGTTATGGAGAAAAGGAAAGCATATCAAAGAGATAGACAACAAAGGATCAAATCTGTCTTTTTTATTACTTGGAAAATAAGAATCTAAATGGGGTAGAGGAGCAAAGGGATCTCTGAGTACAAATCACAAAGTATCGACACAGGTTAACAAAGCCATTGAAAAAGCAAACTAAGCACTAGGGTTTATTTCTAGAAGGATAGAATTGAAAACTTGTATCAAACCTTGGTTAGACCACACTTGGAGTACTGCGTACAATTCTGGTTGCCATATTAGAAAAAGGATATAGAGGCACTGGAGAGGGTGCTGAGAAGATTTACAAGCATGATACCAGAAATGCGAGGTTATACTCATCAGGAAAGGATGAACAGGCTGAGTCTCTTTTTTCTCTTGAAAAGAGAAGGCTGAAGGGTGACCTAATAGAGGTCTTTAAAATCATGAAAGATTTTGATAGAGTAGATACAGAGAGAATGTTTCCACTTGTGGGGAAGTGCAGAACTAGAGACCATCAATATAAGATAGTCACCAAGAAAAACAATAAGGAATTCAGAAGAAACTTCTTTACCTAGAGAATGGTGAGAATGTGGAACTCGCTACCACAGGGAGTGGTTGAAGTGAATAGTATAGATGCATTTAAGGTGTGGTTAGATAAGCATGAGGGAGAAGGGAATAGAGGGTTATGCTGATAGAGTTAGATAAGGAAAGATGGGAGGAGGCTCGAGTGGAGCCTAAACGTCGGCATAGACTGGTTGGACCGAATGGCCTGTTTCTGTGCTGTATATCCTATGTAATCCTATGTAAGAACTGCAATAGGATGAAGCACAAAGGGGAACTGAAATGCATCCATTATATTGGAAAAAGCATAACTGTAAAAAGACAGAATTATAAACTGGAACAGTAAACAGAAGGAATATTTCATAAAATGAAAGTTGCGCATTATACAGAAAATTCCATGCAAGAAAAACAAAACCACAAATGTAATACAAATGATGCAAGCAGCAAAAAGCAAATAATTAAAAGCCAAAAAAATGGACTGAAAGGAAGTGGAAACAAGCAAATATAAATAGATATTAGAATTTTCCAAAAATCAATAACTCTGACAAAGGCCAGACTATAAGAAGTAGGGCCTTCCAACATCAGAAGTTTCCATGTTCCCGGCCCTCAGAGGAACCCGGCCTAGACTGAGGAATTGGAGCCACTGGGGATCCATGGTGGGATCGTGGCCTGGATTTCTGAAGAGACGGATGGGAAATTTTCCTAAAATATATTTGAATGTGGCCATTTACAATGGAGGCAACTTAAAGATGTTTCTGGGTGAGGAGGCAACATCTCGCTCCGCCCCAGACTGCCACTCCTCCATCAGGCTCTTCAACAAGTGAGTTGCCTAAATGTGCCCTAATATGCGACGCCTGCCATTGACATGATAATGAAGGGATCACCCTCTGACCCTGTGAACTTTGATAGGGTCAGCGACAGAGGTCCCAGGCTGGTGCACCTTGGCGCTTACATCAGGGTGCAGGGCCCCTCCCATGGAATTTGAAACTCAGTAGTGTGAAACCATACAAACAGGTGAAAATCCTAAACTTATTGTTAGAGCCACGTTGACTGTTAACAATGTTATGTTGTATTATGAATTTTGGAATGTAATTCATAATGCAAAATATTATATCTGGGTAGTTTTTCTTTTTAGCTATTGGTAGCCAATCAAACTTTGTAGTCATCAAAACCTAAAATTTTTGTTGGTGTACAGCATAATGCTGGCAGCAAATGTGGGGTGAGGATGAGCAGAGAATGGCTGCCACTTATGTTAAATGATACCAGAGGCCTTCTGTCCACAGCTGCCACTATGCCAGCCTTGTCTGCCCTCTCAGGTGGATGTAAAAGATCCCATGGCACTATTTTGAAAAAGAGCAGGGGTGTTCTCCCAGTGTCCTGGCCAATATTTTTCCCTCAACCAACATCACTGAAACAGATTATCTGGTCAGTACCTCATTGCTGCTTGTTGGAACTTGCTCTGCGCAAATTGGCTGCCACGTTTCATACATTACAACAGTGACTACACTTCAAAAGTACTTCATTAGCTGTAAAGTGCTTTGGGATGTCCTGAGGTTGTGAAAGGTGCCATATAAATGCAAGTTTTTTTTCTTTCTTTATAATGATTCCTTTGTGGAGGGTTTAAGCATGTTGGCTAGCAGCATGTTTTCACCACAGGCCTGCTGAGATTCTGGTGGTACTAGACCTTGCTGTTAGTCGGCCACACCAGTTACTGTAATGGCTAACTAGTGTTGGCTGCTTTAAGCTAATTCCTACTGCGACTGGTCTGGCAATGTGCCTTGGAGGAGGTGGGAAGGTGGCCATCACGCACTTTGTATGTGCCTTCTCCCCCACAGCCCTTGCCGAAGAGTTTATAGCTCCCGGATGATCAGACTGTCTTTTTTTTTAATTCAATATCAAATCTAGAGTAATTTAATGAATGTTCTGCCCCTGTTACCTTCCTAGAGGCCGAAATGACTCCTACTTGCATCTTACAACTGACAAAGGATTAGTGCTGCCCCCATCCCACTGACTGGCCCGCTGTGTGAGACAGAATTCCCACATTTTAGCCCACAACTGAAAACAGAAAAAATGTGTGTAAACCAGCAGATGTGAATTCTCCCAAAAATATTTAGTAATCCACAGTTATCCCACAAACAGCAATTTCCTGGATTATATCTTGAATGTATGAGAATCGTTCTTCCTCAACCTTAGAAATATGGGTTATTGCATTCCTGGAATTTTCCACCACAAAGCCATCGCATTTCCTGACAATTTTCACTTGTCCCAGGTAGGAAGTGCCTGACGGGGACAGATTACAGTTGGACATGTGCCACTGTTTTGTTGACTTTGACATGTTGGTTCTGAAAACATTCCAGAAACCAACAAATGGAGGTCAGGAGTACAGCCTTGTAGGGTTTTATGAATTAAGGCTTCAGGCATGAATGCAAGACTGGATACAGAATTTGTCCGACAAATGGTCTTTCAAGGCAAGAAGTAAAAAATTACAATCATAGGTTATTACTTGAGATTGTACCAGTAGGTTAAATCTTATAGCCTGGAAACTACCTTTAACCCATTTAATGCCTCTGCTAGCAAACCGAGGAATATCACAAAACTTGCAAGTGTTAATCTGCTAATATCGTCAACTGTAATTTGTGGATTTACATTGTATATTTTCTTTAAAGTGCACTTCAAATGAGCAGGTTAACTTTTGTTTACAATAATTTCTAGTCAGGAATATATTTAATGGAAAATAAACATATTCCAAAAGGCATCTGGGCAAACAGTTGGAAGACTGTTGTTCTGGATCTGGCTCAGAGTTCAGGTGGCCAAATAGTGAAGGTAGGTTGCAATTGGAAAGTAGCTTCAGGGGAACCATGCATATTATAGATATGGCAACAAACCAATTAGTCAGATAGTTAAAATTTAATGTAAAACATTTGTGCATTTTCATTTGACAGTCAGGATAGTAAAGGATAAATTCTACTTGAAGCAATTTGAAATAAATAATATCTTTTTATTTCTACTTGAAGCAGTTTTGCAATATGCTGTAGCTCCTGGTACTGTAGAATCTGCTGCATTTAAAACTAATACTTTACATAGAGATTACAATATGGAAACAGGTTGCTTGGCCCAAATAGTCCATGTTGATGTTTTTTCACCACATCAGCAGTAGCCCTAATTCCATGTGCGAGCCCAATTCCTTTTATTCCCTTTTCCCTTTTTGTGGGTTCAAGTCTCATTCCAGAGGTTTGAGCACAAAAATCTAGGCTGACACTCCAGGGCAGTACCGAGGGAGTATTGCACTGTCGGAGGAGCTGTCTTTCAGATGATACGTTAAACCTCTCAGGTGGACGTAAGAGATCCTGTGGCACTATTTCTAGGAAGAGCAGAGGAGTTATCTCCGGTGTCCTGGCCAATATTTATCCCTCAATCAACATCACTAAAACAGATTATCTGGTCATTATCACATTGCTGTTTGTGGGAGCTTGCTGTGCACATTTTGGTTGCCACGTTTGCTACATTACAACATTGACTACACTTCAAAAAGTACTTTGGGACACCCTGAAGTTGTGAAAGGTGCTATATAAATGCAAGTCTGTCTTTCCTTCAACCCGCAAATATTTATATTTCAGGGTACATTACACAGCATGAGCAGCAATGGAGAAACAAATGCATGTGTGGAAAATGCACAGTTGTTCGGTAAGTATGGCTTTCATTTTCTAGTCGTGGACCTTCCCTGATGTCAGTGTATGGTCAGTACAGGCCAATAGTGTGAAATCTCGTTGCTGGCCTGCGCAGGTAGGTTGAGCATGCCCAGAAGAAATGCTGACTATAACACTGGCCACAGCCATTTACATGTGGTGTTAGTGGTACTGCTGCCTCCGGAGGACCCTCAGAAAACCAACTCCTCACATGGTTCTTGGGTCCCCTGATGCCATTTCTATTACTGCGCTGCCACTGAAGTCAGGGCTGCCATAACTGCTGTAACATAAAAAGGGCAACATCCCCACTGACACCTGGGAATCCCTGGCCCAAGACCACACAAAGTGGAGGAGAAGCATCCGGGAAGGCGCCGAACACCTCGAGTCTCTTCGCCGGGAGCAAGCGCAAGCAGCGCACGTCAACCCAAGCACCCCACCCACCCGCCCCTTCAACCACCGTCTGCCCCACCTGTGACAGAGACTGTAGGTCCCGCATTGGACTAATCAGTCACCTGAGAACTCATTTTTAGTTTGGAAGCAAGTCATCCTCGGTTCCGAGGGACTGCTTAAGAGAGAGAGAACATAAAAAGGGAATTATTTACTACTTGTAGTTTTCCTGCCATTTCCCTTTAAGAGCAAACATCTGCTGTGGTTATACAAAACCCAAAGCCAGTAACTGAAAAGTGCTGCATTTCACTCTGTTGGCCTCTGTTCTAACTATTGTCTGTTGCAGTTGGGGAATCAATGCAATTGTAAAGAATGGTGCAGAAAGGGGAATTGACCCAAGGCTCAGCATACCACATGTGCCATATAAATAGCATCTGTTTTTCTTGTTATTTAGACAAATGAAATGTATAAATATCTTACAGAATAATTTCATATGTAACTCAGTACCTTAAAGCAACATCACTGCACTCAAAGGGAGCTTATTGGCCACAGATTACCATCTAGGCCACAGATTACCATCTAAATTCCTCCAGTACTGGCATCTCCAAGAGTATCTGCATCCTTTTTTTTTAAAAAAAGCACATTTTCCCGGGCAGAGGAAAGGGGAAAAAAACAGACAAGAGTCCCTGTTCTCGATCACTATCCTGCTACACAGTACACACAGAAATACATAGAAATTACAACACAACTACTTGTATTTATATAGCACCTTTAACGTAGTAAAGCATCCCAAGGCGCTTCAGAGGAGTATTATAAGACAAAAAAAATTTGACACCGAGCCACATAAGGAGAAATTAGGGCAAGTGACCAAAAGCTTGGTCAAAGAGGTAGGATTTAAGGAGCATATTAAAGGAGGAAAGTGAGGTAGCGAGGCAGAGAGGTTTAGGCAGGGAATTCCAGAGCTTAGGGACTAGGCAACAGAACACAGAAAAAGGCCATTTGACCCCACCAGTCTGTGCCAGCATTTAACCTCCAAGCGAACAAATATTCCTAATCAATTTACCCACCATGTTCCTATATCCCTTCATCCCCTTATCCCTTTATCCAATCTAATCTGGAATGTTGACATAGTTTTTGTCTCAACCACTAACCCTGGAGGTGAATCCTATATATGGATGTTAGAGGCAGACAGGATTGGGCTTGCATGTAATGCCTCTTTGAGACTCATTGTGTAGGTTCACACATGCAGAACAGTGACTTGGGTAAGATATCAACAAACTGCCAGGTCTTGGAACTGTAGCCGAGTATAAGTCACCACCTGCAGAGAAAATGGGTGGGGGCGGGCGGGGGTGAAATGATGCAATGGACGTGGAGTGAAGTCACCATGTTGCTAATTCACCCTCCTCTGTTTACAGTCTTGGTGAAGTGCCTTTATAAACTTGGGTGTCCAAGCTTTTGACTTTATGGGCTGCATAGGTGCATACTATAGAGCTTCAAGGAGCTGCAAATAAAGTTGAAATCAATGTTCCCATTAATTTGTATGTATCAAGTTGCCATTACTAGCGATCTTAGTATTCTGATTTAGGATTTATTCATCAATGAGGCAACAGTGCAAAGGCAGCTTTTTCCAAGTCTCCGGAACTATCAAGTTGAAATGGTAGCATAGTGGTTATGTTACTGGACTAGTAATCCCGAGGCCTGGACTAATGACCAAGAAACATGAGTTCAAATCCCACCACGGCAGCTGGGGAATTTGAATTCAGTTAATGAAATAAATCTGGAATAAAAAGCTAGTATCAGTGATGGTGACCATGAAACTATCAGATTGTCGTAAAAGCCCATCAGGTTCACTAATGTCCTTTTGGGAAGGAAATCTGTCGTCCTTACCTGGTCTGGTCTATACATGACTCCAGACCCACAGCAATGTGGTTTACTCTTAACTGCCCTCTGAAATGGCCTAGCAAACCACTCAGTTGTAAAAAACTGCTACGAAAAACAATAAGAATAAAACCGGACGGACACGACAACGGCACACCCAGCCCAGTCGACCCTGCAAAGTCCTCCTCACCAACATCTGGGGACTTGTGCCAAAATTGGGAGAGCTGTCCCACAGACTAGACAAGCAACAGCCCCATAGTCATACTCACAGAATTGTACCTTTCAGCCAATGGCCAGGACTCCCTCCATCACCATTGCTGGGTATGTCCTGTCCCACCGGCAGGACAGACCTACCAGAGGTGGTGACACAGTGGTATACAGTCGGAAGGAGTGGCTCTCAACATTGACTCTGGACCCCATGAAGTCTCATGGCTTCAGGTCAAGTATGGCCAAGGAAACCTTCTGCTGATTACCACCTACCGCCCTTGCTCAGCTGGTGACTCAGTACTCCTCCATGTTGAACATCACTTGGAAGAAGCACTGAGGATAGCAAGGGCACAGAATGTACTCTGGGTGGGGGACTTCAATGTCCATCACCAAGAGTGGCTCGATAGCACCACTATTGACCGAGCTGGCCGAGTCCTGAAGGACATAGCTGCCAGTCTGGGCCTATGACAGGTGGTGAGAGAACCAACACGAGGGAAAAAACTACTTGACCTCGTCCTCACCAATCTACCAATCGCAGATTCATCTGTCCATGACCACATTGGTAGCAGTGACCACCGCATAGTCATTGTGGAGACGAAGTCCCGTCTTCACACTGAAGACATCGTGTTGTGTGGCACTACCACCGTGCTAAATGGGATAGATTCAGAACAGATCTAGCAGTTCAAAACTGGGCATCCATGATGCGCTGTGGGGCAGCAGCAGAATTGTATTCCACCACAATCTGAAACCTCATGGCCGGGCATATCCCTCACTCTACCATTACCATCAAGCCAGGAGACCAACCCTGGTTCAATAAGGACTGTAGAAGGGCATGAAAGGAGCAAAATAAGGTGCCAACCTGGGGAAGCTGCAACACAGGACTACATGCATGCTAAAAAGCAGAAGCAGCATGCTATAGACAGGGCTAAGCGATTCCACAATCAACGGATCAGATCAAAGCTCTGCAGTCCTGCCACATCCAGTCGTGAATGGTGGTGGACCATTAAACAACTAACGGAAGGAGGAGGCTCAATGAATATCCCCATCCTCAATGATGGTGGAGCACATCATGTGAGTGCAAAAGACAAGGCTGAAGCGTTTGCAACCATCTTCAGCCAGAAGTGCCGAGTGGATGATTCATATCAGCCTCCTCCTGTGATCCCCACCACCACAGAAGACAGTCTTCAGCCAATTTGATTCACTCCACGTGATATCAAGAAACAGCTGAGCACACTGGATACAGCAAAGGCTGTGGGTGGCGACAACATCCCGGCTATCGTGCTGAAGACTTGTGCTCCAGAACTAGCCATGCCTCTAGCCAAGTTGTTCCAGTACAGCTATAACACTGGCATCTATCCGACAATGTGGAAAACTGGCAAGGTATGTCCTGTCCACAAAAAGCTTGACAAATCCAATCCTGCCAATTAACGCCCATCAGTCTATTCTCAATCATCAGCAAAGTGGTGGAAGGTGTCGTCGACAGTGCTATCAAGCGGCACTTACTCACCAATAACCTGCTCACTGATGCCCAGTTTGGGTTCCACCAGGACCACTTGGCTCCAGACCTCATTACAGCCTTGGTCCAAACATGGACGAAGGAGCTGAATTCCAGGGGTGAGGTGAGAGTGACATCAAGGCAGCATTTGACAAAGTGTGGCATCAAGGAGCCCTAGTAAAACTGAAGTCAATGGGAATCGGGGGGAAAACTCTCCACTGGCTGGAGTCAAACCTAGCACAAAGGAAGATTGTGGTGGTTGGAGGTCAATCATCACAGCCCAAGGACATCGCTGCAGGAGTTCCTCAGGGCAGTGTCCTAGGCCCAACCATCTTCAGCTGCTTCATCAATGACCTTCCCTCCAACATAAGGTCAGAAATGGGGATGTTCGCTGATGATTGCACAGTGTTCAGCGCCATTCGCAACTTCTCAGATAATGAAGCAGTCCATGTCTGCATGCAGCAAAACCTGGATGACATTCAGGCTTGGGCTGATAAGTGGCACGTAACATTCGCGCCACACATGTGCCAGGCAATGACTATCTCCAACAAGCGAGCATCTAACCAACGCCCCTTGACATCCAACGGCATTACCATCGCCGAATCCCCCACCATCAATATCCTGGGGGTCACCATTCACCAGAAACTTAACTGGACCACCCACATAAATACTGTGGCAACAAGAGCAGGTCAGAGGCTGGGTATTCTGTGGCGAGTGTCTCATCTCCTGACTCTCCAAAGCCTTTCCACCATCTACAAGACACAAGTAAGGAGTGTGATGGAATACTCTCTACTTGCCTGGATGAGTGCAGCTCCAACAACACTCAAGAAGCTCGACCCCATCAAGACAAAGCAGCCCGCTTGATTGGCACCCCATCCACCACCTTAAACATTTACTCTCTCCACCACTGGCGCACTGTGGCTGCAGTGTATACCGTCTACAAGATGCACTGCAGCAACTCGCAAAGGCTTCTTCGGCAACACCTCCCAAACCCGCGACCTCTACCACCTAGAAGGACAAGGGCAGTAGGCGCACGGGAACACCACCACCTCCAAGTTCCCCTCCAAGTCACACACCATCCTGACTTGGAAATATATCTCCGTTCCATCATCGTTGCCGGGGCAAAATCCTGGAACTCCCTCCCTAACAGCACTGTGGGAGTACCTTCACCACACGGACTGCAGTGGTTCAAGAAGGCAGCTCACCACCACCTTCTCAAGGGCAATTAGGGATGGGCAATAAATGCTGGCCTTGCCTGCAACGCCCACATCCCATGAACAAATAAAAAATAAACCTGACCTCATAATTTAGTTTAGAGAGTGAATCCCAGAGAGTAAAGTGAGTTTTGTGGTTGGTGTAATTTGTCATGTTCAAGCAGCTGCTCACTAATGGGTTTAAAAAAAAAATCCACCTGGAAATTCACAAAATTACTTGCGTCTCATCTCTTATTTGGGACTGTGTTGAATGCTGCTGATATCCAGCTGTTGACGCCAGCACTTCATTTCTTGCTTGATCCATAAAGAAAAGGGCCCATTATAAATGTTTACAGTCTCATGAGAATAGAAAATATGAAAACAAACACGATCTGCAATAGTTCTGCTTCAGTGCACCCCTACAGATCAGTGTTTTACTATTGTCCCTGGCCTTCCTCAGTGGGGAATTAATAACTTTGCGGATCATTTGGGGCATCTGTTAATTATACTTGAAACAATTAGCAAACACAAACTCACTCCTACTATCAATGACCGCATCAACAGAATTTTCCAATTATGAGGAAATGAGGTGTAATTACGGAGGTCTGGTGGCACAGGGAAAATTTGAGTCTAAAGAAGGAAGGAAGTCATTAAACTTTTCATTCGATCCTATTAGGCCATCTGATGTGCCAAGCTGTAGCAGTGTGTAAAGCATATAAAATTACCTGTTCAAGCATAATAAACCTTGTGATAAACAGGATTATCAGCATATCACTGCAGGTACCTTTATCTGTGATGATGCTGAGCCATCTGCTATTGGACCTGGATGCAGACACTTGAGCATGTGCTTTGGGGAAGCAGGGGGTGGGGGGGATCTGCCAAAGACATCTGCCATGGTTATACATAACCCAAGGGCAGGAGTTGTAAAACGGCGGCATTTCCCTCGGCTAGCTCGTGTATTCTTATTTAAGATCCATCGGAAAACATATCCTGTAAAAGCTGCATTGAATGAAAGTCAGATTCGCTGCCTACTCTTTGGAGATCACGCCACTTTTGTTGATATTTTATGTTCAAGAGCATGACCAGGAACAGCAAACAATGACTAGAAAAAAAGCAACTGCTCCCATTTGGTGCAGACTTTAGTACCTTTACAGCGCTTTCTAAATATGAGCTGGGTGGGGGAGTGGGCGCAAGAACATTCAATGTTCAGATAATTACAGAAACAAAGTACTAAGAGTAGCTATATTTACAAAAATAGAGCCCTCAGATTGTTCAGTAAATATATTTTTGCTGCCGTCAATTGCAATTTGCTGAAAATGAAATTCTCTTTTCATAATCTTTAACCTTTCTTGTTTGCGCACATGGCAAAGTGCTTCAGAAAGTAGCAAAGCATTCAGCTGCCATCTTGTTTCCAGAGTGCGGTGGAAAATGCTCTGCGTTACTCAGTGCCAATTCTTTCACTAAATAAAATTAGTAAAATGATTTAGTGCAGCTTCTATTTTTATAACTTTTTTTTAAAAGCTTCGGTTGGAATCCACCTGAAGGACCAGAAACTAGACCAAGACCTGGTTATGCTGAGTTCTGACATTTTGTTGAACCTTCTGGGTTGGGGGCGCAGAGCCTCTGCTTGCCTTAAACATGGCTATTGGCATAGAAAGGGGCAGGACCGGGGACAGGGACTCACTGTCAGGAATCCCCACGTCCCAGGCCCTCAGCAGGACCTGGGATTGTGTCAGCAGAGGTACATTTGGTCAGACCAAGCATGCCTCCCAACAACTTCAATGGAAAGGAAAATTGGCCAAGGTGTAAAAGGGGCTGCCAATTCATTATCGCCTGTATTGCGCTACCACTGAAGACCAATTCCACCCCCGTAATCTTTGTCATTATGAAACAACATTCTGTTGAATCACTGTGAGCAACTCCATGGAAGATCTGCTAATGGCCCAAAAATTAGTGAGTGAGCCTTCGTGCGAGGGTAAGGCCTTCCCGCGATCTCTCACTGCGCGCTGGCTTTTTCAGTCCGAGCTCGCACGAACTTGATGTTCTGGACAGCAGCTGTGCAGGGCTTTCGTATCCCACAGGCGTAGTTAATTCGTGCGAGCTGTGGGATCACGTGACTCAGTTAGAGCCAATGGCAGCACACCATCTTTCATTCATAGCTTTCACAGCACGGCTGTGAAAGCTATGAATACTATACCCCCCAAAAGAACAGCTAAAGCTCAATTAAATTTAAAAAAAACCATCACATTAATAAAATAAGTATAGTTAAATAAATTAACCATTTTAAACAAAAAATTAAATTTTTGAAAAAATTTAAAATCTTTTAAAAAGTTATAAAAATAAACTTACCTGTCTTTAAAGTCTCTAAAAAAGATATACCTGTTAAAAAAAATTCAAAATAATACTTAATTAAGTACTTACCTTGTTAAAAGAGGGTCTTACACCTCCTTTCTTTATGTCTAAAATCTTCCATGCTTACCTGCGCGTCCAAAGCACTAAGTGCACTGCGTGCGCGCAGCCTGTAGTGCGCACGCGGTTCACCTAGGAACCGCCCCCTTTTGAATTCACCAAGTGCCGGTTTTCAGCGCATGCGCAGTGCATGCAGAAAACCGGCAATTGGAGACAGAATACGCGAGAGTACACAGTGCGTACTCTCGCGTAGCGGCACTAATTTTTGGGCCAATATTTATAATAACATTTGCCCAGAACACCTCTCCCAAATATCAGCTGGTTTGACCATAAAACACTAGATTTGCTTTATGCTTGCAATGTCTACTTAAAGTGCTGTTGAACTTGAAAGAGAGATAAAATTTGAAAGCTAACTACAAATCAAGAAAACATTAAAGAACTTCAACATAAAGAATCGTCTTAATGGCTCTGGTTGCAGAATTTTGGGTCAAAAGGTCACTGCTGTCTTCCATAAATATAACTGAGAAATTTTAGACTGCAGTTTGTTGTGTTTTTCTAGCTAGTCCAAGACTTCTTAATTTATACAGTTCCTCTTCATGTGTGACCCCAGACAGTGAGTGTTGCAGGAAGGTTTGACTGCTGCCCTGATGATTGATCTCACTCTTTTTGTAACACGGAAAATAACACGATTGCCTTAATTAAACATGTAAAACTTGACAACGGATTTGAAAGTCTTCTGCTGCACTCATGGTGTTGAGGGAAGCCCCGGTGCTGTAATGTTAACAAATAAGCTTTTCTGTGGCATGGAGAACCATCTCAAGATATCTTTTCGCTGTGCTATCACATGGATATAACACGTTTCTCCCACCAGCCATTCGGTCGACTCTCTGAGTGAGATTGCTGTTTATTTCCAAATTAAAGGCAGGCCTATGTCCATTGAATTGAAACTGCCCAGACTTATCCCGGCAGCTGCTAAGCAGACTTTCATCCCATCAGTCCATGTAATATTTGAACCCAGGTCTTAGAGGTAACCAACTGCACATCCAGTCCTTCCAGGGTATGTTTCCATGGGGACTGGGTGCCTTCTGTTACCTCAACCATGTGGATATTATTATGTGTGAGCCTGGACAGTATGTGTTGACAACCAAACAATCCTGCCCTCATCCAATTTCAATAAAGGTGCACTTTCTAGTAGAGGTCACAGGATAGAAATTACAAATGGGAAAAATAAAAATGTTAGTAATCTAAATGCTGGAATTCTGAAATAAAATCAAGAAATACACAACTGGTCAGTCAGCATTTGTAAAACAGAACCGGTTGTGACATTTTAGGTATGTATCCTTCACCAGACTGATGCTGACTGACCTACTGTGTGCTTCCAACATTTTCTGTTTTTATTAGGTATGGGAACCCTGGTGATTGCTTCGCTTCCTTAGCCCAAGGGGCACTTGTGCCAATTGTAGCACTCCAACAGCCACTACAGGAGAGATCTGCTAACTCAACAAAGACCTTGTCGTCTGTATGGCTCAGTTTTCACAAATTGGCTGCTGTGTTTTCTACAACAGTGACTACACTTCAAAGTACTTCATTAACTGTAAAGTGTTTTAGAACATCCTGAGGTCATGAAAGGTGCTCTATAAATGCAAGTTCTTCCTTTCTTTACATGTTGCCTTTAACAACTGGGCCAAAAGAACTCTGGTGTGTCACTTTTTATATCCAATTACAATACAGCATTGCCTCTGGAGGTAGCTTTCCTTTAGAGACAACCCTTGTAAAATAAATGATTCATAGTACACTCCTACTGAAACAGGGAACATCCCGCTGAAGTGGTTTCATTGCCTGCTTTCAGGGCTAAGCACCTGTGGCAGAAAAGGTAAATGGCCGTCACTGGTGTTGCTTGGCATTGGAGCCACTATTTTGTTCTGGCTGCAGGCAGCCTGAGCTCTCAGACCACTTTTGATACTCCTGGCTGAAGCAGACCTTCTCCACAAATCAGGGAGGATTCCCTGCCTAGACTTGTGAACTTGCATCAGTAACATCTGAGCAACTGCACATGCACAGTTTTTCTGGTGTTTCCTGCAGTATAAAACAAGTGAAATTCAGAACACAAACCACCGGATCATATTGCAGAATTGGTGGAACCTTTCCCAGAATATAAATGGGGCATTAGTAAAACTCTCTCCCTTTCTGTCATTGGATACTTGAAGGAAGATTTCTTTGCCTCAGCGCTCCTAGCACACACCAGGAGTCCATATCAGGAAATTGCATACCCCCAGCCCATGACTTTCCACTCATTAATTTTACTGGACAGAAAATCATGGGCTTGGTGTGCACAATTTCCCAAAAATGCATTCCTGGTGTGTGCCAGGACCACTGAAGCAGTAAATCTCCTTTTTACTATCCTGCTCTAACCTCGTAATCTTGTAAAATTCGCTTTACCTGTCACATTTTGTTTGTGTCACAACATTTGCCCACTATCATTTCTGTCACGTGAGATCAGTGTAGCATTCATTTGGCATAAGTTTAATTTAAACTTAAATCCTTAAAAAACAGAATTGCATACATCATACAACTGCGTTTCAGTCGGCTCTCGGAGTTTGAGCTTGGAACAGTGTCGGGTGTCACCTGGGACCTGTCCGATGTATGCCAGGCTTCGAGCACCCCTTCCCCACCACCATTACTTATATCCTCTATATATTACACAAATAGTGCTCGGGAGCAGAACTCAAATGAAGACTCATGATTACCATGCGCCACTCTGTTGTAATTATTTCCCCTCACTCCTAGTCAATCTTTACAATCCATGATTCTCATTGTTAAAAAGGACAGGAATCCAGCTCCATTGTTCCAGCTGCTAAGAGACCCCAATGCCATATATTAAAGAGTTTCCTGCAGTCAGTGAGACCCCATTAAAGGTATTAACACTTTATTTTCTACTTCTTACACACTAGTGGTAGAAATGGAGCATCCTCTGCACTAATAAATGTGGTGCTATATTTACTTAAAACATGCCAATGACATCATAACTGAGTGATAAAGTGAGTTATCAAGTTATGCTCATTAGTTATAAACTGTACCCCACTCATCAGTGTGTAGGGCTCTGTTTATATAGCAAGAGTTTATTATTACTTATTAAGATCTGTATTTATTAATGTAATAAATATATTTTAAAATAAATCCAGAACCTTTCAGAGAAATGATCGGGTTAAATGTACTCTGTCTTACAGACTACTGAAACTGTGATGGGAAAAAGCTCGGAGTATGATACTAAACAACTTCTGGATAGACAGGTCTCTGTGGTGCTGGATTTGGAACAAGACTCCTCTACATCTTCCAGCATCCTACAGGCCAAATCCAAGGAGTTGTCAATAAATCAGTGAGACTGAACATATAATGAGTAATGTTTAATTGGGCTCGAATGAATTAGGGATTCACCTCATCGCCAAAGTTAAATTATAGTCATTAGTCCACTTTATTCCAGCTGAATATTAATAATAAATATTTGTAACAGTGTATTTAGTGATAGCTTAAAGTACTGTTAATAACAATATATAACTAAAGAATGTTTGAATACCATCACTGCAGAATATTGTCACAATTGACAGAGGGTTAATAAGAGAATTATTTAACATTGCTGGTTTGCATTGTTCTACAAAATCCTAAGTGAATGATGCGCCTGATTGGTACAACTTACAAACTAGTGATTAAAGACCAAATTTTCCAGCGCATGGTATTGTATGATGAAGGTTTATAAGTTGGCTTTTATTGCAACGGAAACACTGTAAATGAACAAGTTAGATTTCTTTATTGTACTTAAAAATGGATAATGGAACAACATTTCCTGACATAAATTTGCTTTTGTGAGTGATATTTCCTGGAGCGTGCCAAATGCCTACCATGCTGACTCCCTGGGAGATTGTTTTAAATCTTCCAGGCAGCGTTTTACATCCCATTGGAGACACACTATCGCACATTCACTAATCTGATTGTTGTGCTGTACTACAAGTTTATATTTGTTCTTTGCAAATGTGTAATAGGATATAGCTAAGGTGAGTGTACCACGTGAACAAGACAGATTAAAGAAGTATCTTTTCGTTGGCTGAATGCTGAAACAAGATATACAGTATTGCTGGAATCAATATCGATCAGAAGTGAAAATGACAGACCAGTGACACAATCCACTTGTTGAGCTGACATACATGTAGATTTTCCAATTGGTGTTATTTTAAGTGGGTTACGGTCAACATCAAAGTAACACCAATTGGAAAATCCAGGCCATTGTGTCCAGTGGGACTCAGGCAAATTTTATGCCTATACCATGGTTCAGTTTTTCCCGTGTTCTGTGCAAAGCGCTGGTCTGTCGCATATCTGTCAGTCAATTAAAAAGAACAACATCTTCATGAAAAATGTCTTAGAAACTTTTAATCCCTCTGGGGAGAGAAAGGAGCCAGAAGAATTATGTATCCTTGACACTGAGCACATGTGAAACACTGTATGATTTTAATATGATTTATGCCATCATATTTGTACATCATTAACACCCAGCTCTATTTCTCTGCCACCACTATTGACTTTAGAGCTAATGTTGTACTATTCGACTGCCTAACTTCATGTTCTGGTGGGTGACAAGACTGGAGTCATTCTATTCAGCTCTTGCCAGCATCTATGTGCCTCTCTGATGATAGGTCATCGACCTGAAATGTTAACTTTGTTTCTCTCTCCACAGATGCTCCCTAACCTGCTGAGTATTTCCAGCATTTTCTGTTTTTATTTCAGATCTCCAGCATCTGCAGTCTTTTGTTTTGTCTATGTGCTTCTGGCTCTGTCAGCTACATTTACTGATCTCAGTGGTGCACAATCTCAGACTTCTGTTTGACTGGCAGCTGAGCTTCAATCCACACATCCAGTACATCACCAAGACTGCCTTTTTCCACCTCCAGAATACTGCCCACTCACTTCTGCTCCTCCTGGCCCCACATTCAAGTAAGTTAAAATTGGAGAACTTACCTTTTTGTTGGCAGCTTCCAGCGGTCCATCTAAGGACAGTTCAACCGCAGCAAGAACCTGAAACACTGTGGGGAGCGTGCCCGGTGCATGCTGACCAGTTTCTGAGAAGGGTCCTGAAACAGGCAGTGGGCTTCAATGGCACATGCATGGGACCTAACGCCTGTTTCAGGGGGCTGCCAGGGATGCCTGAATATCACCTGAGCTAATAAGGCATTGGATGTATTTCAAGCGCCCATAGGCCGCAGGAATTGGTTGTTTTTGCCCCTGTTGTACACCCAAAAAATGGGCAAAGTGGGGTCCAATTTGTCCTTCAAGTTGTTTTTTGTTCTCTTTCTACTTATATGGATTTCTCAATATGTTGGTATGAAGACTCTTAGGGACAGTGATGGATTTTTGTGCATGTCAGGCACCAGGCTACTTAAAAAGGATAAGGGAAGAGTGGAACTTAAACTAAGCAACCTGCTAATGGCTTCAAAAATCAGGCGGTGTAAAGATAACCAAATAATTAACAGCAAGTTCATATAGGCTAATGTGATTCAATTAGAAATGCAGGTTGTGCTGTGGGTGACTGCGTGAGTGCCATTCATTGCAGGCTGTAGTGGGTTTAATAGTGAATGGAACATGGGCTGCAGATCATTAACATGAAATTAGTGAGGAAATGCTGAAAGGCGAAAGTGTGAAGAAGGGAGGAAGAAGGCAATTATTTTCTGTATGCTAATTATTACTCTGATTGGCTTGGAGCAACCATGAATAGACCAGCTGCGGTAGTCAATAAGAAGTATTTAAGGAACAAACTGGTAGGTGGAGAGAGAAAGAAAATGGGTTACAAGAAAATAATGAGTGCTTTCCATTTTGGAGGAAATAAGAGCTGAAAGAAAGAGATTTAAAGAGTCAAAGTCTTGAACAGCTTTGCCTTCAAAAAGCATTTTTCCCCAAAAAATCTAGACACAGATGCCATACAAATCGGGATTGGTGGGGTTTTTTTGTTGCTAATTGTCTTCCCTTTTCTCCTTTCCTGAAAGCATTGATCCTTGCTGGGATCTTTCCATGAACATTGGTAATCCTCCATTACCTCACGTATGTGACGATTCTTGATGTGTGAGCCTAGATAGCAAGTACTGGCTAGTTTACCACTGGATAATGAAAACTAGGGTGGGCAATAAATGCTGGTTTAGCCAGCAACACCCGGATCCTGAGAATTAATATATTCAAAAAATGAAAAGGAGTAGAAACCCCCTCTGATTTTCTTAGGGGTGCTGCAGCCAATTATAAGGTTCCTCTGTTCTAACCCTGACAACATCAGCAGAGCTGCTAACAAAGGGGGTGCTGTTTTTGTATGAGGGAAGGACCTCTAGCTTGCTGAGGTCAAACAACAACTCTGTGATGACTCCAATCTTCCTCTGGACCATGGTCCAAATACCAAACATCAAGCCATTATTTCCCAAACTGTGACCGATCTCAGCTCTTCTGGAGATCTTCCCCCTACTGCCACCAACCTCATAGTTCCCCGTTTCTACCTCTTTCTCAAGATACACAAAGAAGACTGTCCAAGTGGACCAATTATTTTAGTTTGCTCCTGTCCCTCTGAACTAATTTCTTCTTATCTTGAATCTGTTCTTCCCCACCCGACCAGTCTCTACCCACCTACATCCGTGCATATCTCATGCCCTGTGCCACTTGACGATTTCAGATTCTCTGGCCCCAATCATCTACTTTTCACTGTGGATATGCCTTCCCTCTTCATCTTCGACCAAGGCCTGAAGCCCTCCACTTTTTCCTTGAACAGCAGCCCAAGCAGTTCCCATCTATCCTACCTTCCACCATCTGACTGAAATTGTTCTTAAAATGAACATCTTCTCCTTTGGCATTAAATGGGAAATTAGAGACGCGTGCAATAAGGGCACAGCAGTTATCATGGGTGACTTTAATCTACATATAGATTGGGCTAACCAAATTAGTAACAATACTGTGGAAGAGGAATTCCTAGAGTGTATACGTGATGGTTTCCTGGACCAATATGTCGAGGAACCAACTAGAGATCAGGCCATCTTAGACTGGGTATTATGTAATGAGAAAGGATTAATGAGCAATCTTGTTGTGCGAGGCCCCTTGGGGAGGAGCGATCATAATATGATAGAATTCTTCATTAAGATGGAGAGTGAAGTAATAGTTGATTCAGAGACTAGGGTACTGAATTTAAATAAAGGAAACTACGATGGTATGAGGTGCGAGTTGGCTAGGATGGATTGGGGAATGTTACTTAAAGGGTTGACGGTGGATAGGCAATGGCAAACATTTAAAGATCACATGGATGAACTACAGAATTTGTTCATCCCTGTTTGGCATAAAAATAAAACAAAAAAGGTGACTCAACCATGGCTAACAAGGAAAATTAGGGATGGCATAAGACCCAAGGAGAGGACATATAAATTGGTCAGAAAAAGCAGCAAACCTGAGGATTGGGAGCAGTTTAGGATTCAGCAAAGGAGGACAAAGGGATTAATTAAGAGGGGGAAAATAGAGTATGAGTGTAAGCTTGCAGGGAACATAAAAACTGACTGTAAAAGCTTCTATAGATATGTGAAGAGAAAAAGATTGGTGAAGTCAAGCGTAGGTCCCTTGCAGTCAGAATCAGGGGAATTTATAATGGGGAACAAAGAAATGGCAGACCAATTAAATACATACTTTGGTTCTGCCTTCACAAAGGAGGACACAAATAACCTCCCAGAGATGTCGGGGAACATAGGGTCTAATGAGAGGGAGGAACTGAATGAAATCAGTATTTGTAGGGAAATGGTGTTAGGGAAATTGACGGGATTGAAGGCCGATAAATCCCCAGGGCCTGATAATCTACATCCTAGGGTACTTAAGGAAGTGGCCCTGGAAATAGTAGATGCATTGCTGGTCATCTTTCAAAATTCTATAGACTCTGGAACAGTTCCCATGGATTGGAGGGTAGCTAATGTAACCCCACTATTTAAAAAAGGTGGTAGAGAGAAAATGGGGAATTATAGACCGGTAAGCCTGACATCGGTAGTGGGGAAAATGCTAGAGTCCATTATAAAAGATATAATAGCAGAGCATTGAAAAACAGTGACAGGATCGGACAAAGTCAACATGGATTTACAAAAGGTAAATCACGCTTGACTAATCTACTGGAATTTTTTGAGGATGTAACTGGTAGAATAGATAAGGGAGAATCAGTGGATGTGGTGTATTTGGACTTTCAGAAGGCTTTCGATAAGGTCCTGCATAAGAGATTAGCATGCAAAGTTAAAGCACATGGGATTGGGGGTAAGGTACTGACTTGGATAGAAAACTGGTTGGCAGACAGGAAACAAAGAGTTGGAATAAACGGGTCTTTTTCCGAGTGGCAGGCAGTGACTAGTGGGGTACCGCAGGGATCGGTGCTAGGACCCCAGTTATTCACAATATATATTAATGATCTAGACAAGGGAACTAGATGTAATATCTCCAAGTTTGCAGATGACACAAAGCTGGGTGGGCGTGTGTGCTGTGAGGAGGATGCAGAGAAACTCCAGTATGATTTGGACAGGTTGGGTGATTGGGCAGATGCATGGCAGATGCAGTATAATGTGGATAAATGCGAGGTTATCCACTTTGGTGGCAAAAACAGGAAGGCAGATTATTATCTGAACGGCAATAGATTGGGAAAAGGGGAAGTGCAACGAGACCTGGGTGTCCTTGTGCACCAGTCGCTGAAGGTAAGCATGCAGGTGCAGCAGGCGGTTAAGAAGGCAAATGGTATTTGGCCTTCATAGCGAGAGGATTCGAGTACAGGAGCAAGGATGTCTTGCTGCAGTTGTACAGGGCCTTGGTGAGACCACACCTTGAGTATTGTGTGCAGTTTTGGTCGCCTTATCTGAGGAAGGATGTTCTTGCCATGGAGGGAGTGCAGCGAAGATTCACCAGACTGATACCTGGGATGGCAGGAATGACGTATGAAGAGAGATTGGGTCGATTAGGCTTATATTCGCGAGAGTTTAGAAGAATGAGAGGGGATCTCATTGAAACTTATAAAATTCTAACAGGACTAGACAGACTAGATGCAGAAAGGCTGTTCCCGATGGCGGGGGAGTCCAGAACCAGGGGTCACAGTCTAAGGATAAGGGGTAAGCCATTTAGGACTGAGATGAGGAGGAATTTCTTCACCCAGAGAGTGGTGAACCTGTGGAATTCTCTACCACAGAAGGCAGTTGAGGCCAATTAATTAAATATATTCAAGAAGGAGTTAGATATATTTCTTAAGGCCATGGGGATCAAGGGATATGGGGAGAAAGCAGGGACAGGATACTGAATTTGGATGATCAGCCATGATCGCATTGAATGGCGGAGCAGGCTCGAGGGGCCGAATGGCCTACTCCTGCTCCTATCTTCTATGTTTCTATGTTTAACCACTCTTGCTTCCTCCAGATTAAAGATATTGTCATGAGAAACCACATGGAGCCCAGCTAGGTTTGTCTTTTTGTAAAATATGTTAAACATTCTTTGTTCCAGTCTGAATCAGGGCTGCTCCCAGACCTCTTCTTCTGGTACATTGATAGAAACATAGGAACAGGAGTCAGCCGTGGTGCCACACAAGCCTGTTCCGCCATTCAATTAGATCATGGCTGAACTGTACCTCAACTCAACGTACCCACTTTTGTTTCATATCCCTTGATACCCTTACCTAAAACAAAAATATATCAATCTCAGTCTTGAAAATTTTAATTGACCCAGCATCCACAGCCTTTTGGGCGACTGTTCCAGATTTCCACTATCCTTTGTGTGAAGAAGTGCTTCCTAAATGGCTTCATTCTAATTTTAAGATCGTGTCCTCTAATTCTGGTTTTCTCCACCAGAGGAAATAGTTTCTCTGTATTTACCCTATCAAATCCCTTAATCATTGTAAAGACATTCTAAACTCAAGGGAATACAAACCAAATTTATGCAACCTGTCCTTGTAACTTAACAACAACAACTTGTATTTATACAGCGCCTTTAATGTAGTAAAATATCCCAAGACTCTTCACAGGAGCTATTATCAAACAAAATTTGACACCTAAGGAGCCACATAAGGAGCTATTAGGACAGGTGACAAAAAGCTTGATCAAAGAGGTAGGCTTTTAATGAGCATCTTAAAGGTGGAGAGGTTTAGAGAGGCAATTCCAGAGCTTAGGGCCTTGGCAGCAGTTGGCACAGCTGCCAATGGTGGGGCGATTAAAATTGGGAATGTACAAGAGGCTAGAATTGGAGGAGTGCAGAGATCTCAGAGGGTTGTAGGGCTGGAGGAGATTGCAGCGATAGGGAGGGCCGAGGCCATGGAGGGATTTGAAAACAAGGATGAGAATTTTTAAATTGAAGCATTGCCAATGGGAGCCAATGTAGGGAGCCAATGTAGGTCAGCGAGCATAGGGGTGATGGGTGTTAGGATATGGGCAGGAAAGTTTTGGATGAGCTCAAGTTTATGGAAGGTGGAAGGTGGGAGGTGGGAGGTCGGCCAGGAAAGCATTGGAATAACATTTTAAACCCCAGTATCATTCTCATAAATCTGCACTGTACCCCCTCTGATGGCTAATACATCTTTCCTGAGGTTTGGTGCAGTACTCCAGATGGGCTCTGTACAACTGATGCATCACTTCCTCTTGTTTGTATTTCAACCCTTTGAGATAAAGACCAATTTGCTTTTTTGATTACTTTTTGTACCTGTGCACTAGCTTTTCATGATCTGTGCACATGGACACCCAAATGCCTTTGCTCCTCCACAGCCCCATGTCTCTCACCATTAAGAAATATTCCAATTTATCTTTCTCAGATCTTACACTTCCCCACATTGAACTTCATCAGCCATAGTTTTGCCCATTCAATAATCTGTCTATGTTCCTTTGTGACTTCCTGCTCCCATCTACACAATTTACTGTTTGCTTCCAATTTCCACCCTTCCCTCACCTTCACATGGTCCATCTCCGACTCTT
This sequence comes from Squalus acanthias, assembly GCA_030390025.1. Taxonomy (NCBI): domain Eukaryota; kingdom Metazoa; phylum Chordata; class Chondrichthyes; order Squaliformes; family Squalidae; genus Squalus; species Squalus acanthias. The sequence continues at coordinate 81,751,136 of CM059426.1, read as the reverse complement.
CCCTTCCCTTCCTCGACTTCTCTGTCTCCATCTCTGGGGATAGGCTATTGACCAACATCCACTATAAGCCCACTGACTCCCACAGCTACCTGGACTACACTTCCTCCCACCCCGCTTCCTGTAAGGACTCTATTCCATTTTCCCAATTTCTCCGTCTCTGCCGCATCTGTTCTGACGATGCCACCTTCCATACTAGTGCTTCTGATATGTCTTCCTTTTTCCTCAACCGAGGATTCCCCTCTACCATGGTTGACATGGCCCTTGACCGTGTCTGTTCCATTTCCTGCACTTCTGCTCTCACCCCTTCCCCTCCCTCCCAGAACCACGATAGAGTTCCCCTTGTCCTCACTTTTCACTCCACCAGCCTCCACATTCAACGGATCGTTCTCCGCCATTTCTGCCACCTCCAGCGTGATCCCACCACCAAACACATTTCCCTCCCCCCCCGCCCCTTTCAGCATTCCGAAGGGACTGCTCCCTCCGCGACACCCTGGTCCACTCCTCTATCTAACACCCCTTCCCCTTCCCACGGCACCATCCCGTGCACGCACAGGAAATGCAACACCTGCCCTTTTACCTCCTCCCTTCCCACTGTCCAGGGCCCCAAACACTCCTTCCAGGTAAAACAGCGATTTATTTGTACTTCTTGCAATTTAGTATACTGTATTCGCTGCTCACGATGCGGTCTCCTCTACACTGGGGAGACCAAACGCAGATTGGGTGACTGCTTTGCGGAACACCTCCATTCAGTCCATAAGCGTGACCCCGAGCGTCTGGTTTCCTGTCACTTTAATTCTCCGCTCCACTCCCACTCTGATCTCTCTGTCTTCGGCCTCTTACACTTTACAACGAAGCTCAACGTAAGCTCGAGGAACAGCACCTCATCTTTCGATTAGGCACTTTACAGCTTTCTGGACTCAACATCGAGTTCAACAATTTCAGACCATAACCTCGGTCCCTATATTTTAATTTTTTTTCTCATTAGGCAGCTGTTGATGATTCTGCCATCGCCATTTACACTTCATCTAGAGTCATCTTTAGTTTCTTAACAGTTAATTAAATAAATCTGGAAAAAAAAGCTAGTATCAGTAATAGTAACCATGAAACTATTAGATTGTCGGAAAAACCCATCTAGTTCACTAATGTCCTTTAGGGAAGGAAATCTGCCATCCTTACCTGGTCTGGCCTATATGTGACTCCAGACTCACAGCAATGTGGTTGACTCTTAACTGCCCTCTGAAATGTCCTAGCAAGCCACTCAGTTGTAACAAACTGCTACAAAACAAAATAATAAGAATGAAACCGGCCGGGGCACCGGCTACGGACACAGCAACGGCACACCCAGCCCAGTCGACCCTGCAAAGTCCTCCCCAACAACATCTGGGGACTTGTGCCAAAATTGGGACAGCTGTCTCCCAGACTAGTCAAGCAACAGCCTGACATAGTCATACTCACAGAATCATACCTTTCAATGTCCCAAACTCCTCTGGCACCATTCCTGGGTATGTCCTGTCCCACCGTTGGGAAGGAGTGGCCCTGGGAGTCCTCAACATTGACTGCGGATCCCATGAAGTCTCATGGCTCCAGGTCAAGCATGGGCAAGGAAACCTGCTGCTGATTACCACCTACCGCCCTCTCTCAGCTGATGAATCAGTACTCCTCCATGTTGAACACCACTTGGAAAAACACAGAGTAACAAGGGCACAGAATGTACTCTGGGTGGGGGACTTCAATGTCCATCACCAAGAATGGCTTGGTAGCACCACTACTGACCGAGCTGGCCGAGTCCTGAAGGACATAACTGCCAGTCTGGGCCTGCGACAGGTGGTGAGAGAACCAACACGAGGGAAAAACCTACTTGACCTCGTCCTCACCAATCCTGTTGCAGATGCATCTGTCTATGACAGTATTGGTAGCAGTGACCACCACACAGTCATTGTGGAGACGAAATCCCGTCTTCACACTGAGGACACTCTCCATCGTATTGTGTGGCACGACCACCATGCTAAATGGGATAGATCTAGCAGCTCAAAGCGCTGTGGGCCATCAGCAGCAGTAGAATTGTATTCCACCACAATCTGTAAGCTCATGGCCCTGGCATATCCCTCACTCTACCATTACAATCAAGCCAGGGGACCAACCCTGGTTCAATAAGGAGTGTAGAAGAGCATGCCAAGAGTAGCATCAGGCGTACCTAAAAATGAGGTGCCAACCTGGGGAAGATGCAAAACAGGACTACATGCATGCTAAAAAGCGGAAGAAGCATGCTATAGACAGGGCTAAGTGATCCCACAATCAACGGATCAGATCAAAGCTCTGCAGTCCTGCCACATCCAGTCGTGAATGGTGGTGGACCATTAAACAACTAGCGGGAGGAGGAGGCTCCATGAATATCCCCATCCTCAATGATGGTGGAGCGCAGCACGTGAGTGCAAAATACAAGGTTGAAGCGTTTGCAACCATCTTCAGCCAGAAGGGCCGAGTGGACGATCCATATCGGCCTACTCCTGAGGTCCCCACCATCACAGAAGTCAGTCTTCAGCCAATTCGATTCACTCCACGTGATATCAAGAAACGGCTGAGCGCACTGGATACAGCAAAGGCTATGGGCCCTTACAACATCCCGGCTATCATGCTGAAGACTTGTGCTCCAGAACTAGCCACGCCTCTAGCCAAGCTGTTCCAGTACAGCTACAAGCACTGGCATCTATCCGACAATGTGAAAAACTGCCCAGGTATGTCCTGTCCACAAAAAGCAGGACAAATCCAATCCGGACAATTACTGCCCCATCAGTCTACTCTCAATCACCAGCAAAGTGATGGAAGGTGTCATCGACAATGCTATCAAGCAGCACTTACTCACCAATAACCTGCTCACTGATGCCCAGTTTGGGTTCCGCCAAGACCACTCGGCTCCCGACCTCATTATAGCCTTGGTCCAAACATGGACAAAGGAACTGAATTCCAGAGGTGAGGTGAGAATGATTGCCCTTGGCATCAAGGCAGCATTTAACCGAGTGTGGCATCAAGGAGCCCTAGTAAAACTGAAGTCAATGGGAATCAGGGGGAAAACACTCCATTGGCTGGAGTCATACCTAGCACAAAGAAAGATGGTTGTGGTGGTTGAAGGCCAATCATCACAGCCCCAGGACATCACTGCAGGAGTTCATCAGGGCAGTGTCCTAGGCCCAACCATCTTCAGCTGCTTCATCAATGACCTTCCCTCCAATATAAGGTCAGAAATGGGGATGTTCGCTGATGACTGCACAGTGTTCAGCGCCATTCGCAACTCCTCAGATAATGAAGCAGTCCATGCCTGCATGCAACAAGACCTGGACAACGTTTAGGCCTGGGCTGATAAGTGGCAGGTAACATTTGCGCCAAAGAAGTGCCAGGCAATGACTATCTCCAACAAGCAAGAGTCTAACCATCTCCCCTTGACATTCAACGGCATTACCATCGCTGAATCCCCCACCATCAACATCCTGAGGGGTCACCATTGACCAGAAACTTAACTGGACCAGCCACCCTAATACTGTGGCAACAAGAGCAGGTCAGAGGCTAGGTATTCTGCAGCGAGTGTCTCACCTCTTGACTCCCCAAAGCATTTCCACCATCTGCAAGGCACAAGTAAGGAGTGTGATGGAATACTCTCCACTTGCCTGGTTGAGTGCAGCTCCAACAACACTCAAGAAGCTTGACACCAACCAGGACAAAGCAGCCCGCTTGATTGGCACCCCATCCACCACCTTAAACATTCACCCCCTCCACCACCCGCGTACCGTGGCTGCAGTGTGCACCATCTACAAGATGCACTGCAGCAACTCGCCAAAGCTTCTTCGGCAGTACCTCCCAAACCCGCGACCTCTACCACCTAGAAGTACAAGGGCAGCAGGTGCATGGGAACACCACCACCTCCATAGTTCCCCTCCAAGTCACACACCATCCTGACTTAGAAATATATCGCTGTTCCTTCATCGTCGCTGGCTCAAAATCCTGAACTCCCTCCCTAACAGCATTGTGGGAGTACCTTCACCACACGGACTGCAGCGGTTCAAGAAGGCGGCTCACCACCACCTTCTCAAGGGTAATTAGGGATGGGCAATAAATGCTGGCCTTGCCCGCGATGCCCACATCCCATAAGACAAATTTAAAAACTTGGCCCATTACCATTTGCTTTTGCCTTGCACCATCATCCCTTTTGTCATTTAATCTCTCCTGACTTCCACCCTATCACAGACCTTCCATTTTGTTCTTTCCTCCCCACCTCCCTGTCTCTGCCACACACTTGCTTAAAAATCTGTTATTTCTCTAACCTTTTCCAGTTATGACGAAGGGTCGTCGACTCGAAATGTTAACTCTGTTTCTCTCTCCACGATGCTGCCTGACCTGCTGAGTGTTTCCAGCATTTTCTTTTGTTATTACACAATTTACTGTGTCTCCTAACTTAGCGCCATCTGCAAACTTGGATATATAACTCTCTATTCCTTCATCTAAGTCATTTATATGTATGGTGAAAAGCTGAGACCCCAGTACAGATCCACTTGTCAGATTGCGCCAATCAGAAAGCATTCACTTTATCCCTACTCACTGTCTGCTACCTCCCAACCAGTTACCAACCCATGTCACAAAGTTACTTCTAATTCCATGCACTCTCATTTTTGCTAATAATCTCTTGGATGGAATCTTATCAAATGCCTACTGGAAGTCCACATATACAACATCCAAAGACACTCCCCTAGCCACCACATGAGTGACCTTCTCAAAAAATTCAATTAGATTAGTCAAACATGACCTACTCGTCACAAATCTATGCTGACTTTCATTGATCAGCTCAAAATTGTCCAAGTGTTCAATCTCTGATGATAGATTCCAGTAACTTCCCCAGAACTTCTGTTAAACTGACGGGTCTATAGTTACTTTCCTCATGACTGTGTGGGTGCTACTTCTTGCTTTTGTTCTGATCTTGAGAATGTTATTAACTATGCTTCCAATCTCCACCCCTCCATTACCTTCACACAGTCCAGCTCTGACTCCTCCCTCTCTCTCTCATATATATATATGTCTTCTGGAACCTAGGCTTCTTTATACTTTACTTAGAATACAACATAGCTGTGCTAGAAATATCAAAGATATGGCAGATATTCTTAGAGGACAAAGCGCAGCTGCCTGCTTGGGTAAATGGCTCCCATTGGTGCCACTTGCTATAAGATTGCCGGTCGATAAAAGAACCAGAGGGGAGATGAGGTGAATTTCTTTTTTTTTAACCAAGTGAGTTATTATGATCTGCAATGCACTGCCTGTAAGGGCGGTTAAAGCAGATTCAGTAGTAACTTGGATATATACTTGGAATGGGAAAAGTTGCAGGGCTATGGGGAAAGAGCAGGGGAGTGGGACTGATTGGATAGCTCTTTCAAAGAGCCGGCACAGGCACGATGGGCCAAATGGTCTCTTTCTGTGCTGTAAGATTCTATAAACTCATCAAACTGAGAAGCATGTCCAGTCTAGCAATGGTATGTTTCTGCTGCCTGCCTGTACCTTCCCTCAACATCAATGTCCCAATCTGCCTTGCCGTGTAACAGGCTGAATTTAGATAATGGGAACTGGATCATATTATGGAGCCGCTTCCACTTCCAGAATATAAACGGGATGTTACAACTTTGTTTTGTGAGACACAGGTTCCTACAAAGCAATAAGTAATTTGGTAAGATGTCTCCAAATAATGTTGAACATTAATCAACGGCTTTCATCCTCTCCCCCAGGGAAGTCGTGCATCATCCCACAAATCTGAGATAATTGCTGCATAAAATGACTTAAATTATGTCCATGGCAGTTTAAGAAACTGTTTATATTTATATACTTTCTGCAGGAATAAAACAGTAAGTACAGATGGCAAAAGCCAATTATTACGAACAAACAACTTACAAATCCAAACAGGAAAACAGTCACATCTTTAACAATTCACCCTGGGAGAATGAAGAACACTGGAGCACAGCAGGCAATAGGAAAGTTTTAGGAAAAGACCTGAAAGAGAAAGAAGAAATCGAGCAGCCAAAATGAGGAGAATGGAGTCCTATCACCACAAGGACAAGCAAAGACAACTGCAACCAAAAAACCCTAGTGTGAGGGAATAGAGTGGGAAGCTCTTCAGAAAAAATGTTGAGAAAACCTAGAATTTTGTTTCAGAAATGAGATGAGCTAGAAGACCTATGGGTTACATTTATCACAGTTATATTGCATGTGAATGACATGATGACAAGTTTTGAAACAATTTACAGTCATATTGTGCATTTGCCAACAATATGTTCACACATGTGTAATAACAACTGGTAAAGTCACTGCCATTGAATCCACAAGCATATACAAGGTGAGTTCCTCTCTTTAATGAGATGACTTAATGATGTGCAACTTTAACAGGAAGATCAAAGGAAGTAAAGTAACACCGATTTTATTTTCACAAGTTCTGCTTTAGATTTAAAATGGCCATCTGAACGGCCAGCCCTCTCATACTGACAACACTCACTTGACTGGAACCAGTGAGGCTTCGGATTACTTTCGAGCCTTGATATACTTCTAATAATAGGCAGGCCCTCAATGATCTTTTTGAAAATTGTTGCAGTCATGTGAAAGCGAGGACAGAGGTAAGAATGAGGCCTGGGAACTAATGCTGAATTAATCAAGGCGTGTAAAAGTTACAGCTGCAATAAAGATGTTCCAGATGTGAAAACCTTTTGAGAAATCAGCAGAGTCAACCGGCTCCATTGATGTTGACAATGTTATTGCAGCTTATACTCCAAGTGGAAAAAAATGACCCATCTTTTTTCCAGCATATTAAGTCTACCAGAATATCCTGAGGATGCAAGGGAATAACTGGGTTCGCCTGGCCTCCCGCCACAAAAGTGGAGTATTCTACAGTGTTGATTTCCAATTTTAAATAATGTACAAATGAACTTTTCAAAAAGGCACTGCCATTAATGCAAATCACTAAAATGGTTTGTGAAAAACAGGGAAACCTAATCTGACAGAAAATATGTAAGGGTATCACAGTCTATATATATATAATATATGGGCCCTATGGGACAGGGCTTTTTCCTGATCCAGCAAGTGCCCCAGCAAAAAATCTCAAAGAAAACCATTTTTTGTTTAAACTCGAAATCTTACTACTTTGTTGATTCATTAAATTTAACGGTTACGAATTCAGGTTGCTGCAGATAGCTTCTCGGGTTCAGTGGTATCAGTGGTTCCTGTAAGCAGTCTGAGCATCTTAGTTTTTAATGGGAGTTGACTCACATTGCCTGACATCTACAATAGCAAAATACTGCGGATGCTGGAAAACTGAAATAACAACAGAAAGCGCTGGAAAAACTCAGCAGGCCAGGCAACATCCGTGGAGAGAGAAACAGAGTTAACGTTTCAGGTCGAAGACCCTTCGTCAGAACTGAGAAAAAAGCAGGAAATGAAACAGAAGAAAAAGTAAGTTTGGAGGCTGGGGGGGGGGGGGGAATAAAAGAACAAAAGGGAAGGTCTGTGAGAAGTAAAGAGACATTAAGAGATACTCAAGGTGAGACGAGATGGTAATAGGACAGGTTAAGAAACAAAAGATGGCTCTAGAAGTGTGAAATGCGCTGGCAGAATGAAAGACAGCTGCCATGTGGGAGAGAGAAAAAAAAGGGAAAAGGCACAAACCAAAAGGGTGGATAAAATGTGTGTATATATATATATATATGTATGTCGTAGGGGCCGAGGTTATGATCTGAAATTGTTGAACTCGATATTGAGTCCGGAAGGCTGTAAAGTGCCTAATCGGAAGATGAGGTGCTGTTCCTCGAGCTTACGCTGAGCTTCCGTGGAACAATGCATGAGGCCGAGGACAGAGAGGTCTGAGTGGGCGTGGAGCGGTGAATTAAAATGACAGGCGACCGGAAGCTCGGGGTCCCCCTTACGGACTGAACGGAGGTGTTACGCAAAGCGGTCACCCAATCTACGTTTGGTCTCCCCAATGTAGAGGAGACCACATCGTGAGCAGCGAATACAGTATACTAGATTGCAAGAAGTACAAGTAAATCGCTGTTTCACCTGGAAGGGGTGTTTGGGGCCCTGGAGAGTGGGAAGGGGGGAGGTATAAGGGCAGGTGTTGCATCTCCTGCGCTTGCACAGGAAGGTGCCGGGCGAGGGGGAAGGGGTGCTGGGGGTGATAGTGGAGTGGACTAGGGTGTCTCGGAGGGAGCGGTCCCTACGGAATGCTGAAAGGGGAGGTGAGGGGAAGATACGTTTGGTGGTGGGATCACGTTGGAGGTGGCGGAAATGGTGGAGGATGATCCGTTGAATGTGGAGGCTGGTGGGGTGAAAGGTGTGAACAAGGGGAACTCTATCGTGGTTCCGGGAGGGAGGGGCAGGGGTGAGGGCAGAAATGCGGGAGATAGAACGGACACGGTCGAGGGCCGTGTCAACCACGGTAGAGGGGAATCCTCGGTTGAGGAAAAAGGAAGACATGTCGGAAGCACTGGTATGGAAGGTGGCATCGTCGGAGCAGATGTGGCGGAGACGGAGAAACTGGGAGAAGGGAATAGTGTCCTTACAGGAGGCGGGGTGGGAGGAAGTGTAGTCCAGGTAGCTGTGGGAGTCAGTGGTCAGTGGAATGTTGGTCAATAACCTATCCCCAGAGATGGAGACGGAGAAATCGAGGAAGGGAAGGGAAGAGACGGAGATGGACCATGTGAAGGTGAGGGAAGGGTGGAAATTGGAGGCAAAGTGAATGAAATTGTCTAGTTCAGGGCGAGAGCAGGAGCCGGCACCGATACAGTCATCAATGTACCGGAAAAAGAGGTGAGGGAGGGGACCTGAGTAGGACTGGAACAAAGAGTGTTCCACATCTACTTGTACAATAGCATAACCCAGGGATCTAAGAATAGTGTCCCCTTGTGATCTGGGCTGAATATTTGTGTCTTTCTCACATATGCTTCTTCAATCTTTCTGAAGGCGGAGCGAGAAAACATTTAGTCAGTTGAGGACAGATTCAAATTGTTAAGCGGCTTTACTTTGCCAGACACCAAATGAACTTACGGAGTATCCGTTGTAAACAAAACTCACCTATTCCACTTTGCGTCCCATACATAAAGAAAATAATGAACTCACTGAGCTTTCACACTGTTTTACTCATATTTTCATAATCAGCTTACTTTCTGTACAACTGCTGCCAATAAAAACTGAATCCCTGCCTTTTGTCCATAAATCCAGACTAGAACCTCCTCTCACTACAGTTTGCTGTTTTTTCTCTTCAGTCGCCTGACTCCAATGTCAGCTTTTAGTCAGACTGACTCCCCCTGCCCAGCGGAATCCACCAGCCTAACTTGTCAATGACCCCTACTGAGTTCAAGTGGATAGAGTTGACACAACAGCAACGAGTGTGAACGATCAGCAGAATGTTAAATTATCTTTCATTATTTTCTGCACACTGGTTCACAAACCCTGTCAGAATGCTAATTCACACCTCCCAGCCCTGCTATCCTGTGAATTTAATCCCCTAAGAGCTCTGTTTAACTCAGCATTTATAACATATATTACACCAAGGACCCCCATGGTCAGGAATCCTGAAACATGTCAGTAACATTCTGAATCCCTCCTTAACTCCTCTTAATCCCTTTTCTGCAATGTTACCAACAACAACTTACATTTATATAACACATTTAATGTAGTAAAATGTCCCAAGGAGTTTAACAAGAGCGATATCAATAAAAAACATTTTTGACACCAAGCCCCAGAAAGAGATACCAGGACATATGACCAAAAGCTTGATCGAAGAGGTAGGTGTTAAGAAGCATCTTAAAAGATGAGACTTTACCTGAGGAAGGGGCGACAGCTCCGAAAGCTTGTAATTTTAAATAAATCTGTTGGACTATAACCTGGTGTTGTGCGACTTCTCATAAAAGATGAGAGGTAGAGAGGCAGAGAGGTTTAGGGAGGGGACTTCAGATCTTAGGGCCAAGGCAGCTGAAAGCACGGCTGCCAATGGTGGAGTGATTAAAATCGGGGATGCGCAAGAGGCCAGAATTAGAAGAGTGCAGAGATCTCGAAGGCTTGTAGGCCTGGAGGAGTCTACAAAGATAGGGAGGAGCAAGGTCATGGAGGGATTTGAAAACAAGGATGAGGATTTTAAAATTGAGGTGTTGTTGGACTGGGTGCTAGTGAAGGTCAGCAAGCACAGGGGTGATGGGTGAACAAGATTTGGAGCAAGTTAAGATACGGGCAGCTGAGTTTTGAATGAGCACAAGTTTATGTAGGGTGGAAGATGGGAGGCCGACCAGGAGAGCATTGGAATAGTCAAGTCTAGAAGTAACAAAGGCATGGATGAGGGTTTCAGATGAGCTGAGACAAGGGTGGAGTTGAGCGATGTTACGGAGGTGGAAGTAGGCAGTCTTGGCGATGGAGCAGATGTGGTTGGAAACTCATCTCGGGGTCAAACACAGCACCAAGATTGCGAACGGTCTTGCACAGCTTAAGACAGTTGCTGGGGATGGAAACGGTGGTCAGGGAACGGAGTTTGTGGCGGGTCCAAAGACAATGGCTTCAGTCTTCCCAATATTTAGTTGGAGAAAATTTCTGCTCATCCAATACGGAATGTCGGACAAGCAGTGTGACAAATCAGAGACAGAGGAGGGGTCGAAAAAAGTGGTGGTGAGATCGAGCTGAGTGTCGTCGGCATACATGTGGAACTTGATGTTGTGTTTTCGGATGATATTGCCGAGGGGTAGCCTGTAGATGAGAAATAGAAGGTGGTCAGGAATAGATCCTTGGGAACACCAGAGACAACGGTGCAGGAGTGGGAACAGAAGCCATTGCAGGTGATTCTCTGGCTGTGATTAGATAGATAAGAATGGAACCAAGCTAGAGCAGTTCCACCCAGTTGGATGACGGAGGAGAGGCGTTGGAGGAGGATGGTGTGGTCAACTGTGTCGAAGGCTTTCTATCTCATGTTTTCAGCCTTTCTGTTTCATATTTGCTCCATGGATTCTGCATCAAATACAGAGCAGAAAGTGGACGATCACAATTGCAGTCATCCCTTTACCAAGCATCGGATTTTCTTCGCAAATTCTCCTTAATTCTTATTGCAGTGTTGTCAGATCTTTCATTAAGGAACAAGCCAGTGCCCCTCTTTTGCTGGCATCTGGGCTTCCATTATATCACTGCCCTAAACTAGTTTATACAATAAATGGCTGAGTTTTCAGTGTTTTATGAAGACTGGCAGGTACACTAAACCATGAATATCCTAACCACGTGGTTATAATTTTTTCAGTTCTTCTGGGAGAAATCTCACATACCTTGAAAACTCTACATAATCTTGTGCACGATTGACAAATCACAGCTGGGAATGTCATGTCTGAAATGGAATGAGATATAAGGGGAATTTAACAGTCACTGGTATCTGCTTGTTCTTCTTCTACCATACTGTTTGTTTGCTATTTAATGTCCTGATAGCTTGGTTTTGAGAAATGCTTCCATTCAACTTTGTATTATTTTTCTTGAAGTGTTTTGTACGTGAATAATCATAACTTTTAGTTTCTGTCTCTAAATTTCCCCCCATCTTTTCTGAAGATGGGGTTTGGTTACACAGTGCCAGCAGATCTCCTGTACCTCATTCACATGGCCATTCTATATCTGTGAGCCTAGATAGATAGTTAGATAGATAACTAGATAGAACTTGCATTTATATAGCACCTTTCATGACCTCAAGACATCCCAAAGTGCCTTACAGCCAATGAAGTACTTTTGAAATGTAGTCACTGTTGTAATGTAGGAAATAAATTAGATCAAAATATTAGACTATTTGAACATGGGGGCCATCACAGCCAAGCCAGATCTTGTTCTTATCTAATGTACACACAAGCATTTTCCAGCATGGGTAAAGTGAACAGGAGTGGGAATACTAGCTGATATTTCATTTTACAATTCTACCTTCTTCTCCTAGACATATTGAAATCAACTCTAGTATCTTTTTTGCCATTCTGACTGATCAATTAACTTGGCAGAGTCAGGGATCGAACCTGGTAGCTTCTCAGTGTACGTGGCTCAGGTTTACAAAAACATTCATGAAATGTTGCATTTAAAAACATTAATTTTTTTAAACTTTTCTAAAGATATTAGTGTCCAAGGAACAAAGAAAATATCCATGGAAGCAAATTCTATGTTTTCTTCCAAGTGAAATAAATGGCCATATCAACTATTTATTTTGGTTAGGCATTTGGCTGCAAATCAGCAGTAGTCCTTGCCTATGATGCTCAATACGAACAATGACGGACAGGTAAAGACCCTCTGGTCCATCGAGCCTGTCCCACACAATTGCGATACCTTGTGTATCACAATATATACTCTCCACCCCACCCGAAAACATGTGATCTCCTTGGAGAGGCAAGAAAACATTTTAAAAAACCCAGGCCAATTTGGGGTAAAAAATCTGGGAAATTCCTCTCCGACCCATCTAGGCGATCGAAACTAGTCCAGGTGATCACTCTGGCCCTGAAATCTCTGCAATACCTACCTTCTGTAAGAGGTGATCTCCGCCCCAGCTAGAAACAGGTCCAGCTCCCGCTTGAAGGAATTCAGCGAGTCCGCATCCACCACACGAGATGGCAGCCTGTTCCAGAGGTCCAGGTCCTGGGAAAAGAACCACCTCCTGACATCTAACCTAGATCTAGCCTTATAGAACTTAAATTTGTAACCCCTGGTCCTCCCTAACCTATTTAATTGAAACAAACTGTCAATTGGAACACAATCTATTCCTTCATTATCTTATAAACCTCAATCAGATCTCCTCTAAGTCTACACTTCTCTACAGTGTCGAGTACCAACTCTTTTAGCTTATCTTGATAACTAAAATGCTTTAAACTGGGAATTAGTCTGGTGGCCCTCCTCTGCACCCTTTCCAAAGCCTCAATATCACCCACCATGTGAGGAGAGCAAAACTGGACACAGTATTCCAGTGCGGCCTCACTAAGTTCTTGTACAAAGACAAAATAGTATGCCTCGTCTTGTACTCAATTGTCCTACGGATACACCCCAACACCCTAGTTGCTCAAACGATCACATCATGGCATTGCTCATGTACCTTTAAAGATGTATGCACTAAAATGCCCAAATCTCTTTCCATCGCCACCTTCTTTAATGCCTTTCCCTGAAGGGTGTATGAATGTTGAGCACTTGCCCTGCCCACATGCATAACATTGCACTTAACTAAGTTATACATCATTTTCCAGTCATGAGCCCAATCTCCCAACACATTAAGATCTGCCTGAAGCAGACAAGCATCGTCTACAGTCCTAATACTCACACAGATCTTGGTATCAGCTGCAAATTTGCAGCTCATGTCCCCAACACCTACATCTAGATCATTAATAAAAATAGTAAAGAGCAACGGTTCCAGCACCGATCCCTGCAGGACACCATTGGTGTCTGGTCTCCAAACAGATCCAAATCCATCTATAACTACTTTTTGCCTGCGTCCTGCCAGCCAGTTCTCAATATATTACCACTAATACCAGAAGCTTCGATTTTATAGGGAAGCCACTTGTGCGGTACCTTATCATAAGCTTTTTGGAAGTCTAAGTAGACAATGTCTACTGGGCTTCCCTCATCCACCAACTTTGTAACTTCTTCAAAAAATACAACTAGATTTGTAAGAGATGACCTCCTTTTTATGAAGTCATGTCCCTAATATGTCCCTCTCTATCCAAGCATTCATATATTGCATCCCAAATGATTCCCTCAGGTATCTTACATAAGAACATAAGACGTAGGAGCAGGAGTAGGTCATTTGGCCCCTCGAGCCTGCTCCGCCATTCAATAAGATCATGGCTGATCTGATCTTGGCCTCCACTCCACTTCCCTGCCCGCTCCCCATAACCCTTCACTCCCTTACCATTCAAAAATCTGTCTATCTCCACCTTAAATATATTCAATGACCCAGCCTCCACAGCTCAGGTAGAGAATTCCAAAGATTCACGACCCTCTGAGAGAAGAAATTCCTCCTCATTTCCGTTTTAAAAGGATGCCCCCTTATTCTGAAATTATGCCCCCATGTTCTAGATTCCCCCACGAGGGGAAACATCCTCTCTGCGTCTACCCTGTCAAGCCCTTTCAGAATCTTATATGTTTCAATAAGATCACCTCTCATTCTTCTAAACTCCAATGAGTATAGCCTCAACCTGCTCAACCCTTCTTCATAAGACAACCCCTTCATCTCCGGAATCAACCTCGTGAACCTTCTCTGAACAGCCTCCAATGCAAGTATATCCTTCCTTAAATAAGGACACCAAAACTGTACGCAGTACTCCAGGTGTGGTCTTACCAACGCCCTGTACAGTTGTAACAGGACTTCCATACTTTTATACTCCATTCCCTTTGCAATAAAGGCAGTTGAGGCCAATTCATTAAATATATTCAAGAAGGAGTTAGATATATTTCTTCAGGCTAAAGGGATCAAGGGATATGGGGAGAAAGCAGGGACAGGGTACTGAATTTGGATGATCAGCCATGATCTCATTGAATGGCGGAGCAGGCTCGAGGGGCCGAATGGCCTACTCCTGCTCCTATCTTCTATGTTTCTATGTTTCTATGCAACACTCCATTTACATTCCTAATTACTTGCTGTACCTGCATGCTAACTTTTTGTGATTCATGTACAAGGACCCCCAGATCCCTCTGTACCTCAGCATTTTGTAATCTCTCCCCATTTAAATAATAATTTGCTTTTTTATTTTTCCTACAAAAGTGAATAACCTCGCATTTTCCCACATTATACTCCATCTGCCAGATTCCTGCCCACTCACTTAGCCTATCTATATCCCTTTCCTATTACTGCTATTCAACTAATGGGCCTATAGCTACCCGGGTCTGTTTTGTCACCTTTTTAAAGATGGGGACTACATTAGCCTCCTTCCAGTCGATAGGAACCATTCCAGAGTGCAGTGAGCTATTAAAAATACAGGCTCGGGGCTCGCACAGCACATGTCCCATCTCCCTGAGTACCCTTGGGTGGATATCATTTGGCCCAGCTGCTCTATCTATTTTCAAGTTCTTAATTCTTTCTAAAACAATATGTTCCTCTATGTTAATATTACTAATTTTGTTAGTAACATTATTACATTCTAATAGTTGAGCATCATCTTCAAAGGTGAAGACCGATGCAAAGTACTCATTTAATATTTCCACCATACCCAGTGAGTCTTTGTAACCTGACCTTGAACATCCTTCAATGGCCCAATACAGTCTTTGACAGTTCTCGGACAACTAAACCCTAATGCCAGGTTATACCAGGTGACTTTTATGTCACTGTCTGGGTTCCAGCAGAATGGTGGCCAGCCTATGAATGCCACCCACCTCTTTTTACTGCACTTGTGTGCTGTCCGTTCCCACTGAAGAAGCAATAGAAAGAGGAATTTGTTTTCCATATCTCCGAGTTCTGCTCTTGGATAGGGTGACCATATTTTCTAAACCAAATCTGGCGACACACAGGGTGGGAGCACAGCAAAGTAGCCAGGATGGAAAATGTAGGTTGCGTAGCGAGGCATCATTTTTTAGCAGCCTATATTTTAACAGTTGCACACATACACTACAAATGCAAAATAAATGTGCATAAAATTACCGTGGACGTGACGTATTGAAGCGTATTCAGACACCTAAACCCTGCCCCCAGTGACTGTGGTCACACCTAATCAATGTTCCCTTTAAGCTGCCGCTGCCATGCAGCGTCCTGAAGGTCCCGCACAGCCGGCTTTTAAACAGAAAAGCCGCGCATGCATAATGAGCAACGCTGCCCATTAAAGGGGCCGCGGCACCAAAAAAAATTAAAGGGATCATTGCACCTGACCTCGACTCCCACACCTGTGACTGTGGTCACACCTGACCCCCCCCCCCCCCCACTCCCCACAGTGTCAAAGATTAGCCCTCCCCCTTCCGCCGGTGACTGTGACCAGGCCCTCCCCCGTGACCTCTCCCTCACCTGCTCCGCTTGCCGTGCTCCCAGGCACTTCCGACGCCGACAATCCAGCAGCCCGAGCCCGGCCAGAAACTCAAACAACAACTTTCACGAGCAGAAAGACCGCCCAGTCGTGCCTGGGCAGTGAGTCACTCTGGCCATCATACAAGTTGTTGTTTAATTTAGCCTTAGAGCTGCGAACCAACAGCTGTGGGCGGGGGCGGGGGGGTGGGGGGGGGGTAGACTCACTGCCCAGGGGTACACTTCGGGGATGAGTTTTTGAACCGGGGATTCTTCCAGGGACATTGTTTGCCCAGGGACACAGTATCTCATCTGGGGACGTTTGGTCACCCGACTCTTAGAACTCACAAAAATCTGGGTCCCGTGGTGCAAATGAAATGCAGTTTTGCCCTTGTTTATATTATAGCCTGCTTTTGATGGTGGGAGTACCACAGTCCTGCCACTGATGATACTTCTGCCCATATCTTAAGAGACAACAAAAGAGCATGTACATCTCCAGCTGTAAGCGAGAGTGCACTTTGCTGGAGAGGCTGTCAGCAAGGCCCATATTGAACTCAAAAGGAATGTAAACATGCGTGAACAGGCCTTACTAATCAAACATCAAAATGCAGTCCGCTACTTAAAAAGATGTGCGAAATGAAGGCGGATGTGCTCCAATTGCAGGAGCCTTTCAGAGTAACATAGGTATACATGAAGTCAACAGTTAGGCTGCTGCCTTCTGTCAAACCCTCAACTGAGACAGCAGCAACAATCAATGACAATATTTATGCCAAAATGCTGTTAATGTTAATACTAGTGAGATGGATTAGAAAGATAAAATGGCCTTATTGCCCAATCTCAGAGACATGCTAAATACCTAGCCAGCACCATATATCTCTGGGATTAGATGAAGCCACTCATCCCTCAGGCTAGTCTGAAGTCACCGCTCCCATTCCAATCAAACATAGAAACATAGAAGATAGGAGCAGGAGTAGGCCATTCGGCCCCTCGAGCCTGTTCCGCCATTTAATGAGATCATGGCTGATCATCCAAATTCAGTACCCTGTCCCTGCTTTCTCCCCATATCCCTTGATCCCTTTAGCCTTAAGAAATATATCTAACTCCTTCTTGAATATATTTAATGAATTGGCCTCAACTGCCTTGTGTGGTAGAGAATTCCACAGGTTCACCACTAACTGGGTGAAGAAATTCCTCCTCATCTCAGTCCTAAATGGCTTACCCCTTATCCTTAGACTGTGACCCCTGGTTCTGGACTCCCCCGCCATCGGGAACATCCTTCCTGCATCTAGTCTGTCTAGTCCTGTTAGAATTTTATAAGTTTCAATGCGATCCCCTCTCATTCTTCTAAACTCTAGCGAATATAAGCCTAATCGACCCAATCTCTCTTCATACGTCATTCCTGCCATCCCAGGTATCAGTCCGGTGAATCTTCGCTGCACTCTCTCCATGGCAAGAACATCCTTCCTCAGATAAGGCGACCAAAACTGCACACAATACTCAAGGTGTGGTCTCACCAAGGTCCTGTACAACTGCAGCAAGACATCCTTGCTCCTGTACTCGAATCCTCTCGCTATGAAGGCCAACATACCATTTGCCTTCTTAACCGCCTGCTGCACCTGCATGCTTACCTTCAGCGACTGGTGCACAAGGACACCCAGGTCTCGTTGCACTTGCCCTTTTCCCAATCTATTGCTGTTCAGATAATAATCTGTCTTCCTGTTTTTGCCACCTAAGTGGATAACCTCGCATTTAATCACATTATACTGCATTTGCCATGCATCTGCCCAATCACCCAACCTGTCCAAATCATACTGGAGTTTCTCTGCATCCTCCTCACAGCACACACGCCCACCCAGCTTTGTGTCGTCTGCAAACTTGGAGATATTACATCTAGTTCCCTTGTCTAGATCATTTATATATATTGTGAATAGCTGGGGTCCTAGCACCGATCCCTGCGGTACCCCACTAGTCACTGCCTGCCACTCGGAAAAAGACCCGTTTATTCTAATTCTTTGCTTCCTGTCTGCCAACCAGTTTTCTATCCAAGACAGTACCTTACCCCCAATCCCGTGTGCTTTAACTTTGCACGCTAATCTCTTATGCGGGACCTTATCGAAAGCCTTCTGAAAGTCCAAATACACCACATCCACTGGTTCTCCCTTATCTATTCTACCAGTTACATCCTCAAAAAATTCCAGTAGATTAGTCAAGCATGATTTACCTTTTGTAAATCCATGTTGACTTTGTCCGATCCTGTCACTGTTTTCCAAGTGCTCTGCTATTACATCTTTTATAATAGACTCTAGCATTTTCCCCACTACCGATGTCAGACTTACCGGTCTATAATTCCCCGTTTTCTCTCTACCACCTTTTTTAAATAGTGGGGTTACATTAGCTATCCTCCAATCCATGGGAACTGTTCCAGAGTCTATAGAATTTTGAAAGATGACCAACAATGCATCTACTATTTCTAGGGCCACTTCCTTAAGTACCCTAGGATGTAGATTATCAGGCCCTGGGGATTTATCGGCCTTCAATCCCGTCAATTTCCCTAACACCATTTCCCTACAAATACTGATTTCATTCAATTCCTCCCTCTCATTAGAAACATAGAAACATAGAAACATAGAATCTAGGAGCAGGAGTAGGCCATTCGGCCCGTCGAGCCTGCTCCACCATTCAATACGATCATGGCTGATCATCCAAATCCAGTACCCTGTCCCTGCTTTAATCCCCACAGTACACATATCCCACCCTACCCCCGTAACCCCACGTATTTAATTCCCCCTAACATATCCCATCCTATCCCCATAACCCCACATATTTAATACCCCCCTAACACTAAGGGTCAATTTATCACAGCCAAATCAACCTAACCCGCACATTTTTGGACTGTGGGAGGAAACCGGAGCACCCGGAGGAAACCCACGCAGACACGGGGAGAATGTGCAAACTCCACACAGACAGTCACCCGAGGTCAGATTCGAACCCGGGTCCCTGGCGCTGTGAGGCAGCAGTGCTAACCACTATGCCACCGTGTTGCCCTATGTTCCCCGACATCTCTGGGAGTTTATTTGTGTCCTCCTTTGTGACGACAGAACCAAAGTATGTATTTAATTTGTCTGCCATTTCTTTGTTCCCCATTATAAATTCCCCTGATTCTGACTGCAAGGGACCTATGCTTGACTTCACCAATCTTTTTCTCTTCACATATCTATAGAAGCTTTTACAGTCAGTTTTTATGTTCCCTGCAAGCTTACTCTCATAGGGCAGCTCTGGGTGACATAGGGATTCTTTCCCATTACCAATGTCATGGAGTAGCTTATAGGCAAGTAGACCTGACATGGTAGGTCTTTTAAGGTAAAATAGGCTCAATTAAAAAGAAAGACAGTGTATTTTTTTAGAAGGATTGTATTTAATTGAAGGTAAGGCTATTGAAGGGTTAGGTTATATTTCTGGATATCCCTTTAACCTAGTTCACTTCAGTGATCATGTTGTTTCTGCTGTGTAAATTAATTCAGCTCTGTCACACTGCAAGGCTTATTGATCTAGGTCAATTCCTTGATTAGGTCATTATTGTTCATTAAAACATATTCAAAAACAAAATAGATAACTGATGAAGAAACTCGCTAAATGCCAAAAGCCAGCATCAAAAATGGATTCTTTTAAAATGTTCAAAACATTGTTATTATGAAAGTGAAAGATGAGTACATTGGCTGCTCCCATTTCCATTGTTCTCAAACTAGCCACGATATATATATGAATTTTTAGTTTAACAATTGCATATTTCTGGCAACAATGCCCTTGAATTTGGAAACAATTCCTCAGAATAAAGCTGCAGCAATAATATTCATTGCAATGAGTGTGTGTGTATATATAATATACATATATATTTATTTTAGAAATAAATAAATACGCTGTGTTTGAAAATTAGACTGCATTTCAGAATCTATGCCCTAAATTTGAACAACAAACAGGTAAAACTATCATGTCAGCTGTGTGAGAACCACATGTCAGGAACCAGCAAACAACAAACTTAGTAGAGCACCAAACCCAATATAAATGTAGCTTTATTACTAGGAAACTTTCACAGGTAGAAGGAGCTCATACACGAAGGATGGTCTGCACCAAACTAGATGTGGAGCCAAGTTGTTGGCATATATTGTGCAAACAATAACTGGAAGACTCAACAGGAGAGGGTCTGATACTTTGGAAATGTAAATGAACAAATAATTAGTGCTCACCAAAAGGTAGAAAGTAATAATGCTGTTCTGGGTAAAGAAATGAATGTAAATATAATTAAAGATTCTAACAAGATAAGGTGTCAAATGGATAAGTTTAAGTGCTGTTACACCAATGCAAGGAGCTTTAGGTACAAACTATTGGAATTAGAGTTATATGTGCAGCTTGTGAAAATATTGGCATTATTTGCATCACAAAAAACATAGGTGTGAGCAGAAAGTGGACAAGATTTGGGGCTGAGATGGTATAGACTGTGGTGCAAACATAAATCAATTAAACTAGTAGAGGAGTAGTATTATGGGTGAGAGAAGATATAACAGTTATCAATAGGATGTAAATAGCAAAATCAGGTAAAATGGAAAAACAGTTGAGTAGAAATGAATAATGAAATCAGCAAAAGAACAAATAATTTGAAAATGCTATTGATCACCAGCTCATAGTGAACCTTTAGTTAGTGTAGATGGTGAATTGTTTAAATAAATAAAGAATGCTGGAATTAATTAATCTGATCATTTTGGGAAATTTTAGCACCCCAAAGGTAAAGTGGACAAATTAGGGACAAGTGGAAAATTGGGAGTGAAAGCACAAGCAATTGTGTAGAGGTTATAAACAACTGTTTCTTAACATTAAATCTGAAGCAGAGGACCAAGTGCTGTAATAGATTTAGGCCCTGAATTTCTGGAGGGCTTCTCCCAATCTGCCACCGTGCTTTTGGTGGAAGATCAGCGAAACCCCGGAGAAATGGCGTAAATGGTTGAATAACCGCCATTTATGCTGTTTCTTTGGGTGTTCTGCCAATCTCCCGCTGAAGTTAGGATGGGAGATGGGAGAACTCTGATGGAAATTCTGGGCCTTAGTATTTTGCAGTTAACCAGAACGAAATAAAAAAGTAGCAAAGACTGGAAGTCTTATTGAAGCGAGTCCAGAGTAATGGAAATGAGTCGTAGAAGACTTTAGTTAGTTGCAAGTGGAATCTAAAGAAATGTTTTGCTACATGCGCAGTAGGTGAGCAGTTAAAGAGTAAATAAAGAGGCTTTTAAAGGATAAATCAAACATAAATACAATGAAGATTGGGAAATGCTAAATGAGATAAATGATTTGTTCTCATCAGTCTTCATAAAGGGATAAAGGAAATCCAGGGAAGTCACAATTGTTTATAACCTCTACACAATTGCTTGTGCTTTCACTCCCAATTTTCCACTTGTAAAAGCAGTGGGTTTGAAATTCCGGGAGGTCCACTTCGCTGACAGAAGTTCAGTAGAGAGGAAGACCCAGATGACTGACACCCCATCCCAAATTTCAGAGACAGGATCATTTGCATGGTTTGCTTGGGGTGGGCTGCAAAAAGCACTTCAGCCGCACCCACTATGTTGAGCCCTTGTACGGCAGAGCAGCTCACAGCTGTTCCACCAGATTTCCTACCTAGGCCGTAGATAAATCCACTTTTTCATCTCCAAAGGGAGCCATTTGCCAGCAGGGCAAAGGTAATCAATCCCAACCATCCTGGATTGATTCCCTTAGTCTGAGCAAAAGGTCTCAATGGTAATGACACCAGCTTTCAGCTGATGTGGGGGAGGGGCAGGTGGAGGAATGAAAGAAATGGGGGAAAATCCTAACAAAACCAAGCTCTGCCCCAAATTACATCTGCCAGTGGGAAATTCACCCGTTCTCCACCGTTTGTCCCTGACCGGACTTTTGGGCCCACCATGCCACAGGACACTCAGACCAGATGGGATAGAAGGTGGGATCCTTGAGGAAATGACTGAGGAAATAAGTGATGTTCGAGTTAATATTTTTAAGAGCTCTGGAAATACAGGAGCTGTGACTGAAGACTGAGGGATTGCAAACAAAACCCTTATATCCAAAAAGGACAGAGACATGAATGAGGGAATTAGAGGCTAGTAATAGGGGAAGTGTTTGAGAGCATTTTGCAGAACATTATCAATTTTAAAAAGCAAGGAATTATCAACATGGTTTTCTTCGTAATAGGTCGTGCTTCATGAACCTTCTGGAATTCTTTGAGGCGGTATCTAAATTAGTAGATGAGTACTATTACTTTGATCTTAAGGAACATTTGATATCTGAGGTTTTAAGGAAGATAACGTTACATGAATTGATGGCAAATCAGCCAATGAGATTGAAAATTGGCTTGGCAAGAGAAAGCAGAAAATGATAATAAATGGAGAAGGGTCAATGAGAGTCTTTCCGAGTCCCCTCTTATTATTTGATTGTTGCTATGGAGGATGGCATTTCTAGTTATACTATAAAACTTGCTGATGACGCCAGCCTCTATGGCTAGGTGATTGGTGTAGGGGAGATAGATGACACATAAAGTGAACCGGCATGACAATGGAATTTAATATTGATAAATGTAAGTTAATGCACATTGATACAGGACATGTGAAGTAAGTGTACACACAATGGATTAGTGAAGATAGAGAAGGAAAAGATTTGAGAGTTATCCAGCAGTATACTGAAAGCATTAATTCAATGTGAAGCCATTTTCAACTGGGCGAATCAAGAAATGGGATTCAACTTGAAGGTATTTATTATGTTGAAACAAATTATTTAACCCCATATAATACAATATTGAATGAAATTTTGGGCATTCTACCTTCATGAAGACATCGATGCACTTGAGAGGGTTCAGAGAACAATGACACGAATAAATCGGAGGCAAAATTATGTGGCAAGAAATGAAAGTTGAGGAGGATATGATGCACGCCTTTAAATTGTAAAGAACTTTGATCCCTGGTCAGTGTTGAGTTAGTTGATCTCAAATGAGGAAGTTGCAGTGGTTCCATAACTGGCCTCAGCACTCCTAGGCTACAAAGGGGAAAAAAAAATCAGCAAGTGTCCCTGCTCCTGATTGTTATTGGAACTGTACTCGAGCAGAAGCCAGCACCTTCAGGAGAGAAGCCACCATGTTGGGTTCAAATTCACAATTTAGCAAATGTTAATCTGTTGTGCCCAAATCAAGTGACGTGTTTTACAAGAGACTTTGGTGGAGAAATTGGTTTAGGCCCATTTCCGGGTGCAAGATGGGCGACGCGTTCAATACGCATGCACAGGCTTGCCCAAAATTGGGCCTCAGGCCTCATCACCATAATTCCGTCAAACTGCAAATGGCAATTGCGCATCCAGAGGTAGCTTGCCTCTGTGCTCCAAACTAATTTGGGCCGACTGCGACACCGGTCGCAGCCCTTGGGTAGTCCATGGGGTGGGGGGTAGGTAGAGGGAAATCGCACTCTGGCAGCGGCTTGCAGTGTTGCTGCAGAGTCAGGAGCGGCACTCCTGTTCCCCTGGGCTCCGCATTAAGGCACGTTAAAAACAAAAAAACAACGTTTTCTTGGCAGACTCCGGTGATTTCTTTAAGGGCCATTGGTTAGGCCGCAGAATAACCTGAAAAACTGAGCAGGGCATGCGCAGTGCTGCCGAATTTCAGAGTAGGGTAGTCAACCAGGCATTAGACCCCTCATTAACATATGCAAGGAGCCAGACACCTGTTTGATGTGACTACCAGGGACACCTAAATAATGCTTGACCCAATATAGCATCAGTTGTACATCCAGCACTGTTCGGACGCAGGACATAGCCCTGCATAAATGCTGTTTTTTGTCTCCATTTTGCACCCAAAGAAAGGGCACAGTGGGGTCCAATTTCACTTCTTTTACTTTGAAAACCAAATTAGTTCAAAATATTCTGCCTAGCTCTCCCAATAGCTTAGTTGGTAAGACAATTTTTAACTAAGCTATACAGATCAGAAGGTCCCCATTTTGATTCTTGGTCTGTGCTGAGTTAGTTAATATCAGCCAAGGTGGTACCAGGGGTGCTAAAGTTATCATCAGGCTAGGGAGGATAAAATCAGCCAGAGTTCCTATTTCTGATTGCTATCTAGTGATTCCTGCTGGAATATTAAGTGAAATTGGCTGTGATATCTCCAGAGTTGAAGGGACTACTGATACTCACTATATAGATGCACATGAAAAATGACATTACCAGATGACTGGTGCCCAGCATGAGTAAGCACCTTCTCAAGAAAAGAAGGGAGAAATTTTAATGAGGGCGGAAAGATATTGGGGTGAATTTTTCCCCAGAGCGGTATCCATGCGGCTGGCCAGCGGAACGCCCGGTACTCCTGCCGGGAGGTTTGGTCCATTTTGAGGACTGGGTCTCATTTGCAACAGGTCGCTGGGCTGTGGGCAGAAACCAAGAAACCGGGCAGCCCGTGGCTCTGGGCCGCCACAGTATCAGGATGCCCGGTCGCCTCCAGGCCGGTGGAAAGCAGGTTCCTGGGGGAACCCACAATCGGCGGGGGTGGGGAAGCCAGAGCAGCAGTGGCCCAGGCTGGGTTTGTGGGTCCCTAAAAATGAAGCGCTCGTCACTTTTCGGGTGCTCTTGGGCTCAGCCGCCTGCTGATAATGGCCGGAGTGTGTGCAGTGCTCCGCCCAGTTAAAGCCCAAAAACAACATTGGACACAGACGTAAAAATTTAATCGGCAGCGCGTCCTCTTCAAGTGGGTGCTCAGCCCAGCAAAATGGTGGGAGCCACCGCAACAGCGGCAGCAGGGTAGGAAGTTTGAACGCTCTCTTTTCAGGTCACTGCAGCTCCGAGCGGGAGGCCTGAAAATTCAGCCCATTGTGTCTATTCTGATTCTAGGTCAGCATTTTAACATCAGTTACACTTTGTTGCAGAAATTTCCAAACTTCAGCTATTTCTTTATGTCTTCCTCCTTCCCAATGATACCCACCCATCCAAACACACATATCGACATTTCTTTCATCATCATTAGACCGTTACTAATTAACAGTACAATATAAAAACAATCTTTCCAAAGTAAATCATTAGTATATTATAAAAATAAAACCGCAAACTCTTTTCCATCTCATTTTCTGTGTTAATAGAACCCTTATTACAACACAGATTAAAAACATTCCATTGAATATAGCGACCAGCTGGGCTTTGATGTCTCACAGTCGCTGATGCATCAACCTGCTGCGAAAGGTCATCATGTTGTGATCTCTGTCCTATAGAGTCACATGATGCCATTCCGTCTCCATCCTGTGCTCTGACCCTTAGATCATCCCACCGTGCCGTGAAACCCTTTTATTGTAGATTATAGTGTGAAATGGAAATGTCCTGTCATCTCTTTTACTTTTGGTGTTGCATTTATTAAAATCTATAAAGGGACAGTTTTCCCTGCAGCAAAATACCCCAAGTGCTTTTCTGAAGTAATTTGGTTGCTTTGGTTCTCTGATTCTAGTCCTACTGTACAGACTATTGCTCAGCTCAGGCATTGGTTCTTTAAATCAATTGTTTTGTACATTGAATGATTAAATACACACAAAATGTTCTATTTTTCACTATAAAAAGGAAGCCCATATTTCTGCATGCCCTACAGAATTTGAATTCAATTAAAAAAATCTGGAAATAAAAAGCTGGAATCAGTAAAAGTGAGAATGACGCTGTCGTCTAGTTGAAACAAAAAACAATGCCCTTTAGGGAAGGAAACCTGCCATCCTTACCCAGTCTGGCCTATATGTGATTCGAGTTCCACACCAAAGTGGTTGACTCTTAACTGCCCTTTGAAGTGGCCTAGCAAGAAAACCAACAGTCAAACCGTACGGACCACTCGCTCATGACCTAGGCATCAAATCAGGACGTGACCAAGGCACACCCGGCCCAGATGACCCTGCTAAGTCCTCTTCACTAACATCTGGGGACTGGTGCCAAAGTTGGGAGAGCTGTCTCACAGACTAGTCAAGTAACAACCTCACATAGTCTTAGTCACAGAATTAAAGCTATCAGCCAATGTACCAGACTCCTCCATCACCATCCCTGGATGGTGAGCACAGTTGGGATTAGTGGCCCTGGGAGTCCTCAACATTCACTATGTCTCACATGAAGTCTCATGGCTTCTGGTTAATCATGGACAAGGAAACCTCCTGCTGATTACCAACTTCTGTTGAATCAGTACTCCTCCATGTCAAACACCACTTGGAGGAAGCACTGAGGGTAGCAAGGGAGCAGAATGTGCTCTGGGTGGGGAAGTTCAATGTCCATCACAAAGTGTGGCTCAGTAATACCACCACTGACCGAGCTGGCCGAGTTCTAAAGGACATAGCTTCCAGACTGGGCTTGCAGCAGGTGTGAGAACCAGCACGAGGGAATAACCTACTTGACCTCGTCCTCACCAATCTACCCGTCTGTCCATGACACTGGTAGGAGAGATCACCGCACAATCATCGTAGAGACCAAGTTCCGTCTTCACACTGAGGACACCGTACCACCGTGCTAAATGGAATAGTTTAAAAACAGACCTAGCAACTCAAAACTGGACATCCATTAGGTGTTGTGGGCTATCAGCAGCAGCAGATTTTTATACCACCATAATCTGTAACCATCACCTCGAAGTTCCCCTCCAAGTCAAACACCAACCTGACGTGGACATGTCTAGCTGTTCCTATATCGTTGCTGGCTCAATCCTGGAACCTACCTAACAGCATTGTGGGAGCATACAGACTACACACATACCAGCACCTTCTCAAGGGCAACTTGAGATGGGTAATAAATGCTGGCTATGCCAGCAATACTCACATCCCAAGAATTGAATATTAATTTAAAAAAAACGTTTGGCAGTGCAGTACTCCCTCAGAACTCCACTGAAGTATCAGCGTGGATTATGTGCTAAAGTCTCTGGAGTGGGACTTGAACACATGACCTGCTGACCTTCTGAGGCAAGTGCTACCACTCAGCCAAAGCCGACCCAGATGCTAGTGATGGAGAATGGAACTCTTCCAATTTAAATAACATACATATATCTACTAAGTAGTTGTTCATAAATTCATCCATTGTCTTGCTGCAATTTCCCCAGTCATTTATCCCTTCCTGAGTGTTCCATTGTCAGTCTTTAGTCCTCTGTGCACCCCTTCTCCCTTTGCCCCACCATTGGAGACCTAAGCCACCTCAGTGTTACTCATTGAACTCCCTCTGTAAATCTTCACCTCTATCTCTACATTTAAAAACTCCTCCTGCAGGCCAAGTTATTTGTTACCCTTCCTAATTTCATCCTTCAAGGCCCAATGTCCATTTGCATGACACCTATTAGTGAAGCACTTTGGGAGGTTTTTGCTGCCTCTATTTCTCTCAGTGATTAATAAAATATAGGAATTTACCTGGCCATATTTCTACAGCTGTGCTAGTGGTTAATTCATCTACTGTAGATTTTAAAAAAATGTTCTTTCATCAAGAGATGCAGAATTTTATTAAATATTATGTGGCACACTTGTTTTACATTCTAAAAAAATGCATGTATTAAAATAAATGCAATGTTGCTTTATGCCTGCTATAGCAGTGTAATTAAAGTTTAACGTCTCCAAAGGAGGTTCAGAGATCATGACCTCCAAAGTGCGAGTATAACCTTTGACCTTTTTATCCTATTTCCATAATAGGATCTATATCATCATATAATGAAAGGGCATGAGGGTTCAATCTGTGTCAGGCATGTGATTCTCTTGTAATAACCCATTTTGAAGCTATAATTTAACTGTTAAAGTGCTGTCTAGCAGTATTAATGTGATTCAATGACACTGTGTGTTAAAACACTGCCTTTTCACCTCCAAGATATAGGTTAAAATCCATCCTAGCAGTGAAAGGTAGGATCTTTAATTATTTTACATCACTTACATGAAATATACAGTTCAATCAAACGTATTTTTTAATTTTAATTTTTGCTTCTCAAGCTGGGAACTGCCAGCTTTGAAGAATGGAACCTCGGTTTAACGTCTCACCCAAAGATTGCGCCTCCAATAAGGCAGCACTCTCTCAGTAATGCACTGAAGTGTCAGTCTAGATTTTGTGCTCCTGGAGTGGGACTTGAATCCACATTCTTATGACTCAGAGACAAGACGGCTAACACTGTGCAGAGGCTGAGACCTTGCATCAAGCACTCTCGAATTAGATACAGCACAAGTTAAACTAGTTGCTTTCCAAAACGTTAGGAATCAGCCTCAGCAATGTGGTGTGACCACATCCTCAGAGGAGCCCCTCACTCTGCACCAGTGTGACAATTCAATTTTCCGCAACAGTCATTCTTATAACCTTTCTGAGTGACACCATCAATTTAGTGCAGAGCTATGGGCAAAATGACCAGGGCTCAATTCACACAATAATCTTATAAATCAGCTGCTCTCTTCCCATGATCTCTGTATCTCTATATCATTACAGTAGCACATTCAAGATCAGAAACTGGATTGTGGATGTGCACAATTAAAGAGCTAATTCATTACCCTAAATAGAGAATTTAATAAAAATGATTTCTATACAAATAAACATGAAGTAGAATGCACAGGAAGGCAGAATTAACAAGAAATGAAAATCCAAAATTATTACAACAGACACACATTCATTCAGTCAGTCACCAATGGAAGTCTTTCAGCTCTTAATCAGTTTTGAGTTAATTAAGGAGCCAGAAGTTTTTTTTTGCAAACTGAAAGCAAAGGGATAAAGTTATTTTTGTCATCTCTTTGAGTCCTGAACTTCCCACCAACTGATTAAATGGAAAGAAATGCCAAGGGAGGGAATGATCCCAAACAGATTATTATCTGATGAAACACAGTCTGTACAGAATGTCTTTTGCATTTTGCACCGAAATGTTCTTTTTCCCCCTCAGTGAGATTAATGTTTTTTTGTGTTCCATATAATGAACTACCCTGAAATTGCAGTATCTAAACTGTCCAGTGCATTCAGTTCAACAAATGTTTATGATTCCTATTTTGGGCAGGTTAGTTCATAACTGGGGCTCAATAAAACCAAGTGTCCAACGTAAAAAAAAGTAAACAGATTTATGGTGCATTTCCCCATAATATTTGAAGCAGGATTGCCACTGGTTTGTACTTTCTTACAAAGCTACCTGTTGGTCAATATTTCTGTCTGACTTAGCTGATAACGCTGCAGAAAATTGGGAATGGTATAGTTTAATGATTTTATTTTAAAATCTTGCACTCATTGAGGTGCTAGGAAAGGGAACACTTTCCATTTCTGGCACCCAGTATCAGCTTTAAGTAGTACATTGTCAACATAGCATGGTTAGATGCCTGGCAATACTCCCTTTACTCTGCCTCAACAATGTGCCTCAGTCCCAATCGTTGAAGAGCACCTAGTGCTCTTTATTTATTACACCAAATTTATGACACCAGTGTGGCATTTTTTTATTTCTCACAACTGAGTGAGATATCGTGCTGGATTAGAAGCAGTTTTGTACTTTAGGCCCTACTAGGAACTGAACTAAGAATGCCCAAACTCATTACAATTCGGATCAGAGAGCCAGAAGAGAGAGGAGACTAGGTTGATTCTAATGCAGGTCCTAGGGATAGGATTAGGGAGTTTGTAATGGATGCTACTTTAATAGGTTCTCTAAAGAAACTCCAGAACTGAGTTAAAATATATGAAACTGCACAGAGGGGGAAAAAATTCACATTTTGTTGCTTTGTTCGTGTTCTTGTTTTCTCCGGTTCCACACATGGCCCAATCTCATACCTTTCTTTCTTTACTGTAAAGTTTGAAGAAGCATTGTCACACTTTCGACAAACTCTCAGGCGGGGCTGGGTGCAAATCAGGGAACTTCCCGATCTGAATAGCTTAGTATCATACGGGCAATGTGTTTAACTCGCTAAATTATCAGGAGAGCTGCCACTCGAGGCTTTAAAACAGGTTGTCCTGTTTTTACAGGAAATGCTCCAATGTATTGGTTATCTGAAATAGTCCCAATTCCAGCATCCACAGAATTATGCCTTTGTATTGAGAATCTGACTGGTTTTGTATACTAATGAAAATTGAGCGAGTACTTTTCCCATCAAATAGCTAAAGCCCAGCAACAAGAAAAGCACCTCATGCATGTAAATTACAGTCATTAGGAATAAAGTCCAGGAGGCAGTTTGTGATGAGACAGTTTGTGATGAGAACAGTCAGTGTGCATGGAAATTCTTGATGAAAGAAAGCAGAAGAACAGCAGCATAAAAAATGCAAAAATATACAGATTTTGCTATTTATACGCTGACATCCTAGCAATGCGGCATTTGTTCCTCCAAAACAAAACAACATCCTTTCCCACACAGCAATCTGGCACAGTGACTGAGGAATTAAGAAAGCTCTGTCAAAATGTAAATCTTCACTAAACTCTGCACCCAAGAATATGTCTTTAAGCATCAAAGATTTGCATGTGGAGAATAAAGGGCCCAAACTGCATTCTTTGAAGTCCAAGCTTGGAATCCTTGACCAAGTAAAAACACCCCACACATGTTAATTTGAAAGGTTAGCCACTTCTACAGAATATGATGAAAAATGTTCCTGCACAGTGAAGTGAGCCAACTCTATTCACACAGAGACATAACCATTTATAGCCAATGGATAAAGACTTCCCGCACCCACAGATGTGACAAGGAAACTCCAGAATGTGTGCACACTAAGAGGTTATGAAATATACTGAAATGCCTAACAAAAGTCCAGTTGAATTTCATGCATTCCACAAAAAAATAACACCAGGTTTCAAATTTGCTATTTATCAACTATTTGAAAAGCAAAGACTGAACAGGGAAGAAGGGTTTGAAGGAATATCACGAGTCCGAAAGTAAGGTACAAGTCTACTCACCAGCCTTCCCTTTTTCTGATATCATCGGCATTGCCTACAAAAATATATTAAAATAAAGCAATAAATAACATTGTAAACTACTGCAGTTGATTTTGTACAATATGGTAAGCTAGTCTTCAGACTCTGTGTAAAACACTATACCTTATTGGGGTGGAATTTGCACTACTGTTGTGGAGGCTGGAGAATGGAACGATGCAGTTTGCACCCACCCAAATTAGGCAGATTCCCATTCAGCCACAGCTTATGATTTTGAGGTTCATTAAGTATGCAAAGTGAGCTCCCAGTGTCACTTGACCTTACCATTGGAAGGAGGACGGGATTTCCTGCGCAGGTGAAACAATTTAAAGGACTGCAATTTAAAGGTAATTTCACTTGCTGCACAATTTGAGAGGGTCACACGCTGC
Source organism: Squalus acanthias (assembly GCA_030390025.1). NCBI lineage: Eukaryota > Metazoa > Chordata > Chondrichthyes > Squaliformes > Squalidae > Squalus > Squalus acanthias. The sequence goes on along the minus strand of CM059426.1, from coordinate 81,719,851 downwards.
AACCTTTGAAGGGAAGCAGCGATGGAGCCAATTCGAGGGAAAACTACACAGTCTGCAGGTTTGGCACTGCTACAAGAGGTGGAAGTAGCATCCATGGTGAACACCAACATCACCACTAAACAGTGCACAAGGCAGATGCGCAAGATGTTTTAAGACATCAAAATCAGGGTCCCTCGATGTTAAGCTGTTGAGTGCCTCCGAGGAGGCAGCTTGGAGATTGCTGAATTGCTGACAGCATAGAGGGCGGGTGAAGTTGGAGACTGCCCCCAAGCTGAGGGCTAATATTCTTTTCCTGTTATTTCTTTCCACCATACCTCACTCACTCTCACACAGGCGTAGACTCAAGCACCACACCATCGCACACAGTATACAACCATGTAAGCTATATTTGAAGCGGTGCCGACATTCTAACGTGTGTTCTTCTGTTTCTGTACTGACCACCCCCCTCCACCCAAGAACCAGACACAGTTTCCAGTGCTGTAAAAGAAACCAGCACCTCTTAGCTCCTTGCGTTACTCACTTGACTGTTGCAAGCACTGATGTGGATACACCCACACTGGAAGATTTAGATAGTCAGTTTGAGGAGGTTACCCTGGGTGAGATCACAAGAATGATTGAGAGGAATAAGTGGTTATGGTCGTGTAGGAGCAGGAACCTGCTGCCAAGGGGTTGGCTCACGGACTTCCTCAGCTGTAGGGCCCAGGGATTTGGAATGCACAGGGTCTGTGTTTCAAAGAAGTTTGCTATCTGAGTACTCTGGGGTCCTTTGATACTGTGTACAACTGGCGGCAACTGTGGAGGAAACCAGTAACTACATCTGTACCATTCTGCTCAACCACTTATTGGAACTGTGGTTAACAATGAAAAGTCATGAAAGTGTTTGCCCTGGTGAACTAAGTACACTGACTGATGTTGCAGGTGTCCCTGGGGTAGCTGGGAAAGAGTTGGAGGCATAAACTTCAAGGTCGCTTTGACCTTGACTGCAGTTCTGTCCTTGTGGTTGTCTGCACGACAGGTTGCTGCTGTTTCATACAACTTTCTCACTGCCTCTTTGGTGCATTTCAGCCTGTGAAGGCAATTCTCTTCGGACATTCCCAGGTATGTGTGCTTGGGTCTATAAACACAGCTGCATGGGTGATGACAGTTGTGGGTCTGCCTCTGGTGCAAGCACACCTCCTTGGCATCCTTTCTTTCATTCCTGTCTTCCACCTCCAAAAAACTCAAGCAATAACTGCAAAACCCATTTTGCCAATTTTTGGTGTAGGAACCAATAGTACTTCAGTTTCCCTTTCAGAACTCACTTCTTTGACCAAACTTGAACATCCCTGATCTCTAGATGCAACTATTTAAGGCTGAGCTATGTGTGCAAAGAATGGAATTTTGTTCCCCGACAGTTTTATTATCACTCAGATCTGATCATCTTTTGCAAAGTTACAGGGCTAAAAATTCGATAGCCCCCGAAAACGGGCGCGGGGATCACAATGCAGAATTAACCAGCGCCCGGTCAAAGTAATGCAGGCAGCACGCAAATTTCATGCTGTCTGCTAATTAAAAGGAAAGTGGCGTGCAGCCCAGCACTAAATGCGCTCCTGAGTGGCTGCACACTCAGCAGGGGACCCAAGTTCGTGCGAGGCTAGCACCAATTAAAGCTAGCCTGCACTTCTTAAAGCCAGTTTGCACCTCTTAAAGGGGAGGTGCAGTTTGACAAGAGCAGGTGCTGGAAGTCGTTGTAGACCTACAGGAAGAGTGAAGATGGCACAACATGGTGTGACCTACAGGAAGAGTGAAGATGGCACAACATGGTGTGACCTACAGGAAGAGTGAAGATGGCACAACATGGTGTGACCTACAGGAAGAGTGAAGATGGCACAACATGGTGTGACCTACAGGAAGAGTGAAGATGGCACAACATGGTGTGACCTACAGGAAGAGTGAAGATGGCACAACATGGCAGAGAGAGGGTTCCCATATTTTCTGATGCAGCACTCGAGGCCCTGGTGGAGGAGGTGGACAGGAGGAGAGGTGTCCTCTATCTACAGGGGGCCAGGAGACCCTCCAGACAGATACTGAGAAGGGAATGGAAGCAGATAGCCGTCACTATCAATGCAAGCAGCGTAGCCCCGAGGACCTGGATGTAGTGCAGGAAGAAGTTTAATGACCTCTCACTAGGTCAAGGTCAGTGAATTCATCTTCAAATGCCATATCCCACAAACTGCACCACTAGCCTCACACACTGCTCAATTCATCAGAGCCCCATTACTCATCTACCAGCAATCATGACTCATACCTCACATTCACATGCTCCATCTCACCCTCACACACTTATCACTGTTGCAAACCTCACACCCACATCTCACACACACTGACAGCTATTCTATCATGACAGCCACATCAGCCAAACACAGTGAACCACACTCACTGACACACTTCCCTCTCTCTTGCAGCACAAGGTGACGCATAATCATAGGTAGTGGCAGCTAACAAGAGGGGGACAGGTGTGCCTCGATATCCTGACCCCGCTCGAGGAGACGGTGCTCAGCATAATTGGAGTGGCTGTGACTGAGGCCGTGGCCAGCGGCGGCACTGAAATAATTGAAGATGACGGTATGCTCATACTTAATCCTCCTTCTCACATCCCACGTCCTGTTCATCCCACAATCTCTTCTGACTTACAAGCTGCTGATGGTGTAAGTATGCACATCTTGCTTCCCCCTGCCCCTCCTCTTCACCACAACCCTCCCCTTGTGCCTTTTTCATTTCAGAGACCCAGGAAGTACAACCTGGCCAGGCAGTGGTGCAAGAAGAAGAGGAAAAGGAAAGTGATGAAGAAGAAAAAACACCGTCACTCGATCTGACAGTCGCAGCCATCAGCTCAGATACTGGCACTGCGCAGACGTTAGAGGGTATCTTAGAGGCAGGATCTGCACATGCTTTTACCAGGCATAAGATTTTTAAAGGTTTTCAGCGGGCGGAGGTTGTGCAGAAAGCGGAACTCTCTGCCCGCGGAGGCCCTTCTCCCGGGCAGGCGGATGATCTGTCAAGAGGATTCTTGACAGATCGGAAGTGCTGGGTTTTAGTGCATGCGCTTCACATGCCTGAAACTGGCACTAGCGAGGCCCCTATAGGAGCGTACACACCCGTGGGGGTCAGAATATCCGGCCCAATGTGTTAAACTGCTTTTTAAACAGGGTTGCATTTTACTTTCAATAATGAAGTTTTAAAATCCTGTTCAAGACTTTGGAACAAAATAGTCTGTTGTTACCAAATTGCACTTGTTGAACAGTGGGGGAGGGATCATCTTTGACTTCCGCTCCAAATGGCCGCAAAAACAGCTGAAACTGAGCAAAACTAGTGTTGGAAGGGACCTAATTGAAGTGCTGCCGGCGAGCTCTTCACAGCAGCTCTTTAAGGACCGCTGGTTCGGCAGCTCAATGTCTGGTACAAATGGGTGGAGCATGCATGGTGTCACACCCTAATGTGCATATTTAAGCAGCTTCCCACCAGAAACTGAGGGATGCCCATATCCAGCGGTGCCCCAAGAAGCTGGTGGTTGTCCTTTCACCTGGGGTCGCCTCAGATCAGAGAGTCCGAGGGAGCCAGGCAGCAAGCTAAAGAAGTAAATCTTACCTTTTTTCCCCAGGCACCCATTGGAACTTCAAGCCTGGATGCCTTATGGTGGCTGTTGTCCAACAGCAGCCAGAAGACCCTGAGGCTGATGGCCAGGCCTACAGGTGCACCTCCGTTTGTCCTGATTTCTGGTGCAAGGCCCTGCTAAGGAGCAGGCCTGTGGTAAAGGTCCAATTGGACTATGGCAATGCTGGTGCTCTCCACCTGTCCAGCCCTTGGGACCAAGAGCGAGGAGTAATATTGAGGCTTTATTGTATATAAAAATATATTTAATGGTAATAAAATTATCTTCATTTATTTTTGTTAGTTCGGTGTTATGTATAGTAGTTTCAGCTTTATAACCATTTCAGAGTTACGGATACTCTTTGGTCTAAAACTACTATATTAACTTATGTTTGTTAAAATAAATATATTAGAATGAGCAACACCCTGAATACAAGCTACAGATACCTCACAATCCTGCACCAGCAGTTTCTCTTTTTCCTTGCTCTTTCCCTCAAGATATTGCCTTATATTGGAATACCATTTCATTCTCCAGGACCTCATCGAAGTGACCATTCTTTACGTGTGAGCCCAGAAAGTGACTCTTAGCAGTGTACAGCCAATCAAAGAATAAAGAAATGACCAGTTCTGGTCGCCAAAAAATGAGAAACATTCAAGCTCTGGAGTCAGTGCGGAGAAAAGCTATGAGACTGATCTCCAGTGTCAGGGGTTATGAGGAAAGACAGGAAAAACTTGGGCTTGCCAGCTTAGGGAGAAGGCAGCTGTGAGGTTATCTTATAGAAGTATATGAGATTGTTAAGGGCATAGAAAACATTAATCTGGAATATTATTTTGAATTAAACAACAACAACTTGTATTTATATAGCACCTTTAACGCAGTAAAACGTCCCAAGGCGCTTCACAGGAGTATTAAAAGACAAAAAATTTGACACCGAGCCACATAAGGAGAAATTTGGGCAGGGTTTGGTCAAAGAGGTAGGTTTTAAGGAGCGTCTTAAAGGAGGAAAGAGAGGTAGCGAGGCAGAGCGGTTTTGGCAGGGAATTCCAGAGCTTAGGGCCTAGGCAACAGAAGGCACAGCCACCAATGGTTGAGCGATTATAATCAGGGATGCTCAAGAGGGCAGAATTAGAGGAGCGCAGATATCTCGGGGAGGTTGTGGAGCTGAAGGAGATTACAGAGATAGGAAGGGGCGAGGCCATGGAGGGATTTGAAAACAAGGATGAGAATTTTGAAATTGAGGCGTTGCTTAACCGGGAGCCAATGTAGGTCAGCGAGCACAGGGGTGATGGGTGAACGGGACTTGGTGCGAGTTAGGACACGGGCAGCCGAGTTTAGGATCACCTCAAGTTTACGTAGGGTAGAATGTGGGAGGCCAGCCAGGAGTGCGTTGAAATAGTCAAGTCTCGAGATAACAAAGGCATGGATGAGGGTTTCAGCAGTGATGAGCTGAGGCAAGGGTGGAGACGGGCAATGTTACGGAGGTGGAAATAGGCGGTCTTAGTTATGCTGCGGATATGTGGTCGGAAGCTCATTTCAGGGTCAATTATGACACCAAGGTTGCGAACAGTGTGGTTCAGCCTCAGACTGCGGGAATAGAACTAGGGGACACAGGTTCAAACTAGTAAAAGGTAATTTTATGACGGGCATCAGGCCAGAGTGATCAATGTGTGCACTAGATTTCCAGATAGAGCATTGGAGGCAAAAACCCTGGAATCATTTAAGAAACAATTAGATACTATAATGGGAGAAGAGGACTGTAGGATCTCTTTGGATGGATGAATTAAGATGGGCTGAATGGCCTTCCTCATCTGTAAGTGTCTTGTAATCATTAGTTTCTGCAGCCAGGCTGTGGGTGGATCAATAAGATGGGCTATACTTTTACATCCCCCTCAGGTCTTCAGCCGGATAGTCCGATACCAGTAAAACAACTAACCCTCTGGTATCAAAGGAAATGCCTGTTGACATGCTGCAGTGTGCTTTTGATCTCTCTGCATTTCTCCAGGCAACAAAGATCGAGCATGAAGGCAAAATGACCCGTCTGGTGTCCGTGCTCCACATGTGTTTAATTTGGATTTCACAGGTCTAGGGTTTGCAGCATTGCAAATGTTGTGGGCCCAGACTGTTAACGGAGTAAGCTGGTTCCATTCTAGATGCAATATAATTTTTTTTTAATATAACCAGGGGGTGTGGGCAGTCCTAGTGTGCCTTTTATATTGGAGAATGTCTTCTGTAGTGCTTCCCTGCTGTTTAAATTGTCGGGTGGTTTCTACAGAAAATCAAGACCATTATGCTTGTTTTTGCATTGCATAGTTATCTTAAGGTTGCTCTTTGAAATTATTGTATTTAGTGCGGTACCTTCACAATAGCTAGGAAGATCCATATAGGCCAGTGATAGTAAAACAGCTAAAATAGGAATGGGAGTGGGCCATTCAACGACTTGAGCCTGCTCCATAATTTTATTAGATCATGCTGATCTCTGCCTTAACTCCATTTAACTGCCTTTGCTCCCCAGCCCTTGATACCCTCACTTAACAAAAATCTATCGATCATAGTCTTAGAAAATTTCAATTGACCCAGCATCCACACCCTTTGGTGTGAAAAAATACTTCCTGATTTCACTCTTAATTGTCCTAACTCTAATTTTAAGATTTTGGGGGTGAAATTGGTCTTGGGCAATAGCACAAAATGGGCGATAGCCAATCAGCATTCTGTTTACACCCTGCCCGATTTTCTTTTCCATTTAAGATCAATTTCACCACCTATGCCTCCTTTGTTCTGGATTCCCCCACACAAAAGGAAATAGTTTCTCTGCATCTACCCTATTGAATCACTTTACATTTTAAACTCTCAATTAGATCACCCCTCAATCTTCTAAACTCAAGGGAATACAAACTAAGTTTATGCAACTTGTTCTCACAATTTAACTCTTTAAGACTCTGTATCAATTTGGTACCCCCTCAAAGGCCAATATATCCTTCCTGAGGTACGGAGCCCAAAACTGAACACAATACTCCAGATGGGGTTTGATCAAGGCTCTATACAAGTGAAGCATAACTTCCTCCCCTTTGTATTCCAACCCCATTGAGATAAAGGACAAATTTCTATTAGCCTTATTGCCTGTATGTAAGTGGTGGGAGTGCATTGGTGCTCTCAGTCCACTGAAAGCCATGTTTTTTGACTGCTTAGAGGTCGGAGTGAAAACACCTACTTTTATAGTGTTCCACACACCAATGTGTTCACATTACACTTCTCCTGTCAACTTCAGGTTTGCTGTTGGTAGTAACTGCTCAATAATAAATTGTCTGTCAGTTAAAACTGTTTAGGTGGTTTTACATTCTAGTGCCGAATTTGGGAGCGTGTTATAGCTTTCTTCTCGTGCCACTTGCCCCTCTTTACATTTCCACCATTCTCCTTCAGGTGCCTGGTAGAATTGGAGCCTGCAGCAGTTTATCAGACCCTCAGAAAACTGGGTCTGTGAGTCTGCCACCAGGAAAAGGAACCAGTTTTCACAGCATTAAGTGGAGAGAAATGGTGCTCAGACGTTAGTCTCCCACGATCCAAACTAAAGAAGCAACAAATGTAAAAGCATTTAAAAATGGGGTAGAAATGATTTGTGAAATGCTCTAAACTGGATGATTTGTCACCTGGCCATCAGTACCAGAAAACAATTTTGACACACAATGGACTGTGTCTAACCAATCTGCTCAAATTGTCCAAATGAACACAAATAGGATGCATTCAGAACAGAGTCAATTAAATGAGATTAACACAGCATGCAACATATCAACTGCATTATATAAAAGTGACTTACTGTGGAGATTTTACGTCTCAAAACATTTCTGCAAAATCAGTGTAAAGAGAAGGTGACTGCAGCTGAGACAAAGGCCTGCCTTTTCATATCGAAGAAGCTGTCTATCTGATTTGATGCTAACACTCTGGCTCCAAGTCATATGAACAGACTTACTTATCTCTCTACAATCTACAATGAACTCAATTTTAGCTGTTTACCAGATAAAAGAAGAGCATGATTTAAAAAAAAAGGTCTATAGAAAAGAAATGCCACTTAACAACTGTTAATCATCAGTCAAGGTACCTTAATTAGGCTTCTTCAAATTTAGGGGTACCCTTTGTGCTCCAAGATAAATGGCACAAAAGCAATGACTAACAGGAGTTACATTCTGAGTAACGACAGGGAGAGAAAGAATTAATCTCTGTCTTGTGTGATCACATCACTGATAAGAGCAGTGTCTCACTCTTAATCTGTCTGGCTACAGCCCACCCTCCGAATCCCATTGAATATAACCTGATGTTTATCAACGGCCATTCCAAAACTTCACTAAATCTAAACAGATCTGCAAGCTGCATGTTGGTGCAATTTAAATCCATAACACCACAAAGTTATAGAGATGGGAAAGGTTTCCAACATGATACATTAAGTTGAGGTGTGGCAAGTATTTCTTCTTTAATTCACTGTCAACCACTTTCAGTTCCAATGCGGCCATTAATGTTAGCCCGCCTTTTTCTCTTTAAGATGTCAATAGACCTGCTGTGTGTTTTCAGCATTTTCTGTGTTGTTTTAAAAAAAACATTTTTAGTTGATTTATAGGTTTCAGCATTCCTTCCTTTTTTTTAAGACTAAAGCTCATATTGATTCCAATAACTCGGGCCTGAAGCTTGCAGTGTAAACTCTACACATTGGGGTACAAATTGGTATGCGATGCTTCTGTTTTCCGGGCATAAAACGTGGATAAAGGATACAAATTTAACAGTCTTCAGTCCCACTGCTAAACTCGTGGAGTCCATTTTCCAGATGTCCCAGGTGGACGCCTAAAACAGGCCTTAGGCCCATTGAAAATATACATTACAGGCCTAAGGCCGGTTGAGAACCGCTTTTCAAAATTTATCTCTGAAGATCGGGGCCTGCCCTGCTTAGGATTCTTCAGCAGCCCTCACGGCCATCAGCGACAGGTAGGTGGAAATAAAAAACATTTCTGTGGTGCTGCGATTATCCCCCCGCCCCCTGCCAATAGCCTGCTCCAACCCCCCCCTTCCCATGATGTACCTGAGCGCGGCTGCCAATGTTCCCTCTAATTTGCGGTCTAAGTGCGCGATCCCTTTAAATTTGCAGTGCGGCCGCTGCACAGCATTTCCCAGTGGCAGCAGCTGGTGAGTGGCCTGCACGGGACCTCCCGATTGGCACCTTAAGGGAACATTAGCAGCTGCCAGCGAGGTAGGCGGCCCAACATTGATGTCTTTGCTGTGCAAATGTGACCAATGTGTGCAGCTTGTGCCGAGAATGCTGATGAGGCCCGAGAACCAATTCCCATCGATCCTCGGGCCTTTTGGTTCGGGCGTGCACTGGCCGCGTGGCAGTGAGTCTGGACCCGAAAATGATTTTTGTTGAAATGGATTCTGGCAAAAGCGAGCTGAAGCTAAACTTACATCTGCTCCTCTGCAGATTTTATTGCATTATGAAAAAAACAGTCATTATTTAAAGCAAACTCTTATCCATGTTGAGATATCAGTCCTCAAAATTATAATTTCACTTGGTTGAGGCAAACAGAAAATTAAAGATTACTTTAAAAATAAGAACAACCTTTCCTACCTCTTGACTGACAATGCACAGGCTCCACACACACACGCTACATCTGAAAATTGCTTGTGAGGCCAGGAAAGTATGTCACATGCATATTTAAAGTTGAATTATGAACTAAATCCCTGCACAGAGCCAACAGAGGAAATCACAATTCTGTGCTCTAGCAGACAGAACAGCAGAATTAGCTGCAAAAAAAATCATATATTTTATTGATCACGAGCTGCAGTCAGTGGGTCCATATACATAATTTTATTTTCACTGTCAAAATCAGTGAGGATTTATTATGCACTCCACATTAGGAAATGAGAGCCTTGTTTTCCCAGATGTGCTGAGTGAAGACTATGCTAAGCCAAAATACTTTAAATGTTATATAAACATATGGCAAGGAAAATTCTTCCTGAATATGATCATTTTATAATCGAGCAGCTTAAATGGTGTGATGGGAGATATAATCATTCTGTTTCAACACCCCCCCACCAAAAAGAGACAAAAAAAATCCACAAATATAATTCTGGAAACTCCCTATGTATTACAATAGAAGGAAATGTGCTCATTTTCAAGGATATAAACAGTTAGACCCGGTACTTCCGAAAACTATGTTTGTGATCATTCAAATTCTAACAGTTATCACATGGAGAAAACATTTTATGATTCTCTCCAAAGAAGAAGCAGCATTTGTGTCACAATTAGAGCAGTCTTCACAGTTTTTAAATTGCGATGTGTCTTCTTTTTAATACTGTGAACCATACCAAGAAGGCAGTGCAGTCGCGCAGTAGGCAATGTGATGATTCGAACACTAGGGGGTGATTTTCGGGACACCACCGCCCTGTTTCTGCTTAAAACTGGGGCGGTGGTGTGACCCGACTCAAATGGGAGGTAGTTGTGTTGACTTCCGCCCCAGTTTTCTGGCACACTTCTATCATGGCGGCTGGAGCTGCTATCGGAAACAGGCGGGAGCCTCGCACGTACATGCAAATCGGGATGAAATGGTGCAACAAAGACGCAGCCGCTATTTTCGTCTCTGTCGGCCTGACTGCCGCCGGCCTCTGCTCCCACCCGCCGACTGTGGGTGGTCCAATTCGCAAGGCAGCATTTGGAGCGACATTTTGTTAAAAGGGATCTTCAGCTGCTGCCAGGGAAAGCTGGATGGAGCTGTCGGAGACATTTCTGTGGCAGCCGCTTATGGGTTTTGCACCGTAATAGTGTTCAAAAATGTAATGTATTTGCTGCTGTAGGTTCTTCACACATGTTGCCAACTTCTTTTTATTCCCCACACTAATACCCCTCTAAGTTGCTGCTGGAGACACTTCACATTCCGCCACCTCACCCGAGCTTTCACTGGGTGGCAGGGTTCCCTTGAATGCAAAGCGGCAAAGGTGGAATGTCATCTTGCATGTCTGTGGCAATTATCCAGGAAACAGTTGTGATGCCTTCATCATGTGACAGTCCACACTGACATCATCTTTTGAAGGAGAAGTACGGAGGGTGGGGGGGGGCGTGGAGCGGCGAGGTGTGGGGGTGGCTCTTCAGAGACCTGGGCTAACCTCTGTATCCAAAGCTGCTGACCCCACTGAGAAACTCCACTTAGCAGAGGAGCACTTTGGGTTGGAACCCGGTTTGCTGTTCGAGATCTGCGACCACAATCTGCAAGTAAAATGTGTTGTCCAGCTCTGGCACAATGAAAGAGTGTTTGTAAAAGGGCAATAGTTGTGCACAATGCTTGAAATAGTACCTCCCAGAGGCTTCAGGAATTCCCAATTTAAATTGTGCCATACTTGTTGTACCCCACATGAAATATATGCAAAAGCAAGGTTTGCAATCAGCTTCCTACTGATACTGATACGTCTTTATCATTTTAAGCCAGGTACAAGGGATGTGGGTGACAGCATTGACTTAGTTGGTGTTCTCTCTCCATGTAGCTGGCACCTGTGCTCTTACTAGAGGGTGACTTTCAACCCAAATAGGGTCACCTTCCTGTGGTGCATCTCTTACAGCAGGTCCTCCAACTCTTTAGCATCAAAGAGGACCACGATGCCCACACACCTTCACTGTAACATTTAGTTCACTGCCAGCGCCACAACTTACCCTTTAGTAACAAGCTATAAACTTTAACAAGCTGACGCTTTGCTGGATTTTACACTCCCCAGTACTACAGGCCAAGGTCTTTGGTCAAGTTTTTCATGTGTCAGTAGTTACCTAGGAGAGACACACCTGGGGAAAATTGAGTGTGGTCTGCCCACTGAGCTGCCAACAAAAGTAAACTTACACCATGGGACATCTGAACCCCATTTTGGTCATTTTCAGAAAATCAGGGCTATTGTCTTTGAAGGAGCAGATTTTTTACCATAAAATGCTTGGAAAACTTTAAAAAATATTTTTACAAATACACAACACAATAAGGTAAGTCATGTGTCCATATAACACTATGCCACTGTGTATGATAATGAGAAGTCGCACAACACCAGGTTATAGTCCAACAGATTTATTTAATTTTACAAGCTTTCGGAGCTGTCGCTCCTTCGTCAGGTAAGTTAGCAATGAGAGAATCTCCCAGAATTCACAATTTAAACCCAGACAAAATCTATTCACATTATTCGCTACAACAAAGAGCACAGCCAAGACAATGAGATGTGTCCCAGGGGGTCCAATGTGTCAAACCACCTGCTGGCTGCATATCCTGTCAATTTGTGTTCTTGTGTTAGCCTTTTTAAAAAAAAAACCAAAAAAAAAAACCAAAAAAAAAAACCAAAAAAAACACCTGGGAAGACCGGCCATGATGTCAAGTCACGTTCTGTATCGTGACATGAACCCGATATCGCGATTGAGGCCATCCTCATGAGTGCGGAACTTGGCTATCAGTTTCTGCTCTATGATTTTGCGCTGTCGTGTATCTCGAAGGCCGCCTGTGTATGATGCCATTGTTGCAACAACTACATATTGCTCTTCAGCTCTCCTCCCTCCCCAAACAAAAACAATTTGCGACAAGCACTTTTTCATGAAGATAGTGCCAATTTTACATAGACACAGCTATAATAAGATCCTGACTGTTTCTTTTTTCATTGAAAACAATTTATTCTCAGGATGTGGGTGATGCTGGCAAGGCCATATTTATTGTCCGCCCCTAGTTACCCTGAGAAGGTGTTGGTGGGGCCTTCTTCTTGAACTGCTGCTGTATTTGTGGTGATGCAAATCCCACAATGGAACCATTAACACAAATAACTGCTAAAGCTGAGTCAATCACAACACTTAAGAGGGAGTTAAACACTTAAAAGAAGAAAAATATTAACAGGTATGGGGAGAGAGCAGGGAAAGGGAAGTAAATAGTTCTGATGAGGAGCTAACACCAGCACAGACAAAATGGGCAGAATGGCTCCTTTGGTGCTGAAATGTCTATGATTCTGTGATAATAAAGTTGATTGAACTTACATGGACTACTTTGTTTACACCATTTGACCTGAATAGTCTTGAAATGCTGAGACATAATAGAGTGGTGTTGGGCCAAGCAAATAAAACACTTTATAACACAGCCTTGAGTGCTCTTCCAATGAAAACAATTGAACCGGTAGTGGACAGGAAATGAGATCTTGGCCCAGATAGTGAGAGTCTTACCAGCAAATACTAGCTGACAATTGGAAACAAGAATATTAATCTGTAACAGTCTTAGACACACCAGGAATCAGTACGTTACTGTTAAAGTGATCCTATTTATTGTCCCCCCCACCACCAGCAATTTTTTTACCTCCTCTCCTGAAGGTGCAAACTCAAGCTGGGGTCTGGTTCCACAGGTGACAACTGGCTTCCTATACCTCACCCAAGTGACCATTCCCACATTACAACAGGGACTACACTTCAAAAGTACTTCATTGGCTGTAAAGACATCCGGTGGTCGTGAAAGGCGCTATATAAATGCAAGTCTTTTTCTTCATGTGTGTACCAAATAGTGCAGGCAGAGCATTCAACTATTTGGGACATCTCAGTCAAGCCTAATCTTGTCCCCACCTGATGCTCATTACACACTTGCCAATTAGAGCTGCCAAACAGCAGTTAGGAGCAGAAACTCTGATTAGTTTTTCCTTCCCTAGCCCGGGGTGTTGAGCTTATTTCTGGTCCACTGACTGTTGTGTTGACTTCGAGGGCCTAACAGCACGGATGTGGACTGACCTTTGATCCTTCCCGATTTGTACGGCTCACACTGGACAGTACCTTGACCAACTGAGCCATCCGAGTTGTGGGGGTTGCCTTTAACTGTTCCTGCTGGGAGGGTAATGGGCGGCAGTGGGTCGGCCAATTGTTTTACACCCCGTCCGATTTTGGGAAGGGAAGTCGGGCAGAGTGTAAAATGGGCAATGGACCTGCTACCACTCGTTTCTCGCCCGGCAGGAACAGTTAAAATCATAGAATTATATAGAATTTACAGCACAGAAACATGCCATTCGGCCCAACTGGCCAATGCCAGTGTTTATGCTCCTCATGAGCCTTCTCCCACCTTACTTCATCTCACCCTTTCAGCATAACCTATTCCTTTCTCCCTCATCTAATTATCTAGCTGCTCCATGGCTTTTTTTTTAAAGTAGGGTATGATGTAAACAAAAAATATTGCACTCAGTGGGATAAACTGACAAGATGCGTTATAGTAATATCATATTTATAATACTTTCGGCAGATTGGGCAACATCCTTGTTGCATTTAGTCATCTTTCCAATCTACTCTTAGTCACAAAACACCCCACATATTTATTAGGAGTGAAAGAATGTTATAAGTTTTTATAATATATTGATGCATTTGATGAGGTAGATATAATGGCTCAGAAATTCCGATTGCAGGCCTCCCGCGGGCGGAGGGCTGCGATCTGGAAAAATCTGCGCCAAGACTGGAGGGCTCCCGGGAGGCGCAGTGTTCCGCTGCTGGGCCTCTCCAAACTGCCGGTGCGCAGGGCCCACGTATCCCAGAGGCGCAGGCGGTTCGCAGCGTCCCTGGGATCACGTGGGCCATGGGGAACCAATCAGAGAAGGGAATCTCCCTTCATACATTTGACAGGAAGACCTGTCAAATATATGAATGGAGATCACCCCCAAAACATAGTAAAACTTTAAATAAATTAAAAACAAAATATCACATTTTTAAAATGACTTTAAATTACAATAAATTAAGTATTTTAAACAAAAATTTTATTTTTTGAAAAAAATAATTAAAGTTTTTAACGGGGCTAAAAATAAACTTACCTTTCTTTAAAGTATTTTTAAATGATAAATCAGTGGAAATTTAAAAAAAAAACTTTTTTTCAACTCTTATCCTGGTAAAAGCAGGCCTTACGCCTGCTTTTACCAGGCGCAAGAATTGTAAGTGTTTTCTGCGGGCGGAAGGTCTCCAAAAAATGGACTTCTCCACCCGCAGAGGCCCTTCTCCCGGGCAGCCGAAGGATCTGTCAAGAGCTTTCTTGACAGATCGGAAATGCCGGTTTCCAGCGCATGCGCAGTGCATGCCTGAAACCGGCATTTCCGATGTCCCTACAGGTGAGTACACAGCGCGTACACACCCATAGGGATCAGAATTTCTTCAAATGAGGGCTTAGAGTGAAGATCTGCAGGCAATAGAAATATGGCAAGAAATTAATTATTCATCAGGTGAGATAAAGTAAGAAATTAATCAGTGATAGGATGAATAGCTTTGTAAAGGGTACGTCAATTCAATTCATACCTTCATTTTTTGAGTTAGCCAACATTTGTTGAAATAGTTACCTTTGAAATAGTGCATAGATTATCACACAATATTAAGAATTCCTCAGCTTCGCCCAGCATTACGAGATATTCTGGCATGTGCAGAGGAGTTGGGAGAAAGTACATTACTGTAAAACACTTTGACAAGGGCAGGTGACATTTTTCTTCATCTGATCACTTTTGGTATGTATAATTAATTAGCAAATTGATACACGATGTGAGTTTGTACATAGTGTATACATAGTCCTCAGACAATCAATTAAGCATGCTATTAATCAGCTCCTCCAGCTATCACACCTTTAATTGCTACAACATTCGCTAACACCAGAGGCTAGAAAACTGACAAATAATTGGCACAATCTTGCTAAAAAGATTATCTCAAATGCCTCTTAAAATAAGTTGTAATTTTGCCTGACCTGACAGTGACCGATAAAGTGAATTCTTCACAAGCATAATAATAAAAAATTTATACACATTGAATTCCATTTATGTTCTCATAGATTGTTCACTAAAAACAAGCCAACTGAAATTTCTGTTTGTCGTATGAACAGAGGTAGACAGTTCAAACAAATATTTTTTATGGAAAGAAAGCCAGTTCTGGACCATTGATCCTGTCAATTTCTAATGTGGTAAAAAATATAAAGGTTTATTATAGTTACAACTTTCTTCACAGTGTTTTAATTTCTGGACCAGAAGACTATCCATGAGTTCAGACCCTACCAGAGGAACTTGAGCTTATCTCTAATACTGCCTCCCCACCTCAACAGAATGTTAAAAGCTAATTGCAGTGTTGGAACCTATTTGAATGAGATACTTAGTAGAGTGACCACCAAAATCAATTGGGTCTTCCGCTGATGTCATCGAGTGGTCGGAACAGAGGCCCATAGAGAGACTCTGCAAATATTGACCTCTATAGCATTCATTGCGAAGGGCGGGGGAAGCCCAATCTTTTGGTCAGTATTTCCCCTCTTACCACCTGTTCCAATAAAAACCCATTCTCCAGTTACTCCATGTACCCCATGTACAATCTCATTCTAGGATCCTGGTAAAATCTTTTGAGATAATATAATAACATTGATTGATTAAATGAAAGCTATACAAGAGAATCCATTAAAGATTCCATACAAGAGTACAACAAGTATTCTGGAACCAAGCAGAGCCCTGTTACAGGCTGGATTAGGCTGGGTTTTGCTACCATTTTTGCAAAGCTTGTTACTTGTATGAAATAATGAGAAAAACATTCTTGAAAATTCTACAGTGACGGCTACACAGATAGACATAGAAATTTAATCAAAGGAGGCCATTCAGCTCATTGTGCCTCGCCACATCAGAGCTATCCACTGTAATTCCAGTTTCCTGCTCCTTCCCCACACGCTTTAATATTTATCCTCTTCAAGTCTTTGTCTAATTCCCTCTTAAATGCTGTGATTGTCTTAGCCGCAATAGCTATTTGCAATAACTACTTGCATATTCTAATAATCTTTGCATAAAAACATTTCTTCGAACCGCCTCTTCTAGTTCTAATCTTAGATTTATGCCCCCTTCTTACCAAGGCACTGACCAATGGAAATATCTTGTACAAGTTCATCATCACCTCGCTTGTTTATTCGATGCCCTATGCCCAGAATCCTATTTGTATTTTTTCTAACATTTTCCACCTGCAATCCTACTTTTAAAAATCTGTGTATCTGTATCCCTAAATCGCTCTGTACCTCTGTCAACTTGAGGTCATCCAAAACTCTGCTGCCTGTGTCCTAACTTGCACCAAATCCCATTCACCCATCACCTCTGTGCTCGCTGACCTACATTGGCTCCTGTTTAAACAATACCTTGATTTTAAAATTCTCATCCTTATTTTCAAATATCTCCATGGCCTCACCCCTCCCTATCTCTGTAATCTCCTCCAGCTCCACAACCCTCCAAGATATCTGCGCTCCTCTAATTCTGGCCTATTGAGCATCCCTAATTTCAATCGCTCCACCATTGGTGGCCGTGCCTTCAGCTGCCAAGGCCCTAAGCTCTGGAATACCCTCCTTAAACCTCTCTGTCTCTTTAATCTTTCCTCCTTTAAGACGCTCTTTAAAACCTGCCTCTTTGACGAAGCTTTTGATCATCTGCCCTAATATCTCCTTATGTGGCTCGGTGTCAAATTTTGTTTTAAAATGCTCCTCTGAAGCGCCTTGGGACGTTTTACTACGTTAAAAGTGCTATATAAATACAAATACAAGTTGTGGTTATTCCATTGAGTGTTTTGCTGTTTAGGTTAGATTTCCAATCTCTTTTTTTCTTCAAAATATACCATTCACGTTTATGTACATCGAACTGTATTTACCACTCCCCTAATCTGGCTATGGTCTCCTGCATTTTTTGCCACAATTTTTCCTGTTCCTGCAGTGTCATCAGTAAATTTTGATATTATTTGCTTTATGCTCATGCGCAAATCATTCATGGAACTCTAGCCTTTGGCACAACCCATTTTCTCCTGGTCAGAATGTTTTTAATGTGCGTCCTTCCCATCTTGTACTTATTTTTTATTGGACAGTATGGGCACACCCCTAAGTATAAAATACTCAGGGCTAAAAATTCTGGAGCTTTGCACCACCCGTTACCGTCAAAAAAATCGCGAAAAGAGGGCGGCTGCCGCTCCTTCGCCAGCTGGTGGCAGGTCCCGCGACATCCTCCATTTTCCTAGGCCTGGCAGCGCTGCCGGTAAAATGCATTGCCCTGCAAAGTAAAATGAAGGAGAGGTCACGTCAGTCGGCATGCAACACCGACTTAACGTCACCACGGCGAACTTGGACCTTTGCGCTGAGTTCTAGCTCTCCAGGTAAACTCAGCATGCAAGCAGACTCACAGAGGCACTGTCAGCACCTCTTAAAGGGACACACACATCTTTCAGGTAAGTTTGCTTTTAAACTTTTGGACAGGGTTTTTTTGATTTTACTTAAGTATTGGCTTGCTGCAATAGATGTTAAAAGTTTTTTAAGTGTGTACGGAGCATTGTTAGATGCTTGCAAGGCCTCAGATGTTAAAGGAAAGCCTCTGAAAAGACAGAAAATGCTGCAAATATTCAGCAGGTCAGGTAACATCCGTGGAGAGAGAAAAAGAGTTCACGTCTCAGGTAAAGATGCTGCCTGACCTGCTGAGTATTTCCAGCATTTTATGCTGTCATTTCAGATTTACAGTATCTGCTCGCAGAGGGAAGAGGAAGACGCAGAAGAGGAGGAACAGAAGAGGAGGAAGCAGAAGGAAGGATGCAACCCAGACAGCTCCTTTCTGGTCAGGATATCGGGGATCGAATCATCCGCCTGCGGTACCAGTGACCACAACCCCAATTCCCCTTTCAACATTAGTACCACACCTTACCTTCCCTCTGTTACTGACCATCGCAGCATCCTCTTGGCCACGATGCTGAAATAAAAGCCATAGTGCTTTTGCCTATCCTACTGATGTCACGCAGTGCTACCCCAGTGGCTGCAGCATGGTTGGTGGAAGGCTGCTGACTTTCATTGGGGGACACTGCAAATGGCCTTGCTGGTCAACCTTGAGGAGCTGGTGGCTGGGAGTGTGAAATTGAGTGACGGTGTTTCTTCTTCTTCTTCACTCTCCTCTCCCTCTTCTTGGTCAACCACTGGCTGGGCAGACTGTATTTCTTGGGTGTGTGAAATGAGGATGGCACAAGCGTGAAGTTGTGGTGAGCGGAGGGCATGAAAGCAAGAGGTGCATGTGAGAGGGAGGATAGCGTATGAGGATACCAGCATCTTGTATCCTTTCTGCCCTGCCACTGGCCAAGAGCTCAGCCATGCAACTGTCAAGAATGGCCTGCACCGTCTCTTCCAAGGGGGTGAGGTGCAACTAGGAATGGTAGATGTGCCTCGTGTTTGGTAAAGATTGTTGGTAGGTGAGGTGTGTGGGTGGGGGGAGTCGTGCATTGAACAGTGTGTGAGGTTAGTGATTCAGTTGGTAGGAGACAGCCTTTGAAGATGTATTCACTGACCTTGACCAGTGGTCTGAGGTAATGAAGGCTCTTTGGGCACTGGAGCCAGGTGGTGGGGGTGACACTGCTGGCAGTGACAGTGTCAGTGATCTGGTCCTACATCCTACTTTCTGGAGGGCCTCCTGGCTCCTGTGGGTAGAGGACGTCTCTTGCAGTGTTGACCCCCTGCACAAAGCTGGAGTGCTGCGTGAGACCCTGGGTGCCCCTTCCCTGGCTTGCTGAGCCACTTGTGTTAGTGCTGAAACACTTTTCTCATTATTTGAGGTTCAGAAGGGAATTCAGCTTTAAGAGCTGAAGACTCCCATTTGGGACTTCTTTTTAATGTTAATTTTTTTAACGGCAGTAAGGGCTGAAAACTGCATTTTACCACTTCATTTTAATTTCTATTAGTTCTGAAGGCATTGCCCTTTTAATTACCCACAATTCCTTGCGAATACAATAGCCTCGCTCCCAGAGGCTGTTAGAAGCTGGAACGCTACTTCAGGATGGGAACTTCGACTTCCAGGCCTACACTAGTGCCACCAGGACAGCGTTACACAGTAAGTTAGCACTGGGCTAAAAATCTTTAGCCCCGAAGCGCAAATTTTTCCCTGGTAGCACTTCATCCATTTTCAGCGGCTGTTAAACTGAGTTGCCGGTGACACCGGCAACTCTCGTGGCGGCCACAAATTTTTCCCCCTCAGATTGCTATGGGAGTGACTGGCACTGCTGCATTTGAGAGAAAATCTAAGGCAAGATCCTAATCATGTAACATGACTGAAGAAGTGTCAGCCTTGGCTCAGTGGTGCCTCTGAGTCAGAAATCTAGACTGAGTAACCTAGACTGACACTTTAGTGCAGTACTGAGGGAGTGTATCATTGTCGGGGGTGCTGTCTCTTGGATGAGACATTAAACCGAGGCCCTATCTGCCCTCTCAGGTGGATGTAAAAGATCCCATGGCACTACTTGAAGAAGAGCTGGGGAGTTCTCCCGGTATCCTGGCCAACATTTATCCCTGAACTAATACCGAAAACAGACTTTTTTTTATTCGTTCCTGGGATGTGGGCATCACTAGCAAGGCCAGCATTTATTGCCCATCCCTAATTGCCCTTGAGAAGTTGGTGGTGGGTCACCTTCTTGAACCGCTGCAGTCCGTGTGGTGAAGGTACTCCCACAGTGCTGTTAGAGAGGTAGTTCCAGGTTTTTGACCCAGCGACGATGAAGGATCGGCGATATATTTCCACGGCAGGATGGTGTGTGACTTGGAGGGGAACTTGGAGGTGATGGTGTTCCCATGCGCCTGCTGCCCTTGTCCTTCTAGATGGTAGAGGTCGCGGGTTTGGGAAGTGCTGTTGAAGAAGCCTTGGCAAGTTGCTGGTGCATCTTGTAGATGGTACACTCTGCAGCCACGGTACGCCGGTGGTGGAGGGAGTGAATGTTTAAGGTGGTGGCAGGGATGCTAATCAAGCGGGCTGCTTTGTCCTGGATGGTGTCGAGCTTCTTGAGTGTTGTTGGAGCTGCACTCATCCAGACAAGTGAAGAGTATTCCATTACACACCTGACTTGTGCCTTGTAGATGGTGGAAAGGCTTTGGGGGAGTCAGGAGGTGAGACACTTGCCACAGAAAACCCAGTCTCTGACCTGCTCTTGTAGCCATAGTATTTATATGGCTGGTCCAGTTAAGTTTCTGGTCAATGGTGACACCCCAGAATGTTGATGATGGGGGACTCGGGGATGGTAATGCCGTTGAATGTTAAGGGGAGGTGGTTAGACTCTCGCTTGTTGGAGATAGTCATTGTCTGGCACTTGTATGGCATGAATGTTACTTGCCACTTATCAGCCCAAGCCTGAACGTCGTCCAGCTCTTGCTGCATGCGGGCACGCACTGCTTCATTATCTGAGGAGTTGCGAATGGCACTGAACACTATGCAGTCATCAGCGAACATCCCCACTTCTGACCTTATGATGGAGGGAAGGTCATTGATGAAGCAGCTGAAGATGGTTGGGCCAAGGACACTGTTCTGAGGAATTCCTGCAGTGATGTCCTGGGGCTGAGATGATTGGCCTCCAACAACCACAACCATCTTCCTTTGTGCTAGGTATTACTCTAGCCAGAGAGAGTTTCCCTCCTGATTCCCATTGACTTCAATTTTACTAGCGCTCCTTGATGCCACACTCAGTCAAATGCTGCCTTGATGTCAAGGGCAGTCAATCTCACCTCACCTCACCTCTAGAATTCAGCTCTTTTGTATAATGTTGGATTGGAAAGTTTGCTTTGTGGTGGCATTTATTTCAGCATTGTGGCCAAGAGGACGCTATGATGGTCAGTAACAGAGGGAAGGTAAGGTGTGGGGATATTGTTAAAAGGGGAATTGGGGCTGTGGTCACTGGGATCGCAGGCGGATGATTCCATCCCAGATATCCCGGCCACAAAGGGGCTGTCTGGGTTGCATCCTTCCTTCTGCTTCCTCCTCTTTGGCTTCCTCCTCTTTGGCTTCCTCTTCTTCGGTTTCTTTCTCTTCTGTTTCTTTCTCTGCTGCATCTTCCTCTTCCCTCTGTGAGCAGATGCCGTAAATCTGAAATGACAGCATAAAATGCTGGAAATATTCAGCAGGTCTGGCAGCATCTCGACCTGAGACGAGAACTCTGTTACTCTCTCCACGGATGTTGACTGACCTACTGAGCATTTGCAGCATTTTTTGTTTTCTCAGAGGACTGCAAGCCTCCAGCAGCACTCCCTACACAGTTAAAAAACTTTTAACATGTAATGCAGCAAGCCACTACTTCAATAAAATCATTAAAAAACAGTCCAAAAGCTTAAATGCAAACTTACCTGAAAGATGTGTGTGTCCCTTTAAGAGGTGCTGCCAGTGCCTTGGTGAGTCTGCTTGCACGCTGGGTTTTCCTGGCATACTTAGGACCCAGCGCTGAACTCCGCGCTAGGATTGAAGTTCACCCTGGTGACGTTAAGTCAGCGTTGCATGCTGACTGATGTCACCACAATGCCATTTTTCTTTTCAGGGCGATGTTACTGGGCCTCAGCTATTTACAATTTATATTAATGACTTAGATGAATTGACCGCGTATAATGTATCCAAGTTTGCTGACGATACAAAGCTAGGTGGGAACTAAGCTGTCAGGAGGACGCAAAGAGCCTGCAAAGGGATATAGATGGACTAAGTGAGTGGGCGATAAGGTGGCAGATGGAGTATAATGTGGGGAAATGTGAGGTTATTCACTTTGGTAGGAAGAATAGAAAAACAGGATATTTTTTAAATGGTGAGAAACTATTAAATGTTGGTGTTCAGAGAGATTTAGGTGTCCTCGTACAGGAAACACAGAGTTAGCATGCCCGTACAGCAAGCAATTAGGAAGGCAAATGGCATGTTGGCCTTTATTGCCTTAGTTGCCTTGGAGGCGGTGCAATGAAGGTTTACTAGATTGATTCCTGGGATGAGAAGGTTGTCCTGTGAGGAGAAATTGAGTAGATTGGGCCTATACTCTCTGGAGTTTAGAACAATAAGTGGTGATCACATTGAAACCCGCTGTCAACCCGCCTCCAATCAATCTTCCCAAGTGTCGGGTCCCCGATTTGCGCATGGACCCGACACCTAGCGGCGTGAAGAGGATTATAGCCACTTACCTGGCTGTTAACAGGTGCTTGATACTTGTTAACAGGCTCTTTTTCAATTTTGCCGCTTCTACTTCGGGTTCCCCGACGTCCGGACACCACGCCAGGTAAGTGTGACGTGTTGTGAGTCTGCTGTAGTGTTTCTGCATTGATGACAGCTGCAGAAGTGGTGTGAAGGTTCCAATGGGTTTCAGAGGTAAGGAAATGTTGGGAAAATCATTTTTAATGTATTTACTCTTTTCTGTAGGTAACAAGTTTTGAATTGGCTGTCTAGTCATTGGGAGATCCTTTATCACCAGTGACAGATCACTTCCGTAACCTCACCTGCAGCTGTCATTTGTTCTAACCTAAAGAGAGAGTCACTGGAGAGCCTGGGTGCAAGAGCTCACCTGTGAACAGTCATTGTCAGTGTTTGCAGCACCTCAAAGCTGTCAAACACTGAGACATGAGCTGTCAAAGAAAAATTGTGCGTGGTCCCTTTAAGAAAGCTGGCAGATGACACGTCATCAAATGACATCATCAGACCGGCTTCTTCTTAATTGGCCGGTAAGCCCGCAGGGTGGGCTTAACAAGGCCAATCGACGTAAAATCATGTCCGTTGGCCGGATGCAGTTGGGGGCGGGACTGCAACCCGGAAACCAGCTGACCCGCTCCCAAGCCGCATCCATTTGCAAAATTGTGGCCTGCAAGATTGTTTCCCCTGGCTGGAGAGTCTAGAACTATGGGGGGAATTTTCCCAGCCCTGGGGAGGCGGGACTGCCGGGAAAATGGCAGAAACTGGGAGCGGGTACCGACCCCGCTCCCAACCCACCTCCATGCCATCTTCCTGGGAGGCAGGTCCCTGAATCGCGCAGGGACCCGTCTCCTCAAGGTAGAAGGGGATTAGAGCCAATTAACTGTCTGTTAACAGGTAGTTAACAGGCAGTTTTGAGGCTTTTCCCCATTTTACGCCAGCAATTGCGGGCTTCCCGATGGCTGCAAACCTCGCCAGGGTCAGCGAGGTGAGCAGTGGGTCTGCGGGACTGAGAGGGGCTGAAATGTCAGCTGTAGAGGTGAGTGATGGGTGCACGTGTGGACAGGTAAGTATGAGAGGTGAGTGTAAAGTGTTGGAAAAAGTATACTTACCTTTGCTTCTTTCTGCAGGCTTCAACCTTTGAGGATCTGGAGGTGCCTCATCTCAACAGCAGAGATGACAGAATGGCTGCTGCATTCTCAGATGTAGCAGCCTTCTGCTTTCTGTTGAGGAGAGAGGTCTTGGTGAACCTTCTGTGCAAGGGCACACCTTAGAACAGAGATTGTCAAACGCTGACAATTCATCTGTAAAAAATTTTCAACAGATGAAGCGTCATACACTGACATCATCTGTCACCGACTTTCCCTTAATTGGCCGGTAAGGGCGGGCTTAACAAAGTCAATCAAGGGAAAATAGCGTGGGTTGTTCAGACGTCGCTGGGGGCGGGTCTGAAACCCGGAAACCAGAAGTCCCGCCTCCAGCATGTCTCCATTGATAAAATCCAGCCCTATGTGTCATAGTCTCAGGATAAGGGGTCGGCCTTTTAAGACTGAGATGAGGAGGAATTTCTTCACTCAGGGGGTTATGAATCTTTGGAATTCTCTGCCCCAGAGGGCTGTGGATGCTCAGTCGTTGATTATATTCGAGGCTGAGATAGATAGATTTTTGGACTTTAGGGAAATTAAGGGATATGGGGATAGTGCAGGAAAGTGGAGTTGAGGGCGAAGATCAGCCATGATCTTATTGAATGACAGAGCTGATTCGAGGGCCCGTATGGCCGACTCCTGCTCCTAATTCTTATGTTCTTACCAGCAGTGCTACTGGGACAACGGAAATGGAGAATGCCGTGGGACTCGCCACCAGCTGGCGGAAGAGCGGCGGCTGCCGCTTTCTTCACATTGCGCCGCGCTAACGGGTGGCGATAAGGTAGGGAATTTCTCCCCTGTAAAATAACGGGCAAAAAGTGAACGTTGAAATCCATATGGCAGAGGCAGAGGATCACAATGATATCGTGGCTTGACATCTCTATGAACTGGCTTGCTTTCTGTTTTCAAATAACTCATCTCAAACTACTTTAGAATGTCAAATAATTAAGAACACAGAATTTAATTTATTTTAAAACAAGTATAGTCAACATCTTGTTCATTTATAATTTGTTGTTTTATGGGTGCTAGCTCGACTTCATTTCTCTTCCCCACTCCCAATTGTCCTCCCTCTTTTCTTGTAGACACTGGTTCAGGCTGGGCTGTGGATCCACTTGTGTCTGGAGCTCTCAGGTACTCATTCAAATGGCCATTTTTCACATGTGCGCCTCGACAGTGCGCACTGGCAGGCTATTTTACTTTGGAGGGCATCACAACTCATGCCAATCCCCTCCTCAACCATGCACTTTCCAGCATTAGTGAGAACCCAGGTTACATAGAATTACGTAGAATATACAGCACAGAAACAGGCCTTTCGCCCCAACCAGTCAATGTTTATGCTCCACTCGAGCCTCCTCCCATCCTTCCTCATCTAACTCTAATTGCATTACCCTCTATTCCCTTCTCCCTGGTATGCTTATCTAGCTCCTCCTAAAATGCATCTACACTATTCACCTTAACCACTCCCTATGGTAGCAAGTTCCACATTCTCACCACACTCTGGGTAAAGATGTTTCTTCTGAATTCCCCGTTTGATTTCTTGGTGACTATCTTATATTGATGACCTCTAGTTATGCTCTTCCCCACAAGTGGAAACACTCTCTCTCTGTATCTACTCTAGCAAAACCTTTCATGATTTTAAAGACCTCTATTAGGTCACCCTTCAGCCTTCTCTTTTTAAGAGAAAAGAGACCCAGCCTGTTCATCCTTTCCTGATAGGTATAACCTCACAGTTCTGGTATCATCCTTGTAAATCTTTTTTGCACCCTCTCCAGTGCCTCTATATCCTTTTTATTTTATGGCGACCAGAACTGCACACAGTACTCCAAGTGTGGTCTAACCAAGGTTTGATACAAGATTAGCATAACTTCTCGACTTTTAAATTCTATCCCTCTACAAATAAACCCTAGTGCTTGGTTTGCTTTTGTTACGGCCTTATTGACCTGCGTCGCAACATTTTTTTGTGATTTGTGTATTTGTATTCCCAGATCCCTTTACTCCTCTACCCCATTTATGTTCTTATTTTCTAAGTAATATGTGACCTCCTTGTTTTTCTTAGGTTGATTTCCTCGCTCTAACCTGTGACATTGAAGCCAATTCCAGCATCCCCAGTGTTGCCCTGGCTGATGTCAACTAACTCAACACAGTCACTGAGTCAAATCTGTTACCTTCATCAGAAGGCAATGTGGCTCAGTACCACAGCATATAGTGCCGTTTCCCAATGAGTCACTGAGGCAAGGAACAACAACAACAACAATTTGCATTTATATAGCGCCTTTAACGTAGTAAAACGTCCCATGGCACTTGGAAACCACTATTTAGTTATTTTCTAAAATTATTTTGCTCTTGCATTTGGTTTTATAAAATTTAAATGATACACCATTAAACCCTAACCGATGATATTTATAAGTCAGCAAAACTTTGCTACAAAACCCAGTTGTGAATTAATTACTGAGCCTGCTTAATCCTTTCCATATGTTGTGCGTGAACTGTGTTCTCAGGAAGCAATTTAACATTTTTTAGTGCTGAAGCAATAAGATGGGATTTCCCTCCTGCACTGGATAGCTTCACTGCTGTTCAAAGATAAAATGTTATCCCCTAACATCTTTCAGCCCTTTCAGAGCTACGAAGCATTCATTACTGACTGCTAACTAATGGTCCCACCTTGATTAACCAAAGTGAAAAACAAATGTGTTTAAGTTGCTCGCTGCTGCAAACTTCTGTCTTGAAATTGTACTGTACAAATACATTAATGTGTTTCGATTAAATTCCTTTGTTGGCTGTTTTAACAAAGGCATTAATCGCAACGGTTTGTGTTTATTCGTGGTTAGTCTTTATTAAAATCATGGACAGAGGACACAAGTGTTTGTTACTAATACTGTACATCCCAATTTCAAGGGACTCGTCTAATAAGAAATTAAATATTCTTTAAGTAGATAATTAGCACAGCTATAATATTTTTAATCAATTATCCATTGTTTTCTGGTTCAATTGTGATTTTTTTTTAAAGGTAGGAATTTACTGTTGTACATTAGTAGGGATTAAAAATGTGAAAGCTGGAAATTTGAAAAACAGAAGGGAAGGATTTGAAGCTGCAAAGTTAACCTGCCTTTCTCTGTTCAGATGTTGTGAACTTCCAGCATTTTCTGTTTTTATTTTGTTTGTACATAAATGTTTTAAACTATACATACTTTTTATGATCTTATAACAGTTTCACTTCAGTAAATGTCTACCACAATATCACTTTTTGTGGAGTTAACAGCAAAGTTATGCTCTCCTACTCAGATTTTTTTTTTACAAAGCATTATGATACTTATGGATTCCTATAGAGCACAAATGCTAATAGTGGGAATCTTACGAAACAAAATGCTGACATACAGAAAGTTGGAATGAAAAATGTTTTGACATATATGGTTTCCATCATCAGTGCAAAGCCCATGTATGGCTCATTCAAGCTCTGCAGCTGCATGTTCAGCATCTGCACTTAACCAGATGGATGTATCAAGTGTACAGTTTCCAGAAAATCCCACTTATAATATCCATTCTTGTTACTATAACCATCACATGAGGCATGTTAGAGGAAATGGCTCCTGACCAGCTGAAGTTCCCCATCCTCCCAGCTTTGCAGTGTGGGAAAATATTTCCACATTTATGATTATCATTTGTACATGTAGGAGGTCCTGTTGGCTTTGTATGATAGAGTAAAATGGATGATAATTAATCGACAGCCCGTTTTACATCTCTCCCGATTTTACAAGATTTCCTGCCTCCATCGGGGCATTTTGTAACCCTCACTCTCTAACTGGTACAAGCATCTGGAGTGTTACTTCAGAATCCCAACAATCTGTTCAGTGAGGATCCTAATTTGTGCATTTACTTTTATCATTCATTCTTGGGATGTGGACGTCACTGGCAAGGCCGGCATTTATTACCCATCCCTAGCACAACTAGGCTACTTCAGAGGACAGTTAAGAGTCAACCGTATTGGTGTGGTGCTGGAGTCACATATAGGCCAGACCGGGTAAGGGCAGCAGGTTTCCTTCCCAAAAGAACATTAATGAACCGATTGGCTTTTTATGACAATCCAACAGCTTCATGGATACTTTTACTGTACATTATTGTGTCAATTTTCATTGGGATTACAAAAGTTGTGTAAGATTCCATCAGCCATGAATTAACTGTGTAGCTTCTATCTCAGTGGTGCTATCTTTTCTTCTCCTTTAAAGAGCTGTGTCATGTTTGATTGCTTCAAAATGAAAGCATCATGTGTACTATTCTGTAGCATAAATTCCATGGCGGTGGTGATCTTTACTGCTCATGGTATAGATCATCCTCATCTTATATAATGGCACTTCTTAGTGTCCAGGTAGCTGCATTTTGCTGTGGTAGATCCATTCATTGGAATATTTTGATCTGCAAAGGGTGCATTTCTTCTGCTTTGTGCACATAAGTGTTGTAGTTCTGTACTTCCAGGCACCCTCTCCTTGAGCTCGTGCTGTAGTATGTGATAACTGGCAATGATTATTGTAATGTTGCTATGGGGATGAAAACACTGCAAACAATATTCATTTCTCTCAGTGCTCTGAAATGGTGCCCTTGCCTCATAAAGCAAATTTACAGGTCTGATTGAATAATTAACTCAATCTTTCTAAAAGTTTCTCTTGTTTTTTTTTTAACAAGGACTTAAGAAGCAATTTTTCCTTTGTAATAGCCTAACTTCCACAAACATATTTTAACATAGGAGCAGTAAAAACAGTCTGTTACTGATTTCTACCACACTTCCTTTACCTGTTTACTCACATCTGCTTTTACATTAAACTTTACACCTACAGGAAGATACAGAGGGAGCTTTCAACTCATGCCTAAAATGAGCGTGAAGTGGGCGGGGCGATCGCTTTTCAGGTTTGTGCCTCATTTAAATTTAGTAGGCGAGCTGTCAGCATGAATCACGCTGCTAATGGGCAGCTCACCCATCGAGGGGACAGATCTTGGGCATGCCCGATATCAGTTCCTGCTGGCCTGCACCTCTTAAAGGGGAGGTGCAGTGCTCATTGTGGAGCCGAGCTGAAGCAGGTTTCTGTACACTGGAAGGCAGAAAGTGTCCACTGGCAATGCGCCCAGATTTTCGGACAATGCCCTGGAGGCTTTCGTGGAGGAAGTAAGGAAATGAGAAAGAATGTCTTATTTCCAGCAGATGGGAGAAGTGTGCCCCACCACACTGCCAGTGAAATATGATTTGAGGTGTCTGAATATGTCAATGCTTACAGTTTAACCCCTGTACCTCATGAGGGGTAGGGCCTCCTGCAAGCTGCCCCCCTTCTGTTTCTTCTCTCTGCAACTGCAAATCCCTGGACTCCAGCCTCCTCCTCCTCCTCCTCCTCTTCCAGCCACAATGGCAGTGTAAGCAGCAAACCCACTGAAAGCACCTGAAGCTTGACAACCCCTCTGCTGACTCATCAAATTACTTTCACAAACAATTCAGTTCCAGTAGATAAAAGTCCGAAAAAGCTTAAAAACAGCACGTCAGAAGTCTAAATAACCTTGACATTGAAGTAAGGAGAGGAAAATCAAGCGGGGTGTAACGGGTAGTCAATCCAATATAGCTCGTTTTACGTCCCTGACAAAGTTGAAAGTTCTGCCCAACTAGTTTTGACTTGCAATCAAATGCCCATGAGATGTATCCCAGTATATTGCTACATGCCATGAGGAAACATTTGTAGTTATACTTTCTAGATTTAACCTATTTAGCTTGACTGCCTCATGGGCATTGCTGCCAACATGAAAACAGCATTCAAAGTCAGAAAGAAACGTACCATTGTCAACAGGTTATCCAACATACCCATGTTGCAGTGGCCCTGCATCTTTATGGCCCTGATGTTCACTTCAGTGAAGGATGAAAACGAAAGGAATGTGAATGTGAATGTGAATGTGAATGTGAATGGTCTGTTCTTCCCTTAACTAAGAATTGTGTAAAACAACCAGTACTAGATTCACTTCAGTGGTTACAGATAGGCTTACAGCAATCATATTATTGATGTTTACATTAGCAATAAAAACATTTGCAATGAAATTTGTTAACTGATGTTTAGATACTGCGTCTCTAAATTCAAAGTGTTAATTAGATAAAGTATGGCCAATGGCATTCAATAATCTGGTCCACTTATCCTTTTCAACTGGTTGGCCACTTCGTTTTGGTCCATAACTAGAGTTTCTTTGTGCGGAACCTATCCTATAAGTATAATTTACACCACTGGTGTACAGTTTAACGATTAGTATTTTCCTTAAGTGACAGTGTCAACTATTAAAGAAAGCAAATGAAACTGTTCTGCTTTTCAAGCTGCAGAACATAGCAACAGTTAGCTACATACATTATGGATAAAGAAGAATAAAGAGCTTGCATTTATATAGTGGCTTTCAGAACCTCAGGACGTCCCAAAGCACTTTACAGTGAATTAAGTACTTTTGACCGGTAGCTATTGTTGTAATGTAGAGAAACGCAGCCACCAATTTGCACACAGTAAAGTCCTACAAACAGCAGTGAGATAAATGACCAGGAAATCAGTCTTTAGTGATGTTGATTGAGGGATAAATATTCGGGAGAACTCCTCTGCTCTTTTAAAAGTGCAATGGAATCTTTTACATCCACCTGAAAGGACAGACAGGGCCTCATTTTAATATCCCAACCAAAGACAGCACCTCTAATAATGCAGCACTCCCTCAGTAATACACTGAACTGTCAGACTAGACTATGTGCTCAAGTAACAACAGAAAATGCTGGAAACACTCAGCAGGTCATTCTCTGGGCTGGGGTTTGAATCCACACCCTTCTGACTTAAATCAAAAGTGCTACATCTGAGCGGAGGTGGACACAATGGCCCGGAATTTCCTGACAACTTGCGCAGAAATAATGGCTTAAGTATGGTGTAATGCCAATTTTCAGCAATAAAGAACGAGGAAACTCGAAAGTATGTGACTTACGCTCATCTTTCTTTACACCATGTCCGAGTTTCCTTGCTAATTTTCACAGGGTCAGCCGAAGCCCTCGGCTGCTTATTAGCAAAGCTCCGCCCCCATGCAAAAGACTGGAGAACACACGTTTCATGCAGTTACCTCAGTTCTGAATGGGCTGTAAATTTATGGCCAAAATTTTAGGTGCTGCAACACCCAGAGTCACATTTCTGGTGTTTTATTGTGTGTTTTTTTTATTTCTCCAAACGGAGAGCTGCACTCTACTTCCTGTACCTTTGAATACATTTTTACAGTATCAGAATGAGTTACATTAAAAATGGATAAACTGCCACAATTGCATTTTCTTAAACAAACTTTAATTCTCATTAATGAAGAGGGACTTAAAGACGCTCTCCTTGGGCCCTGATTGTTTACGGTGATTTCCGCTTCTTTTGTGCTGTTTTTTTTGTTCCGGCGTATGCTAATGCTACTCTCGGGAAACTTCAGCATAAATTACCGATTGCAAGGTCTGTGTAAATTTTGGTGTAAATTATGGTGTAATTTGCTGGTTACGCCGTTACAGTAATTTTTGCGCCTATATATTTCTTTTTACATACACACATCTGCTGTTGATGGCGGCACTGCAGGTTGGTCCTCCAAAGATCTGCTCCATGGCTGGTTGTCTGTCTAGTTACCAATATGGCAAGTTACAATCTCTTTAATCAGGGAGCCATTTTGGGCACTCCTCACATAGCATAGAATCGTAGACGGAGGCCATTCGGTCCATTGTGCCTGTGCCGGTTCTTTGAAAAAGCTATCCAATTAGTCCCACTCCCCTACTCTATGACCTGATGGGCTGCAAAAGCGTTGAAGGTGGAAGCCTGGGAGCAGGTCACCTGCTAGTTCTCTCGGTTAATGAATTGATCTTGTCATAGGTTTTGGAAGCAGAAGAAAGATGTAAAAAAGCAAGGGAGAAAACAAAATATACAAAAACTAGGATTGGAACAACTCAGATAATGCAAACAGCATCAGCTTAGCCAGTAACATACGCTCCAAGAATCTTCGGCTCTGCAAGCCTCTGAGAACATTTCAAGTAGTCTGTTTCTCCATGTGTTTGTAATTGTATTCGTGCCCGTCGACTGATTACAGGCAGATTTAGATGAAGTATCTTCACACATTGAATACAAAATGTTAACAGCTGTGTGAAATGTTGGTTACATCATATACATGACCCAGATTCCAGCCTGATTTGTATCAAATGGTCTAAGTCACAGCACTGAGGCAAAACCGTTAAGAGAAGCCAAGAAAATGGTATGCATAGATTACAGGAAAGAAAGATGAATCATTATACTTCTAGCTTCTCATGCCTTATCTACAGACCAGTATTTATTAATTTATTTTTAAAAAATGGCTTACACCACACACGGTGATGTTATTTTTGTAAAATATTTTTCATATTTGATGGAAATAAGATCAAAATTGAGAATACCTGGCATTGGGAGATAAACTATCTCACAGTGACATCAAGAAAATCAGTCTAATATCCATGTTTCAGTGAATTTATATTTAAAATTGCCCAACTACTGCCCAGAGAATACCCACCAAGCCCTTACGCCTGGTAAAAGCAGGCGTAAGAACTTCTTTTACCAGAGTAAGGGTTAAAATAAATGTTAAAATAACATTTTTTAAATGATTTAAACATTCACTTACATTTAAAATTAGTTTAGGTTATTTTTGTCCTGTTTAAAAATGTTTAAATTTATTTTTCAAAAAATCAAATTTTTATTTTAAATGTTTAATTAACTGGTATTTTAATTAATTTTGAACATGTGATTAACTATTTTTATTTCAGTGTTGTGAAATTGTATTTTTTTGGTGATTCATAATGGGGCAGAAATTAGGCTCGCCGCGGGTGAGTACGCACTATGTACTCACCCGTGGACGGAACGAAAGTGCCGGTTTCTTGAATGCACTGCGCATGCGCGGGAAACCGGCACTTCCGTTCGCCTGAAGGAAGGGGTTCAGAGGTCGAACGTGCACGCCGGAGGGCCAGCGCATTCGCCTCGCACTTCGTTTTTTTTTTACAGGTTCCTCCGTGAGGGTAAGCACGGAGAAGATGCACATTGAAAAAGGAGGCGCAAGGCCTTCTTTTAACAAGGTAAGTGGTGATTTTATTCAAATTTAAACATTTTTATCACAGATTTATCTTTTTTAATTACTTTAAAGAAAGGTAAGTTTAGTTTTAGCCCCGTTAAAAAGAGTAATTATTTTTTTCAAAAATTAAAATTTTTGTTTAAAATAGTTAATTCATGTTATTTATAGTTATTTTAAAAATGTGATGTTTTTTAAAATTTATTTGTAGTTTTAGGGAGGTTTTGGGGCCGATTTGTATTCATAGATTTGACAGGTCTTCCTGTCAAATCTATGAATGAAAGATGGCCTGCTGCCATTGGCTCTCCATGGCCCACGTGATCCCAGGGGACGCATCGCACTAACTACGCCCCTGGGATACGCAAGCCCTGCGCGCCGGCAGTTGGAGGACGCCCAGGAGCCAAATTCCCCGCGGGCCCAGAGGTCAACGGCAGGCGCGGTAGGTAGGTGCGCGCGCGATCCTTGCACCCGCGGGAAGCCAGGGAGCCGAATTTCTGGCCCATTGCTTATGGGGATTCTCTACGTAAATGGAATCCCCATAAGCATAATAGGAATTCCCCTTTTTGGTTGGCCTGGCCCACGTATCCCAGGGATCCAGGCGAACCACATGCGCCCCTGGGATACGTGGGCCTTTACACAGGCGTACGCTTACAGGCCCAGGAGTGCAAGAGTTCGAAGGTCTGGAGGCAGCAGATAAGTGCAGAGTTTTCTTGCGGTTCAGAGGCGTTCACCCTCGGCAAGCCTCCGACTGCAATTTCCAGGCCAATATTTCCATCTCACTTTTATCATTTTCATTTAAATTACTTTTCTAAAGTGTGGTATAAACAGAATAGATGGTGAGATGGCATTTTATATGTACTTGATCCCATTTTGTCACCTGTGAGCTATCAGGTCAGGCCAATTATGGGATATAACTCACATCACATGGTTCCTCATCACAATCAGGCACATTGAACTCCAGGCCTAATTTTTCAATCTGCAATCCTGTCGAGTGAGGTTCTGCTATGTGGCCATGCAAAATTCACCCTTATATTTTCTGGCATTCAACTTGTGATAATACTACACTGTAACGAAGGAGCTGAAGATTTATTGTAGCTTGTGTCCTTACTTTCTTTTTTAACCCCTCAACTATGCTCACAGAGCTCCTCCTCATGTAATAGTTTGAACACGTGAAACACAAGTATTGTTATTTAAAATAAATATAGAGTGCGCAATATAAAGTCCAACAAATGCCTGGCCGTATTGCATTTCTTCTTTTATATGTACAGTATAAGCTTTAGGTTTAGGTGCATGTTGTGCTCATCAAAGTGAAGGATATCAGTACTGGGTACTTTTTCATTTTGTGTTAGCATCAAGCACTCAAATGTGAGGCACAGCATGGATTGGATGGAGAGCAAAGTTGCCTTTATTTTGTCTTATCTTCAGGCTCAGAAAAACAATTCATATTCCATCAGTGGCCCTCCTCAGGTAAGGACCTTACTTTCAGACTTAGTCCTCATCCAATGTGCATGGATCTTGGGCAGTTAAATGTTACAACATTTGGGTCCTCATGAGAGGGGAAAGTTATCTATGATTTAGTGAGGACATAAATTTTTAACTTGGTTCTGATTTACAGTTTTAGGTTCTGTTAAGATTCTACTTATTGAATTCCTAATATACTAGATACACAAGAAAGTAATCTTTCCGAATATAAAATTCCAAATAGGAAAATTATGACTTGTTGACCTGTTCCCACATCCCTTGTGACAATGTAAGTGGTGGGAATGATTCACATTTACAATACAAATTAGCAAAAATTCATTCCAAATGGGTGCAACCAGCCCATTACTGAAAGAAGATTCTTGACTTACTACTCCCTGACTTTGGGTATTGGAAAAAATATTTGCATTTATATAGCGCCTTTCACGACCACCGGAAGTCTCAAAGTGCTTTACAGCCAATGAAGTACTTTTGAAGTGTAGTCACTGTTGTAATGTGGGAAAGGTAAAGAAAACTTGTTTTTTCAAATCACCTATTGGCAATCATTTATCAGGATCATTTATGTGTTGATTTGGGTCGGGGGGGTGGGCTTATATATTGAAATGTGTGGAAGGCAACTTCAACCCGCCGCGCACGCGCTCGCTGGCATTTTTATGGTGGCGGATATCGCGGCATCCAAGTGTCTCGCGTGGAGAGGCGGGATGCTTAATTCGCATATTTAAATTGGGCTCCCACAGTGCGATTGGGAGCCTGATTTGAAATTTACTGCTGCTGCATGGGTTTCCCGGGGGTCGGGAAACACGGCATGAAACGGAGGCGTGAGCTGCCAGCTCCACAAGGTAAGTGGCTCTTTCAGCACTCTCTGTGGGCCAGGAGGAGCAGGAGTGCTCCCCCCAGGCCCCTCAAGGAAGCCTTCAGCCTTCCCCCAGCCCTCCTGATCCCCAGCTCCCTACCCCCTTCCGATCACAGGTCACTTTCCAGATCTCCCAATCGCCAGCTTCCTCTCAGCCCTCCCGATTGCCGACCTCCCCACTCCCGATTGCCGACCACCCCACTCCTGATTGCCGGGGACGGTCTCCCAAGGGTCTCCAGCTGCGGCCTCCTGCCACTGGTGTTCCTTCCCTCCCACCAGCCAGTCTGTCCATTTGGCTGGCTGCCGGCTGGGAGACGGAGCTACAAATATTAATGAGATCCTGCCGTTAAGATTGGGACTATGAACTCTGATTCAGGGGCCCTGATGCCCATTTTAACACCTCTGTTGCCACTCCAACTGAGACTAGTTAGTCAGCACAGCTTGGGGATCGAACCTACAGACTTCCTGATGGGTCTCAATATGGTTCACATTATTGCACAGGGCATTTGCAAACAAAACATCTTGTCATGAAATGAGTGCCCCTGTTTTATGGCTTCACAGAAACATTGATGGGATCATGAAATATAATTCCAAAACACTGGTGAAAATTTTTTTGGAAAATGCGATAATTCTCTGCAATAAAAATGGAATTTAACTTATTCAGTTACTGCGAACCAGTGACCCTGCACAGTATTAGAAAACATTTGGCTTGGACTTCGCACTGAGATTGAGTTTATGTAGCACATTATTGTGTTCTCAGGATGTTTCAAAGTGCTTCACATTCATTCAATTACTTTTAAAACATAGCTACTGTTGTTTTGTAGGCAAACGTAAAATCCAATTTGCGCACCTCAAGATTGCCACAAACAGGAAATGGGATGAATGGCCAGTCAGTCTGTTTCTACTGGTGTTGGTTGAGGGCTGAGTATTGGCCAGGACACCAAGAGAACTTTCTGCTCAACTTCGAACAGTGGCATGGGATATTTTACATCCAGCTGACCAGGCAGGCGCATAATGTCTCATCCTGAAGCTGGCACCACCGACAGTGGAACACTCTCTCAGTACTGCAGTGAGGTGTCAGCCTAGATTATGTCCTCAAATCCAGGAGTGGGTTTTTAATCTAAATACAATATTAATGATGATGGAATACTGTCCAATTATTACAATAATTGTATGTTACTTTGTGAAATATTTATCTCATGAATTATATATGGTACA
This sequence comes from Squalus acanthias, assembly GCA_030390025.1. Lineage (NCBI taxonomy): Eukaryota > Metazoa > Chordata > Chondrichthyes > Squaliformes > Squalidae > Squalus > Squalus acanthias. The sequence continues at coordinate 81,683,496 of CM059426.1, read as the reverse complement.
AAAATACCACTGATTTGTATATTCATTGATTTGTTGTGATCAACCCATTCTACCCCAAAGTGGCTATTGCTAAAGTGCCTGCGGCATTCTATTGCTCCATATGCCACAACTCCAGGCTGACAGACAAATGATTGTTTATATCTATATATTGTAACCTAATTGTTAACAGGTATGGATTTTGTAGTGGATCCAGCCGTCAGGAGAGTACAGTGAGAAAGAACTTGCATTTCTATAGTGCTTTTCATGACCTCAGGATGTCCCAAAGTGCTTCACAGCCAATGAAGTACTTTTAAAGTGTAGTCACTGTTATAATTTGCAGTGTCAAACACTACAAACAGCTGCAATGCTCTTCTTTTCTGGAGAGAATGCTGTTGGATGTAATGACATCCTGATGTAGCATCAAATAATGTAAAGAATGGGATTTTTAAAAGTGCTTTCATTTTTAACTGCAGGATCCACAAAACTGACTGAATACTGTTCACAAGTTAGACTTGTGGGGGAGTGGGACTAGCTGAAGTGCTCTTGCAGAGAGCCGGCACGGGCTCGACAGACCGAATGGCCTCTTTCTGTGCTGTAACCATTCTATGATTCTATCTGTAACACAGTCCATTATCAACAAGTTGGGTGAGAATTTGACTTACCCAGTAATTTTTAACCAATGCTTCTGATCATACATCAAAACACATTGGGGGTAAATTTCCGCCGATGTTTTCACACTCGTGCCCTGAAACCACAGAAAAACGTGTAAACACTGCTTACACCATTTTTCGGGGGTTTCCGTGGCTCTTCCACCAAAGTTACAGCAGACGATCGAGAGAACCTCCATGGAGGTTCACACCCCATGTGTTGTTGGCTTCTTATTGCGCAGCATGTGATGGAATGGTTGCTTGGTTCTGCTTTGTTTAGGTTGTGTTGTGGGTTGAATCAGTTTTTATCGTGGGTCAGCTATGCAACAATGTGAGTTATTCTTTGTACTGCCAATAGTCCTGAATGTTTAGGGGCAGTTATGTTGAGTGAGTTGCTGTGGTTACAGTCGGCATTAACCGATCGTGAAAATGAACATAATCTGTTTCATTTATTTTGAAATTCTGGTGGGCTCGTGAATAATAAGTTTGTTATGGAACATGGAATTCATTCCGTCACATGCTGGATATCATGCACTACTTTAACTTTTCCAGGAATGACTGCAACCCATTCAAAAATGGAACTGACAAACATCATGCTATTCTGTTTGGCGTTTTTACAAGTGGCATAACAACAAGATGGAGCTGGAGGCGAATGTAATAAGGACCAACACCTCATGAAATGAACTGTGGAGGTGAATGAGTACTTCTCAACTAGCAGGAAGTGGCATCACAGAATGAATTCACCCTGATTGAGATTCTGACAATAATTGGACCAGAGCCCTTATGTACAGGCTCAGAACAATTAGGATGGAATGAGGGCAGCGACATTTCAAAAGCAAAATAAATGCATGTAATGCATTCAGGCTGTATTTTAGTAAAGGATCTGCTAACTATTGTTATTTTAATTGTTGGGTAAGAATTTACTTTTAGTATCACACCAAAAATAAAATGATATGGTAAGATTGAAAAGGAACTTCAGTTACTTACGCACAACCAAACCAGTTCCAATGTCAGTGGCACCAGTTGCTAATGGACTGAGATAACGAAACACATCTCTTTGTAAAGCTACATCTAAGGCTCAATTATCTGATTAAACGTAACTGCTGCCGAACAGTAGCTGATGCTTGCACGGCTATTTCTGATTATTTGCCGTCATGGAAACTGGAATGTAAGCTGCAGTAAATATGGCCAATCATTACTTAAGTGGCATAATATGCTAGAATTATCACCGTAAAGATAAAACTGAACAGAAACGTTTGAAGGTTTTAAATAACTTCCATGTGATGATTTTAATGCCGAGCACTATCTTGACATGATTAGCAGGGCAATGACTGTAGGGGGCACCACTACTTGAAAGAACTGCAAATTTGCCAGTTGCATTTTCAACTTCTAGATTATTAGTAAATATCTCTTACTAAGGAATTGTGACTGATATTTTTATTTGGGGACTTGCAGGGAAAGAGTTTCCCTTGGAATTCTGGAAACTTTTCATTGTTAATCAGTTGAATCCTTCTTGTGTTATTTTCAATTATTTCCCTTTCTGCAGATCAAAGTCTTGTAGAGAAATCATTATTTGAAAGGGTAGCTTCCTTCATGGAAAAGCATTTGGCAACGCTTCTTTTCTCTGGGGAAGGAGAACACTCAGAAGAGCTGCACAGCATTTTGTCCCAATGTCATGCAGAAGAATGAGGTGATGGCTTTTGGTGCTCTCTATGCTATTGCATCAAAATGGATGAATAGAGAAAATGGAAAAAAAGAAAGACAATTTGTAAGAAACATGATAGGAAGAAGAAGGAGCACAGGAAATGTTAAAACTAGAGAATAAAGGGATTAAGCTGCAAAGAAAGTGCCAGAGAAGATCATATCATGGGTGTCATTGCCTGGATTTTGCAGTGGTAATGACGATGAAACCGTCAGCATTCACCGTCATTACTCCTCTAAAAGTGACAGCAACTTCTGGAAACAGCGCACGCGCAGGTAAACCCAGAAATCCAGGAGTTGCGGTCAGTCATTCCCTGCTCCTCCACAGGTTGCCCTGTGGAACTCCCTGGAGCTGGCAATCAATTCAAATCACAGTTCCTGACGTAAACTTCCCCTATTATGCTGTTAACCACCCCCACCCCCCGAAAATTTCCCGCACTTCTGCTCTCACCCCTTTCCCTCCCTCCCAGAGCCACGATAGGGTTCCCTTGTCTGCACCTTCCACCCTACCAACCTTCACATTCAACGGATCATCCTCCCTTCCCTGCTTTCCCTGCCTCTGCACTTGCTTACAATCTGTTATATCTCTAACTTTTCCCAGTTCTGACGAAAGGTCATCAACCTGAAACATTAACTCTGTTTTTCGTTCCACAGATGCTGCCTGACCTGCTGATTATTTCCAGCATTTACTTTATAATGCACTGGTTAGACTACACTTGGAGCATTAGGGCAACTTTTCCGAATTCATGCTATTGGATACTTGCTCATTATGAATATTGGGAAATTGGGAATGTGTGGCCCATGAGTTTTTATTGATAAAACTTGACGGACAGAAAATTATGGGCAACATATCCTACGATTTCCTGACATATACAAACGCAAGAGAGATGCCACAGAGGCGGCACGCATTCCGAAATTTGTCAATTCTATCGCTAATGGGACATATGCATGTTGCAAAGGGTGCAGAAAAGAATAACGAGAATGATCCTAAGACTAACAGGAATAAGCTATAAGGAAATATTAAAATACTTTAAACTGTTATGGTCTAGAGAGAAGGTTAAGAGGGGACCTCATAAATCCGGAGAGGTGAAAAAGGGCTACCAATTCGCTATCACCCATTTTACACTATCACATGAAGCCAAGATTTACCCCAGTGTATCTATGTCTAGACCTAGTATCTGGTCTTTTGGTCATAATACCGCCAAAGTTACAGCAGGAATACACCAAAAGGCCCAAGCATTTTCGGGCCTGGTATCTATGAACTTAAAAGCTAGAAATGTTCCTCTTCAGCAAAAGATATCTGAAACTGCAGAGGAATTGTAGAAGTTATTTCTTCTTGGTGCCTTTATTGCCAAGCATAAGTCAGATTTACTGATAAATCTGGAGATTTAGTGAACAAAGGTCTCAGTTAAGGTGAGGTTACAGGATGTTTGCTGTTATTATGAAACTGCTGTCGCCATACAGGAATGAGGAAGGGAAGGACCAGAGTCTGTACTGAGCTCCTCACGCAAACACCCACCAATACATTCCTCTGGGACTTTGTGTAAATTGATGCCAAAATACTTCAAGGCGATTCTGTTGTGTGTCCTACAAACAGATTTGTAAATGGCTCTATGATGTGTGGTGCATAAGACAAACTCCTGGTTTATTCCTGAACTTTGAAATGTAGATGCGGACCGAAGTCTGTCAAGCAGGTGCCTTGCCCTCATTTCTTTATTGGAATTTAAAGGAGACTCAGTGGAAGACGGGTATGGCAACATCAATTTCTTAATGCAATTCATATTTGTGAAACAAAATTCATATACCTTCTTGAAAAATTTATTCCCCAAATTAAAATGTCACTTTTATGGTGTAATAAAGTATTTAGATGCTCTTTGTAGCATTGTCATGTGTGACTGATTTCTTTCTTTCCATGTGTATTTTTTCTCTTTTCTCCCCTCCTTGAGAAGTTAACTGATGCTGGACTATGCTTCTACCTGTATCAGCCTTCACGATGTTGTTCGAGTGGCCATTCTTCACGAGTGTGCTGAGACAATTGCCGAGAAATTCAACTTGCAACCAAAATGGGCCCAAAGTCGCAATGACTCTGTGCATCGGTCCATGCCGGCCTGAGGCCTCAGTCAAATTCAGCTTCAAGCCCCATTTTAATGCCGCTGGCAACAACAACAACAACAACAACAACTTGTGTTTATATAGCGCCTTTAACATAGTAAAATGTCCCAAGGCGCTGCACAGGAGCGTTATCAAGCAAAATTGGACACCGAGCCACAAAAGGAGATATTTGGACAGACTTGGTCAAAGAGGTAGGTTTTAAAAAGCGTCTTAAAGGAGGAGAGAGAGGCGGAGAGGTTTAGGGAGGGAATTCCAGAGTTTAGGGCACGGCCGCCAACAGTGGAGCAATTAAAATCGGGGATGCACAAGAGGCTACAATTGGAGGAGCGCAGAGATCTCAGAGGGTTGTAGGGCTGGAGGAGGTTACAGAGATAGGGAAGGGATTTGAAAATAAGGATGAGAATTTTAAACTTGAGGCGTAGCCGGATCGGGAGCCAATGTAGGTCAACAAGCACAGGGGTGATGGATGAACGGGACTTGGTGCAGGTTAGGATATGGACAGCAGAGTTTTGGATGAGCTCAAGTTTATGGAGGGTGGAAGATGTGAGGCTGGCCAGGAGAGCATTGCAATAGTCAAGTCTAGAGGTAACAAAGGCGTATTTAAGGGTTTCAGCAGCAGAGTCGGGCGATGTTACGGAGGTGGAAGTATGCGGTCTTGGTGATGGTGCGGATATGTGTTTGGAAGCTCATCTTGGGGTCAAATACGACACCAAGGTTGCAAATGGTCTGGTTCAGCCTCAGACAGTTGCCAGGGAGAGGGGTGGAGTCGCTGGCGAGGGAACGGAGTTTGTGGTGGCAGACGGGCATCCCATCGCAGCTTGCCCATTGGGGATAGCAGGCAATCGAATTATCCTGATCCAGCTGGCAGGCCATTTCTGCATGGACGCAATCCCAGAGAGGGGCCTCGAACGCGCCAGCAGTAGGCTGGAATTTCTCCTGGGCCCAAAAAATAAAAACTGAAAATTTCCGTGGCTGTTTCTTGAGTGCTTCCAATGGTTCCTTTAAGGATCACTGGTTAGCTCAATGCCTCGCACAAGTAGGCGGAACATGCGCAGCACTCGCTCCGCCCTTGTATACCTGAATTTGACATTCGGGGTCCTACAACGGCGCAGGACCCCGATTTGCATATTTATGAACCCTACCGCCTGTTTCAGGCAGTGCCCTGGACGACTAAAAGTCACCTGAGTCAATATGGCATCTGGTACATTTTTGGTGGAGTTAATAAATTTGGAGGTCGAACATTACATTTACACCGGAAAAACGGGCAGCCGTGAGTTGACGTTCTTCCACGGTAAGTGCAGGCAGACTATTCGACGTCATAATCAAGCTCATTTTTGTCATCACATTTTTTTTATTTGTTCCTGGGATGTGGGTGTCGGGACGTCGCTGGCAAGGCCAGCATTTATTGTCCATCACTAATTGCCCTTGATATCTAGCAGGGAGTAACTGGAATGGCAATTAGGAGTGGAAACCCTATATTATTTTCCCCATCCCTAGACAGTGAAGCCAACTGTAACACCACAACCACTGTGCTGAGATCGGCAGTACCAAGAAATTAAACCTGATTGTTCATAGAATCTTACAGCACAGAAGGAGGCCATTTGGCCCATTGTGCCTGCTCTTTGAAAGAGCTATCCAATTAGTCCCACTCCCCTTGCTCTTTCCCCATAACCCTGCAATTTTTTCCTTTTCAAGTACATATATGATTCCCTCTTGAAAGTTACTATTGAATCTGCTTCCACCATCCTTTCAGGGTTTCTTTCAGGCTTAAATGGCTCAGAAAGAATGTGCCAAACACTTTTGAGCAGGAGTTGTGGGGGGGCCCGGGGTGGCCAAACAATATCAGCAGGGGCTGGGAAAATAGGGCGGTGAACAGCTCTGTGTGGAGGTGAGGGGTCACGGTCTTCCAGTGCCAACCCAGGAACGGTATCTTAGAGAACATTAGGCCTTACTATGACAGTGGGCAGGGGCTTTCAGTCAGATTGGAAGGTAAATCTCAGAGGAGAGATGAAATTATCTTTCAGTACCAAATGCGATAAGAGTAAATGTTTGGGCTACAAGGTAGCAGCAACATTTAGATATATTTTATGTACCCGAGCATTAGTCAATGCCTTCAGGAGTAGATTAAAAAGGAGGGGATATATTTATCGATAAAGATGTGTTTTCCAGCTGTAACATCTTTTCTGAAATACAGAAACTGGTGAAATGGACATTTGTCTTCTTCAGCATTCCCTCCTACTATTATTTCTGGACTCAATCCTGAAAACTGTTAATGCCCACATACTGTACAGTTATTCCAATATTTACATTTTATCTTTAACATTTTAGTTTGGTGGCATGCTGTGGAAAGAAAGATAAAAATTCCCACTCCTGCCTGATTTCTTCCTGATCCCATCACACAAATACAAATAATGGAGGTCAGGGACTTCGAGCTTACATTTCCAAACACATTTCCATAAAGAAAGCTCAGGGCAAAGTGGCAACTCACTGCAATTCGTGTCATTTTTAAAGTATCCAGACACAGCACAGCAATGGAAATTAATAAGCTGCTTCTACTTTGACAAATGCTATGTTGGAGCTCCCTCTAGTTAAACAGCACTGTCTGCAGGCTAGTTTGGGTTGAACAGCATGTTTGGTGAAAGAAGTTTCTATGAAATGAAAAAGTCGATTTGTAAAATCACCCCACAAAAAGAAAATTTGGGTTTGCAGTTACATCAGTGCCTCCCCCATCCCTCTTCTCCCCACTATTACTGAGAGCTACCATTGCTGCTACATGGAGGGTGGATACATGCTGGTCCAGACTCCAGGGCTTGCTTTAGGAAGAATGTCATGGGTATGGAGAGCATGCAGACAAGATTCACTGGAAGTATATCAAGGCTTCAGTTATTAGGAGAGTAGAGAAACTGGGGCACTTTTCAATAGAATAGAGGAGATTTAGTGGGGAAGTTTGATAGAAATGTTGAACTATGAAAGATTTTGATAAAGAAAATAGAAAAAAATGATTTCTACTGGTCAGTGAGTCGGTCAGTAGAGGGCATAAATTTAAAATCATCACCAAAAGAAGGAAGGGAGAGTTTAGGAGAACTTTTACGCAGACGGTAGTTAAGATATGGAATGGCCTACCAGAAACAGTGATGGGAGCAGAATCTATTATAGGTTTAAAAAGGAAGTGGATAAATAGTTCAAAACCAAAAAGTAAAAGGGTATAGGGAAAGGGCAGGGCAATGGAATTAAATGAATAGCCCTTTCAGAGAGCCGACACATTGTTGATGGGCTGAATGGCCTCCATTGTGCTGTAAAATTCAATGATTGTATGCAGTGGGTTGGCAGTTAGAACACCTCCTTGGCTACTTTAACCAGTTTAAAAAATACTATTAATGACAAGGCTGACAAACAAAATCTTGTCTTCTTTTGGCACATTAAGTAAATTGAGTACTAAATAGGTGCAAACATTGTAGTCTGAAAATGCTACGTGGGTTCTTCCGATCTCCCACTGTAACTTCAGCAGAAGAGTGACAGAACCCCCAGAGAAATGTTGTACGTGGCTAAAATTGGCCGTATATGTCAATTTTCTGGGGCACTGCTGATTTTCCAGTGGCAGAATGGGAGAACCCCTGCAGAATTTCAGGGCCTTTGTTTATACCAAATAGACTCCTAACTATTTTAATGCAAGAATCTTATACTCTCTAAATAAATCTTCCACATTAATTCCAAACTGAAACAGAATCAAAGGATTCGATGCACAAGGAAAAAAATTGGCATTTTCTGTTTTGATGCTCCCTGTATGCAATGCTGTTAAGTGCCAATACATAAAAATGGCCACCATTGATATGCTGGTGCTCCTCAAATGCACTATGTGAGCAACAGACAGAAATCCCACTATTAACACATTAGATAATGCCAATGGTAAGAAAAAGAAAAAGGTGTTGGTTTAATAACTTGAAGGTTTAATTTCATCTGATCACTGTTTCGATGGATGAAGATAAAATCAGGTTGTGGGTAAACAGGACGATCTCACAACAAAAGTCTTGCAATAAACTTGGCAAGATATAAATCAAAAGATGTTGGGTTTGATTTCTCCCCTCTGAGTGAAAACATACACTATGTAGACTTTATGTAGAGTAGGAAAATAAAGAATAAAATAACAAGAGATTTTCCTATTGCCAGCTATGCCTAGTTGCTCCAAATAGCTGTTGCAGTTGTGCATTCTCCAGATGTTCACCCACAACTTGATTTTATCTCCATCTATGGAAAGGCGATCAGATAAAATTGAACCTTCAAGATATTAAACCAAAACCTTGTTCCTTTTCGTACCGTTGATGTTATGTAACGTGGTATAGTGGAATATCTGTGATGACTGCACAGTGTTCAGTGCCATTCACAACTCCTTAGATAATGAAGCAGTCCATGCCCGCATGCAACAAGACCTGGATGACGTTCAGGCTTGGGCTGATAAGTGGCAGGTAACATTTGCGCCACAGAAGTGCCAGGCAATGACTATCTCTAACAAGCGAGAGACTAACCGCCGCCCCTTGACATGCAATGACATTACCATCACCAAATCCCCCACCATCAACATCCTGGGGGTCACCATTGACCAGAAACTTAAGAGGATCAGCCACATAAATACTGTGGCAACAAGAGCAGGTCAGAGGCTGGGTATTCTGTGGCGAGTGTCTCACCTCCTGACTCCCCAAAGCCTTTCCACCATCTACAAGGTACAAGTCAGGAGTGTGATGGAATACTCTCCACTTGCCTGGATGAGTGCAGCTCCAACAACACTCAAGAAGCTCGACACCATCCAGGACAAAGCAGCCCACTTGATTGGCACCCCAGCCACCACCTTAAACATTCACTCCCTCCACCACTGGCGTACCATGGCTGCAGTGTGTACCATCTACAAGATGCACTGCAACAACTCGCCAAAGCTTCTTCGGCAGCACCTCCCAAACCCGCGACCTCCACCACCTAGAAGGGCAAGGGCTGCAGGCACATGGGAACACCACCACCTCCAAGTGCCCCTCCAAGTCACACACCATCCTGACTTGGAAGTATATCGCCGTTTCTTCATCGTCGCTGGGTCAAAATCCTGGAACTCCCTCCCTAACAGCACTGTGGGAGTACCTTCACCACACGGACTGCAGTGGTTCAAGAAGGTGGCTCACCACCACCTTCTCAAGGGCAATTAGGGATGGGCAATAAATGCTGGCCTTGCCAGCAACGCCCACATCCCATGAACGAATAAAAAGAAATCTGTCTTGCGCTTTGAATTTTGCTCTTTTTTAAATAATGTGAATTTTCTTCATTCGATTTCACTACTTTTCTCTTCCTTTCCCAAGTTGTGCTTCCAGTGGTTGGAGGCCAGGATTGTCCGAACCACATAAATACCTATGAAAGCCCTTAATGACTAGCACTAATATCCTTTGTCAGATCTTCAGAAGGAGTGGATGAGGACCACTCCCAATCCATTTTCCTTCCCTACCTCATACAAATGGCCTGAGTATGGTTTCACTTTCCCCGAACTGAAGAGTCAAATTCAATGAAGACAGATTTGGATTGCAAAATCTCCCATTGCTTTATCTGTTAATGTGCCATAAACAACAGCTTCCACTTATTGGAATTTTCCTTCATTACAACAGTAACTACACTTAAAAAAAAGTACTTCATGGGCTGTAAAGCATTTTGGGATGTCCTGAGGTTGTGAAAGGCGCTATATAAATGCAAGTCTTTCTTTTATATCGTGTCTTTAATGCGGCAAAACGTACCAAGGTGCTTCATGGAGAGGGACAGAGTCGCACACGGATCTCAGGTTTATACTCCCCAATAAACAGGAACACTCTCGGAGGAAAACAAAATAAATCGAGCTGGACGAGCAGAAGACCATACAAGGGCTGCACAATACTAGTGATGACTTCTTGAACAGTGGGCACAGAGCTGCAACAACCTGCAGGTTATTAATGGCATTTGCTGCTTACACAGACTGTGAGGTTAAGCTCTACTCACAGCAGGGTGACAGAATTCAATCAAAGCATTTACAGTTTTATTTTTACGTTACTGATGTCAGAGTGGTATGAAATTCAATGCAAAGTTCATTCAGTTTTCTAACACCTTTCCCATTTCATTCATATAGGTGAGATGTTATGGCTGTTCTCAGTCTCCACACTAACACTTACAGATGGGCATGGCCACTGCATTATTGATTTCTTACAGGTTTCGACTTGCAGCTGTGAATGTGCAAATGGAAAATTTGAACCTCAGGGTGTTTTTTGTATATATACTTAGCTGCTATTAAACTTGTGACTGCAGTTCAACATAAACAACTGATAATGTTGCATACAAATGGTGCCTGGAGTTTCTCTGGAAAGATTTATGAGTTCATAATTGTTTTACAGTGACTGCCCTTCGCTGTTTATAATGTAATTAAAAATCATGCTCAATAATTTTAAATGCATTTTAACCATGTGATTTTTATTAGCTAGATTACTTTTAGCACCAGAAATTCCTGTAGTTCAGACAACAATGCTTGCTATGCTTTATATACTGGTATTCATTTAACACAACATTTACAGTGTTGCTTTTTTCCAGTGCCTCACATAGCCTTCCACCCATATCATTTATTCCAATAAGGAGCACTACCTTTGCTTCTTCCAAGTTCTGCCGCAGATTAAATTTAACACAGAGAAGTGTGAAGTGATACATTTTGGTAGGAAAAATGAGGAGAGGCAATATAAACTAAATGGTACAATTTTAAAGGGGGTGCAGGAACAGAGAGTCCCGGGGGTGTATGTACACAAATCTTTCATGGTGGCAGGACAAGTTGAGAAGGCTGTTAAAAAGGCATACGAGATCCTTGGCTTTATAAGCAGAGGCATAGAATACAAAAGCAAGGACGTTATGCTAAACCCTTATAAATCACTGGTTAGGCCCCACCTGGAGTATTGTATTCAATTCTGGGCACCACACTTTAGGAAATATGTCAAGGCTTTAGAGAGGGTGCAGAGGACCTGTTTCAAGTAACAGAAGGGTCAGTAACCAGAAGACACAGATTTACGGTAATTGGCAAAAGAACCAGATGCGAGATGAGGAGAAATATTTTTACGCAGCAAGTTGTTATGATCTGGAATGCACTGCCTGAAAGGGCGGTGGAATCAGATTCAATCATAACTTTCAAAAGGGAATTGGATAAATACTTGAATGGGAAACATTTTCAAGGCTATTGGGAAAGGGCCGGAGAGTGGATCTGATAGCTCTTTCAAAGAGCCAGCACAGGCATGAAGCGCTGAATGACCTCCTTCTGTGCTTTATGATTCCCTGATATGATTTACACTAGGACTTCCATTAGTTCCTGATAGACACAATTCAATTGCACAGCTTAAAAAAGATAGAATTATTTGGCAAGTGATGGATAAGAGAGAAAATTGGGAATAAAGTCATAAAACTGCCATGGCTAGCAGAATGATGGGGCAGACTCAATGAGCTGAATTGTTTACTTGTGTTCCTGTGTTCCCAAATACTGGTTGAACAAGCTTGATCTCCCGCTTGCTCAGATCTGTCAGTCATCTTTTGCTTGGCCATTCACGTTCATTCCCTCACAGTGCATTTTTCTACATGGCCTTGATTCAACAAAGCCAGTTTTAAGCACAACAAGTAAGTAATGCATTCTTCTTTGCAGCCAACTCACTCCCCCACCCCCCACCCCCACCCTCTTCCTTCCGCCATACCAGGCTGTTTATCCATAAATGTCCTGAATTGCATGGTTATATTGCTTGCATATAAAGTTGTAAACAGGAATTCTGTTTGTTATATGGGAGAACATTACAATAGAGTTATATTGGATTCTAATTGGTGAGTACAAGCATAGTGGTTCTGGTACTGATACATGACGTGATCCGGACTCGAGTCGTCGTTAGCTTGTTCACAGATGTGATTCCCAGTAAAAAAGTAAAAATTTTCCCAGTAAAAAAGTAAAAATTTTTTTTTTTTTTTTAAAAGCTTTTCGTTTTACATACAGACGGCAGCTTTTGACACGTTAGAACCCCTGCGACTTCACCTCATTGTCTCAGTTGTATCTTGCTATGTCTTTTGATGTGGTACCTTCCTGGCTGACTTAATTAACTTTATCACACCTCGGCAGATAGTCAGGATGATTTAATTTATTGGTCTGCAATTGTAAAGTACACATGCTTTTTTTTCCATCTATATATGCTCTGACGATTCTGTATCCAATTTACTTCACCTGAGGAAGGAGCGATAGTTCCGAAAGCTTGTGATTTCAAATAAAACTGTTGGACTATAACCTGGTGTTGTGCGACCACTGGATTAACGCCAGAGGTTGTAAGTTCAAATCCCACCATTGCAAGTTATGAAAGTCAAATTCAGTAAGTTTGGTAATTTGTGGCCTGGCAGCAACAGAGCTATTGGATTGTCATCAAAGTCCAACTGGTTCACTCATGCCCTTCAGGGATGGGAACCTGCCATCCTCCTCCTCTCGTTCTGGCCTGCCTGTGACTCCAGTTCCACAATATATGGTTGACTCTTAGTGCCCTTTGAAGTGGTCGAGCAAACCACTCAGTTGTAACAACAATCACTAATATGGATGGTCAATAAATGTGGCCTTTCCAGAATCATGTACATCTTGAAAGCAAATAAAAAATCCTCTTTCTAGGCAGGGGACTTGAGTTACAATTCAGTACATAGTAAGCAGGGAATTAAGAAGTCGAGGAAGGTAATGATTAAACTTTCCAGTGCTCTGGTCAGACTGTCAGCTGTGGCACTTTTGCCTCTGAGTCAGAAGGTTGTCCGACTCCAGAGACTTGAGCACAAAAATCTAGGCTGACATTCCAGTGCAGTGCTGAGGGAGTGCTGCAATGTCAGAGGCGCTGTCTTTTGGATGAGACATTAAACCGAGGCCCCGTCTGCTCACTCAGGTGGATGTAAAAGATTTCATGGCACTATATCGAAGAAGAGTAGGGGAGTTATTCCCTGTGTCCTGGCCAATATTTATCCTTCAATCAACATCATTAAAAAAAAACAGATTATCTGAGCATTATCACATTGCTGTTTGTGGGATCTTGCTGTGTGCAAATTGGCTGCCGCATTTCCTACATTACAACAGTTCCACTTCAAAAGTAATTCATTGGCTGTAAAGTGCTTTGGGACATCCTGAGGTTGTGAAAGGCGCTATATAAATGCAAGTCTTTCTTTGTCTTCATGCATGCATCATTATAGCACTCCTCTGCAGCACTGGTGGCCCTATGAAAAGTCAACGTGAGCCATGGGAGTAGAGATTATCCTTTGTCACCCAGCAGCCTCCCTGGCCCTTGCCTCTGCAGTTGAAATAGAGCTGACAAAGTATAAAATTATGACAGCTCCCAACATTTCATGCATTCAGAGGACACAGCTTTAAGGTGATTGGTAAAAGAACCAGAGGTGACATGAGGAAAAACATTTTTACGCAGCGAGTTGTTGTGATCTGGAATGCACTGCCTGAAAGGGTGGTGGAAGCAGATTCAATAGTAACTTTCGAAAGGAAATTGGATAAATAATTGAAGGAAAAAAATTACAGGGCTATGGGGAAAGAGCAGGGGAGTGGGACTAATTGGATAGTTCTACCAAAGAGCTGGCACAGGCACGATGGGCCAAATGGCCTCTTTCTGTGCTGTATGATTCTATGAATCTATGAATTTAGGATGGGTGACATCACCCTGCCCTAACTCTGCCATTTCCACGTGGCTGCTACTGTGAGGGCAGACACTTCTTTAACCTGGCCTGAAACTGCACAGAACCTCTGCCAGCGTGCTTCTCCATTGGATGAGTTCCATCAGAAATTCCTGGCTCTGTAAAATCTCGATTGGCACCCTCTTAACCCAGCAATTTCAGGGCTGCTACAATTATTCCTCTTTAACTTAGTCTCCAAAAATAAAAAGTGGATATCTGTGAATACCCTCCACTACACAAGAGAAACAGTCAGGAAATAAACAGTGGATATCTGTGAATACCCTCCACTACACAAGAGAAACAGTCAGGAAATAAACAGTGGATATCTGTGAATACCCTCCACTACACAAGAGAAACAGTCAGGAAATAAACAGTGCGGAGAAACAAAGACTAAAAAGAGAAGCAAGATGAGAGTACATGAGCAGGAGGGAAATCATTGAATAAGAAAAGGTCATTTCACTCACTGAGCTCACTCCTTCGAATGTCCTGAGGTATGTGAATAACCCTGTACCTCTAAACCCTCCGAGGAAACTGTGTGAAATTGCTCTCTAACCACTGAATACAATCAAGTGAGGGAACTCCAGGACATCAATTTAACATTATAAGCTGAATGATTCAACCCTCACTAGTCACATTCCACAGATAACAGTTCCATCCTCCCAGCAGACCTGTTCTGCACAGTGTTTGATCATTTATGTCAATACTTATCCCATTTCTATCAAGCTATTCAGCCAGTTCAATTTAAGAATTTAGTTAACATGGCACTAATTACTTTTAATGGTCATTTGTACTACTCTATGAGAAAACAAAATGTATTTTTTCTTTAGTTTTACTTTGGTCTCAATCTTGTTCTCAACCAGTGTTCATACACAGGGGTAACAGTGACACAGGGGTCTGAATAGTGATAAGGAGTTGAAACCTGTCGCAATTTTTCTTGAATCTCTAACCCAGGGACACTGAGACCAATTGTAGCATCCCATCCACTGAGACTAGGTAGCCAGCCCAGACTGGAGATCACACCTGGAATCTTCCTCAACTGTACGGCTCACTGGCACACCGGGTACTTATTTTCCCATTGAGCCATCTGTAAAGGTCTCTGGGGTAGCTTATGACATTTTGCGATAGGGTAAAATGGGTGACAGCGAGTCGGCAGCCCGTTATACATCTCTCCCGATTATTATTTCCATTGACTTCAATGAAAATCGCCTCTTAGTCAGAAGGTTGTGGGTTCAAGTCCCACTCCAGAAACTTGAGCACAAAATCGAAGCTGACACTCCAGTGCAGTACTGAGGGAGTGCTGCACTGTCAGAGGTGCCATCTTTCAGATGAGACGTTAAACCAAGGCCCCGTTTGCTCTCTCAGGTGGACGTAAAAGATCCAATGACACTATTCGGCAGGGGAATCCTGGCGAATATTCATCCCTCAACCAACATCACTAAAAGACAGATTATCTGATCGTTTATCACACTGCTGTTTGTGCGACCGTGCTGGGCGCCAATTGTCTCCCACATTTCCTACATTACAACAGTGACTACACTTCGAAAAGTACTTCACTGGCTGTAAAGTGCTTTGGGATGTCCGGAGGTTGTGAAAGACACTATATAAATGCAAGTGCTTTCTGTCTTACCACTCTAAGTTTGGATTTCACGAAACAAGTCTTTACAGTAAACTCCACTATTTCATCTAAAGACATTTTCTATGAAATTAAATGGCTGTAAAACAATTCCCAATTCTCCAGGCAAGTGGAACTTATCAAATCAAAACAATTCTATTCGGTGGAAAAACAAAGTATGCGTGCAGAATGTGCAGTGCTCTAAAACATGATTCCTTTTCTGTAGTCTGTAGCATATTGTAACATGGTAGGTCAAAGCAATAAAAATCCTCGAGCATTTACACTGGCTGTGTAATGATAGTGCTTGGTACCTTAAATTATGTTAAACAGGAAAATGGTCAATTATAGGTCTAAAAGAAAGACATGATGCTACAACTGAGGGTTATATTCTGTTTCAGTTTTTATATAATGCTGATGAACTTGTGTTACCTTTTCAAAAGCTGGCACCTATTAACTGTTATCTGATGACTTGTAAATAATTTCCTTGGCAACAAGTTCACAATTCCAACACATTTCACTCTAACCTATTCAGGCATGCAAAGCATATCATTCTGATTCGGTCCACTGAAGTTACCTAGAAGAAGTTCTTATTTGCCAAAGAATGCTAACCAAATGCATACATTTAAAAATCTAAGGGGGGAAAAATTTGTTAGCGACCATTTTTAACATCGCCTGGGCACTAAATTTAGCGCCTGGCGAAAAATAGCACCGGCGATCGCTAACTTCAGTTTTAGCAGCCCAAGAGGGAGGTGGAGCGCTAGTGCAAGCACTCCACTTCCTTCTTAGAGCGCTAACCCTGAATATTGGGGCGCTGCATTCTGCAGCATTACGCACTGGGCCACGTAGCGCTGCCGCATGGAAGGGCTCTTCCTCTCATTAAAGGGGAGAGCCCAAACCCACAACTCTGTGGGGCGCTACCTGGACCACTGGGGAGCGAGGTGCCGGGCCAGCAGCCCGACACTCAAGAGGCTCCATTCCCGCCCCCTGAATCGGTCGCTGTCATCGCCCAGTGCAGATTCAGGTGGCGCGGGCCAATTTTGCAGGTGGGACAAAAATGGGGCGCTGCACACGGCGATAACGTCGTCATCGCCTGCGCAGTGGAGCGGGACGCTACAGGTTACCGCCGCCGCTAAACTCCTGCTGAATTTAGCGGGAGTCGTGCCCGGCGAAAAGTCATTTGCGCCCCGTTAGCGCCCCCCGGGGCACTAACGAGAGGTGCAAATGCACTGAATTTCTAGTCCTAATTTTCTTATACTATATATGATGCTTTATTATTCTATATATGCATTATAACAAACCAATTACTGGACAACAGTCATCGACTGATGTATATTGCCAAATATAGATCATGGAATACCATTTCCAATTGAACCATAAGAACTATGGTTCTGAGCTCCCCATTGGTTCAGTTGGCAAAGCCACTATCAATTGTGGAACTGAGCAATACAGGCCCAGGAAAGTCGCAGGTTTGATTCCCGGTCTATGTGACTGTAATGTATTATCACATGGTTCAGTATGAGCATGCTCAGTTCGCTCTAGCCTAATAAACAAGCACATGGACTAGCAACTCATCGTGTCTCTGTCCTTCATTTGTTCTACCCACATATATTACATTTTGGCGACAAGGATGGGATCCCAAAGCCATTTTTAGGGATCATGGAAGGACACAGTGTTCAACCTTCGAGTGGACAAGTTTAAGGTGAATTTGTGACACCTAAACTGAAGTTTTGCGATGTTTTACTGTTAATGCTGATGCAGAATCATCTGTGCTTCACCTTCGTACACAGCAACAGTGGCGTTGATTCTCACAGGTACACAGGTAGCGTGCTGTGTCACTGTTCGAAGGGATCGGGACAATCATGGCCGCGCCTACGGGATTCATCAGAAGCCTCGGCATGTATGACTGAGCTCGCGAACCATTCAGTTCTTACATTGAGCAGATGGAGATGTTTTTTGGGGCCAATAACATTATTGAAACTGAAGGTGCAGATGAGAATGTTCAAGCTCAAAATAAAGTAATTCATGAACGTAAAAAGGCAATTTTTCTAACGGAGATCGGGCCAGATGTCTACGGAGCATTGACAACCTACTCGCACCAGGGAAAGCGAAGGATGCTATCATCAATGCTCCAAAGCCACAGAACGTGTCTGAGTTAAGATCTTTCCTTGGAATGGTCCAGTACTATGCACGTTTCTTACCTGAGTTAGCGACCATGTTAGCTCCATTGCACGAGCTCCTCAAGAAGGATGTTCAGTGGAAGTGGACGGAAGTGCAACAGGAAGCTTACGACGCTTGTAAGAGAAGTATTTCTAGCGATGCTCTACTTGTGCACTACAACACAAAGCAAGTGTTGCAGGGTTGTTCAGGACTCAGCATGAAGCAGCGTTTGACAAATTTCTTGCTAAAGTGCAGAACTACTTCGCACACTACAACTGGATATAGCCCAGCAGAACTCTTGATGAAGAGGAGATTGAGAACACGATTGAGTCTTGTTCATCCAAATTTGGCCTCAAGAGTTGAACAGAAACAATTGAATCAGAAACATTATTATGACAGCAATCAGAAAGAACGCAATTTCAAACAAAACGAGTGTGTTCGTGTTCTCAATCCCCCTGGAAAGTCGAGTTTACACAAGTGGGATATAGGAACCATAGTAGAGGTTGGTAGAACCAAGAGGTATTTGGTTGAAATTGGTGACAACATCCGAAGTGTTCATGTAGATCAAATGATCTCTGCTAGGGATGAACCAAGATGTGATCATGAACCACTTGATCATGAACACAGACATGAGTTTGACTCAGTTCAGACTTCAGTAACTGAAGTACCAGGTTCAAACAAATCTGAGATAGAAACAGGATCATCTTTGAGTTCGGAACCAAAACAAAACAGCTCGAAAATTGGTTCAACACCAAAACCTTCAGTAAGGAGATCAGGAAGGCTCCGCAAACCTGTTATTAAACTGGATTTGTAGTTCATTTGTAGGATCTGTAGTTCATTTAAAAGAAAAAAAAGCAGGGTTTTTTGTTACGTGGTACATGTAATGCTGGGAAAGGTGGGACCATAGTTTTGTTGTATTTGAGAGGGGAATACATACATTTTTTTTTAAAGGGGAAAGCCGTGTAATGTATTATCACATGGTTTGTCACATAGTTTAGTATGAGCATGCTCAATTCGCTAATAAACAAGCACATGAACTAGCAATTCATCCTGTCTCTGTCCTTCATTTGTTCTACCCACATATATTACAGTGACATGTGCTGATCTCAGCCAGGGTAGCAGTATAGCTCCTAAAATCAGCCCCAGTCTCCTTGGGCTATGGAGAGGAAAAAATCAGCCAGGGTTTCTGATGCTTGTTGGAAAGTGCATAAGTGAAATGGCAGCTGAAGTGTTTGTGAGGCCCTCAGCATGGAATAACTGACCGGCCCTTTCTGTCTAGGCTCACACAGAGGAATCAGGGACTGGAGGGTTTGTCACTCATGAAATTGTATCCCACATGAGTCAGGGTCTTTAGGAGAAGAGTGGAGAAAATCAGAAGAAAAAAAACTACATCCCACAATAACAATGGCATGAGGAAAGCATAATCACAGCTCGCTCACTTTTAAACAATATCACATAATTGTCTCTTTGATAAATATCAAAATACTGACAGGCAGGAACCAAATGGGTGACCTGGGGCCGGCCTGGTCCAGAAAAAGATAGGTCGTTGGGGTGGGGGGCGCAGGTAAGGGAGTGTCTACTCAGGGGTAGAGGGAACCTGGTTCAGCAGTGGTCTAGTTTTTTTTGTTGAGCCCAGAGGATCACTCTTATTCCGCCTGGCCCCACAAAAATAAATAAAAATTTACCTTTGGGCTCCTCTTCGATCCATGATGTTTTTGATGATAGTAGATATAATTAAAGTAAATGACTATGGGGGAATTTTAACCTAAAAACAAAGGTGGGTTGAGTACGTGTGGGAAGTTAAAGTGTTAATAATTTGAATCCCAACCTGAACCTGTTTCCATTTTAACGGAGGCAGGACAATGGGGGGGTGGTGGGGGGGCAGTCAATCTGCTGCCAGGAGGTGGGTTATCTATTTAAATATTATAATGAGGCTGGAAGCTTCTGCTTTAACCTCCATTTGGAAGTTAACATTAGCTGGTTGGGTTTTGCACGTGAAACCCGCAAGCTAATGCTAGGCGAGGATTGCTGGATTCAGGAGGTAAGTGCCTTTCCACTTACCTCCTGAATAGAGCGTCCCTAACTAACCCACCCCCCCGTGATCGGAAACCCCCCCACAAGTCCTGCAATTTCCGCCCCCAGCCTCCGATCCCTCCACTAGGCCTCTGAATCCCCCCACGAGGCCTCACCCTCCCCAGGCCTCTGGTCCCTCTCAGGCCTCCGATTCCCCTATGAACCAAAAGTGACATGAGGAAAAACTTTTTTACGCAATGAGTGGTTAGGATCTGGAATGCACTGCCTGAAAGGTTGATGGAGGCAGACTCAATCGTGGCTTTCAAAAGGGAATTGGATATGTACCTGAAGGAAAAAAAATTGCAGGGCTACGGGGAAAGGGCGGGGGAGTGGGACTAGCTGAAGTGCTCTTACAGAGAGCTGGCACGGGCTTGATAGGCCAAATGGCCTCCTTCTGTGCTGTAACCATTCTATGATTTTATGAGGCCTCCCCCCAGGCCTTGAATCCCCCCACAAGGCCTCCTTCCTAGGCCTCTGATCCCCCCACGAAACCCGCGCCCCCTGCTCCTCTGGCCGCTCCCCAGTCCCCAATCCTCTTGCAACCCTGGCCCCTTGCTCCTCTGGCCGCTTCCCGGCTCTGATCCTCTTGCGACCCACTCCCCCTGCTCTTTTGGCCACTCCCAGCCCCCGATCCTCTTGCCACTCCAGCCCTCTGCCCCTCCGGCCACCCCCCGGACCACATGCGATCCTTCCCTCCCTCCTCTCTGTGGCCTAGTGCCGCAGGCCTACCTGCTCGGAGCCAGCCCGCCTCTGAATCTGGCTGGCTGCGGGTGGGAAACAGGTTTCCCATTGCAAATCAGGCCCTGTTGTTAAATTTGGCAGGGTCTGCGGGAAACTCGTTCTCCCGTCGGCTTCGGAGTGCCCCCCTGCCCCGCTCCCAACCCACCTTCCCCATTAAAATTCAGCCCCATGATACAGCTGGGAGAAAACTTTGGGGATTATTTTACATGAAAGAAAATGTAGGCTATGAAATCTTTACATGTAAATAAGCTTTAGGCAGCGACTGATTGAACCACTAAAGACATATCATGCACAGCTACAACAATTATCCGATACAGGAATAAAATCACCAATTATCCTGAGCTACCTCCTCCTGTCTAAGGTGATGGGCATTGAGGAACCTATTCTTACATAAGCCGATAAAACTGGTTGAATTTTTGAGATATTCTTGAACACAGAACAACAGAGCTTCATAACAGTGACAGAACAGTGGCAAACCACCTTTGCCACAATAAAAAGATGCACAGTAACAAAAGTAGCATCTACAAGGAATAAATGGCAATTATGGAAGCAATTATCCAAAAAAGGAGGATAAGCATCCTGCCCTGCCAACCACTGGTACTTCACAAGATGTTGTTCTAAACTACTAGGTGGCACCACAAGATGGTCCACAGCCCAAGGCTCAAAGGGATGACAAAACAAGCAACAAAAAATGCACAACATGTAGCTAGAAGACAATACCATTCAGTCAAGGAATGCGGATCATAATTTTTCCAGCACAGATGCATAGATGATGAAATTATTATCTGCAGTGGTCGTGGAAATCATAAATCTAAACACTCCTATGAAAGTACTAATAAAGTCCAGGACAAGTACATGGAGGCAGTTACACTACAATTTAAATGCTGCTGTGAAGTAGTTCCCATTTCACAGTAACATTAAATTTGTAGCATAAATGTGGAATCCGTGTGGAATCTAACATCAGCGCACCGTCAATTGGTTCCCTTGGCACTGTCCAAACATTGAAAATTTGACTGGTGGGGGGCGGGGGGGGGGGAGCTCTGCACATTTGTGTAACCATGCACGGTTAGAGTTGTTGCCTGTGCATGAGAAGTGCTATTCGAGCCAGCATAAAGAGAGTAGTGTCTTGCTGGAACTCATTTTGCAGCTACCAATCTGAGATCAGGAGCTGCAGTCGAAATGAAGCTCAATGAGGCATCCACTCACCAATAGATTCAAACACAGTGCAGGTGGAAAATAGGAGAAGGATGATTCATGCCTAAGGCCTACTCCCGTAATTTTCTGACACACCTGCACCCTTTGCGTACCTTGTAATGGCACACAACTTCAGAAAATATACCTCGTGATAACTGGTAGTAGCGATTTGAAGTTTCTGTCAAGGAATACAGTTGACCACTGTTAGTAAGGAACTGAAAAAAAAAATTTTTCATCTTTCAATTTAGTTCCAAAAGTAATAATGGCTCGGGACTGAACTTTGCTTATTACCTTGGTTTCAAACACCTGAAAATGAGGTGGGGGGAAAATCACATCATATTGGTACAAAGCTACGACTGCATCGGTGTATTATGTAACCAGTTGGAAAAGTTGTTTCTACTGTCATTATCAAAGAGAAGTCCCGGACTGTAAGTTTTACAAAGTTTGGAGAAACTACTGAGCAACACCTCATCATACAACAGGTGGATTTCCACTAGAACCTCTGGGGGCGATTTTCAACTACCGGTCACCCGTTTCTCACCTGAAAAATGAGCAGCCTGCACTTGAAAATTCAGGGAGGAGGAGCAGCCTACTTGAGGACCAAGGCCCATCTGATGCAATTTTCAAATGGGCCTGTAACTGGGCAAGCGGAACGCCCGCCTGTTTCGGGCGTAAGAATGTTTCAATGTGCAAATCGGGATCCCACGCAAGTTGTCGAACCCCAATTGTAATTTTCAGGTACAAATGGGCAGTGTGTTGTTCACACTCCATCCGTTCCTATCGGGCGGTGAGCGGCCTAACCAGCGGCCCTTAAAGGGACGGCTGGAAGCCGCTCAAGAAACGGCCCAGAATTAAGTTTTGGAAGAAGTTTTTGTGGGACCAGAACATTTGCTTCCTGCCAGCAGCACCTTCGGACAGAAAGTATTGTAGCATAGTAAGAGATTGAACCTGAACACCTGGCTTAGTTGCCAGCTGTTCCTCAGCAATCGGACAGAATCGGGCGCCATGGCTGTGGCGGGGCTTGTTCTCTAGCTCCAGCTGTTCACTGGATCCACTCGCTTGAGCTTCTTCCTGACTCTCACTCCCACGAGCAGCAGCGACCCCCAGCACAGCATCAACAATTTCGACGGCGGTCCGCGATCTGAACGGCAGGACTTCCCGTATCAACAGCAACAATGGATGCAAACCTCTGGCAGATGTAACAGAGAATCTGTGTGAACAAAGGGGGCTCATTGCTTCGGAGTCAGCCATCAGTGCCTGTGTGGGATCCTCAACCACACCGTACGCAGCTGTTTGCTCAAATTTACAGTCTCAAAAGTAATTGGCAATGTATTCTGCTTTTCGATGCAGATACTTCAGGGTAATGATGAAAGCTCGTGCTCCACTTGGATGCAGCTTGTAAAAAAGGCTGGTTTCATTAACATTAGAGATGTTTCCAAGCGCTTGTAACAAGAGGAGATTTCAGGGATGTTATCACACACTCAGTTTTCGACACTTTTGGTGGGAATGTTGCTCGCCTCCCCATGTGTGGTGGTTTTTAAGTAGCCGATCCATGAGGCAGAAACATGGCAGGTTCCAATTTCTTCAGTGAATTCATGGCCTTTCCCAACAAGGTGAGGTTAGACAGCCTAGGAAGGTTAGCTGCTCTGGTTTGCTTTTGAACCAGTTTGAGTTCGAATTAAGCAGCAGATTTCACTGGTCGTGACCCATTTGGCAAGGGAAATCAAATTCGAATGATCCAATAATTTGAATTTAGAGGCTCAAATTAAGCGACAAATTTTGTACGCATTTTCAATGAGATTTTTTTTCAGAATTCAAATTCAAATTGAGCAATTTGTATTAAGAGGATTAGAATTTTCCATAATGTAAAACAATGCACTGACATGGAATAGATAGAATGGTTAATGTTCAGCTGTTCAAAATAAACAGGAAGTTCTAAAGATGCTAATTGAGGTAAATATTTCAAAATTCACGAAGAAAAGTTCGCATTCTCATCATTCTCTTGTGTATCACACAAACAATCATGGACAGTGGACAGTTAACTGTTTTTCTTCAAAATGTATCACTGCCGACTAAGATTATTTTTCCCTTCTTTATTTTGTGGATTCTGCTGGTGCGCACATTTTCTTCTCTCACTGTGCTTGCTGCAGGATGACTCACTTCAGACCAATGTTTTCCATTCAGGAGGCTTTTCCAGTCAGTGTTGTTTAGACTACAGTATCCAAGCTTTCCACAGCACAGACTTCATTCCCCAATTTCAGTCACTCATCTAATGTTTCTCTAAATTACCTGAGCTAATGACCAGAAGTGCTCAGTCACACGGAGTGACAAAGAACAGTCCAATCTGACGTAACAGCTGCACGATGTCAAATATTTTATAATGTGGGTTAGCCTTAAAAGCTGGTGTCAGTTGTTCCAGGAACATTCTGAAACCACTGCCATATAACAGAAAGAGCTACACTTTCCCATGCACAGCTAGAGATTTTGGGGGGCATTTTCTGAGTTTGTGCTGGCAGTTGAACCCCTGCTGTTCAGCACTGCATATTAAAAAAAATCAGGGCCGTGCTGCCCACATTTTCAGATACCCGCTGCCAGTAGGCAGGGTTCTCTGCCGCCAGCACATACTTGGAGAATTAACCCCTTTGTCTCTTCATAAAGGCTACCCATCTGAAATCAATAGATTGGCTTCTTAAATTCTGGAGTTATTGCATGCCAAGATAGCAGTGTCTCGGGTTAGAGAAGGGAAAAATTAGTTAGGGTCCCCAGTCCTGAGCATTCCACAATGACTCTTGCGAGAAGTGCCCATGTGTGGCCATCGAGTGAAAACAGGATTGGTCTCCCCATGCGGCCCCATCTCAATGAATTTCGAGCTCGGCACGATGCCGAGCTCTTTTTCCGTCGCCTTCGTCTCTGTGCCCACTTCTCTGGCCAGGAGTCTTCCCCCTCACCCTTTCTCCCGCTTTCAGAATTCTCGTTCAACTTGGACCCCTCCCTCTGGCCTATTACCCTCTCTAGATCTTTTCATTGCTAACCGCCGGCGGGACATCGGCCGTCTCAATTTCTCTGCTCCCCTCACTCACTCCAACCTACCTCCCTCTGAACTTGCAGCACTCCATTCTCTCTGATCCAATCCTAACATTGTCAATAAACCTGCTGACAAGGGTGGTGCTGTTGTTGTTTGGCGAACCGACCTCTACCGTGTGGAGGCTGAATGGCAACTCTCTGACACATCCTCCTACCTCCACCTGGACCATGACCCCACTACCGAACATCAAGCCATTGTTTCCAAGACTGTCACTGACCTCATCTCCTCTGGAGATCTTCCCTCCATGGCTACCAACCTCATAGTCCCCCAACCCCGCACAGCCCGCTTCTACCTCCTTCCCAAGATCCACAAACAGGGCTGCCCTGGTAGACCCATCATTTCAACCTGTTCTTGCCCCACGGAACTGATTTCTTCCTATCTCGACTCTATTTTTTCTCCCCTTGTCTCTTCCCACCTACATTCGCAACTCTTCCGATGCCCTCTGCCACTTTAACAGTTTCCAGTTTCCTGGCCCCAACCATCTCCTTTTCACTATGGACGTCCAATCCCTCTACATCTCCATCCCCCACCAGGACGGCCTGAGGGCGCTCTGCTTCTTCCTTGAACACAGGCCCAACCAGTCCCCAACCACCACCACCCTCCTCTGCCTGGCTGAACTTGTTCTCACATTGAACAACTTCTCCTTTGACTCCACTCACTTCCTCCAAATTAAAGGTGTTGCTATGGGAACCCGCATGGGCCCAAGCTATGTTTGCCTTTTCGTGGGATATGTGGAACATTCTTTGTTCCAGTCCTACTCAGGTCCCCTTCCTCACCTCTTTTTCCGATACATTGATGACTGTATTGGTGCCATTTCCTGCTCTCGCCCTGAACTAGAAAATTTCATTCACTTTGCTTCCCATTTCCACCCTTCCGTCACCTTCACATAGTCCATCTCCGACTCTTCCCTTCCCTTCCTCGACTTCTCTGTCTACATCTCTGGGGATAGGCTATCGACAAACATCCACTATAAGCCCGCTGACTCCTACAGCTACTTAGACTACACTTCCTTCCACCCTGCTTCCTGTAAGGACTCTATTCCATTCTCCCAGTTTCTCCGTCTCCGCCGCATCTGTTCTGAGGATGCCACCTTCCATATTAGTGCTTCCAATAAGTCTTCCTTTTTACTCAACCGAGGATTCCCCTCTACTGTGGTTGACATGGCTCGCGACCATGTCCATTCCATTCCCGTACTTCTGCTCTCACCCCTTTCGCTCCCTCCCAGAACCACGATAGGGTTCCCCTTGTACTCACCTTTCACCCCACCAGCCTCCACATTCAACGGATCATCCTCCGCCATTTCCGCCACCTCCAGCGTGATCCCACCACCAAACACATCTTCCCCTCCCCCCCCCTTTCAGCATTCCGAAGGGACCACTTCCTCCGCAGCACCCTGGTCCAGTCCTCTATCACCCCCAACACCCCTTCCCCTGCCACCTTCCCTTGCAAGCGCAGGAGATGCAACACCTGCCCTTTTACCTCCTCCCTTCCCACTGTCCAGGGCCCCAAACACTCCTTCCAGGTGAAACAGCAATTTACTTGTACTTCTTGCAATTTAGTATACTGTATTCGCTGCTCACGATGCGGTATCCTCTGCATTGGGGAGACCAAATGCAGATTGGGTGACCGCTTTGCGGAACACCTCCATTCAGTCCGTAAGCATGACCCAGAACTCGCGGTTGCCTGTCACTTTAATTCTCCGCTCCACTCTCACTCCGATCTCTCCGTCCTCGGCCTCTTACACTGTTCCAATGAAGCTCAACGTAAGCTCAAGGAACAGCACCTCATCTTTCGATTAGGCACTTTACAGCCTTCTGGACTCAACATTGAGTTCAACAATTTCAGACCATAACCTCTGCCCCTATTTTTTTTCACATGGCAGCTGTTGATGATTCTGCCATTGCCATTTAAATGGCAATGGCAGAATCATCTTTTGTTTCTTAACTTGTCCCATTACCATCTTCTTTTGCCTTGCACCATCATCCCTTTTGTCTCTTAATCTCTCCTGCCTTCCATCCTATCACAGACCTTCCCTTTTGTTCTTTCCTCTCCTCCCCCCTTTCCCTGCCCCTACACTTGCTTAAAAACCTTTTACATCTCCAACTTTTTCCAGTTCTGACGAAGGGTCATCGACCTGAAACAGTAACTCTGTTTCTCTCTCTATAGATGTTGCCTGACCTGCTGAGTATTTCCAGCATTTTCTGTTTTTATTTCAGATTTCCAGCATCCGCAGTATTTTGCTTTTGTGTTTGAGTTAGTCCTTATGGTTTTTAAGGTTCTTACTACTTGCTCCTGAATTAAAAATCCCCTTTTGATTGTTTCCTACTTGTATTTATTAGTCTACAAAGATGTATGAGAATCCCAAATTTTGTGTTTAGAATGCACACCTTTAGCAAAAGTATATTTTTAAGAAAGAAAGCAATTTTACTGAAAAGTATAACACATTGGCGTCAGAAGCATCGTTGCTAGCAATATATGAGGAACTGCAGCATTAGATCACATCTTAAAATTATTAATTTGTGAAGCTTTGTTTGTCTGAACACCGTCCAACCAGCACTCCACAGAGTGTTCCAGCTATTTCCTGAAATGAGTGAATTGACTGCTGGCGGTGAAGGTATGAAAGGGCTGAGGTTCACTCCTAATTTTGCAGATAGCTGCACAACAATAATTTTCCATCACAAAGCATGAATTAAAAAGACTATCTAAAAATTAGAATAAACTGCACAAAACAATCAATCCTCTGATCATCTGATGAATAGGAATGAATCTAAGAATGTGTAAACTCAACACCTCTTCAACAGACCTGTTCCTCTGAAGCAGAAGAAAAATGGGGGTAATTCAGACTTTGTGTGATAGTGTAAAACGGGTGATAGCGAGGGGGCAGCCCATTTTACAACTTTCAATTTTTATTTCCATTGGTTATTTTATTTCCAATTAAAATGATCTGAATCTAAATATCTACAGATATGTTAAATCTACAGCTTTTTTGCTTGATCTTAATCTGAATACAATGAATGTTAATGTTCCATTTGTTATACTTGTACTTTTTTTCCTCAGTTTCCACTGCGCTTTCAATTTATTGAAATCCCATGATTCTAGACACCCTCTGGTACTTCACCCAAGTGGCCATTCATCATTTTTCAACCTTGACCTTGAGTGTTGACATGGGCAACACGGTGGCATAGTGGTTAGCACTGGTGCCTCACAGCGCCAGAGACCCGGGTTTGAATCTGACCTCGGGTGACTGTCTGTGTGGAGTTTGCACATTCTCCCCGTGTCTGCGTGGGTTTCCTCCGGGTGCTCCGGTTTCCTCCCACAGTCCAAAAATGTGTGGGTTAGGTTGATTTGGCTATGATAAATTGACCCTTAGTGTTAGGGGGGATTAAATATGTGGGGTTATGAGGATAGGATGGGATATGTTAGGGGGAATTAAATACGTGGGGTTACAGGGGTAGGGTGGGATATGTGTACTGTGGGGATTAAAGCAGGGACAGGGTACTGGATTTGGATGATCAGCCATGATCGTATTGAATGGCGGAGCAGGCTCGACGGGCCGAATGGCCTACTCCTGCTCCTAGATTCTATGTTTCTATGTTTCTATGTTTCTATATTCAAGAATGGAGGGGAATTACAGCTAAATCTGAACTTGTCCTAACCTTACTTAAAATGATGCACATGTAGGCTGCAGAGGCATCCCTCCCCTTACCACCACTCCAGCTGAGATCAACTAACTCAACACAGACCAGAAGGTCAACCTGGAATCCTCCAGGTATGAATGGTGTTCGCTGCTTTCAGTAGATGTACTATGGGAGAGTTCAACTTCACTATTTTACTAAATAAAGGGGAGGGAGTATTTTCCTTTGCTATTTCCACCAAAACCAGTGAAAGGAGTATAAGTAATGTATTTACAAGTTTGCTAGGAACAAACAGTGGAAAGAGGAAATCTTTTCCTCCCCTCACCCCCTCAGTTCTACAGAGGAGCCCTTAAAGGGCAATATCCTCATGAAAAAGTGTTTGTAACCCCTTTCATGTTTAGGGAGGAGGTAAAGCCAGAAAAGTCATTAAACCTTTTCATTCTGTTGCTATCACATATAAGTTTTGTAAGACTTATGTTGTTGCATTAATGTGCTGTTGCTTCCCAAGTCCATATCCATATCCATATCTCCTGCAATTCCCTGTGTGAATCACTCCAATCAGGTTCCTTCCCGTCCCACAGCATCAAGATGGCCCGACTCAAAGACACAAACAATATTTTCCATGACTCTGACTTTGGTGCATTTTGACACAGTCAAGCATACCATCCTCCAACCACTCCGTTTCCCCATTTGACAGCTTGGTGGGACCATCCTTGTTTGATTCTACTGTTACATATCCAATCGTAGCCAGAACATCTCTTGCAATGACTTCCCTTCCCAGCCCCACACCTTCACCTCAGGAGTCCCCCAAGAATCCATCCCCTCACCGTCCTCATCTACATGCTCTTCCTTGGTGACATCATCCACAGCCACGGGATCAGCTTCCACATGTACACTGATGACACTCAGCTTGACCTCGCCACCATCTCTTGACTCTTCCACTGCCTCTAAGCTGTCAGACTGCTTATCTAACATCCAGTCTTGGATCAGCTGCAATTTCCTCCAACTAAACATTGGCAAGACCGAAACCATCCTCTTCAGTCCCTGCTACAAACTTCATATCCTTGCCAGTGAATCCATTACACTCTCTAGCTCTTGTCTCAGGCTGAACCAGACAGTTTTCAACCTCAGCGTCCTATTCAATCCTGAGCTGGGTTTCTAACCCCACATCCTCTTTATCAGAAAGACCACCTACGTCCATGGACAGAACATCGCCCGCGCCCCCCACATCAACTCATCTGTCATTGAAACCTTCATCCACTCCTTTGTCACTTCCAACATGAATATTCTAATGCTTTCCCAATCACCACCTTCTGTAAACGTTAGCTCATGAAAACTCAGCTGCTTGTATCCTATCCTGCAGCGTCCCACTCGCCCATCACCCCTGTCCTCGCTGATTTATATTGGTATCCCGGCCTCCAACATCTCACACTTAAATTTTCCGTTCTTGTGTTTCAATCCCTTCATGGCCTTGACCCTCTCTATGGGCTGAATTTTAACCTTGGAGTTGCGATGGGTGCGGGAGGGGCCGTGGATCACGTCAGGAACCTGGAAGTTGGAGAGGTGCATTTTGCAGTGGCTTTTTAACGAAGCCACTGCAATTGAATCAGACTTCCGGGTTTCCCGACAAATTAACTGGAGCGGGTCCGATGACATCACGGATGACTCTACTTCAGCTGCGCTATTTAAAGGAGCAATGGACAGATGTCAGTTGAAGGCTGGTGGAGGTGGAAGCCAGGTTGCGAGAGAGGAGAATTGTTTGCGCTATAACAGTTTGACAATACTAAATCCTTAATTATGCAGAGTCAAAGGCAGATTTAGTGAACCTCCTTGAAGATATTACTCCAAGGAGTAAGGGTCCACAGGGACATCCTGTACTCTGCTGATGGGAGGAAGAGGCCAGCAACCACGACCAAAACTGCATGGCTGGAGATAGCAGAAGAAGTGAGCAGCAGGAGTGTTGTTCAAAGGACACGGATCCAGTGTAGGGAATGTTTTAACGACCTCATGAGGTCATGAAAGGTGAGTGCAATGCCACATTGTCCTACATCCTGATGTGCGTGTTACCTCAAACCCCTCACTCTGCCTTCCCAATCCTACTCCTGCACATTACTCCTCACACCAACCTACCTTGCAGGTGCACCCATCCGTCACATAGAAACATAGTAGATAGGAGCAGGAGTAGGCCATTCGGCCCCTCGAGCCTGCTCCGCCATTCAATGCAATCATGGCTGATCATCCAAATTCAGTACCCTGTCCCTGCTTTCTCCCCATATTCCTTGATCCCCTTAGCCTTAAGAAATATATCTAACTCCTTCTTGAATATATTTAATGAATTGGCCTCAACTGCCTTCTGTGGTAGAGAATTCCACAGGTTCACCACTCTCTGGGTGAAGAAATTCCTCCTCATCTCAGTCCTAAATGGCTTACCCCTTATCCTTAGACTGTGACCCCTGGTTCTGCACTCCCCTGCCATCGGGAACATCCTTCCTGCATCTAGTCTGTCTAGTCCTGTTAGAATTTTATAAGTTTCAATGATATCCCCTCTCATTCTTCTAAACTCCAGCGAAGAAAAGCCTAATCGACCCAATCTCTCTTCATACGTCATTCCTGCCATCCCAGGTATCAGTCTGGTGAATCTTCGCTGCACTCCCTCCATGGCAAGAACATCCTTCCTCAGATAAGGCGACCAAAACTGCACACAATACTCAAGGTGTGGTCTCACCAAGGCCCTGTACAACTGCAGCAAGACATCCTTGCTCCTGTACTCGAATCCTCTTGCTATGAAGACCAACATACCATTTGCCTTCTTAACCGCCTGCTGCACCTGCATGCTTACCTTCAGCGACTGGTGCACAAGGACACCCAGGTCTCATTGCACTTCCCCTTTTCCCAATCTATTGCCGTTCAGATAATAATCTGCCTTCCTGTTTTTGCCACCAAAGTTGATAACCTCGCATTTATCCACATTATACTGCATCTGCCATGCATTTGCCCAATCACCCAACCTGTCCGAATCATACTGGAGTTTCTCTGCATCCTCCGCACAGCACACACGCCCACCCAGCTTTGTGTCATCTGCAAACTTGGAGATATTACATCTAGTTCCCTCGTCTAGATCATTAATATATATTGTGAATAACTGGGGTCCTAGCACCGATCCCTGCGGTACCCCACTAGTCACTGCCTGCCACTCGGAAAAAGACCCGTTTATTCCAACTCTTTGCTTCCTGTCTGCCAACTAGTTTTCTATCCAAGTCAGTACCTTACCCCCAATCCCATGTGCTTTAACTTTGCACGCTAATCTCTTATGTGGGAACTTATCAAAAGCCTTCTGAAAGTCCAAACACACCACATCCACTGGTTCTCCCTTATCTATTCTACCAGTTACATCCTCAAAAAATTCCAGTAGATTAGTGTCTATGCACTTACTCACATCCCCATCTGACCTTCCACCACTGACACGCACCCTCATCTTAATGCAATGTTACGCCTCTCCCTCATAGTCACTCTCAACAGATGTTGCCCACCCATCCCTTACACTCATTCCATCACTCTCACTCAAAGGTCTGTTGTTTCCCTCCTTGCAGGAGAAGAGAGCACAGAACACCCAGGAGAGGCAGAGAACTGGAGGTGGCCCATCAGTAACCACACCACTGACTGAAGCAGACCTGTTATAGGCTGAGCTACCTGGTGATAGAATTAAATATCATACAGCCACATGGCATACAACAGTCACTCATGTTGACTTGATGTCATCAGCCAGTGAAATATGATCATGTGCATAATAGTAACTTAAAACATTCTTATAATAACAGTTCTAATTCATGTCTTTACTCTCCCACAGGCCCATCAAGTGTCCCCCTCTCTGTCCAGCCAGAGGAGGAAGACGACTCCCCAGAGGAGGCTGCGGTCTCTGAGGGTGCATCATCACACGACCCATGCACCCACAGCACCAGCGCAGATACACACACGTCGGTGGGTCCATTGAGACAGAGAGTAGTGTTTTGTCACCTGGTGTCTCACAGATCACATGTGAGCAGGAGCAGATGGTGGAGACAGGGACAGCAGTGGAGAGTCCTCGTCAGAGGGTGCAGGACGCTCCAAGCAGTGCTCAGCTGGACGTAAATGCTGAACCTCGGGGGTCGGCGACAAAGCGGATGATTCTTGAGGTGCAACAAAAATTGCGAGAGGCTCTGGCAGCTTTTCTAGCCGTGATGTGCTCAATTGTAGGGAGAATGGAGGAGTCCATCTCCAACATGAGCAGCACAATGTCACAGGCCATGACTATGATGTGTTCGTCCATGGAAAGGGTGGCCACCTGCAGGGAGCATCAAATGTGCCAGTCGAACGAGTGCATGTTTGCTGTGAACAACAGCTTTCAGACTCTGATTGCAGCCATATCAAGGATGGATAGAAACCTAAAGTTGGCCCTTAATCGCCCCACTGATGTGCAGCAAAGTGCTCTCCATGGGTGGACCATGAGAGCGATGATGGTGATAGGGGAACTGGGGGCTCTGCTCAAAGCCCACCCATTTCTCCCCCATTGCCCCCCCCACCCCCTGTCCCACCACCCCACACCACCCACCGTCCCACCACCCCACCCCCCACCCCCCCCGTCCCACACCACCCCCCCTCACCACCCCCCCACCCCCCCACAACCACCGCACCACCACCCCCCCACACCACTCCGCCACCCCTACACCACCCCCCCACACCACCCCGCCACCCCACACCACCACCCCCCCACACCACCCACCCGCCACACACACCCCCACCCCCACCCCCCCCCCACCCACCACCCACCCCCACACCCACATCACCCCCCAGTGGGAGCCCCACATACTGCCTCGTATCCTGATGGCCAAGTCTTCCCCCACACAGGTGCAGAAGGGGCAGTCTTTGGTGTGGTCCTCACGGGCTCCAAAACCCAGAGGACATCCGCCAAAAGTGTCTAACCAGTCAGAGCAGGGAAGTGAGCAGCCTTCCTCTACCTCTGCTGGAGCCATAGGGGTTGCATAGCATAGGAGTTGTAGGAAGAGAAAGAAGACACAATTATAGATGCACACAGATATGCACAATAGTGTGTTATAAAATGTTGGATTGTTAAGTTTCTGTTGAATTTTTGAGCCACATAAAATTATTTCTTTGCACCACTTTCCTGTCTTGTCCATTTTTACCTGCTGCCTGGCAAGAGGCCTTTGTCAGTTGGAGTGAATGGTAAGACATTACTTAATCTCGAGCAATGGGTGTGGGCGACAGGAATGGTTTGGTCACTTTAGGACTGCTTTGTGGTGATGGTGGGTGGGGCGGGAAGTTGGTTCAGCATCTGGGTGCCATATGGGTGCACTAGTGCAACTTAACTAAATCGGGCCATTATGAAGCCATCCTTGGCCCCCCGAGCAGCAATGTGCGCCACTGCTGGTGTCATGCCCACTTCAGGTTCCTCCTCATCCTCCTCCTCCTCTTCCTTGTGTCCCTCCTGCTCCTCCTCCTCATCCTCCTCCGAAGAGGCTCTGTGCTCTGTGCCTTGCTCATCCTGCAGCTCCAATCTTCGATGCTGTGCTATGTTATGCAAAGCGCAATATACGACGTTCATTCTGGAGACCCTGGCTGGTGCATAGTGAAGGGCTCCTCCAGATCTGTCCACGCATCTGAAGTGCATCTTCAGCATCCCGATTGCTTGCTCTATTACACATCTCGTCGTCATCTGGATGTGATTGTAGAGCTCTTCGGTCTCATTGCTTGGCCTCCTCAAGGGTGTCATCAGCCACGGCTTCAGTGGATACCCCTTGTCTCCAAGCAGCCAGCCGGTAAGTCTGGTCAGAGGTGTGAAGAACTGAGGGAGGGTGGACTAGTGCAGGATGAATTAGTCATGACAGCTCCCTGGGAATCTGGCACACACGTGCATTGTGATATTTTTATGGTTGCAGACAAGCTGCACATTGAGGGCATGGAAGCCCTTACGGTTCACGAACACTCCTGGGTGATCTGTGGGCGCCTTGATGGGCACATGTGTGCAGTCGATGACACCCTGCACCTACGGGAAGCCAGCCAGAGCGGCAAAGCCGAGCGCCCACTCAGTAACACTGGCTTCATCAGTGGCAAAGAGTACATAAGTGGCTGACTTGTGAAACATGGCATCGGTCACCTGGGTGATGCATTTGTGAGTGGCCGACTGTGAGATCCTGCAAATGTCTCCTGCAGATCCCTGGAAGGAGCCCGAGGTGAAGAAGTTGAGGGCGGTGGTGACTTTGACAACCACTGGTAACGAGTGTCCACCAGGTCCACTTGGCAGCAGGTCTTCTTCCAGCAGGCTACAAATGTCTGCCACAACCTGACGCAATAGCCTGAGCCTCCTGAGGCACTGGTGTTCAGTCATGTCCAGGAAGCTGATCCTCTGCCTGTATACCCTGTGTTGGAGGTATCGCCTCCTGTGAGCTGCACCCCTGCGCTCATCCCCTCTCTCCTGTGGAGCAGCAGGTCAGTGAGGAGAGGCTGCTGCTGCTCCTGCTGGTGTTGTTGGTGCTGGGGCTCATCTTGGTCTGAATTTGAGGTCCAAGGTGAAACAGCATAAGTGGCACCCATGCTGATTTGAGATATGCCAGGTAACGTGGAGATCAGAGGGCCAATCCTCCAATGTAGTGAGAGTGATTCCGAAGTTGTAGACTTCACCTGCAAACACCTGAAAGCAAACTCTCAGCACAAATGGTGTCAGCAGAGCCTTTCCCTTAGGCAAGGAAGCAGGTGTGAGGTCAGAGTATTCATGTGATATTTTTTTTAACTGACAATTGTTCAACTCCCACAATGGCCGCTCTGCTCTCGCCTTGCTTTCAATGGCAAGGTTCAGCAAGCCCGGGAATCCTGTGGACAGCCAGCAAAAGCTCCAACATCAGGTTAAAAAGGCTGTTCATAGCCTAACTATCTCTAAACTGCTGTAATTAGGTCACCTGCCTCTCCAGAGTGGGTGTCTGGTGCGCTGCCTAATGCGCCTGAGTTAAAGGCAGAAGCTGGCAGGTTGAAGCCGGCTTCCCGACACGGTCAATTTCAGTACTTTTAACTGCCCACCCGCTCACAAAACCGCACACTCTTCAAAGTAAAAATTCAGCCCTCTGTCTGTAAACTCTTCCAACTCGACAATTGCCCCCAAACTCTCAGTTCATCTGATTTTGCTTTCTTGTGCTTCCCCAATTCCCTTTGCCCCACCATTGGTGGCCATGCCTTTGGCCACCTCAACCCCATGATCTGGAATTCCTCCATGAAATCCCTCCGCCTCCTAATCTCCCTTTCCTCATTTAAGACCCAATATAACAGGTACAGCGCAGATTCACCAGAATGATGCCAGAGCTAAAAGGGTTAAATTATGAGGACAGGTTGCATAGACTAGGCTTGTATTCCCTTGATTGTAGAAGATTAAGGGGTGATCTAATTGAGGTGTTTAAGATGAATAAAGGATTTGATAGGGTAGATAGAGAGAAACTATTTCCTCTGTTAGGGGAGATCCAGAACAAGGGGGCATAACCTTAAAATTAGAGCTAGGCCATTCAGGGGTGATATCAGGAAGCACTTCTTTACATAAAGGGAACTGAAAATCTGGAACTCTCTCCTCCAAAAAGCTGTTGAGGCTAGGTCAATTGTAAATTTCAAAACCGAGATTGATATATTTTGGTTAGGTAAGAGTATTAAGAGTTACAGAACCAAGGCAGGTAGATGGAGTTAAGATACAGATCAGCCATGATCTAACTGAATGGTGGAACAGGCTCGAGGGGCTGAATGGCCTACTCCTGTTCCTACGTTCCTCACTGGGCCAATGAAAACCACAGATAATGACCAAACCGTTACAGCTTTTTTTTAATGTGTAAAAATGTTATAGTCCTCAATGGATCAGTGCAATGTATACTTTGTTTTTATATTTTTTAAACAAGCAATACTGAGACATTACCCTTTGGGCTGCCAAGGTAACTCTTTTGACATTCCTACTTCATTGGGCCACTGACAAGTTTTCTTGTCTAGTGCTTCATTCTTGTGAAGGACAGATGGGGAAGGTGTCCAAGTTTGCCCTGGTGGTTCCAATGACATAACCAGATCAAAGTTTAATGCTCAGTCTTCCCATTGGCTGGAAAATTGCTCTTTGTAACTCATCTTCAGCTAATCAAGGACTAAATTTTAGAAATATGAACCCCAGTTTCAGAGTAGAGCACAGATTGATGGAAGCTGAGCAAAACATGCAGGGCTAAATTCTCAAAATAAAAATTCTAATAAATAAGGCAAAATAAAAGTCAAATTTAAGTAAAGGGAAATTAGAGAGAATATTCAAAAAATGCTGCAAGAACATAAGAACTAGGAGCAGGAGTAGGCCAATTGGCCCCTCGAGCCTGCTCCGCCATTCAATAAGATCATGGCTGACCTGATCCTAACCGCTAATCTACTATCACAGAACCATCTCCTGAACCTAACAGAATTGGACACACGAAATAGGAGCAGGATCAGGCTACACGGTCCCTGGGCCCGCTACGCTACCCACAGGGCCATGACCGATCTGAACCTAGACTCATGTCCAAATTCCTGCCCGCTCCCCGTAACCCTTAATTCCCTTTACTTCTAGGAAACTGTCTATTTCTGTTTTAAAGTTTATTTAGAATTTAATATGTAGGTTTCATAAGTGACAATGAAAATGCAAATGGATTAATAGTGTTAAACACCACCAGTGATATCCTATCACAGTCATACACAAGTCATAGCATATCATTTTTATGAAAGATAAAGCTTTGCAGGATAAAGATATTAAGCTCTCAGCATATTATTTATGTCACAGGCCTCCTCTTGAACCTGTGTAACCACCCTCACACATAGTTACAGATTAGTATAAATCAACATTGCAACTGCAGTCTCTATCAACAACACGCTTTCTGTGAACATGTTTTCACCTCAGAAGCTGAAATCTTGTGCAATTACAGTTCTCAATTATAGTTTCAAGAACTATGTAAACCTCTAAATTTAGTGTTAACGGAGCTAAAATAGTATAATAGCAAGTCAAACACCAGCTGCAGGTAGATTCTTAATTTCCAAGACATGTGCAGGACACAAAATCAGCCTTCTGCGTGAATATATTAGGGCTCTTACAACAGTTAATTATAATGCTAGAATTTTATTAATTGCACAGTGAAGTTAGTGAGTGTTGGCTATGAGCAGTGTAATTAATGTTTCAACATATTTTTGGAGAAAAAGATTTATGTCTCTTCAAACTTTAATACCGTCATAATGTCCCTGTAAATGTCACCACATGCACTTAATGTTTGCATCAGTTCACACATTTTGATCTTGGCAGATTCCAGGACCTTGTCTGCTTTTCTTGGATCAGGTTAAGAACAACTCTTGTGCTGGAGCAGAGAGATTGGGAACAACCAGCCATTTCAGACCATTAACGTCATTATTTTTGTGCAGAAGGCATATTTTTCTTCACATTTTAATAAATATCTATACGTCAAACAGGAAGAATGTGATACCTAATTTTCGGATTTTACATGAAGAGTACAATGAAATAGGCAAACAGGAAAATAACAAACTTCAGTAAACTATTCTAATGGTGACTGCTGTATCTTTAAGCAGCACAATAAACATTATAGGGAACATTTATTTTTCATTTTTTTCCCCTTCCTGTTCTGAAGTGTTGATTTGCAGGAACATAGGACTGTACTAAAAAAGGCTAATTTAGTTAATCTGGATAGCCCCAGAGTTTAAAAACAGAACACTCAGGATCTGCATTCACCTTGCAGAGTGTCCCTGCAAAGATTCGGTTTGGGGCCTCTACATTTTGCAAGCCATACTGATGAGTTGCACTCGCACGCAAGTGATAGGGCTCAACCTTGCACGACTGTCAATGGGGAAGTCCTGCAGGGCTGCATAACGTGTAAGGCAGGGTGAAGTGTGTGAGCCCAGGGTTGGGGATTCTCCCTCAGGCTGCATGGTTTGCAGGTTCTGGGGTCATAATTGTGTGTTGGCATTCTGAACCAAGGGCTGAGTCCTGCTACCCTGGATCTGTTCGGGACCCTGGACTGGCTTGGGGCTCTGTGCAATTATCTATTGATGTTGGATCCACCCCGCAGTATAAACAAGGCAGAATCAGATTAAAAAAAAATTCATTCATGAGATGTGGGCATCGCTGACAAGGCCAGCATTTATTGCCCATCCCTAGTTGCCCTTGAGAAGATGGTGGTGAGCCGCCTTCTTGAACCGCTGCAGTTCGTGTGGTGAAGGTACTCCCACAGTGCTGTTACGGAAGGAGTTCCAGGATTTTGACCCAGCGATGATGAAGGAACGGCGATATACTTCCAAGTCAGGATGGTGTGTAATTTGGAGGGGAACATGCAGGCAATGGTGTTCCCATGCGCCTGCTGCCCTTGTCCTTCTAGACGGTAGAGGTTGCGAGTTTGGGAGGTGCTGCCGAAGAAGCCTTGGCGAGTTGCTGCAGTGAATCTTGTAGATGGTACACACTGCAGCCATGGTGCACCGGTAATGGAGGGAGTGAATGTTTAAGGTGGTGGATGGGGTGTCAATCAAGTGGGCTGCTTTGTCCTGGACGGTGTTGAGCTTCTTGAGTGTTGTTAGAGCTGCACTCATCCAGGCAAGTGGAGAGTATTCCATCACACTCCTGACTTGCGCCTTGTAGATGGTGGAAAGGCTTTGGGGAGTCAGGAGGTGAGACACTTGCTGCAGAATACCCAGCCTCTGACCTGCTCTTGTTACCACAGTATTTATGTAGCTGGTCCAGTTAAGTTTCTGGTCAATGGTGACCCCCAGGATGTTGATGGTGGGGGATTCGGTGATGGTAATGCTGTTGAATGTCAAGGGGCAGTGGTTAGACTCTGGCTTGTTGGAGATAGTCATTGCCTGGCACTTCTGTGGCATGAATGTTACTTGCCACTTATCAGGCCAAGCCTGAATGTCGTCCAGGTCTTGCTGCATGCGGGCATGGACTGCTTCATTATCTGAGGAGTTGCGAATGGAACTAAACACTGTGCAGTCTTCAGCGAACATCCCCACTTCTGACCTTATGATGGAAGGAAGGTCATTGATGAAACAGCTGAAGATGGTTTGGCCTAGGACACTGCCCTGAGGAACTCCTGCAGCGATGTCCTGGGGCTGTGATGATTGACCTCCCACAACCATCTTCCTTTGTGCTAGGTATGACTCCAGCCAGCGGAGAGTTTCCCCCGATACCCATTGACTTCAGTTTTACTAGGGCTCCTTAATGCCACACTGGGTCAAATGCTGCCTTGATGTCAAGGGCAGTCACTCTCACCTCACCTCTGGAATTCAGTTCTTTTGTCCAGGTTTGGACCAAGGTAATGGTAGAGTGAGGGATATTCCGAGCCATGAGGTTACAGATCGTGGTGGAATACAATTCTGCTGCTGCTGATGGCCCACAGCGCCTCATGGATGCCCACTTTTGAGTTGCTAGATCTGTTCTGAATCTATCCCATTTAGCATGGTGGTAGTGCCACACAACACGATGGAGGATGTGCTCAGTGTGAAGATGTAACTTCGTCTCCACAAGGACTGTGCGGTGTTCACTGCT
Organism: Squalus acanthias; assembly: GCA_030390025.1. NCBI lineage: Eukaryota > Metazoa > Chordata > Chondrichthyes > Squaliformes > Squalidae > Squalus > Squalus acanthias. The sequence continues at coordinate 81,643,265 of CM059426.1, read as the reverse complement.
ACCAATACTGTCAAGGACAGATGCATCTACGACAGGTCAAGTAGGTTTTGCCCTCGTGTTGGTTCTCTCACCACCTGCCGCAGGCCCAGTCTGGCAGCTATGTCCTTCAGGACTCGGCAGCTCGGTCAGTGAGGCCAGACAGGGTAAGGACAGCAGGTTTCCTTCCCTAAAGTGAGCGACAATCCAAATTTATTTAACTGAATTTAAATTCCACAGCTGCATGGTGGGATTTGAACTCACGTCTCTGGATCATTAGTCCAAGCCTCTGGATTACTGGCCCAGTAACATAACCACTATGCTACCATTCCTGAGCTGCCATATTGCCTACAATACAACAGTGAGTAGACTTCTAAAGTACTGCATTTGCTGTAATGTGCTTTGGGATGTTCTGAGGTCATGAAAGGCATTATATATATAAGCAAGTTCTTTCTTTTTTTAATGACAGAACTGCCTCTAACTGAAAGTCTAGTTAAGGTGCATCCATGGGAAAATGGTGATGTGCAAACGCAAATGACAGACCCACAAGCTGGTTGGGAGGTTGTCTTGGTGTGGTTCTACATCGTGGTACTCTGATGAGGATCTAATTAGAGGGCCAATTGTTGACTTTTCAGTAGCAGCCTGTGCCAACTCCCAGCCGCTTGTTTCCCTGCTCACCACTGTCGCCTTACTATTTGAAATTTGCAAACCGTACATTGTTGAGAAAGATCTAAGCTGTTCCTTTTCTTTTTGTTGCTAGTCAAAATCTCCAGTTGCCGAGCAAATTAAGTGGAATGCTGAGATTTAGAACACACAAGCTTGCACCCTATCCCCCAGTGTTTATTCTGTGATACCTGCCAACTTTGGCCAAGGAAAAAAACGTACCCCTGGAGAGGAATGAAATCAGAATGTATGATTGCCAGGCTGTCCATGTCAGTGCTCTCCAAAGCACTCCAGCACTGGGTTGACTGGGTATGTACGGTATCAAATTATGAGCTGTACCAACTTGGCCACCTATTGTAAATAAGACAGCACTGTTTAACATGACTCATTTGTTCCTGAAAGTTTTTAAAAAACCCTGTTCAAATTGCTAAAATAACACACGTTAGAGTGAAGACTTCACGCTGACATTGTAATAAAGCAGTAGTCTGTGGAAGAGGATGACGACATGGTTTAGATTTAGTTCAATTGTTCGGTATTCATACCCTGACTAGGTGAATACAAATTATACAACAGTGGTTAAGAGCTGCATACTCCACCAACTTCTACACTTAAAAAATATTTAATTATATCTATCAATATGCTTGGAGGTCAAGGAATATTTGAGGCGAATAGCATACATGCATTTAAGGGGAAGTTAGATAAGCACATGAGGGAGAGAGGATGTGTGGCTCGTGTGGAGCATAAATGTTGGCATGGACCAGTTGGCCTGTGCAGTAAATTCTATGACTAAGGTCAGAACATGTGGAATCAGGGGACAAGTAGCAGAATGGATAGCAAGCTGGCTACAAAACAGAAAACAGAGTGTAGGGGGTTAAAGGTAATTACTCAGATTGGCAAATGGCGGGAAGTGGTGTTCCACAGGGATTGGTGTTGGGACCACTGTTGTTCACCATTTACATAAACGATTTGAACTCAGGAATCAGAAGTACACTTTCAAAATTTGCAGATGACACCAAATTGGGGGGTGTAGTTAATACAGAGGAGGACTACAACAACATACAAGAAGACATTAATAAACTTGCAGAGTGGGCGTGTAATTGGCAAATGAACTTCAATGTCGATAAGTGCGAGGCAGTACATTTTGGTAGGAAGAAAAAGGAAGGCTCATACTCCTTGGAAAATAAGGGTCTAAATGGGGTAGAGGAACAGAGGGATCTGGGGGTGCAGAAACACAAATCACTAAAAGTAGCGACACAGGTTAATAAGTGCATAAAAATGCAAACAAAGCTCTGGGGTTCTTTTCTAGAGGGATAGAATTGAAAAGCAGAGAAGTTCTGTTAAACTTGTACAGAACCTCGGTTAGACCACACTTGGAATACTGTGAACATTCCTGGTCTCCATATTATGAAAAGTATACAGAGGCACTGGAGAAGGAAAAAGATTTATTAGAATGATACCAGAATTGAGAGGTTATACATATTAGGAAAGATTGAACAGGCTGGGGCTCTTTTCTCTAAAAAAAAAGAGAAGACTGAGGGGTGAACTGCTGGAGGTCTTTAAGATTATGAATGGGTTTGATAGGGTAGACAGAGAGAAGATGTTTCCACTTGCAGGGGAGACCAGAACTAGGGGCCATAAATATAAGATAGTCACTAATAAATCCAATAAGGAATCCAGGAGAAACGTCTTTACCCAGAGAGTGGTTAGAACATGGAACTCGCGACCACAAGGAATAGTTGAGGCAAATAGTATAGATGCATTTAAGTGGAAGCTAGATCAAAACATGAGGGAGAAAGGAATAGAAGGATATGTTGATGGGGTTAGATGAAAAAGGGCAGGAGGAGGCTCGTGTGGAGCATAAACACCAGCATGGATCTGTTGGGCCGAATGGCCTGTTTCTGTGCTGTAAATACGATGTAATACTATTTAATACTATGTAATAAAATCAATGAAGGATACTATCACCACACTCAAAATTCTAGTTTGGACAGTTGATAAGAATTCGTAACAACTGAAATATGGAGTAGCCGGTGATATCTCCACAATGCACTGCAAATCCATTACAAGAACATATGACCATAAGAAATAGGAGCAGGAGTAGGCCATTCAGCCCCTCGAGCCTGCTCCATCATTCAATAAGATCATGGTTGATCTTCTACCTCATCTCCACATTCCTGCACTATCTACTATCCCTTGATTCCCTTAATATCCAAAAATCTATCGATCTCTGACTTGAATATATTCAACGACTGAGCCTCCCTATCCCTCTGGGGTAGAGAATTCCAAAGATTCACCACCCTCTGAGTGAAGACATTTCTCCTCATCTCAGTCTTAAATGGCCGACCCCTTATTCTGAGACTGTGACCCCAGCCAGGGAAAACATCCTCCCTGTATCTACCCTGTCAAGCCCTGTAAGAATTTTGTATGTTTCAATGAGATCACCTCTCATTCTTCTAAACTCTAGAGAATATAGGCCCAGTCTACTCAATCTGTCCTCATAGGACAATCCCCCCATCCCAGGAACCAGTCTGGTGAACCTTTGTTGCATTCCCTCTGTGGCAAGTATATCCTTCCTTAAGTAAGGAGACAAAAACTGTACACAATACTCCAGGTGTGGTCTCACCAGAGCCCTATATAATTGCAGTAAGACCACTTTACTCTTATACTCAAATCTTCTGTAATAAAGGCCAACATACCATTTGCTTTCCTAATTGCTTGCTGAACCTGCATGTTAACTTTCAGTGATTCTTGTACAAGAACACCCAGGTCCCTCTGAACACCAACATTTCCCAATCTCTCACCATTTTAAAAAATACTCTGTTTTTCTATTTTTCCTACCAAAGTGGATAACTTCACATTTCTCTACATTATATTCCATTTGCCATGTTCTTGCCCACTCACTTAGCCTGTCTATATCCCCTTGAAGCCTCTTTGCATCCTCCTCACACTTACATTCCCACCTAGCAAACTTGGATATATTACATTTGGTCCCCTCATCCAAATCATTGATATAGATTGTGAATAGCTGAGGCCCAAGCACTGATCCTTGCGGTACCCCACTAGTTACAGCCTGCCAACCCGAAAATAACTCGTTTATTCCTATTCTCTGTCTTCTGTCCATTAACCAATCCTCAATCCATGCTAATATATTACCCCCAATCCCATGAGCCCTAATTTTGTTTAATAACCTCTTGTGTGGCATCTTATCGAATGCCTTCTGAAAATCCAAATGTACCACATCCACTGGTTCCCCCTTATCTATTCTGTTAGTTACAACCTCAAAAAACTCTAACAGATTCGTCAAACATGATTTCCCTTTCATAAATCTGTGTTGACTCTGCTCAATCCTATTATTATTTTCTAAGTGCCCTGTTACCACGTCCTCAATAATAGATTCTAGCATTTTCCCTACTATTGATGTCAGGCTAACTGGTCTGTAGTTCCCCTTTTCTCTCTCCCTCCTTTCTTAAATAATGGGGTTACATATGCTACCTTCCAACCCGCGGGAACCGTTCTAGAATCTATGGAATTTTGGAAGATGACAACCAATGCATCCACTATCTCTATAGCCACCTCTTTCAAAACCCTAGGATGTAGGCCATCAGGTCCAGGTCATTTATCGGCTTTCAGCCCCATTAATTTCTCCAGTACTATTTTTTTACTAATACTAATTTCTTTCAGTTCCTCATTCTCGCTCGACTCTTGGTTCTCCACTATTTCCGGGAGGTTTTTTGCATCTTCTTCTGTGAAGACAGACACAAAGGCTGCAATTTTCTGCTTTGAGGCGTCCTGGGAGCGGGTCAGCTGCCTTCCAGGTTCTAGTCCTGCCCCCAACTACATCCGGCCCACAGATGTCATTTTACGTCAATTGGCCTTGTTAAGCCCGCCCTGCCGGCCAATTAAGAGGAAGCCGGTGTCAGATTATGTCATTTACGTCATCTGCCGGTTTTCTTAAAGGGACCACGCACAATTTTTTTTGACAGTTGATTTTTCAGTTTTTGACAGCATTGGGGTGCTGCAAACACTGACAATCACTGTACAAAGGTGAGCTCTTGCACCTAGGCTCTCCAGTGACTCGCTCCTTAAGCTAGAACAGATGGCAGCTGCAGGTGAGGTTACAGAAGCGATCTGTCACTGGTGAGCGAGGTTCTCCCAATGAGTTGGGACTAGACATACAATTCAAAACTTGTTACCTACAGAAAAGTCTAAATGCATTAAAAATGAATTTCCCAACATTTTCTTACCTCTGAAACTCACCAGTGCACCATTGGATCCTTCACACCACTTCTGCAGCTGTCATCAATGCATAAACATTACAGCAGACTCAGAACATGCCACACTTACCTGGCGTGGTGTCCGGACATCGGGAAGCCCGCAGTAGAAGTGTCAAAATTGGAAAAAGCCTGTTAACTGCCTGTTAACAAGCAGTTAAGTGGTTATAATCCTCTTCCCACCGCTAGGTACCAGGCCCATGTGCAAATCAGGGACTTGACACTTGGGAAGATTGGAGGCGAGTTGACAGTGGGTTTCCTGCCCGCTGTCAATCTTTGCGATTTGCTGGATGTCCTGCCTCCAAACCCACCCCCTGAGCGGCGGCAAAATTCCAGCCAAAGTATTTGTTTAATTTCTCTGCCATTTCCTTATTCCCCATTATAATTTCTCCTGTCTCAGCCTGTAAGGGATCCACATTTACTTTCGCTAATCTTTTCCTTTTTACATATCTATAGAAGCTTTTACAGTCTGTTTTTATGTCTCTCACTAGTTTAGTCTCATATTCTGTTTTCCCTTTCTTTATCAATTTCTTGGTCCTCCTTTGCTGAATTCTAAAATTCTCCCAATCCTCAGGCTTACTGCTCTTCCTTTGATCTAATACGATCTTTAACTTCTCTTGTTAGCCATGGTTGGACCACTTTTACTGTGGGGGTTTTGTGCCTTAAAGGAATGTATTTGTTGTAAATTATGTATTAATTCTTTAAATGCTAGCCATTGCTTGTCTACCGTTACACCTTTTAATGTAGTTTCCCAATCTACCTTAGCTAACTCGCCCCTCATACCTACGTAGTTTGCTTTAAGACCCTAGTTTCGGATTTAACTAAATCACTCGAACTTAATATAAAATTCTATCATATTATGGTCACTCTTCCCTAAAGGTCCCTTTACTACAAGGTTATTAATTGACCCTTTCTCATTGCACAATACAAGATCTAAAATAACCTGTTCCCTAGTTGGTTCCTCAACATACTGATCTAGAAAACTATCTTGTATACATTCCATTAATTCGTGCTCCACACTATTACTGCAAATTTGGTTTGCCCAGTCTATATGTAGATTAAAGTCCCCCCATGATTACTGTATTACCCTTCTTACAAATACACACATCCTCACAGACACATTCTCTTGCATCTAGACTTCATTGTTGTGCTAAAAACTGCAGAGATAAAAAATCCCTCATACAGTATCTGATGTTTTCAGAGGAAACAAGTCTGCTTTATTTCAGCTTGATGAAGTATGCTATAGATCCATGGTTTGGAGATTGATCCCTTACTCATGATATGGGGACGGAAAACTGGAGGGTGAATTATCATTGGGCCACTCTCGCCCCCTTCCTGGCTGGTTAAGACTGGTATGTTGACAGAGAGCTGAAAGTACATTGCCCACCTGCTCTGTTAGCCACACTTGATATGCTGCCATCTGAGACCACAGCAAGTGAGAAAATGGGATGAAAGTAAGTTTAACGACAAAAACTTGCATTTGCATAGCACGTCCCAAAGCGCTTCACAGACGCGTAATTTAAAAAAAAGTTGAAGAAAAACAGAGTTATTACACCACTGTTGGAAATCTTTTTTTCCATCAAACATGCGTAAAAGAAGATGCTGGTCACACAAGACATTTGGAATTTATAAGGGCCGTTTTCCTGATTTCCTCAAGAGTTTCTACAACTGAAGCAAGGCTGATGCCCACAAAGCTGCCTTAACCATTACCTTGATAGAGAACCCTTAACTGAAACAGTGATATTTTCTGTTTCTCACACCAACCATTCTTGCAAAAGTCTGTGACTGGGATTAATGTTAAAGAGTAATATTGCCTAAATATGTCAATAAAGCCACCCAATACAATTGGAAAAATCTTATCATAAACAAACACAATTTTAATAGGCAAAAATCAAAGATTTAATTAAGTTGAGGTAGTTCATACTTCAACCTCATTGGACACATTCCTCCAATGTGTTTAGTGTGTCCAGTGCATTCTTCTATGTTTACTTACATTTGTTGAAAACTGGTGTTTTCTCCCCTGGCTGTACAATACAACTCTGTTGATTTTTTTGTTGCCTTTAGTTCATAACCATGTCTATGAGGGTGTGGATGTTTAAATTATATAACATTAAAATAAAAATTAAAAATTTCAAAAGGTTTTTCCCTCAGTTTTGGGGATGAATGATGGGATGATTTTATCATTGAACAGTTTTTCAGTGAAGTATGTACTTGGTACCAATAGGTTTCACGGGTCTTGAACAGCTTAGCATCATTTAAAGCATCAGGTTTTTTAATTCGGTACCAGCTGGCGAGTAATTGTTGACATTAATCTCAGTTTACATTGTTTGAGGAGTTTGATAATGCTGACCACCCAAGGGTTCAGTAAAAGTTTGTCTTCAGCAGGTAATCTCTGCTAAAGTGGACTCAAGTTTTTAATCTGCTGCTTACCGCAATTGCTTGTTCTACTAATGCTGACAACAAATTAAATGTCCATCTTGTGACACAGAGATTGTCTGCTGTATTTGGTAGTGTCATGTTGAATAATTACTTATGTAGACACAAAGATACAATCTGAAGCTCACCTTTTTCATGAGGCTTACAAATGGCTTTGTCTTGTAAAATAATGTTTTGGAGCACATTATAGTCTATTATATATACTATATATATACTGCAGAACTGCCCTCCGTAGTGATTCTGTAACAGTGCATGCGCAGCTTTTTTTGGCCAACACAACTTCCTGGATCACTGGAAAAGATCTGTGCAGAACAGCAAGCAAATCACCTGATACAAAAGGCTTGTATAAGAGACTAAAATGCTCCGTTCACTGAGGGCCTAGAAAAGGTGCTAGCCTTTGTCGTGCTGACTATGTATTGCTGTGGGAGGTACTGCCATCTCCAGAGAAATACACCTCAGCTTGTGGGTCTCAGAGACTCTGGAGGATGACACCATGTTTAACACTTCTGCCAAAGTGGAGGCTGCCATCAGCAGCAACATAGAAAGGTAACAGGAGCATTGGAGCCATCCATAATAAAGAGAGCATGGCAAGATTGTGTTTGTAAACAATGATGCAAACAGAGACATGAGCATTATCATGTCATTAATGGCGTTTGGAGTTAGACATTTCTTTTTATTTCAGATAAATATTTTAAAACTGGATTGAAAAAGTTTGCGACAGCAGCAGCAAACATATTAGAACAGAGTGGACAGATTATTACATAGATACATAGATACATAGAAGATAGGAGCAGGAGTAGGCCATCCGGCCCTTCGAGCCTGCTCCGCCATTTAATGAGATCATGGCTGATCCTCCAATTCAGTATCCCGTCCCCGCCTTCTCTCCGTAACCCTTAACCCCTTTTGCCTGTAGAAATATATCTAATTCCCTCTTAAATATATTTAATGAGCTGGTGTACACTGCCCTCTGTGGCAATGAGTTCCACAGGTTCACCACCCTCTGAGTGAAGAAATTCCCCCTCATTTCTGTCCTAAATGGTTTAGCCCTTATCCTTAAATTATGTCCTCTAGTTCTGTTCTCACCCGCCAAGGGAAACATTCCTTCTGCATCTAGTCTGTCTAGACCTGTCAGAATTTTATACACTTCTATGAGGTCCCCTCTCAATCTTCTAAACTCCAGTGTGTACATCCCTAAACTACATAGTCTCTCCTCATAGGTCAATCCTGCCATTCCTGGTATCAGCCTGGTGAATCGCCGCTGCACCCACTCCATGGCAAGAACATCTTTCCTCAGATGAGGCGACCAAAACTGTACACAGTACTCGAGGTGTGGTCTCACCAGTGCCCTGTACAGCTGCAGCAAGGTATCCCTGTTCCTGTATTCCAACCCTTTTGCTATGAAGGCCAGCATACCGTTTGCCTTCTTGATCGCCTGTTGCACCTGCATGCTCGCCTTCAGTGACTGGTGTACAAGAACACCCAGGTCTCTCTGTACTTCCCCCTCTCCCAATTTATTGCCATTTAAATAATAATTTGCCCTCCCGTTCCTGCACCCAAGGTGGATAACTTCGCACTTGTCCACATTATAGTGCATCTGCCATTTATCCGCCCAATCACCCAGTCTGTCCAAATCGCTCTGGAGCTTCCTGGTCTCCTCCTCTGAGCCCACCCCCCCTCCTAGTTTAGTGTCGTCTGCAAATTTGGAAATGCTGCATCCGACTCCCTGATCCAGGTCATTAATGTAAATTGTGAACAGCTGGGGACCCAGGACAGATCCCTGTGGTACCCCACTTGTTACTGCCTGCCATTCAGAAAATGAGCCGTTTATTCCAACTCTCTGTTTTCTATCTGACAAAATTGAGAGGTCGCACAACACCAGGTTATAGTCCAACAGTTTTATTTGAAATCACAAGCTTTCGGAGCTATCACTCCTTCCTCAGGTGAAGTAAATTGGATACAGAATCGTCAGAGCATATATAGATGGAAAAAAAAGCATGTGTACTTTACAATTGCAGACCAATAAATTAAATCATCCTGACTATCTGCCGAGGTGTGATAAAGTTAATTAAGTCAGCCAGGAAGGTACCACATCAAAAGACATAGCAAGATACAACTGAGACAATGAGGTGAAGTCGCAGGGGTTCTAACGTGTCAAAAGCTGCCGTCTGTATGTAAAACGAAAAGCTTTAAAAAAAAAAAAAAAATTTACTTTTTTACTGGGAAAATTTTTACTTTTTTACTGGGAATCACATCTGTGAACAAGCTAACGATGACTCGAGTCCGGATCACGTCATGTATCGTGACATAAACCCAAGATCCCGATTGAGACCGTCTTCATGAGTGCAGAACTTGGCTATCAGTTTCTGCTCGATGATTTTGCGTTGTCGTGTGTTTCTAAGGTTGCCTTGGAGAACGCTTACCCGCAGATCCGAGGCTGAATGTCCTTGACTGCTGAAGTGTTCCCCGACTGGGAGGTAACAATCCTGCCTGGCGATTGTTGCGCGGTGCTCGTTCATACGTTGTCTCAGTGTCTGCATGGTCTCGCCGATGTACCATGCCGCGGTGCATTCTTTCCTGCAACGTATGAGGTAGACAACGTTGGCCGAGTCACATGAGTATGTACCATGTACCTGGTGGGTAGTGTCCTCACGTGTGATGGTGGTATCTGTGTTGATGATCTGGCATGTCTTGCAGAGTTTGCCATGGCAGGGTTGTGTGGTGTCGTGGTCGCTGTTATCCTGAAAGCTGGGTAATTTGCTGCGAACGATGGTACTTCTGAGGTTAGGCGGCTGTTTGAAGGCAAGTAGTGGAGGCGTGGGGATGGCCTTAGCGAGGTGTTTGTCGTCATCGATGACATGTTGAAGGCTGCGAAGAACATGTCGTAGTTTCTCCGCTCCGGGGAAGTACTGGACGACGTAGGGTACCCTGTTGGTTGTGTCCCGTGTTTGCCTTCTGAGGAGGTCTATGCGATTTTTCGCTGTGGCCCGTCGGAACTGTCGATCGATGAGTCGAGCGTCATATCCCGTTCTTACGAGGGCGTTTTTCAGCGTCCGTAGGTGTCCATCGCGTTCCTCCTCGTCTGAGCAGATCCTGTGTATTCGCAGGGCTTGTCCATAGGGGATGGCTTCTTTAACATGGTTAGGGTGGAAGCTGGAGAAGTGGAGCATCGTGAGGTTGTCCGTGGGCTTGCGGTAGAGTGAAGTGCTGAGGTGTCCGTCTTTGATGGAGATTCGTGTGTCCAGGAATGAGACCGATTCTGAGGAGTAGTCCATGGTGAGTTTGATGGTGGGATGGAACCTGTTGATGCTATCGTGTAGTCTTTTCAGTGATCCTTCGCCATGGGTCCAAAGGAAGAAAATGTCGTCGATGTATCTGGTGTACAGCGTTGGCTGGAGGTCCTGTGCAGCGAAGAAGTCTTGCTCGAACTTGTGCATGAAGATGTTGGCGTATTGGGGTGCGAATTTGGTCCCCATGGCTGTTCCGTGTGTTTGGGTAAAAAAATGGTTGTCGAAGGTGAAGACATTGTGGTCAAGGATGAAGCGGATGAGTTGTAGGATGGCGTCTGGAGATTGGCTGTTGTTGATGTTGAGTACTGAGGCTGTTGCAGCGATGCCGTCATCGTGGGGGATACTGGTGTAGAGTGCCGATACGTCCATCGTGGCAAGGAGTGGCAAGTACACATGCTTTTTTTTCCATCTATATATGCTCTGACGATTCTGTATCCAATTTACTTCACCTGAGGAAGGAGCGATAGTTCCGAAAGCTTGTGATTTCAAATAAAACTGTTGGACTATAACCTGGTGTTGTGCGACCTCTCAATTTTGTCCACCCCAGTCCAACACCGGCATCTCCGCATCATTCTATCTGACAGCCAGTTCTCTATCCACGTCAATACTTTCCCCTTTATCCCATGAGCTTCAATTTTCCATGCTAATCTTTTATGTGGGACCTTATCGAAGGCCTTTTGGAAGTCCAGGTACACCACATCTACTGGCTCTCCCCCATCTATTTTACCAGTTACTCCCTCAAAAAATTCCAATAGATTAGTCAAGCACGATTTACCCTTTGTAAATCTATGTTGACTCTGTCCTATCCTGTCCCCATTTGCTAAGTGCTCCGCTATTTCATCCTTAATGATGGACTCCAGCATTTTGCCCACAACTGATGTAAGGCTTACAGGTCTGTAATTACCTGCTTTTTCCCTACCCCCCTTTTTGAATAGTGGGGTAACGTTAGCTACCCTCCAATCCATGGGCACTGTTCCCGAGTCTAATGAATTCTGAAAAATCATACTTAGTGCATCCGCTATCTCTAGGGCCACCTCCTTCAGTACCCTAGGATGCATGTTATCAGGCCCTGGGGATTTGTCCGCCTTCAATCCCTTTAGCTTCCTTAACACCATATCCTTAGAGATATTGATTTGCGTCAGTTCCTCTAGGAGCTGACCCTGCCCAAATGCTCCCCAATGTGCCAATGCTCTTTAAGCTAGTACAGCACTCACTAGTATTTCACAGCTGTGAAACTTCATTAGTCCTTATTTTCTGGGGCCTAAGGGCCCCGCATGTTCCAGATTTTTGTGCGCGAAGATCCCTAGGAAAAGGGCATCCGTGGGCAGAGAGTTGGGCTATTTGCCCAACTACTGCCCAGCGAATGCCTGTGAAATTCTTATACCTGGTAAAAGCAGGCGTAAGCCCTGCTTTTACCAGCGTAAGCGTTTAAATGAATATAAAAATATATTTTTAAAATTCTTTAAACATTAAAACACCTTTAAAATAAGTTAATGTTATTTTTAGCCCCTTTAAAATGTTTAAATTTATTTTTCAAAAAATTAAATCTTTGCTTTAAATGTTTAATTAAATTGTATTTTAATTAATTTTAAATATATAGGGGTAGAAATTAGGTCGCGCCCCATTTGGGGCGCAAATATCGTCCGCGCGCAAATATTAGCGCCTGGCGCTAATTATCGGCACTGACAGGAAACTTCACTTTTACCGCCCCGGGAGGTGAGTGGAGCGCTAAATTAGGCGCTGCACACCTCTCTTAAGGCGCAAAGGCCTAGGAGTGAGGCGCTAACTCAGCGCACGAGCGCAGCGCAGCTGCTGCCAGTTAGCGAGGGAACACAGACACACTGGCGCCGGACACTTCTTAAAGCGGGGGGGGCCACTTGCTCCCCAGCCACACCCTGCTCATTGCAGCCTTGAATCTCAGCCTGGAGAGACCTGTAATCCATTTTGCTGCCAAGCATGGAGAGGGTGAGAGAACGCGCTCATCGCTTCACCGAGCGGGCCTTGGATGCTCTGGTTGACGCAGTGGAGCGCAGACGATGCATGCTGTTCCCAGAGAGTGGCAGGAGGCCTTTGCCACGCGAGTTCAGAAGAGTGTGGAGGGAGGTGGCTCAGAGCGTCTCCTCCAGGAGCATGGTGCCCAGGACCCATGTCCAGTGCCGCAAAAAGTTCAACGACCTCACTCGGGTCGTCAGGGTGAGTGGCTTTTTCTCAATACCTCTCCATCCCTCCATCTCAACCTCACTCTATGGCCAGAGGGTCTTAAAACCCCAATGCACAACACTCATCCAACACCTATGGCCCTTTCATCAAACACACACACACATTCCACACTTTGCATACAGTAAGGGCTATTCACCTATGGGAGGCACATCAGGCAAGACCATGGCTGCATACAGTAAGGGCTATTCACCTATGGGAGGCACATCAGGCAAGACCATGGCTGCATACAGTAAGGGCTATTCACCTATGGGAGGCACATCAGGCAAGACCATGGCTGCATATTGTAAGGGCTATTCACCTATGGGAGGCACATCAGGCAAGACCATGGCTGTATACAGTAAGGGCTATTCACCTATGGGAGGCACATCAGGCAAGACCATGGCTGCATATTGTAAGGGCTATTCACCTATGGGAGGCACATCAGGCAAGACCATGGCTGTATACAGTAAGGGCTATTCACCTATGGGAGGCACATCAGGCAAGACCATGGCTGCATATTGTAAGGGCTATTCACCTATGGGAGGCACATCAGGCAAGACCATGGCTGTATATTGACTCAGATGCTGTCCTTTTTCTTGCAGGCTAAGCTGGCTCATAATCGGAGACAGCAGCAACGGACGGGTGGAGGGCGGCTTCAGCTGCAACCCCTCAGCGATCTGGAGGAGCGCGTCCACAGGATTGTGGCAAGCCGGGTGATCGGTCCCGTCGCCACTGGAGACGCCGACCCCGTTGTGGACAGCAATGGTAAGGTCATCACCTTTTTGTCCTCTGTCCTTCCACTTGTCCCTCACAATACCAGCCTTTGACACTTTCAATCCAACTTGCTAACTCGCTGCACTTATTCCTCCCTTACTGCCACCCTGTCCTCACGCTAAAGCCACTCTTGTACCTCCCTGCTTTCAGATGGTGATTCACCAGCTGAGGAGATGGTCCCTGAAGCTGCCACTGGGAGTGATGCTGCAGCTGAGGAGGAAGAGGAAGCCGGAGCATCAGTGCCACCCTCTCCCGAGGAAGCCCATGGCCACACTGGGAACACGCCTTCCCCGGAAGGGAGCAGGGGGGAAGGGGCTGATGATGGTGAAGTTCCAGGACCCAGCGGGCTGCCGCAACGCCATGGGGGGGGGAGGGAAGAACGGGGGAGCAGGGGGGAAGGGGCTGATGATGGTGAAGTTCCAGGACCCAGCGGGCTGCAGCAACGCCATGGGGGGGGGGGGAGGGAAGAACGGGAGCCTTCTCCCCAGAGGGAGAGTATGCCAGACACTCCTAATGCAATGGACGCAGAGGAGGAGCGGCTGATTGCAGAAATGAACAGCCAGGCGGTGGTCATGCACACTGAGCTCATGGGTGCAGTGGGAAGGGTGCCCGAATGCATTGAGGCACTGGCAAGGAGTGTGGAGCACTTCGCTGTAGCACAGGCGGATGCCACACTAAAGCTTACTGCTGCAATTCAGTCACTGGCTGCCAGGAACCCATCTGAGCCTGCTCTCATGCAGACTCAGATTGAGGCCACGCGAGCACTGACTGCTGCCATCCTCGATGGTTCGTGCACATGTCCCCGGGGCTGTCACCGCGCCGCAGCAGGCCAGCAATCTGTTCTCAGGCAAATTGCTCCGGATGCTGAAGTGCTGCCCCGTGGGAGTGCCAGTGTGTCGGGCGAGCAGGGAGTTGCTGTCCTCTCTCACGATGACAGCATTCCTGCTGCCAACACTGTCACTTCTCCACTGCACTTGCCACCGCCTGTAGGACAGACTGCTGCCGCCCATGCAGAGTTGGTGCAGTCTGCAGCCGGGCCCTCCAGGCCCAGAAGTGGTCGAGGCCGTCCTTCAGGGGCATCTGCAGTGTCAGGGTCTGACAAGCAGCAGCCTTCCACCAGCCTTGCTGCAGCCACTGAGGTCCCATTACGGAGGAGCAGTAGGGTTAGAAGGGGGGAAGTGCGCAAGGGAAGGAGATCACCCTCGAAGGGCAAAAAGTAGGAGGTGTGCCAAAATGCTGGTCATTTTTTTATTAAAGGCCGAGGTTCATGGCCCAACTTTTGGTTAGTGTTTTGGACATTATCTCCAGGTTGTGAGAACCAGTTATGTTATTGACTGTTATTTTGTGTTTATTTCTATGAGTTTGTCATGAGGAATTGACACACACAGAGTTTGTACAATAAATAAGTTTCTGTATTCAAAATATACATGGCTGGTGGTTGGAATTATTGGTGCCTTGGCCGGCTTAGGGGTTGCGTGCTGGGTTGATTCGTGTTTGTAGCACTGGCAGGAGCCCTAGAAGCGGCTTGCTATTAGTCGTTGACGGACGGCCCTTGCAGTTTGACCATTTTGGGCCGCCCTCCTGCCTTGGTGCTGCTGCTGATCATCGTCCTCGGCCTGTTCCTCCTCTTCCTCCTCCTCCTCTTGTGGTGCTGCAAGGCCTGGTGGCATTGGCTGCGTCCTGAGGATTGCCATGTTGTGCAACATGCAGCACACCACTACGAATTTGGAAACTTGCTCAGGCGAGTACTGCAGGGCTCCTCCGGAATGGTCCAGACAGCGGAATCGTTGTTTGAGCACGCCGATTGTGCGCTCAATAATGTTCCTCGTTGCTTGTTGGCTTTCCTGGTACCGCAGCTCAGCAGGGGTGTTTGGCGCACGGAGCGGTGTCATCAGCCAGGTGCTCAATGCGTACCCCTTGTCCCCCAGAAGCCAACCAACTGGCTGATGCGGTGCCTCGAAAATTTCTGCCACAGTACTCTGGCGCAGGATGAAAGCATCGTGGCAGCTGCCCGGATAGTGGGCATTGACAGCGAGAATCACCTGTCTGTGGTCACAGACCAACTGCACATTCAAGGAATGGAACCCCTTTCTGTTCCGGAACTCCTCTGCATTCTCTCGCGGAGCACGCAAAGCCACATGCGTGCAGTCAATGGCGCCCTGCACCATGGGGAAGCCCGCTACCCTCGCAAAGCCCATAGCACGGTCATGCTGCTTGTCTGGGGTCATAGGGAAGGAGATGAAGTCTCGTCTCCTTGTGAAGAGGGCATTGGTGACCTGCCGGATGCAGCGATGCACCGCAAACTGGGAGATATTGGCGAGGTCCCCAACAGCAGCTTGGAATGAGCCAGTGGCGTAGAAGTTCAAGGCCACTGTGACCTTCACTGCCACCGACAGAGACGTCCTGGACCTCAGCTGAGGCTGCAGATCTGGCTGCAGCAGGTGGCAGAGCTCAGTGACCACCTCCTTGCTGAATCGCAGCCTTCGCAAACACAGCTCCTCGGACATGTGGATGTCGGAGAGCTGTTCACGATATACCCTGGGAGGGTAAGCTCTCCTGTACATGCGCCTGATGGGCCTCCTCTGTCTGGCCATCATTGCCACTCTCTGTCTGCGTCTCACTCTGCTCCGATTGAGCTGGAGCAGGACGATGCCCCCAATCATTGCAGCCCCCATCTTCTCTTTGCCAGAAAAGTAATGAGGTACAGCAACGAAAGTAGCAGCAAAGTTAGGATGAACTAGGCAAAACTACCTCACAAAGCGTTGAGTCAATGTAGAAGTCTCTCTCTCTCTCTCTCCGAATCTCTCTCTCTCTCTCAGAACGAGTGGTGCATAAATGTCGACCACAGAAAAAGACAGGAAGAGGCCCCCTTTAAATAGCGCCCCCCCCAGCCCCAGACCGATTGATAACGTTCCAGTCTTCCGGTCGTTGGAAGCGCCAGGCGGTAAGGCAGGGGGCGCCACTCAATTTCCGCTCCGGGGCGCCCCAAGGGCGTTGCACCACGGACTGACGTCACAATCTGCGCGCGCAGGTGGTCGCAGCGGTAAGTTTTAGCGCCGCCGCACAATCTCAAGTTAAGTTCTCGAGCGGCGCAAACAGCGCTGCGCCCGGGCGTTAGCGCCTTAACGCCCCATTAGCGCCCATTTAAGGCGCTAACGGGAGGCGCAACCAACTGAATTTTTACCCCATAATTTTAAAAAATTTATTTGGTATGTAAATGTGTTTTTTATGTGATCCCCATTCAGGCTTATGGGGATTCCCTTCTTTTATTGGTTGGGCTGGCTCACGCGATCCCAGGGGTGCTTGCGCCCCTGGGATACGAGGGCCTTTACACACATGTCTACGCTTAGAGGCCCAGGGCACGAGGCAGAAGGTAGGCGCAGATTTTATTTGTGGATTGGAGGTAATTCCCTGTGGGAAGCCTCCGACTGCAAATTCAGGCCCATTATAGTTTAACATTGCATTAAGTTAACAGTACCCTCAGTAGACATCAGGGGGTAGAAATTGGTATGCGCTGTGCCCATTTGCTAAATTCGTTAAGATTAGTTGGATCTGCACAAGCGCTGACTAGTTTTACTGGATCTACAGCGGCCCAACCAACCGTCCTTATCGGGACTGCTGGAGAAACTGTCAGGAAAGTTATTTATACTTACCTCAATGTGGAGTCAGGATAAGCAAGAGTGCTCCTCTTCCCTCCCCATTAACACTGTGAGCCTCTACTGACCTGCGATCACCGCCCTCCTGTTCTCCTCCCCTGCCTGTCCCAGGACGTACCTGATGGCCGCTACCAGCAAGGCAGGTGGCAAAATGGTCCCGTGCAGCACAGCGAGCTACCTCTGGAGGCTCGCCTCGATTATTAAGATGAGGGTCATGGACCAATTTCAGGAGATCCTCGGGCCGACTTCCTCAGGTGAGTGCCTCAGTCGCCTTGCCTGTTTCGTGCCCGTAGTCAGGCGCTAACCAATTTCTACCCCCAGGTTTTTCATCATTTTTATATAATAACTTATATTTCTATAGCTCTCCTCACATAGAGAGAAAAAAAGTCTCAAGCCACTTTACATGTTGGTGGATTAAAGTGATCACCAAGTTGGAGGGAAAGAAGGAAAGAGGAAAACAAGATAAGAGTTGGAGGAGGAGCGGAAAGTGTGGTCAAAGAGCAGGCTTTGGAAAGCAGAGAGGGAGGTGGGAAGGCAGCTGAATTTAGGGAGGTAGTGCCAGAGGGCAGGAACATAATAGCTGAAACAGTGATCACTAAAGTTGGAGTGGAAGAAGAGGAATAGCTTGATGTCTAGGAGCTGAGGATGTGTGCCAGGACACATAGTTGGAGGAAATCACTGTGGGTGAGGCAAGAGAGAGACTTTAAGGTTATACGAGGATCTTAAAATAAATTAGCTGAGGCATAGTGACCCAGCGGAGCTTGACATTGACAGAGGTGATGGGGGTACATGAGGACCCAGGTTGCCCCATTCTGTGCACTCAGTTCACAGTTCCTCTCAATTTCCAGCCATTAATTTTAATTTTGCCACTTTAATCAGAATTTTTTTCAGTTCTGTTTTCTGGACTAGAATCAAAAGTAGCCCCACAGAACAGCTCATTCTTTTCAGTATGATGTTCTCTGAAACTTGAAATGTCTGGGCTACAGGACATAGAGCAATTGTCTTAATGAAGATAAATTGTTTCCACATGACCACTACACACTAAACAAGCCAGATTATTAACAAACCAAGATTGAGTAAACTTCTCTGATAGAGACAAATAAATGTGAGTTTCAGATATGGAGGAGGGATAGTGGAAACTAAGCATATTTTGAAGCAACTTTGAAAAGCCAGTGTTACAACATTAAAATAGACTGAAGCCTCGGCTGTCGAGCAGACTCATGGGTCACTGTGGTAAGTTTGTGGTGCAGTGGATATTGTATCTTTCGCAATACAATTTTTTTTCTCCCCTAACGCCTACTCTGCTGAAGATAGTATGTCATGTTGGAGCCCGGTTCCACAGGTGCTGCTAGTCTTCCAGTACCTCATCCAAATATCCATTCTTCATGAGTGATTCTGGACAGCGAGTGCTGGCATGAGTCACGGTGGGCATCAGAGTAGTGCCCAATCCACCCTCACCTCACAACCACTGAATAGCCATCAAGGTTAGGATTCCTGGCTGATTTTCCCTCTCCCTAGCCCAGGGGCACTGAGGTCAATTTGTAACGTCACCACTCCTGCTGTATCTGAGATCAGCTAAAACAGCACAGAGCAGAATCTGAACCAGGGACTTTCCTGGTCTGTTCAGTTTTCAAAAGTATTTCAGACCGCTGAAGTTTTCCAGTATCAACTTCCATAGTGCTGATTTTACAAGGTTGAAAACAAATTTGGAACAAATTGGTCAAAGATTACATTTAAAGAGCTTGGCTCATTTAATGATAAAACTTAAAGGTTTGGCTAACTCTGAATTCTAATTCACTAACTTTGATATGAGGTTTGAGTTTCACAAAATAAAATCTGAACCCAGTCCCTGGAGATTGTCAGATTGGTAAATTGTCGCAGATTGTATTCACACATTTCTACACTGTCACAGATTGGATACCCACATTTCTACACGGTCACAGATTGGATACACACATTTCTATACTGTCACAGATTGGATACACACATTTCTACACCATCATAGATTGGATTCTCACATTTCTACACAGTCACAGATTGGATACACACATTGTTACCACAGGACCATCTATTACCCACCTTGCCATTCTACTAGTGGTTAGATCCATATCCCATCAGCAATTGGTTTACCTGCCCGCCTTGTAAGCAGTGGAATACTTTAAGAAAAAGTTGTATAAACACAAAAATGTTGTCTAACGTTTTGGCTCCAGTCACAACCAGCATTGACTCTATTGTGGCAATACTCGGCTCTTTTTAATTGTTTTCCTTTAATGGCAAAGTGCATGAGATATCAAAGAATGGAATTGTCAGGCAAATAAATGCAATAATTTTACGGAGAAGTTATATTTTTGTTATGATGAGAGGTGTCCAGCTAAATGGACAACACTTGGTGCTTTCACTTCTCACTGATAAAATGCCACTGTAAACTGGACAGACATTCCATGCTGCCACCTCTGTGTGGTCTGACCTAAGTTCACTGATGCAGAGCAGAGAGTAAATAATTCAAGACATTAGGAACAATGTGGAAGGTTAAATTAAATTACACAGCTGGTTACATCTGAATGCCTTTAATTCTTCCCCTTGTCAATGCAACCCTGGTAATGTAGTAATCAAAGTGTAATGGGGTCATTACTCATCTCCACAAACTCCACCCCTC
Organism: Squalus acanthias; assembly: GCA_030390025.1. Taxonomy (NCBI): domain Eukaryota; kingdom Metazoa; phylum Chordata; class Chondrichthyes; order Squaliformes; family Squalidae; genus Squalus; species Squalus acanthias. Next base: position 81,623,347 of record CM059426.1, on the reverse strand, counting down.
ACAAACCAACTCCTGCCAAAAGAAAGAGACACTAGCCTTTTCAGATTCATCCATGCCACACAATCCCTTTAAGCCTCAGTTGCCATAAATTTCAAAACTACAAATTCTAGTAGTGCGCTCAGGCAGAAACATAACAATTCATCACAGTCTACTTTCCAGGCCAAGCATGCTTGTTCAATTTCTACTCCGTTGTACAGCTCTGTTTACTGCGTTTACTAGTGCTGTTTACATGCAGTGCACTTTAGCCCCAATTACACTTCCAGTACAGGTCAAATCTGCCCTGCACGGAAATACTGTGCTGTATTGTAAACCTATTTGCAGAGTGCAAAAGTCAACAAGTTAGCCTCGTGCTTCATGGTGGTGTTGCACTGCAGTTTCAGTGTAATGTCAACAGCTGCCCCGTGTCACAACCCTTCTGTCTCACCTGGCTTGATGTTAAAACATTAGCATCCAGCCTTCCTGATGCACCAGTAGATAAGTGAACTGCATGGCTTAGCACTAAGTAACATAGATCCAGTTTGGTCCCTGGTTCTGTGTCGGGTTTACGGCAATGGTTGGAACATATTTGGGATACTAAAATTGGCCTCAGAACCCTTCAGATTAGGAAAGAAGAAAATCTGCTAGGGTTCACATTTCTGTCTGCTCTCTTGTGACTCCTTTTAGATAGTGAATGCGTGTGTACATCACGTGAGGACAGGATTAAGCTTGGCTACATTACCTTCCACTGTGTAAAGGCTCACACAGAAGAACAGCCACTTGGTTGAGGTACTGTAGGGTTGATGGTGTCCTTGAAACCAAACCCCAGCAAGAGGCAGCACCTTCAGGAGAGTAGAGGTGGGGAGAAAAATTGGGGGAAAAAATTACTGGTGCCCTCACACCACACCAACAAACTGCACTTTAATAATATGGTAGCATTATTGTTCAAGAATGCACACTCCCCAAGTACTTGTACTGCAAGCTTCACACTAAAGTATCAGCTACACATGCTTAGGCCACTGAGTAAAACCTACAATGTGAAGAACATGAAAGCCAAGAGAGTGAATTTTTATAAAGATTTCACGTGAGTTCAGCCTACTCCTCTGATAAAATGAACAGTTAGAAAATCGTGAGTGGCGTGAATCGGACACACTGACCACAGCATCCAATCCGATCTGCATGCATGTCCAGCAAGACCCTGCACCATCTTGCACCAGAGTTAGAATCTCACAATTTGGGGGTTCATGTGTTGTGAAATAAAAGTGCTCTGAATTGCAAGTGATATGGATGACTCACCAGTCTTCAATCTACGGGACATGATATGCTACAGCATGTATTGGAAAAACTATTTGGAGAAAAGTGAGGTTTTCAATTTTGCGTTGACAGAAATTGATATGGACACACACTTTCAAAGTGCTGCCATGTGAAATAAGTATAATTTATATCAGTGGGAAATAACATTTCATTTCAAAATTGGACTTCCAATTAAAAAATTGTACTTTAATGTAAATACATCATTTTATAGAAAAGTGACATTTATTCCCTTTTAGTTTGGTTCCTAATTCTTAATCCTTGGATGATTGTTTTAGAGATTGATAAATGGCTAAGGATGTTCTGGGTGAAGCACTGACGATCAGAACGATTATTTGGCCTGCGTATCATTTGGCTCTTTTTCATTAACTGGATGTCAAATAAGTTGCTCAAATGCAGCGTTTTAATTCCTTTGAGGATGAAACCGTGTGAAATAAATTGGATTGTGAAGAATTGCTTTGGTTGCTATGCGCAGTGAAATTGTAAACTCATTTGGGGGAAAAATTAGGTCGCGCCCCCTTTGGGGTGCTAACTTCGCCGGGGCGCTACTTTAGCACCCCCGCACCCAAAATTCACTGGTAGCGCCCCAAGAGGGAGGCGGGGCGCTACTGGAAGCACCCCGCTTCCCTCTTGGGGCGCTGCGAGTGAATATCACAGCGCTGTGTGCCGCAGCGCCACATTCTGCGGCACGTCGCGCTGCGGTACTGCAAGCCTGCCTCCCCTTACTAAAGGGGAGGGGCCTTGCGCAGCGCGACCCGGCGCCCAGCTGGGCCACCAGGGATCGAGTGCCGGCAAAAGAGCCCAGCACTCAAGAGAAGTGCCGGGCTCACGGAGCGCAGCCGGCACTCCCGCGGGGGGCTGCACAGAAGGATGGGGACAGCAACAGGGGCAGGTGCTGGCAGGTGGCCAGCAACAAAAATGGCCTCCCGGCACCTCCCCTTTAATTTGTGCCGCCCCGGCTACAGGTAGGCCCCCCTGACCCTGTCGGACATAGCGTCCGGCGGTAAGTCGGGGGCGCTACCGAAGATTGCGGCTGGGGCGCGAGCGGGGCGCTGCGCACAGCGATGACGTCATTGCTGGTGGCACAGTGCCGTGGGGCGCTAACGGTTATCGCCGCTGCTAACCTCCCGCTGAATTTTGTGGGAGGCGTTGACGCCGCTGCGCCCAGGCACTAGTTGCTTTGCGCCCCATTAGCAACCTCTTAAGGCGCTAACGGGAGGCACAAATCAACCGAATTTTCCCCCATTCTTTTTGAATGAATTTGCAAAATAGCTGAAGGTGGCAAACAGGAATTCTTCCCTCAATTTTGCTAAATCAGAAAAAAATAATTGTTCGGATAATTTCTGTAATTCTACTTTAAAATTGTCAAAAAGACTAAAAAAGCAAAGACAGATGGCTTAAAGAGCATTGCCTAGATTTTCTGATTGACGTTATTTTAACACTGCAATTAACCTATTTAACTCTAGCATTAAAATAATGCCGATTGGAAAATCTAGGCTCACCTGTAATCCAACACCATCCATCCATATATAGCAGGTGTCTCCAAACTTCATCTTTTTGTGGCCCGCTTTTTGTGGCCCACTTGGTTTCATGGAACCACATGGAATATAGAACCAGAAAGAACATAAGAATTAGGAGCAGGAGTAAGCCACATGGCCCCCTGAGCCTGCTCCACTGTTCAATAAGATCATAGCTGATTTTCGACCTCAACTCCACTTTCCCGCCCTATCCCATATCCCTTGATTCCTCTAGAGTCCAAAAATCTATCTATCTCAACCTTGAATATACTCAACAATTCAATATCTACAGCCATTTGGGGTAGAGAATTCCAAAGATTCACAACCTTCTGAGTGAGGAAATTCCTCATCAGTTTTAAATGGCTGACCTCTTATCCTGAGACTATAAGAACATAAGAACATAACAAATAGGAGCAGGAGTAGGCCATTCGGCCCTTTGAGCCTGCTCCGCCATTCAATGAGATCATGGCTGATCTTCTGCCTCAACTCCATTCACCGGCCCTATCGCCATATCCCTTGATGCCCTTACTAGTCAGAAATCTATCGACTTCTGTTTTGAATATACCCAATGACTGAGCCTCCACAGTCCTCTGGGGTAGAGAATTCCAAAGATTCACCACCCTTTGTGAAGAAATGTCTTCTCATCTCAGTCCTGAATGGCCTACCCTTTATCTTGAGGCTGTGGCCCCTGGTTCTAGACTCCCCAGCTAAGGGAAACATTCTCCCAGCATCCATCCTATCAAGCCCTGTAATAATTTTGTATGCTTCAATGAGACCCCCTCTCATTCTTCTGAATTCAAGAGAATACAGGCCTAGTTTACTCAATCTCTTCTCATACGACAGTCCCGCCATCCCAGGAATCAATCTCGTGAACCTTTGTTGCACTCCCTCTATGGCAAGTATATCCTTCCTTAGGTAAAGAGACCAAAATTGTACACAGTACTCCAGGTGTGGTCTCACCAAGCCCCTATATAATTGGAGTAAGACTTCTTTACTCCTGTACTCAAATCCTCTTGTAATGAAGGCCAGCATACCATTTGCCTTCCTAATGGCTTGCTGCACCTGTACATTCACTTTCAGTGACTCATGTACAAGGACACCCAGGTCCCTTTGAGCATCTGCATTCCCCAATCTTTCACCATTTAGGAAATACTCTGCCTTTCTGTTTTTTCTACCAAAGTGGATAACTTCACATTTATCCACATTATATTCCATCTGCCATGTTCTCGCCCACTCACTGAGCCTGTCGAGATCCCCTTGAAGCCTCTTCATATCCTCTTCACAACTAACACTGCCACCTAGCTTTGTATCATCAGCAAATTTGGAAATGTTACATTTAATCCCCTCATCCAAATCATTGATATAGATTGTGAATAGCTGGGGCCCAAGCACCGATCCTTGCGGTATCCCACTAGTCATAGCCTGCCATCCTGAAAAAGACCCATTTATCCCTACTCTTTGTTTTCTGTCTGTTAACCAAATCTTGATCCATGTTAGTATATTACCCCCAATTCCATGTGCCCTAATTTTGTTCACCAACCTCTTGTGTGGGACCTTATCGAAGGCCTTCTGAAAATCCAGATACACCACATCTACCGGTTCCCCTTTGTCTACTTCACTAGTTACATCCTCAAAGAACTCCAATAAGTTTGTCAAACAGGATTTCCCTTTCATAAATCCATGTTGACTCTGCCCAATCTTACTATTAGATTCTAAGTGCCCAGTTATTGCATCCTTTATAATAGATTCCAGCATTTTCCCAACTACTGATGTGAGGCTAACAGGTCTGTAGTTCCCCATTTTCTCTCTCCCTCCTTTCTTAAATAGCGGCGTTACATTTGCTATCCTCCAATCTACAGGAACCGTTCCAGAATCTATAGAATTTTGGAAGATGACAACCAATGCGTCCACTATTCCAATGGCTACCTCTTTCAAAACCCTAGGATGTTGGTCATCCGGTCCTTGGGATTTGTCGACTTTTAGTCCCATTAATTTTGCTCATACTTTTTTTTACTAACAATAATTTCTTTAAGTTCCTCATTCTCGTCACACCCTTGGTTTTCTCGTATTTCTGGGAGGTTTTTTGTGTCTTCCTCCGTGAAGACAGAAACAAAGTAGTTATTTAATTTCTCGGCCATTTCCTCATTCCCCATTATAAATTCTCCCATCTCTGACTGTAAAGGACCTACATTTACCTTCACCAGTCTTTTCCTTTTCACATACCTATAGAAGCTTTTACAATCCGTTTTTATATTTTTCGCTAGTTTGTGCTCATATTCCATTTTCCCTTTCTTTATCAATTTCTTGGTCCCCCTTTGCTGATTTCTAAAAAGATCCCAATCCTCTGGCTGACCACTTTTTCTGGCAACTTTATAAGCTTCCTCCTTTGACTTAATACTAGCTTTAATTTCTTTTGTATGCTGTACCTGCATGCCAACTATGACCCCTAGTCCTGGACTCTCCAGCCAGGGGAAACAACCTCTCAGCATCTACCCTGTCAATCCCCCTCAGAATCTTATATGTTTCAATGATATCACCTCTCATTCTTCTAAACTCCAGAGAATATAGGCCCAATCTACTCAATCGCTCCTCATAGGACAACCCTTTCATCCCAGGGATCAATCTAGTAAATCTTCGTTGCACCGCCTCCAAGGCAAGCATGTCCTTCCTCAGATAAGGAGACCAGAACTGTGCACAGTACTCCAGGTGTGGTCTCACCAAAGCCCTGTACAATTGTAATAAGACTTCCTTACTCTTGTACTCCAACCCTTTTGCAATAAAGGCCAACATGCCATTTGCCTTCCTAATTGCTTGCTGTACCTGCATGCCAACTCTCTGTGTTTCTTTCTGAACACCAACAATTAATAGTTTTCTCACCATTTAAAAAATATTTCTGTTTTTCTAGTCTTCCTTTCAAATTGAATAACCTCACATTTCCCCACATTAAACTCCATCTGCCACCTTATTGCCCACTCACTTTACCTGTCTATATCCCTTTGCAGGCTCTTTGTGTCCTCCTCATAGCTTACTTTCACACCTAGCTTTATATCATCAGCAAACTTGGATACATTGCACTCGGTCCCTTCATCTAAGTCATTAATATAGATTGTAAATAGCTGAGGCCCAATTACTGATCCTTGCAGCACCCCACTAGTTAAAGCCTACCAACCGGAAACTCACCCATTTATCCCTACTCTCTGTTTTCTGTCAATTAAACAATCCTCTATCCATGCTAATATTACCCCCAACCCCATGAGCCCTTATGTTGCTTAGCAACTTTTCATGTGGCACCTTATCGAATGCCTTTTGGAAATCCAAATATACTACATCCCCTGGTTCCCCTTTATCTACCCTGCTAGTTACATCCTCAAAAACTCTAATAAATTTGTCAAACACAATTTCCCTTTCATAAAACCATGTTGACTTTGCCTAATCATATTATGATTTTCTAAGTGCCCTGTTACCACTTCCTTAATAATGGATTCCAGCATCTAAGGGACCAATACTTACTTTTGCTACACTCTTCCTTTTTACATACTTGTCGAAGTTCTTACAATCTTTTAAAAAATATTTCTTGCTAATTTACTCTCATATTATATTTTCTCCCTTTTTATCAATTCTTTTTGGTCATCCTTTGCTGGTTTCTAAAGCTTTCCCAATCCTCAGGCGTACTACTATTCTTGGCAACATTATAAGCCTTGTCTTTTAATCTAATACTATCCCTAACTTCTTTAGTTAGCCACAGATGGATCACTTTCCCCATGGAGTTTTTATTTCCCAATGGAATGTATATTCATTCAGAATTTTGGAATATTTCTTTAAATGTTTGCCACTGGTTATCTACCATCATACCCTTTAATCTAATTTCCCAATCTACTTTAACCAACTCACCCCCAATACCTATGCAATTAGCTTTATTTAAGTTTAAGACTCAGTTTTGTGATTAGGTATTTCACTCTCAAACCCAATGTGAAATTCTATCATATTATGATCACTCTTCCCCAGAGGATCCTTTACTATGAGATTACTAATCAACCCTACACAGTACAAGACCTAAAATAGCCTGTTCCCTGGTTGGTTTCACAATGTATTGTTCTAGGAAACTGTCTCGAATGCATTTCATGAACTTATCCTCTAGACTACCTTTGCCAATTTGATTTGCCCAGTCTATATGAAGATTAAAGACCCCACAATGATTGTATTTCATTTGTTATAATCTCCTATTATTTGTTGATTAATATGCTGTTGAATAGTATAGCTGCTGTTTGGGGGCCTATAAACTACTCCCAACTGTGTTTTTTGCCCCTCGTTATTTGTTATCTCCACCCATACTGATTCTACTTCCTGATCTTTAGAGCCGAGATCATTCTCACTACTGTCCTTATGTCATCCTTTATTATCAGGGCTACCCCCCTCCTTTTCCATTCCGCCTGTCTTTTCGAAACATCAAGTACCTTGGAATATTTAATTCACATCCTTGGTCACCTTGCAACCATGTCTTTGTAATGGCTATTAGATCAAAGCCATTTATCCCAATTTGTGCCACTAATTCCTCTAATTTGTTACAAATGCTTCGTGCATTCAGATAAAGAACCTTTAATGTTAACTTTTTACCATTATTCCCTGCTTTCACCTTATTCGCTGATGCACTATTACCATTAAACTCTCTGTCCCTTCCTGTTACACACTGCTTATCTTCACCCAAATTGCTACACTGCTCCATTGCCTTGACTTTTCTCTTTAGATTTCTAAATTTCCCCTCACCTGACCCCTCCCCCCTTTTTAGTTTAAAGCCCTATCTACAGCCCTAGTTATTCAATTCACCAGGACACTGGTCCCAGCCCGGTTTAAGTGGAGCCCGTCCCAACGGAACAGCTCCCTCTTACCCCAGTACTGGTGCCAGTGCCCCATGAATTGCAACTCCTTCCTCCCACACCACTCTTTGAGCCACGCATTTATCTCTCTCATCTGCACCTCGATTTCAAAATTCTCATCCTTGTTTTCAAATCCCTCCATGGCCTCGCCCCTTCCTATCTCTGTAATCTCCTTCAGCCTCACAACCCCCAGAGATATCTGTGCTCCTCTAATTCTGCCCTCTTGAGCATCCCTGATTATAATCGCTCAACCTTTGGTGGCCATGCCTTCAGTCACCTAGGCCCTAAGCTCTGGAATTCACTGCCTAAACCTGTCCCCCTCGCTACCTCTCTTTCTTCCTTTAAGACGCTCCTTAAAACCGACCTCTTTGACCAAGCTTTTGGTCACCTGCCCTAATTTATCCTTATGTGGATCGGTGTCAAATTTTTTGTCTTAAAATACTCCTGTGCAGCGCCTTGGGACGTTTTACTACATTATAGGTGCTATATAAATACAAGTTGTTGTTGTTGCTTGTTCCTATGCCAATTTGTGCGTGGCTCAGGTAACAATCCAGAGATTATTACCTTAGAGGTTCTGCATTTTAATTTGGTCCCTAGCTCCTCAAACTCTCTCAGCAGAACCTCATTCCTAGTTCTACCTATGTCGTTGGTTCCTATGTGGACCATGACAACGGGATCCTCCCCCTCCTACGCCAAATTCTTCTCCAGCCACGAGGAGTTATCCTTAACCCTTGTACCAGGCAGGCAACACAGCCTCCCGGTCGCAGCTGCAGAGAACAGTATCTATCCCCCTGACTCTACTGTCCCCTACCACTACAATATTCCTTTTCACTCCCCCCACTTGAATGGCCTCCTGCACCATGGTCAGTTTTCTCACCCTCCCTGCAGACTTTGCGCTCATCCACACAGGCAGCAAGAACCTCATACCTGTTGGATAAGGGCGAAGTCAGAGGCTCCTCCAGCACTGCACCTGGGGTCCCCTGACCACTAACCAGACTTGTGCCACTACCTAACCTGAGGGGTGTGACTGCCTCCTGGATCAAAGTGCCCAGGTAACTCTACCCCTCCCTGATGCCCCTCAATGCCCACACCTTGGACTCCAGCTCAACAACTCTGAGCTGAAGTTCCTCACGATGCAAACACTTACTACAGACGTGGTTGTCCGGGATCATATGCTCTCCACAAACTCCCATATGCTGCAGTGCCGGCACACCACCTGCACTGCCATCCCTATATAACCTTGTTTTATTCATTGTATTAATTAAATTCATGTATTTAAGTAACTTAGTTTATAGTTTAGTTTTTTTAAAACTAATTACTAGCTCTAGGTATTTGAAATTAAATATTTACATGTTACACAAAGCACTTCAAGTATTGAAGGCAAAAAGCAGCACCTCCTTCACCCTCGGTTCCGAATTCCCACTCTCTCCAAATTCCCAACTTTAACACTCTGTTTAAGTGCACTCCATTTAAGACCACTCTGTGCTTCAGCAGATAGTGTTTACTTTTATACCCTTAGAGCCACACCCAAGTTACAAGTGCTCTCTCCACTCCCTGCTCAGAGTAATTAGCACCTATTCAAAACAAACACCTCCAGCTGACAGACAGTTAACTGCCACTGCCAGGCAGTTTCTGTTAACACAATAGCAAAATACTGCGGATGCTGGAAATCCGAAATAACAACAGAAAACGCTGGAAAAACTCAGCAGGCCAGGCAGCATCCGTGGAGAGAGAAAGAGAGTTGACGTTTCAGGTCGATGACCTTTCATCAGAACTGGGAAGAGCCGGAAATCAAATAGATTTAAGGCCAGAGTAAAGCTGGGAAAAGGGGGAGGGGATAAAGGAACAAAGGGGGAGATGAAGAGACATTAAGAGACATGCAAGGCTAGAGGTGGTGTTAATGTGACAGATTAAGGCTGAATGAAGTGTGAAATCCACTGGCAGAATGAAGGACAGCTGCTGGTTAACTTCAAAATGTTAATCTACATTTCAGGTTATATATTATCTAGGTGAATAAATGTAGATTGTATATGACAAAAGGTTTTGCAAACACCAATAAAAACTGAAATTGTCTAGAGGAATGAACAATGGGAAGGTTATTAGATTTGCTGTTCCTCCATCTCTTTTTTCCTGATTGGTTGCTCCCTGCTCTCCATTTTTTCCAGCTGGATTATATTCCTTCTCTGCTGGCTGACTGGCTGCTGCTATCTCTTTTGTTATTGGATTTGCCTTTTAAACTTTGCCTTGTGGATTGGAAAAAGCTGCTTACCATTGATTCAAAAGTGCCACTACTTCAATGATGGATTTAGATGTCCAGAAGCCAATGTCTGAAGTCCTGTAATATCCTTTGTGGGTTCCTGAAGGGTCACTGTGGCATCAAAGTTGAGAGCAGTAGTGATAGTGTATAGTGGATGGTTGACTCTTCCTGCAGGTCTCTGTGGTCCAAATGTCCGAGCTTAGTTATATCCTCCCTGTAAGCCTGTGCCTTCTCATGCGCTACTCCTCTATCATGCCTGGTTAACTGACTTAACCTAGGATAGTATCTGCTGGGAGTTGTGTACCATCTATAACCTCTGCTCTCCTGGGCTGCCATCTCCTCCACCTTGTACTCCTCCAATGCGGTATACTCACAAATGCCACAACCAAATCCTCTTGGGCAGAAAACTCCCCTCTACTACTAGCTTTATCCGCCATAGTTACACTTTTGAAATCTTTCCCTTCACTAAAGTCATTCATGCCAGATCTGACATGGAAAAATACTCATTTTTGATTTGATTCTGCAGCTGTGGATGACTGCATGAGTTCATCATTAATGACCCTATTAAGACCTCAACAAGTAAAATTCAGACTTTTCATCATGTTTCACAAAACTTCATTACTCCTTTTTTGTAGGGATAGGGACCATCAGAGCAGTGCTAAACCTGGCCAAATAGTCTGTTAGTGTTTTCTACCAATATTACACTACTTTTTACTCATTTTCTCACTAAAATCAGCAGAGGGAAGAAAATATGGTGCTTTGCAAGCAGGTAGCACTCAAAAAGTTACTATCTTGGTATAAACATTACTACAATTTATAACAATCTGTCTGTTCTAAGAATGATTTGGTTTGTTTAAATTTTCCAAACCTACCCCAGTCTTTGGTTTAGCCCCCGGACCTGCCATGGGGGATGTGGATCCAAGTGGTGAGTGGACAAGATGAACCTTCTGGTTTTGACTGATTGCAATCACATCTGCTCCATTCTCTGAATCAGACTCCAACTCCTGCCAACAGACCGTGGGAAACATCATAATATTAACCCATACAAAACCTTAATAAAAGAAAGAAAGACTTGCATTTATAAAGCACCTTTCATGACATCAGGATGTCCCAAAGCACTTTACAGCCAATAAAGCACTTTTGAAGTGTAGTCACTGTTGTAATTTAGGAAACACGGCAGCCAATTTGCGCACAGCAAGCTCCCACAAACAACAATATGATAATGACCAGATAATTTGTTTTTGTGATGTTGATTGAGGGAAAAATATTGGCCAGGACACTGGGGATAACTCCCTTGCTCTTCTTCTCAATAGTGTCATGGGATCTTTTACCTGAAAGAGCAAGTAATAAACCCATACAAAAAAAATAAAATCAAGTAATAGTCAGCATCATAGATTCTTCCAAAAGTTAGAGATCTGGGACTGAAGGTGGCCTTGATATCAGGCCATGCTCCAGGTTCTACATTCAAAATGTTCACAAATCTGTGATTAAAACAAATTCCACTGATAAAAGTTTTTTTGAAACCATCCCTGTTGTATTTCCGCTAAATTCTGCACATTCCAGTATTAATAAACAGCACTTACTACTGAAGAAAGATCTGAGAAATCCCCCTTTTGTTCCATCTGTGTTTTGTTTCATAAAATGACTTTATGAGCTATACTGCATACAAGTTGCATGTACAGTCACTGCCACTATGAAGTTTGCCCCGCACAAAGCATCTCCCATACAGTGGCAGTCAGATGATATGCAGTGTTACAAAATCACATCCCGATATCAATTAGAGACATGGGATGTGATTGCAAGTCAGTGATGCACTCTTTTTTGGGAGTAAATTTAGGTGATGCAGGATTTACTAGATGAAATCTGCATGGTGGAGGGGAGGGGGGAGGGGGCACAATTTCTGTGATGAAACAAAATATGAGGGGCTTTTGCAGAATGTTTTGGTCACTTGCAAGTACAATTTATTGAAATTAGAAAGTGCAGAATGGAGATTTCCTTCAACATAACAAACATATTCCACTTCTAATAACAGCACGTTCCACTTATGAGGACATAATTCTTTGAAAATTACAGCATAGTTAGACAGCACCTAACTTGTTAACTTAACCGGTAAATGATCATATTTTCCACCCTTTCAATTTGCTCCTTGACTTTCTTAAAGGCACTGATTTTTGTTGGGGTACACTTCCACAGGTGACAGCAGATGTCCAGTACCTCACTAAAGCAACCATTCTTCAGGTGTGACTCTGGACAGCGAATGTTGGCAAACTATTTAACTGTGACAAGTATCAGATCTAAACACAGTCCTGTTCTCCAGGGACACAAGCAAGTACATGCAATGTACGCAATTACATCGTTTTTTATTTTGTAGGGGCACATTACTAAATAGTTAGATTTTTATTTATTATTTGGTCCTTGTGGGTCCCAGTAAAACCTGACTGTAATTGGAGTCTATAATGGGGACTGAACATACATAGCATTGGTGACCAAGCAATGTTTGCTGAGCAGTATACAGCTCTTTTACAGCTGAAATGTTACTTATTGCACCTGGCTACGCATTCAATTGCAAGCAATGCTGAATAAAACGAAGCAATCAGTAAAACAGGCAGCATTCCTTTCACGAAGGAATTGCAGAGGGAGGCGGGGAATGAGAGAAAAAAAGAGGGAGCAAGGTAGGGAATGAGAGGGAGGACAGAGAATGAGAGGCAGCAGAGAGAAATTATTAGTTCATTTTGCTCTTTTAGTTTATGGTTAAAATAATTGCAATGTTTAGTTTCTTCATAATTATTGTGGACTCATTCTTTGATTTCATAGCAGTCTCTATAATTGTTTGGAAGGAGCGTGTACAATTTCACATTTGTTGTCTATATCCTGTCGCCTTCAACTTTTGCAGCAGGGATAGCAATTAAGAGTGGGAACTGCGGCTCCCTTTCGCCCCTCCCTAGCCCGGCTACACTGAAGCCAATTGTAGCACCACCACAGCTGCTTGGCTGTCATTAGTTCACTCAGCACAGACCCATCAAAGGTGGTGGTAACCGAACACTTTCCTGGCGGAGCACTGTTTTACCCAGCATATTTATCCAGTGAACATAATAATAAAAATCCATTTTTGTTGATCACATGGTGTCTGTTTTTCACTATTATTTTCTCCCCTCCCTCTTCTCCTGAAGGTCTTGTTACTATGGTACAGTTCCATAGCTATCAGGCGCTCTTCATTATCTCACCAAGTGGCCATTATTCAAATGTGAGCCTGGGCAGTGAGTATTGGCAGGCTATGTGACTGCAATAGTTGAGCTTGATATTGTCCTGATCCTTACATCCAGCCACACAAACTTTTCAGCTCTGGTCACCAGATAGCAATCAGGAGTGGGAACCTTGGCCGATTCTCTCCTCCCTAACCGAGGAACACTGAGGCCAGGTGTAGCCCCCGCCCCCATCGCTGTTCTAGCTGAGATCAGCTCACTCAGCACACACCATGAATTATGCCTGGGATCTTTCTGATCTGTATAGCTTAGCTATTCACAAGGTAAATTCACTGAGTCACCGGATTGGCTAGCAGATTTTTTACTCTATGGTATTTCATAGCTTTAGTATTTTTATGTGATGAATTACATTGTTGCTCAGAGAATGTGCTGTTACTTTGTATTCTCTTTGGAATCACAGTATTCGTGTGCTTGTGAAAATCATTCTGATAAGCCACTGCTTTCCTACATTGCCACTGGGTATCAGTGGGAGAATGCTGTAGAAGTTGTTAGAAGTAAAATATTACCCACATGCTAAGATAAGCTTACAACTTATTTTCTAAAAACAGATTCCCTGTAACATATGAATAGTTTTGAACTGTATATTAACAGCTGTGAACATTGCTTCAATTTTCTAAAAGTTTCCATGTCCAGTATTACATTTCTTATGTTCCTTTAACTTTAAAATGTTAAGAATAATTACTTTAAAAATGCCCAATTTTGTAGGAAAGTAACAAACCCTTTATAGCCCAACCTAGTTCAGAAAAAGTGTTCGAGTATGTTATCAATAATTTAATTATTTTCACTTCCATGACCACAAGAGCACACTTCAGATAAATGTTACTAAGAACAGAGAGGGGGTTGTCTGTTAAGAGCTTTTCTTTATTCTTCTTCTATACACAATTGTGAACTCTGTGGAACATACGCTTTGCATTTGGCATTCTCCTTCCTTGCAGAATTTGCTCTTGATTTCAGCTTCAGTAGTGACTGATGGGTTCTGGACTTTAACCAAGTACTATGTGTTCTGCCAGCTCCTGTGCTAATTCCCCATCTCTTTCATCTACACTCAGGACTAGTAGTGATGTCCAGCGCAGGCCCTGAGTGAGATTTATTGAACTATCAAGATTGCAACAACTTAATTTACATGTAAGTACGTTAGAAGGTCAATACCAAGAAGGCCTGTTCAGAGATGCACCTGCAAGGAACACCAATGTTTGATGTGGATTAAAATCACAGGGAATGTAGAAATTTTAGGAACAAGAAAACAACATTAAGGCCTAAAAATTGATCTTTTTGACAGATCAATTCCACTGACACAAAATACTTTAAACACATTTGTCCCAGGTTAAAGTGAGAAGAAGGTTAGATGAATTCTACAGAGAAGAATTCCATCTGTAACTACATGACCTTTCAAAATGAGGAAGGACCATTATGATCAAAGAAGGATTATATTGTATCTCCAGATGAGCTGAATGATGTTGCAGTTTGAGGCAACTTTTCAAAAAGGCTCCTGTGAGTATCATGCAAACTAATGCTTTAAAGTCTCTGTTATTTTACTTGAACAGCATATTACTCAGCTTTTAAACCCAAGTTGAACATCACACATTTTTTTAATGTTCTTTCCTTTATCCCCCTCCTCCTCAAGCCAGTGCATTCTTGTTGGGGTTTAATTTCATGGTTGGCCTCGTACCTTGCCTATGTGGCCCAAGTGTGAGCCGAGATAGCGAGTGCCCAGAAGCTATTCCACTGTAATGGGGATCACAGCTGTGACTGATCTTGTCCTCCACTGACATCCACTTCTAGCAGGGGTCACTGAATAACAATTAGGAGCAGCCACCCCTGGTTGATTTCCCCTTCCCTAACACAGAGGATTTCAGGCTAATTATAGCGCCCTTGACACCACAATCATTTTTAATCATCAAAGCCTAAGTCCAAGCATAGTGCTAGAGGTAAGTTTGAACATCTGACAACAGTGCAGATACTGTGATAATGTTAAAATATTTAGGTTTAAAGCTCTGTGCGTGCGACTGGACGTAAATGAGTTTCAATATTACTTGTGTTTTTATAAATCTTAGTCCATGTTTATAGAAAGTTCACTTTTGGCAGTGGCGGGGGCTGGGGTGGATGTATACTTTAATGAAGGGAACTTTTGTTTGATTTTGGCGACTATTCAATGGAATAGTTTTCTACGACTCTAAAAGTCCCACAAATGAGTTCTGTCTAAAATATGCAGCAGTGCTTTTTTCTCAGCCTATGATAATAATATGAAAACCTATAGCAACAACAACTTGCATTTATATAGCATTTTTAATGTGAAAATGTCCCAACACACTTTAAAAATGGAAATGGACAGGGAAATCGGTGCCAAGTCATGGAAGGAGACATTAGGAGAAGGGGCCAAAAACATGGTTGAAAAGATGGGTTTTGAGAAGGCTTTTAAAGAAGGAGAGAGAGGTGGTGTGGTGAAGAAGTTAAAGGAAGAAGTTCCAGATAGTGGAGCCAAGATGGCTGGAGGCCAACAATAGTGAGATGAAGAGAGGGAGGATATGCAAAAAGCCAGAGACAAAGGACCAAAGGGTACGAGAGGGGTTTTAAGGCAGAAGGAGAGCTAGTCAACAGAGAGAGGAGGCTTTCATGCAACAGGCTGAAAATTCATTAAAACCTGGGTCCTGAGTTATAGGCCCTATATTCCTATGACTTACTCACCAACACTGCTGGCTGCCTTCACTTGTGGCCCTTGCTCCTGGTGTCAGGTGTCCTAACCCTGAAATCTAGCAGCCTGCTCAATCAACCAGACTGCTTCCCGCTGTTGGAATCCACTACCGTAAAGCCGCTTTGGGGGCATAGCTGCATACTTGATAGACTACCTTCACTGGAACTTTTCTAGGCACCGGAAGCCCACAATTTACTGGGCATCATCGCCTCCACTGTGGTACTTTGCTGGCCCGACCTCCCCACCTCAGCCTTTTTGAAGTCTGCAACTGCCCTTGCTGTGACCTAATTTTAGTGGCCGTGCCAGAAGCACAATGTTGGGGGGTGCCCTCCAGCCATTTCATGACCCTCCTCTTGCCAACCCTCCCACCTAATGGGTGTTACTGCCGCTGCCAATCCCCCAACCATTGGCTGAGAGTCTGTCCCCTCCTTGCTGAATTGCTGGATTGAGGTCGGGAAACCCGGAAGAATGGGTTTCCCTCAGGCCCTGCTGATTTTAACACCAGGACCTGATTAACATTTATTGTCTCCATTTCCTGGCTGCAGCCACCCAGATTGAGAGGCTGGCTGGCTGTCGGGTGGATAGGCCTGCAACACCAGGCCGCAGCCGAGGAGTGGAGAGGAAGGATGGTTTGGGGAGGCCGGGGGCGCGGGGGGGAAGATCGGGAGTCATGAGCCGGGTAACATTGGGGTGATCGGAGGCCAGGGTGATCAGAGTCTGGAGGCCACAATGGAGATCGGAGACCAGAGCAGAGGGAAAATTGGAAGGATCAGAGGGGTTGAGATTGGAGGCCTCGTGAAGGAGAGTGGAAGGGTCGGGTGTGGGGTCCAATCGCGAGGGTTGGGGGCGAAGCAGGTAAGCTGGATCTAGCAGGTAAGTAGAAAGGCACTTACCTCCTGGATGGAGCAGTCCTCGCCTCCCTTTAGCCATTGGGTTTCCCGAGGCCCGGAAAACCCGGCCGGCCAGGGTTAAATTTAAAATGGTGGTTAAATGTGAGGCTCATTATAATATTTAAATTGCCAACCCGCCTCCTGTGAGCGGGTTGGTTGCCTATCCCTTGTCCCACCTCCGTTAAACCCGGAAGTGGGCGGGTTGGGGGCGAATTGGGGTCAGGATTCAGATTTATAACATTTTAACATCCCACCCCACCCTACCCCACCTCAACCTGCCGGTTTTTGGTGGTTAAAATTCCTCCCTTGGTCTTAAATTTTCATGTGCAATGCAATGGGAGATTTACTGAATATATAGTAAATGAATATAGAGAGAATGATGGATACCCATAAATGATTCAAGGGATGTAATCAGCATTGAACTGTGACAGCAAAGCTGATGCCACTTATTTGAGCATGGAGCATCACTACTAATGGGGCATCACAACCAAAGAGACATCACCCACATGGGGCATCACAACCAATGGGGCATCACAACCAATGGGGCATCACAACCAATGGGGCATCACCACCAATGGGGCATCACAACCAATGGGGCATCACAACCAATGGGGCATCACAACCAATGGGGCATCACAACCCATGGGGCATCACAACCCATGGGGCATCACAACCAATGGGGCATCACAACCAATGGGACATCACACCCATGGGACATCACAACAATGGGGCATCACAACCAATGGGGCATCACAACCCATGGGACATCACAACCAATGGGGCATCACAACCAATGGGACATCACACCCAATGGGACATCACACCCATGGGACATCACAACCAATGGGACATCACAACCCATGGGACATCACAACCAATGGGGCATCACAACCAATGGGACATCACACCCACGGGACATCACAACCAATGGGGCATCACAACCAATGGGACATCACACCCATGGGACATCACAACCAATGGGGCATCACAACCAATGGGACATCACACCCATGGGACATCACAACCAATGGGGCATCACAACTAATGGGACATCACAACTAATGGGGCATCACAACCAATGGGACATCACACCCATGGGACATCACAACCAATGGGGCATCACAACTAATGGGACATCACAACTAATGGGGCATCACAACCAATGGGGCATCACAACCAATGGGACATCACAACCAATGGGGCATCACAACTAATGGGGCATCACAACCATGCCTGATCCTGTCCACACTTCACAGCCACACATGCAGACTTTCCAGCATGAGTCCCTGGATATTCTTTCAGAGTGGAACCCTGGCTCATTTTCTTATCTTTAGATCAGCACACTGAGGCCAGTTGCAGTAGCACCTTCACTGCTGCCCCAGCTGCAGTCAACTAACTTAGAACAAGACCAGGGATCAAACCTGGGATCTTCCTGCTCATTACAGATCAGTAGCACACTCTGAAGTAAATTTATGCTTTGGGCCATTAGGGGAGCCTTTATAGAACATATTTACATTTTGTAAAATACAGAGAAAAAAACTAGGCTGCGGAGTGTTATGCTGGTTTGCACAAACAGTTCCATTCACTGAGCTTCTGCTCAGCTGTCATTTCCGTCAAAACAGCAACAGAAACAGGCAGATGGGCCACCTTGGGTCACTTTATGCACCTCCTTATGGTTAGCTCAAGTTTGACATGGTTTGCTGTCTCAGCCAGATGTTGGTCTGAGAACTGTGGAGTCCCAAAGTGAATGAAAAGTGAATCTTAATGATTTTTATGGCAGTATCTGCAAGCCAACACAAAAGGAATGATCTAGCTGCAGCCCAGGCATATCACTCAACTTAAGGGAAACTTTTAATCATGTCCTTGGTGAGGCAATAAATTCAGAAGGTGTTTTTACCTGGCTCCCAAGTTTTTCAATGCTTCAGACATTTTATTTTCATATTCGACAATAAAATGGAATGTTTAAGGTGCGCCTCCTGAGTTGCTGTCTTTGGGACCGGGAACCCATCTAATATGCATAACGTTGTGAGGAATAGTGTCTTGTAAAGTGAGAAAAATTGCAAAAGAAAACTACTTGAGACTAGCAACAGTAAATATCGTTCCATTAAGCAGCAGTACTGCAGTACAGTCATAAAATATCATTGCACTCATTGCTCTGTGTAGCAAAGATACTTAAGGGATTAAACATTTAATGGGAATATATATATAAACTGTGGGACTGCGTAAAATCTGATCATGGGTTGAATGTTCCAGCATATTTTCATAATGACGCCACATGTGCTTTAAATGCTACAGCATTTCACTCCCATTTCCTTTCCCAGGAGACTTTGCAAGGTTTATGTCAACATCTGTAAACAATAATCTATCTGCGGTGACATCATCCCTCACCAGCATGTAAGTTCAAGAGTGAAATCATGTTGCAGTTCTATCTTTTAGAACACAGCTGAAATGGTACCTTTAAGAACTGCCACATAGCCTGTTGAGGTTATTTAGTGCTTATAAAATGAGACCAATCTCTTTTGAAGAAAAGATCTTTGTGCTATTTTACTTCAAAGAAACATAGTATAGTAATTTAGAACAAATAATCTCCACAAAATACCCTTTGTCAGAAATCTTTTTATATACAAGCTTAGTGTTAAGATTATTATCAGAACACATGCTTACAACACAAAGAATAATGCCATGGAAATTACACAGTGTGATCTTATCATATGAAGGTTTGATGCACTCGTATCAAATTTCTTTCACCGTTACTTTAATATTTATTTTCACCTATTTATTTTACATAGATTAATATTTCCATTAAAACAACAGACAAAAGAATTTGGTAAAAGGCGTTAAAGAGCAAATTCACCAAGTCTGTGCTCCTTGAGCAGAGCCTCACCAAATGGCAACATACTTGAAGATAAGACTATAATATTGTAGCCCTGATTCGCTGATCTATGTTCCCATCTCATGAGATTCTGATCTATGAGTGCAATCTGCTGAATTTGCCTCTAAGAATTTATACGATAATACTGCACAGTATAATTTCAAGGCTATTAAGGATTAAATGTTATTTTGAAGAATGGCGACATTATAACATAGTTTGTTGTCTTTCCAAACTCCAAAAATAAAATCATAATGATTTACCTTAACAACATGCTTAAAGTTATTATTTTCCTCTTTTCTTTCTGTCTTGTGCCAGTTATTTGTTCTTTCACCTTCAGGCCATGGGGGGAGGGGAGGCTACAAGACCTGTTGACATATCCATAGGTCTCTGCTTATGCTGCTGTTCAGGTGTTGCAGTTTTACTTTCCTGATCACTGTGAGGTGCCTTATCTCTCCGATGAATTTTACCTGAGGATCTTAACGAGATGCTGTTTTGAGGATGTCCAGCGAGAACCATCAATTGAGGTTAGATATCTGAGCAGGTCTCCTAGTTTTAATTACAATGTCTTAACATGGCTGACTATATTTTGCCCTTACCTTTCTCAATCTGTTTTAATAAAATTATATATATATATATATATTTAAAAATTCTCTCACTGACGGTTAGCCCGAAATTAGACTATTCCCAAAATCTGTTTTAATATATCAGTCTTAATGAAGATTTGTACAATATTCGGTATTAGTAAACAAAGCATACATGTAAGAATAGAATGTGATTGTAAGTAAATGTGCTCACAGGAATGTGTCTTCTCTTAACAGTTGGAGTATTGGATGGAGACGAGTTTGCGCTGAGAGCATTTTCAATGTCTTGGTCAAGCTGGTCCAGTTTCATAATGAGCAGCACCATGGAGTCCAGTCGTGCTCGATCTCGATCTTCCCTCATTTCCTGAGGAAACAGACCATGCAATTACAATTTGCAGACCTAGAATCATAGAATTATACAGCACAGAAGGCGGCCATTCAGCCCATCATGTCTGTGCCGGCTCTTTGAAAGAGCTATCCAATTAGATAGGAAAAAAAACTACTTTTCTTTTTTAGAAAGAATAGTATTTTCTAGTTTTACACGACTGAGAATGGCCACATCTCAGAATGTTAGATGAAAATAGAAATCAAAGGCATTCCCATTTTAGAAACTCCCATTTTATTTTGGGAGAGTTTGAATTAGTAAAGATGTGGAAGAGTGTCATATGTTATTAATTCTATGCTGAACATGGTAAGGATGCCATAGCAACTTGTTGTGATTTCTTGTTTTAAATTCTGTTACATATATCACGTCTACTGATGTAGCCAAGATAAATCTTTCTATGAATACTGAAGGTGAGAATTGGAGAATTGTTAATTTCTGTTCCATCTGCATGAGTCAGTCTAGTTAAATTAGAAGGTGTTCATTTATTCTGTAGGTGTGACTGGCACTTCCACTTATCTCAGCATTGATGGTTCATGCATATGAAGATCCCAAGGGCAAAAAACAACGATGAATTTATAGTTCTACCAGAGGAAGGGCAGACACAGATATACACATATCAATATTATTTTTTAAATGAGTAACTTGCTGAATGGGTGAATTCCAGGAATTATTTCAAGTGTGTAAAAGAGCATAATTCATTAGTGGCTGCAGTTCTCATGAATTACGGTTCTTTCAGGCTCATAAAAGAGCTACCATAACTCATTGTCCCTGTTGAGATATCTTGTGTTACCATCATCTGTTTCAGTTTGTCGGAGTAGGCTGCACCGCCTCTTTTCTGGGGATTTATGAAAGATACTCAACTGAATATATACATGTGTGCAGTAAAATGGAAAGTCTGGTATTGCAGCGTGAAGAAAGCGGTTGCAATTTTAATACTTTCCATTTATGTTTAGGAGAGCAACTTAATGTTACCTAATATGGCGCAAAAAAGATTGAAAATGTTCTTAGAACGCAAGAGCATAAATCATAGGATCAGAAAAGGCTAATGAAGCCTTACTCCTTCCACAGACCAGATTCAATCTATCCTATCATGGACTCTACCCACTTATTGAATCTCCTAAGGGAAAGCTCTGCATAAATATTCCCTGACCCTCAAAAGCAATTAAGCCAATCTCCAGAATATTCTTTCATCATCATAGTTCCACAGTTCAATTGTACCTGCTGCTCTCCACAAAAAACTGCCTCACTCATCCCAGCAACACGCAAGACATCAGAACCCATGTATAGTAGATTATCAAAATTTATACCTGTCCCTGTAATTTCTTATCCTGTTCCCAATCACATATTTAACCAGCTTCACTGAAGCGTACGAGAGCATGGGCCTTACACTAAACATCCGTAAGACAAAGATCCTCTACCAACCTGCCCATGCCACACAGTACTGCCTCCTGATTATCAAAATCCACGACGAGGTCATGGACAACGTGGTTCACTTTCCATACCTCGGGAGCCTACTGTCAACAAGGGCAGACGTTGATGACGAAGTCCAACACCGCCTTCAGTGTGCCAGTGCAGCCTTCGGTCGCCTGAGGAAGAGAGTGTTTGAAGACCAGGACCTCAAACCCGGCACTAAGCTCATGGTCTACAGAGCAGTAGTGATACCCGCCCTCCTGTATGCTACAGAGACATGGGCCATGTACAGCAGGCACCTCAAAGCACTGGAGAGGTACCATCAACACTGCCTCCGCAAGATCCTGCAAATCCATTGGCAGGATAGGCACACCAACATCGGTGTTCTCGCTCAGGCCAACATCCCCAGCATTGAAGCTTTGACCACGCTCGATCAGCTCCGATGGACGGGCCACATCGTCCGCATGCCTGATACGAGACTCCCAAAATAAGAGCTCTACTCGGAGCTCCGACACGGCAAGAGAGCCCCAGGTGGGCAGAGGAAACGCTTCAAGGACACCCTCAAAGCCTCCTTGAAAAAATGCAACATCCCTAACGACACCTGGGAATCCCTGGCCCAAGACCGCACAAAGTGGAGGAGAAGCATCCGGGAAGGCGCCGAACACCTCGAGTCTCTTCGCCGGGAGCAAGCGGAAGCCAAGCACAAGGAGTGCACGTCAACCCAAGCACCCCACCCACCCGCCCCTTCAACCACCATCTGCCCCACCTGTAACAGAGACTGTTGGACTCATCAGTCACCTGAGAACTCATTTTTAGTGCGGAGGCAAGTCATCCTCGGTTCCGAGGGACTGCCTAAGAAGAAGATTTAACCAGCTCCTTTTTAAAGGGGCTTATTGTCTCAGCCTCTCTCCTTGTTGTTTGAGGCCTGTTCCATGTTTCCACTAATTAATGGGAAAAATGTCTCTTCTATTTCCTAGTTTTCATATGAAGCTTGTTCATTTTAAACTGGTGTCAAACTCTGTGCATGGTCTCCCCCAAAACTAAATCAAATAAGCTTCTGGAAAACCTACCTAACCATAAATCCCACATTACTCATCGCTGATTGGTTGTCTTTCCCTGGTAACAGTTTGGGGATACAGTAAGGCCCTCAGTGGAACTTTTTTTTATTCATTCCTGGGAAGTAGGCATTGCTGGCAAGGCCAGCATTTATTGCCCATCCCCAACTGCCCTTCAGAAGGTGGTGGTGAGCCGCCTTCTTGAACCGCTGCAGTCCATGAGGTGAAGGTGCTCCCATAGTGCTGTTAGGGAGGGAGTTCCAGGATTTTGAGCCCAGCGACGGTAAAGGATCGGCGATATACTTCCAAGTGAGGATGGTGTGTGACTTGGAGGGGAACTTGCAGGTGGTGGTGTTCCCATGCGCCTGCTGCACTTGTCCTTCTAGGTAGTAGAGGTCGTGGGTTTGGGAGGTACTGTTGAAGAAGCCTTGGCGAGTTGCTGCAGTGCATCTTGTAGGTAGAATTATAGAATCATAGAAATTTACAGCACAGAAGGAGACCATTCGGCCCATTGTGTCTGTGCCAGCTGAAAAAGAGCTTTCCAGCCTAATCCCACTTTCCAGCTCATGGCCCGTAGCCTTGGAGGTTACACCACTTCAAGTGCATATCCAAGTACTTTTTAAATGCAATTAGGGTTTCTGACTCTACCACCCTTTCAGGCAGTGAGTTTCAGACCCCCACCACCCTCTGGGTGAAAAAATTCTCCTCAACTCCCCTCTAAACCTTCTACCAATTACTTTAAATCTATGCCCCTTAGTGATTAACCTCTCGGCTAAGGGAACTAGGTCCTTCCTATCTATCTAGGCCCCTCATAATTTTATACACCTCAATTAAGTCTCCCCTCAGCCTCCTCCGTTCGAAAGAAAACAAAAATGGTACACACTGCAGCCACAGTACGCCAGTGGTGAAGGGAGTGAATGTTTAAGGTGGTGGATGGGGTGCCAATCAGGTGGGCTGCTTTGTCCTGAATGGTGTTGAGCTTCTTGAGTGTTGTTGGAGCTGCACTCATCCAGGCAAGTGGAGAGTATTCCATCACACTCCTGACTTGTGCCTTGTAGATGGTGGAAATGCTTTGGGGGGTCAGGAGGTGAGTCACGTGCTGCAGAATACCCAGCCTCTGACCTGCTCTTGTAGCCACATTTATTTATATGGCTGGTCCAGTTAAATTTCTGGTCAATGGTGACCCCCAGGATGTTGATGGTGGGGGATTTAGTGATGGTAATCCCATTGAATGTTAAGGAAAGGTGGCTAGGCTCTCTCTTTTTGGAGATGCTCATTGCCTGGCACTTGTGTGGCGCGAATATTACTTGCCACTTATCAGCCCAAGCCTGAGTGTTGTCTTGATCTTGCTGCATGCAGGCATGGACTGCTTCATTATCTGAGGAGTTGCGAATGGAACTGAACACTGTGCAATCATCAGTGAACATCCCCACATCTGACCTTATGATGGAGGGAAGGTCATTGATGAAGCAGCTGAAGATGGTTGGGCCTAGGACACTGCCCTGAGGAACTCCTGCAGCAATGTCCTGGGGCTGAAATGATTGGCCTCCAACTACCACAATCATCTTCCTTTGTGTTAGGTATGACTCCAGCCAGGGGACAGTTTTCCCCCTGATTGCCATTGACTTCAATTTTACGAGGGCTCCTTGATGCCACACTCGGTCAAATGCTGCCTTGATGTGAAGGGCTGTCACTCTCACTCATCTCTGGAACTCAGCTCTTTTGTCCATGTTTTGACCAAGGCTGTAATGAGGTCTGGAGCGGAGTGGTCCTGGTGGAACCCAAACTGAGCACTGGTGAGCAGGTTATTGGTGAGTAATTGTCGCTTAATTGCACTGTCGACGACACCTTTCATTACTTTGCTGATGATTGAGAGTAGACTGATGGGGTGGTAATTGGTCGGATTGGATTTAAAAATAGAAAGTTTTACATTTATATAGCGCCTTTCACGACCTCAGGACGTTCCAAAGGGCTTTACAGCCAATGAAGTACTTTTTGAAGCGTAGTCACTGTAGTAATGTAGGAAAAACGGCAGCCAATTTGCGCTCATGCAAGCTCCCATAAACAGTAATGTGAATAATGACCAGATAATCTGTTTTAGTGATGTTGATTGAGGGATAAATATTGACCAGGAGACCGGGGATAACTCCCCTGCTCTTCTTCGAAATCATGCAATGGGACCTTATATGTCCACCTGAGAGAGCAGACTGGGCCTCGGTTTAATGTCTTATCTGAAAGATAACACCTCCAACAGTGCAGCACTCCCTCAGCACTGCACTGGAGTGTCAGCCTAGATTTTTGTCCTTATGTCTCTGGCGTGGGACTTGAACCCACAACTTTCTGACTCAGGGACGAGAGTGCTACCAAATGAGCCACGACTGACATACCTGGGCTACTTTTCACTTTGTCGGTTAGATGCTGGCGTTGTAGCTGTACTGGGCTAGCTTAGCTAGAGGCATGGCTAGTTCTGGAGCACAAGTCTTCAAGCACTACAGCCAGGATGTTGTCGGGGCCCATAGCCTTTGCTCTACCCGGTGCACTCAGCCATTTCTTGATAACACGTGGAGCGAATCGAATTGGCAGAAGACTGGCTTCTGTGATGATGGGGACCTCAGGAGGAGGCCGAGATGGATCATTCATTCAGCACTTCTGGCGGAAGATGGTTGCAAACACTTCAGCCTTGTCTTTTGCACTCATGTGCTGGGCTTCTTCATCATTGAGGTTGGGGATGTTCATGGAGCCTTCTCCTCCTGTTAGTTGTTTAATTGTCCACCACCATTCACGATTGGATGTGGCAGGACGGCAGAGCTTTGATCTGATCCGTTTATCGTGGGATCGTTTAGCTCTGTCTATAGCATGCTGCTTCCATTGTTTAGCATGCATGTAGTCCTGTGTTGTAGCTTCACCAGCTTGGCACGTCATTTTTAGGTACGCCTGGTGCTGCCCCTTGCATGCTCTTCTACACTCCTCAGTGAACCAGGGCAGGTCTCCTGGCTTGATGGTAATGGTAGAGTGAGGAATATGCTGGGCCATGAGGCTGCAGATTGTGGTCACTCATGTCACCTTTCTACTGCCGTGGGTTTCTCTGAGGCCTTATAAGGGCACAATAGAAAGAATTTCCCAGGGTCGTCCCCAACACTTCCATTTAACTTGCGGCGGCGGGGGAGACTGTTTAAGCACCACACCCCTCTCCCCACTTTTTTGCCATGAATTTTCCATGGTTCTGGCAACCTATCATTTTCCACACAACATTCAATTATCTGGGGTCATCCTTATAATTATCAGTCCCATTCCTACTCAGATATTCATCCAGCTCTGTTTCAAATGTGCTATTTAACACAGGATTAACTACTTGAGTTGAGAATATGCTCTGTATCCAATATCCTATGGGTACAAAACTCCTTCTAATCTCGAGTCTTCCTTGAGGGTTTATGGTCACAGACCAGACCTGTTTGTATGTATATTATCCATTCCTCTCAAATTAAAAAAAAATTGGATCATGTTTTATGTCTCCTCACAATCTTTCTTTTTCCAATGGAAACAAGTTCCGTTCCATACCATTTCATATCATAAGGTCCTAAAACCTGGAATCATTCCTTATCACTTTTTTTGAATACTCACGATGCATTAATGTCCTTTTGAAGGTAGATTACCTGAAACACTACAAAATATTACAAATGAGGCCTTATCAGTGATCCATATATGATTATGATAACTTGCTTTGACTAATAGTCAAATTCTCCTGAGATACAATCCAGTACATGACTGGCCTTGATGACAACTTCACATTGGCTGAATACTTTCAGTGGATATCCACAGCCAAGTCCTTTTCCTTTTCCATTTTTGCTAATGGGCATTCCTTTATTGTGTCCCATGTCTCATATTTCCTATCAAGTTAAAGCAGGCAAATAAATCAGCATGATTTGATCAAGCTACATTTTTTTCCAAAATAAACAAATTTGTGCCAATTTTACTTCAGTATGGAAGGAACTATTGGAAGGGTGTGTAAACAACATTTAACTTTCTATGAGAAACAGAACAGCTAGCTTAGAATATGCTAAATTATATCAGAAATGGTCAAGCTGTTCTTAAAATGACGGAAACCCCAACATAATATACTGCTGGAAATACAATGCCAAAGCCATTTTTTTTAAATTAACATAATATTGCGCAGCCTTACGCTTTGCCATTTTGTCTGTTTCCTCTTTCAATCTCTAAGAGGTTATATTCAAATTTGTATCAACCACTGCCTTGTTTTGTCATTATGTTCCCCTCACAGCAGGACTGTGAAATATGAGCAGGAAAGTAGGTGAGGCAGTTACTTTATTCTTAGCACGACAGGATGAGAAGATGAGACAAGTTATTCTTTACAACATATTCAATTATGGCCTTGAAATGCTTAGGGCTCTGAACGAGTAGAAAAGAAGATTTCCACTGGGGAGGGAGGGGAAATTTGGGGTAGAATCTGGTTCTACTGGAAATCTAGCCTGCTTAGAGCGCAGCTTTAAATTCCAGTGGGGAGTGTGGGTGGGGGTAAGGAGGCGGTGGGGGGGGGGGGGGGGGTTGGGGCGGGGAAGGTGTGGGTGCATATTCAGTTCCCCCACCCCCCAAGTTAAATGGATCTGTTGGGGGAAGTTCCTGGACTACCCTGAGAAATTCTTTCCATTGCATTCTTATAAGGCCTCAGAGAAACTCATGGTAGTAGAAAGATGACATGAGTCCTACTGAGGGCCTTACTTTAGCCCCAAACCTTTATCAGGGAAAGGTAATTGATCTGACATTCCAACTTGCTAAAGTGCCCTTACAAGCACAATGAGCTTGCCACGGTAATACAGATCATCTTACTTTAGGGAATACTAAAATAACTAAAGTTGTTACAGCAGGAGTGACAAATAAGAAATGTATTAAGTTAAACGGTGTGAAAATCAGGGCAGAAGGACAGGTTAGGGTCTTTTTCCCAAATAAGAATTTTATATACTAACACACGGAGTATAAGAAATAAATTGAGTGAATTCTAGGCTCAAATACAGATTAGGGGTATGCCATGGTGGCCATTCCTGAGGCGTAGCTGCAAGCTGGCCATGATTGGGAGTTAAATATTCCAGGTTATAAGGTCTTTAGAAAGGATAGGGAAACTGCAAGAGGAGGAAGGGTAGCCCTATTGATTAAAGATACTATTACAACATTAGTAACAGAGGATATAAGTAATAGAAAGAAATTAGTAGAGACTCTGGCCGCAATTTCGCCTACCAAGGCGGGTCCGGGGCGGGTGGGGTTGGTGGCAGGGTGAGACCCGCTGCTAGCTCCAGCCTGCTCTGTAGAGTGATCTTACATTGATTGGGCTTGTTAAGCCCACCCAGCGCGTTTCCTGGCCAATTGAAGGAAGCGGGTCTGATGACGTCATTTGATGACGCGTCATCAGCCGGCTTCCTTAAAGGGACCATGCGCAAATCGATTTTGACAGTTGTGCTGTCAGTGTTCTACAGCATTGAGGTGCTGCAAACACTGACAAGCACTGCACAGAGGTGCACGGCTGCACCCAGGTCCTCCATGATTCCCTCCATGTGCTTATGGAGGGAATCACAGCACGCAGGGAGGTCCTCTTCCCTTCCAATGGGGGGAAGAGACCTCCCCATGAGATCAACGCAGCCTGGTTGAACATTGCACAGGAGGACACAAGCAGGGATGTCATCAGGTGGACCAGGCTGCAGTGGTGCAAACCTTTCAATGATCTCAGTAGATCACAAAACGTTACTGCAAAGCCCCACTCAACTTCATCCTGCTGTGCCACTCATCACATCTCCATCACTCTGCCTTCCCTACCCTACTCCTGCACATCTTTACTCACACCAACCTACCTTGCACCTCCACCCATCCCTCTCTATCTACATTATCACTCCCCCATCTCACCAGCCACCCCTCACACTCACCCTCATCCTAGTCCAATCATACCAACTAACAACACACAAGGGTAAGCACTTGGGTGTTTTAGCCAATGTTCATGTGAAGTTTCTGTTAATTTGCTGACAAACTTTGAAATCTTTATTTTCAACACTTTGGGGTAAATCAGGGGGCGCGACTGAAGATCACGGCCGGGGCGCGAGCGGGGCGCTGCGCACGGTGATGACGTCATCGCCGGCGGCGCAGCGCCACAGGGCGCTACCGGCTGCCGCCGCCGCTAACCTCCCACTAAATTTTTCGGGAGGCGTGGGCGGCGCTGCGCCCGGGCGTTAGCTGCTTTACGCCCCATTAGCGCCCATTTAAGGCGCTAACGGGAGGCGCAAGCAGCTGAATTTTTCCCCCTTTATGTTCTTGGACAGATTTGTGTGCACCTTTGGAAGTGGCTTAGTGAGTTGCAGTGAATGGTGAGACATAATGGTATCCCGCCACCGCACCCCCCCCTCCCCCTGCAATGGCAATGAGTGTGAAAGGAATGGCTTGGGTATTGTAGGGATGTGTAATGGTGTTGGTGTGGGGTGGTGCCAACCTGGCGCATCATGTGACAGCCAGGGTGTACAGTGTCAAGTGAAGTAAATCTGGCCATGGTGAGGCCATCCCTGGTCTCCTGGGCAGCAATGTAGTCGGGTGATGATGCCCTCTATCCTGTGCAGCATCAGTTGATTGCGGAGAAGGTTGGTGTGGTTGTTGGTGCTGCTGGTGTGCCTGGTGCTGCTGGTGTTGGGGCTGATCTTGGTGGGATTCTGAGGACCAAGGTGAAATAGTTTCAAGGGCACCGATGCTGTTGGAATAGATGGCACGTGAAATTGAGATGACAGAAGTGATCTGTCACTGATCAGAGAGGTTGTTCCAATGAGGTGGCACTGGATAGAGAGTTTGCTCCAAACACTTGCAAGCTGCATAAAGCTCAATCTGTCTTCCAAATGCAGTAAGCAACAGTTTCTGAGCTTGGAAAGTGAACAGCTGAGAGATGGGAGCTTTAATACCACTTTTGCAGCTGTCAAGTCATCAGATAATTCAATGCTGAATTCACTCATGATCTGCTGAGCTGACATGATCCCCGAGCAACGTATAAACCATGGGGGAACTCGTAAAATTGAAAAGTAAGCTTAAATAGTATTTAAGTGCAGCGTATCTCTTAATGATCTAAATTGCCTCCCCCGCCGCTTGGTGTCGGGTCTGTCCAGTGCTGACACACCCAACATCTGGGAGACTAGCGTGGTGGTGGGTTGACAGTGGGCTCCCTAGCCGCTGTCAAAAAAAACATTTTCACACCCGACCCGCCACCAATGGGGCCAGCTGACCTCCCCTATATGGTTAAAATTGAGGAATGAGGGGACAAAACTGTAAGGGGAGTTGTCTACAAGCCTCCTGATAGCAGCAATGAAGTGGCAGAATGTATTAATTCAGAGATTAGAGAGGCTTGTAGCAAAAGCAGAGTTGTTTTAACGGGAGATTTTAATTTTCATGTAGATTGGGATGAGCCGAGTAGCTCAAGTCAGAAAGGTAGAAATTTCTTGAGTGCATTCAAGATAGTTTTCTGGAGCAATATTCTAGAACCAACAAGAGCGCAGGCCATACTAGATTTAGTAATAAATAATGAGCCAGACTTAGTTAATAATCTAACAGTAAGGCAACATTTATCCTTTAGTGATCATAATATGATCGAATTCAATGTCAGGTTTGAAAAGGAGAAACATAACACAATTATTAAGATGTTAGATATTGGTCAGGCCAACTTTAATGGGATGAGACAAATGCTGACACAGCGAACTGGGCAAAACTGTTATTGGGTAAAACTACAGATGAACAGTGGGAGGTGTTCAAAAATGAATTTAGCTTATTACAGAACCAGTATATACCTTAAGGGGCAAGAGCTCTACTTGCCAAATAAAACAGCCTAGTTGACCAAAGAGGTGAGAGATAACAGAAAACTAAAGGAAAGAGCATACAAAAGTACAAATAATAGTGTAGATCCAGGAGACTGGGAGAGATATAATGAACAGTTAAGGAAGACAAAAAAGATAGTAAGAGCTGCAAAAAGGGAATATGAAAAGAAACTTGCAAGGTATAACAAGATTAATACAAGAAGCTTTTATAATTATAGTAAAAGAAAAAGGACAGTCAAGGGTAATGTGAGCCCTTTAAAAACAGATGTGGATAATATTGCAAATGAAAATAAAGAAATGGCAGACTTGTTGAATAATTACATTGTGTCAGTCTTCGCAGTAGAGGAATAGGATAGTATACCTGACTATTCCAGGGAAACTAATAATGAATCAAGGATTGGAACTCACTAAAGTTAACGTAAGCAAGAAAACAATATTAGAAAAAATAATGGCACTAACTAAATACTGAAAAATCCCCAGGACCTGATAGTCTCCACCCCAGGGTTTTAAAGGCAATAGGTGAGGAAGTTGCAGATGCTTTAGCCATAATCTTCAAAAGCTCTCTTGATTCTGGAATTGTCACTTTAAATTGGAAAATTGCAAATGTAACTCTATCATTTAAGGAAGGTGAGAGAGTGAAATTATAGACCTGTTATTCTTACATCTGTTGTGGGGAAGTTATTGGAATCTATAATTAAGGACAGAGTGACTGAGCACTTAGTGAAATTTGAGCTGATTAGAGACAGCCAACATGGATTTATAAAGGGTAGGTCAAGTCTACCAAACCTAATTGAATTTTTTGAAGACGTAACTAATGTAGTCGACAGGGGAATGACTATGGATGTAGTTTATATGGACTTCCAGAAGGCATTCGCTAAGGTTCCACATAAGAGACTGTTAGCTAAAATTAAAGCTCATGGAATTGAAGGCAAATTAATGACCTGGTTAGGAGATTGGGTAGACGATAGAAGACAGAGAATAAAATGTAGTAGTCAGGTACAAAAAATAATCGAAAAGGCCAATGGAATGTTAGCCTTTATAATTAGAGGGCTAGAATATAAAGGGGAGGAAGTTTTTCTACAGCTATACAAAGCCCTGGTTAGACCACATCTAGACTACTGTGTACAATTCTGGGCACCGCACCTTACAAAGCATATATTGGCCTTGGAAGGAGTGCAGCGCAGATTCACCAGAATGTCACAAGGACTCCAACGGTTAAATTATGAGGAGAGATTACATAAACTAGGCTTGTATTCCTTGGAATATATAAGGTTATGGGGTGATTTAATTGAGATTTTCAGGATTTTGAAAGGAATTGATAGCGTAGATGGAGAGAAACTTTTTCCGCTGGTGGGGGAAATCTAGGACGGGGGTTATAACCTCAAATCAGAGCCAGGTCATTCAGGAGAAAAGTTAAGAAACACTTCTTCACGTAAAGGGTGGTAGAAGTGTGGAACTCTCTCCACATAAAACAGCAGATGCCAGCTCAATTAATAATTTAAAATCAGAGATTGATAGATTTTTGCTAACCAAGGATATAAGGGATATAGAGCCAAGGCGGCTGGATGGAGTTAGGATACAGATCAGCCATGATCTGATTGAATGGGGCTGAACGGCCTACTCGTGTTCCTATGTTCCCACAATTTGGGACGTTGTCTGTGTTTTGAGGTATAGGTGGGTGGGGGTTCCACCTCACTTCTCTTGGCCGGGAATTTCAGGGCTGCTCTCTCTCTCTTATGTGTGTGTGTATGTAAATATATCGAGCTGTGGTGCCAGAATGCAGCCCAGATGGATTTTGTAAAATTGATTGTGAGTTTTTCACATTACAGGTTTGTGGCCTAAATTCACCAAATTAATCAGAAAATGCATCAGAAAATAATTATTTAGTCTAAAATAAAAGTATTTTCTAGGAAATTTGCTGGTGGTCCTTATCTGGATGTGATAAGTCATACAGCAATTATATAAACTAAATCATGTTTATACAACAGTATTTAAATATTCTTTGTAAGGTTCCTCAGCAGACTGATTGTTTACATAGTTGCTAAGCAGCTGTGAACAGTCTAATATCTGTTCCGACGAAGGGTTTCGACCTGAAACATTAACTTTCTTTCTCTCTCCATGGATGTTGCCTGGCCTGCTGAGTTTTTCCAGCGTTTTCTGTTGTTATTTCTAATATCTAAATTCAGCAGCTCATTACCTGTACAATTATAATCGTCTTAGAAATTGTGTACATCCTAGTGTGCTAATTAATAAGATCTATATTGTGCCTTGTAGCTCCAATACTCAAGGTTATTTGCTTTAATCATCGTTATAGCTTTCATTTATGTGCTTCTGGAAAAATAAAATTCACTTAAATTTTTGGGTCTGGCTATGTTATTCTTTATTGTCAGTCCCCCCATATTTTGCCTTTGAGAGGTTTTAGTTATTCCTTTTTATTCTTAGCAAATATTGAATATTTCTCTCCTGCCTTCCTTCAAGTCTCCCTGGCCCTTATCACACTGACCTAAGAGCCAGAAAAATGACCTACTCTCAGGTTTCTGCCACAGCCACTGGCCTCTGGAAGGTGCATCGGAGTGGCTTTGGGTTTCTTCTGTTTTGATTTTCCATTCTTCCCTAAAAGGAAGCACCTAATCTCCAGTTGCCACATTTTTGTGGTGGTATGATTTATGCTGGGGCTTAGTATAGTACAACTTTAATCACCGTGCTATTCAATCTTGATCCACTTTTAAACCACTTTTTAACGATTCACTTAAATAACGGTTACTGTCTAAATCTACTTATTTGCTCAGTCTTTATTTCTCTGCAGATTCCTCTTTGTTATTCCTCCAGCATCCATGATATCAAATAGGGAAGGTTGTTAAAAAAGCATACGGGATCCTTGGCTTTATAAATAGAGGCATAGGGCTGGATTTTCATTGACCCGTGGAGGTGGGTTTGGAGGCGTGTGGGGGTTAAAATTTGCTAAAACTGGCGGGCAGGCATAAGTCCGCCTCCATGCAATTTTCATTAAATCGTGTCTGCTGGTCCCAACTCCACCCCGCTTCTAAGAGGCGGGATAGGCTGTTAAGGCCCTTAACAAGCACTAAATTGCCTCTATAATGCTATTTTGAAAGGCCTTTGTGATTTTAACCCTTTTTCTACATGAACCATGAATGTGCAGGCAGGCAGGCAGGCTGGCTGGCTATGGGGATGCATATATGGATGGAGAGGAGACATATCTGGGAGTGGTGGTGTAAAAATATCTGGGAGCAGACTTTGGACTGCTGCTGCTCATTTTGCAGGTCCTCTCACAGCAAAGGCCAGGCAGTCTCTGAAGACCTTCAATGCAGCAGCAATGATGACATAATTAGAGGCGACTTTCAGACTGAAAACACTAATTGGGTCATGGGTTCCCACATGCTGGAACTCAATTGCCCAATTAGGTGAAAATCGCATCAATCTCCCACATCCAATTGCAGTCGGGTGGATAACATGAAAAGTGGATGTCACGACCCCAACCCACCCCAGTATCAAAATCCAGCCCATAGAGTACAAAAGCAAGGAGGTTATGCTAAACCTTTATAAATCATTGGTTAGGCCTCAGCTGGAGCATTGTGTTCAATAGGGCACCACACTTTAGGAAGGATGTCAAGGCTTTGGAGAGGGTGCAGAGAAGATTTACTAGAATGTTACTAGGGTGAGGGATCTCAGTTATGTAGAGAGATTAGAGAAGCTGGGATTGTTCTCTTTAGAGTAGAGAAGGTTAAGGGGAGACTTAATTCGGGGGTTTAAAATTATATGGGATTTTGATAGAGTACATCGGGAGAAACTGGTAACCAGAGGTTATAGATTTCAGATAATTGGCAAAAGAAACAGAAGGGAGATCAGGAGAAATTATTTTATGCCGCGAGTTGTTATGACCAGGAATGCACTGCCTGAAAGCAGTGGTGGAAGCAGATTCAATAGTAACTTTCAAAAGGGAATTGGATAAATAGTTGAAAAGAAAAAGTATGCAGAGCTCTGGGACTAATTGGATAGTTCTTTCAAAGAATTGGCACAGGTGCGATGGGCTGAATGGCCTCCTTCTGTGCTGTATCAAACAGATATACCACTTTGGATATTGTTGAGGGGGATGGCTTATCGGGGGAAGGCAGCAACAGCCAACTTCCTGGCACCATGGGTGGTCCTGCTGCACAGGACGGGAGGAAAAAAAGCGGGAGAGCTATAGTGATAGGAGATTGTATTGTAAGGGGAATAGATAGGCGTTTCTGCGGCCGCAAACGAGACTCCAGGATGGTATGTTGCCTCCCTGGTGCAAGGGTCAAGGATGTCTCGGAGCGGCTGCAGGGCATTCTGGAGGGGGAGGGTGAACAGCCAGTTGTTGTGGTGCATATAGGTACCAACGATATAGGTAAAAAATGGGATGAGGTCCTAAAAGCTGAATATAGGGAGTTAGGAGGTAAATTCAAAAATAGGACCTCAAAGGTAGTAATCTCAAGATTGCTACCAGTGGAACGTGCTAGTTAGACTAGAAATAGAAAGATATTTCAGATGAATACATGGCTAGAGGAATGGTGCAAGGGGAAGGGATTCAAATTCCTGGGACATTGGAACCGGTTCAGGGGGAGGTGGAACCAGTACAAACTGGACGGTTTGCACCTGGGCGTGACCGGAACTGATGTCCTAGGGGGAGTGTTTGCTAGTGCTGTTGGGGAGAGTTTAAACTAAAATGGCAGGGGGTTGGGAACCTGTGCAGGGAGATAGAGGAAAGGGAAGCAAGGATAGAAACAAAAGACAGGAAGGAAAAAAGCAAAAGTGGAAGGCAGAGAAATCAAGGGTGTAAATCAAACAGGGCCACAGTAAATAATAATTCTAAAAGGACTAAGAGTATTAAAAAATCAAGCCTGAAGGCTTTGTGTCTTAATGTGAAGAGCATTCATAATAAGGTGGATAAATTAGCTGCGCAAATAGATGTAAACGGATATGATATAATTGGGATTACGGAGACATGGCTCCAGGATGACCAAGTCTGGGAATTCAACATCCAGGGGTATTCAATATTCAGGAAGGACAGGAAAAAAGGAAAAAATTGGTGGGGTAGCATTGCTGGTTAAAGAGGAGATTAACACAATAGTAAGGAAGGATATTAGCTCTGATGATGTGGAATCTGTATGGTCAGAGCTGAGAAATACCAAGGAGCAGAAAACATTAGTGGGAGTTGTATACAGACCCCCAAACAATAATGCTGAGGTTGGGGATGGCATTAAATGGGAAATTAGAGACGTGTGCAATAAGGGCACAGCAGTTATCATGGGTGACTTTAATCTACATATAGATTGGGCTAACCAAATTAGTAACAATACTGTGGAGGAGGAATTCCTAGAGTGTATACGGGATGGTTTCCTGGACCAATATGTCGAGGATCCAACTAGAGATCAGGCCATCTTAGACTGGGTATTATGTAATGAGAAAGGATTAATTAGCAATCTTGTTGTGCGAGGCCCCTTGGGGAGGAGCGATCATAATATGATAGAATTCTTCATTAAAATGGAGAGTGAAGTAGTTGACTCAAAGACTAGGGTCCTGAATTTAAATAAAGGAACCTACGATGGTATGGGGCACGAGTTGGCTAGGATGAATTGGGGAACATTACTTAAAGGGTTGATGGTAGATAGGCAATGGCAAACATTTAAAGATCGCATGGATGAACTATAGAATTTGTTCATCCTTGTTTGGCATAAAAATAAAACAAAAAAGGTGACTCAACCGTGGCTAACAAGGGAAATTAGGGATAACATAAGATCCAAGGAGAGGACATAAAACTTGGCCAGAAAAAGCAGCAAACCCGAGGATTGGGAACAGTTTACGATTCAGCAAAGGAGGACAAAGGGATTCATTAAGAGGGGGAAAATAGATTATGAGTGTAAGATTGCAGGGAACATAAAAACTGACTGTAAAAGCTTCTTTAGATATGTGAAGGGAAAAAGATTGGTGAAGTCAAGCGTCGGTCCCTTGCAGTCAGAATCAGGGGAATTTATAATGGGGAACAAAGAAATGGCAGACCATACTTTGGTTCTGTCTTCACAAAGGAGGACACAAATAACCCCCCCAGAGATGTCAAGGAACATAAGGGGGAAAAATTCAGTTGGTTGCGCCTCCCGTTAGCGCCTTAAGAGGGCGCTAATGGGGCGCAAAGCATCTAGCGACAGGCGCGGCGAAGTTTGCGCCGCTCGTGAAATTAACTAGACATTTTGCGGTGGCGCTAAATAGTACCGCCACGATCTCCTGCGCCGGCAGATCGTGACGTCAGTCGAGTGCGCAACGCCCCGGTATCGCCCTGGAACGGATATTGAGTGGCACCCCCTGCCTTACTGCCTGACGCTAGCAACGACAGGTTGAGGGGAGCGTTCTGCAGTCATGAAGGGAAAGGGGGAGCGCTATTTAAAGGTGACCGCTTCCTGCCTTTTATTGTTGGTGCCATTTTTGAACTACGCATTCTGAGAGAGAGAGAGAGAGACTTCTGGAGAGATTCAACTTTGTGTGAAGGAGTTTTGGGTACTGAGCAGCACTTTGCAGGTTCATTTTGATTTGCCATTCCTTATATCGATTTAGAAGAGATTGTGGGGGCTGCACTCTGAGCTCTTTGCCTGGTACTCTCCATTGTTCGTTCCAGCAGATTTGATGTGCAGGTCTCTCCAGGCCGAGATTCAAGGCTGCAATGAGCAGGATGTGGATGGAAAGCAAGATTAACCAACCCCTTTAAGAACTGGCCCGCGCCATTGTGTGTGTGTTCCATTGCTGACTGACATTACATGAGCTTCGCCAGCGCTCTGAGGTAGCGCCTCGCTCCTCGGCCTTTGCGCCTTAAGACAGGTGTGAAGCGCCTGATTTAGCGCTCCAATCACCTCCAGGGGTGATAGAAGCCAAGTTTGCAGTCGGTGGCGATAATTAGCGCCAGGCGCTAATCTTTGCGCCCGGCTGATAATTGCGCCCCAAATGGGGCGATACTGAATTTCTCCCCCATAGGGTCTAATGAGAGGGAGGAATTGAATGAAATCAGTATTTGTAGGGAAATGGTGTTAGGGAAATTGACGGGATTGAAGGCCGATAAATCCTAAGGGCCTGATAATCTACATCCTTGGGTACTTAAGGAAGTGGCCCTAGAAATAATAGATGCATTGCTGGTCATCTTTCAAAATTCTATAGACTCTGGAACAGTTCCCATGGATTGGAGGATAGCTAATGTAACCCCACTATTTAAAAAAGGTGGTAGAGAGAAAACGGGGAATTATAGATCGGTAAGTCTGACATCGGTAGTGGGGAAAATGCTAGAGTCCATTATAAAAGATGTAACAGCAGAGCACTTGGAAAACAATGACAGGATCGGACAAAGTCAACATGGATTTACAAAAGGTAAATCATGCTTGACTAATCTACTGGAATTTTTTGAGGATGTAACTGGTAGAATAGATAAGGGAGAACCAGTGGATGTGGTGTATTTGGACTTTCAGAAGGCTTTCGATAAGGTCCCGCATAAGAGATTAGCGTGCAAAGTTAAAGCACACGGGATTGGGGGTAAGGTACTGTCTTGGATAGAGAACTGGTTGGCAGACAGGAAGCAAAGAGTTGGAATAAACGGGTCTTTTTCCGAGTGGCAGGCAGTGACTAGTGAGGTACCGCTGGGATCGGTGCTAGGACCCCAGCTATTCACAATATATATAAATGATCTAGAGAAGGGAACTAGATGTAATATCTCCAAGTTTGCAGATGACACAAAGCTGGGTAGGCGTGTGTGCTGTGAGGAGGATGCAGAGAAACTCGAGTATGATTTGGACAGGTTGGGTGATTGGGCAGATGCATGGAAAATGCAGTATAATGTGGATAAATGCGAGGTTATCCAATTCGGTGGCAAAAACAGGAAGACAGATTATTATCTGAACGGCAATAGATTGGGAAAAGGGAAAGTGCAACGAGACCTGGGTGTCCTTGTGCACCAATCGCTCAAGGTAAGCATGCAGGTGCAGCAGGCGGTTAAGAAGGCAAATGGTATGTTGGCCTTCATAGCGAGAGGATTCGAGTACAGGAGCAAGGATGTCTTGCTGCAGTTGTACGGGGCCTTGGTGAGACCACACCTTGAGTATTGTGTGCACTTTTGGTCACCTTATCTGAGGAAGGATGTTCTTGCCATGGAGAGAGAGCAGCGAAGATTCACCAGACTGATACCTGGGATGGCAGGAATGACGTATGAGGAGAGAGTGGGTCGACTAGGCTTATATTCGCTAGAGTTTAGAAGAATGAGAGGGGATCTCATTGAAACTTATAAAATTCTAACAGGACTAGACAGACTAGATGCAGGAAGGATGTTCCCGATGGCGGGGGAGTCCAGAACCAGGGGTCACAGTCTAAGGATAAGGGGTAAGCCATTTAGGACTGAGATGAGGAGCAATTTTCTTCACCCAGAGAGTGGTGAACCTGTGGAATTCTCTACCACAGAAGGCAGTTGAGGCCAATTCATTAAATATATTCAAAAAGGAGTTAGATATATTTCTTAAGGCTAAAGGGATCAAGTGATATGGGGAGAAAGCAGGGACAGGGTACTGAATTTGGATGATCAGCCATGATCTCATTAAATGGCAGAACAGGCTCGAGGGGCCGAATGGCCTACTCCTGCTCCTATCTTCTATGTTTCTATGTTTCTATCATCCTATGATTCTAGGTAGGCTGGTCCAAGCCTTGATAACTCCTCACATGATATCAATGAAAGACTGTATCAAAGCCGCTCTTTAGTCTGCCCACCTGATGGTCACCTAGAGCTATGTCAAAGTGCCCTCACTAGCGCAGGTTCCCCTCCTTCAAACAACCCAGCTAACCCTGCCAAAAGTTCCACTCCAAAGCATTCCCAAAAACAAACAATGATGTCTGGGTTTCCACATTGAATTCAATGCTTTAACTTCAACTACCAGTCTATGCCTACATTCATTGATCTACCTTTCCCACCCACCCTCCACGGTTTTGGCAAATTCGGGCAGCTGGAGGTGGAAATTGTCTGGGGCTCCACTCTGCTCCCTTTTTTATGCCGCTAATATTGTAGGCAGATGCAAATAAGGGAAACACATCCTCTAATGTGTTGCCTCTCATTTATGCATTAGCAGCACTGGATGCAAGGGATGCCTGTTAGTCCCTGGCATCCAGCTCTGCTCTCTTGGCAGAGAAGGTCCTTTCAATTTTATTTTATTTACACGTTTAAGGACTTTGGAGAGAAATGGGAGGTTTGAGGTGCTACATAACAATAACTTGTATTTATATCATGTGTTAATGACATGTGAAGAAAAATTTCCTGATATCAGTCCTAAAGTTGCTGTTAAATAGTTTGAACCTGCGTTTCCTTGTCCTACTCTTGCAATTTAGTTTGAAGTAACTTTCTGAACTTAAGGGGGTGATTTTGCCAGCCCTGGGGAGGCGGGTATGGAGGCGGGACTGCCGGGAAAATGGCAGAATCTGGGGGCGGGTACCCATCCCGCCCCCAACCTGCCTCTGTGCCATCTTCCCAGGAGGCAGGCAAATTCGGGCAACTGGAGGTTAACAGGCAGTTTTTTTGAGAATCCCTATTTTGAGCCCTAAAGTGTGGGCTTCCCGACAGTTCCGAACCTCGCCAGGGTCAGCAAGGCGAGCCGTGGGTCTGCGGGGGTCTGAGGGGCCGAGATGTCCGGTGTGCAGGTGAGTGATGGGTGCATGTGTGCAGAGGTAAGTGTGTGAGGTGAGTCTTAAGTGTTTTAAAAGCTTTACGTACCTTTGCTTCTTCCTCCAGGCTGCAACACTTCAGGTCTCGGGAGTCCCTCATCTCACCGGCAGAGAAAGCAGAATGGCCGCTGCATTCTCAAATGCATCAGCCTT
This sequence comes from Squalus acanthias, assembly GCA_030390025.1. Lineage (NCBI taxonomy): Eukaryota > Metazoa > Chordata > Chondrichthyes > Squaliformes > Squalidae > Squalus > Squalus acanthias. The sequence continues at coordinate 81,582,544 of CM059426.1, read as the reverse complement.
CTGCTTTCTGCTCAGGATAGATCTCTAAGTAAGCCTGTGTCCCAGGTCTCAACTTAGACGACAGATTGTCAGAGTTTCACAGAGCTCTCAAACGATAACAATTCATCTGTCAAAAGCTCTTGACAGATGAAACGTCACTCGCTGATGTCACCAGTAACCGGCTATCCCTTAATTGGCCTGCTAAGCCCGCTGGGCGGGCTTAACAAGGTCAATCAAGGGAAAATAGCGTGGGTTGGCCGGAATTCGATGGAGGTGGGACTAAAACCAGAAAAGCAGCAGTCCCGCCTCCATCACGTCCCCATTGATAAAATCACCCGCTTAGTGTCAGCTGTGGCTCAGTGGGTAGCACTCTCGCCTCTGAGTCAGAAGGTTGTGGGTTCAAGTCCCACTCTAGGGACCTGAACACATAAAGCTAGGCTGACACTCCAGTGCAGTGCTGAGGGAGTGCTGCACTGTCGGAGGTGCTGTCTTTCGGATGAGACGTTAAACTGAGGTCCCGTCTGCTCTCTCAGGTGGACGTAAAAGATCCCATGGCACTATTTCGAAGAAGAGCAGGGGAGTTATCCCCGGTGTCCTGGCCAATATTTATCCCTCACTCAACGTCATTAAAACAGATTATCTGGTCATTACCACATTGCTGTTTGTGGGAGCTTGCTGTGTGCAAATTGGCTGCCGCGTTTCCCACATTACAACAGTGACTACACTCCAAAAAAGTACTTCATTGGCTGTAAAGCGCTTTGAGACGTCCGGTGGTCGTGAAAGGCGCTATATAAATGCATGTCATTTTTTTTACCTTTTCCATGTTGTTTACTGAGTGATACACCTCTGTAAGGTCACCTTTCAGTCGCCTCCACTCGAGGCTTAAAAGTCCAAGTTTCTCCAATTTTTTTGTCACAACTCAGATGACTAACATTAGGTTATCATCAGTCTCATGTCTCTTCGTCTCCATTGCTTGAATGTCTTCCTTGTGTTTCAGTGAAAAGTACTAGGCACAGTACTCAATGTGTGATCTGACCAGAGCAATACACATTTTGTGTATGTACACTGTTCTGACGAAGGGTCTTCGACCTGAAATGTTAACTCTGTTTCTCTCTCCACAGATGCTGCCTGGCCTGCTGAGGTTTTCTGTTGTTATTTCACATTTTGAGTGATGACCTCCTCTGACTTGTATTCTGTTGTTTTGACTCTGTAGTTCAGCATTCAAATTGCTTTGTTGATTGTTGTTCTGCAGTGGTTGGAGATGTTGAGCACTGAGTCTATTAAGACTCCTAGATTTCTTTCAATTTCATCTGTAGTTATTTCAACACCATTTATGGAGTATGTATGTTGCTCTGTATGTATTTTTCTGTCCATTTACATATTTTGTCCAACTCATTTTGTATTTCTTGAGCTGCCTCCTTCAAATTCAATGTTCCTCCTAGTTTGATATCAATTGCCAATTTGATTAATTTGCATTGTTTCTGAATCCAGGTTATTGATGTAGATTAGAAACAATGGGCCAGATTTTGTTGTAGCAGGGCATCTAACGTCTACCGTTAGTTAGACTTGCCCCCGCACCCTACAACGCAAAGATTTCTGCCCACAAAGTTGCTGAAAGTGTGACGTGATAAGGGCGCAGTGAGGAAAACAGGGCATCTGTGGCCTGAGTAAACAGAGCAACCAATAGGGTATCTTCTTACCCAATGAGATTTAAGGATTGGGAAATAAACACAGGAAGGACTGAGAAGGAGGGTGAATTAGAGTTGGTGAATTCAATGTCAAATCAAGTACAGAAAGGGGAATAAAGAGAGGGAAAGAAAGATTGGATTGAGAGGGAAAAAAAGAGACAGAAAGGAAGAGTAAGAATTTTTTTTTTAATTTGACATTTTTAAAACGGCCCTGAAAAATTCAAACCTGAAGGAATGAGACTCCACACTTGTAATAGTTAATTTTCAGTGCCAGAGAGTAATTAACAATTATCACTTCGTTAAAAGGGTACTTACACTACTAATTACTAGCCCTAAACATCTGCGGTGGGTTTAGTTTGTATCTGCTGCGCAAATACAGCGACTTCACGACATTCAGTGAATGTCAGTGATGAGGCAGACAGCGAAATGCTGTTTTTGTGAAGCTAACGGCAGAGCGGCACAACCCGCACAGCAACTTTTGGATATTCATATTTAACCGCACAGCTGCACCTCGCCTGAAGTTGCTGTACCATTTACGCATAAATAACGACAATCGGCATTAGCCTTACCGTTATTGTGACAGCAAATTCTGGCCCATTAGTGGTCCCAACACTGATCCCTGGGGGACCCATCGAGCATTGCACCCCCATCCCGACATAACTCACGTAATGAGTACTCAATGTTTTCTACCTTTCAGTCAATTTCTTATCCAAATGGAGGTAGAGAGAGAAACACGGGGTTGTTCAGAAAACCCTTGCTAACATTGGGAGAGATAAGGTTCCAGATGGGTCAAATGGCCATTCTCATCCTTGTTTTTTAAATTCTTAAAATGACCACAAGATTTTACAGCGCCTATTTGTTATTTTGACTGTAATCTAATCTTAAGGTTCATACCAGGCAGTTTTACATCACTCAAGTTTTTCTCACAGTCTATGGATCATTTGAGCCCCTCAATCAGATTATCAGCAATGCCTATTCAGTATCTCTGTACAGTTACTCTCGGAATAAAAATCCTATCACGTCTCAACTGCATATGGTTGGAACAGACTCCTGGATCCTTTTACAAATCCTTAACTCTTGTATTTGCTGAAGGTTAGAAGGAATCTCAATGTCAGCTTTTTCCTTCTTTCCTTTATCATGTTTAAAACGCCATGAATGTCCGCACCAAAATGGCAACTGTATTCTGCTGCTATTATTTTCAGAAGTTAATTCTTTTAAACATTCTCATGACTTCTGTGGAATTCTGGTTATTTGTAGGGCACAAGTGTAAAAATACCATCACACAGACTACAGCGGCTCGATTATAGTCACTTCCAAATGTGCACTATTTAAAGACCTCAAAGAGAGGTTTGTTCAAGGAGCATTGATGGCCACCTCCCCCCGCCCCCCACCCCCCTTTGCTTATCCATGGACTGAAGCCCCTGACTTATAGGCTAGAATTTGAAATAAAGAAAAAAACATCCAGCAACTGAAAGAGTCTTTTGTGCTCTGATACCTAAAGGAATGCTAGCCATCTTGACATAGTCCTGTGAACTACTATTGAAATACATTTCTAATATGACCACAGGGTCAGATAGCTACCAGCAGGGTTTCCAACAATATACCACAAGTTTTAGTAAGAGTTTCCAGAGCGTTTGGTATCCAAATGGTAGTTTCACTTCTCTCAAGTTCAAATGAAAATGCTGAAATTTAATCAGAATTAAACTTGCAAATTCCAAAAGGCTGAATCATCTCATCATGCGTATTGTGAATGATGCATATTGCTCTGTTTCTCTGTAAATCTCTATTTGATACTGAATAAAATATGACAAGAATGTAGTTACAGTGGTTACAAGCTGACCCCTGACTCTGCTATGCATCATTGCCAATTTAACATCTTGCCTGCAGTGATACATGTGCTCAGATCTAATGTTATATACGTGTATCAGATCTGTTGTTATATATGCGTATCTCATCTTGTTATATACATGTATCCGATCTGTTCTATACATGTATCCGATCTGTTCTATACATGTATCTGATCTGTTGTTATATACATGTATCTGATCTGTTGCTATATACATGTATCCGATCTCATCTTCTGTTATATACATGTATCAAGGAAGATGGTTGTAGTGGTTGGAGGTCAATCATCACAGCCCCAGGACATCGCTGCAGGAGTTCCTCAGAGCAGTGTCCTAGGCCCAACCATCTTCAGTTGCTTCATCAATGTCCTTCTCTCCATCATAAGGTCAGAAGTGGGGATGTTCGCTGATGACTGCACAGTGTCCAGTGCCATTCGCAACTCCTCAGATAATGAAGCATGCAGCAAGACCTGGACGACATTCAGGCTTGAGCTGGTAAGTGGCAGGTAACATTCATGCCACACAAGTGCCAGGCAATGACTATCTCCAAAAGGCGAGCATCTAACCACTACCCTATGACATTCAACGGCATTACCATCGCCGAATCCCCCACCATCAATATGCTGGGGGTCACCATTGACCAGAAACTTAACTGGACCAGCAACAAGAGCAGGTCAGAGGCTAGGTATTCTGCGGCAAATGTCTCACCTCCTGACTCCCCAAAGCCTTTCCACCATCTACAAGGCACATGTCAGGAGTGTGATGGAATACTCTCCACTTGTCTGGATGAGTGCAGTTCCAACAACACTCAAGAAGCTCGACACCATCCAAGACAAAGCAGCCCGCTTGAATGGCACCCCATCCACCACCTTAAACATTCACTCCCTCCACCACCGGGGTACTGTGGCTGCAGTGTTTACCATCTACAAGATGCACTGCAGCAACTCGCCAAGGCTACTTCGTCAGCACCTCCCAAACCCGTAACCTCTACTACCTAGAAGGACAAGGGCAGCAGGCGCATGGGAACACCATCACCTCCAAGTTCCCCTCCAAGTCACACACCATCCTGACTTGGAAGTATATTGTCGATCCTTCATCATCGCTGGGTCAAAATCCTGGAACTCCCTCCCTAAGAGCACTGTGGGAGTACCTTCACCACACGGACTGCAGCGATTCAAGAGGCGGCTCACCACCACCTTCTCAAGGGCAACTAGGGATGGGCAATAAATGCTGGCCTTGCCAGCGACACCCACATCCCATGAATTAATAAAAAAAATCTGTTGTTATATACGTGGATCAGATCTGTTGTTATATACGTGTATCCGATCTGTTATATACGTGTATCCGATCTGTTATATACGTGTATCCGATCTGCTATATACGTGATCAGGTCTGTTATATACGTGATCAGATCTGATGTTATATACGTGATCAGATCTGTTGTCATATACGTGATCAGGCCTGTTGTTATATACGTGATCAGGCCTGTTGTTATATACGTGATCAGATCTGATGTTATATACGTGATCAGGTCTGTTATATACGTGATCAGATCTGTTATATACGTGATCAGATCTGATGTTATATATGTGATCAGGTCTGTTATATACGTGATCAGATTGGCAGTGGCAGCAAAAGAAGCTATTGGAACTATTTTGGTCCTAGCCTAGAGTGAGACCTTTCTAAGAAACATACACAGATTTTGTTTGTTATATGTTTCAGTTTGTGTTGGGATTTTGATGAATGTTTTTTCTCTATAATTAACATCTTCCTTTTTTAGGTTCCCATGGATGTCAACAGCCATGACACACTTGCCTCAAGCTAGGAGAGTGCAATGATCTAGATACACAGCTCTTCACAGCTGTGCACTGTTATTCTTTAGGATTCCACTCAGACTTGTGTTTACAATTTTCAAGACTCTGCTATTGTATTCAAGGGGTCAAAATGGAGAAAAATAAAGGGATTGCTGGCATTCTGCCTCAAAATAGCTCTCCCCATCTCCGAAGGTGCTGACCCTTGCTGGAGGCCTGCCTGCAGCACTCTAGTACCACGTCCAACTACCCATTCATCACGTATCAGTCTGGATGTTGCCTATCAGCAGGCTATTCCATCAATGGGAGTATCATAATCAAACCGCATCCTGATGTTTACACGCACACACATTTTCCAGCCGGAGTCATAGAATCTTATGACACAGGAGGCCATTCGACCCATCATGCCTGTGCCGGCTCTTTGCAAGAGCTATCCAATTAGTCCCACTCTCTCTGCTCTTTGCCCACAGCCCTGCACATTTTTTTTCCTTTTCAAATATACATCCAATTCCCTTTTGAAAGTTACTATTGAATCTGCTTCCACCACTCTTTCAGGCAGTGCATTTCAGATCATAACAACTCGTTGCATAATAAAAATTCTCCTCCTCTCCCCCCTTGTTCTTTCGCCAATTATCTTAAATACGTGTCTTCTGATTACTGACCCTCCTGCCAGTGCAAATAGTCAACAGATATGGATTAGGAATGGGATCCACCCGAGCTTCTCTCCCCTAACCCATAGTAACTAAGGGCAAGTGAAGCACTCCTATGGCCACCCAAGCTAAGATCCGCTAACTCAGCACATAGAGGGATCAGATCCCAGGATTTTCTTGGTTTGCATAGCTTAGTTTCATGTTGGCCAGTGCAATTATCAACTTAGCCATCAATGGAGCCACAAGATATAACACTGTATTAACCAAAATATAACATTTTATTTACCTAATATTCTGAGGAAATCTGGTGCGAGAACATCAATGGTGCACCTAAGGGTAATTCTGCATCCTGCAGTCCCAGTGGGCCGGAGAATTGGGGCTACAATATTATAGCCCTAACTCTGTGAGTGCAGCTGCCCCATGAGATCCCGGATTCACTCTATTATGTACTGGGAGTGTGGGATTGTTGATTCACCCCATTATGTTTTGACAGGAACCAACTTAAACACCATTGAACAATTAAGCACTTGACAAGATCTAATAATGCTCTCCTCAATCAGCTGACATGAAGGCCACTGCCACAGGCTTCAATCTTATTTGAGAAATTATGCAGTTTAATGGACAACAGCAGTCACAATGAACAGTTGTTAAAAATTTAGATCAAAGGCTGGTAATAAACATTTCAAAACAGATTTTATAGGGATTTTTAATATAAAAAAGAGATTAAAACAAACCACAGGCCATAAATTATTACCTTAACTCTATCTCCCACTTTATGAAAACTGTATGGTGGGAAAGCAATGAGACACAGCTGAAGGTCATTAAATATGTTAGTCCATACATTGCTTCCAGCTAGAACTCAACATAGGCTGAGAGTTATTACACGTATTATATATAACTGTGCTCTCTGTAAACCACTGACACAGAGGGGGAGCAATGGAAAAGTCTGCGGTGAGATTAATGACATTCAGTAAATAAGTAATCTAGGTCATACTCTCCCAGACTATGCATACTAGTATGGGATACATACGTTTTATGCAAAAAAAGTTACCTAATGAGTACCTTTGACAATTTCTGCTAAATTGAGAATGACCTCCTATGCTGACATCCCCAACTCCACTCCTGCTCCAAACATTGCCCTTTTCTAGCCTGTTTTATGATCACTTCAGACCATCCTGCTCACTTATTCAGTGCCTACTTAAGATCACCCACCCCCAGCCCAGCCACTTAATGGAGACATCAGAACGTTTTCCTATGTTCCACGTCCACTCAGTTCTTCCTTCATAAATTCCATAGGCGGTCATGAGGAATTTTGAATACATTGGAGGGGGGAATAAGGCATATGGACGGTACAGGATTTCAGAGACACTATGCAGGGTGAGAATCCAAGACACTGAGTGAATGGGAAGGTGAAATGGGATCCCTTAGAGAATGGACAGGAGGATCTCAGGTGATATGGAGTGAGTGGGAGAACTGAGAATACAGAACTAGTGGGAGCAAATTGGCTTATCCTGTCCTGCTGACTTCACATTGCTTTCAAAATTGTGAAAAATCAAAAATTATCAATGACTTTTAAGGGGTAGCTGACCATTTAATGTATCTATATTGACTAAAATATTATCCTAGGGCAACTAATATGGCAAATTAGTTGTCTGTAATCTTCTCATGGACTTCAAGCTTTTAGATTTAGTCCCTTTTAGGCCACTCAATGCGTGCTACCAATGGGAAGAAGGTGCATGGTGCATGCTCTGCATATTGATAGTTCAAAATTACATCAGGGCCCTATATTTGTCATAGCATCCCGATTTACATAAAACAAATGGACTCCCACCTGAAACAGGGTGGCACCTGGGCCACCCATGTGAAGGCCAAGAAATTTGAATTAGACAACCGTGCGCCGTGCATGCCCAAACTCCCCACATGCAGTCCTGCCGGGCAAAGTTCCCCACCATGAGTACAAAGTTACCCCTTATTTCTGTGACATCCATCGGGAGGGTGGGTGCCTTCCGTGGCTTGTGTGTGTTGTGGTACCGAGCCATACAGGTAGTGAAGTTCTGAGTCATGATGATTGTACGGAGTACCGAGTTATCTCACCTTAACTTATGTTGCCTTGGGCTTTACAATTGGCTCCAGTGTTGCCAATTTGGGGGGAGGAGGCAAAACCATAGGTTCCACTCCTGACTTGACTGCAGCAGCCCCCGCTAAAAGGTCAACGTGTGTAGGTATTGGGTGAGGTTAAGATTGGGCATGGCTATATTACCCATTATGGTCAAACAGACTACGACAATCATTTTCTACACTCACGAATGAAGAAGCATGGTTGAGTTCAGGACCTGAACTGTGGTCCATCAATAGTGATAGGGAAGTAAGATAAGTGGAGAAAACTGGTAAAAATATACATACGTATATAAAAAATGGGAAAAAAATGACTAAAACTAAAAACTATTCAATGATTTTGTACCATTCTGTGTTAAGTATATGAACACATACATAAAATACATTTTACAGAAGTTATGTGAAAGAAAAGGTGCCTGCATTTCAAAAGACAAAAATGTCTTTCACATCACATAACCAAAATATGAAATGAAGCCTGAACCATGCCAACCCAAAGGTTCTGAGTTTGAGTTACCACATTGATTTATTGCCAGAAAACATTTAACCTACATTTTCAGGCCAGCAACTGTTTGGCCAAACTGTTTCCAACTAATAAAAATTTACAACACATTTTTTGACTGCTTTCAATGAGAATGTAAATTACAGTATATGGACTCTGATCTGGAAGCTTTTACGATACTGCTGAACCACAATTAAAGTAAATATTATACAAAGCGTTTAAACTGCTTCCCAGCAACATTAAAGCCGGGAATTTCCTCGGGGTGTAGATGGGATTTCTGTTGAACTTCCACCAAAGTTATGGTAAAAGAGCGGGAGTGGCAGTGAATAAATTTCCGGCCTAAATCTCTAGAATAACTCTGGATTCTGGTCCTTCCCTGACTCTTGAGAGAAGTGGTGCGTGACCTTCTGGATGGATTTCACAAACAGCAATGTGATAATGACCAGATAGTGTTTTGTGATGTTGGTTGAGAGATAAATATTGGCCAGGACACCAGGGATAACTCCCTGCTCTTCTTCGAAATAGCACCATGAGATCTTTTAGGTCCACCTGAGAGAGCAGTGTATTTATATTAACAGCTTCTACATGGAGAATGATTCAGTGCCAGAGAAAATGCACTCTTTCATTTTTGTGTGAGGTGATGGAAGGACATTTATATTTACAAACACAGCTTTTTGTTTTACCACTTTCATTGAGGCAAGGCAAAAGCCCCTTTAAGGCTAATACAAGGATGGTTTAAAAACATTTATTTGACATGATCCCTCCAAAGCTTGCTGCCAAACTAATGCCTATTAAAACACAGTTATGAGTGTAGCTGAGTTCAAAGAAAACAAATTCACTGTAAGTGGTCACATGGGTAGATCACACGATAGGTTTGAATAAAAAAGGTCTTTTAGCCCATTTAAACTCATGCTTCCAGATTATATATATATACACCGACATGTAATAATAAGATAGATTCTCAATTCACTATGGAAACACAGAATCATTAGTCCAGTGACAGCAATCATTTTTACATTTGTACAATTGTCATTCAGATGACAGCTTTAAGGATACAGGGTAGAAGGTTGCAAACTACAGATTTTCTATTTGCCAATAGACCGTAGAAGGGTTACGGAAATATAGCTATAGTTTTATTTTACTTAGTGAAGTTTTAAGCTTACCAGGGTAAGATATGTTCATGCTGGGCAAGGTGACATTTTGCCATTTTGCATTCACAATGTCAGCATCAGACACTACAGGGTCAAGTTTCATACGGCCCGATGCAGAATCTACCTCATCCCAAAAATATGTCTCAGCTGTCCCAGTGACTCAGTGGGTAAAATCACTGTGTGGTGCAGACCATCAAGACTTGATTCCCGGACACCACAAAGTCAGCTTATCTCAGCCACAGCAACAGTGGGGCACTGCACTCAACTATATAGAATGACATAGAATTTACAGCACAGAAACAGGCCACTCAACCTAACTAATCTGTGCCGATGTTTATGCTCCATCGAGGCTCCTCCCATCCCTTTTCATCTAACTATATCAGCATAATCTTCTATTCCTTTCTCCTGCATGTACTTATCTAGCTTCCCCTTAAATGCATCTATACTATTCGCCTCAACTACTCCATGAGGTAGCAAGTTCCACATTCTAACCACTCTCTGAGTAAAGAATTTCCTCCAGAATTCCTTATTGGATTTATTAATGACAATCTTATACTATGGCACCTAGTTTTGGACTCCCCCACAAGTGGAAACATTCTCTACCTCTATCCTATCAAAGCCCTTCATAATTTTGAAGACTTCTATTAGGTTACCCTTCAGCCTTCTTTTTTCCAGAGAAAAGAGCCACAGCCTGTTCAGTCCTTCCTGATAGTTATAACTTCTCAGTTCTGATATCATCCTTGTAAATCTTATTGGCACCTTCTCCAGTGCCTCTATATCCTTTTTAATAACATGGAGACCACAACTAGGGGTCATGCTCCTGATTGCAGTCTGTTGCTTGAGGACAGGATATGGTTTGGATGTGATGCTCCCCTCCTACCCCTCTCCCATGTGGGCACACACATACACGACGTGCGCACACACACATACACACTGATGTATCCTTAATAATGACTTATCCCCAAAAGGACATTTGAGGTCGATCAGTTCCTTTTTGCTGGAATGTGTAACAATGCTGTGCACTGACTTACTGCCCCACTGCGGTCAGCTTTGTGGTAGGGTGACCTGAATATGCACTCTACTCAGTATCAGCACTTGTCTCATCTCACATTACACAGAGCTGCTGAAGTTACTGTCTTGCTACCTTGTCAGTGTGCATAATTTAACTTAAAATATCAAAAGTCTTGGAATATTATAAATACTGCTGGCCTTAGACTAGTTCAAATAGTATGCTTGTTGGAGACATAACAGGAACCAATGTAAACACAGCCACTTTATGCTACACAGATTGGATTGTTGGTCTCTCTGGGGGCGATTTTGTCAATGGGGGCGCGTTGGAGGCGGGACTGCTGCTTGTCGGGTTTTAGTCCCACCTCCATCGACTTGTGGCCAACCCACACTATTTTCCCTTGATTGACCTTGTTAAGCCCGCCCAATGGGTTTAGCAGGCCAATTAAGGGGAAGCCAGTTACAGAGAACGTCAGCGTATGATGTTTCATCTGTCAAAAATGTTTGACAGATGAATTGTCATCGTTTGACAGCTCTGTGAAGCTGTCAAACAGTGACATTCTCTGTTGTTTGATGAGTTCTTGTATTCAAGACTCATCAAACCTCTTTTGTGAGCAGAAATTAGATGGTTGTTGCATCGCAGAATGCAGCAGCCATCTGTCATCTCTACCGGTGAGATGCAGGGAGTCTCCGCATCCCCAACTGTTGAAGCCAGCAGGAAGAAACAAAGGTAAGTAAACATTTTCTATCACTTTTCACTCACCTCACACACTTACCTCTCCACAATTGCACCCATCACTTACCTCCACAGCACACTTTTGGACCCCTCCGACCCCCGCAGACCCACTGCTCGCCTCGGTGACCCTGGCGGGGTTTCCCGACGTCGGGAAGCCCGCGCCTCTGCTGGAAAAATGGGGATAATCCTCTTAAATGCCTGTTAACTAGCTGTTAACAGGCAGTTAAGTGGCTGTAATCCCCTTCCCGCCTCCAGGAGATGGGACCCAGCGCGGGTCGGCTACCCGCCTCCTGGGAAGATGGCACGGAGGCGGGTTGGGGCGGGATGGGTACCCACCCCCAGATTCTGCCATTTTCCCGGCAGTCCCACATCCAAACCTGCCTCCCCAGGGCTGGCAAGATTGTGCCCTCTGTGTCTGTACCGTGAAAGTCTCCAATAACATTTTTATTAGGAATATAACTTGTATCTTACAGATGTTTTCAAAAAAGTTATGGGGCTAAAAATTCAATTGCTCCTGAAAAAGGGCGCAGGGATTGTGATGCGTGATCAACCCATGCCCATTCAAAGTAATGCAGGCAGCACGCAAACTTTGTGCTGCCTGCTAATTATAATGATTGTGGCATACAGCCCAGCGCTGAACGCACTGCTGAGTGACTGCACACCTCAGCAGGAGCCCAAGTTTGTGCGAGACTAGCACCAATTAAAGCTAGCCTGCACTTCTTAAAGCCAGCCTGCACCTCTTAAAGGGGAGGTGCATTCTGGCTGCAGCAGGTATTAGACGTTATTGTAGAGGAGTGTGTGACCTACAGGAAGAGTGAAGATGGTGCAACATGGCAGAAAGAGGGCTCCCAGATTTTCTGATGCAGCACTCGAGGCTCTAGTGCAGGAGGTGGACAGGAGAAGAGAGGTTCTGTATCCACAGGGGGCCAGGTGGCCCTCCAGACAAACTGTGAGAAGGCAATGGGAGCAGATATCCATCGCGGTCATGCCAGCAGCGTAGCCCCGAGGACATGGATGCAGTGCCGCAAGAAGTTTAATGACCTCACGAGTGGTTATGGTCAGTGAATTCATCTTCAAATGCCATATCCTTACAACTTAAACACTAGGCTCATACACTGCTCAATTCATCACCACCCTCTGCCGCCCCCACTTCGCTCACCTACCAACAATCTCTATCAATCACGGCTCATGCCTAACAGACATAGCTTTACCTCACCCTCACACACTTAGCACCGCTGCAAGCCTCACACCTGAAAGCAGTTGATGATCCCTTTAAATAGCGCTGGTGGGGAGTCTTTCCTGCTGCTGAACACATGTTCAGCTGTGCGTCTTTAAGAAATGCTGTTAGCCGTAGCGTTGAGGTCGAAAATGGCAGCACTGGTGCCCACGCTAATGACCTACCCAGAAGTGAGCACGCACTCCTCAGACACCAATTTGGACCCGAATCGGCACCCCTAGTGCTGAAAAAACAGGCACTACGGAGCCGAATTTAGCAGCGAAAATCTTTTTGAGAAAAGGCAAATGAATTAGTATAGAAATCCATATTTACTTACAAAATGGAATTTCAGCTAACAGTCCTAAAGTCAGTGGATTGAAATTGCACCGCTTTATTAGTAATTAATGCACTCGCAACATTCCTTTGTCTGCTATTTAACAAATCCGTTATGTTGTTTGTTACTGTACTTCATTGGCTGTAAAGTGCTTTGGGACGTCCTGAGGTCATGAAAGGTGCGATATAAATGAAAGTCTTTCTTTTTTTCTTATTAATATCACATAGCGCAATTTCATCCCAAGCATTAAAGGCCACTCGCTTCCTTCTTTTATCATAAGGACCTGAAATGGCAAGGCCCAATTATATTTTCTAGTTTTGTAAATAAATACGGATGAATAAGACCATTTGGTCTATCTTAGTTCATTATTCCAGAAAGACTCTAGTTCTATCACAGAATCCCACTGTTTCTTGAATGATCTCAGCATTTTTGCCCCCCACTTTCTCACCCATATGTTGATCACTCTTTGTGTGAGAAAGACCTTCTTGACATCAGTTCTAAATTTGCTTTTTACTCGTTAGTGCCCCTTGTCCGACTGTCACAGTTTAATTTGAAGTAGTTTTCTAGATTTACCTTTTCTTTACTGTTTACCACCTTGTATACTCAAAAGGCCACTTCTTAGCCACCTCCTTTCAAAGATGAAAAGTCCAATTTTTTCCAGTCTTTCTTCCTCATATTGCAATCCTCTGATATTAGGGATCAATCTCATGACATTCGCCATCTTCACAGCTTGTTGTGTCTTGTTGTATCTCAATCACCAGAACTGAGCATTCCACGCAAGGTGTGGTCTGACCAGAACCCTAGATAGTTTGAGTATATTTTTTTAATTCGTTTTTATGGGATGTGGGTGTCGCTGGCAAGGCCAGCATTTATTGCCCATCCCTAATTGCCCTTGAGAAGGTGGTGGTGAGCCGCCTTCTTGAACCGCTGCAGTCCGTGTGGTGATGGTACTCCCACAGTGCTGTTAGGTAGGGAGTTCCAGGATTTTGACCCAGCGATGATGAAGGATTGGCGATATACTTCTAAGTCAGGATGGTGTGTGACTTGGAGGGAAAGTTGGAGGTGGTGGTGTTCCCATGCGTCTGCTGCCCTTGTCCTTCTTGGTGGTAGAGGTCGCGGATTTGGGAGGTGCTGCCGAAGGAGCCTTGGCGAGTTGCTGCAGTGTATCTTGTAGATGGTACACACTGCAGCCACGGTACGCCGGTGGTGGAGGGAGTGGATGTTTAAGGTGGTAGAGGGGGTGCCAATCAAGTGGGCTGCTTTGTCCTAGATGGTGTCGAGCTTCTTGAGTGTTGTTGCAGCTGCACTCATCCAGGCAAGTGGAGAGTATTCCATCACACTCCTTACTTGTGCCTTGTAGATGGTAGAAGGCTTTGGGGAGTCAGGAGGTGAGACACTCACTGCAGAATACCTAGCCTCTGACCTGCTCTTGTTGCCACAGTATTTATGTGGCTGGTCCAGTTAAGTTTCTGGTCAATGGTGACCCCCAGGATGTTGATGGTGGGGCATTCAGTGATGGTAATGCCATTGAATGTCAAGGGGCGGTATTTAGACTCTCGCTTGTTGGAGATAGTCATTGCCTGGCACTTCTGTGGCGCAAATGTTACCTGCCACTTTTCAGCCCAAGCCTGAACATCATCCAGGTCTTGTTGCATGCGGGCATGGACTGCTTCATTATCTGAGGAGTTGTGAATGGAGCTGAACACTGTGCAGTCATCAGCGAACATCTCCAATTCTGACCCCATATGATGTCCTTTGATTTGCACTCTTAACATTTTATCTATTTAATTCAGCATTCTATTTCCTTCATTGGTTGCTGCTCTGTAGTGATTGGACAGGTTGAACGTTGGCAGTACATTTACCACTGGGAAAGATTCGGACAGAGAGACTCAACATGGAACTGGCAACTATAACTTTTTACTTTAAAACTAACAAGCCTCAGGGTGCCATGAATCTGTTCTCAGTTATATTGGGTCTCAAACATCCTATGTCAATTGTTACTAAGGATGTGCAAAAAAATAATTATGTTTACATTCATTTGCTCCACCTACGAGTCCCCATAACAATTTCTGACACTCAGGCCTTGGTGGAATTCCAAAGAAGCACAGGTTTCTAGTGACCCCAGCTGGTGCTATTTTACAACTACAATCTATCCATCATGCTGTTTAAACAACAATCCTGTCAAATTAAAGAGATGGGGGTATTTTTCAAATTTGATGGCAGTAGCGGATCGACCGTCTGCAGCCCCCCCCCCCCCCCTCCGCCCACCAATTTCCCTTTACATTGTGGAAAGACAAGTCAGGTCAGCTGTATAATGTACTATCTCTGTAATGTCCTCCAGCTCCACAAGACCACTCCCACCCGGAGATATCTGCGCTCCTCTAATTCTGCCCTCTTGAGCATCCCTGATTATAATCGTTCCACCATTGGTGGCCATGCCTTCAGCTCTGGAATTCCCTCCCTATACCTCTCCACCTCTCTACCGCTCTCTCTTCCTTTAAAACCTAATTAAAACCTGCCTCTTTGGCCAAGCTTTTGGTCATCTGCCCTAATTTCTCCTTATGTGGCTCGGTGTTAAAAATGTTTTTTGTCTTATAACACTCCTGTGAAGCACCTTGGGACATTTTACTATGTTAAAGGCGCTGTATAAATACAAGTTGCAGTTGTTGATCATTCTACTACTGCCACATTTCAGCCCCCACCAAAGTCAAAAATTACCTCCATAGTTTTACTATGTTAATAGTACTTACAGATGTTATGGATACTCCTTCTAAATTATAACACAAATGCTTGATACAATTGCAAAGCCTAATGTGTTTGTGAACAATACAGATCATTTTAACAGGACAACTGAACTGAATTATTCAAGGGTGAAATTTCACTTTTAGTGAAAAATGGCAGAATCCATTTGTTCAAAATGCGAACAAAATAATTCTGATAAATAACATGTTTCAAAGCCATGCAAACCTACAATTTCATTAGCAGATCATTAATTCTTGTGAAAAACAGATCTTCTACTGTTGTTCATTAAAAGAAAAATGTTATGTATGATGTCTGTTTATTCTATAGGAATGCTTTACCTCATCGTGACTCTTCCCATATTATCACAGTCTTGCTATTTAATGTTTCATACTTATTCGTCAGACCATGTGATGATCGTGATTATGAAAAGTCCAACAAGTCCAAGAATAATATCCGTTTCATTAACCCAAGCCAAAGCATTTCTAATGTACTTCACTATAGCAAAAGGTCACCCTGGAAAGCTTTATGTTTCCTCTATGAGTCTGTGTACTTTACTACATATTTGCGAGAGCAGCACTTTAGCACTTATTTTACAGAAACTCAGGAGCAGGGAACATCAAGATCGAAGATACAAAGGCAGCGCTGCTGTGTAAAAGTCAAGATTGCAAATTTAAGTTTCTAGCCGCAGACCTCCCCTGTTGGATGGTGAAAGTCTGTACAGACCAACAGGTCACCTGTTGCATTGCTAGTTTGTATGGAATGGGCTGAGAGTTCGGATAAAATGGTACTCCTAACTCGCACCAAGTCCCGTTCACCCATCACCTTCGTGCTAGTTGATCTACATTGGCTCCCGGTCCGCAACGCCTCGATTTTAAGATTCTCATCTTTGTATTCAAATCCCTCCATGGTCTCATCCATCCTTATCTCTGTAACCTCCTCCAGCCCTGCAACCGTCAGAGATCACTGCGCTCCTCCAATTCTGACCTCTTGCACTTCCCCGATTTTCATTGCTCCACCATTGGCGGCTGTGCCTTCAGCTGCCTGGGTCCTAAGCTCTAGAATTTCGTCCCTAAACCTCTCTGCCTCCCTACCTCTCTCTCCTCTGTTAAGTCACTCTCTAAAACTTCTTTGACCAAGCTTCTGGTCACCTGTCCTAACATCCTTTTATGTGGTTCAGTGTAAAATTCTGTCTGATGGCGCTCCTGTGAAGCGCCTTGGGACGTTTTACTACATTAAAGGTGGTATATAAAGGTAAGTTATTATTGTTTTTGTTGTTACATCTCTGTTCAAAAAAGGGGAGAGAGATAAATCAGGTAACTACAGGCCAGTCACCCTAATGTCAGTGGTGGGGAAACCATAATCCGGGACAAAATTAATTATCACTTGGAAGAACATAGGTTAATAAATGACAGCCAAGATGGATTTGTTAAAGGCAAATCATGTCTGACAAACTTGCTTGAGATAGTCAATGAAATAATGGAGAGGGCTGATGAAGGTAATGCAGTTGATGTTGTGTATATGGACTTTCAGAAGGCATTTGAGTGAAGTCTTCAACAAATGCTACAAACCACCATCTGTACCACAAGCTTCACACACTGCTCAATGCACCACACCCCAGCACTCACCCACCAACAATCTCTACCTAGCAACACTCACAACCACATCTCACACCTTGCACACAATGGCACCTATTCAACTATGGCAGGCACAAGGGTCATTAGTTATTAAAATTAATGTGATATGTGTGCTATGTTTATAGATAAATGTATTATTTGTGTTTGGAATATTTTGTAGTCTCTCTCATTTCACCTTTGCGCCCAATGGGTGCATTCAATGGCGCCCTGCATCACCGGGAAGCCCGCTATCCTGGCAAAGCCACATGCACGCTCACTCTGTTTCTCTCTGGTGATTGGGAAGCCAATGTAGTCCCTTCTCCTCCTGTAGTGAGCCTCAGTGACCGCCTGGGTGCAGCGATGGACGGCGATCTGTGAAATGTTAGCTATGTCTCCTGCTGCAGACTGGAAGGATTCCACTGGCGAAGAAATTGAGGGCCACGGTGACCTTGACTGTCACTGAGAGCACGGTGGTCACCCTGGTCTGAGGCTGGAGGTCTGGTTGCAGGTTCTGTGACCATCTCCTTGGTGAAGCGGAACTTCCTAATAAATTGCTCCTCGCTTAGTTGAAGGCAGGAGAAGTGATGTCGGAAGACCCTAAAAGAGTAAGGCCTCCTGTTGAGAGCCCTGATGGCCCGCCTCCTCCCTCTGGCCACATGTTCCTGTATTTTTCGCTGCCTTCACTCTCTCTGCCGTAGATCCTGGAGGGTGAGGACCACTGCCAGTACAGCCCCCATGACTGTTCGCAGGTGTTGTAGGTTGAGGCTTTTCAGAAATAATTATGGAGTTTTGTACTTGCCAGAACACTCCCCGATACCAAAGAACCTTGAAATGACTAAAGAAAACTCTTGTAGTTGCAGGAAGTAGCACACAGCCACTCAAACTTCAAAACCCTGTCAGGTGCGAGTGATTGGTGATGATCCCTTTAAATAGCGTCGCTGGAGTCGGATTTCTGCCACTGCACGCCACCTGAAGCTATCATTGTATTCTCCAGCCACTATTTTCATTGCCTGTAATGAACTTGGGAGATCGGGCATCAAGTGAGCGTTGCACACTCACTGATGTCACGATCTCTGTGATGGCGAGGTCCCCGGCGATCGAGTTCAGTGGTAGCGCTACTGGCAAGACCGATATGGCATGCAGCGCTGGAACCAGCATCAGGTGTCGTTAGAGCTCTCAATGGCGTTTTAGCACGATCTCGTGGCGCTAATGTGTGGCACAAACTACATAAATTTCTCCCCCATTAGCTTTATTAATAGAGGCATAGAGTACAATCATAGCTACCCTCATCGACCCTCCTTGTTACCTCCTCAAGAAATTTACGGCACAGAAGGAGACCATTTGGCCCATTGTGTCTGTTCCAGCCAAAAAAGAACTATCCAGCCTAATCCCACTTTCCAGCTCTTGGTCTGTAGCCCTGTAGGTTACGGCACTTCAAGTGCATATCCAAGTACTTTTTAAATGCGATGAGGGTTTCTGCCTCTACCACCCTTTCAGGCAGTGAGTTCCAGACCCCCACCACCCTCTGGGTGAAAGGGTTTCTCCTCAACTCCCCTCTAATCCTTCTACCAATTACTTTAAATCTATGTCCCCTGGTTATTGACCTCTCTGCTAAGGGAAATAGGTCTTTCCTATCCACTCTATCTAGGCCCCTCATTATTTTTACACCTCAATCAAGCCTCCCCTTAGCCTCTTCTGTTCCAAAGAAAACAACCCCAGCCTATCCAATCTTTCCTCATAGCTAAAATTCTTCAGTCCTGGCAACATCCTCGTAAATCTCCTCTGCACCCTCTTAAGTGCAATCATATATTTCCTGTAATGTGGTGACCAGAACTGTATGCAGTACACTAGCTGTGGCCTAACCAGTGTTTTGTACAGTTCAAGCATAACCTCCCTGCTCGTATATTCTATGCCTCGGCTAATAAAGGAAAGTATACCATATGCCTTCTTAACCACCTTATCTACCTGTCCTGCTACCTTCAGGGATATGTGGACATGCACTCCAAGGTCTCTCTGTTCCTCTACACTTCTCGGTATCCTACCATTTATTGTGTATTTCCTTGCCTTGTTAACCCTCCCCAAATGTATTACCTCACACTTCTCCAGATTGAATTCTATTTGCCAATTTTCTGCCCACCTGACCAGTCCATTGCTATCTTCCTGCAGTCTATAGCTATCTTCCTCACTATCAACCACACAGCCAATTTTTGTATCATCTGCAAACTTCTTAATCATGCCCTCTACATTGAAGTCTAAATCATTGATATATATACCACAAAAAGCAAGGGACTTAGTACTGAGCCCTGTGGAACCCCACTGGAAATAGCCTTCCTGTCACAAAAACACCCGTCGACCATTACCCTTTGCTTCCTGCCTCTGAGCCAATTTTGGATCCAACTTGCCACTTTCCCTTGGATCTCATGGGCTTTTACTTTTTGACCAACCTGCCATGTGGGACCTTGTTAAAAGCTTTGCTAAAATCCATGTAGATTACATCAAATGCGCTACCCTCATCGACCCTCCTCATTACCTCCTCAAAAAATTCAATCAAGTTAGTCAGACACAACCTTCCTTTAACAAATCCATGTTGACTGTCCTTGATTAATCCATGCCTTTCTAAATGACGATTAATACAGTCCCTCAGAATTTTTTCCAATAATTTTCCCACCACCAAGGTTAGGCTGACTGGCCTGTAATTACTATCCCTTTCTCCCTTTTTAAACAACGATACAACGTTAGCAGTCCTCCAATACCATACCTGTGGCCAGAGAGGATTGGGAAATGATGGTGAGAGCCTTCGTTATTTCCTCCTTTACTTCTCTTAACAGCCTGGGATACATTTCATCTGCACCTGGCGATTTATCTACTTTCAAAGATGCTAAACCCCTTAATACTTACTCTCTCACTATGTTTATCTCATCTAATATTTCACATTCCTCCTCCTTAACTACAATGTCTGCATCGTCCCTCTCTTTTGTGAAGACAGACGCAAAGTATCCATTAAGAACCATACCTACATTTCTGCCTCCACACACAGGTTACCTTTTTGGTCTCTAATAGGCCCTACTCTTTCCTTAATTATGCTTTTGCTCTTTATGTATTTATAAAGCATCTTTGGTTTTTCTTTGATTTTACTTGCCAACATTTTTTCATGCCCTTTCTTCGCTTTCCTCATTTCCTTTTTAATTTCACCCCTGCACTTTCTATACTCCTCTAAGCTTTCTGCAGTATTTAGCTCTCAGAATCTGACATAAGCTTCCCTTTTTTGCCTTATCCTACCCTGTACGCCCGTTGACATCCAGGGGGCTCTAGATTTGGGAGTCCCACCCTTTTTGTTTGTGGGAACATATTTGCTCTGAACCCTCACTATCTCCTCCTTGAATGCCCCCCACTGCTTTGATACTGACTTACTTTCAAGTAACTGTTTCTAGTCCACTTTTGCTAAATCACATCTCAGCTTAGTAAAATTGGCCTTTCCCCAATTGAGAACTTTTACTCCTGGTCTATCTTTTTCATTTTCCATATCTGTGCTAAATCCAACTAAATTATAATCATTACCACCAAAATTCTCTCCCACTGATACCCTTTCCACCTGCCCAGCTTCATTTCCTAAAACTAAGTCCAAAACCGCCCCGTCCCTTGTTGGACTTGCTATGTATTGGCTAAAAAGTTCTCCTGAATGCATTTTAAGAATTCTGTGCCCTCTATACCTTTTACACTGATTTTATCCCAGTTAATATACAAAAGCAAGGAGGTTATGCTAAACCTTTATAAAACACTTGTTAGGCCTCAGTTGGAGTATTGTGTTCAATTCTGGGCATCACATTTTAGGAAGGATGCTAAGGCCTTGGAGAGGATGCAGAGGATATTTACCAGAATTGTGCCGGGGATGAGGGACTTCGGTTATGTGGAGAGACTGGAGAAGCTGTGATTGTTCTCGTTAGAGCAGAGAAGGTTAAGGGGAGATTTGATTGAGGTTTTCAAAATTATGAGGGGTTTTGATGGGGTAGATAGGGAGAAACTGTTTCCACTGGCAGGAGGATCAGTTAGCAGAGGACATCAAATTTAAGATAATTGGCAAAAAATCCAGAGCAGAAATAAGGAGCAAATTTTTTACACAGTGAGTTGTTATGATCTGGAATGTACTACTTGAAAGGGTGGTGGAATAAGATTCACTAGTAACTTTCAAAATGGAATTGGATATATAATTGAAAAGAAGAAATTTGCAGAGCTATGGGGAAAGAGCAAGGGACTCTGACTAATTGAATAGCTCTTTCAAAGAGCCAGCACAGACATGATGTGCCAAATGGCCTCCTTCTGTGCTGTATGATTTTATGATTCTGTAATATCTATAACTATATTAATGGACCATTGGTGTGTGAGTTCAGTAGGTGAGATTATTAGTTTATTTTATACTGTGAAATGGCATTTGGTGGTAAAACTGCATTTAGCTTGTGCCTGCCTCATGTAGAACTCTTAAATGAACAGCATCTTCACAGAAAATATTCAGAAAACCCAGGTTCATTTGTTTATAAACACGTAACGTAATAACCTAAATCCATGAACTGTTGCCTGCAAGTGACGGAGGCAGATGCCTCTTCTCCCTCTGATTTATTAACCATTTTTTGTTTATGAAGACAGTACTCCTTTCAAAGAGGTTACTTCACCTCACTGGGGACTGGGGAGACAGCAGAATGTTTACAGCAGTTCGGATAAAGCCAAAGTTTTACTACAGTAAAGGTGGCTGTGCATGACATCATCTGAAGTGTTTCCATACACAACAGTCAAGACAGTCGAACATTGTCCACTTTGTGACTAGCCCTGCCAAGTATGCGCATGACACTGCTATGAATCATAGCTTCTAATACCAGAATGTCAGACAAAGTCCCATTAACTGCAGTCACAGAGCAGAGCGCTACATGCCTGCTGTGTTGACTGCATGAGTTTAATTTGTGATCTTTCACCTTTGGCAGAAAATGACACAAACTGTCGGATTGTGTTGCCATTTTATCTTTTTTGCATAGAATTACACAGAATCTACAGCACAGGAACAAGCCATTAGGCGCAACTGGTCTATGCTGGTGTTTATACTCCACACGAGCCTCCTCTCACTTGAATGACCTGTTCCCACATTGCTTCCGTATCCCTCGATTCCCTTCTCCCTCATGAAAGCATTGAGGCTCCCTTAAATGCAGCAATGTTATTTGCTTCAACCATTCCATGTGGCAGCGAGTTCCACATTCTCATCACTTTGTGTCAAAATATCTTTTTAATTGGTTTCTTGTGTCTTCCTTCTGCAAGTTTTCATTTCCCTTTTCATTATTTATTCTATGCTATTTTAACTTTACTTTCCTTCTGTTTTTATTTTTCTCCTTTTTCTTTCTGTTCTAAGATAAAGAAAAGAAAGAATTTGCATTTATATAGCGTTTTTCACGACCTCAGGACCTCCCAAAGTGCTTTACATTCAATGAAGTACTTTTGAAGTGTAGTCACTGTTGTAACGTAGATGGCTTCTTTGATTTATAATTAAAAAAATCTTGTCAGTTCCTCTGTAATTTATCATTTTGCAGTTGCTTGTGTTTTTGTTCATTTTCCTCCAATTTTACACGCCGTTTTCATTCTTCTCTCAACCTCATTACAAGCGATAATTTAAAAAAATGTTATTTTTGAATCATTTTCTTCTGTTAGAAAAGCAGTGTGAAAAACAGTATGGACTGCTCTCCTGAAGGTGCTGATTCATGCTGGGCTACCGTTCAACAGTCAACCTTCAGTACCATGTCCAATTGGCCGTTCTTCATGTGTCAGCCTAGATAATATCTGCAGGGTATTTGAGTGTGGAGCGCCTCATGACCTAGCCCAATTCTGTCTTCAATCAAAAGCACATTTCCCAGCGTAGGTCACAGGATAACAAAAACCCTGACTGATTTTTTTCCCTCCTCGATTGATGGGTTCTGAGGAAGTGCAGGGGCGCAGAATGATTCCTATATATTTATGTATAATGGCACACCTTTATCCTAAGGGATAAAACACTGAAAAAATTGAAATTCTGCTCCGTGGTATTAACAATGTATTGGTCAATGTGTTTATGCAAAATTCCTGTGTGCGTTAGCATCAAAAAGTGTCAGCCTTGGCTCCAGTGGTAGCACTCTGACCTCTGAGCTAAAAGAAATGGGTTCAAATCCAACTCCAGGACATGAGCATGTCATCCAGACTGACTCTTCAGTGTAGTACTGAGGGAGTGCTGCACTGTCGGAGGTGCCGTCTTTCGGATGAGATGTTAAACCGAGGCCCCATCTACCTTGTCAGGTGGACATGAAAGCTCTCACAGCACTGTTCGAAAAAGGATAGGGGAGTTCTCCTGCTGTCCTGGTCAATATTTATTAATCAATCAACATAACTAAAAATGATTATCTGGTTACTTATCTCATTGCTGCTTGTGGGACCATGTTGTGTGCAGATTAATTGTTGCGTTTCCCTACATTACAACAGTGCTATGTTGGCTGTGAAACACTTTGGATATCCTGAAGTCATGAAAGATGCTATATAAATGCAAGCTCTTTCTTTTTTTCTTTCTTTAAGTGGATAATATTAGATAAAGGAAATGATCCTTCCATTTCAAAAAGGATTATGGTCTCCAAGGAGAGCACACATGAATCATCTACAGTAGATTTTAAACTGTCCTCCAAACATAAACCATTATAGACTTCATTCAGCAGTCCTGGTTATCCATGTTCTATTTCAATAACGTAATGATACATTTTATACCACACGTCTTAATTGAAGAAACACATTGACTGTTAAAATAGATGACTGTGTGTAAACAAGATTTACTTGCAGTCATCTATTTTAGATGCCAATGTTTTTTTCACTCCAGTAACTGTGCATAGCATTGTATGTTTCATGTACTTCAAGTACCTTCACACTGGAATTTTTGATCAGTTAGGTTTATCTAATCTTTGCTGTAGTATCCATCTTCTTGAACATTGTTATTTCAAAGCAATGAAGACAACTTAGCCTGTTTTTAACACCTCATCCCAGTAAATCTCCACCATGTAGCAAATAATATTCTTCCAGGACCCAAAGAATCCCCGAAAATTCATGGGAAGAGCTTCTCGGTTGAAGTGCTGAAATAGACCCACCCTGGACCTCTGCCACTGACTCCATCAAAGTTCACAAGGCCAGGGAGAGGTCCCTTCATTTCCTTACTATTGGCGCCCATGTCACTAAGGGTGCATCTGCTGATTGTAAGTGCCCAGGCAGAGAGAACAATCTAAATCCCACCTCTCCTCCCAGCAACAACATTTAAGGGGAAAAATTCAGTGTTGACCATTTTGGGGTGCTAACATCGGCCGACCACAAACATTAGCGCCTGGCGCAAATTAGCGACGGCGACCGCGAAATTCGTCTCCAGCGCCCCTGGAGTTGATTGGAGCACTAAATCAAGTGCTACACACTTCTCTTAGGGTGCTACCATCGGGGAATGGGGCGCTACCTCAAAGCACTACTCAAGCTCAGACGCTGTCAATTACCTTGTACTCAGACAGACTGGCGCCTTCCAGTTCTTAAAGGGGAGGTTCAATCATGTTGCACAGCCTCACCCTGATCATTGCTGCTTTTGACCTGGGCCTGCAAGGAGGTGTAAATCTTCATCCAGGAATATCATGGCTGCTCAGAGGCCCAGGGAGAGAGCTCGCCAGTTCAGCGACCAGGCATTGGAGGCTCTGGTTGTGGCTGTGGAACGCCGACAGGCAGTGCTGTTCCTAGAAACTGGCAGGAGGTCATTGCCCCGGGAGTTCACAAGGATGCGGAGGGAGGTGGCCCAGTACATCTCGGCCAGAAGCCTGGTCCAAAGGACTCACACCCAGTGCCTGCAAGAAGTTCAACGACCTCACTCGGGTGGTCAGGGTGAGTAGATGCTTGAGATACCTCAACATCCCACCATCTCAACCTCACTCCGTGCACAGACGGTGTAAAATGCCAAATCCCCAACACTCACCCAACAACTATGCCCATCTACTAAAAGTCACATCCATATCTCACGCTTTGCAGACATTAACAGGTATTCAACTATGGTAGGCACATTTGCCAAACACATGGCTGCACAATCACTCACACGCTGTCCTTTTTCTTGCAGGCCAAGCTTGCTCATAACAGGAGGGAGCAGCAATGCACAGGAGGAGGTCAGACAGAGCTGTACCCCCTCACACAGCTGGAGGAGCGAGTGCACAGAATCATCGCGAGCCATGTCGTAGGCGCTGTGGTAGTCGGAGTGGTCGACCCCCTTGGGGACAGTAACAGTATGTTCATCATCTTTCTCATACCACTTCCCGCTCACAACACGAGCCCTTCCCACTTTCCATCTAAGTATACTGTCTCCTTTCCTTGCTCCCTTCCTCTCCCCCTGCCCTCGTGTTAAACCCACTCTTGTGCCTTCCTGCTTTCAGATAGTGAGCCACCATCTTAACAGCCTGTCTGTCAGCCTCCCAGTGGCAGCGATGCGGGAGAGGATCAGGAATACCAAGCCAGAGCCTCACTGCCTGCGTCTCCCGAGGGCGAGATATCCGATACTGGGCCACGCGTTCACTGGAGGGGAGCAGGGGATTTGGATCTGATGTGGGTGAAGCTCTGGGACCCAGCGGGCTGCAGCAATGCCATGGGAGAAGGGAAGCTCGGGGGCCATTTCCCCGGAGGGTGAGTGCACGCACAAGTTCTGCTGCACAGAACTCGGATGAGGACCTCGCTATCGCGGCGATGAATACTTAGGCGATGAATACTTAGGCGATGAGCATGCATAATCTGCTCATGGGTGCAATGGCAAGGGTGCCCGAGAGCATGGATGCACTGGCTAGGAGCGTGGAGGAGTCCGCCGCCAGCACAGCTGTCATCTGTGCGCAAACCCTTGAACCCATCCTTGGCACTTTGCAGAGGATGGTTGACTTGCAGAGAGACCGTGGGGACCCAGACCTCTTGCCGCATACAATGGGTGAGGTGGCAGCATCTATTGCAGCACAGGCCGAGGCAACGCAATGGCTTAGTACTGGAATCGAGTCATTGGTTGGTGCCATCCAGTCTCAGACTGCTCTCATGCAGTCTCAGATTGATGTCACACAAGCGTTGTCTGCTGCCATCCTCGCTGGGTCAACCACTGTCCACCGGGGATCTCACTGTGCCGCAGCAGGCCAGCAATCTGTGCTCGAGCAGATTGCTCCGGATGCTGTGGTTCTGCCCCGGGGGAGTGGCAGTGTGTCGGTCGAGCAGGAAGGTGCTGTCCTCTCTCAGGATGACAGCATTCCTGCTCCCACCACTGCCACTCCGCCATTGCACTTGCTACAGCCTGTAACCCAGCCAGCCCAGACTGCTGCCGCCCATGCAGAGTTGGTGCAGTCTGCAGCCGGGTCCTCTAGGCCCAGAGCTGGTCGAGGGCATCCTGCAAGGCCATCTGCAGTCTCTGGCTCCCAGACTCAGCAGCCTTCCACCAGCCTTGCTGCAGCCACTGGAGCCACATTACAGAGGAGCAGTAGGGTTAGGAGGGGGGGAAAGTGCAAAGGGGCGGGAAATCATTGAACAAGGCCCACTAACAAAATTTTTCACACCAAATGGGGTGAGTGTTTGTACCAAAGTTGGATGTGTTTGTAAATATATTGTTCACTTTGTTAAGAATTATTTTGATGTATAAGAACCAGTTGTGTTTGTTAATAAATTGTTGAGTTTGTTTGTTATTGGTTGTGCTTAATAAGACACAGTTGTTCAAAATAATAACATTTCAACGTTACAAATTTCCTCATGTTTCTCATTTGAGCTTTGCCCGGTGATCGGGGCTGCGAGCTGCCTGTAATGATGTAGTTGTTGAGCCCAAATGCCATCTGCTCTCTCATTCATTGGAAGCGCTGTGTAATGAGGCGTTCACGAATGGCCCTTGCAGAGGCAACATTGAGCACCTCCCTCTCACGTTGTGGCTGCTCACCCTCCTCTTCATCCACCTCCTCCGCCTCCACCTCCCCTTCTCTCTCTTCCTCCTCCTGAGGTGGTCCACCAATCCCTGGTGGTAATGTCTGGGTCCTCAGAATTGCGAGGTTGTGAAGCATGCAGCACGCAACAAGGAAAAACGATACTCGATCAGGGGAGCACTGCAGGGCTCCTCCAGGGTGGTCAAGACACTGGAACCGTTGCTTCAGCACGCTGATAGTCTGCTCAATGAGGTTCCTAGTGGCGCTATTACTCTCATTGTAGGCGAGCTCAGCAGGAGTGCTGGGGTTACGGAGCGGTGTCATCAGCCAGCTGCAGAGTGGATAACCCTTGTCCCTGAGGAGCCAGCCACGAGCTTGATGCGGTGGTTGGAACAGGTCTGGGACACCAGTCTGGCGCAGGATGAGTGCATCGTGGCTGCTGCCAGGATAGCGGGCATTGACAGCGAGGATGTGGTAGTACCAAAGGTAACAGAAATGGGAACCCAATAAGTCTTGCTGACGACCAAAACACCTTCAAGTAGGAAACCGTTAAATCTCTCGAAACGCCTCTCTCCCTTTCTCAACGTGCGTAGACAGAATTGATTGCCGACAGGAAAAAACAGGAAGCGCACGTCTTTAAATAGTGCTTCCCCAGCTCCCAGCCGACTGCAAACCGTTCCCCTCTACCTGTCGTTCCTAGTGACAGGCGCTGAGGCAGGGGGCGTGAATCAAGTTCCAGTCCGGGGCGCTACTGGGACAATGCGTGGCTGGATGACGTCACCATCTCCGGGCGCAGGAGACCGTAGTGGTAGTGTTTAACGCCACCGCAAACCGCCAGTTGAATTTCGCCGGCGGCGCTAAAATCACTGCGCACGGGCGGTAAGTCGTTAGCGCCCATTAGCGCTCCCTGGAGGCCCTAACGGGAGGTGCTAACCAACTGAATTTTTCCCCCTTAATTTTCCTCATGGTCCCCTTATAAAGAAAGTGTTTCGAAAAAGGAAAAATAAAATTCAAACTTTTGGGGTTGAGGTGACAACCCGAGCCTGGGCCTCACTGTAGGTCAGCTGGGGTGCCTGCATGTGAGGCCTCGGTTTCCCAACCGCAGCCAGCCAGATTGAGGCGCTAGCTGGCTGTGGGCGGATAGGCCAGCATCTGTGGAGAGGGAGGGAGGGTTCGGTCCAGGGGAAGGAGGGGGGCGGAGCTTGGTCAGGGGGGTGGGGCGGGCTCGGTCGGGGGAGGGCTCGGTCGGGGGGGGGGCTCGGTCGGGGGACGGGCTCGGTCGGGACGGGCTCGGTCGGGACGGGCTCGGTCGGGGGGGGGGCTCGGTCGGGGGGGGGCTCGGTCGGGGGGGGGGCTCGGTCGGGGGGGGCTCGGTCAGGACGGGCTCAGTCGGGGGGGCTAGGCCGGGGGGGCTCGGTCGGGGGGGGGGCTCGGTCGGGACGGGCTCGGTCGGGGGGTGGCTCGGTCGGGGGGGGCTCGGTCGGGGGGCGGTGCGGGCTCGGTCGGGGGGGGCTCGGTCGGTAGGCGGGGGGGCTCGGTCGGGAGGCGAGGGGGGCTCGGTCGGGAGGCGGGGCGGGCTCGGTCGGGGGGGGGCTCGGTCGGGGGGGGGCTCGGTCGGGACGGGCTCGGTCGGGGGGCTCGGCCGGGGGGGCTCGGTCGGGAGGGGGCTCGGTCGGGGGGGGGCTCGGTCGGGGGGGGGCTCGGTCGGGGCCGGCTCGGTCGGGAGGCGAGGCGGGCTCGGTCGGGGAGCGGGCTCGGTCGGGAGGCGGGGCGGGCTCGGTCGGGAGGCGGGGCGGGCTCGGTCGGGGGGCGGGGCGGGCTCGGTCGGGAGGCGGGGCGGGCTCGGTCGGGGAGCGGGCTCGGTCGGGAGGCGGGGCGGGCTCGGTCGGGGAGCGGGCTCGGTCGGGAGGCGGGGCGGGGCGGGCTCGGTCGGGGAGCGGGCTCGGTCGGGAGGCGGGGCGGGCTCGGTCGGGAGGCGGGGCGGGCTCGGTCGGGAGGCGGGGCGGGCTCGGTCGGGAGGCGGGGCGGGCTCGGTCGGGGAGCGGGCTCGGTCGGGAGGCGGGGCGGGCTCGGTCGGGAGGCGGGGCGGGCTCGGTCGGGGAGCGGGCTCGGTCGGGAGGCGGGGCGGGGCGGGCTCGGTCGGGGAGCGGGCTTGGTCGGGAGGCGGGGCGGGCTCGGTCGGGGAGTGGGCTCGGTCGGGAGGCGGGGCGGGCTCGGTCGGGGAGTGGGCTCGGTCGGGAGGCGGGGCGGGCTCAGTCGGGAGGCGGGGCGGGCTCGGTCGGGGAGCGAGGCGGGCTCGGTCGGGACGGGCTCGGTCGGGGAGCGGGGTAGTGTCAGTCAGGGATCGGGGGTCACGGGGGTCTCAGTAGGGGAGCAGGGGGGGGGGCTCAGTCAGGGAGTGGGGTGCCAGTTGGGGATTGCGGGAGGAGTTGGTCGGGGAGTGGGGATGGGCGGGGGGGGCGGTCGGCCGGGGATTGGTGCGGGGGAAGAGAGTATCGGGCCTGACCTCATCATCATCAGTGGGGTGGAGGGGAAAGGCCTCATGGTGGGGATCAGAGGCCTGGGGAGGTGATCGGAGGCCTCGTGGTGGGGTCTCCGATCGCAGGGGGTGGGTTAGGTAGGGACCCTTGTTCCAGGAGGTAGGTATAGAGCCACTTAACTCCTGGATCCTGCAGACCCCGCCTTGCTTTAACTGCCGGGTTTCACGAATTGTGTGAAACCCGTCCACATGCAGTTAAATTCAAAATGGAGTTTAAAAAAGAGGCTTCCAGCCTCATTAATATTTAAATTGACATTCCGCCCCCAGGAGTGAGTTGGCTACCCACCCCGTCCCGCCCCCATCCCGCCTCCGTTAAAACCGGAAGTGGGTGGGTTGGAGGTAGAATCAGGTCAGGAATCCCATTTTTTTAACAATTTAACTGTCCCCACGCTCCAAACCCACCTTTTTTTTTAGCAGAAAGTTCCGGCCAATGGTTTTGTGAAATAGGTAAAATAGTACATCGAATTCAAACATACTGTTTCGGCACATCAATAGAAGGCTATCTAAATGCCTGTGCCATCACTGTACAAAGTTAACAGAGTTAACAGAAAATGCCGAAAAATGCACCGGCCACAAGAAATGTCTGAATTATTTTTTTTGTTAAATTTTTTGCTGATGAAGGTGAGGAATGTTTGTGCTGGGAAATTTCAGGCAGCCAGTGTCACCACTCCCAGGTCATATCATATATAGCAAGGGCTTGATGCCAAGCACAGCTCTGCCCCAACAACATGCTTCAGCCTCTACCACAGAAAAGCCTCCTTGTTACAACATTTCTATATTCCACATCCACCGTCTGCCTCTCTGAATCAAATCACCAGTTTTATGCCAAATTAGGAGCAGCTTTGTGCTATTGATCTAAATGTAAAAAGCTCACAATTAAAAATATTCTGCATGGGGACAAACACAGCCACGGAGA
The DNA here is from genome assembly GCA_030390025.1 of Squalus acanthias. Taxonomy (NCBI): domain Eukaryota; kingdom Metazoa; phylum Chordata; class Chondrichthyes; order Squaliformes; family Squalidae; genus Squalus; species Squalus acanthias. The sequence goes on along the minus strand of CM059426.1, from coordinate 81,551,756 downwards.
ATAATGAACTCATAATGTGATGATGAGATTTGCTCAATTAAATCATATTAATCTGACAATCGGAAAGCCTGGTCCGAGTGTAACTTCTACTCTGTTTATACAAGGGGCGAGGGGGGCACTGGTAAAGTCTCATTTATTGCCCATCCCTAGTTGCCCTGAGAAGGTGATGGTGTGCCTGCTCCTTGAACAGTTACAGGCCTTGTGAAAATGGTGCTTCCACAATGGTGTTAGATGGGAATTCCGGGATATTAACCCAGCGACAATGAAGGAACAGCGATATATGTCCAGTCAGGATGGTGCAACATTGCTCCCTTTGTCCTTCTCAGAGGTAGCGGTCACAGGGGAGTGACGTGCTGTTGAAGGAGAGATGAATATTGAGTTCTGCGGCAGGGGCACCGTTGTCCTAGATAGTGTCAAGCTTCTTGAGTGTTGTTGTGGCTGCATCCACCCAGATGAGTAGTGAGTATTCCCTCCCACTCCTGACTTGAGCCCTGTAGAGAGGGATTGAGAGGTCAGAAGATGAGCCACTCATCACAGAGTCAGGAGGTGAGCCACTCGCCACAGAATACCCAGCCTCTGACCTGCTTTAGTAACCATGACATTTCTGTGGTAATTATGTTGGTTCCTTTGGTGCTCAATCTGATCCTTTATACTGCAGGAAAACCAGTTACTTGCACATTTATGATTTTGCTGTTCTAGTTGGAGCCTTTCCCATAATTGGGGAAAATTTTCATCAGTCGGCAATGCTGGAAGCCCCTGAGGCCCAGAATTTCTCAAGATGTGATTCCTGTTGGGAGTGCCAGATCACACAATCACCCCTTAGATTTGACTTTCTTTTGGGCTGAAATGTTCTGCAATGTTAGTGTGGTTGTGCAATTTCAATCTGTACAAAATTGCTCTCTCCATTACTTCAGCGAAGGTGTTAGCTCATTTAAACATTCCAGCAGCTTAGTTAAAATGGCAAACAAGGGTATTTCATACAACTGCATCGACATGTCCATATGCTAACATCACACAGTGTAATGTCACCTCATTTATCTGTTTACTAGCGGCATGTCTGCCATCTAAAATGTACGGTAAGTTTCTACAAGTAAAATAAAACAAATTTCACAACATTTATAACATGGGCAATTTGCCTTTGTGTACGTGTAAATAAAGTTCAGCAGGTTTCAAGTAATAAGTAAAGCATCTGGAAAAGCAAGCTGGCTGGCTCCCATTCACCTGGTTTATACAAACAATCCTAACTTAAATTCCATCTACAGCATGTTCCAATAGCTAATAATTAATCACATTAATACTCATTAAAACATGTACAAGGTTTCTGTCAACTTGTATTATGTCAACTTGTTAGGAAATGCCAAAGCCTGTTTTTGCAAATCACACTGGTCTTTTCCCTTGTTTTATTCAGTCCCATATGCTGTTGATCAACATAAAAGAATGAACATTTTAAGAAAAGTTGCATATTTACATGTTTTGTTGGAAAACGAGAGATAGTTTGATAGGGGAGATTTCCTTGGCTCTGCACCCAGTTGCACTGGATTACCTGGGCACAGCAGATATCAGAAAATCCCCTATCTGCCTATCTTGCTAGCTCATCAATGCTATCCCCTCAATCTTTAAGTTCAGGACACTTATGTATGTAGTAAATAAGTGCAAATTCTGAGTAACTGCTTTAGTTTTATTTCTCCTTGAATAGTAACCTCCATTAAATGTTCATGGTGTTTCTACAATCCCAATATCCACCTTCTCTGTGAATACTGAAGCAAGGTACTTATTTAGTATTTCTGTCATTCCCTCAGTCTCCACAAGCCTGTCTCCTTCATCTCTCTGTAGACCTACGCCTACCTTGTGCCTTACTACTATTGTGCCTGTAGAAAGCCCCTTTATTGCTCTTTACATTTTTTGTTAACTTTCTCTCGTACATCCCCTTAGTCTTTCTAATCTCCCCTTTTGTAACTTCTTATATACTTTATATTTCTCCTGGTTTTCTGTTTCATTATCTGCCCTGTAAGCACTAAATGCTTCTTTTGTAAGTTTTAAAATTGATTTAATCTTCCCATTCATCCACAAAACCCAGCCTTTGATACACTCTTTCATTACTGGAATATACTTGGTTTGTACCCTTTCCATCTTCTGACTAAACATTTCCCAATTGATGACCTATGATTCTATTGAAGTCAATGGAAATAAAAATGGGGAGAGATGTAAAACGGGCTGCCAATTCGCTATCGCTTGTTTTATACTATCACACAAACTTAAAATTACCCCCAATGAGTGTGGCTTATATAGCCTGACCACACAGATTGTAAACTACCTTCTAGCTCACCAACTACCATGCCAAGCTGAATTCCAATACAGGAGAGTTTGGGGGTTGTGTGAGAGCTCCAGTTGTTAGACTTGAGCAGACACAAAGCTATTCCACGGCCAGACCATCACTTTGAGGTGGGCCTCAGTGGAGGCAGTCCACTAAATGGCAGCCAGATTCAGTGGCTCCATGCCATCATTTGTTTAACCAAATTTGCACTGACTGTATGTTGTTAGAGCATTAGATTTGGCACGACAGATGTTCTGCTTACTTTTTTCCAGTTTTGTGCTATGAAACAGATCATGTAGTTTTATCACATATTTGAATTATCACTAAACATGCACAGGAACAAAAGCAGTAGCTCTTCATCAAATGATCTTGGCTTGAACAATATTTTCCACTAACATTTCAGAAACTATTTGATACAAAATATAGATCTACAACATGTCTAAAGTGGTTGCCAAGATCTGTTTTTGTATTTTGGTTACTGTATCCAAGATCACGCCTTCAAATATGTGCTCCCTTTTAACAGTGGCATAGCCTAGGAGTACAAGGATTTCATTTGGAAAAGCTACACCTTAGTGCTGCGCCAAATACAAATCTCAAAACACAATTTTAAGTTTGTGTGATAGTGGGAATGCAAATGTTCACCAAAAGAACAGCTTTTGTTTATCGAAAAGTTAGTTACTGTTTAGGTTTTGCATTTTCAATTAAATCATGATGTGGTGAGCGGACAGGCATAAAAAGAATCCGCTGCTATTTTAGGTAATGGTTTTGCACAGAGTAATCTTGCGGGCCCGCTCAAGAACAAGCAGAGATTCTCCTGAATGTCAAGATCACTGGTGCATACATGAAAATCTGAAAGGAACAATGGAACTATGGGTTGAAATAGCCTGTCTGAGGAGAATTCAAATGTTGGCAAGAAGAGAGCTAGTTAACGCAGTTTAAGCTCCATTTTGGCTGCAGAATATCTCAACCATTTTTAGAAAAAAACATTAGACCTGAAATTCCACACGAGTTCCACTGGTCTCCTGCCATAACTCTGGTGGGACACCAGTGGAATGCCCAGGGAAATGAGGCAAATGGCCATTGAACAGTTGTGTATCCCATTTCCTTGGGGCTCCACTAGTCTCCCACCAGAGTTATGGCAGGAGACCAGTGGAACTCGTGTGGAGAACCGCCATGGAATTTCAAGGCCTTCATGTTTACAATTTAAAAAAACTCTTGTCAGTGTTCTGAACCACCTTTACATTTTTAGCATTAGTCCATAACAACTGCAAGCTATACAACTATTCTCTCTTTCAGCGGTTTCACTGCAGTTCTTATAAGAAGTGATTATATACAAAATCCAATAGCTGTACTTTTTATGTAACACATATGCAAAGTTTATGATCTGAGGAATTAAACATTAATGTCACTTTCAGTAATCGGTTCATTGGATTAATTGTAATCTTGTGCTACACTATCGCATCCATCTGGAACAGTGGACACTAAACTTAGTCAGAGACAAAAATAACTAATATAATTAAATATAAATAAGTAAACATGTAGCACAAAACATTTGGTAAAATGCTTATAGGCACAAATACAATAGGATAATCCCATAATGGGTTAATTTTGCTTTTGAAGAACTAAAATCAATGAATCATAGAAACTTACAGCATAGAAAGAAACCATTCGGCCCGCCGTGCCTGTGCTGGCTCTTTGAAAGATCAGTCGTGCTTAGTCCCACATCCCCGCTTTTTGTCCATAACCCTGTAAGTTCCTCATCCTCAATACCTGTCCAACTCCCTTTTAAAATTATTTATGGAATCAGCTTCCACCACCTTTTCAGGTAGAGTGTTCCAGATCCCCACAACTCTCTGAGTGAAAAAATTTCTCTTCATCGCCCCTTTAGATCTTTTGCCTCTAGTTATTGACCCACTCACTAGAAGGGATAATCTTTCTCTATCTACTCTAACAGAACATCATCTTGAAAACCTCTATTAGGTCACCTCTTAACCTTCTCTGTTCCAAGGAGAACAGTCCTAACTTTTCCAATCTCTCCTCATAACTGAAGTCCCTCATTCCTGGTAACATCCTGGTAAACCTCCTCTGTGCCCTTTCTAAGGACTTTACATCTTTCCTGAAGTGTGGTGCCCAGAATTGTCCAAAATACTCCAGCTGATGCCTAACCAGTAACATATAAAGTTCTAGCATGATCTCTTTGCTTTTATATCCTATTCCTTTATTTATAAACCCAACTTGCCCAGCTACCTTTAAGATTTGTGCAAATGGACTCTGCTCATCTACACTTTTCAAAATCAGCTTCCACCACCTTTTCAGATAGAGCGTTCCAGATCCCGACAACTCTGAGTGAAAAAATTTCTCCTCATCGCTCCTCTAGATCTTTTGCCTCTAGTTATTGACCCAAATTATAGTATACTGCCATTTATAGTATACTGTCTTTCCATATTAATTCTCCCAAAGTGCATTACTTCACATTTCTTCGCATTGAACTCCATCTGCCATGCTTCTGCCCATTTCTCCATCTTGTCTATGTCATCCTAAAGCCTATAACTATCCTCATCATGATCTACTACTTTGCCAAGTTTTGTATCATCTGAAAACCTTATAATGCTGCTCCCGAGTCTAGGTAGCTTAGAAAAATTGAAAAGAGTAATGGACCCAAAACTGACCCTTGGGAAACACCACTGCAAACCACCTCCCAGTCTGAAAAACATCCATCCACCACCACCCTTTGCTTCCTGTCACTGAGTCAATTCTGTATCCATACTGCCACTTTCCTCTTAATTCCATAGGTTTCCATCTTATTAATAAGCCTCCCATGTGGCACTTTGTCGAATACCTTCTGGAAGTCCATATATACAACATCTACTGCACTAGCTTGATCAACCTTCTCTGTTACCTCATCAAAGAATTCAATCAAGTTAGTCAGACACAATTTGCCTTTAATGAATCCATGCTGGTTCTCCTTGATTAACCCATGACTTTCCAAATTAAAGTTTATTTGTCCCTGATAATGGTTTCCAATATCTTCCCCACCACCGATGTTAGGCTGACTGGCCTGTAGTTTCCTGGTTTATCCCTCTCCCCTTTCTTGAATAGTGGTATAACATTAGCAACCCTCCAGTCCTCCGGCACTACTCCTGTATCCAACGAGGATTGAACGATTGAAACCAAAATAGAATTTTTTTGTTTTAAAAAACAAAATCTTGGTTACTGGTAATGCTAATTCAGTAGATTTTTTATTTCATACCATCTTCAGTATCAGTGGAACATAAGTTGAAATGTCTCCCTGAAGCAGGGAATGAAAAGTGAGCCCTCCACCCGCCCAAACAACAGAGCTCATCAGAATGCTGGAATCGCAGCAAGTTCCTGGTTTCATTGAATTTCACAAGACGTTAAAAGCAGCACCTCAAGTGGATAAGGCCATAAAAAAAGGTAATGGAATACTGGGATTTTTGGCAAGAGATATAGAATATAAACATAAGAACATAACATAAGAACATAAGACGTAGGAGCAGGAGTAGGTCATTTGGCCCCTCAAGCCTGCTCCGCCATTCAATAAGATCATGGCTGATCTGATCTTGGCCTTAGCTCCACTTCCCTGCCCGCTCCCCATAACCCTTGACTCCCTTACCTTTCAAAAATCTGTCTAGCTCCATCTTAAATATATTCAATGACCCAGCCTCCACAGCTCTCTGGGGAAGAGAATTCCAAAGATTCACGGCCGTCTGAGAGAAGAAATTCCTCCTCATTTCCAATTTAAAAGGGTGCCCCTTATTCTGAAATTATGCCCCCTAGTTCTAGATTCCCCCACGAGGGGAAACATCTACTCTGCATCTACCCTGTCAAGCCCCTTCAGAATCTTATATGTATAAAAGTTGAGATGTAATGGTAAATCTATATAAAAACCTTAGTAAGACCACACTCTGTGGGGTTTGGGGCTCCACACTATAGGAAGGATGTTGAGGCAATAGAGAAGGTACATCGTAGATTCACTAGGGTGCTGCCTAGTATGAAAAAATACAAATACAAAGAAAGGTTTGAAATATTGCCGCTGTTTTCATTCGGTCAGAAGAGATTAAGGGGTGATTTGATAGAGGTGTATAAAATTATAAAGAGATAAGACAGTTTAGATAAAAATAGACTCTTTCCAGTGATTAAGGGATCCAGAACAAGGGCACATAGATATAAGATTAAAGGTAAGAGATTTAGGACAGGGTGCAGGAGAAATATTTTTACACAGTGGACTGTAAGGCTGTAGAAAAGTTAGTGATTGAAGCAGAGACTACGACCAGAAATTTGCTTGCAGCTGCTTTGGATCCACTGTTGTAACTTTGCCAGAAGTGTGGTGGAAATCCCATAGATGCATGGGGTTTCTGCTGTACTTCCGGCAAAGTTACGGTGGTGGTGAGGGGAAAACTCCGAGGAAGTTCCTGGCCTGTGTCAACATTTCAGAATGGGTTAGCTCAGTGGTTGAAACAAAGGGAATATGAGAACTGAGTGGGCACTTGGGATCATCTGGAGGATAGCAATACAGAAAAGAGTATAACTGATCTGAGAGGGCAGCCAAAGTAGGTGCTCTGGCTTCTACACTAACTAGTACAATGGATTCACAGAGATAATTGTTCAAACACTACCCTCTGCAGTGTAATGGTGAGAAAGAAATGAATAATTTCTTTATCTTCTGAATCCCTCCAAATCGCCTTCCCTCACACATGCACGTACATCTATCGCCTATCATTTCAATGTTCTCATGCATGTACCATTCTTCCATTGCAATAGGTGAATAATTAGATAAATGGAAAGGAAGGGTAGGTTACACAGAGCTGAAACTATACTTTCCTCATGCAAAAAAATGATTGCCCACAATGCCTGCAAATGAAAGGCGGAGGATATCCTCGTGCTAACACCCCATAAGGGAGGACCTGTGGAGATCCTGGGCACTAATTCATCTCAGGAGGATGGGGCAGAGTGAACTTGGAATCCTAGCAGCCACAATATGTCCATTCTGAGCAGATAAATGTGTTGTAGTGAAAACTTCATATGTATCTTTTATTTTGCTATCAGATGTGGCAACTCCCAAATAAGGGCTGAAGGAATTGGAGGCAATGACCTTAATTTGATTCTCTTTATCTCTGCAAAAGAAATACAAATTCAAGCAGTGCAGGACGGTGGGAGCCTCAGTACCAGAGAGCAACCTAAGGTATTTCCCCATTCTATCATGCCTCGCCCTTCCCAGTAGCACTTATCAGCCAAAAGAGACAGACCCAGGGTGAATTAGATAGCTTGATGAATTGTTTCTGGGTGAAACACAGAACACAATGATACCAGAGAATGTAGGAGTGGAAGTAAATCATGCTGTTACAAGTGGAGGCCCAGGAACAGTTCACCCCTTGCTCTGGAGCAGGCTGACAATGGCCTCAGGGGGGCTGTAATGAACAAAAGGATGTTTGCAGAGCATCACATACATATGGAGGCTCTACGTTCCATCTCGCAAGATGTGCAGCACATGGCTGGAATTGTGGCCGAGGTCAAATCTGATCTTTGTGTCATCATCAGATAGGGATTATCATTGATGCAGTGCATCCTGGAGGCAGTGGCAGCTGCAGGAACATCTGTATCTATCCTTTGTTAGAGGAACGGCCCCAGGCCACTGGGTGCCTCCCACATGAAAACATTTAGTGATGGCTTTCAGGCTTTGGAGGACCAAAAGGCGAGGCCGATGAGTGCCGGAATCTGTTTTTTTGAGAGCAAGATCTCAGCGGGCTTGGAGGATATCAGGTACACTCTCTCTCAGGGTTCAGGGAAGCAAATGGCTCCATTAGGTCTGTTCTCCCTTAGATCAGTGAGCAGCACTCTCCCACCCCCTGCTTCCAATGGGATTGCAGGAGAATGAGGTACTATTATAACAGCAACACAGGGGCCCTCAGGAATGTCCCCGCAGATGCCTTCATAAGTGGGAGTAAGTATACAGACACTGACTGGTGAAGATTCAGGTCCTGAGAGGAAAATAACCTTCATCCAAACAGACTCATGGTACAGGGAAACAGCTGTCTGCCTCCAAGACATCAGGCCCTGATATGGCATTTAGAAACTGTATGAGAATAAGCTTAAAGAGAGTATATAAAGTCACGAGGGGTAAGCATGGGGGCAATTCCGAGTTTGTGTTTCACCAAATGGTTTCAGAACCATTCTTATGTACTAAATCTTGTTACTGTGGTGGATCGCCACCTAAATGGGCATTATCCACTCTTCCGTCCGTGGACAATATATCGAGCACCTTCCCTTTAAGGCACCTTACCTTTAAGGCAGGAGTGGGCAGGGCCTCAGGATTTTTCCAGAGAATTCTGGGAGCTTGCTGGTCAGCCATTTTGTACCATGCAGTTATTAAAAAAGTCTCTTGTTTTCCGCACATGGATTCAGCCTTAATTCGTGTTTCGCGGCAGCCTCAACATTGGTGACCCCGACGCTCAGAACGTATTCCGAGCACTGCAATGGCGGACACGAACGCAGTTTCTGTGAAACTGCCAGAGTTTTGGGAAAACCAGCCCGAAGCCTGGTTTCTCCAAGCTGAATCTCGCTTCCGGCTGCGAAACATCACCACAGATAGGATGCAGTACGACTACCTCGTCACATCACTCGGTAGCGCCACAGTTTCGAAAGTTTGGACAGCACTGCAGAACCCAGGAGAGGAAGGCAAGTACGCACATCTCAAGACAGCGCTTCTTAAAAAATTTACGGCCTCGGCATATCAGCGAAACTGCCACCTGACCTCGACCTTCCAGGCCTCGGTGATGCCTCACCGTCAGACCTCCTCTCCCACATGCTCTCCCTCACCGACGAGAGCCCACCCAGATCCCTCTTCCGCACGCTGTTCATCCACCAGCTCCCTCTCAGCATCCGCCCAGCGATCGTGGCGTCCGGCCTCACGAACCTGGAAGCCCTGGCCGATGAGGCCGACAAGCTGCTGTCCGCTCACTCCAGCCGCGAAGTTACTCCGGACCTGGCAGCTACTGCCTGGGCGCGCCCCTCACCAGCCACCACGCGGCCACAAGGGCCTGCCACCAGGCCCACGGGGCCTTCACGCCCCACTAACCCGGGCCACTGTTACTACCACGCACGGTTCGGCGCCAGGGCACAACGGTGCACACCTCCCTGCTCTTTCAAGTCCGCCCCCGTACTAGCCCCTGCGATGGCCGTGGGCCACGCGGGCTCCCTGCTGTTCGTCACGGATGACAAAACCGGCCGCCGGTTCCTGTGCGACACTGGGGCTCAGCACAGCATCATCCCGGCCTCCTCCCTCGACATCCAAAAGGGCGAACGAGGACCGGTGCTGGCTGCTGCTAACGGCTCGGAAAGCCGGACGTATGGCACCCGGACAGTCACCCTCGACCTCGCTGGTCGCCGCTACCGATGGGAGTTCATCACTGCCAAGGTGCTCTCCCCTCTCATCGGCGCAGATTTCCTGTGCGCCCACGGCCTACTGGTAGACATCCCCCGTCACCGCCTCGTGGACATGAACACCATGTCCCCCATCCTGGGCGCCATGGCCCCCCGTCAACCCGCCGACATGGCGTCACAGTGCCACGCCCGGGCCACGGATGACTACTCGGCACTCCTGGCCGAATTCCCGGCCCTTACCAATCCGACCTTCTCCGCAGAAGCCGCCAAACATGGGGTGGAACACTTCATCCCCTCCACAGGCCCCCCAGTGTACGCCCACGCCCGCAGGCTGGACCCGACCAAACTGGAGATCGCGCGGACCGAGTTTGCCACCATGGAACAGCTCGGCATCATCCGCCGCTCCAACAGTCCCTGGGCCTCCCCACTCCACATCGCCCCCAAACCAGGCGGAGGTTGGAGCCCCTGCGGGGATTACCGCCGCCTCAACGACGCCACCACCCCTGATCGGTACCCCGTGCCTCACATTCAGGACTTCTCGGCTAGACTGGCCAGCCGCTCAGTCTTTTCCAAGGTCGACCTGGTGCGCGGCTACCACCAAGTCCCCGTCCACCCCGTGAACGTCCCCAAGACGGCTGTAATAACCCCCTTCGGCCTGTTCGAGTTCCTGCGGATGCCCTTCAGCCTCAAAAACGCGGCCCAGGCATTCCAACGGCTCATGGACTCGGTCCTTCGGGACCTGCAGTTCCTGTTCGTCTACCTGGACGACATCCTGGTAGCCACTTCCTCCAAGCAGGAACACCTCGAGCACCTTCGCATCCTGTTCGGGCGCCTCAGCGACCACGGGCTCATCCTCAGCCCAGCCAAATACCAGTTCGGCCTGGACAAGATCGACTTCCTCGGCCACCACATCACCCATGCTGGGGCCATTCCCCTGCCCACCAAGGTGCAGGCCGTCCAACGATTTCCCCGCCCCACCACCATCAAAGGCCTCCAGGAGTTCCTCGGGATGGTGAATTTCTACAACCGCTTCATCCCCAAAGCGGCGTCCCTCATGAGGCCCCTGTATGAAGCCCTCCGGGGCAGGAGCGGCAAGATGGCGGTCGAATGGACGGCAGACGCGTCCGCCGCCTTCGACTCCACCAAGACCGCGCTCGCCAACGCCACCCTGCTCACGCACCCATGGCCCAATGCCAGGGTAGCGCTCACCACGGTCGCCTCCGACCACGCGGTCGGTGCCGTGTATGAGCAGTGGGTCGACGGCACCTGGCAAACACTTGCCTTCTTCAGCCGCCAACTACGCCCCCCGGAGGTCAAGTACAGCACCTTTGACCGCGAGCTCCTCGCGCTGTTCCTGGCGGTCCGCCATTTCCGGTTTTTGCTTGAGGGCCACCCCTTCACTGCGTTTGTCGACCACAAGCCCCTGACATTCGCAATGGCAAAGACAACCGACCCCTGGTCCGCCAGGCAGCAGCGCCAGCTCGCGGCAGTGTCCGAGTTCACCACGGACATCCAACACGTCTCCGGCCGAGACAATGTGGTAGCCGACTGCCTCTCCCGCCCCGCCATCCACGCCGCACACCTGGCAGTCGACTACGCTCAACTCGCAGCAGACCAGATCACCGACCCTGATCTGCTCTCCGCACCCACCAACCTACCAGGGCTACGCCTGGCCGACGTCGCCTGTGGCCCGACTGCTGTCACGGTCAAGTGCGACATATCCCTATGTCAACCTCGGCCCGTCGTCCCAGCGTCCCGGCGCCGCCGGGTATTCGACATTCTCCACAACCTCTCCCACCCCGGCGCCCGTGCATCCATCAAATTGGTAGCCAACCGCTTCGTCTGGCGCGGCCTTCACAAGGATGTGCGCACTTGGGCCAACTCCTGCCTAGCCTGCCAACGGGCCAAGGTACAGCGACACACGAAAGCACCCCTCGAGGAGTTTACTGTCCCCTCGCGGAGATTCGACCACATCCACATGGACATCGTCGGGCCCCTGCCGCCGTCGCAAGGCCACGCGCACTTGCTGACCATCGTTGACCGTACCACACGCTGGCCCGAGGCAATTCCACTGAGCTCTACCACCACCACCGACATCGCCAGAGCCTTCGTCAGCACCTGGGTCGCACGGTTCGGCGTCCCCTCCGACATGACGTCGGACAGAGGTCTGCAATTTACCTCTGAACTCTGGACCGCCGTCGCACGCAATCTCGGGGTGACCATTCACCGCACCACAGCGTACCACTCCCAAGCCAACGGACTGTGTGAGCGGTTCCACAGATACCTTGAAGGCATCTCTTCGAGCCAGCCTCCAGGACGGCGCCTGGACCGACCGACTTCCGTGGGTCCTCCTCGGCCTGCGCACCGGGGTTAAAGAAGACCTCCACGCATCGGCAGCAGAGCTCGTGTACGGTCAGCCGCTGCGCGTACCCGGCGATTTCCTGCCCACTGCCACGACACCCTGGTCAGCCGACCAGCAACGCCACGACTTCGCCTCACCGGCGCTGCAGTTCACCCCGGTGCCCATTGCCCGACACAGCGAATCCACCTCACACGTCCCACTAAGCCTGCACCAGGCACGGTTTGTTTTCGTCCGGCACGACGCCCACCGCGGACCCCTTCAACCCCCGTACGATGGGCCCTACAAGGTGCTACAGGCTGGGGACAAATTTTTCACCCTGCAAGTGGGCGACAGGACCGAAAAAGTGTCGGTTGACCGACTCAAGCCAGCACACTCGGAGCCCGGTGAGCAGGTCCCTGTAGCTCGTCCACCTCCACGCGGCCGACCTGCCCTCAAGCCGATTCACCCGGCTGCTCCACGCCCGGCCGTTCCACGTCCACCGGCGTCCTACAAGAGCCGCTCCGGCCGGCCCATCAGACCACCGCACCATCTCGTCCACACCTCCTAAGCGGATTCTGGGGGGAGCTGTGTGGCGATCGCCACCGAAACGGGCATTATCCACTCTTCCGTCCGTGGACAATATATCGAGCACCTTCCCTTTAAGGCACCTTACCTTTAAGGCAGGAGTGGGCGGGGCCTCAGGATTTTTCCAGAGAATTCTGGGAGCTTGCTGTTCAGCCATTTTGTACCATGCAGTTATTAAAAAAGTCTCTTGTTTTCCGCACATGGATTCAGCCTTAATTCGTGTTTCGCGGCAGCCTCAACATTACTATTTTTGTATTTCATAAGCACAATATGAACTGGAAATGATGGTGGTAATAATGATTGGTCCATTCTATGTTTTTTTAGACTGTTATATTTGTCAGTGTAAGTGGCTGACAATGGATGGAAGGAATAGGAGAATAGTGAGTCTTGTTTGTTCAGATGCAATGATAAGAGATGGATCACTCATTATTGACTGAAGGTTTTGCTAATAAGTAGCTTTGGCAGTACTAGGTAACCCTTGTCACTAAGTAGCCATCTGGGCCCTATCCTTAATTCTAAAAGAGAGCAGGGACACCAGACAGCCACAGGATGCATGAGTCATAGCAGTTCCCTGCAAACTTAGCATTAACGTGAAGGAAGTGGGATCACACACCAGTTGGAAATTCAAGCAAGGAAATCGCTTACGGCTGATGGAATGGTGAGGGTTGATACTGAAGGTATGAATGGGCCTATGTGTGCAGTCAATTGCACAAATAGTTCTGGGGAAACCTACAGTTCAATAAAAATTGATAGCTGTCTTCCCCGTCTGTCTGGCTCCAGTGTTAAAAGCTATGAACTGAGGTGCCCTCGCACACAAGGCATTTATAACCTGTCTTAGGCAATGGTACACTGCAAATTTGACTTACTTGGCGGAATTTGCATTAGCTCTCTGGAACGATGCTGGAACTTTTTCCTGTTTTGTGAGCGACATACATATTCTCGATATGGTTCACAAGTCATTCTGAAGAATGGAGCAAAGTTCTAATAAAGCTACAGCAGTGAAACAAAGCCACACGGAATTGAATGAAATCAGTATTTGTAGGGAAATGGTGTTAGGGAAATTGACGGGATTGAAGGCCGATAAATCCCCAGGGCCTGATAATCTACATCCTTGGGTACTTAAGGAAGTGGCCCGAGAAATAGTAGATGCATTGCTGGTCATCTTTCAAAATTCTACAGACTCTGGAACAGTTCCCATGGATTGGAGGGTAGCTAATGTAACCCCACTATTTAAAAAAGGTGGTAGAGAAAAAATGGGGAATTATAGTGACATCGGTAGTGGGCAGAATGCTAGAGTCCATTATAAAAGATGTAATAGCAGAGCACTTGGAAAACAGTGACAGGATCGGACAAAGTCAACATGGATTTACAAAAGGTAAATCATGCCTGACTAATCTACTGGAATTTTTTGAGGATGTAACTGGTAGAATAGATAAGGGAGAACCAGTGGATGTGGTGTATTTGGTCTTTCAGAAGGCTTTCGATAAGGTCCCTCATAAGAGATTAGCGTGCAAAGTTAAAGCACATGGGATTGGGGATAGGGTACTGATTTGGATAGAGAACTGGTTGGCAGACAGGAAGCAAAGAGTTGGAATAAACGGGTCTTTTTCCGAGTGGCAGGCAGTGACTAGTGGGGTACCGCAGAGATCGGTGCTAGGACCCCAGCTATTCACAATATATATTAATGATCTAGATGAAGGAACTAGATGTAATATCTCTAAGTTTGCAGACGACACAAAGCTGGGTGGGCGTGTGTGCTGTGAGGAGGTTGCAGAGAAACTCGAGTATGATTTGGACAGGTTGGGTGATTGGGCAGATGCATGGCAGATGCAGTATAATGTGGATAAATGCGAGGTTATCCACTTTGGTGGCAAAAACAGGAAGACAGATTATTATCTGAACGGCAATAGATTGGGAAAAGGGGAAGTGCAACGCGATCTGGGAGTCCTTGTGCACCAGTCGCTGAAGGTAAGCATGCAGGTGCAGCAGGCGGTTAAGAAGGCAAATGGTATGTTGGCCTTCATAGCGAGAGGATTCGAGTACAGGAGCAAGGATGTCTTGCTGCAGTTATACAGGGCCTTGGTGAGACCACACCTTGAGTATTGTGTGCAGTTTTGGTCGCCTTATCTGAGGAAGGATGTTCTTGCCATGGAGGGAGTGCAGTGAAGATTTACCAGACTGTTACCTGGGATGGCAGGAATGACGTATGAAGAGAGATTGGGTTGATTAGGCTTATGTTCGCGAGAGTTTAGAAGAATGAGAGAGGATCTCATTGAAACTTATAAAATTCTAACAGGACTAGACAGACTAGATGCAGGAAGGATGTTCCCGATGGCGGGGGAGTCCAGAACCAGAGGTCACAGTCGAAGGATAAGGGGTAAGCCATTTAGGACTGAGATGAGGAGGAATTTCTTCACCCAGAGAGTGGTGAACCTGTGGAATTCTCTACCACAGAAGGCAGTTGAGGCCAATTCATTAAATATATTCAAGAAGGAGATAGATATATTTCTTAAGGCTAAAGGGATCAAGGGATATGGGGAGAAAGCAGGGACAGGGTACTGAATTTGGATGATCAGCCATGATCTCATTAAATGGCGGAGCAGGCTCGAGGGGTCAAATGGCCTACTCCTGCTCCTATCTTCTATGAGGTATAACTGTACAGAGTTTCTGATGAAGGAACCTTTTGGTCTGTAAACTCTGGAGGTAGGGTATCTCTGAAAGGGTCTGGCTCTACCCTGGTGCTGCATAAATCTCCTGCCTTATATGGCTGCTTTTCGCTCCACTTCTTCCTCTACCATCAACATGTAGATTATAAACAGAGGGATGCCCATTGGGAATCTCATTCGGAAGACTTTGAGCACTTGTCTAGAAATGAGCTGGTGCATTTCTTTCCAGCGGCAGAACAGTGCGCAACATGAATGGATCCCTGGTGGATCAAAAATTCCAGTCCCCCCCCCAATAAGTTCTGCCCTGTTTCTGCCCCCTCCCCCCACCCCCTGCCCCCACATTGGAATTTTGGGACCAAGACTGGAAAAAAAAACTTCTTAACACATCTGTTTAATGACCTATCTGTATGTAAACAATTCACTTTTTAAAGACAATTCCATTTTATTTTTGATCAGAAAAATATGTCTGTGGACATAGGAATAGAAATTATAGATCAAAGTCCGTTGCTCCCTAATATTGCTCAACAGTAGTCTGGGATCAGGATCACAGTAACGATATTAACTAAGGGGTGGAAGAGAGGGAGAGCAGAGTATAATGAGGCTGAGGAATTTTTAAATTATACCAATGCATCCTCATGAGATGTAGGGTTTATCTGTTCGCCAGGGATATAGTAAACTCTGGTAGCAGCTGTTTTGACAGAATATTTCCCTCTACATCTTATTTCCAATCAGAAGGTTGTGTGGCAAAAGTGGAGTAACTAGGTAACTCGGTTCTTTTAAACAATAACAGTTTGGGTGCTGTACATTTCATTACAGCAGTGTACTTGTCCCGAGAATCAAATTGGTTAAAGAGGCTATATTGAGACCACGAGGTAAATTTTAATTAATAGATGGAAAATCATATGGTTCAAGACTCAGGCACACTGATGTTAACATTCAAATTCTCAATATGTCCCACAAAACTCTACGTTGGGAGTGCTAAATTGTAACATTTACCCAAAGTGTTCTTAGTTATAATTGCAACCTTGTTTACCTTCCTGCCTTATTTTGAAATTAGTCAAGCCAGGAATTATTCAGGTATTAGAAAGAGTTAAATTTGATCATGGGAAGGAGAGAAGTTAATCAATTTTGAGTCAACTGACACATCAGGAATGCATTGCCAGAGCATCAAGCAATCTCTCTTTTTAAATCCTACGGTTGATTGACAGGGGCATTTAATTGTGAAAGATACCTACTTAATTTCCTGTGTCCTAGTTTGAACTTCAAAGTGGAGCGAGGTATCATATTCTTGTTAGCAGAAGATCCTCAGTTCTTTCTGTTCCACTGTACTGCAGCCCATGCAGAGGTATGCATGTGTCAGTAGACTAAACCTCATGCATGAAGTTTTGTTAAAATGCGGGTCAAAATTTAGTATTATTAGAAGAGTTAGTAAAATAGTATTTTTGTGTCAGAGGAGGTGAAAATTAAAAGTTATTTAATTAAAGGAAACCTGCTGTATTGATTTTCTGCTACTGTTTTCTTTCAATAAACTTGATTCACAGCTTATACCATAAATCACACAGTCCGATAAAGTTATTCTCCTGTTATCTGAAAGCTACAGGCCTTATGCCAATTCTAGTGAGCAACTGAAAGTAATAAAGAGGTTCATTTTGCCCTCTGGGCAATGCTACATTGCCAGAAGTTGAACCTATAAGGCAATGTTGTCCAATAGAAATCACTGACTAACCACAGGCATGGCTAAGGCAACACTATTTTAGCCACATGCACTAACTTTAGCAGGAAGTGCCTTACATACAATATGGGTAAATGTACCTCACATGTATATTTACTTAACAAAAATCTACCACCATTCAGTGCAAAACTTTACAGTCTTTCTCTTTCACCAAAGTTTGGAATTCTTACTTGAATTTATCAGACGCTGTACCTCGTTACAATGCATATACTGTACTTACACCCACTCTAAACCCAGTGCTGTGAGTTTGGAGAACCAGAGGAAATCCTGTGGCCCTCATTTCCTCTCCATTGCTCCTGGGAACCGAGAGTTCTTCAGGTGCACAAAAAGGAAAATCTTCCCGAAATTGTTTTGTGTGGAACAACTCTGAAACTGGGATCATCCCAGACCTATCTGCACTCGGACTAAACAGGGTATGATTGGAATAACAACAGAAAGCGCTGGAAAAACTCAGCAGGCCAGGCAACATCCGTGGAGAGAGAAACAGAGTTAATGTTTCAGGTCGAAGACCCTTCGTCAGAACTGAGAAAAAAGCAGGAAATTAAACAGATGAAAAAGCAAGTTTGGAGGCTGGGGGAGGGAATAAAAGAACAAAAGGGAAGGTCTGTGAGACGTAGAGACATTAAGAGATACACAAGGCGAGACGAGATGGTAATAGGACAGGTTAAGAAACAAAAGATGGCTCAGAAGTGTGAAATGCGCTGGCAGGATGAAAGACAGCTGCCATGTGGGAGAGAGAGAGAAAAAAAAGGGAAAAGGCACAAACCAAAAGGGGGGATAAAATGTTTCTCTCTCCACAGATGTTGCCTGGCCTGCTGAGTTTTTCCAGCGCTTTCTGTTGTTATTTCAGTTTTCCAGCATCCGCAGTATTTTGCTATTGTATCAGGGTATGATTGGATATATTCTAAATAACTCTGGGTAAGGTTTTCACTGTGCCTTTAGGTGTAGTGACATTTTTAAGGTGTCTTTTATAAATGGGTGTTCAATTTTGTTACAGCAAGTGCACAAAAGAAACCTTCCCCCCATGTTGCTTCCCTACCACCCATTCTGACTAAAATGCAGTTATTTTATTATCCTCTAAGTATATATTTTGTGAACCTATAATTTAATCTTCCTATCCAGGTTTACTTTTTACATAATACAAAGAAGTTATTAACAAAAACACCTCCCCTTTGAAAAGGATGTTTATGATCATAAAGGGGACCAATACTAAGACTCTGGAATACTCTGTTCTAAAAAATGTGACGAAAGACAATAGCTTATGTGAAAATATTTGAATTAAAGGTAAATAAAAGGAATCATGAAAAAGATTGGCTTGACATGCATCGGATTATATTTTGTGATAGACAAAAAATATCTCATAACTGAAGCTGTTAGGGTGTTTCAACTCTCGATCAGTCAGAACATTTTACTCCTCATCTCTTCTTTCTAATGCATTTTAAGAGTTCTAATATAGCAGTTTTAAAATAATTGTAACTAGTGTTACATAAATAAGCATGAAAACATAAGTGCATAATTAAGTTAAAAAGGGTCAATGGTGCATAAATACCAGAAAGCATTCCCATGAGATTTTCAAAGAGTTTACAACATTCATGTTTATCAGGAATGTCTCTGCGACAGGAAATAGAGGGTGCCGGGTTGACCTCATCTGGATGCCTCCCAGTGTCAGAGGTGGTCTATACAGAAAGTCTCCGAATCCCTGTCCTCTGATAGCCTGGTTAGTAAATAAGCTCAGCTCTACTTTTCACAGCTTGAAAAATTAACAGCAGACTCCTCAGAGAATTAATTAGAGACAGTCTGCTTTCTCCTTGAAAGAATAAAGGATCTATATCTCCATGTCTGCCTGGGTTTCTTAACAACTTATTTTATCAGTGGAATTTACTAATCATTTGATGAAGGCTTTTGCAGTTCAAAGCACAATATCTTGCTTTTTTGAAAACCAACTTTATTATTGTACAGTGCATTGCAAAATAATTATCATGGATGTTATTACAAAGCAAGTATTGACTCATGAACTCTAGAGAATTAGGGTAGCTGGCATTGCTGTTTGAGATACAGATAAGGTGAATACACAAAATACTCCATTGTCAATTATTTACATTTAGAAAATGATGTCAAACACAAGAGCCTGAAGTATTACTTTGTAGAGTGCACTTGGTGCCAGTAAAACTTCAAATAAGAAAATTATGATATCTTAATGAGGCATTATGGACCTGTAGCAGGTCAAGAATGACACATTTTCCAAACTTTTCTGTAGTAGGAAATCCTTATTACCCAGCATTTTTTACAATCAAACATTGCATTCATCATTTGTTTTAGTTTCATCAGTTTGAAGTTCTTATTAAGCAAATGTACTGATTTAATAGGAATAAGTTTTATTCTACAATTCAAACTAGTAATTGGTGATTTTTGCTGATATGTTTAACTAAGCTACAGAGTTAATAATTTAGTACACATGCTTTTCTTATAACATGCACCCAGGTTTTAATTCCAAAAATTCAAAGGTAGCAAAATATGCATATTCTCAACTTATTAAACACCATAATCAAGTAACAATCTATAAAAGATCGGTTCATGCACTTAGACTAAAGAATGAGACACAGGAGCTACCACAGAACCATAGAACTTGAGATCACTGAAGGAGACTATTCGGCCCATCAGATTTGTGATGGCATGTTGCTGGAGCAATCTAAAACTAATTCCACTGCCCTACTCTCTCCCTTTAGCCCTTCCTCTACTTCAAATATATATTTAATTTCCCCTTAAATGAAGCAATGATTTCTCCTGCAGCCTTTTCCTGTGGCAAAGCATTTCATGCTCCAACAACATTCTGTATAAAGAAATCTTTTCTAATCTTTTTTCTTACTTGCAATTTAAAATTGACGATCCCTTGTTACTGACTCCCCAACCAGAGGAAATCGTTTTTCTCTCTTCACGCTACCAAAACCCTTCCTAACTCTAAAAACATTTATTAAATCTCCTCTTAGCCTTCTCTGCGTCAGTGGAAATAGTTCAAGTGTATCAAGTCTCTCCTCATAGCTATAGTTTCCCATCCCTGGTGACCCTACACTGTATGTGCTCTATGGCTTTAAAGTCTTTTCTATAATGGATGCCCAAAATTTCAGTGTGGGACAACAGTATATGAAGGGTTAATGTGTTGTATGAAATTCCTTTCTCCTCCATTTTTGTGGAGGCATTAATCCATGGATCAAGACCTCCACTAAAATAAGCCACTACCACCAGGAATTTCCTTGGATAGATACGTGAACAGGGTCTCTGGTGATCTATTGCTGAAGTTTCGGCACCCAATTGGGAGAACCCTGGAGGAAATTCTCGGCGTATGTGTACTATTTAGTTAGAGTATTCGAGTGATCAGCTTTGATGGGCTGAATGGCCTTTTCTCATCCTTGACTTTTCTTATGTTCTTCAGTGTTTAAGCAGTTTATGTACAAGAACAGTATGTACAAGCAGCTGGAGGTCACAGAGGAATTTTCCAGATTTGTTGCCTTAAATGGCTTGGATTTTTGCCCCTCCCAGGAGGCTTCGGGTGGGTTGGGGAGTGTATGCACTGTGATGCACAAGACATCACAATTGTGTGGGACAGGCTGGATGGACCAGTAGGTCTTTTCTGTCCATCATTTTTCGCATGTACTATGTGTATTAATGATGTGCATATGTGCTAGACAGGCGTAATAAAGCATAGGGACAGTACTTTTTTGTTCAGTCAGCCTCCAGAGAGGTAGGAGGGAGCTGTAGCATTAACCGTTAGCCAACAATGACGTCGCTGAACATAAAAAGGAAAAACAGAAAATGCTGGAAATACATAGTAGATCTGTCAGCATCTGTAAAGAGTCAAGACTGGACATGATGTTTCATGCCTTCAGAACTCATGAAGGATACACACTCAAAATCCGTCTTTCTCTTTCAGGCATAGTGACAGCTTTTTTTCCAGAGGCATATGGAATTTGGGAGTACAATTTGTTTACCTGTTCAATTTGGTCCAACACTCAAATGAAGGTCCACATTTGCGAGTTTGCCATGTTTTAGTGTTCCAAACTGCCAATGGATTTGGCAGAATAAGAATGTGAATCTTGCATTTGTTTTAAAGACTATTGGAAATTGGGTTGAAACTCTATCTACTGAATAAACAGGCCTGTTAAAAAAATTAGATAAAGATGCAACAAGGCAGTAAAGACAGGCAGGAAGTAATTAACTTAAAGCTCCTTCCATTTAAGTTAACTTGTTTGTATAATTCAGATTTTCTCAAATACTGTCCTATATTCTAGGATTTTACAATGACTTTAAAATGATAATTATTCTGTCGGTATAACAATGTGGGGAGATTTTCCAGGCATCATACATTAAGGTCCTTTGTGCAGTTATATTTTACATCAGCTGCTAGACTGCAGCTCAGACAGCCACACCGCATTTTCTGATTAAGAGCAGCATGGGGGAAGCTCAGCTATCCAATCAGAGCTTAGCCCCAATAATCACAGTTCATCACCTTAACAAGCAGGAAATGAGCCTCTTGACCCCTGTAATAGGGCAGCAAACCAGATGTGCTTCGTCAGATATTCACAACGTGAAGTTGCAGAAAACACAGAAAGGTGAATTCTCCAAATGGGAATGGCCCTCATCATGAAGGAGGTACCATCAAGGAGGTGGTGATCTTTTGCAAGGGAGTAGAGACAGGCTTTAGAGAAAGAACAAGGTACTTAAATACCACCTCCACTAATTGAATGACTTTGTAAGAAATCTGAAAAAATGTTTAACAGTGCAAAGAAGAATAGCAAAGAAAAAGTTGCTTTCAACCACCAGGCCATGAGAATCACTGGGGAAGAGCCAGAGCAATTAAAAGCGGAAATAAAAGCAAATGAATGAAAGAACTGTGGGCGCGGGCAACAAAGGCTGGAATGATGTTCTCCACCACTGAATCTGGCACATGTCTTCTCTTCTCTGTAATATCGTTTATCACGCCTTAACCAATATTAAGCACAGCCTACAATAATAGTTGGAAAATGCCTGGTTATCTGTGCTTGCGTTGTGTACAACACGATTTGCCTTTCAATAGCTACACATGTGAAATACTTTAAAATGTGAAATGAAAACTCTGTGGTGCTCTACTAGTATATACCCTTTTTGGTTGGAACTACCATAAATTATCGCACCACATATACAGCTGCACTCCAGCTACACTAGCCTCCAGCACAGAGCAACAAATGGTGGGATATGTACACTACAGATCTGACAATAGTTTAAAGATATGCTTCTGATTCCTGACAGATTTGTGGCAGGCATGATCCCAAAGATGCAGTGACAATATATGAGTTTGAACCTTTGGAGGTTGATTAACATTATGAGTCAGAGACTCTGTTGTTGAGTGAAAATATAAGGCTGAAACGTTGCAGGTATGTTGAAGGCATTAGTCCATGGCAATGTAAATGATGCTGTCTTCCTCATGCATACTGCCCTTTTAAGTTTGGAACTTCAAAGCCAAATACAATTAAATGCTCACCCCTATGTCTGTGTCTAATGTTAAAAGGATGTTGTATTAGTAGGTTAGCCATGTATAGCCAGTCTGACAGCAACTGCTTTCAGATCTAAAATCTGCAAGAGTAGTCTTGTAATTTACTGTAATCCTAGAGTCATTAAAAGGGTAATTTTACAAATTTGAGCTTTGTACTTGAAGATGATGACTCCTATTGGAAAGAGAATCAGTCTTAATGAGGGATGTAGATATAATACATCATAGGGCCAATATTCCTCTGCTTTGTGCCTGGAGCCACTTATTTCCATGTGCAAAGCAGTGGCAAAAGGGGCAGAGACCATACGTGTGGAGGCAAGTATTGAAATCAGATGGTAATGAGATAGGAGTGACTCATCATTTCTTCCCACTTCATTTTCCCCTGTCTGTGTAGGGTGGTGCTCATTTGGAGGGGCACCCAGAAAAATTGGGCCAAGCTCCTAACCCAGCTCAGATTGGAGAACAACCCCAGCTTCTCCAATATATCCATGTAACTGTAATCCCTCATCCCTGGAACTATTCTTGTAAATCTCTTCTGTACCCTCTCCAAAGCCTTCATGTCCTTCCTAAAGTGTGATGCCCAGAATTGGACACAATACTCCAGCTGGGGCCGAACTAGTGTTTTAAATAGGTTTAGCATAACTTCCTGGCTTTTCTACTCTATGCCTCTATTTATAAAGCCCAGGATTTCACATGCTTTATTAGAAACATAGAAACATAGAAACATAGAATCTAGGAGCAGGAGTAGGCCATTCGGCCCGTCGAGCCTGCTCCACCATTCAATACGATCATGGCTGATCATCCAAATCCAGTACCCTGTCCCTGCTTTAATCCCCACAGTACACATATCCCACCCGACCCCCGTAACCCCACGTATTTAATTCCCCCTAACATATCCCATCCTATCCCCATAACCCCACATATTTAATCCCCCCCTAACACTAAGGGTCAATTTATCATAGCCAAATCAACCTAACCCGCACATTTTTGGACTGTGGGAGGAAACCGGAGCAGCCCGGAGGAAACCCATGCAGACACGGGGAGAATGTGCAAACTTTATTAATGTTGTTTAAAAAGGGAGAAAGGGCTGGACCGAGTAATTACAGGCCAGTCAGCTGAACCTCGGTGGTGGACAAATTATTGGAAAAGATTCTGAGAGACAGTATTAATCGTCATTTAGAAAGGCACAGATTAATCAAGGACAGACAGCATAGGCTGAATTTTCCGGGGTGGTAACAGGTGAGATCGGTGTCGGGTCGGGTGGGAAAGTTGTTATTTTTGACAGCGGGTCTGGAACCCGCTGTCATCTTGCTCCCATGCGCCTTTCCCCCAGGCGCATCTGTCCTCATGGAGCAGACTCGACCGGCAGCGGCGGGGAACCCAATTGAAATGATTATCAGGTAGTTTACAGGCATTTAGAGCCTTTTCCCCCCTACTTTTTAAATTTCCCTGCATGGCCACGGGATTCACGCAGCTCGGGAACCACATCTGTCAACCTGAGGCGTGAGTTCCGTGGCCATTGCTCCAGCTGATTACTTGACAGCATGAAAAACAAACCAAAATAAAAACATATTGATTACACCAGCTAACAGATTGATGGAGATTCTGTTCTACTTGAAAAGCTACTGGTAAATGTTAATTCAGAAATTCCTGAAGGGATGTGAGTGCTGAAGGCTCCCCTCCTACCCTGGATGGTGAGGGAAATACATTTTTCTCTGGTCATTCTCGGCTGTTGCCTTCCAACTCAACAGTAATTGCAGTGAATTGATCTGCATTATAAAAAATGACCTATACCATTGAAATGAATTTTTGTGTTATTTCTGGTCAGGTTTTTCTCACAGTATACTGTAATTGTCCAGTTACACATTAAATGAAGTCATCAACCGTAACAATTTCATTTTCATCACTCATTCCACTGGTTCAATTTGCTTTCAGTCTCTGAATATAACTAATTAAATTTTTCAGTCTGAGACTTTGGAGGTGAATTTCTGCAGAGGTTCTCTGACTTGTCCATTGTTAACTTCAACGGAAGAGCTGCAGAAATCCCAGAAACACATTGTAAGCACCACTTACACTGTTTGACAGGGTTTTCCGCAATTCTTCCGCTGACCTTGCATAAGATTGTAAGTCCACCCCTTTACAATTACATTTAAAATCTGCTTAATTTTATATATGACCTATACACACACACCTTTTATTTGTACCAGTTAATGATACAAAAGTCTATAGATTTGTTACTAAAGCAACAATAACTTCCCAATTAATGTACTTTTTAAATTATGTTCTTCAGCGTATTTGTAGATGGTGTCATATTACTTAATGATAATATTATTTAAATAATTCTTTGTCACTCATATATAACTTTTATTATATTATTGTAGAGTAAAGATTCAACACCCACTTTGTTAGATTAAACTTCAAATGTAATGTGGCCATGGTCCCTTTAAGCATCCTGGCTGAAAACGCGTCATGATGTCACCAGACCCGCTCCATCTCATTGGGCCGGGTAAAGCGCTGGGTGGGCTTAATAGGCCCCATTAAGGTAAGTTCATTTTCAACAGCGGGATGGAGCCAGCAGCAGGGTTGCGACCCGCCACGGACATTGCCCGCACTGGACCTGCCCAGGTAGGCAAAATTCCGGCCACATGGATTTGTTAAGGGAAAGCCATGTCTGACTAACTTAATTTAACTTTTTGAGGCTGTTGTTTAAACAGGGAGCAAGGGATATACCGAGTAATTACAGGCCAGTCAGCCTAACCTCGGTGGCTGGCAAATGATTGGAACAAATTCTGAGGGACCGCATTAATCATTATTTAGAAAGGTACAGATTAATTAATGACAGGTCATGTCTGACTAACTGGATTGAATTTTTGAGGAGGTAACATAAGAACAACATAAGAACATAAGAAATAGGAGCAGGAGTAGGCCAATAAGATCATGGCTAATCTTCTACTTTATCTCCACTTTCCTGTACTATCCCCATATCCCTTGATTCCCTTAATATTCAAAAATCTATCGATCTCTGTCTTGAATATACGCAACGACTGAGCCTCTACAGCCCTCTGGGGTAGAGAATTCCAAAGATTCACCACCCTCTGAGTGAAGAAATTGCTCCTCATCTCAGTCCTAAATGGCCGACCCTTATTCTGAGACTGTGACCCCTGATTCTAGACTCCCCAACCAGGGGAAACATCCTCCCTGCATCTACCCTGTCAAATCCTATAAGAATTTTGTATGTTTCAATGAGATCACCTCTCATTCTTCTAAACTCTAGAGAATATAGGCGTAGTCTACTCAATCTAAAAAGGAGGGTCGATGAAGATAGCGCGTTTGATGTAGTCTACATGGATTTTAGCAAAGCTTTTGACAAGGTTCCACATGGCAGACTGCTCAGAAATGTAATCCAAAGGAAAGTGGCAAGCTGGATCCAAAATTGGCTCAGTGGCAGGAAGCAAAGGGTAATGGTCGACAGGTGTTTTTGTGACTGGAAGGCTGTTTCCAGTGGGATTCCACAGGGCTCAGTATGAGCTCCCTTGCTTTTTGTTGGTAAATATCAATGATTTAGGCTTCAATGTAGGGGGCATGAAGTTTGTAGATGATACAAAAATTGGCCGTGTGGTTGATAGTGAGGAAAGCTGTAGACTGCAGGAAGATATCAATCGACTAGGCAGGTGGGCAGAAAAGTGGCAAATGGAACTCAATCCGGAGAAGAATGAGGTAATGCATTTGGGAAGGGCTAACAAGGCAAGGGAAATCAAAATAAATGGTAGGATACTGAGAAGTATAGAGGAACAGAAGGACCTTGGAGTGCATGTCCACAGATCCCTGAAGATAGCAGGACAGGTAGATAAGGTGGTTAAGAAGGCATATGGGATACTTTTCCTATGTTAGCCAAGGCATAGAATATATGAGTAGAGAGGTTTTGCTTGAACTGTATAAAACACTAGTTAGACCACAGTTAGAATACTGCGTACATTTCTAATCACCACATTACAGGAAAAATGTGATTGCACTAGAGAGAGTACAGAGGAGATTTACAAGGATGTTGCCAGGACTGGAGAATTTTAGCTATGAGGAAAGATTGGATAGGCTGAGGTTGTTTTCTTTGGAACAGAGGAGGCTGAGGGGAGACCTAATTGAGGTGCATAAAATTATGAGGGGCCAAGATAGAGTGGTAGGGACCTATTTCCCTTAGCAGAGAGGTCAATAACCAGGGGGCATAGATTTAAAGTAATTGGTAGAAGGAATAGAGGAGAGTTGAGGAGAACTTTTTTCACCCAGAGAGTGGTGGGGGTCTGGAACTCACTGCCTGAAAGGGTGATAGAGGCAGAAACCCTCATCGCATTTAAAAAGTACTCGGATATGCACTTGATGTGCTGTAACCTACAGGGCTATGGGCCAAGAGCTGGAAAGTGGGATTTCATCCGTGTTCTCTTGAAGTCTATTACTATCTTCCTCACTGTTTACTACACTTCCAAGTTTTGTGTCATCTACAAATTTCGAAATTGTGCCCTGTAACCCCAGGTCCAAGTCATTAATGCATATCAAAAACAGCAGTGTTTCTAGTACTGAACTCTGCGGAACACCACTGTAAACCTCCCTCCAGTCTGAAAGACAGCCATTCACCACAACTCTGCTTTCTATCTCTTAGCCAATTTTGTGTCCATGCTGCTAGTGTCCCTTTTATCCCATGGGCTTCAATTTTGCTAACAAGCCTAATATGTGGTACGTTATCAAACACCTTTTGAAAGTCCATATACACATCAACAGCACTGTCCTCATCCACCCTCTCTGTTACCTCATCAAAAAACACGATGAAGTTTGTCAAACTCGATTTGTCCTTAACAAATCCGTGCTGGCTCTCTTTTATTATTCCATACTTGTCCAAGTGGCTGTTAATTTTCTCCAGGATTATTGTTTCTAAAAGCTTCTCCACCACCGACGTTAAACTGACTGGCTTGTAGTTGCTGGGTTTATCCTTCTCCCCTTTTTTGAACAAGGGTGTAACAGTTGCAATCCTCCAGTCCTCTGGCACTACTCCTGTATGTAGGGAGGATTGGAAGATTGTAGCCAGTACCTCTGCAATTTCTACCCTTACTTCCCTCAGCAACCTAGGATGCATCCCATCTGGACTAGCTGGCTTATCCACTTTAAGTACTGCCAGCCTTTCTAGTACCTCCTCTTTATCTATTTTTATCTCATCCAGTATCCTATATACATTCTGTAACAGCCTATATCAGAAGAAGTTAGATGCCATAATAACAACAGAAAATGCTGGAAACACTCAGCAGGTCAGGCAGCATCCGTGGAGAGAGAAAAACAGAGTTAACGTTTCAGGTCTGTGACCCTTCGTCAGAACCACGGATGCTGCCTGACCTGCTGAGTGTTTCCAGCATTTTCTGTTGTTATTTCAGATTTCCAGCATCTGCAGTATTTTGCTATTGTGAAATTAGATGCCAGTTAGTTAACGACAACTAACTTGTAAGTAAGAAAAGTCTGTAATAGTGGCAGAGTTGAATGGGTTATGTTATGTTACGAGGAGCAGGAATGTATTGATTGATTTTCACCGTGAAACTGTATTCTGTTTATTCATGTATTTCATATAATGTAAACCAGTTTGTTGGCTTACAATCAGCCTCATCTCACTAGAATGCTTTTCAGCCTGCCTTCAGAAAAGACAGCAGAATACACATGGCGGCACATGCAAGATCACAGCATCCAGCTCACATAATAAGCCTTCTATTGTTATGATCCCTGGGCAGATAGTGGGCAGTACAGGTGCTCCTCGGATCGTAAGGAGCACAAGGTCCATTTATGGGAGTGACCGGTGATGCTGAAACTGAGAAAATATCTACTGTGGTCCCATGACATTTATAACACTGACTTAGAAAGAAACCATTAGTAATGTATAAACTAAACCAATCATACTGCAATGGTTAAGTTCGAATTATTCTTCTCCTCAGTGTGTAATTGATGAAACTTGCAATATTAGGGGTAACTTTTACCTTCACCCGTGGGCAGTAATCTGGCAGAGATCACCTGCCCATTATAGAATGGGCCCGGTTTTCATCTCATTGACTTCAATGTTCTACAATGTGCTGACAATCTGCTTCACCAGATTTCCACCCTGGGGTGAAGGTGAACGTTGCCCCCATTGTATCAAAATAAATGTGGTTCAATAATCTGAACTTTAGCCATTATTTTTAACCGGTTTATGTACGGTAATTGGATTTATAGGGACAGCTACTAAATCAAAACTAGACAAAATTATCTCATTTTTGTCACTCCTATATGTCAACAATCATGGCTTAAAATTAAACAAACCAGAATATATTTCATACATTAATATTCCTTCCCAATATTTATTTGTCTTATATTAATCATGTAAAAAGTAAGTTTATTTTTTTAAATAATTAAAGACACAAATTACTATAATAGAATTTTCTTACCAGGAAAAGCAGATGGGTTCAATCAGGAATAACTAGAATTGTGGACAAGGATCAACTAAATCTCCAAATATTTATTTTATGAGGACTGCTAAATTTAAACTGGTCAAAGTAGGCCTATTTGGATTAATTCAAAAGAAATTACATAGGGATCAATTTTGTCCAGTTTGGATTTTTATTTGTTTTAACATGAACCTGTTCCTTTAAATGAAATATTCTTTACCACTTTGTACATATAGTTAACCTACTAAATGCTTCCCCTTCATTGTGCCAACTGTGGTTTGAACTGCATAAATAGATAAAAGCACTGTTTATTTTATTTTATTCCTTTTTTAATTGAAATAGAAATCTGCTGGGCATTAAAATCTACCCCCATGATAAAAAGGGAGAAAATAGAATGAGAGTAAACTAGCAAGAAATATAAAAACAGATTGTTAGAGCTTCTACAAGTATTTTAAAAGGAAGAGAGTAGCAAAAGTAAGCGTTGGTCCCTTAGAGGCTGAGACAGGTGAAATTATAATGGGGAATAAGGAAATGACAGAGACTTTAAATAAATATTTTGTATCTGTCTTCACAGTAGAAGACACAAAAATCATAGCAAAATTGGTGGGGAACAAAGGTGCTAATAACAGTGAGGAACTTAAAGTAATTAATATCAGTAGAGAAAAAGTACTTGAGAAACTAATGGGACTAAAAGCTGACAAATCCCCTGGGCCTGATGGCCTACATCCTAGGGTTCTAAAAGAGGTGGCTGCAGAGATAGTTGATGCATTGGTTGTGATCTTCCAAAATTCCCTAGATTCTATAACAGTCCCAGTGGATTGGAAGGTAGCAAATGTAAACCCACTCTTCAAGAAAGGCGGGAGAGAGAAAGCAGGGAACTACAGGCCAGTTAGCCTGATATCAGTTGTCAGGAAAATGCTGGAATCGGTAACAGGGCACTTAGAAAATCATAATATGATTAGGCAGAGTCAACATAGTTTTATGAAGGGGAAATCATGTTTAATATATTTATAAGAGTTTTTTTGAGGATGTAATTAGCAGAGTAGATAAAGGGGAACCAGTGGATGTATTATATTTGGATTTCCAAAAGGCATTCGATAAGGTGACACAAAAGGTTGCTACGCAAGATAAGGGCTCATGGGGTTGGGGGTAATATATTAGTATGAATGGAAGATTGGTTAACGGACAGAAAAAAAGAGTAGGGATAAACGGGTGATTTTCCAGTTGTCAGGCTGTAACTAGTGGGGTGCCGCAAGGATCAGTGCTTGGGCCTCAACTATTTACAATCTATATTAATGACTTAGATGAAGGGACCGAGTGCAATGTATCCAAGTTTGCTGACGATACAAAGCTAGATGTGAAAGTAAGCTGTGAGGAGGACACAAAGGGCTAGACATGCGCCTCCCGTTAGTGCCTCTGGGGGGCGATAATGGGGTGCTATCGGATTTGTGACTGGGCACGCGATAGTACCGACACCTGCAAAATTGATGTGGAGGTTTGCGGCGGCGGCGGTAACCACTAGCGCCACGATCTCCTGCGCCCGGAGATTGTGACGTCATCCGGCTGCGCAGCGCCCCGGATCCGAACTTCGGTTCCACCCCCTGCTGCATCGCCGGGCGATAACCCCTTAGATTGTTTTTTCAACTTTTTCCTGTGCTGCGATTGATCAGCCCTGCACTCTGTTAGAGTGCTTGGAGCTGATCGTCGTGGATCGCAGCTGCCGTCGGTGACGAGGGACCTCGTTTCAATGCAGAGCCTGCAGCAATGGCCGTTCCCTTTAAGGGAGGGAAGGAGCCTCCGTTCCCGGCAGCGCTGCCCTCTTGCCGCTTGATTTGGCGCTCCACTTCCTTCCTGGAGCACTAAACCCAACGTTCGCGTCGGATTCACTGGCGTAGCGCCCGATGCTACTTTTTCGTTACCGATACTCAATTTCTCCCCCAAAGAGCCTGCAAAGGGATATAGACAGGTTAAGTGAGTGGGCAATAAGGTGGCAGATGGCGTATAATGTGGGGAAATGTGAGGTTATTCAATTTGGTAGGAAGAATAGAAAAACAGAATATTTTTGAAATGGTGAGAAACTATTAAATGGTATTCAGAGAGATTTAGGTGTCCTCGTACAGGAAACGCTGAAAGTTAGCGTGCAGATACAGCAAGCAATTAGGAAGGCAAATGGCATGTTGGCCTTTATTGCAAAGGGGTTGAAGTACAAGAGTAAGGAAGTCTTAATACAATTGTACAGGGCTTTGGTGAGACCACACCTGGAGTACTGTGCATAGTTTTGGTCTCCTTATCTTAGAGGCGGTGCAACGAAGGTTCATTAGATTGATTCCTGGGATGAGAGGGTTGTCCTATGAGGAGAGATTGAGTTGATTGGGCCTATATTCTCCAGAGTTTAGAAGAATGAGAGGTGATCTCATTGAAACATATAAGATTCTGAGGGGGATTGACAGGGTAGATGCTGAGAGGTTGTTTCCCCTGGCTGGAGAGTCTAGAACTAGGGGGCATAGTCTCAGGATAAGGGGTCAGCCATTTAAAACTGTGATGAGGAGGAATTTCTTCACTTAGAGGGTTGTGAATCTTTGGAATTCTCTACCCCAGAAGGCTGTGGATGCTGAGTCGTTGAGTATATTCAAGGCTGAGATAGATAGATTTTTGGACTCTAGGGGAATCAAGGGATGTGGGGATCGGGCAGGAAAGTGGAGTTGAGGTCGAAGATAAGCCATGATCTTATTGAATGGTGGAGCAGGCTCGAAGGGCCATATGGCTACTCCTGCTCCTAATTCTTATGTTCTTGTGATCTGCAGTTGCATATATCTGATTTGTCATGGGCACTCAGAGCTAGAACTCTCTGTATCATTCATACCAACACTCAGAGCTAGAATTATCAGTACCATTCATACCAACACTCCGAGCTAGAACTCTCTGTATCATTCAGGCTAACACTCAGAGATGGAGCTCTCTGTATCATCTGTTCTGACACTCAAAGCTAGAATTTTCTGTGGCATTCATACTAACACTCAAAGTCAAAGCACATTGTATTGTCAG
Source organism: Squalus acanthias (assembly GCA_030390025.1). Taxonomy (NCBI): domain Eukaryota; kingdom Metazoa; phylum Chordata; class Chondrichthyes; order Squaliformes; family Squalidae; genus Squalus; species Squalus acanthias. The sequence continues at coordinate 81,519,699 of CM059426.1, read as the reverse complement.
TATGAGGAAGATAATCTCAAGAAAAAAGATGTAATGATTTTGCTGCAAATAAATGCTGAGTAAAACTTCCATTTTGAAATTATTACATTGGGTAACCCTGGAAAATTATCAGCACAGTTAACTTGCGGTGTTTGCTATTTATGGTTTCAAAAGTACATTGTTCATTGCAGTGCAGTTTTGGATCATTACAAATTCAACACTACATTCACATGATCACTACAAGTGGGTTCTACTGTAGTAATAAATAGGCTCTAAAGTATATAACATAATCACTGTAAGTGATATAAGCCTAGAAGTTATAGTGTGTGGTATGCTTAATACATTCATATGACATTACTTTGTCTGCTATTTTTAATGGGTTAATGCCTCTGTTAAAATAGTGCACAAAGTGCATTATATCATCCACTAATATCACATACAATAACTTCCAAGTTACAGATTTTTATGATTATTAAAAATAGGACTTTAGCTAGGATCTAAAACATAATGGGGGCTAAATTCGATATGGCCTGAAAATGGGCACGGGGATCGTGATACGCCATGTGCCCGTGCCCGTTGAAAGTAATGCTGGAAGCCAGTGTTTCCCCCAGGACCTGGATCCAGTGCCGGAAGAAGATTAATGACCTCATACGAGTAGTCAAGGTGAGTGAATGCATCGTCAAATGTTACATCCCACCAACCACCACTAGCCTCACACACTGCTCAATGCACCACACTCCCATCACTCACCTACCAACAATCCCTATCAATCATGACTCATACCTCACAATCATAGCTTTAATTCACTGTTACAAACTTACCACTGCTGCAAGTCTCACACCCACATCTCACACCTTGCACACAATGCCAGCTATTCAAACATGACAGGCACATCACCCACATTGCACCATCCTCACTGACACACTTCCCTTTTTCTTGCAGGCCAAGGTGACACATAACTGGCTCCAGCAGGAGTTAACAGGCAGGGGCAAGCATGGCTACAGAACCTGACCCAGCTGTGAGGAAACGGTTCTGGATATAATTGGAGGGGCCGTCACTGAGGCCGTGGTGATCGGCGAGGCTGAAAGCATTGATGATGATGGTGTGCTCATACCTAGTCCTTCTTCTCACATCCTATTTCACCCTCATCCCACAATCTCTTCTCACTTACAAGCTGCTGATGGTGTAAGAATGCACATCTTGCTCTTCCCCCTCCCCTCACCACAACCCAACACTTGTGCCTTTCTCCATTCAGATACCCAAGAACTGCCACCAGCCCAGTCTGTGCAGGAAGAAGTAGAGGAGGAAAGTGATAGAGAAAAAGAGACACCATCACTTGAGCTGACACTCCCAGACACCAGCTCAGAAAATGGCACTATGCGAACTTTAGCGGATTGTATAGAGGTGGGATCTGCCTGTGGTGAGCCACCGGGCATGAGTGAGCTGCTGCCAGGCCAGGGGAAAGGGTAGCGCAGGTGCCAGCTCCCTAGAGGGCGTGGTCACACACGAGTTCTGCTGCACATGACTCGGATGAGGACTTCGATGGGGTAGCCTTCAGAAGAAGGGTGATGGGCATGCACACAGAAATGCTTGGTGCAATGGCAGGCCTGCCAGAGAGCCTCTTGTCACTGTGAAGGAGCATGGGGGAGTCCGGCTCCAATATTGCACGGGGCTTTGTGCAGAGCTTGGAGCCCATGATTTCCAGGATGGAAGTGATGGGCAACTCCATTAGAGAACTTGTGGCCCCAACCATGATGCTGGGTGTGATGGCCAATGATACAGCTTCCATTACAGCACAAGCGAAGCGACCCAACATCTGAGAGCTGTACTGGAAGCTCAGACTGCTCAACTGCAGGCTCAGCTTGCTGCCACACAAGCTCAGACTGATGCCATCGTGGTAGGATTTACAAGTGTGGAAAGGGGCTTGCAGGGTGTCAGAGCAGTCCAGCAATCTGTCCTCCAACAGATGGCTAGAAATGCTGAGGCGCTACCCTGGGGGAGTGGCAGTAGCTCAATGAAGCAAGAACCTGCTGTCCTCTCTCAGGACGCCCTCGTAAGAACGGGATATGACGCTCGACTCATCGATCGACAGTTCCGACGGGCCACAGCGAAAAATCGCATAGACCTCCTCAGAAGGCAAACACGGGACACAACCAACAGGGTACCCTACGTCGTCCAGTACTTCCCCGGAGCGGAGAAACTACGACATGTTCTTCGCAGCCTTCAACATGTCATCGATGACGACAAACACCTCACTAAGGCCATCCCCACGCCTCCACTACTTGCCTTCAAACAGCCGCCTAACCTCAGAAGTACCATCGTTCGCAGCAAATTACCCAGCTTTCAGGATAACAGCGACCACGACACCACACAACCCTGCCATGGCAAACTCTGCAAGACATGCCAGATCATCAACACAGATACCACCATCACACGTGAGGACACTACCCACCAGGTACATGGTACATACTCATGTGACTCGGCCAACGTTGTCTACCTCATACGTTGCAGGAAAGAATGCACCGCGGCATGGTACATCGGCGAGACCATGCAGACACTGAGACAACGTATGAACGAGCACCGCGCAACAATCGCCAGGCAGGATTGTTACCTCCCAGTCGGGGAACACTTCAGCAGTCAAGGACATTCAGCCTCGGATCTGCGGGTAAGCGTTCTCCAAGGCAACCTTAGAAACACACGACAACGCAAAATCATCGAGCAGAAACTGATAGCCAAGTTCTGCACTCATGAAGACGGTCTCAATCGGGATCTTGGGTTTATGTCACGATACATGACGTGATCCGGACTCGAGTCGTCGTTAGCTTGTTCACAGATGTGATTCCCAGTAAAAAAGTAAAAATTTTCCCAGTAAAAAAGTAAATTTTTTTTTTTTTAAAGCTTTTCGTTTTACATACAGACGGCAGCTTTTGACACGTTAGAACCCCTGCGACTTCACCTCATTGTCTCAGTTGTATCTTGCTATGTCTTTTGATGTGGTACCTTCCTGGCTGACTTAATTAACTTTATCACACCTCGGCAGATAGTCAGGATGATTTAATTTATTGGTCTGCAATTGTAAAGTACACATGCTTTTTTTTCCATCTATATATGCTCTGACGATTCTGTATCCAATTTACTTCACCTGAGGAAGGAGCGATAGTTCCGAAAGCTTGTGATTTCAAATAAAACTGTTGGACTATAACCTGGTGTTGTGCGACCTCTCAACTCTCTCAGGATGACAGCATTCGGACTTCCACCACTGCCACTCCACCAGTGCCATTGCAATTGCCTGTCAGACAGCCAGCCTAGACTGCTGCCGCCCATGCCGAGGTGGTGCAGTCTACAGCTGGGCCTTCTAGGCCCAGAGCTGCTCGAGGTCGTCCTGCAAAGGCCATCTGCACTGTCCCCCACTGAAAGTCAGCAACCTTCCACCAGCCATGCTGCAGCCACTGGGGTAGCACTTCGTAGGAGCAATAGGACAGGCAAAGGCACACGAAAGACGGACACTAAGGGAATGCACAAGGGTGACTAGTTGACTTTGTAATGTAATATTGGAATTAATCATTCATAAATTATATTTGGAATATTTGTTTTGTGGTAGCTTCTATTTCAGCATTCTGGCCAAGAGGAGGCTATGATGTTCCGTGACAGAGGGATGGTAAGGTGGGGAAGTGTTGAGCAATGCGGAATTGGGGCTTCATTCAGGGAAACTGGAGTCTGATGAGGTGCTCACGGACAGCCTGTCCAGAACAGGAAATTGCAGGATGCCTCCTCCCTTCCCCCTCCACTTCCTCTTCCTCCTTTTCCTTCTCCTCCTCCTCCTGAGGTGGTCGCGGAACACGTGGTGGCAAGGGCTGGACCCTCATGATGGCCAAGTTGTGGAGGATGCAGCAGACCACCATGAATTGGGACACCTGCTCCGGCGAGTACTGCAGAGCACCTCCCGAGCGGTCTGGGCAACGGAACCATTGCTTGAGCACCATGATGGTCTGCTCGAGGAGGTTCCTCGTGTCAACATAGCTGTCATTATACGATTGTTGGCCATGAAAGGTGGTGTTGCAGAGGGGAGACATCAGCCAGATGTAGACCGGATAGCCCTGGTCGCCAAGCAGCCACTCTTAGATTCGATGTGGTTGCTGGCACACCGGACTGGCGCAGGATGAAGGCATCATGACTGCTGCCAGGATACCGGGCATTCACCATCATGATGTGCTGGGTGTGGTCACACACCAACTGCACATTAAGTTAGTGGTACCCTTTGCGGTTATGGTACATCTCAGCATTGATATGCGGCGCCCGCAAAGCCAGGTGTATGCAGTCGATGGTGCCCTGCACCATGGGGAAGCCCAATATTCCGCAAAGCCACATGTGCACTCCTCCTGCTTCTTTCTGTTTAGAGAGAAGGCAATGAAGTCCCTCTCCTGGAGTACAGCGCCTCTGTGACCTCCTGGATGCAGCGATGGACGGCAAACTGAAAGATGTTTGTTATGTCGCCTGTTCCAGCCTGGAAGGATCCGCTGGTGAAAAGATTCAGGGCGACGGTCATCTTGAGGGCCACTGGCAGAGCCGTCGTCGCCCTGGACTGAGGCTGCAGTTCTGGTTCCAAGAGGTGACAGAGTTCAGTGGCCATCTCCTTGGTGAAGTGGAGCCGCTGAACACACTGTTCCTGGCTAAGGTGCAGGTAGGAGAAGTGTTCTCTGAAGACGCTAGGTGGGTAAGGCCTCCTGCTGAGAGTTCTCCTCCCACCTCCTCCTCCTCCCTCTGCGAGCAGCTTGTCTTTGCTGCCTCTGCTCCATCTCCCTGTCATGCTGAAGCATGAGGGGGACTGCAAGTAGAGGCCCCATGACTGAGAGTAAGTGGTGTAGTCAGAGACCTTCTAGTAGGAGTCAACCCCTTCCCAATGTCCAGCAGCACTCCCTGTACACTTTAACAGCGTTATAGATGTCTTCCAGCAAGCCAGTATTTATATAAACTCTGCAAAAGCCAGTACAGGAGAAATAATCAAATTACTCGCAAGTTGGATATATCCCTTTAAATAGTGCTGGTGGGGAGTCCCTTGTGCAGCTGAACACACGTTCAGCTTTGCGTGTTTGGAGAGGTCATTGATTGGAACAGCGACGTCCAAAATGGCAGGCCGTTACACGCTGACTGACGTCACGATCTGCCTACTCTGCATACTGCCGGCCCTCGCACGTCCCGCCGGCGCTATCTCCATCACCAAGATGGCAACCACCACGGGCCACGACGGAAATGGCCGGAAGCGAGGCGGCCGCCATTTTTTTCTACAATCCGTCCTTAACTGCCGGCGCTAAGGTGCCGAATTTCGTGGTCAATGTCCGCTGTAATAGATTACTTCCACAGATAGTGAAATCAGTCGGGATCAGTACCTCTGTGTCGCAGAGTGAGAGCAGTATCCAGGCTAAACCTCAAACTGGAGCCATTTCTGAGACGAATCAAATTTCAAATGTTTCTGAACTTGAGAGCACTAAGGGAAAAAATGCAGCTGTTTATACAAGGTCCACAAGCTCAAATGCGGAAAATGTCCATTTACGACAGTTTTCAGTGAAGTCAAATGGAAAACGTTTAACTTTATGCAGCTGGAAGATTCTATGAGTGGGAGTGGTTTTCATATAGCTGCCAGTTATAAACATCACTGGGAATTACTGATTAATATAGCAACTGACATCACTTTAAAATTAATATAAACCTTAAACATTCATACGTATGGGTGTCACTGCCAATCCCATCCAATCCATCTGCAGCAACTTAACTTTAATCAAAGACCACAGTATTTGTACTTAAAAATAGTGCAATTCAACTTGTTTCATGTTTCAACTTGAGTCAGTACTACTGTTTAAATAAGAGATGACCTAACAATGCTGATGAATACATTGATTTTCCTAGGGGCAGTATAAAGCCTTCCTGCACAGGACAAGGTTCACTGCAGTATGGGGGTGTTTTAAATCTTGTCCTCCAGCAGCCCAGCTCCTCACTGAGGCTGCCAAACTAATACACATTCGAATCAGCTCTTATGCTGCACGCTGATGTCTGCTGGATCAGATTGCGTGAGGTCAAATACTTTATTCTGTCTCTGAGGGAAGCGAAAACTGTTATTTCCCATGATTGATCAATAGCTTCTTATCCAGTGATACTATGACAAGTTTCTGATGAATAGATTGGCCCACAGCCATTTGCTGGGAGGAGGGTAGACTTTTTCCTTCAAGGTATTAAAACCATATTCATGTTGTAACAGAATAAAAGTGGAAGTATACCAATAAAGTAGAGCCTTCCATGGACATTATGTAATATTTGTAATGACCATCATGCATATTTCATCTTCCTGTTGCTTGTGACCCGAAAAATACTGGCCCTGAAATTGCTTGGGGATGTGATCCGGCAGTTACACCAGGATTGCTAGCGCCCTCCAGTGATGACCCTACCACAGTTTGCAGGATCAAGAGGAAGGCACCTAATTAGCCACTAGGGGTGCATCTCGGGTGCTTGCCAGCCCACACAGCCCAGAAGCTCTGGCCCCTGCTACCACCTAGGAGGCTGGGGGGGTGGGGGGCGAGGTGGGGGGAGGGGTGAGGAGTGGTTAGAGGGCAGGGTGCCCAGGCCCCCTGCAAAAAACTTACCTTGAATTTGAGGGTTCAGGCTGCTCCCCTGGTTTGGACCCCTGGTGAGGCCCACTTTCTGGATGCTGAATGCCCCATCTTGCTGGCATACCAGGCTTACACCAGGTTTCTTTGAAGCTTTGAGGAAGCAGAAGCTCCCAGTGCAGAGAGTTCCCAGGCCTAGCCTCACCCCCTTCTGTGTCGGGGGCCTTTAGTGGGGTGGGTGGAGGCTCCGCCTCCAAAGGCAACTCTGACCAAGAAGGCCAGTCTGGGACCCATTGTTTCATGTTCCTGGCAGAGATTGCAATGGCTATTCTGCTGGACTCTTGCAGAGTTCACGAGAATGGCTGAGCAATTTCAGGCAGGTTGTATTAGTTTATTTTCTCCCTCCTCTCCTGTAGATGCTGACCTATACCGAGATGCAGTTCCATAGATGCGCACAGCCTTCTGACACCACCTAGACTGCGAGGATCAGACAACTACTTTATCGTGGGGGGCATCACAGTTGGGTCTGATCCTGCTCTCAGTCAATGTTTCCAGGCACACACTGCAGCTGCCCATGTTTCTCCTCCCCTGGGCCCTTTGCACGGCCATAGTGAATTCCAGGCACAGGCACACCCTCTGGCTGGGTCAGCACCTAAAAATCAGACAGGAAGCAGGAGTACAACTGCAGGTCTGCAGCTATGTTCCAGGCCACTGAGATCAAGGCCTTTTGGCTGCTGCTGCTGCTTTGTCATTTTGTCTTAGCCCCATTTTCATCAGCTGAGAGGCCCGCCAGCTACTCTACAGGTCCCAGGCCAGGGAAAAAAGAAGCGCCTGGCCAGGGTGTTCCTTTAGCTCGGCCACACCCCCTCTGATGCGTGAGATGCATGGCGTTTCCATCCCAAGCAAAGCTCCATGGAAACTGGCAACTCAAGCCGGGACCCAGTGTAGCCAGGCTCTGGCCTAGTTTGTGGGCCCTGTCCGACTGCAAGTGGGAGTCTGTCAGAAGGCCAAGGACTTTCAGAGCTTCTGTAGCAGAGAGGAGACCAACCTCAGGGATGGAGATATAATTGGACTGAATAGAGTCAGCTGTTCACTAGTTTATTTATTTCATTAAAAATAGTGGTAACCCGTTGGTATTGCATCTTGCCAAAATATGCACTGACCTGATAAAACCTTGTTGTTTGTGTGCCTTGGAGTTCATTGCCGCTATTAGGTCACAAGCCTCCTTCATCAGATTCTGGTATATGCTTTTTTTAAAAAATACAGTAAGTTAAGCAATGAAAGCAAATTTAACCAGAAATTGGAAATAAAACAAAGAGAAGTGATAAGGCCAAACCGAGTTAAAGAAAGCTTTCAGTTTTAAGGTTCAACTGGCCCTCTTGTAAAAGAAGATTTGGTGATTTTTTTTAAGCCTCTATAAAATCTGTAAGAGCTTATAAAATTGTAGTCTCTTGAGATTTGTAACATCACGATCCCAGAGAGGTTGAATAATATCCAGGGATAATGAGCACGGTTAGTTCTATGTTTTGTGATCATAGTGTGGTCAAGGACAGCATAGTCAGGATTCTCGTGTGTTTATTTGGGATGGCAGTGAAATGAATTGTAGACCAGAGGGAATTTTACAAGGCCGCACTCCTGTTGAGCAAAGATCCATGTTGGAAGTGCGGCTTTGCAAAATTTGCCCTTATGTTCCTTAGCAGCCCTTTTTCTCCCTTCCAGTCTGTAGTGTTTAAAACTGCATCATGGAGCTAATGCTGCCATTCATTTGATGAGCTTTTGGCTCATCAAGTTTGAATATGGACTACTTAATGAATAAAACCCCCAAAATCTGTAGCCCTTCTGTCCAACTCCTGCAGTAGGTTTGGCAGGAGTCCGCTGGAAGGACTGGAAACTTGTTCAGAAATTGGATGCCCCAATCCTGACCTTTTGTTCAACTTTCCAGATGGCCTTGTGGTTGCCATTTACAAGACCATCAGGGTAGGAGGGGTGCGGGCCAGGGTAGAGACTCACTACATCGAGAGTTCCTACATCCTCAACCCTCAGTGGAACCAGGTATATGGTCAGTGGAGGTAGGTTTGGACAGCTCAGGCATATCTTACCGATCAGAGGCAGTTATCATAGAATCTTGCAACACAGAAGGAGGCCATTCAGCCAATCGTACATATGCCAGCTCTCCAAAGAGCTATTCAATTAGTCCCACTCCCCTACTCTTTCCCCATAGCCTTGCAAATTTTCCGTTTTAAGTATATATCCAATTCCCTTTTGAAAGTTACTGTTGAATCTGCTTCCACCACCCTATCAGACAATGCATTCCATATCACAACAACTCGCTGAGCTAAGAAATATCTCCTCATCTCCCCGCCCTGGCTATTTTAGCCTGGACCCCATAAAAGGATTTACTGTGCCATCCTTACAAAGTTGTGTTTCTGGCAGAGGATGCTGCAACATCTCCTCTGGTCTGGCCATCGTCGATTCATTTTTTTGACATGTTTTCTATGGTAAGAGCCCAAGATGGACCCCTAATGGTGCCCTAATGGTGCCCTAATGGTGCCTGCCAGGCAAATCAGGGAACTCGTCCTGACCCCAGAAACTCTGCTCCACTTCAGATTTTCAGTGAAAGAGAAATCTTGTAAAAGGAGAGGTTTCTCTTCAAATTTTATTCAGATCCCAGTTCCACAAACAACATTGTTCCAAAGGCTGCTTTGTATTGAAAGGCTCCTGCATCTTAGAATCATACCGAATAAGCATCAATACCTTAATGGGAGGGGGAGGAGTGAAAATTGAGGTAACTTGTGTATGATCTCCAGCTATGTTAAAGCACATGCTTTCTAATACATTATATTCGTAATTCTTTGGAAGCAGAATGGCCATTTGCTGTTCAATTCTTTACAATAGTATTACAAAGTATTTACAGCACAGAAACAGGCCATTCAGCCCAACAGAGCCATGCTGATGTTTATGCTCCACACGAGCTTCCTCCCATCCCTCTTTTTAACCCCATCAACATATCCTTCTATTCTTTTCTCCCTGATGTGTTTATCTAGCTTCCCCATGAATGCATCTATGCTATTTGCCTCAGCTACTCCATGTGGTAATGCGTTCCACATTGTAACCACTCTCTGGGTAAAGATGTTTCTCCTGAATTCCCTATTGGATTTATCAATGACTATCTTATATTTATGGCCCTTAGTTCTGGTGTAGCCCGCAAGTGAAACATCTTCTCTACGTCTACCCTATCAAACCCTTTCATAATCTTAAATACCTCTATCAGGTTACCCCTTGGTCTTCTCATTTTTAGAGAAAAAACTCCAGCCTATTCAGTCTTTCCTGATAGGTATAACCTCTCAGTTCTGCTATAATTCTGGTAAATCCTTTTTGCACCTTTTCCAGTGCCTCTATATCCTTCTTATAATATGGAGACCAGAACTGTTCACAGTACTACAAGTGTGGGCTAACCAAGGTTCTGTACAAGTTTAACATAACTTCTCTGCTCTTCAATTCTATCCCGCTAGAAATGAACCCCAGTGCTTTGTTTTTTAATGGTCTTATTAACCTGCACAATACTTTTCGTGATTTGTGTATCTGTACTCCCAGAACCCTCTGTTCCTCTACCCCATTTAGACCCTTATTTTCCAAGGAGTATGTGACCTCTTTATTCTTCCTACCAAAATGTACTACCTCACACTTGTCTATATTGAAGTTCATTTGCCAATTACATGCCCATTCTGCAAGTTTATTAATGTCTTCCTGTATTCTGTCACAGTCCTACTCTGTATTAACTATACCCCCCAATTTGGTGTCATCCACAAATTTTGAAATTGTACTTCCGATTCCCATGTCCAAATCATTTATGTAACTGGAGAACAACAGTGGTCCCAGCACCAATCCTTGTGGAACACCAGTTCCCACCATTTGCCATTTGAGTAATTACCTTAACCCCTACGCTCTGTTTTCTGTTTTGTAGCCAGCTTACTATCCATTCTGCTACTTGTCCCAAGTCCACATGTTCTGACCTTAGTCATGAGTCTATTATGCGGTACCTTATCGAAGACTTTTTGGAAATCCAAATATATTATGTCTACTACATTACCCTTATCTACACTTTCTATTACTTCTTCAAATAATTCAATAAGGTTGGTCAAGCATGACCTTCCCTTTTGGAATCCATGCTGACTACTCCATTATATTTTCAGGTTCTAGATGTTTTTCTATTACATCTTTGAGTAAGGATTCCATTATCTTTCCTACCACCGACTATTCCCTTTTCTAATGAATTTTTATATATATATAATAGTGCCTCTGCTATCGCTTCTCTAATTTCTTTTAGTATGCAGGGATGCAATCCATCCAGACCAAGGGTTTTATCCTCTCTAAGTTTGATTAGTTTATCAATTATCTCCCCCCTTTCTATCTTAAATGTCTCTATATCCTTTTTGATCTCTTCTTCTAATGTCATGTCCACCATATTAGTTTCCCTGGTAAATACCGAGGCAAAGTAATTATTTAATATTTCTGTAATTTTGCTGTCATTATCTGTGAGTTTACTGTGTGTATCCCTTAGTGGCCCTACACCTATTCTGATTTTTCTTTTGTTATTTATGTGTCTGTAGAATACTGTACTATTTCATTTTATATTCCTTGACAATTTAATTTTGTAGTTTCTCTGCCTTCCTAATTGTTTTTTTTTACTTCTTTCCTAACCTTTTTGCATTCCCTTTTGTCATCCTTTCCTTTGTTGTCTATGTATCTTAGTTTATGCCTTTTCCTTTAGTTTCAGTTTTGCCCTTATTTCTTTATTCATCCATGGTGTGTCATTGCTAATTAGTTTGTTCTTGCTTTTTAGTGGGATATATTTCTCCTGGACTCTATTGATCACCATTTTAGATGTTTCCCACTGCTGTTCTATTTTGTTGTTTGTCAGTAAATTTTTCCAGTTTATTTTCCTTGGTTCCATTCTCATCCCCTTAAAATCAGTATTTTTTCCCCAATTTATAACTTCGCTCTTTGTCTTACTTATGTCCTTCTCAATCTTTATCTTAAACCTTATTATGTTGTGATCACTATTGCCTAGATGTTCCCCTACAATTGCTTCTCTTATCTGTTCTGGTTCATTTCCCATGAATAGATCCAGCAGTGCTCCTCTCTCGTTGAACCTTTTTACATACTGGGTAAGAAAGAAATCCTGCACACATTGTAAAACCTCCATTCCCTGTACTCCTTTCATTCCCTCTTCTTGCCAGTTTATTTGGGGGTAGTTAAAATCTCCCATGATTATTATTCTATGTCCTTTACTCATTTCACATATTTGCTTAAATATTTCTTCCTCCACCTCTGTTCCACTATTAGGTGGTCTGTAGTATACCCCTATTCGTGTGATCAATCCCTTCTTATCTTTTATTCTGTTTCTAACTTTCTGTTAGTTGTCCCTTTTTTCTACTGCCATTATGTTATCTCTAATTAGTACAGCTACTCCACCCCCTTCTTCCATCCCTATCCTATCTGATTATGTTATAACCTGCAATATTTAGTTGACAGTCCTGTTCTTTATGTGGCCATGTTTCAGTTATTCCTACTATATCTGGTTCCTTGTTACGGATTAATGCCTCTAGTTCCCCCGTTTTATTTTGGATGCTGTGTACATTGCTGTACAGACAGTTTAATTCATCTTATGTACTTGTTCCTTTTACTTTATTTTTAACAATCCTTTTATACTTCAGTTTTGTGTTTTTGTGTTTGTTCTCTGACCGTTTATGTTACCCTTGTTCCTTACCTTGGTCTGACCTTTACTCCCATCTCCGATTTCTTTTGCCTTGAGATTTATGTTATTTTCACCAGATCCCCCTCCCCCCTTTTTTACTAGTTTAAATTCCTATTGGCAACTCTATTTATCCTTTCCGCTAGGACTTTGGTCCCTCTCCAGTTCAGGTGGAGCCTGTCCCAACGGTACAGCTCCTTCCTGGCCCAGTACTGGTGCCAGTGTCCCCCTCCTTCCCACACCAGTCTTTCAGCCACGCATTCACCTTCCTGATCTGCCTATCCCTATGCCAATTAGCACGTGGCTCTGGTAATAATCCCGAAATTACCACCCGTGAGTTCCTGCTTTTTAATTTAGTTCCTAACTTCTGTTGTTCTCTTAGCAGAACCTCATCCCTTTTCTTCCCTATGTCATTGGTCTCAATATGGATCACGACAACTGAATCTTCCCCCTCCTTTTCCAAGTTCCTCTCCAGTTGCTCTGAGATAAGCTTTACCTTTGCACCAGGTACACAACACATCCTTCTGGGCTCTTGGTCGCGTCTGCAGAGGATGATATCTATTCCCCTAATTATCGAATCCCCTATGACTATAACCTTTCTATTTTGCGCCCCCCCCCCCACCCTCCACCCTCCACCCCCCCCCTTGGACTGCTTCCTGCTCCACGGTGCCATGTTTGGCATTCTGGCTGTCCACCCCACAGCTTGCAACCTTATCCTCACACATAGCAAGTACATTGATCCTGTTGGACAGGAACACTATCTGCAAGACCTCCTTCTCTATCACCCCTAGGTTCCCCTTACCCTGCTAACTAACAGTCATACTCTTCCCTTCCTGTACCTGTCATTTCCTCTGAGGTTTTTCTTGTTCTATTCTTGCTGTTTTGTTATTGGTGTGTAAATTACTGCACTATCTAAAGGGGATAGAAACAGATCTGAAGCTGGTACCTGTGCACTAAGGGTATCTATGGACTATTAAGCCTGCATTGTTATAGCAATCACTGTAAAGGATTAGAGAAATATATGCACTCAGCACTTGATCGTTTCCACCAATATGAAAGAAAAGGGAATAGAAAGATATGCTGAAAGGCTGAGATGAGGTAGATGGAATGGGAGGAGACTTGTGTGGTGTATAAACACCAGCACAGACTAGCTGGGATGAATGGCCTGCTTCTGTGCTGTATATTCTCTGTAATTCTATGTAAAAAAAAGCATTTCCCCACAAATTTATTATTAAAAAAAAATTGAAATGAAAATCTCTTTTCTTCTTTAACCTGTAGTCAATTTTAAAATAATGTTGACATGGTTCCCGATGTGCATCACAATGACATCATGATTGATAGGCTAGACCACTTTAAATTTAATTTAGAAATCGTTCCATTTCTAATGTCTTAAAAACCTAAGGACTGATATCATAATTTTTGCTGGTGGTACTTATTTAAGTGAATGCTACTGAGTTCAAAGGTTGGGGTTCTGTAATTTTTAAAAAGTCTATCCATCATTGCAATATAGATCATATTTGTTGGCTCTTCATAGAATCATGAGATAGTTACAGATGAGATAGGCCACTCGACCCATCTTAATTCATCCATCCAGAAAAGACCCCACAGTTCCCCATTGCTGTACCTAATTGGCCTAGAACATCCTCAAAAACTTTGTACCCACTGGTGGCTTGCTCAGGGATTTACACATGAATTTCTTGGGTCTGTTCATTTGCATTCCCATTTCAGTAGTCATTGGCGTAAAACCTGTGTAAATATAGTGTAAGCAGCTGGAAACTTCTGTGCAGCCTTCAGAACATTGTTCAGACTGCACTCTTCAGCAATATATATTGGACAAACAGGCAAAAGAGTAACTGTGCTTGGCTCCTTCACCTCACTCTCACATTGCTTCATTTGACTATACAGACATCACCTGGACTCAGGCAGTATCAAGGCATGTCACCAAGCCAGAGAAGAAGAACACAGGACTTCACTCATCTAGACCCCCTGTAAAGTTTCGCAATTATCGCGATTCGAAATAACGAGATAGAAGCAGATTCGTTTGATCAGTTTATTTAAACAAAATGCTGTCATGATTAAACAGGACACAGAAGCCTGTAAAATGGCCGTCGCGCATCGTGGCAGAAGTTTCCAGAAGTACAGTGGGCAGACAAGATGGCGTTCGAATAAACATTTTCGATAAGCACTGATAAAGACAGGATGCAACCTGTTTGCATTTGTGACAATAGCAAAAGATATGAGTGCTGGAATCGTTTTCCATGCACAAGTAAGGACCATTGTACTGGGCAATCGAAGGCCCATCCAGACACATCAATACGCAAATACCCCCACAGCTCTACAATGAGAGAGCCATTCTCGGGTGATTAAACAAGTATTCGGGGGCCCCCAAAAACCCAGCCAGGGAGGCTCCGAGCCGGTTCAACAATGGGGAAAACATTAACGGGTAGTTGGCCAGTCTCAGGTGCTACCGAAACCCGTTAAAGACAAGAATCACCCCATGCTGGGAGTTTTGAGCGCCAATATTTCACAAAGGACAAACATTAAGATTTGGGCGGGAGATAAGGGAACACAGCACTATAACTATAGACAACAAATGTCCATCGGTCTCTTATTTTCTCTTATCTCTGCGGACTCTTGACTCGGGCTGAACTCTGCTGGACGAGCAGCCTTCTGTGTTTTCTCTGGACTCTGTTGCCTCTGGACTTTTAGCCGCACTGGACGGTTATTCGAATGTTGGGTGGAGCTCAATTGGAACGAGTCGCCCCGACGAAGGCCAGTGACCGGGTGCACCATCCCGAGAGTCGGTAAACGGTGTTTGGACCCGAAGGCCCAACAAGACGAGACGAAATGACAAGAGAAGAAGAAGAATCCACGTGCCGCCGCGGTCAGTAAACCCCGACCGCGCCCAAAAATATACGACCCATTACTTGAACTCTACAGGTTACTGCACGAACTGGTCGAAGACTCTTCTTTGAATTCTACCGGTAACTGGTGTCGGTCCAGGAAGACTTTTCTTTGAGTTCTACAGCTGGGCCCGAGCACTGTCGAGTTCTTCATGACAACGGGGAGCCCAGCCTGCTTGCAGCAGCAGCGAAAGTAAACAAGTGGGGTACAGAGACCCCTCAAAACACGTGACAGTCAGGCGCTGCAGCGAAACGAGCCAAGCGCCTCACTTTAAAATTCTCCGAAGTATCACGAGTGGTGAGCATGTTTCCCAATCCTACAAATCTAGATGTAGTGTAGGTATTGATAGGGGAGGGTGGTTTTATTAAGGATAAAGTATAATGTGTTCCCCTTTTTTACGATGTGCCGTGCGTTCTTCATTACCATAGACCAAGCTTTATGAATGTATGTATACTTGTACTATCGTTAATTTGTGCCTATGCCATGTACTTCATGATTTTGGATGCTATGCAATAAAGATTTCCATTTCGTACTATTCAACCGGGTCTATTTGAGTTTTTCTCTGCGTTACTGCTCTCGCACCTAAGTCCAGTGTTAGAACCGTAAGGGTGAGTGGGTCGAACCACTCACAGGTGCTTATTGCAACAAGGCTGGCCGGAGACCAGAGCAAGCAATAGTATTAGGCAACGAAGGCCTAACCCCGCACCAGCACCGTCTGCGATACAAGCACGACACAGAACCCCTTACACCCCCAAGCCCTCTGCGAGGAAATAGAAGACAAGAGGCACAGACTTCTCAGTGTGGTGCCACCAAACCACCCAGAAATGTCACTTAAAAGTGCCAACTCTTTCAGTACCAGGACTACAGAACAGTAATCCCAATCGCCCTCCTCCTGATTGCCATTCTTCCTGGTTGCCTTCCTTCCCGATCAACCCCCTCTCAATCACCTTCCCTTCCCCTTTAAGTACATATAATATATATGTATGTGAATTTTCTTTGTTAAGAATCCAATAGTAGAGGGAGATAGATAATTACTTGGGAAGTAAATGTATATGTATTAAGGGAAAAGGCAGAGAATTTGAATTAAAAAGATAGAACTACCATTGCTAACAAAATGGTGGACCAGGCTTGATGGGTGAATAGCCTACTCCTATATTCTTATGCTGTACTCAGTAACTATTGCACTCTGTGCTGGCCAAATCTGTGCATACAGACTTAATGCTTGAGATACAGGCTCCAAGCACGATTGCCCAGCAACACCTGCCAAATTCTTAAACCAACATTGTGCTTCATCTCAAACACATGCACACACATACACAAGCACTTCTCTTTTTTCTTGCCAGAAATGGCTAAACAGGAATCTGGAATCTGGAAGGAAAGGCTGTGTAGTTGCTGACTGTTTCATATTTGATTTCAGTAAAATCTGTGTGGAGTGGAAGTTATCATAATTCTTTTATTTTTGTTTACCAAGGAAATGTCATGAATCACGTGTCCACCTTCCCACTTTTGGCACTCAGTTTTAGCAACTAGTGCCCTGAAGCCAGGTATAGCGTAAGCCAGATGCAGAATAAAGCTCCCTCTACTGTGCCCCAACAATATGTCTCGGCCTCCTAAAGCAGTAATGGGAATTTTTCAATGACCCGCCCCAAGCATTTTTTATGATGTTTCTGATGGAGATTGCTAATTTATGCCAAAATATGGGTAGCTTTGTGCAGTGCAGGAATGTTTAATATACGATAGGTTGAGATTGCCCAAATTTCTTTTACATGGTACCTATAAAGCTGGCACA